>AP026541.1:5000000-6250000 GCA_026075535.2 Tricholoma matsutake | reverse complement strand
CTCGCGGAAGGCCTGCTGGAGGAAACGAGGAAGGAGTTACGGGTACGGCTATATTCCTGGAATGGTTTCGGGGCCCTCGAGGAGGGGACCGGGACTCGCGATGATGCTGCATGATGTTAGGTGGTTGTGCATCTCTAAACCGAGGGTGCTTAGGAGGCGACAGAGATTGATCAACCATTTTCGCGTCACTCTTCCTATCTTTTTCATCTCTCTTCGGGTCCATGTGAATAATGGCCTTTCTGATTATCGCTTCCTTATCGTCGAAGCCGGCTGGCAGCGCAATTGAGGTGCTTTCTTTGTGGTCGTGCTGCACGGACTCTGGACGCTGCTGCTGTTGAGGGAGATAAAGCATCTCGGTCGGATGTTCAGATTGGGATGAGCCGGGTGATCCTCTGTTCTCCAGATCATCCGTCGCTGGTTTCGAAGAGGAATTCTCCTGTGTTTCTTCAGGGGATTGTGAAAGGGATGGAATGGTTGAGGAGTGATTATGAACCGTCATGGTGCGTGATTCAGACGCACGAGAGGTGTCAGGCGGCTCATGAACATTTCTAAGTGGGGATTGAGATCGCGGGCTTGATTGACGTTCAAGTCTAATTCGCATTCGCTTGGCAGGTGGCGAACGGCTGTGAGGGCGCGAGATTGTTTTGGCACGGTATGAGGGCGCAGGCGAAATCGGTCGTCTTCGTACAGGAGAACGGGATAAACGACGATAAGACGCATCTAAAATGCCTCACTAAATGAAAAACAAGAAGCAGAATGACGAACATTGACATACCTGGCCTGACGGGTGAGGATGGCTTGTGATCGCGTCGGTCATATGAATCTCTATGCCTATCGTGAGGTGGGTAATGTGTTCTGTCCCTATCATGCCCTCGTTCCCTCGTATATCCACGACGATCTCTGTCATACTCTTGGCTTGGTTCACCGAATCGTGAACCGCGCTCTCGATCTCTACTTCGCTCCCAGATTCCACGGCCTCTATCCCTTTCCCAATCTGCATAGTCCCTTCTCCACATATCGTCCTCCCTTCTTCTTTCATACGCAGGTGCGACGTACGAATCGTACTCCGACGACCGTGTATGTGGTACATAGACGCGATCACTCATAGAAAGCCGCTCACGGTAGCGAGATTGGGAGGCCATGGGGCGAGCTGGGTGGCTATCGTTGTCGTCAATAGGATGGTGCCGCTCTTCTCTATGTGTTGAAGGGGAATCAAGTGGTTTCGGTGGAAGACTTGCCATTATGCTGGAGGATGTCATTGGGATGGTTACATAGTAGCAATACGAGCAAACATCGCTCTTCTTTCTATGTCATGTCTGCCGCTCTGTACCCGTTAGCCTCCCTTTCTCAGCTTCAAAAAAGCCCGTCGAACGACGATGGAATACCAGGAGACTTGGAAGAAGATCTTCGAGCATACGGGTGCAAACTTATTCACCAAGCGGGTGTCTTACTGAAGCAGTAAAATCAGTCCTCCTACTGTGCTCAGATGCTTCCTCTTATCAACACGGTGAACCACAGGAAACAGGTGGCTGTAGCTACAGCACAAATTCTCTTCCAAAGGTTTTGGTGTGTGACATCAATGAAGCAATTTGGAGTAGGGGTCAGTCCGCGCCGTTTCCATTATCGTTCGTTACCCTTGTTTACCATCTTGTGGGTTCGTAAAGGACATTGGAATGGGTGCTCTCTACCTGGCCTCTAAGTTGGAAGAGTGCCCGCTGAGAATGCGTGACCTCATCAATGTATACGATCTGTTGTTGCAACGCGTTAAACATCCGGATACCAAGGTCACCGCAGAGTTCAAATATGCACCAATGTCATATTTTGGCTCGACCTTTTATGATCTGAAAGATTCTCTTGTTGTCGCTGAAATGCAAATTTTAAAGCGACTTGGCTTCAACGTCCATGTGGTTCTGCCATATGGAACTCTCATCAATTATCTTCGAGTCCTAGGTTTGACCTCTCACGGGGATGCTTGCACCCGGGCATGGGGCTATCTTAATGACGCGTGAATTTTTCATTTTATTTACTGGCTTGTTCCTTTGATTTACATAAGAGCCCAGACTTCAAACGCCCGTGTACGTTTTCTATCAAGTGCCAACGATCGTTAGCGCAGCTATTCTTCTTGCTGTGCGGCACTTGAAGATTTCGCTTCCTTCGGACCCTGCAGACTGTTGGTGGGAGCTTTTCGACGCGACATGGGAAGATGTGTGGAGCGTCTGCGGTTACATTATGCGTTTGTATCGGGAACGAAGTGCAGAGGAGAGAATGAGGGTGGTGAGTATGGTGAGCAAAAAAGAAGTGCGGCAGTGGTTAGAAGATTGCAAAAGTTGAACTCGTCTCTTACCTGGGGGCATTACATAAGTAATCCGAGTTACTTAAGTATATTAACATTATTTTAGAAAATATTAAATTTATCGAGAAATGCTTGACCATTGCTCCATCTCTCACAAGGGTTTGCTTTCTTTCTCCTTCGATCCCCTCAACTCTGACTTCCTCGTTCAAGGCGGTTTAGTATTATGGTCTCGGTCCTTTACTCCAGATGCTGCCCATCTCGCATCATCCTTGGCCTCACCTGTGAACTCCCTTATCCGTGAGGCCTTGATCGAAGGCAGGACAACAGAAGAGAAGTACGAAAAGGATGGTTACGCTGTTAAATGGACCTTTGTGAACGATCTAGAACTTATCTTTGTGGTATGCCACATCCTTCAAAGTCTGCTATACGTCCTTCCTGACAATCAGAATATATCAAGGTTGCTTATCAGCGCATTCTCCAACTCACATACGTAAATGATTTGCTGGATGCCCTGAAATCTCTCTTCGTGAAATTCTTCGAGCCCTTTCTCACCACATTTGTTGCGTCATTACATGCTATGAACACAGCCAAGGTTGTTGCTGGCCAAGTTGCACCCTGGAACTTTGCAAAAGCATTTGATGGATGGGATAGCGTGTTTGATAAAGTGCTTAGAGGGTTGGAGGATAAATCAGCCCAGGTAGGCAGTCTTCGGTTTTTAACCTTCACTTGATCGCACCTTGTTTCTAGGACCGAAAATTACGCCTGCGAACCATCGTTAGGTCTCCCCCTGAGGAGATCACTCCTCCTTCAGATGACCAAAGCACTGGTGCGTCTGCCCAATTTTTACTGCCTTCGCGCTGACCCCACATTTCCTAGTCCCGTCACTGCCTAATGACACTCCCCATGACGAGCAACAAATAGCAAGAAATGTCCAAGCTTTGAAGAATAGGCTACGTGGTCGAGGAGGTAGGCGGGGAGGGAGAGTCGGCCGTATAGAGGGAGGAAGTGGCAGGGACAGCCTTCCAAGCTCCGAGTAAGATACGGGGCCTGCACTATCATGACACACTAACTTTTTGTCAGCTCGGAATCCCCAGCAAAACGTAAAGCGAAAACGAAAACACAACGCAAATGGGGCGACGAGCCCCCTACTGAGGTCGATATGGCATCTTTAGACTTCAGCTCGGAGAAGTCTAATTCCGTCAACGGACAAACCGAATCTCGCGATCTTCGAGTTCTCATTGATCAATCGTCGTTGGGTACAAGGACCGTTGATGGGCTGTATGAAGTCAAAGATTGGGAATTCTCTAAACACCACGAGGTCGATGATATGATCACCAATGCACTTCGTCCGACGGTTGACAGGGAAGTTGCGCCTTCAGGATCTTTGGGCGTGTTGGGCTCTCTTTTTGCGAGGTTGACAGGCTCAAAAGTTCTTACTTCGCATGACCTGATACCTGTCTTGGAGGGGATGAAGCAGCATCTCATGAAGAAGAATGTTGCAAAAGAGATTGCAGACAAGGTGTGTGAGAGCGTTGGTGAAAGTCTTGTTGGGAAGAAAGTTGGCGGCTTCCAAAGTACAGTACAACATTGTGGGTTTCGTCATTATTTCTAACATGTTTGTGCAGCCACGAATACCGCTGTCCGTCTTGCGCTGTCTACCTCCCTGACCCGCATTCTGACACCCAAGACCTCCACGGATCTGTTACTGTCTATTAGAACCAAGCTTTCGTCGCCGCTTCCCTCCACGCAACAACGTCTGCCATATAGTATAGCTTTTGTTGGGGTCAACGGTGTTGGAAAGAGTACGAACTTGTCCAAAGTTTGCTTCTGGCTGATTCAGAACGGCTTCCGAGTGCTGATCGCAGCTTGCGACACTTTTCGGTTTGTTTTTGTATTCTCTGGAAGAATCATGATTCATTGTGTCCCTACAGGAGTGGTGCGGTGGAACAACTGCGTGTACATGTTCGCAACTTAAGTATGCTTGGTATCAACGGCGCGACAGACAGTAAAGGTCGAGTTGAACTTTTCGAACGTGGATATGGCAAAGACGCAGCCGGTATAGCCAGAGAAGCTATATCCTTTGGTATGTCGACCGTTATATATATCAATTTATGCGTTTATCTCATGTCAAACAGCCAGAGACAATGATTTTGACGTAGTATTAATTGACACCGCTGGTCGCATGCAGGATAATGAGGTTAGAATTATTCGACTATCCCAGATGCTGCGGCTGATAAAATGGCGCAGCCTCTCATGCGTGCGCTGGCTAAAGTGAGTGGAAGGATTCGTGCGATTCCCTTCGCTCCAAAATTAATGAAATGTTTATAAAGCTAGTAGCCGTAAACAACCCGGACAAGATCATCTTCGTCGGAGAGGCTTTGGTAGGTAATGAGGCTGTTGATCAGTTAACCAAATTCGATCGCGCTCTACGGGACTTTTCTTCCGCATCGAACTCGGGGAGGGGTCGCGGGATAGACGGGATGCTTGTTACGAAGTGGGACACTGTGGATGACAAGGTAAACAGCTTTTCGGAAGTGTCTATACGAATGATATTGAACACACCCTAGGTTGGCGCTGCATTATCAATGACGTATATTACTGGGCAGCCAATTATATTTGTTGGATGTGGTCAGGTATTGATTATATCTACTGAAATAGTTAAACCATGCTGATTGCTTGTACAGACATACACCGATTTGAGGCAGCTGAGAGTAGCGAATGTTGTTCAAGCTATCCTGGACGACTGAATTTGTTAGATATGTAACCATCACATTATAATTGGATGTAAACCATGTGACTCCTTGTATATGTTTCGGCTTGGACGTCAACTATCACATCGTTTCAACATGAAGATCGTCCCAGTGCTCGTTCGCGAAGACAACTACGCTTACATTCTCATCGATCAGCCTTCTAATGAGGCTGCTATCGTCGACCCCTTTGACGTCCCCAAAGTCACATCAGTTGCGACCAGTCTCGGTGTTTCTGTTGTAGCAGGCATAACCACTCATCATCATTTCGATCATAGTGGAGGGAATAAGGTCTTAGTTCTCGAATCCGATTCTTCGAATCATCAACTAACAATTCTCAGGATTTTGTGTGTCTACCCTTAAGTTTCGTTGCAAAGGCCTCTTTAACACAAGTGTCTTGCAGGCCGCCAAGTTCCCGGGTGTCCCCATCTATGGAGGGAGTGATCAAATTCCTGCTTTAACGAAATTGGTCAAAGATAAAGACGAGTTTACTTTAGGGAAAAACACTCTGATTAGGTATCTATCGCTCGGCTTTGAACCCACCTGCGCTAACCCGAGTTTCAGATGCTTAGCAACCCCGTGTCACACACAGGACTCCATCTGTTATCATGCTACAGATGCCATCGATGAATCGCAACCAGGTGCTGTCTTCACTGGAGACACACTCTTTATCGCTGGCTGTGGTCGTTTTTTCGAAGGCTCTGCTGAAGAGATGGATAAGGCTCTTACCTATCTCGGGACTCTCCCTGACGACACAATTGTGCACAACGGGCATGAATACACCGCTGGCAATCTTGCGTTCGCAAAATCTGTCGACCCAGATAACGAGGCGATACAACGATTAGCTGACCTTGTCAAGCAGAATAACATCACAACTGGCCTGACCACGATACAGGATGAGAAACAATGGAATCCGTTTATGCGTCTGGCAAGTGATGCAGTCAGGTCAGTACCTGGCTATAGTCGAATTAAATTTAGCCTTCATGTTTGACCCTTGCTCAGGAAATCCACGTCAGCAACTGCTGATACTCCCCTGAGTGACATCATGAACTCACTCAGGAACAAGAAAAACAACTTTCGAGGGTGATGTTCTTGAGGGTGTAGTTCCTCAGAAACATGACATTTCTTGCATACAAGTCACTTCCTTTGTACTGGTAGTAGTTGCGCAGAATGAATCATGAACGTCGGCCTTGACATGGATTGCACACCGTAGAGAAACATCCATGTAAGAGGATCCAGAAAATCTATCTATATGATACGCCCTAAAGGTCTCATAACTACTAGCCCAACCCCACTGCCTTAGTGACTGCGGCACGAGCGTAAGGGATGTACGACAGAGTGTACCAGGTGTAAGCCAGGTACTCGATAATAACAAATACTGTTTTAGGTGTGATCAGCTTCAGACGCATCAAAAAATTATCGAACGGACCTATGCAGAGGACCTGAAGGGGAGAGGAAAGGAATCAAATGAGCCATGTGCTATGAAGCAAAAAAAAAACGACATTGAAGAACCTCATTTCTCAGCACAAAAGCTCCCACAAAGACGAGGCCAATGGAGGCGAGGAAGACAATGGACGCAACCACTCGGACTGGTTTGAACATCTGAAGACTCGGAATTAGTGCATTTAAACTTTGTCAGATTCTAAGCCTCACAAGCTTCAATTGCTTGAGGAACTGCTCTCCATTCGTATGGTCAACATGTGAACTAAACAGACGAAATGATATGGTCCACGCACGCCAATGAGAAATCCTGTGCCGACCAGGGACACTATCGTGCCCATTATATAGAGGACTTGACATTGATAAATCAGAAATGCGGTCTGCAGTATTCAGAGAGATGAAGACACACCGGCGAAGATGCCCAACTGTCCCAAAAACAATAGGATAGCGCCAAGGAGGCTCAGCAGAAACCCAACAGCTAGACTGGAAAGAAGTTGACGCCAGTAAGTCCCATATCCAAGCTGCTAGGTTAAGCCATGTTGTGCGACGAGAGTGCTTGTCCTCAGGTCCTTCCAAAGCTACATGAGAGGTAACTCACCAACCAATGAACCCATACAATCTCTGCGTCCTTGACAACCCAAGGAAGTTGAATGCGGAATCTCCTTCAAAAAACTGCGTTTCTGGGATGACACCACCTGCTGCTTCAAGGTTGAACCAGCCCTTGTTAGCCATGGCTCGTTACAATTATGAAGAAGATGGTATTAAGAATGATTCAAATGTAACGTGGATGTTCGAGATTGTTGCTGCGCCAGCAGCTACAAACTATGTAACAACTCAGACACGTTTCAATAATTCTCAATCTTGGATCAATAACCATTTTTCCATCAGCATCATGAAACTCGGAGCACACATATATACAAGGAATTGTGGCAACGAATACATCGACAAAACGTATAGATCATCAATCAGACTGGCATTACTTTGCGCCGCAGCGTGTCTTGAATGTCAGATATTGTCCGCGCCGTCTCAAGTGTCGGCGGTCCACCAGGCAGGATCCCCAGCCGTTGCTTTGTAGTATTCAACAGGTGTTGAACATTAGGAACCACCCTTGGGATAAAATCAGTGATAAGCTTGTCCTAGGTACGGCGATGAAAGTTAGGCAATAATAAAAGCGAGAAACAAACAAATAAGCACCTCTGGGCGAAGAAGGGAAACAGAGCGCTGCAGCCACCACAGAGACGTCTTGAACGATTCGTCGTTTGGTGGAGTCTCTCCGACGACAGCAGAAAGCTACTAGTTGTGAATAATATTGTACCAGTTAAGAATTATATAACTTACCCGATGAACAAGAGTTAATATTACAGCTTGCGAAACGAGACTCGGCCCATTCAGAGGCATGATGAGCTCTGGGTTTGTGTGTGACAGGAGATCCCGAAGCTTTGCTGCATCTTGTGTATGTAGAACACCAAGATATATTTCATCCCATTGCTCAGGCTTGATAGGAGGCGTACGCTCTGGTTGTGGTTGAGAAGGCGGAGGTTGCGGCAGGGTGGCAGGGTGCGAGGCCTGGGGGGCTGCAATGCCTGCGCTGTACCATGGTCCGTGCATGACTGGCGGTGGCGGCGGCGGCTGTGCTTGCTGTTGGAAATTTCCCAGATTGTGACTGTAGCTTGAGGTGGTCTGAGATGGCTGTGCCTGGGTTTGCTGGCGGTGATGAGGCTGATTCAGATTTGATTGAATCTGAGGAACAGTGGTGCTCGGTGAGTTCCGAGTTTGAGGTTGTTGTAACATATGAAGCGGCCCGGTTGAATTGATGCTGAGGAACTTCACTTGATCTGACAAGGCCCTTACACTGTGCTCCAATTCTCGAATCGAGGACTTGATAAGTACAAGGTTAGAAGTGAACATGACATAAGATCAGTTAGTTGACTTACTTCTTGGCTCCTGAATGCCTCACTCTGCCAAGCCGTTAACTCTGTCTTGACGTTGTGAATCTCGGCGCGAAGTTCCCGAAGGAGATCTTGGTGCATAACGGAAGATTGCTGGGAATAGATCGGGATGAACGTCTTCGAAATAGCTTCTTTAACGTGCCGTTCGATCAAAGGAGTCAGATTCGACGATAAAATGTGCGCAAAATGACCAGAAATGTCTGGGCGAAGCAGTAATTTCTCCATCTCCACAGGTAGGCTCTGCTAAAATGTATCAGCGTCTAAACTTCCGATGATGATGGTGTGAAACTGACCTGGCTGATATAGTCAATGAAGCCCCTGCCGATCTGGTCACTCAACGCTGCCTTGACTTCGTTCTTGGTAATATTTTCTAAAGACGGCAAAACAGAATTCTGGACTTCGCTCTTGACCGCCATCTCGACAACACGAGTTGTGTTTCTCGTGAGCTCAGTCGAAATGAGCTTGAGAATTTTCTCTTGACGAGCGAAATCTTCGACCTGCTCATGGGCTCGAGCATCCTCCAATCTTTGATCTGAAAGATAACTTGTAAATCTGACACACACAGAAGGCGGTGAACATACGTTGTTTGTCCATTTCCTTCCCGATCAAGCGACCAATTCGAGTGTGCAAGCTTTCTTCTGTTTTTCTCATCTCCCGACTGAGCGCCTGCGCGAGGGTAGATTCGTTGAGAGCTGCTTCATTGAACTTCCCGTTTTTATCCTTGTCCCTATTACTATCCTCTTTCTCCTTCCAATTGACGTTCTTACCCTTCCCACTTTTTGTTTTTGATTCCAGAATACGCATTTCATCACGATTAGAGTCACCGTCTCCATCCTCAGGAGTCGGTGTGACCACACGGAAGCTGCGGGCCGCATCTTGGGGTGGCTGGACGCTCGCTATCTGTGTAATCTGTCGAAGGCCTTTAGAATCCGAAACTGCTTGAACAGTCGGCGGAAAGTCATGAGAAGGTAATTTGGCAGTCGTCAACACCAAGGCAGAATCGAACCACTCTCTGCGTATGAGGACCTGATCTACGCCACTCGAATGGACCGAGAACGCTACCAACGCCACTTCTCCAGGTGGTAGTTTAGCCGCGACACAGGCTGCATGAGCTTCGTCACCGTTGGGATCAGCATCTGCAGTTAGAATAACAAAATGGATCGTCGGCTTAGGTCCGAAAAATTCGACAACTTGGTCAAATCCGCCCCTCATAGCCTCCTCCCCACCAATAACAGTGGATTCCAGATTGATTCTGAAAGCAATCATGCTCTCGCGGCGGCAATTGGCCACCCATAACGTTTGTATCCTCGAATCATAGCTGACATGACCGAACATGTCGGGGTCTTCTTGATTGCCATTAATGAACATGATTGTCGACAGTATGTGTTTTGTCGTGATGGATATAAGTTGGAAGATCGTCCCGTTTTTCCGACCTACCACAATTCCACCATCAACAAAAGTCAAAGAAGATGGAACGTCTTCTCCCCGGATTTTATGCGTTGTGTATGGCAACCTGTCATGGATGTTCCAGATGGTCAATGTGGAATCCTCTGAGACGGTAGCAAGAGTATGGTGCAAGACATCGAAATCGAATGCAACCACAGGCTAATAACGAATTAGTGCTGTCATAAAAGTCAGACTGATAGCTATTGGTTGACTCACAGATGAGACAAGGAATAGTTGACCGATGTGATGCAGATCCGAATGTGGCATTTGCTGGCCATGAGGGATATTGGCAAGATCAATCAAGTACATCTTGTTTTTGGAGGCGACGGCCAATGTATCGGGGTCTCTCGGATGCCATTTTACGGAATGCAATGCGTCATGATCTATTGCAGGGGGAACACAGAGGAGAAGCGTCCCACTAGGATACGAGGTCAACGGGAGGTAACGCGGAACGGAATTTAGATCTCACGGAACGTCGTCAGTGATTAATTCCGGTAATTCCCAAACGACGAAGCCTCCATCAGACGTTACTCCGGCCAGCCTATTGCCATAAACCGCCATATCTGTGACGCTAGAGGTGGTGGGAAACATGTGTGGAAGTTGAAGGAGAGTACGGTCCCCGCTGGATCTCGAAATTACGCGGACACGCCCTAAAGAAGGCATTCAGACCAGGGGCGGAAATAATTAGAGCTAGATATACCTCGAGTCATAGCATATGCAACCCAATGCGTGGCACCAATCGTTGTCCCTGGCAGAAAGACGGAATCTTGTTTGACCAGAGCAATTGCAGTGGACTTTACAGAATCTCGAGGGGCTTGGACATCATCCAAAGGTTTAGAAACATCAAAGATGATGGTCTGTGCCTGTGGACTAGGAAAAATCAGTCCGAAATCAGTTATGAACTCCCTGGAATACCTAGGGCTAGAGTGGCTTTTGGCGAACTTTGTCTGGACGGGGGGAGCTTTCGAGCGAAAGCCGCGTGGCCCCGGTGAACTCTCCTTGTCTCTTCGAGTGCCAGATAGTTGTGAGACTGGGATAGTACTATGTTGACTGGCCGGTAATTCTGCAGGACGAAACTGTGGCCTTTGTGTTTGTGCCTTGGGGGGTGACGCGCGAGGTGATGCTGTCCGATTGGGAACAGGTTTAGGGGGGAGTGGAGGCGGGGGGACTCTGGACTGGATTTTCTCCCCGTGAGAGAACTCGCCACTGCTTAGAAATGCCTCATATGCTGAGGGTGGTGGTTGCGACTGAGGTGGTAGCTGTCCTCTGGTAAGATGTTCGAGTAAGTTGTCGACGGACTGACGCTTCGGATCTGAGACAGATGTCCAAGAGCCAGAATCTTCGTTAGTACTGGAGACGCTGGGTTGGACGGGTACGGGCTTTTTCTTGATCGAACTGGACGAAGAAGATAGGTGATCGAAGGGGGATACAAAGTCAAACATGGATTTGCGTGGGGACGATGGCTGCTGTTGGCCGTGTTGTTGTTGTTGTTGCTGTTGCTGTTGCTGTTGCTGTTGTTGTTGTTGCTGCTGTTGCTGTTGCTGCTGAGGGAGAGGACCTTGAGATCGTTGGGGTAATTCAGAAGGTTGATCTTGCTGGTTGTATGTACGGAATTCGGCTTCGCGTGGGGCTGGGCCATATGGAGGTGAGGGAGCCGCGGCAGGAAGGGAAGACCTCTGAGTATCTGAATAATTCGACCTCGGTGCGTTTCTGGAGGAGTAACGAGGTTTATCAATAAGCCTCGCAGGAATGAGAAAGTAGAAAAGAAAAAGTGGTGCCAACCTCGATGGCCATGCATGGATCGAAGAATGGGAACAATGCTTACCCAGACATGAGCTGTTCGAGCAAGATCTTCCCCTGGGTCTCATTATGAGTAGGACTAGAAGCCGAGCGTTGGGATGAACTTGGAGGGGTAGGAACTTGTGATGGTAAAGAAGCTTGTTGTGGAACCTGCTGTGGTGCAGGAGCTTGTTGTACCTGCTGTGGTAGACCAGCTCCTACAGGAGGGCGAAGAGTGGCAGTGGAAGAATTTGGAGGAGCACCAAGAAGAGATAGAAGAGCACTCTGCCTCTCTGAAGCAGTGGTAGTTGAAACAGAAGCAGAAGAAGCAAGAGGATCGTCAGTGCTGGGCATTACAGGAGTAACGGGAGCAGAGCTGTGATAACTGTCAGGTGGTTGTACTGATGTGTGAGACGGAAGGTGTTGCTTGTCAGGAGGCGCGCTTATATTATGAAAAAGAGAATCGATGTGTGTTGGAGAAGAATTTGAGGAGAGATGAGGAGGGGTTGAACCACGAGAAAAGAGTTCATGAAGACGATTATCGCTACGATTGTCATTGCGATTGTCGTTGCGATTGTCGTTGAGAGGGTCGTTGGGAACGATGCGAGCGTCCATGAGGGGAGGAAACAAGAAACAAGAAACCATCGTACACGCCTTTACCACGAGGTTTCGGCATTTGCCGGCATAAAATAAATACTCAAGCACGTTCCCGCTGTTTCGCGCTTTACGCCATGCTACACACATAACGGGGTCCGTCAGGAATCCGATAGGTCTCTTCGCGCCTGTTTACAACCTGTCCATTCCAAGCCAAAAAGAAAAGCTCGTATCACCTTCTTGGGCACTGGATAGATGGACTAGACGTTGGCGGAGCGGACGCATACAATATCATCTGCGGCAACGGACGCTGAAGCCTCTAAAGCAGCACCTGAACCTGCGTCAATTGACGGGAAACTTATCGGGTCGTATCTATGTCGATTTGAGAAGTCTATAGGATCGGTTGAGACTACGCAAACCGTGTATTCGGAATTGCGGATAGCAAACGCGCAAATCATTCCGCCTTCTTACAACAAACAAGTATTTCGAGGTAATTTCAAGGCATGTAACGATTTCCGCACGCTCACATCGCTGTGGCCCACTCATCATCGGGTCTCTGAACGTGGTTGAACTGTTCACATGTCCTCTGTCCTTTGAAATCTGTACTTGTCGAAATTTGTCACGCTCTACGTATGTTTTGCGTTTGCCCTTCCTTCTATTGGGTGTTGTGCTGGACTGGACTTCGTCGGCGGCTCGAAACTAGAACGAGCTCGCGATCTGTTTGAACAAGCCTTAGAGAAGTGTCCAGCAAAGTCATGCAACCACCATTCCTGATGTACGCAAAATTGAAGGAAGACTTTTGGGCTGGCACGACGCTCGATGTCAATATTTGATCGGGCAACTCAAGTCGTTGTCGACGAGGATAGATTCGGGGTATGCGTTGCCAGCACTGATTCATGTCACACACCTGTCTACATTCTTCACAGATGTTCGCCATTTATATTGCTAAGTCAACTGCTAACTATGACGCGGCCAATTTACGAACGGGGCGTTGGAGGGTATGCTGAGATATTCATTGTAATCACAGCAACTGAATTGCCATTTTCCACCGTCAACTAGTTCTTCCAGACCGTCAAACCGCAGAAATGCGCCTGCGTTTCGCTGCTCTGCAGCTCAAACTTGGAGAAATTGACAGGGCTCGCGCAATCTATGCACATGCATCCAAATTCTGCGATCCTCGCGTCAATTCCCAATTATGGTTGGAGTGGAACAGCTTTGAGATTGAAACCGGCTCTGAGGACACTTTGCTGTGTATCAAGAGAAGTGTACAAGCACAGTTCAACACGGAGACGAGTTACATGACGGCAGCAGCCGGACAGGGTACAAGGAAACCTGAAGAGGAAGTAGAAGACACCATGGCAGCTGCTGAAAAACAAGTCGGAGGGGACAAAGTGCCTGCATTCGTTGCTGCGAGAATCGCGCCCTCTCAGGAGGCTGACGGAGCAATGTCGTCCCCCAGACCCACCGTCAACGTCGATGAGATTCATTCGGACGAGGAGATATAATAACATGTGTTGTCATTGGGTCTAATTCAAATTGATCACCTGAGCATAGCCCATCGTTCAACGCAGATATCCCCCAATTTGGCATCCCACCCTTAGTCTAGTAGCCATTTTTGTTCAACCCATTTCAAGACTACCCGATGGGAATCGTCGAAAGAAACTGAATGGCTCCTGTGACGGTTTACACGTTCAATATGCATGCCAAGTGAGCGATGATATAGAATCACGAGCTGGGAAGCGGATGTAACTGATAGGGTAGTTCGTCGGCTTGCGTGTGCGCTTAGTTCGTCAGGACGTACCAAATTTCTCCAGCAACGAAGTGGGTTGTTCTTGAACCCATTTCTATCCTCTGGCGTTGTACGCTTCGATCAAGACTGCTTCCACAACCGCGACCATTTTACAAAATTGCTTTTGCTTTTGGAAAAAAAGTCTGGACAGGCGTGGGTAGAACGTAGCTCGGTGACAACGACGTCTATTCAGTGACATGTTCCTCCATGATTGCTAATTTTGGGCTCACAAGCCGGGAGCGCGGCAGCTCGTTTAAAAGAAGTGAGACATCATTGCTTCCAATTGGCATGTAAAAACTCCAAGATTGCGTACTCTAAACCTGTCCGGGTGTATACCAAGTTTGTGGCGGCCTTGAGGCCATCGACGACTCGGACGAGCACCAGATCCTCCCAGGTTTGAGTGATAAATTCTTGCGGGAGGGTTCTTAGTTTGATGATACGTGGATTCTGTTAGTTTTGAGGGAGACGAAGGAGACGACGTCTGTCTGGACTGCACTGGGGAGGCCGATGGGGGTGGAAAAGCTCATGGACGTTGTTTTGGCAACCTCCCCGTGCACAAACACTGGCATAACTTGAATCTTGAATCTATCTTCCACTATGGCCCGCAAGCGCAAAAACAGAACACATCTAAAGGACCCTTCAATCACGTCCGCGACCATAGCTAGGGATGTTTCACCTAAGTCTTTCATCATTAAACATGGACAAGTGGGTTCATCACTTACGCAACTTGTTCGAGACGTTCGGAAGGTAATGGAGCCAAACACTGCAAGCCGATTAAAAGTAAGCCCAATGGATTATAGTATTTCAACTACTGCCTAGGTTGACATGAGGAAGGAACGGAACCGGAACAAGCTCAAAGACTATCTAACGATGGCGCCAACTTTGCACGTTACGCATTTACTTGCGTTTACGATGACGCCGATTGCGCCGTCATTGCGCATCATTCGTCTATCTGCTGGACCGACCCTTAGCTTTCGGGTCGAGAGATACAGTCTTCTGAAGGACATCGCAAATACCTCACGAAGAGCACGGAGTATTGGAATGGAGTATCTTAGCCCACCTCTGGTGGGTGATCTTCCTATTCAAACATCCACTACGATTAATGGAACAAACAGTTAGTGCTGGCGTCGTTTCCCCCTCCGTCGCCAACGACACCACCTCATATCCCTCTTTTGATGAAATCTTTCCAAACACTGTTTCCTCCTCTCGCTCCACAAACCATAAGCCTGCCTTCTGCTCGACGAGTGGTACTCGTGTCCTACAACGCAGATCGTGGTACGGTGGATTTTCGACACTATGTCATTACTGTAAAACCCTATGGTGTCTCCAGGCGCGTTCGACGTGTACTTGAAGGTGCTACGGCTGCTACTTCAAAGAAGAATCCAACATCTTCGGGGATCCTAAATCTGGGCAATGAAAAAGATGTTGCGGATTTCTTGTTGCGAGAAAGAGGGATGCGAGAATCGGATGGTGGATACGAAAGTGCTGCATCCTCTGCAGAAAGTGCTGCAGGGGACGAGGGTGATGCCGTGAGCCTGGCAGAAGATTATCTGGGGAGGAATAATAAGAAAGGACAACGACGAGCGGTAAGACTTGATGAAGTCGGGCCACGGATGGAGTTAAGACTCGTGAAGATCACTGAAGGTGTTCCTGGCAAGGAAGGGAGTGTGATTTTCCACCAATTTGGTTCGTTTTCTGGACATTATCTAATGATTGTCTGAACAATATTACAGTAAAAAAATCAAAAAAGGAAGTGGCTGCACTAAACGCTAAGAAAGTCGCTAAGGAGAAGTTGAGGAAGGATAGGAAGGAAGAACAGGAGCGGAATGTACAGCGAAAAAGGATGCTGGAGGATACTCAGGATGAACATGACCAGACAGCGGACGACGATGCAGACGAAGACGATGATGACCTTGGAGGCAATGGAGTATGGGATGAAGACGAAGAAGTCACCGATGGCGAGGGGGAGAGCAGCGAGGACGAGGAGTGGAAGAGACCAACAAAAAAAGGGAGATTGCAGGACAGATGATAAGTAGCTCGTCCCAAACTACACCGCTATCCGCAAAACGCTATATGCAGGCTTAGGTTTATTTCGTGTTGGTGGAAGAGTCAGAATTTGACATGAGTGTTTGAAGAGTCTTGTACCAGAAATTCTCTGCTCTCATTTTGACACTCTCCCAGTTGTCCAGGGCTGGACGGACATCGAGGTAAAAGGACAAGTTGGACGAAGGGGCTGGAATGTGCCCAGTGTAAAAATCGATGATATAACGAGTTTGAATGCCACAGCGATCAACCACCCAATCATGCCTGTCGAATGGAGGGGAATAACTTTGTAACTATAAGATGCGAAGGAATACAAGAAGAAATGAAGCGACGCACCCCAAGAGGACTTTCCACCGTGCTCGCAAGCTTCGTTCATTTGGCCTCCCTTTGAAATTGACGAGCTTAACCCCGCCGCAGGCCTCGCCACCTCTTCCAGCTTCCCACTTCATGATCTCAGCCCAAGCACGCTCGTTCACGGCATTGTGAATTGGCACGATGGTTTTCATATCGGTGGGTTGGGGATTATGATTCTTGCGAGCCATGGCTGCGAAGAATTGTGCTTCAGAAGGATAGACCCAGTTTGCATCTGATGTTTTCGGGATGGACGATGTTTCTCGTTGTGTAGAGAGGTCGACGAGCTTGGATGGTTTGTTTTCTGAATTGACTGGACATCCAGTCATGGTTTTCGGTAAAGGAAAGGAGTTTCGGCCCGACCAATTGCCGACAACCTTTCTTCTGACCATAATGCCATCTTCCCCGCCTGTCTTCTCTACCCCTCTTACTCGCCTTTTTAACATTAACCATCCGGTAATGCTTGCAGGGTGAGTTAGCCATTTCAATTACTTATCACTACTCTGCGTAATTCGCATCATCAGAATGAACATTGCTGCAGGTCCAAGGCTTGCTGCAGCCGTAACAAACTCAGGCAACCTTCTTTTAAGCAAAATATACCTGACAAGCTGACACTCCCAGATAGGTGCCATTGGTGTCATTGGCGGTGTTCGACAAAGTCCAAAGTTTCTTCAGGGTTCCATCGACGAGCTGAAAAGTTACTTGGAGGATAAGAATGCTCCTTTCGGCGTGGATCTTCTCATTCCTCAAGTCGGTGGAAGCGCACGAAAGACTAATGTAGGCTGTCGTTCAACAGAGAACTATACCGTTCATGTTAATCGGGGCGATAGAGAGACTACACTGAAGGTCAACTTCCAGAACTCATCGATGTTATCATAACGAGCAAGGCTTCCCTCTTCGTTTGTGCAGTCGGCGTGCCGCCAAAATGGGCTGTTGACAAGCTTCATGCCGCTGGCATCCCTGTAATGAAGTGAGTCTTGAAAATCACAAATATCGACTTACTCATTAACACATGCAGTATGATTGGACACCCCAAGGTGTGCTTCCACGTATGAGCTATATATATAGATTGGCTGAACCGTGGTTCGCGAGCAGCATGTGGCAAAGGCTCTGGCTCAAGGTTCGTTTCCATTGACATCGAATGCCACAAAACCAATGCTGTCGTCTCTCTAGGTGTCGATATCATTGGTGCTCAAGGGGGGGAAGGAGGAGGCCATACTGGCGACACAGCATTCTCCATCCTCATTCCGGCAGTGGTGGATCTCTGCAAGGGAGCCAAGAGCCCCCTGACAGGTGAACCTGTCATTGTAGTTGCAGCTGGAGGTATCGCAGACGGACGAGGCCTGGCAGCTGCCCTGTCGTCAGTTTACTTTCATCATCCTCTGTTTGACGTCGTAATTTTCATCATGATTTAGATATGGGGCTTCTGGTGTTTGGGTAGGAACTCGCTTTGTAGCAAGCGTGGAAGCGGGTGCGCCACAAAAGCATAAAGAAATGCTTATTAGTGCCAGCTACGACGACGTTGTGCGTACCTTAATTTACACCGGTCGGCCTATGAGCGTGCGGAAGACCCCATACATTGATGAATGGTTTGTCTACTGACTGCCCCCCATGTATCCTGCTATGATCTCTTGTAACCGACAGGGAAACCAAGAGACGAACTGAGCTCGACCAACTGGTTGCAAATGGGATAGTTCCACATGAAGTGGAGTTGCAGCAGCACCCGGAGAAATCATTGGCAGGTGTTACGTGTACGTATGTTTCCTGCTCTCGAGTGAAGCTCTGAACATTGCGAAACTTCAGGGCTAATGGGAAGAGTCGCCGGTTCTATCAACGTATGTGGATCTCACAAGTCGCAGAACGTGATCTGAACATCTTTATTTTCAATTCTAGGACATCAAGCCCGCCAGGGAAATGTCAGTTTATGTGCACGTCAGCCTCTATGCCTAACTTATTGAACTCACCACCTTCCGGTAGCGTTGACGAGCTCGTGACTACGGCAGCAAGCAGCTTAAAGCAAGCTCAAAGTCTGGTCAGGGCCAGACTCTGAAAGATATAGCGTGGACCAGGTGGTACCTGATTGCTAGTGAATGTGTTATCTATTTGTATCATAAGAATCTATGGATGATGGACGGAGGAATTGCTCACATCAGCCAGTGATAATTTCCACAAAGTGGTCTCGACATCAAAAGATCGCACGCTCAAACGCTTAAGCTCTCGCCTCGCAGTGATATTTTGATTCTTAGGCTTTTAACTTACATTAGACCCTACTGTCGCTACATGTCGGTTCTGTTCTTTACTCCTTGTGTACTCCATTCATCGGACTCATATCCGGACATGTTCCTTCTGCCAGAACCTTCGATGCATGCTGGCAATTGAGAATGATAAGAACTCCACAATCGATCATACTACCTGACGAAACGATTGTTGCACAAGCCAGGATTTAGGTAGTTGTAATGAGGTCCTTCGGCATAGTCACAGCCCTGTGCTTTCGATGCTGTCATACAACACCGGGACACCTTGTCAGGCAGTTGACTGTGGTCTATGGTAGGAGAGAGATACTAAACATGCCTGCAGAGTAAAAGCATTATCTGCAAGGGACTTCACTGTGTATACAGTTGTGCCCCTATTAGTCCGAATCTAACAATTCTGCAAGCTGGCGCTCCTCTTCTTCTGATACCTGGAATGACGGAATCATTTCACTGATAACCTCTATCGGTTCGACAACCATGGATGATGCCGTTGTTGGAATCAACAGTTCTAATGCAGGAAAGAATCATCGTGGAAACCAAAAGAAGATGGACAAAATTTACCGCTTAGTCTCCATTTGCGTATGGTGCTGTCTAGACTGGCGCTCACAATCCAGGGCTCAACATATGACCTGCCATTGTCGCCAGCACTTTTACGGAACCAAAGGCGGATCGCGGTTACTTCACGCCAGTGTCCTTCGATTTCCCGTATAAATTCAGGCTCCTCGAGGGACGATACATCATACACGCGAATGGTATCACCGGCTCCCGTAAATAAATAAGGTTCTGCAAGATCGGTCAGTAAAAGTGGCAGGACAGATTTGACATATTCCGGGTGTTGGATCGCTGGCGGAGGTTTTGACGTGTCTGGTAAAACCTGAACAGTCTTGTCCTCAGAGGCTGAATGTTTGCTTTTAGTTGTCGACAGAGCGTCTATCTGCTCTTTGCTCATGACACACCTGTCCACAGTTGACCGTTCCCATAGAAGATTTCATTGATTCTACCTTGATGGATAGGTAGTTCTTTCTGAAGAGTGATTCGCCAGCAAGGAGATGACCCATTCTCTTTCGTTACATTCCATATTTTGATGACACCCATGGTATCTGCGGTGTAGAGAGCTGCAGAAGTAACTGAAACGTCTCTGGCAGCCAGACATTCTACGGGGCGTCTATGCGACGAAATTGAGGCCGTACTTCGGAGAGGTTGACGCTGATCTGGCGTTGAAAGGTCCCTGGATCTGCGTGAGGTTTGTCACCTTGCTCATTTTGACCAGAGGCGTACCAGAGTCGCACAACTTTATCTGAACCCCCTGAAATTAGTAGCTGGAGGGAGGGTAATACGAGAAGACTCTTGACGAAATCAGTATGTGCTTCCGTTGATGAAAGGAGTTCACCCGTCTGGAGTGCTCATGTAAGGCCGTCATACGATAACAGAGGACATGACATACTCGAGTGTCCCAGAGCTTGATGGTCTGTTCCCATTCCGTCAGATAAACAACTGTAGAGAACGAACATATAGATACTTTATCCCAAGATCCTGTTATTAAGATATCGGCATCGCTTGATCCAGATTTCTTATCACAAAATGCAAGGGTCGTCAAAGGACCGGTGTGTCCTTTAAACGTCTTAAGGATTTTGCCCGTCTGATCAGAAAGACCAAAGGTCAATAAAGCAGTACATGATATGGAGGGTGCTCACTTCTAGATCAATCTGGCGTGCAACACCCGTATTCTCTGCTATCCAAGCATGGTTGCCGCGTATCTGAATACACAATGCGTTCCCAGAGAGTTGTATTGGGGACCCGAAAGTTTTTGTTATCTCAGCCTTTCTTCTGCGAGCCTGATAGGTGTTAATGGAGGGTATAAAGGAAAATACAAGCAACCAACTTGTTCCAGACGAAGCTGGTCCTCAGATACGAGGAAGTTGGTAGCTGCCATGGATGGGTGTTTGGCAGCTTCAAGTACGTCACGGACTCAACTTCAAGTTGTACTAAGTCGTCATGAGACCGTCTCCTCGCTGGCTTAATGGACTGGAACGCCTTTCCCATCGATCCAATAGCATAAGTTTCATTGGGCTTGGCCGTATGGGCCATGAGATGGCCTACAATCTATTCTCGAAACAATATGCTCGCGAGCCTACCGGATCCTTCTTCGTGGTCTGTGACGCAATTCCCGATAGTGCTCGAGCTTTTCGCGAAAAATTTCAAAGTCACTATCCTGGCGCAGAGATAGCCATCGCGACGACACCCGAAGAGTACGTGTCGTGTATGTGTTTTTTCGTCTCTCAATTCTGAGCTTTTAACAACGAGAATAGAGCAACATTGGCCTCACAGATTATAATCACCATGTTGCCCTCATCGTCGGAAGTTCAAGATGTTTATGGACAAGGCATCCTTCCCACACTTCGAAGATTTACGAAAGATCAAACACGAAGGACACTCTGCATCGACTCGACGACTTTGGATATTACGGTAGCTAAGAATGTGGCCGCTGACGTGGTTGGCACTGGTGCCCAGATGGTGGATGCTCCGGTGTCTGGCGGTATGTTCTTGGAAATTTTGTGTTCTTATATGTTCACTCTGACGTTGATGGGCAGGTGTGACTGGCGCAAAAGCCGGCACCCTGGCCTTTCTCGTTGGAGGTACAGAGGCATCCTTCAATTGTTCGCGCAATATTCTCTCCCTCATGGGCCAGCGCATCATTCATTGTGGCCCGTCTGGTTCAGGGTTAGGTGCAAAGATATGCAACAATGTAACCAAATCTTGCCTGTTGGACAATTTCTTTGGCTCTAAATGTTGTGCCACTATCTATAGCTTGTGCTTGGTGTCGAGCAAATTGTTGTAAGCGAAGCCATGCTTTTGGGTCAGAGATTGGGATTAGATCCAGCTGTTCTCGCCGGCGTCATCAACAATAGCACAGGGGCTTGCTGGTCATGCTCCGTCAATAATCCGGTGCCATCTGCGTTGCCTGAGAAATCCCCGCCGTGTGAACGTGACTACGAAGGCGGCTTTGCGACTGCGTTAATGTTGAAGGTGATAGCTATTGTTTACAGCTGGTCAGCTCTATCTGATCGAACATATCATGTTAGGACATGGGACTAGCCACGGCGATTGCAAACCAAACAGGAAGTCCAGTGCCTCTTGGTGAAGCAGCAGAGAGCATTTACGCACAGGTCATCAAGGAACAGCCAGCCTTGGCGCGAAAAGATTTTTCTTCTGTTTACTGCTTCATGGAAACATATCGTGCACGATGAATGTATTAATTGATTACATAATTTGAACATTGATTACATAAACTCTCTTCCTTTGCTTTGGTCTGCCTACGGGAGACCACAGAAACGCTATGGTAGACAATTTACAGAAACCGAATGCCATTATTTTTGGTCAGTCGTGGCGCGTCCTAAGCGCTCTTGTCTTGCAATCCAGCTAATTCGAATTCTAATCAGGTGGCTTAAACACCTGTTCACGCGCCCTCGCTTCACTTCTGATACCGCTCGATGGTGAACCTTTGGTCGCGGTATGGCTTATTCTCAAGAAACTACCAGAGCTATGGATTTACTTCTGCTGCAGCATCTTAGGATTGTTGATAAATTCTCTGTTACTCCCCCAACAACGTACGAGCACATGTTGCGCTTGCACTCGATGCGAATGTTGAATGTGACGATCACCGTTTTTTCGCCTCAGTTATATAGGTGCCGAATTTCCTCAGATTATTGCAAAGCCCGAAGTAGAGTATCGACAGGCAAATCTAACTGTTCCATGTGAGTGTCTGTCTGTATCTCGAGATGTATCTCATATAACTCTCAACAAGCCGCTGTCGCATCTGCGTTCGATACTCCTGAAGGGAAAATCACCTACGATTATGTCTTTGATTTCACGGGCGAGGTTAGGCATGATCGGACTGAAATGGTGAGAGTCTTCTTCCATTCTACCGATACCGATATAAAGATGGCAATCAGATTCAAATTACTTCAACGTGTAATGTTGCCCGATTGATAGGCCTCGAAGCTGCGAAGCGGAAGGTCAAAGCTTACGTTCGAGTACAACATCCTCTCTATGAAACCTCTACCTCCAGTAAAGAATCTCATGATGAGAAAGAAGATGTCAAACCAGTCGGTACAATTGGGACCTGGTGGCATGAAACCCTGCGGATGCTGGCAGCAATTGAGGAGTTCATACTTTCTTCCGTTAAATTCTTGGCGTGCCTCTGACCGGCATCTAGTCTCAACCTTGTCATTTTGCGAGTTGGGTTTGCGTACGGACCTTACACTAATTTCGGTATCAGTACGGTGATTTTCCTATCTAACGGGTACCATCGTATTCATTCCCGATTTTAGTCGCATCTGCGATTACAGTAGGGTCTGTATATGGTTATCTCAAAAAGCCAATGAAGTCAATGTAGGAGCAGTTCAGAACATCCACCGAGGCTCTCTGTCACAGCTGTTGTTGATTATCTTTACAGGTGGTCCCCAGGCAAGAATCCAAGCAATACTGTCCATATCGATGATATTGCGGGTGCTCTTTGGGCTTGTGCCCAGTGGATGGCTCCCCTTGGACGGAAAACAGCAGATTCCTTAGCAGGAGAAGAAATCTTTTTTCACAACGAGAAGAAGAAGGTTAAGGAAGTCGAAGGCATGCCGCTCCATAATCAGAAACTCGTTGCGCCACTTTTCAATTTGGTAAGGGACTCTGATTACAGCTTTCATTTTTCGGATTCATTGATGAATTTATCAGGTCGATGAATCCAACAGCACACTCCTGAGCATTGGGCAAGTCGTTACATCATTTTTCGGAACAACTTCTGAGTTTTTCTCCATTGTGGAGAGCACCATGCTTAAAGCAAGTTTAATATCAAATTTTATTCTTAAATCCTCTGAGAGCTCACTTCTAGTTGGCCGACGATTTCGTGGAGGACATAAATGAGCACCACGTTAGTGGCTGGACGGAGATGCTTCAAAATTCCAAGCCACCCATACCAAACACCCCACTGTCTGCGTATATGGATAGATATGCTTTGGATAAGCATGTAGTCGCATTTAACAGCATGAAGATCAAGCAAATTGTGGGTTACCAACTGAGGAAGCCTCACTTTAATCATGAGATGGTCAAGGAAACCGTAGACAAGTGGAAGAGTGAGGGTAGCTGGCCAATTCTTGAATAATTAATCACCAGTCAGCTATAGTGAGTCTTGTTCATCATACATAAGACCGCACTGATTCGCATCTTGGCTAGCTCCAATCGGATTCTGCTCATACCCCATATCCACATATGCATACCATACACACTGTTTCATTAATTATTCCTCTACGCTCTTAAATGCCGCATTTGTTAACCTCTCTTGACATCGTTCCTAACATGTTCATTGTCATTGTGGATTATGAGATGACCTTCCCACTGTAATATTAATTGCTCGTTTCGTTCGACGGCTGCAATCCTTCTCTAAGTAAAGGGTCCAATCAAGAACAAATTGCCATTGCCGCGTCCTAAGGATGTTTGGAAAAACAGAACGTGAAGTTTTTTGCCGTATTATTGCCGAGCGAGCCCTAACCTCTGCGGAACTCGCGGATGCATATTATTTCTTTACACACTCCGTTCGAGCAATGTAGTTGATATATGGGACCGGTGATAACCGATTGATGGATTACCCAAAATGTACGCGTTATTGGCGGGTCAAAAACGTCGTTCAGCGCGCGCGTCGTATGTTCACCCACGCTACTTGCTTCAAGTTGCTAGGATCCTTGAAAATCTTATTTTGGTTAACTGAAAGTACGCGTAGTTTTGTAAGCCTTTGTAGACTCGTCCTCGGAGGTAAATACGGCATCACGCGCACGTCCCAAGGTACGAACACCGTCGGCGATCAAATCCTGGTAGAGGTCATCAACTCCGGCGAATTTCCGTGCAACGATGCTCAACCGACTTGCGCCCTGCAAAAAATAGACGCGGCAACTAAAAACGAAGCAGCGCACAACTCCGCATTGGAAATGCGGCAGAGCTGTGGCATGTCCTGGTGTCATGCGGATTACTTTGTTCTAGGACGTATTCGACGCGTTATCTTATCTGTGCTTATCCAAAGCTCATCCATAAGTCGGTTATCACCGGTCTCATATATCAACTAATTTATTATATTGCACGTTTTCTGTAATGGCTGGCAAATAATTACGTAAGGCGCACTACGGTTTTGGAGGGGTTATGACGTCTTCTAAAAACCCTGGCAAGAAACGTTCCATCCTCTCTTGGGTGGCTATCCAAAGCGTCCGTTGTCGTTCATCCCTTTCGTCATGTTCTAACGAAGGTGGGACCAGAATGCCAACAGCGTTCATGACTAAGACAACATTCTTAAGAGACTCTGGGATAGCCTCATGCTGAAATGGTGATCAGAAGGAGAAACACTGTATTATAATCCTACGCACCAACTGATCCCCCTTGTCAATGTTCATTAAACGGTCCAGCAAATCCAAGATCTGTATCCAAAGAATCCGGAAGTCTGCCTTCGCCTGATCTTCGCGGACGTCGAGATGCATGAATGCTTTGCATAGGAGGGCGGAGGCTCGGAGACGAGTTTCTGACATTCCTTGTGGGTCACGCTGAAAGACCTCCACCTTCAGGAGATCGTCCAAAAGTGGAAATATGACTCGGTTGAAGATTTCTTCGACTTGTGGATGATGAAAGTCGTCGAAGATGATATGAGGGCCCAACAAGATGCGTTGCAGGTGACTGATGGCATTGTGACGGACTTCCCGTGCAGCATTCGAAGACTGACGGGAGAGCGACATCAGTAGTGGTAGGCACAATTGTCGCCAGGCTACATTCCTTCAGTATTATCACAAATGGAGAAGGGATAATCACACCTTGGTCTCTGGGCAGATGGGAGGAATCAATCATATGGGACAGAAACTTATGAAGGTTGAACAGCAGGTCAATTGACTTTTTCCCTCGAGCGACAACAGACGAACTGCGTAACTTTAGGTCGTGACAACCGATTTTGGAACAGTCCACGTACTTTGACGAAGTCAAGGGTTCATTTCGGCGTCCCTTGACATGCTTGCTTTCTGTCGATGTCCCCGCAATTGTGGCAAAATCATCCAGGATAGTGATAAGACCTAAGAAATTATCCCCCGTTATTAATTGATCTGGTCCGTCAGAAGTGATGGTTGTGATGAAATCGAACGACGTTCGAGCCCCTTCCGAGTGAGGTATGTTGGACCGGATGATCGCAAAGAAAAGATTCCACTCCGTCTGGGATCTGGGAATCAAAGATTAGGAAATGAAAACACAAGTATGACACCAGGATAAAGACCTAACGATATCTCGGTGCTTTTGGACAATAAGAATTACGCCTGCAACGACTTGTTCTCCTACGGAACTCACGACAGACCGTGGGAGTCCGGATATCAGGTCGAACGAGACATAGATCTGATCTCGAAGAGAAGGCTATGCTAGTGATCAGCATACGGTGTATGGATTGTTTGGTGCATAGTTACCTTTTGAGCTAGAATCAGGCAGAGGCGCAACAAGCTGACAACAGCCCGCTCAATGAGAAGCACACTATATTGTGTCGAAGAAGAAAGCAAGGCCGACAGGTGCTCGAAAACGATGGGCCTAGTGGTGGGAAGTCGTCAACCCTATTCGTCCGTGGTATACTACGAAGGACGAACCAAAGATATTCAATATGTTGCGGTGCTTGACACGAGATGCTGATCATTGTTTCTAGGAGAAAAACGGATGCAGGATCGTAAGGGAGCGTGTACGGGTGTCCGTCATGGGATGGCGGCACGAGGTCATCCGACTCTTGCTTCAATCTGGCGACAGTCCTTTCATGTGCAAGGGCTTCCAAGGCACGGACAGCTGCAATCAGTGCATCAAGGTCGAGTTGCCTACAAGAGTTCATTGGATCCGGAGGATCGAGAGGTTGAACGTACTTACACAATCTGGCTGTATAATTCGTCCAGTCGGCATGAGGTAATGCAGTCGATGGTACAAAGAGTATTTTCAATATCCGTCCCACTTGCATCCGGCACAAGAGTTTCAGCACTGCCAGCGTAAGGTGTCATCAAGTATGATGATAGCGCAGAAAGCAGACCGCCTTCGCTCCTAGTCGTAGGACGCGGTGGTTGACTACCTCGAAGAGGTATCATGGAATGGCCTCCAAGGAAGTCTTCCATTTGTAACATCCTTGTTGGAAGAAGGGAGTGCAGGAACAGGTTTTGAAACATTTCGAAGATCTGCCAGCGTTATCTTCCAGATTCTGTACATCAGCTAACCAAGGTGTACGCACTTGCATCCAGCCCTCTCGTATTGCATTGCCATTGCCATTCACGATGTTAAACAAAACAACAGCAGCTAGCTGACCTTTGAAATTTGTTCCAAACTTGACAGAGAGATTCGACACAGTAATGGATTGGCCCTCAACATCGATTACCGGATAGTTTGGTACACGCGCAGGAAGTGATTCAGATAGCAAACTTGTAACCTGGGACAAGGAAACCACCACGAAATCGAAGATATCTGGTAAGCGAAATTGACCTGCAAGTGTCGCACATTGCCGAAATCCCGCAATAGCTCGTTGAATAATATAATCTTCCTCGAAGCTGATGAAGGCGTGTGCTATGGCTGAAATTACAGGTTTCCAGACAGCCTTGAACATTTCGATATCGAAGAAGGAGGAGTTACAGATCATGAAATCACCTTATGGGCGATTGTGAGGATATGCATAACTAGTGAAGTGAAGACAGCTTGTAATCTTGCTTACCGGCCTGCCGTGAACGCATGAGAAGCTCTTTCCAAGCATATTCGAAACCTAGTTGTCCAGTATGCTCTTCAGGCATTACAATTTCCCGTTTCCGGATAGAGTCGTATATATTTTGCTAGAGGTTTGAGCACTCGAGAAAGGATGGAAAGCAAGGTGGCTTACCAAAAATTCCGACGAAAAGTCTGTGCGGTCATTGACACCTCTCAGGTTCTTTTGGTAATCCTCGATAGTCATCCGTTTCTGAGACAGTGGTCAAAAGAGAAGAAAGCACTGAAGAAAGCAACTGACCCTTATCTGGGGATTGTGTAGATCGGTATTAAGCATAATAACCGAATACGCCAATACATAAACGGCATCTTCGGTCTTAATTTCTTCTGAACATTGGGAGGTCAGACAAGAAGATAAGAGATCAAACCAGTAGTACCTGGGCCAGCCGCAAAGTAGATAGACGCGAATACTTCTGTGATCCGTGAAATCTGTTGTGATTCACCGGGAAGCCGAAAAGTCTCGAGGAGTTCTCGCATAGCATCTGCAATCGGTTTCTGGATGGTTGATATTAAGATGGAAAAAAGGGGTATGTCAAGAAACTTGCGAACATTTTTAAAATCGAAAAGGCCAATGAAAGCTTTCAATATTTCGATATTTTCTGGCTTTGAAATGTAATCGCCCAGTAATCGTTTGTCTAACCTTGTGCAGCCCTTCAAGAATGTGGCCAGGCTGTGCGCTTTTGAAATCTCGGGAGATAGATCTGCATAAATGAGACCATTTTCTTCAAGGAATGCAAGACCATTTTTGGGTTTTGAATTGAACCGAGAAGCTCCAGTTAATATCAGCTTCTTCTGGGACTTCGTCTGCAAGAGGGACTGTGGTGTAGGAAACTCCTGTGGTTTTACATAGATCAACACCTATTGAATGGTCGAAGACGAAAAGCTCACCGAGGGCCACGATTCAGTAGCCTGAATGTAGAGCAACGTCAGGATCAGGTATTTCCCGAACAGAAGGCAAACTACAAACACCTTCGACACGAACTGCCATGTCATTCACGAAAGCGAGCAGTATGTCTAAGCAGAGATACTGTGCATTCCTTTGTTGCGCATCTTCGGGAAGGTGATCAGACGGATAGACAGCCTATGAGATCGCAATTGAGTCAGTTGGAGGCTTGAATCTGAAAACTAATTGGCAGGCACTTTTGTCAAGAAATCAATAAGACGCTCAAATATGTTTTCGCAATTAATATCACAATCATAATTCGCATAAAGGTCAACCATGAAACTGGGATGCCGGGAGATTTGGGTGAGAGTTTCCAGTATTAGATTGCGCGTTTCTCCCCGAGCCGGGGCAACTAAAATGCGAGAAGGTCCTGGGATACCATTCTCCGGCTCTATTTCAAGATCTATTGTCTCTGGATTCATTTTGGGAGTAGCAGGTGTCTCAGGCCTGGGGGTGCCAGGATACATGTCCTTCTTGCCAGATATCGCCAGTGCTGCATTGGGCTGTCCCTTGGAGTGGCCTGGAAAGGGCGAAGCCAGTCTACCAATCGTGAATGCCAAAAAAAGTTCTTGTTGCAATTTAAGATGTTTCCGCATCGTGTCGAAAACAGTAGCTATGGCGCGAAGCGAAGAATAGAGAACTGCCGAGCTATCTGATCGAGCGAGCTGGAAAAGAAATTTACAACCAGGATCGAGAATAAGGGACTCGAGGGAAGGAAAATCCATGATGCAAGGACCGGATTCTTCAAGGGCCGCATTGAGAATACCCAAAGCGATGAGGCGGGTTGAATCGGTGTGTTGTTGATCATTGGGATCCAAGACATTGACAAGGACGCGAAGAAGCTCAACAATTGAAGGTAAACCGTCTATATAGATTAACGTTGATCAAACCTTGGAAGGGAGAAAAACTAGTTCAACATACATTGCGGGCGATCAACACGAGCTGTCGGGAGCGATTTCAGAACCATGGCTGTCTCGGGATTAGATTGGTACACCGGTACTTGCTGAGAGTCATCCTCTACATCCAGAGTTGTTTGTACGGTCATCTTGAGTTCACCATCTGGAATATCCTCATCTCCAGTCCGTAATCGAGCTTCCTCTGCTTCAGGGTCCAGGGAATGTAATCTGGAGAATACAGTTCTGACCAGAGCATGCATCGTGTGTTCGGCGGATCGTCGAAGTGTCTCTGAGTCAAGGTCAGAGTATAAGAATGAAGCGTGAATCCCACTCACCACTGAGGCGCATTTGACAACACGTAGTCAGCACGGTTTCAAGCATTTCACATACTTCGATGTCGCCTAGCACTTTTCCGACAGAGCCACACAGACAGTCTTGTATGACAGCCATGATCTTGAGGAGTACCACTTCGTCCCCTGAAGAATCACTTGCCTCGAACTTACAGTGAGAAACAGCGCTACTTATTTCCACTAATGCAGTCTCAAGCGCGATCGAACTCGAGGAAATAAGGCCACAGACGAAAAAACTATGCAAGGCCGAGAGCGCAGCAGCTGTGATGGGGCCGGTCGACAATGGAGAACGAACGATTGCAAAGAAAGGCGAAAGAATGACAGGCAACTCTATAACGCTGACGTCTATGATATTCATGAGTATGTGATATAAATGCATACGTGTCAACATACCCTCGATGTCTCTCAATGTTCTTTTGAGATCTTGAAAGCCTCCCATAAGTTGTGATTCCCTGCTTCCCCGACCAAATGACGGTGCGAGATGAGGAAAAGCAGATATCCTGAGACCGAGGTTGCTGCCCAAAGCGGAATCCTTTGCGCTCATGAAATGAGCAGACGAAGCCCATCGAGAATTTTTGCGCATTGCAGAGGTAACAGAAAGGATTTCTGAATAGAGGACATGTTTGTGTGAGACGGTCCTGTGCTTAGTCTGGGCTGAAGTCATTCAGAAGTAGAATAGAGTCAAGGTGTAGCAGACGTGTATTACGTAAACATGGTGTTTGAGTAACTACTGTGCCGAACCCTCCCCTGCTCTTGAGGTCATTGCGGCTTGTCCTGCTGCCGTCGCAGCCAACCTTGACCGTTTCCTCTCCGCCTCTACGGTGTACTAGTTCAGCATAGTAAATCGGAAGCTACGAACCGACTTGAACCTCACCTGCTTCTTTTTCTTGTTCAATCTCAGTCACAATAGTTTCAATTTCAGAAAGTTCAAGGTTCTAGAAACGCATCAGTAACATCCAGGCAAAACGATAGTCGCGCAACGCACAGTGACCTTCCCATAACTCTCCATGACACTGATCTCGATATTCTTTGCACCTGTCTGTACAACCTCCAGCAAACTTTTAATAGTCAGTTTAATACTCTCTTCTCTCGTCATGTCGTCTTTGTGATTCTTCTCCAGAAACTCTCGCACAGTTTTCGAAGAACGACCAATAGCGTTGGCCTAGCCTAAATTGTAGTCAGAAGTATAGTCTGGAGAAGTGGGTTTTACCTTCCATGCACTGTATATACCGCTGGGCTCTGTCTGATACAGGCGTGGCCTGTTGTCATGCGGGTCAAATCCAACAATGAGGGTGGAGATTCCGAATGGTCTAACACCACCCGATTGGGTATAACGCTAACCCAGAATGCATCATCCATCTATGCAATATATCGTCTATCTGGTGTAAACACACCTGCTGTATGCCTGCAATGTGCCTTGTAATGTATTCGACAGTGGCTGGGTCCTCCACCGTAAGGCGATGGCTCTGGCATTCTATTCGCGCTTTATCAATCAAGACTCGCCCATCCGCCGTCAGACCTGGAAAAATAGAAATCCTTAGAAAGAACGCGTGGTTGATAGTCACGAACCGGCAAATGCGAGGCAGATATGATCATCTAACATGACAACTTTCCTCACTGTACGGGGATCTTGTAGCTGAAGGACCGACTTCTTCTCTACCCCCAAAATTGCCACATCCTTGCCGCGAACTCCGACCTAGAAACGAGAGCGACAGACCGCTGAGTATGGAAAAAAAGACAGACAATACGTACTCACGGCACAGGTTCCTTTACGTACTGCCTCTAATGCATATTCAACCTGCATAATCACGCGAACATTCAAATTACGATGGTCTTCAATCGACATGAGATCAGACCTACCTGAAATAAGTGTCCGTCAGGGGAGAATACGGTAAGCGCTGCGATATATGAGATCTAGAATGATAACTATAAAAGAAATGTATACCTCGATCGTAGGACCTAGACATGGGCTGAATGTACAAAGTTAGTAGAACAAGTTGCAACGACGCGCGTCGAAATACTGACGTCACGTGGTTAAGCATGTTTCTTACATAATCATCGTCTCTTCTTACTCTTTACATGGACGCCTCCGACTCAATTTCCTGTGGCATATGCTCTCAAGTTCTGGACAACATTACAATCCTCGAACGAGAGAAGCATTACGAACACCATTTTTGCCATGAAAAGCAATCGATAATATCTCACAATTTGCATTCTATACCGCACATTCCAGCCAAATCCAGTTCTCACAAATCTTTTGAACTTTTCGGCAAAGTCAAGCCCAAATGGATGGTTGGCAAAGAAAACGACTTTTTTTGGTATTCCTCTCTGGATACCTTACCCCCATCAAATTACACACCAGGTAGGCGTATAGTTGATCTCATCATCACCTTACTCATGTTGTCGTAGGAATTATTCCTCTTCTGAGGAAATACCTGCGGTCATGTCATGCAGAAGGCATCACACGCCGTGCAGCTCTTTGTTACAAAAGCTCTGTACATGTTAACCGAGAGCTTTGGGATGCAAGTTGGGGCTGTGGGTATGCTTATTTATTGCGCGAGTGGTTCTCTCAATATCATCTGATGATGAGTTCAGATATCGCAACTTTTTGATAGCATGTGCTGCACTCATGGACCAATCGTTCCAACCATCGTATTTTCCTCTACTAGACGCTCCCCTAGGACCTGGGGTTAGGAACCTGCAAACGTGGATTGAACTTGCTTGGCAAGCTGGTAATTACTCATTCCCGACAAAGTGTTAAGTGATACAAACCAAGTTGTAGGGTTCGACAGAGAAGGAGCTCAGGAGCTCAAAAACTTGGTCGGTACCACCAAATGGATAGGAACCTCAGGTCAATTTGTTCTTTTCTCTTGTCTGTTATTTCCTTTCAACCTTGTCATAAGACATATGGGTTGCATTCACATCCCGCGGAATTCCGTAAGTTCCAGACGCTTATGCAGGAATGTCCTCATCTTTTTGTAGTGCAGAACTTGTCGATTTCAATCTAAAAGGTCAACCTGGAGGTAAGATTCTTTCAGGAGTTGCAGGGGCCACAGTGAAACATAGATAGCAGGAGTGCAAATTTTAATAGACTGGGTGGTCGAATACTTCTCTCATAGCAAAGGAGCTACTATCTACGATACCCTTCGTGACGCTTCTCCTGTAATTGACACCGACCGGATGCCGCTTATTCTCCAAGATCACCGTCATTCTCGAACAATTGTTGGGTACGAAGTATCACGAAATGGTACAGTCAACTTATTGGTATTCGACCCTGCATTGTCAGTATCCTTCATCCTTTCCTCTTCTCGCCCTGATTGATATATCCTATCCAGTATTCCTGATAGCTCCTTGAGGAATCTAGCCCTTTCGTCGGCCACATTTTCGCCTCACAACTTTTCTTCAATGACCACTGATCAATCCACTCATGCCAATCAATCTTCTAATAGTACCCACAAGCGACCGTCGAGTGCGCTAGCTTTCTCTACTGAAGATGGGAGTCACGCCAAGCGTATACGTCGATTGTGGCACTCAGATGGTCAGAACGATAGTGCTGAGCCCTCACTTCAAGGAAAGAAAACTACCGGCGACGATAATGGGGGCAACCCAGGGCGAACAAAATTTGTTCCTACCTTGAGTCGCCAACAGTTTGCCCGTTTCAGGATGAGTCCAAAGAGGCTTCGGTTTGGCTTTTGTGACCGTCTTATTACTGGTTGCTAAAGCTAGCTTCACAGGAAACAGAAATACCAGATCCTTTATTTCCCTATGTCCGCCCCTCTAACAGAGCAGGAGAGGACTCGAAATAAAGTTGTCACCAGCAGAAAGATCTGCTAGTCTCAAGTAGTTAATATTATCATTTACTATTTACACATAAATACAATTGCAATACATATAGTACTTGATCTACAATGTCATAATAATATCCCCGTTGAACTCCACTGCTGGTAAGAGTACATTATCTAGCCCAGGAAGAGGCGGCAAGTCCAATGCAACAACGGCGCTACGCAATGCTCGTTCCCAAGCTTCCTCAATTCTATACCCTCCACCCCTCATGATACCCTCGCGATCTTTCCTTACAGCTTCACTCATGAAGTCCTCGTAGCCTCCGTTCCGGAGTGTGAACTTGTCCTCATATGCATACCAATAATCTTCGAAAGGTACGTGGGGAACATCTGGTACAGCCGTACTCCGCCCTGCTCTGGCTCTCAGCAAACTTGCGTTACTCTGGGACACGTTAGTCGATGAACGAGCCGTGGATCGTTTCAAAGCATTTGCGCGAGACTTTGCGATGACCTTGGCCGCGTTCTTGTCGCTTGTTTCGAGTTTGTCAATAATCTCTCTCCTTCCTTTTTCGCGCTCCTCTTTTTCTTCGTCCTCTTCACGGCGAAGTTCCAACGCCCGCTGCTCACGATCTCGCCGCTCAGCGTCTTCTTGTTCTTTGAGAGCCTGTGTATATGCTTCCTCGCGCTGGATGTTGAGCTCAATAAGAGCGGCGTTCTCGGCACGATAAGCATGGATACGGGCTTCAGTCTGGGGAAGGTCGATCTCATTTATGAGGTTAAATGCTAGAGATATATTAAGGGACTCCGCAGGTCGATATTATTCCAAAAAGCTTACTGATGTCTTCTACTTCTTCTAGGTAATCGTTGTATGAACGCAGGTCGGGAAAGTCTTCGCGACGTTTATTGAACCTGGACGCACTAAACTGAAGTGACAAAATGACAACGAGAGACAAAAAATTACTCTTTCGCAATTCGTCTTCGAATGGCAACTTCCTTTTCGACTCCCAAGTCTTCGAATGTCTGCGGCGTGAACGCCAGTTTCCGAAGAACTTTTGTACAGATAGGACAAGGTGCAGGTCCGAGAGTAAACAGACGGTCTATGCATGACTCGCACCTATGGGATAAGTAATTATTGAACGACTGACCTCCTGCAATGTCTGCACATACATTTTGTGATAACAGGAACTGACCAACAACCGCAGCTTTGGATTTAAATAGCGATCACTTTTACATACAGGACACTGATCATCCATGGACTGCATGATAGATATTAGCAGATAGAATGAAAGTAGAGCATGCGAACTGACGAAGAACTCTGATGTTCTGCCAGAAGCATCTTTGACTCCGCCACCAAATAATGTTGTAGAAGTGGTTTGAGCTAACTGTGGAGTTGAGGATCTTGTATGAGAGGCTACACCTCCTTTGCGAACCGTTTTTCCGCGCAGCCATCCACCGCGAGAGGACATTGGAAGAAGCTGACGTAATGCAGACAGTCTTGAACCCATGCCTTCACTTTCGCTCGTTATTCCTTCTTCATCATCTTCATCGCCTCGTCGCCTTTCTACGTCTGATTTACTACGTCGAGAGACACAGGCAATCATCTCCGATGCTCCAATGACTCCCCCGCTTTCTCCAGGTCGAACTGACCTTGTTGTCGACAACCCATCGGAGCGGGATCTTCGTGATGCAGCTGAAATGGCGGTTGATCAGGCTAAACAGTCTGATACCATGTCACAAGGTCCTCTTCGCCTGTTGGAAGACGAGCGTGTGCATCTTCAAAAGTCTGGGTTGAGACTATCAGATTTTGACGTTCGAGGAACTTTAGGTCAGTGTTGCATTGGGGCGTTGCCTTGCACTTATTCAATGTTTGTCCAGGCACTGGGACGTTCGGAAAAGTCTTGCTTGTCCGGCATCGCTCTTCTGCTTCAAAACCAGGCTCCCATAACCACTTCGCGATGAAAGTACTACCCAAGACAGAAATCGTCAGACTCCGTCAAGTGGAGCACGTTAATGCCGAACGTTATATCCTGTCCCGGGTTCACCATCCTTTTGTCGTTGACCTCTTCGCCACTTTTCAAGATAGTCTCAACGTTTACATGTTGATGTCTTATGTTCCAGGCGGAGAGTTGTTTACCCATCTTAGACGTGCCCAGCGCTTCACGCCGGACGTGACTCGCTTTTATCTCGCAACAATTATTTTAGCTTTAAGATACCTACATTCTTTCAACATCATCTATCGCGATCTCAAACCAGAAAATCTTCTCCTCGACTCTCGTGGATATCTTCGCCTAACTGATTTTGGTTTTGCAAAGATTGTCGACGACCGTACATGGACGCTCTGTGGCACTCCTGAATATCTTGCTCCTGAGATTATTCAATCTGATGGACATGGGAAGGCAGCAGATTGGTGGGCTTGCGGCGTTCTCTGCTACGAGATGCTTGTCGGTTATCCTCCTTTCTTTGACGAATCTCCCTATGGTATCTATGAGAAGATACTTAAGGGACAGATTCACTGGCCAAGGAGTATGGATCGCCTTTCCCGTGATCTTATCAAGGCTTTCCTGAACCCCGACCGTACACAGCGTTTGGGAAACATGATAGGAGGTCCACAAGATATACTGGACCATCCTTGGTTCAGAGGCGTTGACTGGGATGCTCTGGAACGTCATGAAATTAATGTTCGCCCCCGCCTTTGTCACCTTAGACCTCTACTGACCTTCCTTCCAACAGGCACCTATCATCCCTCATACGTCGTCTGTGGACGACACGCGCCATTTCTTGCATCTGCCCCTTCCCTCTATGGAAGAAATGCCTGGCCTTGTTAGAGAAGAACAACCTCCGGCTCTTCACCAACGTTTTGACCTGATATCCTACCAATTCCTCGAATTTTAATTGACTGGCCTATCATCTTTATCGTCGGGGCCACAGATGTCATCCTCACACTTTCAAGTTCTTAAATCAATTTATCTGACCATTGAAATGGTCACCTTTGTTATTGGTTTCTTTTCACCATATGCATACCACTCCAAAATAATCCTGTAGCCCCAAGGTAGCTCCTGGCACCCTACTTCTGGAACTGTATCAGTCTTTCCATCCCTGTTGCTTTTGCATCACATACACATTCCTTACCTATTTATGCTGCCTGTCTTGTTGCTTGACATCCGCCTATATCCGTATTCTCGTTCGTACCGTTTGCCACATACCCGTGTAGCTAGCCCTGTATTAGTCTTGTTAAGTTATTATCATTGGTGTCACGTGTTCGTTCTTGGTACAGAATTGGCTTCAGTCTTATACCTCCATCATACTACTCAGTACGCAAGTATGCTTGCTGCTGCAACGTCATTCTTCGCCAGAACTGCGATATCTCAGTCTTACAATATCGGAACCGCTGGAAGCAGACCTTCCACACCTGGTCATGCTACGACCTCGTTGACCCACCCTACGCCTTCTTTGTATGTTGGGTTGTGGAGAGTCCAATCTGCGTATCACAAGGTCACAAATAAACGCGTTTCGGTTTGGAGCTTTGACAAGAGGAGCACGGATATAGAACGACTAAGCCCTTTGGCAAGGGAGAGAACTCTTGAGGTGTTGAAGGCAGAGGTTGAGCAACTGTCGATTATCACTTTGTTTTTGCTCAATGGAGCCCTGACTTTCAGGCTTCTGCATTAGGAAGGCTCCGGCATCCATCCATCCTAGGTGAGCACATACATGAACATCAGGGATCTTTTTCACATTTTTTTCTGCAGAAATGGTCGAACCTTTGGAGGAGACCCGAAGTGAATTGGTTTTTGCCACAGAATTAATATCATCATCTCTAGAGCTATCCATACAGGGATCTGGGAAACATTCATCGTTAGTCGACTTAGATGAAGTTGAGGTACATAAACTTTTTGAGAGGCCCTGACAAACTGCTGATTCATAAATCTGACAGATACAAAAAGGCATTCTTCAAGTGTGCAAAGGGCTTTCATTCCTTCACACCTCGGCCCAGCTGATACACTCAAATATCAATCCGGAAAGTATCATCATCAATGGTGCTGTTAGTCCTTACATAATTTCCCATAAAACGGTCCTTAGTGAGTGCGTAGGGTGACTGGAAGATCTCAGGCTTAGGTCTAACTATCCCACTACTTGGCCCCGGCGGATCCCCCACACGCTGGGAATTCCCAACCTTTGATGGGCGTGCCCCGGGATATGTCCAGCGTTCATTCGATTATATGGGTAAAGATAATAACCTATGAGCCTCGCATCGTGCTTAACTCCACTGCCCATAAATAACCACAGCGCCAGAATACGCCCTCGATGAACTTCTCGTGACTGCATCGGATATGTTCTCTCTCGGCTGTGTCATATATGCAGTCCATTGCAAGGGACGAACTCCTTTTAAGACCCACGGTAGTCTTGGGGGCTTGCGAGCCAACGCCGGACAACCTTTATCAGGGATGGAAAGCCTGGATCGTGATCTACAGGGTAAAGCTATTTCATGTGGAAGCGGTGTTCATATTTTCAGTAATATTTCAGGCCTGCTTAATTCTCTCGTCACTCGACACGCAAGTAATAGACCGACTCCCGCAACTCTTCCGTCTCATCCGTTCTTTTCTTCTTTACCTATTTCGACTCTTAACTTCCTAGACCGGTCCAATTTCACTTCAAAGACCAGGGAAGAGAAGATATCGTTCATGAAGGGACTCGTCAATGTTTTGGATAGGTTCTCAGAAGGCCTTCGGACCCGGAAGATCCTGCCAACCCTAGTGGAAGAAGTTGCATTCCCCCCCGGTCAAGAGCACAGATACTAACAAACGCATGCCACAGATGAAAGACAACAGCCTACTTCCGTACATCCTACCCAATGTCTTTGCTATCTCGACGGCACTTTCCCCGAACCAGTTTTCTAGCACTGTTTTACCAAGCCTCAAGCCATTGTTTAGCATCAAAGATCCACCGCAGAATATGCTTACTTTGTTGGATAACCTCTCGATGCTACAGAGCAAGACGGACAAAGCCGTATTTAAAGATCGTGAGTAGCATCCCGTGGCTCAAGTTGCCAACATACAACCACCATATAGATGTGTTACCCCTAGTATATAATGCCCTTGAATCTGATCATGCAGTCGTGAGTCCACCTCGTATCCAGCTGTGATTTTCTGACCGAACTCTGCGATCAACAGGTACAAGAAAGGGCTTTGAAAGTCGTTCCAGACCTTTGTGAAACCATCGATTACGCAGAAGTGCAAGGCGTTCTCTTTCCACGGGTGGCTGTGAGTTACATTTAGTTACCCAGCATGTCAATATGGCGACAAATTTCCTCGTACAGCTGGTATTCACCAGGACTCGGATTTTGACTGTCAAAGTGGCAACTCTTGTAACTTTTCTTGCAATGGTAAAAACACTCGACCAGGTCTGTGTTTCTGCTACCGTGTTTTGTCTGAATAATTTAAAGTGGTTTCATAGTCGAGCTTGACTCAAAAACTTGTGCCGTTGTTATCTAAGATACGTACTAAAGAACCTTCTGTGATGGTATTATTCCGATGTTAGAACTGCATCTCGCGGGACTAACAATCTTTTAGGTGACTACGTTATCAGTGCAGGAAGCGATGGGTTTCAAGGTAGACCGCGAGGCTGTTGCAACTCTTGTCTTGCCTCAACTGTGGGCTATGTCAATGGGACCATGTATGTTTCAATTTTTTTTGTTATACCCTCAGTTCTTTATGTGCCTCTCAGTACTCAACTTGGAACAATTCAACCGCTTCATGACAGTAATTCAGAAGCTGAGCCAGCGAGTTGAAAAGGAACATGCTCAATTCCTTCGAGATTCTCAACGCCTGGAAGATCGCTCAACAACTTCAGTCAGTGGCTCGTCTGGGTCTCAGCCCTACGGAGGTAGTGTCGATTTTGAAAACCTCGTGGGCAGAGCAAATGGCGCTTCAATCAAAGCGGACACCATGATCGACGGTAACAAATCCTGGGACAACGATATCTGGGGCAGTATCTTTAACGGCGACGAGGTATCTGATCTTACATCATAACACTGTAGGCTCTTCTCACAGTGTCGTCTTAGGCTTCCAAGTCTCCTGCAATTCGAGTCTCATCGTCTTTACAACCTGATGTCCACTCATCCGCTTTGTCTGCAAGGAGTCTCGCTCCAGTGCAATCACCACAATTAGGCACAAGGTCACTTGCTCCGCCGACCTTCAGTGGACCACTGTTTTCTCAACCTGTTTCCGAGACGCGACATTCTTTCTCGGCCAGTGCACAAATACGGTCGAGTTTTACCAGTGGTCCTTCTCAGGCATTGCCTTCTACCACGCAATTGAAACCAGACTATAATATTCTACTTCCAAAGTCAACACTGCAAAATATGGCTAACACGCCGCCCATATACGGTACACTAAACCCTCCACAACTCCCTGCTGTGCCAGCCCTTCCCATAACTCCACTATCTCCGGGAGGTATGCTTGCTCCTTCAAAACCTGCACAGCCCTCTTGGGTAAATTCATCCAAGAAGTTGTCAAAAGATGACTGGGGCGACTTCGATCCATTATCATAGCAATAATCATACACATTACATGAGAGTGATGCTGTAAATCTTGGTTATCTTATGTCTGTTTCTTCTTGGATCCCGTCTATGGCATGAACAGGAGATGCCGCAACAATGGTATTCAAGGATTGAGCGCCATCACCCTGAAATGGAATACTGGTAGAATCAATCTCAAAACCAAGCACAGTCTGTAAAACCAGAAATGCTCCAATCTTCGAACATACCAGATTGCCCTCCTTGCATGCAGGGCTCTGCACACCTAGAAGCTCCACATTTGTTATTACAGTAAACAAATTTCCTGCTGGGACGACTCACAAGTGGCACAACCCTGTTCGCAATTGCAAGATATAACAGTTTCGTAAGCCTTCTTGACAATGTTATGAACTTGTTGTACTGATTAAAGTATGTTCAACGAAGATAAATAGGTCAAACCATTATCAAAAGCTTTGGCAGCCACTCCACCACCTTTCCCGATGGCGTCATAGAATATAAGTCTGGAAATTCGTCCTCGCATCGTTCGCAACAAGTCAGAAAAAAGAACCTCACCTCGCCGGCCTCTTTCGGCTGGTCTCTTTAGCTTTGTATTCCTTTTCTGCAGCTTTGCATTCAGTTTGCATGTCTTGTGACAAGCAAAAGTTATTCAGGAAGGCATGCTGAGCAGCGTGGATGGCTTCTGCGGGGTTAATGTGCTTTATTTTGAATAGGTCTAGGAGGATTTTTGGAAGATCGATCCATAGCCCGGTCGTGTCATGTTCCCAGGTTGGGGTATAAAGGTCAACAGTATCCAAAATAACGTTGTCTCTGCAACATATAAGCAGTCAACAAAGACTATAGACTAAACGGCATTTACCTGATCTTGAAAAAACCTAGTCCACAGGTCAAAATCGCAGGAGGGTAAGCGGTGGTAATGCCTCACCAAAAACCTTGATCACTACTTCGATCTCTGCCACCAATTTTTAAAAACTGAGATTAGGATCATGAGGGCTATCCACATACTGCCATAACATGCCCGATACGGAGAACCCTTTATTTCCTTGATGCGATACGCTTGAACGGCATCCACGTTGCTGCAAAACCCCATTCTTGATAGTTATGATAACGTCAACAAATAAGCCTTACGTGAAATCCCTAGAGCAACCGGTCAAACAGTCCTAAGATACTGATGTTTCGACGTACCTCGGTGACGTGATCCAGTTGACGTCAGCTCGAATAACGGTGACTAATCTTGAATCGTGGCTGACTTCTTTCACCTGCGAAAAGCTGCCTGAGTTAATCGAAGGGGATAGCGCTGAGGCGTACAATGAACGTCAATCCTTGGTGCATGAACTGGTACAGCATGTTAGAATCTGGCGCCGGCTCCGAAGCATGGGTACGAACGACGCCGCCCTCGTAAGCTTCAAACATTGCTCGAGAGACTTCGACTTCTTCAAGGATTGAGGGTGCTCGTCCTACATCGATCCTTGTAACGTCTACCACTGCATACTTGTCCTCTTGGATACCACCTATCCTGCGTGTTAGATAGAAAATTGTGGTTGCCAGGATATCGTACGAATTGAAATATGGTTTGATGGATATGGCAAAAATTTAGGGTGGGTATGATACCTGACAAAGTATTCCAGCGGAAGATCCTTGAGTATGGTGTAAGTCTTACCATCCGTCTTCATCTCTCAGGAGATACGATTCGCACAATTCACGTGTCATAGGCCCAAAGTATTTTTCATCCTCCAATGATAATGGCATCTCATACCCAGCGCACTGCAGATGAGCTAGCAATCAAGAGTGTAAGCGATAAAGAGATGGGGAGATCCGGCGTTCAACCTTCTAGTATAACTTTGCTTTCAAGGTCTACGATGAGGTCATCAGTGGTTTTGTCGAATAGTTGTCCAGGATTCTCCACATAATGTTGATCAATGGGCAAAGAATCAGCGACAAACACAACAAGAGAGTCCTGCGATCGACGACCAGCCCTGCCGGCTTGTTGCCACTGAAGCAAATTCTCAGAAGTCGTGATGTGGCAAAAAAGGAGAAAACTGACAAAGCTAGCAATTGTCGAGGGAAAGCCAAGCATGATGACGGCATCTAACACACCGATGTCTACCCCAAGTTCCAAGGCATTTGTAGAGATTATACCAAGGAGTCGGCCGTTAAATGCGTCCCGCTCAATGCGACGGCGATCCTTTGGTAAAACATGGGCATCAGCCATTATCCACTAAAAAGCAAGCATACTTCTTGAGAATATCCTACCATATGAACGAAATTCATCAACTATTTGTTCCGTCGAACAAGGGGGACACTGACCTCCGCGGTATGGCATTACTTTCTCCAAAACATCGAGACGACCTTCATTACTTAAATCTGCACGGATCGTTTTCATCCCCTGATACGATTGCCATTAAAACCAGATCGTCTACCCCCAAAGCACGAAATCACCAATTCGCAGACCTTCCGAGTCTTGATTTCCATGAGTAACTGATGTCACAGGGCATACCACGATGATAATTACCTTACAAAAAAGTATAACTCTGATTCCGTGTTTCATTAAAAATCGCATCAAACCAGTTGCCTCCGAGAGCGAGCTGTGTCGGCCCAGGCTCGGCGCCATTGCATCTCTGAAAGGCGGATTCCATATGAGAAGATGTTTTTGTCCAGACGGTGCACCATCTTCGGTCACTACTGTAATGTCAGCAAGTTCAAGTCCAACTATGTTTTTCATATGGACCCTAGGATTCGATATTGTTGCGCTGCACGAAATGAATTGGGTGTGTCGATCTTAAGAGAATTGTTAGCTTCATTTGGATACTTGTGAAGATGGATATACTTCCTACTGCAACGCATACTCTGCGGAACCGCCTAATTATTTGAGCAACGTGACTGCAACAGACATCAGGACGAACTGGAATCCGTGTTGGGGGTATGCCTACCTCCCAAGGAGACCCGTGTAGTAGTGCAATTCATCAATGACAAAAAGCTGTCGAAGCTCAATAGCTGAGGAATACCATTTTGTATGCTCGACTGACCTTCAGATTCTTGAAAAATCTAGAAATAGCATAAACAACACTCAAAGTACTGCCACAGAATGAACTGACTTTCGCCACCTATTTTCGTGAGGCAATACAGAGGAATGTAGCATATCCTTCAAGTTCGATTAAACATCTCGATTCACATGACTAAGAAAGAGACCGACAAAGTTGGTGAAGATCACTGAAGCCGACTCCCGGATCTCTACACAATAGTCAAACACCGTAGAAAGAAGTGTTACACTACTATACCTTCACGGAGCATTTGGGTAGTATCCCCATCATATGTTGCAACCTGTTTACATAAGCAATAACACGAACATTGGTTAAGATAAAAATTGTACTTGTATATGTTGCAGTCCGGGACAAGTCCATATAAGTTGTTCCATAGCCACTTTTTGATCCTGAGCTAGTGCCTAGGAAGTAAATTTATTACTTGAGCGCTTTCAGAATTAGGGAAGAGAGAACTTTGGTAGGGTAAACGAGAATGGCTGTAGAACTAGGGTCCGCTTCAAGGAACTGCAGGATGGGGACCTGCCGAGAATGACTCAGGGCAAACAAATGAAGAATGAGCCGGTGCGAACCTGATAAATGATACTTTTGCCTGAGGCAGTACCAGTTGAGACAATGACATTTTTTCCCAGTCTAAGTGCATGGATCGCCAAAACTTGATGGAGGTATAGCATCTGGATCTTCCTGGCGTCCTTTAATGACATTGAAATTGAAGGGGAAAGGGGCGGTTCTAACGGCGCTACATCAAGATTGACCTTCAGTAAGTTAACGTATTACTATTCAGGTCACTTACCTGTTTGGCCTTCAACAGGATCGATGACGCGGCTTTCAACGATCTGACCCTTGTACCAGACCTGCTCCTGTGCTTCTGCAATGACATCAGTAATGGCAGGCTGCTTACTTAGTTGTGCTGGCGCCAGCTCTTTCTTTTCAAAGAAAGAAGCAGAGGGATTGACAGGTATATGCGCTTTCGCAGCCGCTTGGAGGAGCCTAACGGCATCATCTGTGCCTGATGTTGCTAAAAGAAGTCTATCTGAGATGTTAGGGACTAATTCGATAATCAGTCGAGCCTTCGCACTCATCCACCGCCTGGCGAAACCTTCCGTTTCTCTTCTCTATTAATGCCTTGACAGCCGAAGGCGCTAATGACGACGGAGGGGCTAACCTGATCAGCAGCAACAGAGAAAGTAAACTATTATACTATTGGAAGATATTAAACGAATTGATTACCCGTTGCTTTGTCGTTTCTTTCCTTTTGAGTTGTCTGCGAAATCAAGAACGAGGACATGCTCGACATCTCCGCCGGTGTTATTGAGGGATGGAAGAGGAGAAGAGCCTGGAGAAAATGTGAAGTCCGCAGATGCTTCACGAATATCGGCATGAGAGTCCCCATGTATGCGTAGTTCATTTTGGGGAATATAGGAGAATTTGATCATATCAGGCAGTAATGCTCTGGTTTGAAGTTCAGCAATCCACTGCAGAAAGAAGAAGACTGATCACTTCAACTCGGCTACGATTTCAAGGTCGAGCGGACTTGGGTATAATTGTAAGCCGATGCATAAATGGAAAAACAAAACAAAAAAACAAAAAACACGCACTGTTTGAGAAGAGCTTCTACGGACAACCGCACAACTGGAAAGGTGGTCGCAAGTTGCTTCCTTGAAGATACAAACCCAAGGACCGTGTTGATGGCCTGAATAAAACAACTTGGGGATCTATATTGTGTCCCATAAAAATGAATACCATAGGCGTACTTTGAACACCTGAATATACAGTAACGTTAACAGCATATCTCAGATCACACTTAACTACGTACCTTAAAACGCTGTTTAAAGAAGAAATGAACAACTTTGTTCTACTATGTGGCAGGAAAATGGACAAACTGAAAGAAAGTAGTCCGGCCACACGAGTGGCTCCGTCAAGTTATTCCCTCCATTTTGGTTTGAGGATGGTTTATGTTTTTTGAGTGGCTTTCTAACAACGTCGCTCTTAGCAGTTGCTTCCCTTGCTGCACGTTTCATGCGAGTTGAAGTCACTTGAATGTTTGTCTACAGCCTCTGGTTATTTACATAACAACAGGTTATGCACGATATCGGAGTTCTACTTATTTTAGTTCTACGTTGAATTGTAACGTCATTTCAAGTTCTGACAATGTTGTGCTTTTCTGACGGCTTGCCTTACTGTCTAGCTATTTTCTCGCAATGCGGCCCTCGATGGTTCGCTTGGTCCAAATTATACCACGAAAAGCCCTCCAGCTTCCTGACAAGAAAATTGCTCTCCCCCCTGCACCACAAAATCGTGATATGGGGAAAACTACGCTCGTAAACGTTCTTATGCGACAGAAGGAGACCTCTGGGGAGTTATGGCCCAGAAATATAAGGATCGAACCCGTCGTAAAAAAGGATGCTTTCAAGCGTGTGCAGTCAGACGTGAGGAGCAGATTGAAAAAATTATTGAAGGAGCGATAGAGTGAGCTAGTCAACGGCTCAAGCTCAAGTACTATCTATGTACATAATTAGTTGTCAATCAATTGCCACTGCAGTATGGGCCGAGCAATCATTCGAGGTAGTTATGGCCTGCTTTAGTTCCCAGTCGCATACTGAACCACTGTAATCATGATACAGATGTCATCTTGCCCTTCCTCGTCTTCTCTGTTCTTGGTGCTGTCGCATGTCACTTCGTTCTCGGACATATATACCAGTCAAGCCTCGACGTGGCAATCGCAAACGCATGTGCCTCTGAACTCGTGGAAGCTGCCCCGTACCGTCTTCGCTACGTTGGTCTTAACGCCGTAGACAGTGTTATTTGTTCACTGGTCACATTTTTCCAAACAGCAATTAATTTTCACGACTCGCTCGCTTTTGCCACGTACTTCATTGGTGTCGGCGCCCCTCTCGTCGTGGTTCCAGCGGTCGAGGGTTGGCGGGCAGGTCGAAGTCAATTCATCGCCTATCCCGTCCTTTTTGGCATCCTATGCCAGATAATGACAGCTGGGTTGACAATGCCGTTGTATTGGCTGATTTTCATTTTGACGGGTGGAACAAAGCCTCGTCATCCAAATCCTGGGACCAACATATCCAAAGCTGCTGCAGAAGCCATTGTTTTTGGTATTATTGCCGGGGCTGCCATACCATCCGTTGGCATGCTGGTACTCAACGACCCTTATGTTACCGCCATCTGGCAACCTTTCCCGATTTATATTTCCTTAGCTCAACGTATGCACCTGCTATTCCGCCCCCTGTCCAGGTATCCCCAGTCGGGTTATCAAACTATTCGAAACTTCTATATTGCCACATTCCTCCTTTGCTCTTCCATCCATATCGCGACAATTTGGCCTATCATAGGAGATGACCTTCGCATACTTGGAAGGGTATTTATACCATCCATTGCCATCCTTCCAACGACTATCGAACATGGAGTTCACCATTTGCTGAAGTGGGACTTTGCTGTCGCTTTTGCTTCTTCTATTCTGGCCACATATTGGTTTGCGAGCAGCAGGAGACAACTGGTCCTGTTTGCTGCTTGGAGTGCTTTTGCCACACCAGTATTTGGACCGGGGGCGGCAATGATGGGTGCATTTCTTTGGCGAGAGCACTCATTACAGGTCCATATCAATGTCAGCATGAAGGAAAAGCCTCAGACAGCGGATCAGCTCATTGTAGCATTAGAAAGCTCAACATATGCATAGCATCATTACAAACGAATACAAGAGAAAATGTGTTGTAGAGAATGATTATATACTGTCTTGAATATCTGCTGACCTAATTCATCGTTTGCTCTTACTCTTTCCATTCGCGCCTTTCGCCGATTTCTTTTTCGGCCGATCGTCAGAATCGGACCCTCCTCCTTTCTTCGTACCCTCAGCACGTTTGAGGTCCGCTGCGGCATATTGTCAAAACATAGTAAGAACAGTAAACGAAAGAGCCCATACATTTTGCAGCTTTCCTTTCTAACTCGTCCCAATCATCACCTGCAAATTTTGAGTATTAAGACCACGCTCAAGAAAAATGTAACTACCATCACTCTCGCCGTCGCCACCAAAATCAGAGCCACTCTCATCGCTGCCAGCTGAATCATCAAAATCACTAGCATCGTCACTGCTCTCAGCCTCATCGAAATCATCCTCATCGGCCTCGAATTCTGATTCAGAGTCAGAACCGTCAGAGTGGTCACTCTAGTAGCAGATCAGAACGAGACCAACTGACAAAGGATGTACTTACCACTGCGCCACCCGCGCCACCGAGGAAACTCCATCCACCCTGTTGAAAGAAGTCATAGGGACTCTCGTTAATATGCTTCATAATAGGACCCCAGTTTAGGTTGACAGGGCCTTCGCTCATCGGAATGTCTACAGAACTGGTCCGGCAACCTCATCAGGCAATGTCTAAGGAGCATCGACAACATTACGTACTCCAACCAATTCTTGACATCATCCATCTGGGAACTCTGTATTGAATTGATGTGTAAAGGTGGTTTTGTGAAGTCTTTGAAGATAAAGACGAGGTCAAATTGCTTTAAACTATATTGGACGCGCTCCAACGATGCGATTTCAATGTCGGACAACGTTACAACCAAGAAGGGCGGATCAGTAAGATGGACCAGACACTCAGTAGTCGGTTGGAGACGGGCACTGGTGCGAAATGGCACTCCTTCAAATGAGAGTTCCCTAAATGGAATGTCGAGTTCCAAAGTATCGCCGTTCTGACACTCATATCATGAGAAGGAAAACGAGAATACACGACGAAACGACTCACCGAAGCTGATGCTGCCTCTGCAATCTTCTCTGCAAACGCCTTAATTTCTTTGTTCAACAATGCTCTCCGTTTCCGTTCCTGTTGCTCCATCTCAATCTCGTCTTCGTCTCCATAACGATGTTTTCTCTTTCGATTTCCTGTTTCGTCAAACTGGACATCTGTTGCTTCGCGGAAGAATTGTACATCCTGTCATCAATGTTGGCCACATGCGTAAATCACCCGCCTATAAGACATACCAATGCTTTCTTCTTCCCAATCATAATCGGTGCTCTAAGGTGCAAGTGCACAATGACCAGTAGCTCATGATCGCATGGTTGGAAGAAGAGATGCCTGACATTGCTGAATAGGATGTCTGTTGTGAACTTGGTATAAGTCTGATTCGTTGTCAAAGATTATTCGAATGCTGACCAATCTTTTGTGATCCAAGGGGTGATTGGTAGCGGACTCCATTTTGATGTATTTCAACCTCCCCTGGTAGTCGTTTACCGTCCAATGCGGGGCGGACGAAGGCTTCTGACATTTTTATAGGTCGACGGCCTTTCACTTCAGTAAGTGTCCCTTGTTCAATGACATCAGCCATCTCTTTCTTTTGCTGCTCTCGTTTGTTTGCTTCCTTTTTCAGGTCTGTGATCTGCTTGCAAATATTATCGAAACGATGGCCATCCGGCGAGCGATAGGAGACCGAGCGAATGAAAGTAGCATCTGGGTCTTGGAACGGCTGCAATAGCTATCGTTAAAAGGGACATGAACGGTGTATTGAACTGACTGACTGTGTCTTCCTTTTTTCCTGCCAGTTGACCTGGCGTCTGAAAATTGATGCGAAGAATGGTAAACTCGCCCTCGTCATTTTTGCTGGCATTTTTTATAGTATTGATATGGAAAGGTACTGCTGACCCATGCATCGGTAGGATAACTGTCTGTGCCTTGCGGTCGACAAAAATCTTTACACCAATGTAAGTAACAGCAATGTTAAACCGTGCTTTAGGACCTACCCGTAACTTTTCGACTTCCGCAGGCAACCCTCCTTCTCCTTTGTAACTCTGGAATTTTTTCCACCCTTTGCCCTCCTTGCCTCCAGTACCTCCACCGTCTTCCGAATACTTTAGCAGTCCATCGGCTTGCAACTTCTCGCGTAATTCTCGTTGATGTTCCGCTAATTTGGCCGCAGCAGTCATATGTACCTCGTCTTGAACGGCTCGGCGTGTTTGATTTCGCAACACTTTCCCACCGACAGTTTTTTTTGGAGGCGATCCATTGGAGCGTGGAAGCACAGGAGGTTGCCTTGCACTTTTTTTCGGCTTCTCATCTTCGCTTTCGGGAGTTAAGAAAAATAAGGTGTCTTTGGATGATTTTGTTCCTTCTGTAAGAAGCGAAGACTTGTTTGACTCGACTCTGATGGTGTCGACAAGATGAAGGGAATACCTGCGAGGAAGTGTTTTCAATAATAGATGTTGAGGAACAGCCATGTTCACATACTTTTGACCCCCATTATCGACTAAATCAGAGAACCCCACCCCAAGATTGAGAATCATATCTGTCTTCAAGATTCGCGGATTCTTGGGTGATAAAACATAGGCAGAATCACGAAATTCGACCCCCGTCTACACCAAGAGATGTTCGACAGTTCAACATCAAGGAAGACTAGACTCACGCCAAAGCCGATGTTCTTCACAAAATGCTTCTCCAGTTCTGGCAATTTGTCCTTGATGTAGGATACGGCATGTAGGTAAGCTTCACGAGCTGAAACGCCATTCTTTATCGTGGAAAGCAATTCTGTCTGCAATGCCAGCAACAAATTATACCGTGCTTCTTGATCCTACAGGAATGTCAATAGTGGACATATAGGTGAAATCATCCCCAACATACTGGATCCGGATCCACAATAAAGCTCCGGCCGACATTAGCGCAGTAAGATTTGTACCGTAAACCAAATGCCACCAAAAAGACGCCCTTGTGTGCGATATTATCATTGCTAGATTCAACTGTATACCGCAGATCATATCCAGATTTGCTGGATCGAGAAATGATGATGGGTGGATAGCAAAATTCAACCAGTTGCCAATCGACCTATAATACGAAGCGTGGGTAAGGAACGCGATAACTCTGGCACGACATGAAACACCCACATCATCCAACCCCTTTCCCCTGTTCCATACTTTCATGTCAGGACCTTTGGCAGAGGTTCCTTCGCCCGATCCAAGTCGTGCTTCAACTTGTGCAGCAAACATTTCGTGCGATATCTTTGCTTCTTTGTCCAATATTGACTCGAGCTTGGGGGCGACATGGTATTTTAAAAGGGTAGAGGTCAGAGCGGCGGATTTTTGCACGATGTTCTGAGTCTGATGGTAAATATGTAGAAGAGTCACGAGAGAGGTTGACTTACCAACTCCTCCGCATCTTTAATAGCCATGAATGCAGATACCGCTGGACTTATATCAACCACTTCTGGCTTCGTGGCAGAATCGGATACAAGTTTCTCCCAATCAGCTACAAGCTTTCCCGAGTGAAATTCCTTTGTAAGGGTACCGACACGGCGGTTAGAGGTGTATCGTGTTACAAATTTTGGCAAGGTATCATTTGGGGCTTCCTTGCCTTTCGCCTGAGCGAGAATTTCAACTGGAACAGGCCCACTTTCGCCCGCGATTTGAGACAGAAACTTGGCTGGAAGAGGATATTGATGAGAAAACCTGGGACATGAATGGCCATCTCACCTTTCGAGGCGGAGCATAAGATTGAGATTCTACTCTTTTCGAAAAGAAACAGAGTGGAAGGGAATTCGTAGCCAAGCAGCCATTGCTGTAGATACATGAGCGATTGAACAGTGTTTTAAAATGGGGTTGAAAAACAGACTTGCAGACAGGTGCCCTTTCGCATCGGTTCATCTTCAGAAGCAGGGTCCCCAGCAACGAGAAGTAGACAGTCTGCTTCTGCTATTGAACTATAGTCATCGTTCTCCTTTGAGGCCTATAAAGCAAAATATGAGCATTGATAAACAAGAAAAAAAATGGGCTTACATTCCAACTATCATAGATACGTTGTACACGAGAGTTAAATAACTTCTTGTTCAGCTCTACGTGCATCAGAACGCTGGACAGAGAACAGAAAGACGAGAGATGCACGCGTTCAAGTGACAGACGCGCTCCCGATCGGAGTTTCGAAAAAACTGATTGCGTAATATTATTTAATCATGTATTCCCAGCACACCAAGATCCTTCAGAATAAATATGGTCTCATCAGTACGCATCTCCAGCACGGTCAGCCTGTTTCGTTTGTCTTCCCACTCCTCCAAAATACCTCGTTCAAGCCTTGAAAGTAAGCTCTCATCTTGACTGACATCACTCCGTCCACGCTTTTCTATAACAGCCTTGACATCAGCGGTCTCTTGCTCAGCCTGTCGCCGCACGCCGATGTTGTACATGGTTTTATACAAGTTTCCTAAAACAACAGAATATGCCTTGTGCAGGTCGACATACCTGGGTGTTGTAAGGTAGAGCACCAACGAAAAAAACCAGTACGTACCACAAATAGAAAGTTCGTGTTGGATTGCGATCTGCGCTTTTGGGAACCTCTTGAGTGCTGATTAACGAATCAGCAGCAAGGGCTGCTAACAGTGGGCGAACTTCCTTCGGCGCCATCATCACCACTTTCGATATCTGTTCATTCGATGCGCATCTTAGAATAGACCTGTAACCACTTGATGATCTCACCTGTTTCTCGTCCAGTTTGCCTGTCTCTAAAAGTAGCCGCAGAATGCGGACTCCCGCTACACCATGCCGCTCTCTTGTCACAGATTCCAATACCCCCTGTCGTAGTCGACGACAGACAAGTTCGAATTCTATCTGGACTTTGGATGACCGAGATGATACAAAAGAAGCAGCTCGTCCTGCTGCAGTGGGGTTATCGGCTGAAGAAAGCATTGCAAGGTAGTCTTTTATATATGCACTGTTTGTCGCCTTTTTTGAAGAAAGAACAAGGCCCGATCCCAGTTCATTAGTGTCAGACAGCTGCATGATAATGTTGGTAATAGATATCGGGGCTAGCAAAGGTTGAATGAGTGTATGTTATAACAGAAAGAGAGGAAAATAGTACCTGATCGAACTTCTGATAGGATTTTTTGCGTTGATTCCGTTGCCTTTAATGTAGTTTGAACAACTAGAGCTGCGCCACGATTGAATCGTGCTTCGGCCGCCTTCACGATGAGCTAAAGACGGATAAGTGGAGTCAAACAAATAAATCTTCAGGGTGCAGATACATACAGAATTGCGAATGTGAACATTGAACTTGTCAAAGTTCACTCGGAAGTGAACAGAATCCTCCCGAACGATCAGCTTTAGTAGAGAGGAATTGACATGAAACATACATCGACGTCGACCTCATCCTCGATCAATTTGCGCTATTATCGTTTGAGCAGAACATGAAGAAAAGGAATGGTGACTGCGCACACCTTGAATGGTTGGTGATTAATGTGGCTTCTTGCTTTACGTTTCTGGCAAGGCAAAATAGTTGCAAAAATTTGAGGTGATTCAACGTCATATAACTCACCAAGCCTACATTTTCCGCCTGTTCTTCTTCTCGTCTAAGGCGAGCCTCTGCAACCTCTTTCGCCTCCCGTAGTTCCTTGGTAGTTGGAAATCCTGTTATCTTTGCCTTCTCTTCGGCCTCATACTTTATGCGTTTATCCCGAGGGGATACATGCGACAGGATTGTAGAAGGTTTCAAATAAGATGCTGAAACGAGTTTATGGATGGCTTGAACATATTCTGCAGTTCCTGCAACCGATACCGAAATGAGAGGGAGGATGCGCACGCATGGATATACTTACTTTTCGGTTCATAGATTCCGAGCTGGGAAAGGATATCTGGAGGACGCAGTTTTCCGTGATCTAAGACTACTCTTACTATCTCTGCAGCCTAGAGAGAGATCGAATTATCAGCATGAGAGCCTTCCAGTTATGTTGAGCGCTTACTGTTAGTCCAAAAAGCTCTTCCGCCTTCGAGACAAACTTGCCAAGCCTTACTCGCATGACGCATTCGTCGACGTTGACCTCAAAAACTTCACCATCTTCTTCAGTTTGTGCATGCCAAAGGAGATTATGTTGAACAAGGACGATAATAGATGCACGGACTAAACGGGATCTCAGACCAGTGACACGAACCAGTTGAGGAAGCGGCAATCGACCACGGGTGAGAAGTACAGATGCGATGGACTGTTGGGCTCATCAACGAAAGTAGTGACTACGACGGATTGTATGGCTCACAGCTGTCAGGAGACCAAAATGCGCGTGTATTATCTGAACACAGAGACGTGCAGTGTGAGCATCTGCCATCGGAAAGGGAATGTAACGTATGTGACCGCGGGCGAACTATAGCTACTATCAGTTTTAACCTAGTAATAAATATCTACGAGTACACCGTGAGTACGAGTAGCGCCTGACGGAGTCAGCCTTGCCGCCGCCATTCCAGCAGGGAAAAACAAGAATTTTTTTTTCAGGTCTACATAGTACATACAACCTTTGTTATGAAGAGAACAGATTTAAATACTTGTGTAGGTCGAAAGATATGCACTATGATGAATTGATATTGGTTCCCTGTACAGTTCCGACAACTCACAAACCCAACACCATCCGAAACGTTCAATCCATCAAGCCAGCAATCGGAGGGTCTGTCAAGGTCAGCAAAACACAACAACAAAGACAGCAAACCATTATCGGACTGAATGCAAGATGAGAAACTGACTTAGCCTATGGTGGGAATGGTCCCTAGGTCAATTTGCTAAAGAACAAGGAAAAACTGATTGGTCGCAACAAGGACGTCGAGGGCAAGGTGCAGCGTCTGACACGTTCGTCGAGTACTGCGTAGGCAAGATGCCCTACGCATCATTGGAACAGGCCATTGAGCCAAGCGGGCCAGGTAGATTCGAATTTATCACTCGACACGGAGTCGCTTAGATCCTACAACAGAGGCTATTTGAAATATACATTGTGCAAAGGTTTGTTCACAAACCTGGAGATGGCGTATTATCATAGTCTTGCTCAAGTTCAGCTTCGGAAATACTTCGCTTTGATGACAGTTTGCTTGATAAAGTGACCGAGCTCTGGTTCGACTCTGTTTCATGTTCAGCCTCCCATGTCGTGTTAGGATCGCCATCACCCCCATCAGAATCATCATCCCAGAGTTCTACTTCTTCGTTGGTGTCTGTACGATAGAAAACCTGTATTTCATCGTATTGGCTAAAGGTTGCTCGATCATCTATGAACAATATTAGCATAATGGCAGCGTAAGTATGACAAATATCACCATTCTGATGTGCAGGTTTCATATTCGGTTTACTGTCAAAAAATGGTTCCAGTTTGGAAGGGCCTGATTACGACCATGTCAGTAAAGAAGACGCCTGAGTTCTTTATACAATAACCTTGTTTATCGGAAACTTCGTCTTGCAACTCGGAGGACGTTCTGAATTCTTGATGATGACTTTCAGCCCCTGCGTGAAACAAAAATGATTAAAATGGAAGCCCCAACTTGACATACAGAGCCCACCTATCAAATCTTCAAGAACTGAGACCACGTTTGAAGTAGTGACAGCCGAAGAGGCTTCGGATTGTTTATGTAGGACAATAGGCGCCTCTCTTTGCAGATTCTCTTCATTAAGAGGGACCTCACCATATTCGCCATCACCTAATTCACCATGCTCCGTGTACTGGTCGTATTCCGTATACTCATCGTCGACGGGGACAGAGGCATCGGTTTCAGTGGATTCACCAACCTCAAGAGTCGACGGTAATTTATCCGTGTACTCTAATGCGTGGGTCGCATCCTCTTGTTCTGCGCCGTTCTCTCGTTCTGCACCATCCTCTTGTTCTGCACCGTTGTCTTGTGCTGCGCCGTCACCCTGTTCTTTGTTATCATCCTGTTCTTCGTGATCTTCGTATTCTTCACCAATTGCATCCTGCCTATCCTCGTTTCCCTTGCTTTCAGCGACGTGCGCCTCAAGTCTGCTTAGTGCCGAATTCTCCAGGGGAATAGGGTCGGCAGAGTCTGTAAATTGTGTGATAAGATCGGCTTTCCCTTCTTCTTCCTCTGGTGCGTGTTTATTCTTGCCATATATTCTCTGCTCCTCAGGTTCATGCGTCGCTGGTTCGTCGGCCGTATTTGCGCAGGATTCGTCCTGAGAATGTCCTGTCCGTTCACCTGCCATGCTGGCTTTGTTTCCCAATTGTGCTTGTGATTCGTATAGTGGATCTAGGACACGGAATTAGTTGTGTAAGCTAAAGTTAAACAGATTGCACACCTTCATGGTCTGCTGCCAAAGGCGTCGCAACTACCTCGCCGAAATCTGCAGCAGTAAGTCGAGCAACCTGCTCCTGCAATAAATGATACTGGACAATGAACCTCGGCGAGAAGGCGTGTATTCTGAGTCGAAGAGATCCTGAAATGTTCAGCCCGTCGTGAAGTACATTCAGGTCATGTAAAGATATTTCACGTGCATAGATGCCATCCTGACAAAGTTGGGGGTCATCAAAATAAGTGAAAATACGAAAAAAGAATGAGCTACCTCGTGAATAGTTAACTGTAGGTCATATGCATCAAAGACAAGTTCACCATCCAGCAACTCAAGAATAGCAACAATATGTTCTTCCTGCCGAAGCGCTTCAAAGACAGTGGATATAGGCTCGTAATAAAGTGTGGGAAGATGTGCAAGCAGCACTACGAAGCCGGAACGGAGATTGTCAGCTAATTGTACAGCAGGTGGGGTGTTGAAGAGACTGATTTCAGGATGATTTGCGGAAGGAAACGTGAGAAGCACAGCAGGAGGTGGGTCAATGTAAACACCTTCAGATATTTCGTGGGGGTCGCCTGCGGATCCATCACGGTCAACAGGATCTTCTCGGTCCACAACCGGTTGAAGGATATGAGGAACATATTCAGAAGATACCGTGCTTCCATCGGAGCAGGACACTTCTATTTCTCCAGCAGCTGAGATAATTTCACCATTGTCACTAACACTGACATGTTGATCCTCATCTGCAGTATGATGGTCGAGATGGCGTTGCGCAGCGCTAACAGAATCTGGTTCTGGAGCCACTCCGACGTGATCCGAGTATACCAAAGCAGTTGAGGTCAAATGTCCTCCATCGGCAGCGACATCAACATGCTGAAAGGAAGGGGTACTAGGCAATGCCTCTTCTTTTGAAAGTGATAATAGGATGTTTGAAGAGGCGACATTGTCAGAAACCAAAGCTGTGTCAGAAGAATGGGGAGAATTGGAAGGTTCTGCGTGAAGAAAATGAGGATCTGAATCAGTGACGAATGAATTGGTCAAATCTAGGGCAGTATGGATGGAATCCGGAGAGTTGTTGCTTGTGCTTGTGTCGGTTTTCTGTACAACAGACAAAGGTGTGTTGGCAAGTTCGACGTCCAACGGACTTGCGTCGAGTTCGTTAGGCTCTGAGCCGTCCTCCATTTCATATTCATTATGGTCCTCCGAGTCGTCATATGGCTCCATATCGACCTCCACAGTGAGTTGAGAATGGTCATCGTCTTCCATGACTGCCTCCTCTTGGAGCCAGGAGTCTGTGGATGAAACATGCATTGAAAAGTCGAGATCATTCTGGTAGTCTAGCATCTGTGTGTCGAATGTTTCTAGCATCGTGGCTGTAGTGAAATTTTTGGAGCTGCAATACAAAGCTTACATAACATTGTCGGAGAAAACCAAATATTCGTGACTTCCCAGACCCAGAACTTCGACAGTAGAGATCTTCAGTCCAGATTATTTTCTGAACTTCAAAAGCTGAACTTACATGCAGAAACTGAACTTGATTCTGAGAAAGTGAACTTCAGGAAAGTGAACTTGTGTTTGCTCCGAGTCGAGTTCAGATTACTCGTGAGTTCAGTTTGTACCTGTCCACGTGACATTAACGCGTCATTGTCGCGTCTTGGTCTGGTCGCGTCGCTACATTTTCTCATTGTTCATATATGCTGGCCACCAAACCACTGTCTATTGGTTCAAGGATAATGGGTCACTGGGTGGCATTTGGCCATCCTATTAATCTGAATGTACGCAACGGCACCTCCATATGTGCCCCTGCCTCATCTGCTCAAGCCACTGTCTGCTATGTCACATACAACAATGATACTATGGCATCACATGTAGAACAGGTCTGTCCTCATCCAGGATGCAAGGCCATCCTGGCATTGTGTGTCTGCCATGGTACCAAAAACCCCGAAAATCAAGGCCACTGGTATGAAGCTGTATGTCCCATACTACACTATCTATTAAACCATTACCAAGTTGATCCCCTCAAAATTTCAGTGTACTGCACCAGCCCATAAATCTCACTTTCTCCACTGGTGAGACGATAAGGCACCAAGCGCTGATTTTGTGTCTTCAATCCAAAATCCACCAAGAACATTTCAGGAGCTTCTCCAAATTCCCATTACTCCTGTGAAAACAATTCCTTGTGCAATTTGGAGTCCAGGCACTAGTGGAGTGCCCCCCCTACCTGCACTCACAATACCACCAGTGCTGGCTACTGTTCATGATCATATCACCACGGTGACCAATGGCACCCATGATGAAGATCACACAGTTCCAACAGATCTCCTGAGTCCAGTTGCACTTGATGGGAATGCACTGGTAGCTATCAGGGAAGTAGGAACTCCTTTGCCATTGTCAGCTAATGAATCAGTGAGTACCTCTGAGTCTGTAGCGTCACCGCTGCGTACTCACATACTTGTCATCAACGGGTCTGCATGCACTGTTTGTAATGGTCCAATTTGTTGTGTTCAGAAAAAGGACCCACCTCACTTGTGCCATATGTGTTCGTATCAGTACTGCAAGAAGTGCTGTCTTCATTACCAGGAAAAGACTCAAAAGTATTGTAAAGAAGCCAGGCACACATGTGTCCTTAATCCCAGCGAAACTGCTCCCACCACCACAGCCCCACTCGCTGATGATGCTTGACCAGGAAACCCAAACAAAACCCACAATAAGGCCTCGAATGGTATAACACTAGTTAGAGGAAGGTTTCAAGGTGGTACTAAATATCACCGCTGTTACCCAAGGTTAGGGAAACGACTTTAGAGAGGGTCCGATGATGTTCTATGAGGTTTGAGGGTGTACGAAGCGCTGCAATAATGTTCAAGGAAAGTTCGAGGATGTTCAAAGAAGTTTGAAGTAGCTTGAGGGGCTTATGGAGGACAAGGACAATTTCAACGAAGGCTGAGGATAGACTATAAAGATGTAGAAAGGCCTTGAGAGGGGATAGATGATAGACAATAGTTTCGAGAAGCTAGTATGAGAAGTTCGAAGAAGTTCAGCATAAAACACTGAACTTCGGGACTAAGACAAGAGGCTTGGACTCAAGAGAATTGCTCTTAAATCAGACGATTGATGTGAGAGGACGATCTATTCTGTCTTTCTAAGTAGCTAGTACAAGGCTATATATGTTTGGAAGAGATGGTACTTAAAAGGAAATAAAACATGAGGAATACATGAGGCAAGATATAAAACAATAAAGAACTTTGCAAATCATAAAATAAATGAAAGATGATGAGAAGGGAAACATATAGAGTCACAATTCATCATGGATACCTGTCCTATTGATCCAATATATCATCAAGACATCAAAGCACCACAATTGCGTCCTAAAATCCTGTTGTCATGTCTCCTTGTGTCCGGTGGTGCTCGATATGCGATGCACTAACTCATACAAGGTGTGCTGCATGTGTCTGAAGGGTGGTGTGATAAGCATATGGCAGCCAAAGGCGTTCGAGATGCCGCTGTAAGGGGACTAGGGGGGTGCCCTGTGTGTTTTTCCTATTTTTTATGTTCGTCCTATATTTTTCCCCATCTCATTTCCTTCTATTCTTCATTTTCTATGATTTTTCCGGATTTTATTACTAATTTTCCCTTGCTATCATGTTTGTACATGTTGACACTTTTATATTTAGAGGCGGAGTACCCCTTCCGACACATACCCCTTGGTATGATGTCATCCGGCGGCCTTGATCCGCCTATCTCCACCTTTTTCTATTTTTAGGTTATATTTGATTTTTGTCGTCTTCACATATACTGGGCATCAGCAAGGGGATCCTTAGAGTTTTCTCTTCGGATTTCCCTTTGCTAGGTGTGTCCCCAATGCCTGTATTATGTAGTATAATTTTAACTTCGGATTTCCCTTTGCTAGAGGCTTAGGTTGCCCTTATAGTAGAAAACTCTCCCCTAAGGCCCAAAAATCGCGAACGCGCTGCCCAAGATAGGCAGGTACGGACTGGACGACACTTCCCAAAGCTCCACAGAGTCCCTACACACCGTTCCAGATAATCTCGCCTTTATTACGCTGCCATTTTTGCCAAACGCACTCCCTAGCGACATGGACACATCAGAACGCTTCGATGCGCTTGAAAGCAACATTTCCGGAATGTGCGCGCAAATCGACTCGCTTAAATCTACGATTGAAAACTTCGTTAGGACCCTCCAGGCTAACCCTATGACCAATAGTTCCCCCTTTACGACTCCAAGTGCACCCAACAACGACGTTTTGCCAAATGTGTCCACTAAGGAACGTGCCCAGATCAAACCGTCCCCCCCCGCCGAATTTAATGGTGCATGTGCACAGGGATGTGCATTCCTTAATTCCTGTGAGTTATACATTAGTCTCCAGTCACATCAATGCATCGATGAGGCTGCAAAAATTTATTGGGCCTTCACATACATGAAATCTGAACACGCCTATCTCTATGTGGACCGTATCCTACGTCAAACTAAAGAACTCGGTTCTCTACCTTTCTCCACTTGGGGTGACTTTTGAGCTGAGTTCATATGCCACTTCTGCCCCTCAATGAACACCACTGAGCAGTGACACGACTTGAGTCATCCGCTTACCACCAGGGACGTCGATCCATGGATGACTGTATCAATGAGTTCAAGGATTTGGTGGACATGGCAGGATATGGGAGTGGGTTACCAGTGGTGGTGAAGTTCCGACGGGGGCTCAACCAAGAAATTCAGGACCAGATTGCACATATGTTGGAAGGGCGCCCAGCGGACGATGATATCCTTGCTTGGTATGAAGCTGCTTCACTCTGTGAAGAGAACCAACTCACAAATGCGGCATTTAATGCTGCATTCTGTGCTCCAACTACCACTCATATGCTCTACACCTTCAATCGAAGCCTCCCCCACTCTAACCCCATTCCTGTTTGTCAAACTCCCACACCAGCTGTCAATGTCCCAGTACCAATGGATGTTGATGCAGCCCGCAGCCGTGCACGTAAGTTGGATCTCTGCTACCGTTGTGGGGAACCTGGACACAGGGCTGGAGCGTGTCCCCATCATCAGGATATCCGCAAACTCACCCCCGAGGGACGAGACGAACTCCTGCAAGATTTGTTGGTGCTTGTAGATGTTGAGGAAGCGAAGGATCAAGTTGCAGAGGAGATTAAGTTGGAAGTTGTAGAGGAGCAGGATTTTCCTATTTGCAGCGAGTGAATCGTACGCCCTCACTGCCTGTCCATAACCGCTTTGAAGTCTTGTCAGTTGAATCCCTGGAGAATGAATCCATTTCTGTGACTGCTCCCCTCTCTGACCCTTCAAAGTTGGCTAAAGACGTACCCACTCTCCCCATCTCTCCTTCTACTCCACGTCCCAAAATTAAATCATGGGAGCATAAACTACCACGCAAGTATATTGTGGCATCCACTCCCTCTGCACATTCCTTAAACCTAGCCATCGAACTGCAGACGACCGACACTGGACAGATACTTGGTGTCTCTGCGCTCCTGGACTCTGGTGTGACTGGTCTCTTCATCGATTCCCATCTGGTACAACAACATTGCCTAAATACTCACTCACTCTCACGTCCGATACCTGTATATAATGTGGATGGATCCCCAAATGAAGCTGGTGCCATCTGAGAGGTTGCAGACCTGGTTCTCCGTTACAAAGATCATAGTGAGCGTGCCCTTTTTGCTGTCACTCAATTAGGAAAGCAAAAGGTGATTTTGGGATATCCATGGCTTCGAGACCATAACCCAGAGGTCGACTGGCATACCGGGGAGGTTACCATGAGCCGATGTCCATCCCGCTGTCGGACGTGTTTCACAGAAGCCAGGCAAGAACGTTGTGGACAGAAGGCAGCAATACGATGTACTCAGAAGTGTCGTGCTGGACCCCTGCCTATACCTGAAGTGGAATTGGAAGGGGTTCCTGATCTAATGCTGGACTTGGATGATGATGATGAGGACCCAGAGGAAGTGGAGGAGGGTGACCAGATCTTCTACACTGCGATTCGCTCATTGCATGAGGTGTGTGCCACATCGAACATATCCCAATGCCTCGCTGAGGCCTTCCACAAAAACAACACTGCTAAATCCTCTACTAACTCCTTACTCCCTCATCTCCATGAGTTTGAAGACGTGTTCTCCAAGGAGTCATTCGACTCTCTTCCTGCGCGCAAGCCATGGGATCACGCGATCGAACTCACCCCCGGCGCAACCCCTTCATCCTGCAAGGTCTATCCTCTCTCTCCGGAAGAACAACGGCAGCTTGACCAGTTCATCGACGAGCACCTGGCCTCTGGATGTATTCAACCATTGAAGTCACCCATGGCCTCTCCCTTTTTCTTTGTCAAGAAGAAGGATGGCTCACTTTGACCAGTTCAAGACTACAGAAGGCTCAACAACATCACGGTCAAAAATCGCTACCCACTACCCCTCATCTCCGAACTTGTAAACCAGCTCCATGGAGCCCGATACTTCACCAAGCTCGATGTCTGTTGGGGCTATAATAATGTGAGGATAAAGGAGGGAGATGAGTGGAAGGCAGCCTTTCGTACCAACTGTGGTCTTTTTGAACTGCTTGTCATGTTCTTTGGCCTTACTAATAGCCCTGCCACCTTTCAGACCATGATGAACGACATCTTCCATGACCTCATCCTTGAAGGCATTGTCTGCATCTATCTCGATGACATCCTCATCTTCACTCGCACGGTTGAAGAGCACTGTTGCATCACGTGCCTCGTCCTAGAGCGACTTCGACGGTACAAACTCTACCTTTGTCAGGACAAATGCGAGTTCGAAAGGACCAAGATCGAGTACCTCGGCCTGATTATCTCGGAGGGTCAAGTGGAGATGGATCCTATCAAGGTAAATGGGGTCACAGCTTGGCCGACGCCCACGAACAAGAAGGAGGTGCAGTCTTTCCTGGGCTTCATCAATTTCTATCGGCATTTTATCAAGGATTTCTCACATCATGCACGACCACTGTTCAACTTGACAGGAAAGGAGGCATGGAGGTGGGATAATGCACAACAGGAGGCGTTTGAAAAGCTTAAGGAGATGGTCACTTCTGCTCTGATCCTTACCTTTGCTGATGATTCACGTCCTTTTCGTGTAGAAGCCGACAGTTCTGACTTTGCGACGGGCACCGTGTTGTCTCAGCAGTCTCCGGAGGACCAGAAGTGGCATCCTGTTGCGTTCTACTCCAAAAGCCTTAGTGCTGTAGAGTGAAACTATGAGATCCATGACAAGGAGATGTTGACGATAATGCATGCACTTGAGGAGTGGCGACACTTCCTCGAGGGTGCCCAACACAAGGTGGAAATTTGGACAGATCACAAGAATCTCGAGTACTTCATGATGGCCAAGAAATTGAACCGTCGTCAAGCTCGTTGGTCCCTGTATCTATCTAGATTCGACTTCTCCTTGCACCACCGTCCGGGTCACAGCATGGGAAGACCGATGCCCTATCCCGACGTGCAGACCATGGGGATGGCAGCGGTGACAACCAAAACATTGTGCTGTTGCAGCCAGACCTGTTCACCATTCGGGCACTGGAAGGCATCGCACCCCAGGGCGAGGAGTGGGACATCCTATGTGACATTCGTTGTGCAAACCGTAGCGGTTTACATGAGGATGTTGTCGCCCGAGCTGTTAAAGAACTGAGGAAGGGATCGACCCTTTCCTTACATGCAGCAGAGTGGGCTGAAAAGGAGGACTTGTTGTATTTCAGGGATCGCATCTATGTTCCCAATGACCCAGACCTTCGCCGGCGCATCATATCCCAACACCATGACTCACAGATTGCTGGCCACCCCGGATGCTGGAAGACCTTGGAGCTCACCTCACGGAACTATTGGTGGCCACAAATGTCACGGCTCATTGGTCAGTATTGTCCCACTTGTGACCTTTGCTTACACACCAAGGTTCCTCATCGCAAGCCTATTGGTGAGCTACAGCCTCTTCCTGTTCCAGAGAGTTGTTGGGATGTTGTCAGCATCGACTTTGTGGTGGAATTGCCAGAGTCAAATGGGTTTGATGCGGTGATGTGCACAGTTGACTCAGTGGGAAAACGTGCTCACTTCATTCCCACTCACACCACTGTCAGTGCCCTAGGTGCCACTCGACTCTACCTCCACCACATGTGGAAATTACATGGACTTCCTGGTGCCTTCCTCTCGGATCGTGGCCCTCAGTTCATGGCAGAGTTCACTCGTGAGCTGTACCGACTCCTGGGGATCAAACTCCTCGCTTCAACCACTTATCACCCACAAACTGATGGCCAGACGGAGCGAGTCAACCAGGAACTGGAGCAGTACATCCGCCTCTTTGTCAATGAACGCCAGGACGATTGGGATGATCTCCTTCCTTTGGCCGAGTTCGGATACAACAACCATGTCCATGCTTCCACTCAACAGACCCCTTTCTTCTTAGACACTGGACAACATCCACGCATGGGATTTGAACCTCGCCAAACTCCCTCACACATCAAGACAGTGAATGAGTTCACAGAACGCATGAGGGATAGCTTGGAGGAGGCAAGGGCAGCCTTAGCAAAGGCGAAGGACGACATGGCGCGATTTTACAACCAACGCCACTCCCCAACCCCTCAGTACAAGGTTGGTGATCGAGTTTATCTTGACTCCAGTGACATCTCCACTACACGTCCATCCAAGAAACTCGCTCATCGCTTCTTGGGACCTTTCCCCATTGTCAAGTGCGTTGGAACGCATGCCTATCGTCTACGCCTCCCAGCCTCCATGTCCAGACTCCATCCTGTCTTCCATGTCGTCAAATTGCTTCCAGCTCCCCCAGATCCGTTCCCGGGACGCCATTCACACCCACCACCACCACCTACAGTGATCGAGGGAGAACCCCAATATGAAGTCGAGTCAATCTTGGACAGCCATTTGCGTTGAGGAAAACTCCAGTATTTGGTACATTGGAAGGGTTATGGGTATGAGGAGAACTCATGGGTCGAAGAGTCTGATGTAAATGCCCCTCGGTTAATCAAGGAATTCCACCGACGGCACACTGCTGCACCGCGTTGCATTCAAGTCACGGACTTTGGTCGTATGCAATTTTGAATGCATTGGGGCGATGCATCTTAGAGAGGGGGTGATGTAAGGGGACTAGGGGGGTGCCCTGTGTGTTTTTCCTATTTTTCATGTTTGTCCTATATTTTTCCCCACCTCATTTCCTTCTATTCTTCATTTTCTATGATATTTCCGGATTTTATTACTAATTTTCCCTTGCTATCATGTTTGTACATGTTGACACTTTTATATTTAGAGGCGGAGTACCCCTTCCGACACATACCCCTTGGTATGATGTCATCCGGCGGCCTTGATCCACCTATTTCCGCCTTTTTCTATTTTTAGGTTATATTTGATTTTTGTCGTCTTCACATATACTGGGCATCAGCAAGGGGATCCTTAGAGTTTTCTCTTCGGATTTCCCTTTGCTAGGTGTGTCCCCAATGCCTGTATTATGTAGTATAATTTTAACTTCGGATTTCCCTTTGCTAGAGGCTTAGGTTGCCCTTATAGCCGCGAAGTCATTCGAAGTTGTTCGAAATTGTTTGAAATCATTTGAAGTCATTCGAAATAGCTTCGGAGCAGTTTTGTGGGGTTCGTAGGGGATGGGAGCATGTGTGGTGATGTGTTGTTGCATTTGGAGACGTTCCCAGAGCTTAGAGCACAAGGTGGACCTATCATCCTCCCCCTTACTGAAATCCTGACTGTCCCAGACAGCCGATTGGAGTCATGTGTGAACTGCATGATCATGTTGAAATTGTAAACAAAACTCAGAAAAACTTCTTGTTCTTCTTCATCAACTCCTAAACCTCCAATACTATTTCTCATCATGTCTCTCCTCGCTGAACTCAATACTGACATCCTTGACTACACCAAGTCGATGCCCGAGTGCAGTGCCACCAAAGATTTGGACTTCGAAGTGTGGGGGAAGGGTTTTTGCGACAAAATGGTATGTTTCTGCATTCGTTTTGCTGTATGGGTGGCTAAAATGTTTGGTCTAGGCTGAATATGATGAGCTCGCAGACGATCTGGGCAAAGAGCGTGATCTGGCCATTCGAAAGGTCATTGATGAAGTTTTCAAGCTGTACCAACCATTGGCGCGGCGCGAATGGCTTTCATGGGGTGCCGAGCTGTTATTTCTGGAGTTGCACAAAGAGGTGGAACGCGAAGATCGAGAAGCTGCTGAGGTGAAAGCATGGGCAGAGGCCGAGGAAGAGGCAAGGTGAATTCGGGAGGAGGAGGAACTAGCTCGAGAGGTGGCAGCGGCTGCTAAGAAGGCCAAACTGGACGATTGGAGGGCCATGCTTGTTGAGGCTTGCAAAACAGTGCTGGGTGAATTTTGTGCCAAGACCCTTTTGAAGGCAGAGTTGTTGCAACAAAATGAAGAACTGGTGGCCAAAGCGAAATCAATCGAGAAGGCTGAGGCAGGGGTTGAGGACAAGGACAAGGAGGAGCTGCCCATGGTGCGGGTGACAAAATGAAAAGTAGTGGAGATCAAGGCAGGCAAAGATGGGGAGGATGAAGTCGAGGACTCCATGGAGGCAAAGCGAGCAAAGTCCACAATGAGCAGACTGCTCAATTTCAAGGGTCCAGTGAGTTTTCATTTTGACTTTGAAAACATCATTCTAATCACATCGGCTAACTCCTATGACGTCCCAGACGCAGTGCGACCCAGTCTATTGATTGCGATATCATATCGACCGCGTTGAAACATCACCAGCGACATCGATCATACCAAGAGACCACATCGCACAACCTTAGGACTACCTCGAAAGCCCCTAAGATCCCTCTAACCGACCATCGAACATCTCCGATCAACTTTGAACAAACCACGACCGCAATCAAACATCGTCGACCATCGTCGATCATCGTCGATCATCATCGATCATCGTCGATCATCATCGATCATCGTCGATCATCATCGATCATCGTCGATCATCGTCGAGCATTATTGATTGATATTGAGAGACTGCAAGTGACATTGGGCACCGCATTCATTATCTAAATGGTGGAATACCATGCACCAGGGAGTACTCCAACTTGTGCTCAAACCTGCTGATGATAGGTCAGCCTCGTTCCAAGTCCCTATCATGTACAGAACCCGCTGGATGGATTATTGCGAGACTTAGCACGGTTTATACACAAAGGACAGTCTCTTTTTAGTTCTTTCCCTTTATTACTCCTTCATCATATGATACATCTCTTTCTTGTTTGGATTCCAGTCTCCTTTTTGGCCTTGTGCCTTAACTCATATCTTTTGCCTCATGTTCTACACATGTTTCTCATTCCATTTTAGGAAGTTTCTTTAAAACATATAAAACTCTGTAATATCTACTTGGAAATACAAGAAATCGTCTTCACCTATCATCTCATATTAAGTTCTAAGAATCAGATCTATCCTCTAAAACAATCTAAACTTCTATGAGTTTTCTCGATCGATGAGAAACCTCTGCGACAATTGTCGTCCTCGATCTTCCTTCGATCCTCTGATCATTAGCACTAGCAACCATTCCAACACTTCCTAGCCATCGGCTATAGTCTTTGTATACTATTGACCTATCGAAAGGTCCTCAGAATTCACACATCGACCATTGACGATAAACATTGTTCGCTGTTGATCTCGTTGATCGTCCTCGATATTGATCGATACTCGATCAGACCACGCCAAACACCTTCATCTCCTATAGCACTACCTTCACAACTAGTACCAACTAGTTATCTTCCCATAGGTTGGACGACGAACATTCGGAACACATTGCACCCTTCCTCTGACTCGTCACAAATATCATCGGTTGCCTCATCGGCTGTTTTGGTGGTTTTCCTGGGTTGAGTATCATCACCATGCTGTGTGGTCGAAGAAGAGGCCCCAAAGTGCATCAAGTGCACCGAGGCACTGCAGGGGTGCTATTGGGAAGGAGTATCAAGGAAGGGGCTTTGAAAGGGCAAAGCTAGAAAATTCAGGGCTGTGAAGGATGTTTCACAGTTGAAGCCAGGTACAAGTTTTGTTCAGACTCATCTCGAACCTTTCTCACCTTCTGTTCGGATTGTTTTAGCTCTTTGAATTTGAGTTGTTGGGCTGGTCAAGGCAGAGGAGATGGTTGTGGGACTGCCAAAACCGTCGATGCCAAAGTTGAAGCACAAAAAGCAGTCGAAAGGGAAGGGCAAAGCAAAGGAGGTATCATTGAATGATGATATCGAGGTCGTTAGCAATGAATGGGTGGTTTGATGGCAGATGCTTGCAGTGAAGTTGGTACAGAAGAAGGTGGAGATGGAAGTTCTGGGGAGGGAAATAGAACTTTTTGAGGTTATGATGGAGGAGTAGAAAAAAAAACTTCATTGTATTTTTATTTTTGCAATTTAAATCTTGTGAGTCTCGAAAAGTAGTGAATAAAAGTAAAAGAAAAAGAAAGAAAATAAAGCGAATAAGGGAAAGGCTCAGTAGATCATCATGGCCGAAAAACCCTTTTGGAGTTTGTGTGACCATGCTATAATGCGATATCGTGACTTGTATTGTACACTAAAAGAAATCAAAGTCATAGGTAAGTGATTGCGAACAAAGAGAAAGGAATAATTATTCATCTTTGAAGTCTGGAAGGTCTTCAGAAATATCTTCATCAATGTTCGAGGTGTTTCGAAGTTTTTCAAGATGTTCAGAGTCAATATTGAGGAAGTTCGGTAGAAGGGGAATTGATTTTTGAGCAAAATAGGGAAGGAGTTGGAAGGCAGCAACTGGCCGATGGAATACTGAACCATTGAGTTTGCAGATATGTAGGCTCCTCCATAGTTTTGATCGATGATGATGAGGGGACCTAAATATTGAGGTCGCATTTTGCAATTGAGGGATTTCTCAATTTGCGTGTTTTGAAGTAGGACCAGGTTGCCTTTTTCAAAGTTGTAGTCACACATCGTTCATTTGTGAATGAGTTAGAAATGTTTCATGGCTTCGAGTCGAGTGGTATGGACTTTCGAATATAGAATTTTGAGGTCGGATGATTGTTTTTGTAGTGCTATTGCTCTTTGAGCAATGAGATCAGTTCTCGATAAGATAGAATTGGGAGGGGGTTGCAAATACATTGCTTTGGAGATGTTGAGTGGGATGAGGGGGTGTGAACCTGTAACTGTGAAGTAAGGAGAGCAACCCATACGTCTACAAACCATAACTCGTTCTGCCCAAAACACAGAGTGTGCTCCAGCTGTGCAAGTAAGTACTTGAGTAGATACCTGGACACACAAGTATATATCAAGTAGGTACTTTGATATACAAGTAAGGACTCAAATAGGTAACAGTAGGTACTTGAGTAAGTACCAGGATGTGCAGGTGAATACTCCAATAGGTGTCAGTACTAGGCACCTGAGTAAGTACTTGGATGTACAACTTGGATGTGCAAGTGGTACTTGAGTACATACCTGGACACACAAGTAGATATCAAGTAGGTACTTGGATATACAAGTAAGTACTCAAATAGATACTAGTAGGCACTGCTTGGACATACAAGTAAACACTCAAATAACCACTGGTAGGTACTTGGATATACAAATAAGTACTCAAATAGGTACCAGCAGGTACTTGAGTAAGTACTTGGATATGGTAACAGTAGGTACTTGAATAAGTACTTGGATGTGCAAGTGAGTACTTGAGTAGATACGTGAACATGCAGGTAGATATAAAGTAGGTATTTGGATATGCAAGTAAGTACTCAAATAGGTGCAAGTAGGTACTTGAGTAAGTACTTGGACATACAACTTGGATGAATGTAAGTACCTGAGTAGATACCTGGACATTCAAGTAGGTACTTGGATATACAAGTAAGTACTCAAACTTTGAATAGGTTCCAGTAGATACTTGAGTAAGTACTTGGATATGCACTGGCAAGTACTAGTCAGTACTCAAATAGGTGCCAGTAAGTACTTGAGTAAGTACTTGGACATACAACTTGGATGTGCAAGTGAGTACCTGAGTAGATACCTGCCAGTGGACATGTAGGTACTCAGACATGGAAGTAGATACTTGCAACAGCAGACCTGCATGTCCAGACATCTGCTAATAATACTTTCCCAATTTATCAAATTTCTTCTTATGTACTTCCCATAGAGTAGTTTGACAGTATTGAATAAACAACACTTCAATACTTCCAATATTCCCTGGCTGTAGTATGGTGAAGGTATGGGGTGCATGACTACTCTTTTTGTTTGTGTACTTCCATGATATTTCAAGCATACTGACACAGAGGTTTTCTAGATCTTTTCCATCATATTGCTAACATATCCCAAGCAAAGTATTGTGATATCACCTTGATAGTATTGTAGATAGTATCTTGGTAGTACTGAAGAAATTACCTCAATACCACCAAGTTACTGCCTTCTCAGTACTTGAAAAATATTTTGATCTTTAACTTCAATACTCCATTAGAAGTATCTTAATATTATTGTGATAGTAGGGAGGAAATATTGTATTATTTTTCAGCCAAGACATTCAGAATACAGTTACAATATGCACAAGTTACTAATGTGGAGGTATGGTAATCAACAATCAGCATACTTGCAACATACCTCTGGGCTAGTATCTTGACAGTATTAGGAATACTTCCAAGATACTTACATAATACCCCATCAGGGGTATTGTGCCCTGCACCCAGTGCTGTATCATGAGCCTGTGTCAATGGATTGTAGAACTTTATAGCACTGTTTCCTTTATGTGACTTTTCACAACTGAATGTGCACTCATCATCGTGCACCTGCAAAAGATGCTGGGCTTGTGGAGGGAGAATAATGGCATTTGGCAGATGGGGAAGATCAGAGTAAGCTCGGTATGGTCTTCCTGTCTGGTGAAGATAATTAAGCAGATTGTTATAATCTACTTCAAGAAGGCAAGGTGCCTTTGCTAGAATATCTGCCACTTCTGTAGGCTGGAGAGGTACTGGATGGTCATCCATGGCCATGTCTCCTGGCTCAAGAATATCACATAATTCTTTTAAATGATCTTCACTGTGCAGTGCTTGATGACTCATCTGACAAAGCATTGTAAGATCTAAATCCCCTGATCTTGGTATTAGCTATCAATTTTTGAGCAAAATAATTGAAACACATATGGAGATGATAATTGGTGTTCATTTTTTGCAACTTTCCATTCATTCGTTCACCTGGAAACTCACTAAAAGAAGCCAAAGGACCCCAATATTTGAGAAGAGCACCATTATGCATTGCATAATGATGGTTTGGCTTGGATGGACGATGTGGAAAAAGTTGTTGAATAGCATTTCGATATTGAATATAATGCTGAGTATAGGCATCAGCATCAGCATTGGAGGTTTGATATGCAGCTACAATATTTGTTGCTGCAACATCATGATAGAAGCAGTAGAAGTGCTGGTGGTGGAAATTTGTGGCAGTAGTCATGTACCAGAATTCAGGAATAATGAGGGGAAAGATACATGTGAAGAGGGTGAGATATTCCTGAGATTTGAGCTTGCCATGGCTTGGTTCACCAAGATTGGTTGGTGGTCTTTGTATCCATGTTGGAAGAGTGATATCATGAATGCAATTTCTATTGCTTGTAGCTCAGTGTAAGGGCAAGACCCTGCAGCAACAAGAGGAGACTCAATCAGAGAGAGAAGGGGCACTAAAGCATGGCCAGTGTATTGCTGTAAGCAGAGGAAATCCTAATAATAATGAACTAAAGAAGGGTCACTACTCCAACTGTCCAAGATAAGGCTGTAGCCAAACAATAACAAAGCTAGAGTAATGTAATGGAAATAGGGCTGCACACCGTGCCGTACACTGACGGTTACACAGTGCCGTCTGATGGTTACGGTACCCGTACCGTCAGGACCTTGAGACTTGCCTTGATGGTATGGTGTACAGTACGGATTTATGCCATATTGACCATCAAAAGATGGCCGTTATGGCCATGCATACGGTTATACGGTGCTTTCTGTAAGCACTCAGCCAAAAATAGAAATGCTGACAAATTTATTTAGGTTTCGATCACACAATGACCAAACAGTCAACAAAGATAAGCCCAACGATGACGACAACAGCGAGCTTGCCTTGTCAGTAAGACAACGACGATGACGATGCAGGGCTACCACCACCACTGAACAAACAAATGGTGGGAATATGACCACCCCAGGTAAGTGTTTTTTATGTCTCCTCTCTCATTTTCTTCATTCAACTAACTTCTATTGTAATTATCTACAGGTTTTATCTAACAACGACACTACAACGACAACCAATGCACCTCCACCCGCTGGCTGAGGACTGCCTCATCATTTGGGCGTAGGAGACTGCAGAAGGGCATGAAGACGAAGGATAATCACGACAACAACAATGAAGAGGACGACAATGACGGGAATGACAGGGATGAGCACGACAACAACCCAGACCCAGCACCTGTCCCCACCGCTGCAAGCTACTGCTCGCAGGGTGGACTACTTTTGCTGTGGATTATGACCACAGCGATGCAAGCAAAAGGAAACTGAACAACAGTGAGGGGATGACCAGGGACGACCAGGGTGGCAGGGCCAGAACAAGCAGTGCAACAGACCCCACGATGGTGGGGATGGGACGGAGACAGAGAGAGTACCTGACAATGATGGAGACGGCGGGTGAACACAACAATGAGGAGGACGGGGAGGATGAGGACGAGAACCACCACCACCACCACCACAGCACCCCCAACCACCGCCATGGGCAACTGCTTGCAGGGTGGAAATGGGGAGCAACAGGGAGGGGGGATGGAGGGCTACCAGATGGCCAGGGTGAATAACTCGCGTTTTTTGTGGGAGCTTTTTTTGTTTTCTGTCATTCATTATTTTTGTAGCCCCTTCTCTCACTGCGTGCGAGGGCGGTTAGTTGTACTTATCTCAATAAGAACATTTGTATCATCCCTCACACTATCTGAATAAAAATTCCAATGTATAAAACACTCTGGACCATTGCAAACAACAAACTCCTGTCGCTGCATAGTACTGGAATGTTATATTCAATTTTGTGTATTATTATATTTCCGTCAACTGTAATACAGCCGTATTGGTACCTGTACCGTACCATCAGAGGTTATGGGTGTTAGATATATGGACAGTGTACGGTCTACTGTATCCATCAAACTACCGTGTGTTGTATGGCCGTGGCCGTAATATGGATGGTGCGCAGCCCTAAATGAAAAGGAATGTAGGAATGAGTCCATGACTGATATAAACATAGGAAGGGGCTGGGTACCCTACCCAGGGGTTGTCCCCTTACATCACCCCCATGTCAAGGTGTGACATCCTCGACGCACAAGGCCAGACCATAAATGAATAAAATCCCTCCACAACAATGTGAAAAAGGCCAGTACCATGTCCCAAGTTGACCGCTCCACCCAATTCTGACCAATAGCCATGCAAATCAACCTTCTGCCTGTCTTCCAGTCTGTGCACTGGTATACCACCCACTCCGATGATGAAAACTGATGCAGTTCCCAAATATCAACAACACCATACTCTTGAATGGTGATGCGTATGCCGCTATGCAAAAGAGGTGTTGGACGAGTTGTGACATGCCAACTATTGTGGGGAATGTGAGGATGAGGGAGACCAAATCTGAACCGTTGAGCAATGATGTAGGTGGGACGATGTGCTGCTGGTGGATATGGTTCAGGGCAAGGGCAAATATGGCTGATATCAAAGGATGTCACTGTGAATAGATCAGGAATGGGAATGATGGGTATGGTAGATGATGCCAGTGATGGCTTCATGATGATGGATGGTGGATATGAGATCAAGGATCTTGAATCAGATTGAGGCAATGATATCTCGATGTCGGCCATTGTAGTGATGATGAGTAATAGAGGATAAAGTAAAGAAGAATGAAGATGTGTATAAATGAAAGAATGTATGTTCAAATGAGCAAATTTGGGTATTGGTGTGTTTGAGTTAAAGTAAGAAGTAAAAGAATGAAGAAAGAGAAGAAAAAAAGAAAGATCGCATTATAAATCGGAGTCAGAAATTAAAATATAATAAAAAATGTGAAGTAAAACATATTAAGTAATCATACCAGAGGGGGTTCAGGATCTGGGCGGTTTCCAAGCGGCTTCAAAGGTACCAGCTGTAAAACAACTGGCCAGTGGTGACTGCCCCTGTGGTGCAGGAGCAGTAGAGAAAATAATACCACCCCAGTGATAGAAAGTGAAAGCAGATGGGGTGGGTGGGCCTTTTCAGGGGTCATGGGATTGATAGCATGGACAACAGGTCCCAGGTCTGGCTTTGGTTTGAGAGGGGTAGGAGGAGTTGTTTCAGTGATTGGAGGCAAGGATTGTGTAGGTTTTGAAAGACCTGGAGGAACAGCAGGGGAGAGGGGGAGAGGAGGTGTGACAAGAAGGATAGGAGCAGGGGCAGAAAGAGAGGGAACCCAGGCAAGAGTGGATGGGGATAGAACCACAGGAGAACTAGGCAGCTGGGGGGTGGAGGTAATGGCAATGGACCTTGGCTTAGATGCCATATCAGCCCTGAACTCTTTCACATCATTTTTGCAATCTTTTTAGTTCCTCCATCATGTACAATAACATGTCCTTCATACAGGGGGCTGGGAAGTGGTGTTGGGCACTGGTGGTCACTGCCACTCGTGGTTTTACGCACCGCATTGGGGTGTTGTCACAGTACTCACGCAATATGCGCAAGTTGGCCTCCATGCTCTTGTTCTGCTGTTTCCCATTGTTTTGCAATGTGCTGAAGGCGTAGGGGGCTGGGGAATGGTACTGGGTAGCTGTTGGACTCGCTGTTTGTGGGTATACATGCTGTGTCGCAGCTGTGAGGTGGTAGCTGTGGAATCTGTGCTTTTTGGCCATTTTGCTCTCATTCTGTCATTTCCCATTGTTCTGGGCTGCTATATAGATGGAAGGGGCTGCCAAAGGGTAGTAGGGGGAGTTTAGTGCCTTTTCTGGCAGGTATACATCATGCCTGAGGTAGTATAGGCACTCAGCATAAAAGCTGGTCACCTTGTCATCTGTGAGCTGTCTTGTCGGTTTTTCGATGTGAACGAGGTGGGGAGGACATTGCCTGAGGTTGGGGGAAGGGTGGGTAGTCACCTGTTCTGTCATTTTGGTGCCCCAGTGGTCATAATGCCTGTAACTTGACATAATGGGGTCTGGGCATGTTTTCGGTGTATAGCTCGCTGTAGGGGTGGGTTCTGGTCAAGTGGGGGGTAGGTAGAGCTGACTAATGGAGTGGTCTAGAGGACTGTCTCCTCAGAATTCCGTTCTGTGGTGTTGTGGCCAAACACGATGCATTTTCGCTTGGGCGACGATTTTTTCGGTGGCTGTGCAAGGTTCAAACAATGAGCTGGCAGCTCTAAGAGGCTGCCTGCTTGTTTGCTCCACAAAGAGGGTTGCCTAGGGGGGGTTCACTGAGGGTGTGTAAAGGTGTATAAAGCAGGAATAGAAGCCAGGGTGTGTGGGGAACTCAGGGAGTTCAAACTAAGGAGTGTGGCAGAAAAGACTGAGACACTAAAGTGAGTTCATTATTCTGTAAGGGCAAGACCCTGAAGCAACAAGAGGAGACTCAATCAGAGAGAGAATGGGCACTAAAGCATGGCCAGTGTATTGCTGTAAGCAGAGGAAATCCTAATAATAATGAACTAAAGAAGGGTCACTACTCCAACTGTCCAAGATAAGGCTGTAGCCAAATGATAACAAAGCTAGAGTAATGTAATGGAAAGGAATGTAGGAATGAGTACATGACTGATATAAACATAGGAAGGGGCTGGGTACCCTACCCAGGGGTTGTCCCCTTACACTCAGTTTCTGTGAAGCTAAAAGGCAAAGGGTCAACAGGAATATAGTTATCATCATCATCATCATTGTCATCATCATCATCATCATCATCATCATCATCATCATCATCATCATCATCATCATCATCATAATTGAAGTCATATGCATAGGGATTTGTGTGGCTCTGTGTGGCTGTAGGTGTTGATGATGAGGATGAGTCTGATATTTCCAGAAGAAGATGGTGAGGGAGACATAGGTGGTGCACTGCCATTGCAGCCTCAAGATTATGTTTAGCTGCTTCTTGAAAAAGGTCATCCAATTCTTCAGCAGAATCTGATACATCTGCCTCACTCCACTGCTCATCCTTTTCCACCTCTTTAACTTTTTGGCTTTCATCCTCATCCTGTCCAATTCCCCAGAGTGCATGAAGATGATGCTGTAAAACACCCTCAAGCCAGTTATGCATAAAACCTAGTACAACATGTTTGACTGGATCCCAATATGGAAGATTATGCAGTGGAGTCCATCGCACACCAGTTGTCTTTTGCAGAGCATTTCAACCAGCTTTGGTTGTCTGATGCAACCATGCCTCTGCCTGTGCTTGCACCTGTGCACCATTATGGAGTTCCCAAGATTGAATATTGAGATCCTCTAGCTGATCACTGGTGCAGAGGCAGAAAGAACAGAACATTGTAGCACCATGTCCCAAAAAGCCAGTAGCCTTGCGACTTCCCTCAAGATCAGCAATCACAGGTGCAATTTTTGCTTTCACAGAGATGCCATCAGGATGTCTAGATGTTGGCAAATTTTGGCCTGGTGCAGCACCATACTTGGCAACAGATTTCATAACAGGTTCAAGAAGATGAGAGATGGTTGTGGGGTCAGGAAGATGGGGAGGAGGTGTGAGACCAACAATAAATGTATTCTCAAATCGATACCAAAGATGAAAAGGTAAGTTCAAGCAATAAAGCAGAGTTGCTCCACAAGACACTTTTTTGCCTATATATAAAATAAGCTGTGTCATAGTCTATGCAGAATTTGTTAATAACTTACCAGCAATCTTATTGGTATAAGGATTGAACCAATCAATATAGATTCCAAATATTAGATGATGAGGAGACTGTAGAAAACCCTGCAAGTCATCCCAAGCAGGACTATCCTGGATATCATTCATAGTGGCACCAAAGGCAGCTGGTATATGGTTTCTGTGGTGGTTGAAAGCCTCATGAAGGCTGTATTCAATGACCTTGGAAGATAAAAAGAACTGAAGCCAAGAATCAAAGGATTGTGTAGTGTATAGATGACATGGGACCCATTTAGGCCTATTTGGAGTATTCTGAGTTGTCCAGAGTTTTGTGTTACAGGATTGTGATCTTGGGATGCCTTCCACTGACATTGCCAAGGAATAGGATGAGAAAAGAGGGAAAAGCACTTGGGGCAGCATGCTGTCTGAATGATTTCTGGCTCTGAGCAGTGAAGCCGATATGCTGTACAGACATCATGAGGAAGTTTGATGTTTGGAAGCTTGACATTGAGTCCAGATGATGAAAGAGCAACCTCGACAATAGAGAGAGTCACAGAAATAATAAGTTGAAGTCCTTGTAGAATTTTGTTGGTGATAGAACAACTCACACCAGCTCTATTGTGGAGCCAGATGACAAGGAGGCAGATCATCTTTGTGATAAGTACTGTAGAAAAGTTGATATCTGCATAATTACTATTAGTCTTGATCTAACAATAACAATGTAGCACTTACCTGTGGGAGAATTAGAAGCTCTAGAATGTTTTGGTGATGGGCTTGGGGATGATGATTGCTGCTTCCCCTTTGCCATGGTGAAACAGGCCGTTTATCCTGTTTCTCATGCTTCAAATGGGTAGAACCATCAACATACTGTCCTGGCTGTTCAACACCATTGATGAAGATGGTTTTTGTGCAGTTACATATGACTGGAGGCATGGTGAACTTGGTGAAGCCTCAGTGAAGGAAAAGAGGGGGAAAGAATGACAGCTGTTTTGGACCATTTTAATAGAAACATCAAAATTGGTTGCTATTGTAACTGATGTACATCCTCTAACCATCCCATGCAACAGTCTGATGCCTGTCACCATAGTCACTATCATGAACCTATTGATTTAAACAGATATTTGTTCATAAAAGGAAGCATCAATCCAAGTGCTCAATTTGGTAGGATTATGTAATAAGGTGCAAACTCCAGTCAACCATGAGTCAACCATGAGTCGACTACAAGTCAAGCACGAGTCAACTGCCTCAGAACTTGCCCATTGTGTTATCGCTCATGATTTTGTATAGGGAACCCCATCTACAAATGATGTCTTCAAAGATCCAATCCCCGAGGGTTGTGGCATTTTCTCGTCAAAGATTTCGCCATTTGGGATAAGTCATTAGCAAACATTGACCTTGTACGATATACTTGAATCCACTTGAAGGAGGCATTTGCATAGTATCGATGTAGACTTTGCCAAATAAAGGTGTTGGTGTGGTGACGGTAGGTGGGATAAGGAGATTTCAAGTTTGTCATACTTGACAGAGGTGGCAGGTGTGAATAAACCATGCAATGTCAGCTTTCATGTTAGGCCACCAGAATCATAGGGAAATAACAGATTTTGTCGCAAAGACCATTTTATGTCTGATATCATTGTGAGCTGCACAAATAACTTTGAGATGATGTTTGGGAATTGCGATGATTTTGTGAGCTCCGTGAGAGTCCTTTCTCCATAGTTTGCTGGAATCTAAGAAGAATTCAGTGCAATATCAAATGAAGGTAGCATATTTGGAATCTGATAAATCTGGGGGTCATACCAAATCTTCTAACCATTTTCGAATGCAAAGTAATCTTTCATCATCCTTTTTTGCATTGTTCGTTTGTGGGACATCATCATAGGTCAGATCCTCCCCCTTACTGAGATCTGAAGAGAGGGAGAGTGTCAAAATTTGATAGGAAGTAAAGGGACGAGTCGTAATGGGATTGATTTGGTGGATGAAACTGTGAAGACGGTTGATCCAGTCTCCGAAATCATTTTTGTTATTGAACTGGTCATCTTCGTCTTGTGGAGGACGTCTCAAAAGTCCATCTGGACCATGATGTGTACCTGGGATGTGAACTAGTGTGAAGTGAAAAGTGAGAATCGAGACAATCCATCAATCAATACTGGCACTTGGTGCAATATCAGGATTCAAGAGCATGCCTTTGATATACCTTGCGTCGACTTCGACGATGAGGTTTTGGACCCCTATTAGATACAATCAAAGTGCTCCAAGAGCGCGATATAGACTGTAGAGTTCAAGTTTCGCTTGCGAGAACTGGGATTTGCAGTCATTAAGCATGATCGAGCTGAATTGACTGTAATACCGTTTTCGAGGGTTGTCGGGATTGCATTGCGTGAGAAAGAACCCAATGGTGATGTACAAAGTGTTGACTGATAGGATAACTGGGGCATCAGATGAGTAGTCGATAGCACGAATTGCTGGGGAATTGATGAGTGCTTGCTTCAGGTCTTCCTGTGCTGTGATTTGCTTTGGTCCAAATTCAAAAGGGACATCTTTTTGTGTAAGGTGTATTAGAGCTGTAGCACATTGAGTGAAGTTTTGAATAAAGATACGACAAACTCCAATAGTTCCTAAAAATGCCTTGACTTTGGTAAGGCTTCAACAAGGTCCCCATTTGCTAACTGCTGCGATGCAAGTGGGATCGGCCATACAACCTTTGATATTGCATTGATGACCTAAAATGATTATTTTGGGGATGCAAAGGTAGAGTTTTGGACCAGAAAATGTTCCTCCACAATACTTCATGCATTGGACTATACAATTTAGATTCCCGAAATGTTCCCAAACAAAGTGTTGAATGCCTGGATTATCGGCAATCATTTCGTAAGATCCTCTGATCATTCAATATTCTGATTTCAGACCCTTAACTGGTGTGTCATCAATGTAAGGGATGGTGATATGAGGGATTTCGGGTTGTAGGATGAATGTGACATCATCGTGTAAAATTGGAACCGAGTTTGTCCAACCCATTGGTAGGGTGACGATTTGAAGCGCTGATGATACTCAACCCAGGAAAACCACCTAAACTGCTGATGAGGCAATTGATGATATTTGTGACAAGTCTGAGGAAGGGTGCGAGTCATTCCAAATGTTTGTGGTCCAACCGATGAGAAGTTAACTAGTTGGTACTAGTTGTGAAGGTAGTGCTATGAGAGATGAAGGTGTTTGGTGCGGTCTGATTGAGTATCGATTGATATCGAGGACGATCGATGAGATCAAGGATGAATGATGTTTATTGTCGATGGTTGAAGTGTGTATTCCGAGGACCTTTTGATAGGTCGAAAGTATATGAAGGCTATAGTCGATGGCTAGAATGTGTTGAAATGGTTGCTAGTGCTAATGACGAGAGGATTGAAGGAAGATCGAGGACGCGATGATTGCAGAGGTTTCTCATCGATCGAGAAAACTCGTAGAGACTTAGATTGTTTTTAGAAAGTTGATCGGATGCTTAGAACTGTATACGAGACGATAGGTGAAGACAATTTCTTGTATTTCCAAGTAGATACTACAGAGTTTTATATGTTTTAAAGAAACTTCCTAAAATGGAATAAGAAACATGTGTAGAACATGAGGCAAAAGATATGAGTTAAGGCACAAGGCCAAAAAGGAGACTGGAATCTGGACAAGAAAGATATATATCATATGATGAAAGAGTAATATAGGGTATGGAACTGAAAGGGGACTGTCCTTTGTGTAGAAATCGCACTAAGTCTCACAGTAATTTGTCCAGCGGGTTCTGTGCGCGATAGGGACTTGGAATGAGGCTAATCTACTATCAGCAGGTTTGGGCACGAGTTGGAATCCTTCCTGGCACATGGTACTCCACCATATAGATAACAAATGTGGTGCCCGATGTTGCTTGTAGTCTCTCGATATCGATCAATGATGCTCAACAATGGTCGACAACAGTTGACAATGTTCAATCATGGTCGCGGCTGTTCGAATGTGATCGGGGATGTTCAATGGTCATTTAGGTGGATCTTAGGGGCTTTTGGGGTAGTCCTAAGGTTGTGCAATGGGGGCTCTTGGTACGATCAATGTTGCTGGTGATGTTTCGACGCAGTCGATATGATATCGTGATCGATAGACTGGGTCACGCTGCGTCTGGGACATCGTAGGAGTTAGCCGATGTGATTAGAATGTGTTTAGAATGACATATTGGCCTTTGAGCTGAGGAGACAACCTATCATCCTCCCCCTTACTGAAATTCTGACCATCCTGGTCAGTCGAGCTGAAATAACTGGGTCATGCGACATTGTTGATCGTTGATTTAAGACGTGTCGTGGTTTGAACTTTTCTCTTTCCATTTGATCTCTTCCATCCATCTCCTTGACAACATGTCCATCCTCACTGAACTCGCCCTTCCCATCCTCGACCACGTGAAATCGATGCCCGAGGCTGGCAAAGCTGAAGAGTTGGACTTCAAAATCTGGGGTCAAAGTTTTTGTGAGAAGATGGTGTGTTTTTCCCTTTTCTTTCATTTATCTGCTTCCTAACCTTGTTTGATAGGCTGAATATGATGACCTGATCAGGTCATTCGACGAGGCACACGATGAATGTGTGCAGGCAGCATTGGACAAAGCAATCAGCCTCTTTGCACCATTTGCTCGCGAGGCTTGGGTTTCTTGGGGCGGTAGATATCTTTTTGAGGAGTATTCAAGGACAATCGAGGAAGAGAGGAAGAGAGAGGAGGAGAGGGAGGCTCGGCAGGTGGCCGTCAAGGCCAAAGTCAAGAGGATCGAGGAACGATGAGATGTGCTGGTCGAGGCACATCAATCATTCTTGGTCGAAGTCCGGGCCAAAACGGTTTTGAAGGAAGATTTTCACAATCAGACCACCGCGCTTGAGCTCATGTGCCTCTCGATCAATCGGGATGAAGCCGCGGACAAAGAAGAACCTCTGGTTGATGACCTACTGGTTGTCGAGCAAATCATCGAGAAGAGGAAGGCAGACGAGATGGACGAGGAGGAGGAAGGTGAGGATGAGTTGGATGAAGAGCCTGTGGTCGCAAAGTGGGTGCGGCTAGAGGAAGGTGAGCTGATTACCTTCCATGGACTGGTAAGTTGTCATTCTACATCGATATTGTTAAGACTAATTACACTCTCAATATTGCTTTAGTGTGATCGTTGCGCCAGGCTGAAGACGTCTCCAGAATGTGTCATCAAGGAGGGCACCCCAAAGTGCAAGAAATGCACTCAGGGGCTGCAGGGGTGCTACTGGGAGGGAGTATCGAAGCGAGGACTCCATTGAGGCAAGTCGAGGAAAACGGCAGGCTTTAAACGAGCTACAAAGGCTACTGAGGAGTTGACGGAGGTTATAAGGGCAACCTAAGCCTCTAGCAAAGGGAAATCCAAAGTTAAAATTATACTACATAATACAGGCATTGGGGACACATCTAGCAAAGGGAAATCCGAAGAGAAAACTCTAAGGATCCCCTTGCTGATGCCCAGTATATGTGAAGACGACAAAAATCAAATATGACCTAAAAATAGAAAAAGGCGGAGATAGGCGGATCAAGGCCGCCAAATGACATCATACCAAGGGGTATGTGTCGGAAGGGGTACTCCGCCTCTAAATATAAAAGTGTCAACATGTACAAACATGATAGCAAGGGAAAATTAGTAATAAAATCCGGAAAAATCATAGAAAATGAAGAATGGAAGGAAATGAGGTGGGGAAAAATATAGGATGAACATAAAAAATAGGAAAAACACACAGGGCACCCCCCTAGTCCCCTTACAGAGGTGTCAACTCCTAGATGTAGTAAGTGATTCTTTTTGATAAGGAGTATGATCGCTAATCTGTATGATTACTTAGCCATATGCATCTGGGCTATCCAGCCCATCCAAAATGTGGAGGCCGGGCCCTCAAAAGTCGATGAGCGCCCAAAACGAACGATGAAGGCGAAGACGAAGTCCACGCAGAAGGAGAAGGGGAAGGGGAAAGCGAGGGAATGAGAAGTCGAACCCGAGGTCGCGGGTCTGGTCAAGGGGATGTCAATGGCAATGGAGGACGAGATGACACAGTCAAATGCAGCAAGACTCCGGCGTCGGTATCTGGCAGAAGTCCTGGTGTGGAAAAAGCTGGAGGTGGAAGTCTTGATGGAGGAAATCGAGGTGTTGGAGAGGAAGTGGGAGGAATCCCAGTAGAATTTTATTGTATTGTTTTAATTTTATCGTTTTTCTTGTGTCTGAGCGAGATAAGTTTGAAATGAGAAATATTGCATGCGATCGAAGCCAGAAAATGTAAGATATATGCAAAAAAAAAAACATAGGAGAGAAAAAGAAAAAGAAAATAAGATGGATGATTCATCAAAACAAGTCATAGGGGAAAGGCTCAGAACTCCTTCATAGCCAAAAAACCCCGTTGAGCTTGCATGAACATGTTTCAAATGATATCGCGACTTGTAATAGTACACTGTTATAAAATCGAGAGTTTGTTTCAATATTGCAAGTAAAAAAAAGAAAAGAAAAATGGACTATTCGTCTTCGTCGAGGACAGGAATGCCTTTGTCGATGTCTCCATTGATGTCCAATGTTGTGTGAAGTTGTTTGAGCCGATGATTGTTGATATCGTAGAAGTTCAGAGGAAGGGGAATCAATTTTCGTGCTAGATAGGGTAGAACTCGGAAAGCAGCTACTGGTCGATGAAGAACTGATTGCCATCGATGGCCTTGTAGAGTGATTGTCATACGTTGAAGTGGGCTCGTTCAACAAGGCCATTGGCACAAGAATTGTAGCCACTTATCCAAATGTGATTGATGTGATAGCACTTTGACAAATATTCGAGAGCAGAAAGGAATGCTGGGCTGTTGTTAGTAACGATCTCATAAAGCGAGCCCCATCAACAAATGATTTCTTCGAAGATCCAATCGCTGATGGTCTTCGCTGTTTCATTGCGAAGCATCCTGAACTCTGGCCAGTACGATATTGAACATCAACCTTGTACTATATAGCGATATCTGCCAGAAGGTGGCATGTGCATTGTGTCAATGTAGACTTTCCTGAATAGAGGAGCAGGTGTGGCAACGATTGGTGGAATAAGAAGATTTTGAGTTTGTCGCAACTGACAGTAGTGGCATGTTTGGATGTACCATGCGATATCGGCTTTCAGGTTGGGCCACCAGAATCGTAGTGCGATGTGAGACTTTGTGGCGAAGATCATTTTGTAGCCGATATGGTCATGCGACGACCGGATAATATCGATGTGACGGTTTGGAATCGCGATGATCTTGTGTTTGCTGTGATGATCTTTTCGCCATAGTTTTCTGGAATCTATGAAGAGCTCGGTGCAATATCGCACAAAGGTAGCGTACTTGGTGTCTGATAGATGTGGGGGTTGCACCATATCGTCTAACCATGTATGAACGAGCAGTAATCCTTCGTCTTCTTTCTTTGCTTTGTCTGATCGAGGGACATCTTCATATGAAACATCCTCCCCCTTACTGAAATCTGAGGCTTGGGCAAAAGTCAGATATGCCACATGAGTGGGGAAAGGTTGAATCGAAACTGGGTTGATTTGGTGAACAAAACCATGTAATTTGTCAATCCAGTTGCCGAATTCTTCTTCTACTTTGACATCATCGTCTTTGGCTTGTCGAGGACATTGCAAAAGACCATCCGGTCCATGGTGCATACCTGCAACATGAACTAGCATGAAGTAGAACGTTAGAATGGAAACAATCCATCAGTTGATGCTAGCACTAGGTGCAATATCAGGATTTGAGAGCATGCCTTTGATATACCTCGCATCGACCTTGATGATAAGGTTTTGTACCCATATCAAGTATAAACAAAGTGCCCCAAGGGCTCGATATAGACCATAAAGTTCGAGTTTCGGTTGCAAAAACCAGGATTCACGGTCGTTGAGCGTGATCGAGCTGAATTGACTGTAGTATCACTTTCAAGGGTTATTGCGGTCGCATTGCATTAGGAAATAGCCGATGGCGATGCTTGATGTGTTGACTGCGAGGATTACTTGGGCATTCGAGGTATAGTCGATGGCTCAAATTGCTGGCGAGTTTAGGAGCGCATGCTTGAGATCTTCTTGCGCTGCTACCTGAGATGGGCCAAATTCAAAGGGCACATCTTTTTGAGTAAGATTGATTAGCGCAGCTGCTCGATGTGTGAAACTCTGAATGAAAATTTGACAAACTCCAATTGTTCCTAAGAACACCTTAACTTCTGTGAGTGTACGACACGGACCCCACTTCTGGATCTTATCGATACACATCGGGTCAGCCATTCGGCCTTGAATATTGCATTGATGTCCTAAAACGATTATTTCGGGGACACAAGCAAATAAATTTGGTCCTGAGAATGTCCCACCACAATACTTCATGCGCTGGACGATGTGATTTAGGTTCTCGAAATGCTCCCATACGAATCGTTGAATGCCTGAGTTGTCGATGATCGTTTCATAAGATCCACCGATCATTCGATATTCCGATTTCGGACCCTTCACTGGTGTGTTATCGATATAAGGGATTGTAATGTGAGGGACCTCGGGTTGTAGGATGAAAGTGACGTTGTCATGTAGGATCGGAACCGAGTTCATCCAACCCATCAGTAGGGTGACAATTTGAAGTGCACCGAATGGGGTCTGGAAAGTCGTTAGATCTCAAGAGGATTCAGATACAAGCCTTTCATCGAATGCAACATATAAATCCAACATTCCTCCACAAGCGTGTCCCCCAAACTGTTCGGCTAAATGCTTGGGGATCGGGATGACACCTGAGTGCTGAATCGTAACTTGGTTTAGCGGTTCGAGACTGTGGACTATTCGAAGCAATTTTGCATCTTTCTTCACAATGCAAAACCATCGCGATCGGTATGACGAGTTCGATGACTCGTAGACTCCTGCTTCGATCTTCTTTTTCAGCATCTCGCAAATCTGTTCATACAAACTAGGCAGTATGGGGATATTGTGTTCGACCCAAGGGGTATGAGAGACGACTGGGAACTCAATAGGGGGAAGAAATCGGGTTGAAACCTTCCTTGTTTGTTTTCGGTCCATGTGAACCCTGCTTGCTGGTTTCGAATGAAGTCATGCATGAGGTCTTGTTCTTGAGGCCATAAGAAATTGCCTGGATGATTTTGATCGATGATGTTTTTGCATTCGAGGTTATATTGGGGAGTTGGTTTGAATATTGGAGGATGGGGATTTAGTGGAGGCATGTCTTTGAGGGGATCACCCTCGATGTGTCGAATAATTCGAAACTGATCAGGTAGTCTGGCCACAATTGGATGGACCTTCTGTGCGACGGGTTTATACTTCTTCTTCGTTGATAAATAACTAGAATGACAATTGTCAGAAATAACTGAGGAAGGGGAAACATACAATGAAGAAGTTTGCATAGGTATAAACACCATCGAGGCATTTCAAGGAATGTGGAACTCGTCGCACGCAGATAAATATAGGTCAGAAAGTGTCATGGATAATTCTTCGGAGGAGTCGATTTTGGGGATATTTGCAGTGCATTCGATAAATATAGAGAAGTCAGAAGAGTCGAACAAGATGATGAAAGCACACTGTTCTGAAATTTCATTCTCTAACACTGAAAATCCTCACGAACTACTTTTCGACGACGGTGCGATCGAGGTATGGAGGGAATGGTAGTGGTCCGAGTTGAGTTAGGATTGCATATTGTGATGGTTTGGGCTTTGTTCCAATAGTTTCTAATAACACTTTCCGTTAAGATGTCAAAAGGTTGTCCAAGTAGAATATCATAAGCTGGGTCCCAAATAACATGTATCTGTATGTATAAGGTGATTCCACCAAGATCGCAGGGCACGTTGTGTGCTAAACCGAGTGTTTTGTCCACAGTGCCATTGGCAGACTGCATCGGAAGCCTAATTGAGGAGTCATATGCCAGACCGAGTTCATGACAGACATCTTCGGCCATCGATATGATTGAGGAACCAGGATCGACGACACTTTCTACCTGGTTGTTACCATGGACATCCATAATAACTGATCTAATCAATGAAGTTTCTTTAGCGACGACAAAAGGCTGAGGGATTTCACCGGGTTGGAGACTGCTAATATAGGTCTCGTACGGGTCGGGCATGATAATCGTGTCGGGACTAAACATGTTTGTTGCATTGTTTCCGGATTGTGGGACTCGTTTCAGTGTGACCTGTTCTCTCCATTTAGTTCGAACCTCGGGGGATAGCGAGAGCAGTTCTTCCAATGTAAGTGTGACAATCAGCATCTTCATCGAGCGCAATTTTCTTGTTCTGTACTGGTGCCTGTTGTTAAGAACTGATCCTAGAGGCCACTTCGGAATCCGACCGGACACTGCGGGTGATGATAGTGGGAGATTGTCAGGTCAATGCGGATTCTGCGGGAGGGGAAATGGAAAGGACTTGGCTTCAGCTTGTAAGAAGCTGCACCCTTCACCTCATCTGGTGTCCTAATTTCAAGTCGAGGGTTTAGAGGTAGGAGCGGGAGAGTGTGGGTAAATGCGGGGAGGAGTACGGAGGGACTTAGGTTAAGTTCAGATGAGACTAGAACTTCAGAGGGAGACTAGAGGTTGAGTTGAATGGAGTTCAGACTCTTAGAGGACAGGGGTTGGAGTAGAAGGAGGTTTTAGATTGGCAGGGTAAAGTCAAGTCTATGTCAATATACGAACTGAGGAATACAAGGCGAAACTAACTAAGCTTAAATACTGTGGTCTGGAATAATGTGGAACAGGAACAAAGACTGCAGCAGTGTCTCAACTGCATAGATAAATTATCTAGCGGGAGCTGCACAGGAATCCATAGTCGAATTTGCAATAGAGACGGCAGCCTTGGGAAGGCAGCTGTGGATGCTGTACAAGGCGGCCTGATGCACAGCAGTGTGGGCAGTGCAAGGCGGCCAGGAACGAAATCGGGAGGCATAGGCAAAAGTCATGTTGGACGTGTGGGAAAGAGTCAGATGGATGTGGGTTCCGATCGGGCGAGGAACGGTTCTTGACACCTGTGTCGCATACAATGGTCCATCTTTTTCTTTACCCTTCAATGCGCCAGCGAAGTTCCTTTCATGTGGTGGCAAATAAGCATTTTCCCTGACTACCGAGGTTTGCGTTGGGGGTAAAGTAGTCGATGATGAAGTGGTTGATGCAGGAGAAGTCAATGTCAATGTCGATGTTGGAGCCATAGTTGAAGTCGAAGGGTTGACTGTTGTCGATGAAGATGTTGAGGGTGCTGGGACTGGAGCAGTAGACATCGAAGATGCGGGCATGGGGGTTGTCATGGCTGGAACCAAATTTCGAACCTCTTTGTTTGGACGCGAAAATGGTCGACCACTTCGAAGCACGAATATTTCGTGCTCGAGAGCTGCTATTCTATCTTTGGAGTCAGCTGTCAACGTCGAATTATGATAAATGCCTTTTGTTTCCAATCCCGATGTAGGAACTGCATTGGACTCTGTTATCAAAGTGATCGCAGCCAAGGTTGAATTAGTCAAAGTCGAAAGTGCCGATGGTGTGATGCTGAATAAAAGTGTAGCTGCCAGGGTTGCGTCTGGGTTGTGTTTCCACCATTCATCGATGCGTTCCTTGATAAACCTGCCAGGAATGCTTTGAGGGGTGAATTGTCCATTTGGAAGTACGATCTTTCCTTCTTCATTTTGCTTACACTTCCCTTTGTTCAAGTACGACTGACAAACCATACAGTCAGGAATAAAATGTCCCGATAAACCGCAAAATATGCAGAGGAGTGCGTCGATATGTGCCTGTCTGTCTGCCGAATTAGTGTGAGGATTTTTAGTACCTGTGATGTGCATAGCGATGGTGCTAGCAAATCATTCAAACATTGCGTTTAGATCTTTGGTTTTAATCGTAATAGTTCTGGGTGACGAGGTGACCGTATTTCTGACGTTCAATGTCGAGTGCGATGAAGAGGTCGATTGGTGGATTACTGAGTTCGATGTGTTAGAGCCTGCTAGTATGAATTTTGCTGCGTCATGAATGTTGTTGAGTGGATATGGATCGTCGGGATAATGGTTGGGGAATTTGAGTTTGAGTCATCAAGCAATTTGAGTCCATAAGCCGGGTTGGAATCCTTGAACATAAGCTCTGCTTTGCTCGGCTTCCGAGATCCTATTCTTTGCTTGCAAAAAGTGAGTAATGTTGTAGAATGCACGATAATACATTCCTAGATTGCTCGCGTCAAATATCCCAATGCATAGCTTTTCTCCCACTAATTTGTCCATGTCCAATATGCTCCACTTGCGATCATCTTCCGAGCTGGGATAGAGTTTATGTACTGCTGTTCAAAATTCATTGAATGATGTGCCAGGCTGATACTCTGGAAGCGATTCCCAGAGTTCTGAAGAGTCGATGTCGAGGTAGCGACAAGCGTGTTTCTTCATCAGGTTCAATTCAGTGATGCTGCAGGTCGGGAATAATAGTTCAAGCTCTTCGAAGTATCATTGGAGCTCTCGAGGCTGAGTAGGGTCAAACTTTGGAGCGGTTGAGTGCCCATGAGCTGGCATTGTGGTTTGGGTAGTCATGAATGCGATGACTCTAGGGGTAGGGGTTAAGACTTGGGTGATGGATGGTAGAGGTGTCGAAGTTATTGGAAGGATGTATGAAGAGGTTGATGATGATGACAACAAAGTAGATGATGATGTGGAAGGTGATGATATAGGTGAAGGAAATAGTCTACGATGAGTAGATTCTGCTTCGGAAACTGGAATTAGAATGTCTCCTGATTGTTCGAGAGATTCGAAGGCATGGTGAGTATCAATACAAAGGTTTCTCGCTTGTGTTGGCCTAAGCCAAGGAAGTTGAGGTTGGTCCAACGATGAAATGATTCAGAAACCCTCGCAGTGGGCCCCAAAAATGATGATACTCAACCGGGGAAAACCACCTAAACTGCCGATGAGGCAATCAATGATATTTGTGACAAGTCCGAGGAAGGGTGCAAGTCATTCCGAATGTTCATGGTCCAACCGATGAGAAGTTAACTAGTTGGTGCTAGTTGTGAAGGTAGTGCTATGAGAGATGAAGGTGTTCAGCACAGTTCGATTGAGTATCAATCAATATTGAGGATGATCGATGAGATCAATGACAAACAATGTTTATCGTCGATGGTCGAAGTGTGTATTCCAAGGACCTTTTGATAGGTCGAAAGTATACGAAGGCTATAGTCAATGGCTAGAACGTGTTGAAATGGTTGCTAGTGCTAATGACGAGAGGATTGAAGGAAGATCGAGGACATGATGATCACAGAGGTTTCTCGTCGATCGAGAAAACTCGTAGAGACTTAGATTGTTTTTAGAAAGTTGATCAGATGCTTAGAACTGTATACGAGATGATAGGTGAAGACAATTTCTTGTATTTCCAAGTAGATACTACAGAGTTTTATATGTTTTAAAGAAACTTCCTAAAATGGAATAAGAAACATGTGTAGAACATGAGGCAAAAGATATGAGTTAAGGCACAAGGCCAAAAAGGAGACTGGAATCTGGACAAGAAAGATATATATCATATGATGAAAGAGTAATATAGGGTATGGAACTGAAAGGGGACTGTCCTTTGTGTAGAAATTGCGCTAAGTCTCGCAGTAATTCGTCCCGCGGGTTCTGTGCACAATAGGGACTTGGAATGAGGCTAACCTACTATCAGCAGGTTTGGGCACGAGTTGGAATCCTTCCTGGCACATGGTACTCCACCATATAGATAACAAATGCGGTGCCCAATGTCACTCGTAGTCTCTCGATATCGATCGATGACGCTCGATGATGGTCGACAACAGTTGACAATGTTCGATGGTCGTTTAGGTGGATCTTAGGGGCTTTTGGGGTAGTCCTAAGGTTGTGCAATGGGGGCTCTTGGTATGATCAATGTCGCTGGTGATGTTTCGACGTGGTCGATATGATATCGCAATCAATAGACTGGGTTGCACTGCGTCTGGGACATCGTAGGAGTTAGCCAATGTGATTAGAATGTGTTTAGAATGACATATTGGCCTTTGAGCCGAGGAGACAACCTATCAGCGCTCTGAAAGGTGTCTGAAACATCATTAGATCTCAAGATGATTCTGTGACTTTCCTTTCGTCAAATGCAACATATAGGTCCAGCATTCCACTGCAAGCATGTCCCCCAAACTGTTCAGCTAGATGCTCGGGGATCGGGACAATGCCAGAGTGCTGAATCATTACTTGGTTTAGTGGTTTGAGACTGTGGACGATTCAAAGTGATTTCATGTCTTTCTTCACAATGCAAAACCATTGTGACTGATATGATGAGTTTGATGACTCATATACTCCTGCTTCTATCTTCTTTTTCAGCATTTCACAGATCTGTTCCTACAGACCAGGAGGTATAGGGATATTGCATTTGACCCATGGAGTGTGAGGAATGACAGGGAATTCAATAGGAGGAAAGAAGTTGGGGTGAAAACTTCCTTGTTCTTGTTCGGTCCATGCAAAACCCATTTCATGATTTCAGATAAAGTTGTGCATAAGCTTTTGTTCTTCTGGCCATAGGAGATCACCAGGATGGTTTTTGTCGATAATAGCTTTGCATTCAAGTGTATATTGGGGAGAGGGGACAAATGATAGGGGATGAGGATTGAGTTTTGGCATATTCTTGAGGGGGTTGCCAGTGATTGTTCGAATAATGCAAAATTGATCAGGTAGTTTGGTAATTACTGGTTGAACCTTCTGTGTGACTGGTTTGTATTTCTTTTTCGGCACTGCAAAGATTGGGTATATAGAGTTGGTTGATGAGATGTAGGGAGGGGAAATGATAGCAGAATTGTGCATAGGGGTGGCCATCGAGGCTGATAAAAATGTTGCATACTAGTGGCTAGCCATTAAATATAAATTTGCAAGAGTCGAGGAAAATGAAGGAGTGTCCAAAGAGTTCAAGGAGTCAATATCGGGAATATTTGCAGTGTACTCGATAGTTATTATAGAAGAATTAGAATGGTCAAAAGAAATGATGAGAGCACACTGGTTATTCTCCAAGATTTTATCCTCTAGTTGCAAAAATCCTCACGAACTACCCTTCTTTGACAATTAGATCAGGGGATAGTCGGAATAGCGCAAGATCATGTTGAATATAGTCATTGTTTGTGCTTCGTTTCAATAATTCTTCACCATACTTTCTGTGAGAACGTCAAATGGCCATCCGAGCAGAATGTCATAGGCTGGATCGCGGATGATGTGTATTTGCATGTAGAGGGTGATGCTACCGACTTTGCAAGTGTTGTGAGTCGGGGGGGGGGGTTTCTTAAGATCACGCAGGAGCTAAACACGAATAACGTATATTATCGTGTGTACTCGAGGTGGTAGTAAAAGGATTGCTTATGTAAAATAGAAGGCTGGTCCCTTTATAGGGGCCAGCCAGGTCAATAGCAAAGAAATATAATATATACAAATGCGGGGTCAAGCCCCGGGTCACCACACCCTCCCCCTTAGGCTTCGTCCAGGGGAGAAGCATAATGTTTTGAGTAAGTAGACGATCTCGAAGAGAGTATCGTCTGGCATGTGGGTATCATTGGGGTACGACGAGGTGAATCAATTCGTTTGTTTATTAAAAAATGCAACAACCTTATTTAGTAGGGTCATCGGGGATGTGGGTATCGTCGAGGCTCAATGATGATATGTTGGACTCATCAAGGTTCGATGAGGAATCAGGGAGGTTGACGTCGACTATCATACGTCTAACTTCCTCTGGAGTTGTGGGTACGGGGTCTTTGTGCACGTAATCGGGTGCAGAAGAAAGCAGGGTCATTTCGTTGTTTGATGCCAATGAAGACAATTGGGATATGGGTGTCTCTGGGGAGTTCCCCAGAGCTGAGGTGTCCATCGTTTGCCCTTCATCAAGAGGGAAATGGTCCTTATCGACGGTGGACTTATCGACGGTGAATGTTTCATCATCGGATGAAGAGATGGAGTCAGTGGTATCACCGTCGTCCTCAGTGTCTCTAACGTTTTGCGGCTTGGTAGACGTGACTGGAGTGAATTTGCTAACGGGCTTCTTGTCCCCGTTAGGAGGGATGCCAGCAGCAACTCTGCTAGCTCTCTTCAAGGCCTTCTTCTGGCCTTGAGTCGCCTTGACAATGAGGGGGGATCCGGACCATCCTGAGGTCGGATCGTTCTCCAGGGAATATTCCTCTGGAGGAGTTGGATGCCAGCCGGACTGATACGAAGGTCTGGCGCTGGCAGGGGGTTGGATGTCCACACGAGAGGTGCTCACATGCATAGATGCAGATAGTCCAGCGGAGAATCCAGAGGACGGGGCAGTGGAAGTCATTGATTCAGGGCGAGGTCGCCCTGAATGAGAGGGAGCTCCGCCCCTGGTGGGAGCGGTGGATTCTCTTTTTCTTTTTCTTTGTGGCTCTTGAAGGGCCATGTTGTTAGGCCCAGCGATCCACCACTGGGGTTCAGACATCAGAGGAGCATCCTCTGAACAGGTATTTTGATGTTGCCGCAGATGTCTTACGATGTCTGCAGCAGTAGAAGACTCTTCCAAATGGGAAGAGTTGGCAGTAGCTGTCGCTGTAAGCCAGCCAATGGCATAGTGAGAACCTTCTCGGACTTCCTCGTCCGAGACTCCCATAGAAGCGAGGTGTTGTACGATGTCCTCGAGGGAAATTGTATTGCTGCTGATCGGCATGGGCTGCCGATGGCGCACGGGGGACAGTGAGAGGCGTTCGCACTCTCGAATCTGTCGGTACAATCCCAGCATGGCTAGTACCTCCGCAATACGAAGGTAGAGAAGTAGTTTGGCTTCAGGGGAGAGCCCTGAAGGAATCTGTTGATGAAGCAGGAGTTGTCCCCTGACGTGTGGGAGGGAGACCCTCTGTTCGTCCAGTAGGGTACCAGGGTGGAATCGCCACTGGTACAGGTGTCAGTGCATGAATTGCGCCCACGTTTTAGCAGAATCCAGGAGCAAGGGTTGCTCCAGGCAAGTAGGGTCATTGAGTCAGCGTAATCCTCGAGCCGACTGCATTTGAACAGGGAGCCAACCGGGTAATCTCCAGTGGGCAAGGGCATAAGTCATCAGGGGCGTTCGAGCCCCTGAAGAAGTGTCATTGACGAACCACATGTACTCGTGCATTCATTCCAACATTGCGAAGTTCCTGGAGGTGTGGGCCATCCGGGACCAGCTATCAAATTCCTCAGTGTTCTGAGGAATGGACATAGGAACTTGGCCATGCAGCTTGGGAGCTGGTTCCCAGTTCGCTGTCCTGGGAACGTCAGGGCCCGAGAATGTATATCTTGGGGGTGGAAGGTTAGGAAGAGGTGGGTAGACCTCGTTCATGTTAACGTCCTCGTCAGGGATGACGGGGCGGGGAGCAGGAGGTGGAGCAGGCCGAGAGGCTGCACCAGCATACGAATTACCCTGAGGGCTGTTGGGGTAAGGAGAGGGTTCATGAGTACAAGCTCGCTTGGACGAACATCCATCGAGCTGCTCATGCAGGTGCTCATTCTCATCCTCCAGGTTCCAGATGGTATCCTGGAGGGCAGAAATATCTTTTTCGTATTCATCATAAACACGATTGGCTCTGGCGAGAGCGCCAGAGTTAATTTCCAAATCTTGACACTTCTTCGCGTTGAAATATTCATCATCTTGGTCGTACATGTGGGTGTACACATGTAAAGCGTAGCTCTTGCAGATGTTGGAAGTGCCTCGGTGAAGGACGATGCCTTCACCATCAATCCTCCAATTTCCAGTAGCGGAAGAGCTGGTGCCCACACCAGCTCGCCGGTTTTGTTCTTCTCTAGCAGAATGTCTGCTAGTGCTGATGGCTTCTTCGATCTCACCAGGGCTTGGCGAGCGATGGTGTCGAGTGTTGCTGCTGCTCGAGCCAGTGGGCTCGAGCTCTCTCTGCTTCTCCTTCCCCCTTCGAGACCAGCCACTGGGGCCCGTCTTGCGCATCTGCTCAGGTTCTTTGTCGTTGAAATCGCCCCCCATGGGGTCATCCTTGTCTGGTGGAACACTCGCCATGGTAATGTACCAAGCGATGAAGGAAGAAAAAAAAAAATGAAACTCCGCACGTTGTGATGTACAGTTGCGGAGTTTGAAACCTGCTGGACACTTACACGTCCAAATGACTTCAAAATTTCGAAGTAGCTAAGTTCATCGACGCGCAGGAGTTCCTGTGCGTTTTGGCAATTCTTGCCAGTCTCTGGCACCCATCAGTGCCAGATAAGCATCTAGAGCTGCAAGATCGTTGCAGTTCACTAAAGGTTCCCAAGTGGTGTCTCCCAGACTCCACTTGACTTCAAACTGGATGGTATGGCCACACCACTTGTGAGCCGTGATTTCCTCGACGTACCATTCAGTGTCATCTGGGGCACCGAAGTCATATGTGTCAGGATAATGCCTGTTGGGAAACAACAAGTCATCGTTAGGGTGGTGAGGCCTTAGTAGGCTCACATGGAAACGCTGGTGTATACGTCGGTGTTTCAACTTGCTGGGAAGATCCAGCACATAGCTGGATTTTTCGGGTAAAGCTTGTAGGACCTTGTAGGGTCCTACAAATTTAGGTAGCAGCTTACTTGCGCATCCCTTTGGCAACGCAAGATTTTTGGCGGAAAGGTAAACAAGGTCTCCTTGTTTGATATCGGGCTCCTCGCGCTGATGCTTGGTAGCATAGTGCCGCTGAAAGACTCTTTCAGCAATGATGCTATCATGGGCCATCGCCATGTTTCACAGTGCATTCATTGCGAAAGTATGCACTCCGGGAGGAATGCGTTCTGTAGAAGGAAGTTCTTGCATCATGCAAGGCAAGAATCCGTAGTTGATTTCAAACAGGGCCATACCCATTGCTCTGTTAATGGTAGAGTTTATTTCAAACTCTACGAGAGAGAGGAACTTTACCCAATCTTTCTGATTGGATGCAATGAATGCTCGGAGGATTTGAGCGATCAAACGGTTTGCGCATTCCGTTATTCCGTCCGTCTGAGGATGGAATGACGTGGACATGAGTATCTTTACATCCAAGATACGGTGGATTTCACGCCACCATTTGGACATGAATTTAGAGTCTCGATCGCAAATGATTGAGCCAGGTAGTCCATGCAAACGGACAATCTCCTTTACAAAGATGGGAGATAGTTGCGATGCTGTTGTCATTGTGTTCACCGGGATAAGGTGAACCATGGAAGACAGACGACATATAATTACCCAAAGGTAGTCAAATCCATTGGACTCTGGGAAGGGTCCAATAAAATCCATTCCAATTGACTCCCATGGTCTCATGGGTGTCGGTAATGAGTGCAGCTTGCCTCGAGGAGAGCGGTATTCCCCCTTTGAGCGGACGCAAGGTTCGCACGAATCACAGTACTTTTCGACTTTGTGTTGAAGTCGAGGCCACCAATACCAACGTCGGATGTATTCCGATGTTTTCAGAGGGCTGAAATGCCCTACCACTGTGTGGGCTTGTTCGATGATACGACCATGTAAGGTCATACCCTTGGAAGTAGAGGTGGGGATGCAAAGAACATCTTCGCCTCCTCTGTTCTTTCTCCAAATGAAATCATCCCAAATCTGGAAGTCCGGGTGGTCCTTAGGTTTTTCAAGAACCTTCTTGAAATGTTGGTCATTGACATATCCCTTGCGGATATTGTCGTTCAGGGGGTCTAACTCTGACATGTGAATGTGCAGGTCAGGCCCTTTAGCCTGAGAGGCATAAATCGAAGGATCATCCTGCGATTGGTTGGTGTCTGAAGGAGTTGTGGTTACTTCTTCCGCATTTGCAGTCATTATGGCTGTGGCTGCCTCATGCTCTTCGACTCGTTCCCGAAGAGCTTTTAGTTGTTCACCAACTTGTTTCTGCTGGGAAGCAGCGGAACGAGTTTCAATTACTCGATTTTTGATTTCGAGATGTCGATCCCATGGGAGATCCTCGTGGTTGGGGTCGAGACGTACATCTGCAAAGACGTAGTGTTGGACTAAAGGAGCATCATCCCAAGAGTCGAATTGGTAGTAGCAGGACAGAGCATCCACTACTTTGTTCAATTTGCCTTTGACATAACAAATGTCAAAGTCGAAACACGATAGATATTCCATCCATCGTGTTTGCCTAGCAGACAGTCGGCGTTGAGTTTGGAAAAACTCAAGTGCCTGGTGATCGGTGACGACATGAATGCGCCTCCCGATCAGTTTGTCTTCCCACTTGAGGAGTGCCTCAAGTATGGCAATCGTCTCATGCTCAAAGGTACGGTAGTTCCTTTGAGCATTGGAGAATTTCTTGGACAGGAACCCAGCAGGGTGGCAAGTTTGCCACTCGGGTCCCTGACCATACATTGCCCCAGTCCCAAAGACTGAGGCGTCACAGATCACCCATATTGGTTCAGGTGAATCTGGGTCGATCGGCTTCAGCACTGGTGTTGTGCAACAGATGTGTTTAATCATCTGGAAGCAATGATCGTGCAATGGTCGCCACAAAAAGGCTTGGCCATTTTTAGTCATCGCAGAAAGCGGACTAGTGAAAGCACTTATATCTGGCAGGAAATGTGCCAGATACTGCACGAGTCCCAGAAAACGCTGGACTTCGTGATAATTACGAGGAGTTTTCCACTCTCGTATATGTGCCATTTTATCGCTATCAGCGTGTCCGCTGTGTTCGTCAATCATGTGACTGAGACACTCTACCTTTTCAGCATAGAGTTCACACTTCTCTGCATGAAGGTACAGAGAATGCTCGCATAGTTTGTTAAACACGAGCTCCAGATGTTTCTGGTGTTCTTCGATCATGTCACTGAACATGAAAATGTCGTCCAGGTAGGCGTGGACAAATATTCCGATGTAGTCTCGGAATATGGAGTTCATCAACCTTTGAAAGGTTGATGGTGCATTGCAGTCGCCTTGTTGCATAACAAGACTCTTGTAAATGCCTTGAACAGTCAAGAATGCGGTTTTCCAGACATCTTCTGGTGCAACTTGGACCTGCTCATAGGCATCTGAGAGGTCAATCTTCGAGCGGTACTTTGCTCGAGCGACATCAAGACGAATCAAGTCTTGATCAGGAAACGGTGTAACATCTTTCACTGTGTTAGTGTTACGTTTTACTGCATTGATCACAGTGCGAAGTTTCCCTGTTTTCTTGGGAACTACTAGCATTGGAGCTGCTTGCTCCATGCAGGCAGGGCGCCACCAGCCTGCCTTGCAGTACTTGGATATTTTCTCGGCGAGGGGTTTCCTCATCGAGTCCGGACACTTGGGAAGATAGTAGTTATACTTTTTCTTCTCATCCACCAGTGGGATTTGGTGGTTTATCTCCCTTAAAGGAGGTAGTTTGTCAGGTACTCCATTAAGGACGTCCTGACAAGATTGTTTCCACTCCTCATGGAGGTGTGGAAGGTCCTTCTTTGAAAGAGGTCCTTTACTTTTAGCTTTATCAGCCAGATCTTCGCAAATTGCGAAGAGTACGTCGTTCAGGTCATCGACCTGATCTGGCGGAAGTACCGCAGGGATAGAGGGATCGAACCAGGGAGGTTCGAAATTGGGTCCATCAGGAAATCTATCCCGAGTGAATTCCTGGACAATCTCTTCCAGATTGTCCTCTTCGTCGCTCAGGGGTCCCTCTTCGGGTCCCAAAAGGACAGGGTTCAAAAGTTTCAGTGTTGATGGACGATGTTTGTCAACATCGTCTATTTCTTCCATTTCAACATTCCTACGTCTAACAGACGGAGGTTGCACTTTCATAGAACTCGGACCAGGCTTGTCCGGGTCTTTTCTCTTTCGCTTGGCTGGGTGGCCGTGGTCAAGTCACTCATCCTTGGGAGGTTGAGGATGCATAGCATGCCGCCGGGCTTGCTTGAAAGTGTTAGGGCCCTCGATGATGGTATCAAGGTGTTTGCCCTTGACGCGTACTTTGTCACGTTCGAAGTCTAATACTATACCGTGTTTTCTCATGAACACAGTGCCCAGAATGGCATCATACCTATCGATGTTAACAACATCGAAGTAGTGGGTGTTTTTGATTTCACTGATTTCAAAATTGGTGAATAGTCCAAAGTTGATCTTTGAACGGCTTCCAACGGTGCCCAATTGCAATGGCACTGGTTCTTCCAATTCGTGGGCTTTAAGGTTCGCCGACATGGCGAACTCAGGTGAGATTGAATCAGATGTGCAGCCTGAATCAAGGAGGATGAAAGCTTCAAGTTCATGAAGCCTCATTTTTGCCACGAAGCAACGGTTGTCCTTCTCTGAGCAAGGAGGATGGGTTATTTTCTTTGAGGATTTCCTCAAAGTGGTCATGCCTCTAAAGTGCAGTTTGTTTTTGAAAAGGTTGTCCATCATGATGCCTAATCTTTCAGAAAATAAAATCTCCGTCTCGTCCTCAGAGTCTTCCTCTGAGTCGGATACCGATTGGGCAGATGGGCAACTATCGGAGTCATACTCCGAAAGGATTTCTCGGATCGCACCAAAGTGCTCTGATCCAGAATATTCACTGGGGTTATCTCCAGTGTCAGATTCCAAGTTGTACAGTTCGCCTTCTGAACTGTACTGAGAACCGTCAGGGTTCATGTCTGACAACGCAGACCCATACTCAGAGGGAGTGTTGTCCTCTGAGTTGCTGTATGCTGCGGCGAGTTGTTCACTCATCACAGAGTGCGAATCCGAGTCCCTGGTAGGACTCGAGTGGTGATCACCGCTCGGTTGAGCACGGGATGTCTGGAGATCAGTCGTAGAGCCTGATCCTTCCCGAGCGGCGTACATCTTAGCCGATGGTTTTGGCTGTCCGTATTTAGGGCAGCCCTTATCTGTGGAGTAGTGTGGACCTCCACAGCTGTAACAAGTCAGGGTCTCCTTGTCATCAGACCTTTTGTCTGATTTGGATCCAGAATGTCTGGATGGTTTTCCTCCAGACGAGCGATGTCAAGTATCATGACGATCTTTGTTATGGCGATCACTATCGCCGTGACTTCAAACTTCCTTGGCAGGATACTTTGAACCCAGATATTTAGAGTTGTCACAATAGTTCTTATCATGTTTTTGGGAACGATCTTGGGATCGTTCATGAGACCGTTCAGGTGAAGGGTCTTTTGTTTTAGAACTTTTAGTCGAAGAGGATGCGCTCTTCAACTTGGTGGAATTCATTATATGCTTCTTTTCATTGAAGCATTTTCTCATTTTACCTATTTATTCCGCCTGGCAGGCAAAGTGTAGAATATCTTGCACTGAGCTTGTCTCAGCGGAGCCTCCTTTGTCCAGTACAAAGGAGATGATGCTTGTGGGCAACCCGGTCACTAATTGCATTTTGAACGTAAAAGGATTGGGTGCCTGTATCATCCTGGTAGCATATCGCTCCAGTTTGTGGTAATAGCCCATAACACCTTCTTCAGCATTATATTCAATGTGCCAGAATTTATCGGTCGCGTCGTGCGTCACATTTTCATGCACAAACCGGTCATATAGGCCGGTGATGACTTCTTTGAAAGTCCAGATTGAGCATGGGCGGTATGCACCGTCAATGCTATCCTCAAACCAAGTGAGGGTGGTGTTCTCAAGGAACATCGCCGTATATTCAATATGGTCTGAGTCCAGCTCAGGGCCGCATATCTTGTTCACCTTCAACCACCGAAGAAGGGCATTTAGCCATCTTTCAAAGCTTTCGGTGTCAGGTAATCTGCCGTACTTTGACAGATTGGGAACACAGGGCCCATTCTTGCCTCCAGTGGTAGGAATTTCTGTCAAGACAGAGACCTTGTTGTCGATCTGTCTATGTATCTTGGTATGGATGTCCCTCAAATATTTTGAGGGACAGTGAGAGCCTTTTTCTCGATAAGAATCGGGATGGGAAGATGTAGACCAGTAAGGGCTATTTGGCTCTTGTTGGGTACCAGAATGTCCAGATGGCATACATCTGGAAGAATTGTGAGTCCGCATTTCTCATCGATGATTCGACGAGTTTCTGCGGGATGCCTCTTCCTCTATCCGGGAAGAATAATTGGTACTGTCGTCGCTCGACGTGCTATACGTTGAGTCGCTATCACTTCCATCATCATCACCCCCGGATCCATCTCCATCTGGTGGTCCTCCATGGCCTGCGTGACTCTGCACAGGCTGTCTGGAATTTCCAGAGGGTGGGATGTCCTGCTTCTGATGGCGAGATGAAGTGTCATCCTTATCCAAAGGTTGACCATCTTTGTTGAAGCAGATCCCCCGGTCGGGGATCGAGGTGGGATGTCCATCCCGGATATTGCCATCGCGTATCCTTTGAAGGACGATCCTGTTGTTGTTGATGTAGTGTACCTTCTTCTTAGAAGGTACTTCATGAGATAACTCGGGGTTCTGTAGACGTGGGGAACCACGTCTATGTGTGGAAGGATCTTCTCATTCTGTCATTGAGGTAGGATAGGATTGGGATCTCGTTCCACTGTGGCGGGATGAGGGATGGTAGGGTTAAATATACTCCTACTGGAAAAGTGTCTGGCGTAACTCAACACCAGATCTTTAAGTTGGTTTCCCAACTTAATAGGTTCAAAATCTCTTGCATCCATGCAACGGGTAAACATATCTGTCACAATCTGAGCGAAGTGCTCAGCTCCAAACTCTTCGTCTGATTCATCCTCTCGAGGTTTCTCGAGGGGCTTTTTCTCTTCTTGTCGGCACAGCCGATCGTTAGTGTTCATTGGCATTGCGGGCGCTGATGGTGTTAAATCTGGCCACACGGCAGGAAATAATCCAGGTGTATCGTACACCTGGTTGTTGCAGGGAAGATTGATACCACTACTGGGGGTAACCCAGTTGTTGTTGGGCTCTGGGGTCAAGGTCAATTCATCCAGAGGAGAAAGGTTCAGCAAACCAGGAGGAGGTCCTGGGTTAGGTTGAGAGTCTCATCGACTGTTTTTTGACAAGGAAGATTTTCTGGATTCGGGATCACTGTCATCGGCGTCCTCAACGGTGGCCCATTGATGGTGTAGTCCAAGGGCAGAGGAATTGATGTTTCTCGAAGCGGCTGTATGCGCTTCGGGGGTATCCCTAGTAGGGGAAACATTGTTTCTCAAGGTGCTTGTATGCGTCTCGAGTGAATGGGGTCCAGTTAAATCTCTCGGCGCGCGCCAAGGAGAATCTGAGCCTGATGGCGATGGATGAGAGTTACCTTGCGCGGCCTGCTTAGGAGCAGGCTTCAGTTTGTTCTTGGTTTTGGCCTTGGTGTAGGCCATGGTGTTGGTCTTGTTGTACAGTCTTCAGCAATGGAGAGAAAAGAAAAATTTTCGGTCGTAGCAGTGGGCAAAAAGCAAAGAGTCAAGTGCAAAAGAAACTTGATTCAGGTCCTAGCGATGGATATGCTTCCGTCGCTGATCGCATTGAGAATTTTCTCCCTTCGCAGGAGAAGTTCAGGGTCATGTTGATGACGATCACTGATGGGGCAATGTCGAGCTTAACTCTATATGAGTTTGGGTGTGTTTAAAAAACTGTTGTGAGTCGGAGGGGGGTCCCTTAAGATCACGCAGGAGCTAAACATGAATAACGTATATTATCGTGTGTACTCGAGGTGGTAGTAAAAGGATTGCTTATGTAAAATAGAAGGCTGGACCCTTTATAGGGGCCAGCCAGGTCAATAGCAAAGAAATATAATATATACAAATGCGGGGTCAACCCCCGGGTCACCACAGCAAGGTATGTTCCATGCTACACCTAGACTCTGGTCAATGCCACCATTAGCAGATTGTAGAGGGCTCCACTGCCTATCCCTCATGACAAACATACATCTTCTGTCACTTCCGTATCTTCTCATCCCCTTCAACTGACCATGGCTCCTCCACCTCTACCTGTGGCTGCAGTGTTGGGTATGTCTGCTTACCCCGTCGCGTCTGTGTGCCCACCCAATGATTCTTCGATCTTAAATGGGGGAGACAGTGACTTATCTCGCGACTCCAATGACTTGGTAAGCATGCGCATTCCTTTTTTCATGCCGCACCTCATGTGGAAATGTGCTGTTGAAAGCCGTGATCCTTCCGCTATCTCTCGCGTTTTTGTTGATGCATTAATTGATCACGGGTCTGGTCCAGTTTTGATTGATCAAGACCTTGCCTCTCGCTTGCAACTACCGTTATGACTACTTCACCAACCGTTTCCTGTCTCTGGCGCTTTTATCAATGGCTTGAACACGACCCCTCAGATTTCGCTCACCCACTGGGTAAAGCTCAAATTGCATGACCGTAATAACTGGTATTCTGCCCGAACTGTCCGCGCACTCGTTGCACCTAATTTGTGCCATCCGATAATTCTTGGACTTCCCTTCCTGTACCATAACCATATCACAGTAAATGTCTGCAATGGCTCAGCGATTGATACGAGTACGAACTTTGACCTCCTACATCCTATAGCACTGCCTGTATGTAAACCAATAATGAAATTGCGAGACGTGATCTCTATGAATATCACGAACAGAAAGCTACTGCTAAATGAGCTGAAGAGTATATGTGCTGTGCGTAAACCATTAGTAGATGCACGATGCGAGCCAGTAAATGGTGTCGACATTGTTGCTGCTGTTTGTGGTTGTATAGTACAACTGGCAGCTGCTGAGCACTTGGAAAAATTGCACGACAAAATTCACGAAACTTATATGCAGACGTTTTTAAACTGATCCCACATGTTAATGAAATGCTGGATACAGTACAATGTAAAATTAAATTAAAAGATGCAGATAGAACGATTACCACATGAAGTTACTCATGCCCACGAAAATTTCGCAAAGCATGGAGTATTCTGATTCAATGTCACTTAGAGGCAGGGTGGATTCGGCTGTCATCATCAGAACACACCTCACCTGCTTTCCTAGTTCCTAAGGCTGATAACACTGTACTGCCACATTGGGTCAATGACTACTGTCAACTTAACGCAAATATGGTCACAGATTCCCACCCACTGCCGCACATCGATGATATCCTTGTGGACACTGGGTGGGGCAAAATCTGGAGCAAACTTGATATGACCAACAGCTTCTTCCACACGAAAATGGACCCCAAAAGTATTCACCTCACTGTGGTAACTACGCCTTTGGGCCTATACGAATGGGTTGTAATGCCCCAGGGACTGCGTAACTCTCCCCCAGTCCACCAGCGATGTGTTACAGCCTGCCTGCGCCCTTTCCTTGGAATTTTCTGCCACATCTACCTCGATGACATCGTGATCTATTCAAACACTTTGGCTGAACACACCAAACACATTAAGCAAGTTATGGAAGCCTTGTGTAAAGATTGTCTATACTGCAACGCAAAGAAATCAAAATTTTACTTATCGGAACTTATCTTCCTTGGACACCAAATCTCTCAGGAAGGTATTGAAGCATGCTCGTCCAAGGTGGACAAAATCTTGAATTGGCCTACACCAAGCTCTGCAACTGATGTTCGGAGTTTTCTTGGCTTGGTGCGATACATCACTGCCTTCCTGCCTAACCTTGCAGAGCACACAACAACTTTGACACCTCTCACAACGAAAGAGTGTGAGAGACATTTTCCCAGTTGGACTGCGGAACACCAAAACACATTTGAGGCTATCAAAGGGCTGGTAGTCAGCAGGGAGTGCTTGATGGTGATCGACCACTCTAAACCTGGTGACAACAAGATCTTCGTGACTTGTGATGCCAGTGATTTACAGACTGGCGCAGTACTAAGCTGGGGCCCAACTTGAGAAAGCGCTCAGCCAGTGTCTTTTGATTCAATGCAACTCAATGATGTGCAGAAAAACTACCCAGTGCACAAAAAGGAGATGCTGGCTATTGTTCGTGCACTAAAGAAATGGCATTCTGATCTCCTTGGATCACAGTTTGTGGTTTACACTGATCACAGAACTCTCGAGAATTTTGATACTCAAAAAGACTTATCATGACGACAGGCTCGTTGGATGGAACACCTTTTGCAATTTGACATGACGATTCACTACATTCGTGGTGAAGATAACACAGTGGCGGATGCTCTGTCACAATTACCGGTGGACCCTCACAAGGAGGTGTCTGAGGATGTGGATGTCGCTGATTCTCCCATCCGGTGGAATGACTGGTTGAAACTTGGGACTACTTGCAATGCAATCTTATCAATCTCTGCAGATGAATCTTTCTTACACGATGTTCACTTAGGATATAAAAAGGATAACTTTTGCCAAAAACTGTCTGTCGCTGATGAGTCCATCCCTGGTATCAGATACAAAAATGAACTATGGTACATTGGTGACCGGCTTGTAATACCTCATTATTATAGCACTCTCTGTGAGGATCTTTTCCATCTTGCCCATGATGTGCTTGGACACTTTGGGGCTGATAAATCCTATGCGAGCATTCGCAACTGTTACTACTGGCCAAACATGTGCAGAGATCTTGAGAACACCTATGTCCCCGCATGTGTGGATTGCCAGTGCAATAAGAGTGCAACCTCAAGACTGAAAGGACCACTGCACCCTCTACCGATCCCTGAGAACAGGGGGGACTCTGTATGTTTGGACTTTGTAGGTCCCTTGCCTGAGGACAATGGTTATGATTGCGTCCTAACGATGACCGACCGACTGGGTTTGGATATACGGTTGATCCCCACTCGGACCAATATTACTGCACCAGACTTGGCTTTAATATTCTTCAATGAGTGGTACTGCAAAAATGGGCTACCGTTGGAGCTAATCAGTGACCGCGATAAGCTGTTTGTGGCCAAATTTTGGAAAGCACTCCATTCATTGACGGGTGTGCACCTGAAAATGTCAACTGCTTACCACCCACAGATGGATGGTGCAAGCGAACGCACCAACAAAACTTTGAACCAATGCATCTGTTTCCACGTTGAGCAAAATCAGAAAGGATGGGTACGCGTGTTACCCATCATCTGATTCAACATGATGAACTCTATCAATGCGTCCACTGGATACTCTGGTTTCCAGCTGTGGATGGGATGTAGTCCCCGTATCATTCCTCCTTTGATACCTGGAACCACGACGGTTCCCATTGCAGAAGAAATTGCTGCTCAAAATATAATCTCTCAAATTGAAGCTGATGTCACAAATGCCAAAGACGCCTTGTCGGGTGCTAAAGTGATGCAGGCATTCCACGCTAACAAAAGTCGGGGGCATGAAGAGGCCTATGCTGTAGGCAACAAAGTCATGCTGGCAACACTACACCGGCGTCGAGAGTACAAAGCTGGCGACAAAACTCGTGTGGCCAAATTCTTCCCTCATTGGGATGGTCCATACACGGTCACTAAGGTGTTCCCAGAGAACTCCTCATACACCTTACACCTGCCTAACTCCCTGGAGACTTTCCCAAGCTTTCACGCATCACTGCTCAAACACCACATCAAAAACGATGCGACACTTTTCCCTTCCTGAGAGCACGAGTGACCTGCACCAGTCCTGACTGGAGATGGCATGGAAGAATATCAAATGGAAAAGATCATTGACGAAAGAAGAAGAGGTCGTGGATTTCAATACCTAGTGCGATGGGCTGGCTACTCAGAAGGAGATGATTTATGGCTTCCTCAACGCGAACTCATGGATTGCGAAGCACTGGACGTCTGGCAAGCTTGTAAGGCAGGGGGGACGCGGTAGCTTTTTCCCACTGGGTTTTTTAATGCACCCGTCATTTGGTTGATGATGGGCTGGCCTTTTTACCTTTATTTTTTATTTTATCACACTCCTAACATATTTTTGTTCACCGAATCACCCATACACTTTTCTAAGGGTGGGAGGGTGTAAGCCTGCTTATGTACACATTGACTCTTGTTTGTACACAGAAGATTTAGCCATATTAACTATGTGCCATTCTGTATTCCCCATTCTTCCTTTTCCCCCGTATATTCCCTTTACACTACACTTTGATATCATTGTCTGTTTCCAATAACACATCGTTGTCCTGTTATTTGGTGATTTGACGTGAGTTCTCCATTGATTCCTCTATATCTAGTGTTGCCTATCCCCAACTATGGGGTAGGCTTCCAATCGGGGGACTAGACGAGTAGTAGAAGTGAAGAAAAGGCTAATCGAGGGAAGCGAGAGCGAAAATAGCGTAATGCAAGGAATTTCGAGAAATTTCGAGGAAGTATAGCATAAAACACCAAACTTCAGGCTAAATAAGACTAAAGTGTACTCTCAAATCACTGTGATCTGGGAGGAAGACGACGACTTTCTTGTTTTTCTTTGTATCTAGTACATCTTTTTATATAAAATAAAGAAAGTACCTAAAAAGGCTAGAGAACATGTGTCGAACATGAGGCAAAAGATATGAGTTAAGGCACAGGGCCAAAAAGGAGACTGGAATCCAAACAAGAAAGATATATATCATATGATGAAAGAGTAATAAAGGGTATAGAACTAAAAGGGGACTGTCCTTTGTGTATAAATTGTGCTAAGTCTCGCAATAATGCGTCCAGTGGGTTCTGTGCGCGATAGGGACTTGGAACGAGGCTGACCTACTATCAGCAGGTTTGAGCATGAGTTGGAATACTTCCTGGCGCATGGTATTCCACCATATAGATAACAAATGCAGCGCCCGATGTTGCTCACAGTCTCTCAATATCGATTGATGACACTCGACGATGTTCGACGATGCTCGACTGCATTTGATACGATGCTCGATGATGTTTGATCGCATTCGACGATGCTCGACAATGTTTGATCATGTTCGATATGATGCTCGATCATGTTCGATGATGCTCGACGATGTTCGATCATGTTCGATATGATGCTCGATCGTGTTCGATGATGCTCGACAATGTTTGATCGTGTTCGATATGATGCTCGATCGCGTTCGATGATGCTCGACAATGTTTGATACGATATTGCGCTCGGTAGACTTGGTCGGGAGTGGTTGCGCTGCTTCTGGGACCTCGTGCGAGTTATCTGATGTGATTAGAATGTGGTCAAAATGGTGAATCAGCCTTTGAGCCGAGGGGACAACCTATCAACGTGACTCTGAGAGCCCCATGGGGCACCAACTTCACATGCATATGTTCAATCCACCAGCAATATTGGGCTGTATATGATGTGATGCATCGTTAGTACCAGCGTCACATCATTCTCCATGATGACATCAACAACAACAATGCCAGCTCCTTCATCTTGTGCTCTGGGTTGATCTTTTATGCTCCGGGTGTCTTTATGCTATGTTTTTTTTTGCTCTGGTGTTTTTTGCTCTGGGTGTTTTGTGAGACTGTGACATGATGTCAGTCCCAGACTTGACCTGGTGTCAGTCCCTTTGGTTCTAATCTAATTTTATCTCATTTGGAGCACTCAGTCACACAAGAGACCTATGATATTCCATTCCTTCATACGTTGATGTGTTCATTATACAACATGGGTATGGCAGAACTTGGTGAGTTCTGCTTTGTTTCTCATGATTTTATATTTGATTCTCATGTCATTTGAAGGGCCCAGTAAGACGAGAGGCCTACGCCAATCCGTTCTTTTGCATTTCGAAGTTTTCACTTTGTAGGGGTGAAAACATGGGTATGACAGAACTCAGTGAGTTCAGCTTTGTTTCTCATAATTTCATATTTGATTCTAATCTATTTACATGTCGTTTGAAGGGCCCAGTGAGACGAGAGGCCTACATCAATCCGTTCGTTTGCATTTCGATGTTTTCACTTTGTAGGGGTGAAAACATGGGTATGGCAGAACTCAGTGAGTTCAGCTTTGTTTCTCATGATTTATATTTGATTCTAATCTATTTACATGTCGTTTGAAGGGCCCAGTGAGACGAGAGGCCTACGCAAATCCATTCTTTCACATGTTGGGGTTTTCACTTTGTAGGGTTACAACATGGATATGCCAGAACTCAGTGAGTTCTGCTTTGTTTTTCATGATCTTATATTTGATTCTAATGTTACACCTTTCCTGAGGGTCCACCACTATCCCACTAATATGTAGGACCACTAGGCCCACTGCCATTATGCCAGCATGCCCCACCCCCCAACTATCAGACACAACATCAACATGGCTGCAAAGTGCTGTAGTACACATGGATGTGCAACTATCAACTGGCTAGGTCCCTCAAAATGATGACATGAATGCACAGGCACATGGGGGTTATGAGAGGGTGATGTGTTCATTGATAGAATCTAATTGAAGTTGTAAAGCACCACAATCGCGTCCTAAAATCCCATCGTTGTGTCTCCTCGTGTCCGGTGGTGCTCGATATGCGATGCACTAACTCATACAAGGTGTGCTGCATGTGTTTGAAGGGCGGTGCAATAAGCATATGGCGGCCAAAGGTGTTCGAGGTGCTGCAAAGTCATTCAAAATCGTTCAAAGTCATTTGAAATAGCTTCAGAGCAGTTTCGTGGGGTTCATAGGGGATGGGAGTGTGTGTGGTGATGTGTTGCTGCATTTGGAGACGTTCCCAGAGCTTAGAGTGCAAGGTGGACCTATCATCGCTTTGGAGACAGGCACTGGCATGACCACAACTTCTGAGTTCCAGCTTAACAAACCAAACCCAGCAAACTGCCCATTACATCAAGAACACTATGAAGCTCAACAGAGATCAGAGCATGAATGGAGAGTGGAGGCAAATAGGCTGACATTGCAGAAAGCTGTGGAGGAGAGACTGAAGTGAAACATCAACATCTGCTTTTGGAATTCAGTGAGTTTAGACATTGTGACCCACACACATTGAATCATGAACCAATGATCACCCAGGATGAAGCCAAGCCAGAGATATTCACTGTGCCATGCCCCACATTTCCTGTATTTTCATTGGAGAACTGTTCCAATATGATCCAAAAAGCACTGGGGATGACAGAAGACACCCTAATTAAAACCCTTGATCCATGAGTGAATTCCATCACTCCAAGGTGGGTTAGCCACGAGTTGACCACTTTCCATACCATCTCGGATCAAGAGTCTTTGCTCTACTGTACTCGGGGCATTTCCAAGGGGAAAGAGATGGAGGAAGAGGTGGAAAAGGCTCTGCTGCATGGGAAGTCACGTAAACAACCTGTTCAAGCTGCTTCAAAAGCTCAATATGCTACTCACCCATTCCAGTCTCACAAGCGATGGATTGATGCCATCAATGATTGCACTTCCCAAGGACAACATTCTTGCAACATTTGCCCCTGTCCTATGGACCCACCTGCATCTCCTAGCCAGCCTAGTACACCTGCTCACACCCCCACCACTTACTCACCTGCATCATCTTGTCATTCTTCACCCACTCCTTCCCAATCAAAATCTGATGTACACTCAGGTACAATGCCAACTTGGACTCCAGCTTGCGATCGTTCAGCCTCTCTTCCCCCAATTGAAGCTGCAGTTCATGATCTTCTTTTAGCTGTCCAGCACTTGACAAAATCAGCTACCTTACCAAGTACCAGCATCAATGCAACCATCGACCTCACTCAAGATGCTGGGAATGATGTTGATGAGATGATGCTGAGCTCTGGTCATGCAGTGTGGCCACTGAAGTTTGTCAAGTCAATGTCAGAAGGTTTCTTGAAAATGGAGACAATGACTGGGAGTCTTGAATATCAGTTTGCTGTTGCATTCCCATCTGCACAGACTGACAAGTTCCCAAAGGCATCTTGCAACATCAACTCAAGAGTCTGGGAGTGGGCACCTGAAGACTTGCACAACCAATACATCACTGCAGGATACTCCAATGGAGGACGATGGAAGGATTTTGCTCATGAAGTAACTGAGTTCTATGATGGCAAGGTTCCCGGTAAGAGATCAGCAAAAGATAGCAAGAAGACAGGGGGAAAGGTCCAGGTGAAGAAAGAGAAGACGGGAGGGGTCCAGGTGAAAAAAGAGAAGAGGGTAAATTCTCAGTGGACTTGGACTTGGAAGTCATAATAATAGATAGGGATCTGCACGGGTAACCCCCAGATATTTTGCACTCTACCCATACCCATACCCGTGACAGGTTTTACCTGTAAACCCACAAGTCTTAGCTACAAAATGACAGATTGTTTTTATCACAACTCACTCAATTCTTGACCGTTTTGCTTGATTTTTGGTGCATTTTGTAGCTCACGGGTAGGACTATTGCGACCCATACCCATATTTACATGTACCTATACCCATAACCTGTATGGGTACACAAAACCTGTGCAGATCCCTAATAATAGACAATGATTGAGACTGACTCGGGCCAACATTAACATTAATGTTGCCATACATTTATCACTGTTATTGTTGTACACCATCACATTGTCATATCTGCTCGTTATTGTAGAGTACTCGTTACATTATATACACTAGTGCACACAAGGAATGTAATATGGAACTTGACCAGATTTTTGAAGCTTTTCTACCACTACTTGATTCTGCTGTTTGATCATCTCATCAAGGAAGAAGTCATATCAATGGGGAAGCATGTCACGAACAATATCAAGATATCCGCCAATCCACACATTGACCTGCTCAATTAAAGACCCACTTTCCATCAGCATCAACAAGTTCAGGCCAGAGTGCAGGATTACAATGTTTCTGACAGAACTCATCAGTCTCCTTATGTTTTGATTTGAAATGAAACACGTCGACAGGAAGGATGACATCAGAAAAGAAATTGTCCCCCTGTGCTTGCAAGTGAGACTGCAGATGACAATTATTGTTGTAGAAGACAACATCAGGCAAGTCTTCCAGGTGTTGATAAACTGACTTGAGGAAATCCTAATATGCAGGGCTGAATATTAGGTATCTTTTACAAGTCACGATTGTTGTCACACACTTTTACACCTAAAATCAACTCAGCACCAAACATTGTCCCACGTGTGACAATAACACCACAGCACACAACAACAAGTTGCTCATTATGCATCTTCCATCGACTGAAATGTGCCTTTGGGTGTTGATTCCCCAGATCTGATTTGTGGGTGTCTGGAACCTGCTCAATTTCATCCTCATCCTCATCCTCCACCAACTGAGTCGGACCCATGGCTTGCATTGGACTTCTGGAGTCATTGTTTGAGTTGAAAGAAAGCCTTCCCCTTCTCATTCCAATATTGCTCAAGTGCTCAATGCAATGAATTGGTGCAAGTATGAAATCCAGGCTGGACTGGAGTGCTGCAGTCCATGATGACACATTCATTTTTCTTGTATTTGTGACCTGCACAAAAATGAGCGCGATGTTTGAGCAATGGCTGAGTACAATTGTGCACGTTGCAGCATGGGCACCCAATGCTTGTACCATCCATTGTAACTGCATGGAATGAACCTGGCCAGTTGTCAGTTAATGACCCAGAAACAATTAATTTGAATGCACAAAGATTATTGAAACCATCACCAGGCAAGAACTTCTCACAAACTTTACATGCATGCATCTGGTGCGGCTGTCCTTCATCTATCATTTGCTTATTATGGAGCTCCATTGCCTGCTCCATGTGCTCATTGTTGTCGCCAATATCCGGGACAATAAGAGGAGCAGCATTCTCAGCTGGTTCCTGCAGTAAGGCATTCAGCATGAATGCACGAGAAACTTGTTCTGAAGTAATGGTCTTGTCACCTGTGGATACACTTGAAGTGTCTGAGAGTGCATGGTTGAAGATGTTGGCATTATTTTGTGCAGAGACCCAAGCAAACAAGGATAGATGCATAAAGAACTTGCATAGCTTTGTGTTACGAGTCCTTAACAACGTTAAGTAAGACTCGTTCTTCATACCAGGAATCGAGGAAAAATTCAGTGCTATAAGAAAAACATTTCCTTTTTCTCCATGGTCAGTAAGTTCTGTGCAACCATTACAAAAATTACTGACTTTACTAACTGTGGGACTGAAAAATTAGCCGAGACATGGATTTCGAGTATAAAAGGAAATTTTACAACCAGCTATCTCAATTGCTGGTACACTTAACTTCAATACAACATTACAAATTGGTATTGATGATTACAATCTATTATTGAGTGATTATCCATATTAGTAGAGACAAAAGCTGTTAAGAACTGATCCTGGAAGGTTCATCAGAATCTGATCAGTGATCGGACACTGCGGGTGTTATTTACGGAAGGTTGTCGGGTCGTTGCAGATTCGGCGGGAGGGGAAACAGAAAGGACTTGACTTCAGCTTGTAAGAAGCTGCGCCCTTCACCTCGTCTGGTGTCCTAATTTCAAGTTGGAGGTTTGGAGGTAGGAACGGGAAAATATGGGAAAATGCGGGAAGGAGTATGGAGGGACTTAGGCTAAGTTCAGATGAGGTTAGAACGTCAGAGGGTGACTGGAGGTTGAGTCGAATGGAGTTCAGACTCTTAGAGTACTGAGGTTGGAGTAGAAGGAGGTTTGGATTGGCAGATTAAAGTTGAGTCTATGTTGATATACAAACTGAGGAATACAAGGTGAAACTAACTAAGCTTAAATACTGTAGTCCGGAGTATTGCGGAACAGGAACGAAGACTGTGGCAGTGTCTCAACTGTGTAGATAAATTATCTAGCAGGAGCCGCACAGGAATCCATAGTCGAATTTGCAATAGAGACGGCAGCCTTGGAAAGGCAGCCATGGATGCTGTACAGGGCGGCCTGATGCACAGCAGTGTGGGCAGTGCAAGGCAGCCAGGAACAAAATTGGGAGGTGTAGACAAAAGTCATGTTTGACGTGCAGGAAAGGGTCAGATAGATGCGGGTTCTGATCGGGCGAGGAACAGTTCTTGACAGTATTTCCCCCTTAGTGCTGAGCCTACGAGGCACGTGAGGGTTTGAGTCCAAATGAGGAAGTTAGTTGAATTTCCGAATGCAGTAATTGGTTGAAAAAATTTTCATGTTCTTTCCTTCCCCCATCAACTATCAATTATGTCCCCTCCAGCAGTATCCGCGCAGATCAAATTGGCCATGATGAGGGCCCAACACAAACAGAGGGAGTGGGCGATGAAGGAGCAGATGGAATGGGAGATGAAGGAGCTGGAGGAAGCGGCGAGGGAGGAGGAACACCGGGCGCAGGAGGCACAGAAGGCAGCAGAGGAGGCTGCAAAGGCTGAGGAGGTGCGCCAGGCAGAGGCACAGAAAAAGGAGGCATCGGCTGCAAGACGAGCGGAGAAGAAGTGGGGCAGCTATGGCCGCAGGTTTGGAGGATGAGGCCGAGGGGAGCAAGTCCCCCAAGAAAAAGAAAGTCACCAAGTCGAAGGTGCGAGTGGGGTTGGAGGAATCGGAGAGTCCGGTGCAGGTGCAGGCTGCATTGCCCTGCAAAAGGTGCTTAATCATTTTCCTTCTCAGTGTTCTCTTACTGATAAGTGGCCTAGATGCAAATATCAAAAGGTCTCATGTTTCAAGATGGGTGTGAAGGGACGTGTGTGTGACGACTGCACGTGTGTCAAACATAAGTGCAAGGAGGTAGTGTGGGAGGGGCAGGAAACCCCTGCAGCAAGACTGGCAGGAACGACAGGGGCGGCCAGGGAAAACCCAGAAGTAATGCAACAGATGATGAAGTTGATAAGGAAGGGATTTGCTGAGGTGGCCAATGTGATGCGGGAGTTGATGGGGGAGATCCGAGATGCTTTGGACCCAGAGTGGGTGGAGGAAGAAAGTGCTGGGGAGGAGAGTGATGAGGGTGATGAAGAGGTGGAGCAGGCGGTGCGAGAGTCCTGGTGGGAAAGACGTGGGATCCCCAAATCTGGAGATGACTGGGAGGCCTTCCAGAGATATCTGGAGAAAAGGCGGGCGGATGACGAGGAGGAGAGCGAGAGTGGAGATGAGGAGGGTGGAGAGAAGGACGAGGGTGGAGAAGAGGTTGAGGTTGGGGGAGAGGGTGACGAGGGGGGAGCGGAGGTAGGTAGTGTAGGGATCCGGTCAGATCCAAAAAAAAAATCTTTTTTTTAATAAAGTTTGTTTCTGAGTTCAGACTGAGTGAATAAGTAATGTGAATAGTCTTTAAGCGGGTAATGGTCCGGGTTTCTGTGGGTAGTGGGTGTGAAAATCTGCAAGGAGTTCTTGGGCATGGTCAAGTTCTGTAACAGGTAGCCAGGAAGTCTCTTCATCGGTTCCCTGGTAACCTTCCCATCTGTTACGATTTTGCTATCTGGACCCGCAAGACCAGGCACTTCATTTTTCCTTTCTGACACGACACAACTCACTTCCGATGGAGACACCCCTTGCTCTGACTCCTGTCAATCGACATGCTGTGCCGCAGTATTCCGTGACGTTGGACTCCTTGACGTCGGAACCTTGATATTGGATCCGTGACATCGGACGCCTCATGCTTGGCATGAGGGTTATTTACTATTGTTCTTCGACATGCTGCGCCACAGCACTCCGTGACATCGGACACCTCATGCTAGGCATGAGGCTTACCGTTCTATTGTTCCTTCTATATTTACTTGACAAAGATCTTGTATTCCAATTGGACGATAGACATTCTCTGAACCATATATAAGCTACAGTAATATTGCCTGTATTCCTTAGCTTGACCTAATTCAAATAACTCAACCAGAACACTCAACAGCTTAGGAAGCCCCTAGCTGCGATAACATCAAACTCAACAGTTGGAAAACCTCCAACTGTGATATACAAACCTATGGTCTGCTCAGAAAGCCTCTGAGTACGGCAGCCGTGACAACTTGAGGAAGTACCCAAGGGAAGGCAGGAAGCCCGATATGCTAGGAAAGCCTCCTAGTGTGATACAAGACAGTTGGAAAGCCTCCAACTGTAACATACAAAGCCAAGGCTGAGTTAAGGACCTATAGTCTTAACACCATCGGACAAGGTAGAGAATCTTGCAGCGATGTCGGTTGTCGACTTTGGAGTCGAGGACTTCAGCGATCTCATATTTGAGCTTGTCGTTGATGGTGATCAGAGGAGGTGGAGGTTGTACTCGATTTGGAATTGTGTTCGGGGAGTGTTTCTCTAGTTGAGAGACATGGAAAACAGGGTGAATGGCCCACATGTGATCCGGGAGCCACAGGGTGACTGAGTGAGTGCCCAGGCAGGCGATGATTTTGAAGGGGCCGTGGTGCTTTTCGGAAAGTTTCTTGGAAGGATGAGTGGTGCAGATATTTTCTGCAGTGACGTAGGCAGAGTCACCAATGTTGAAGTCAGGTGCAGGTGCCCAATGTTTATCCGCAGGGCCTTGATAACATTCTTGAGCGGCCGCAAGCTGTTTCCGAAGCTCCTGATGAAGGTCGTCTAAGTCAACAACAAACTCACGGGCACACTGTGAAGCTAAGTCGCATTCTGGAAAGACGGAAATGTTTGGGTGATAGCCTTTGTTGGCAAAGAAAGGGGATACGCCTGTAGAGGCAGAAGGAGCATTGTTGTAGGCAAATTTGCCCAAGGGTAAGAGGTGAGACCAGTCGTCCTGCTGATAGTTGCAGAAGATCCAAAGGTACTGCTCCAAGGTCTGATTAAGTCGTTCTGTCTGACCATCACCTTGCAGGTGATAACCAGAAGTGAAGTGGATCTGCATGTCGAGCACTTTTCTGAGGGAGTGGAATAAATGGGAGACAAACTTGGATCCCGGGTCACAAGTGACGTGCGACAGAATGCCATGTTTGGAGAAGATGTGGAGGATGAACAGGTTGGCTAGTTCTTGGGCTGTGATTTCATTGACAGTTGGGATGAAGATGCCTTGCTTGGTGAGGTGGTCAACAATGACCAGGATAGCGGTGTGACCATCGGAGTCGGGTAGTTGTTCAATGAAGTCCATGGAGATGGAGTTCCAAGGTTGTTCTGGAACCGGAAGTTGCTTTAGGAACCCATAGGGCTTGTGTTGAGGTGATTTGGATCGTTTGCAAGTGGTACAGGATTTGCAGAATTCCTGCACAAAGGTGCAGAGGTTTGGCCAGACATATTCCCAGTGGACAAGCTGCTGGGTTTTGTTTTGTCCGAAGTGGCCAGAGAGGATGTGATCGTGTTTGTACTGAAGGACCTTGAGGCAAAGATCTGCAACATCCGGAACATAAATCCGGTCAAAGTGGCGGAGAAGACCTGCCTCGTCTATGGTCCAGTTGGGGTTGATAGGTGTCAGAAGATGTGCAGATGAAAAGGGGTCAAGAGGTAGGGAAGTGCGGATGTCGTGGTGAAGTTTCTCAACATCCATGATTACTGCTTGTCAAAGGATGGGTGTGGTGAAATAGGTGGCACAGAGGGAAGAGGTGAGCTGTTCCTGTGTGAATACAGGTTGGAAGTTGGTTGGGTTTATGGAGGCGAAGTCGCTATTTCCCCCTTTGTGGTAGATGTCCCAACGTCTAGTGAGCGCGTCTGGCTTGGCCCCTTATTTTCTGGGGCGGAAGCGGATGACGAGGTTGAATTGGGAAAGGTACTCAGACCAACGGGCCTGGTGGCGAGTGAGCAACTTGGTAGTGCTGAAGTACTTAAGATTTTTGTGGTCAGTGACCACATCAACCGGGTTTGCGGAACCCTCAAAGTACTGCCACCAGTGTTTGAAGGCTTCAAAAATGGCTAAGAGTTCCTTATCATGGGTGTCATAATTTAGTTCAGCGGGATTGAAGGAGCGGGAATGAAAAGCAACTGGATGGATTTCTCCATCCGCAGTGTAAACTGAAAGGATAGCCGCTAGGGCATAGTCAGAAGTGTCGGTTTCAAGTACCATCTGTGAGTCAGGTACCCATTGCATTAAGACAGGGGCATGGGTGAATTCTTGTTTGAGCTTTTCAAAAGCATTGTGGCACTTCTTGTTGAAGTCCCATGGTGCGGATTTCTGCATCAAGTGGGTGAGTGGGATGACAATGTCTGAATAGCCATTAATGAAGCGGCGGTAAAAGTTGCAAAAGCCTAAGAAGGATTGAATATCCTTAACTTTCCTAGGCTCAGGCCAGTCAAGCACGGTTTTGACTTTATCCTCGGACATCTGCAGTCCATCCGGTGAAAGGATGAAACCTAAATATTCGACGGTGTCTTTGTGGAACTCACATTTCTGTGGAGAGGCATAAAGTCCATTTTTCCAGAGATGGCGGAGGACTTCTTTGATGTGAGCCCCATGCTGGGACTTCTCATCGGAATAGATTAGGATGTCATCAAGGTATACAATGACACAAACATCCAGCATGTCGCTGAAGATGTCGTTCATAAAACGCTGGAACGCTGCGGGTGCATTAGTGAGTCCAAAGGGGACCACCAACCACTCGAAGGATCCATAGCGGGTGTGGAAAGTAGTTTTCCACTCATCACCATCAGCGATGTGGACTAGGTGATAAGCGTGCTGCAAGTCTATTTTGGTGAATAAGCGGGCTTTGCGGGGAGAGTCAAGTAGGTCGGAAATGAGAGGAAGTGGGTAGTGGTCTTTCTTCATAAGATGGTTAAGTCCTTGTTAGTCGACACATAGTCAGAGACTACCATCCTTCTTCTTGACAAAGAGAATCAGAGCGCCATGCAGAGACTTGGATGGGCGGATGAAGCCTGAGCAGACATTTTCATCAATAAAGACTCGTAAGGCTTCTAATTCAGAGGGGGAGAGAGAATACATGTGGCCCAGAGGTGGGGGAGTATTGTCTTCTGTCTCTATCTTGAGGTCGTAAGACCGATGCAGAGGAAGGGTATCCGCTTTAGTCTTATTAAAGACATCAGCGAATTTGTGATACTCGGGCGGAATATTGGAAAGGTCGGAGGAGTTAGCGGAATGGGCAGAGCAGGCAGATAACCCTTCTGGAGTGAAGGTCATCTGAAAAGCTATTGCCCCAGGAAGTTTGCTAGCATGCGCATAAGCAGCAGCATTGATGAAGAAGATGTCAGGAGGTGTAAACTTAGGAGGAATGGGGGGTTTGGAAAGTGTGGAGGAGTCGAGGATTTCTACCAGAAGATTTGGGGACAAAGGTGACATCAAGGGTGCTGGACCTCTATGATCTGCAGAGCGGAAAGTGAGTTGGCTTGAAGACCAGTCAATCAACGGATTGTATTGCTTCAGCCAGTTATGACCAAGTACGGCAGAACAGGAAGAGTCGAGCGAGGTTACATAAAATGACAAATTGAATACTTCACTGGCAGGGAAGGTGACCGGAAGTTTGACGATCTGAGTTATGGTGGAGTTGCAAGATCCATCAAAGAGTCGTAAACTGATTGGGTTAATGGATTCTGTGCTGAGTTGGTTGTTCAACACAAAAGAGGAGTCAAGGAAGCAGTGGGAGGAGCCAGAGTTGATAAGGGTTCGGAAAGGGGCAGAAGAGTCGGGAGAAGTTAAAAGAATGGTTAGGGAGTCAGGGTCGGAAAGAGCGGACACATTGAGTCGAACGTAGGCAGCCAAATGGGTAAGGTCAATGCAACCCCCAGCCCCAGTGGCTGTATCCTGAGGGTTGCGGACTATTTTTCCGAGTCCATAGTCTCAGGAATGACAGTGGATGCACGGGCTTTTGCGGCTTTGGATTTCGGGCAGTTTCCTGCTATGTGCCCTTCCTCACCGCAGTAGAGACAAAGTCGTTCTCTCATGCGACGTTCTCGTTCCTCCCCAGTAAGCTTGCCATTCTTCCCCAACTTATCGGAGATGGACGACTTGGGCTTGTCCCGGGAAGTGTTCTTTGTCGTGGAAGACTGCTGGTTGGAGGTGTTACCGCGGGCGGAGTTTGAAGATGCTTGGTTTGTCGACGGGGAAGGGCTTTTGGAAGAGTCCTTCCAACTAGAGTTAGTGACGTTACTGGAATTCTTTGTTTCAAAATGGGATTCGTCTTCTTGCATCCAGTAGATGTCATCGCTGTCCTGCGCTTTCAAGCATAGTTCTGCAAGAGTATTGGGTTTACCACCCTGGAGAACTTCTATGCGAAGCCGGAGCAGAAGACCATGGAAATAGCGGTCACGAAGGGCTGCTTTATTCCAGTTGACCCTAGAAGCTAATTCCCAGAAGTCAACATTATATTTCGTGATACAACCACCTTTCTTCATTGCTAAGTCAGAGAGAGCTTTTTCCGTGTCTCCGACTGGGTTGTGTGGACCGAAGTTGCTTTCCAGCTCAGCGAGGAAAGCTTCATAGTCCCACATCCAGTGTGCAGAATCTGTCGGGTCATTCAGACCAGGCTCAAACCAACTGAGAGCTGATCCCTTAAGATAAGAAAGGATGAATATGATCTTTTTCTCATCAGAGGAAAATATGTGTGGATGGTCACGGAAATGAAGATTGCAGGAGACTAAAAAGTCTCTAAGTTTCTTTGGATTGGCGCCGTTGAAAGTGTCGGGGTCACAAACTTTGATTTTTTCGGTCTTGGGTGTGTTATTCTGATGAAGGGTGCAGATACTCTCTGAGAGGTTGTAAAGGACATCTATGAACCTATCCCCTGGGTCAGGGTTTTCCCCCGCGGGAGGTTGATCCTCAGGATCATTGGGATTGGGGTCAACCCCCAGGGCTGTCAGGCCCACTAGGGTCGTTGGGTCCGCCAGGGGGTCCATCCTCTAGACCAGGATCTTCCAACCCAAAGGGTTCAGGCTGGTTGATGCCCCCTACATACTCAAGGGGAGTTCTTGATTGAAAACCTTCTGGGTTGCCGGAAGGTTGTGGGGCACGGGCGGACATGAGATTGGCACTGATTGAGGGGGCTCCTGAGCCGATTTGTCAGAAGATGTTTGAGGGTCTGGAAGACACTCCAAAAGTAGTGGCAGGTCGAGGGTTGGAAAGGGTGGATCGCTGGATTGCAGAGATCCCTGGAATAGTACCGGCACATTGGGAGTTTCTTGTTGTGTGCTGGCGGGTCTCAGTAGGGGTCATAGAGAGGAAATGGACGAGTGAAGTGTGAGTTTGTATATACTGTTAAGAACTGATCCTGGAAGGTTTGTCGGAATCTGATCGGACACTGTGGGTGTTATTTATGGAAGGTTGTCGGGTCATTGCGGATTCGGTGGGAGGGGAAACAGAAAGGACTTGACTTCAGCTTGTAAGAAGCTGCGCCCTTCACCTCATCTGGTGTCCTAATTTCAAGTTGGAGGTTTGGAGGTAGGAATGGGAAAGTGTGGGAAAGTGCAGGAAGGAGTATGGAGGGACTTAGGTTAAGTTCAGATGAGGTTAGAACTTCAGAGGGTGACTGGAGGTTGAGTCGAATGGAGTTCAGACTCTGGGAGTACTGAGGTTGGAGTAGAAGGAGGTTTGGATTGGCAGATTAAAGTTGAGTCTATGTTGATATACAAACTGAGGAATACAAGGCGAAACTAACTAAGCTTAAATACTGTAGTCTGGAATAATGCGGAACAGGAATGAAGACTGCGGCAGTGTCTCGACTGCGTAGATAAATTATCTAGCGGGAGCCGCACAGGAATCCATAGTTGAATTTGCAATAGAGATGGCAGCCTTGGAAAGGCAGCCATGGATGCTGTACAGGGCAGCCTGATGCACAGCAGTGTGGGCAGTGCAAGGCAGCCAGGAACAAAATTGGGAGGCATAGACAAAAGTCATGTTCGACGTGCAGGAAAGGGTCGGATAGATGCGGGTTGCGATCGGGCGAGGAATGGTTCTTGACAAAAGTGCTATGACAGATATAACATTAGTGGCGGTCAAAGATGACAATTTGATAGGCGATTCGTGTGAAGATTTGATATGGTGGATCATCGTTGAATCGGCTGTCTACTCTGACCACCAAGTTTTTTGCAGATGGTCTTTGGGTCGATTCTAATTATCTTATGTAAGTTTACCATATGAAAACAGAAGGAGGTTGAATCGTCGCAGAGTGAATCGCGATTCAACGATTCAAATATTTCAATGATTCAAGTGATGTTTAACATTGTTAAATCGCCCTTGAATTGGCATGTTTGACCGCTACTATTAACATAAGGTAAAAACATCAACTGTACTACTCATGTTTCTCAATCGACATTCTATCAGTCGACATTCTATGCATTCTGACCCTGGTTCTTCTTCATCATCTTCGTAGTATCCAACTTTGCACTTTAGTGAGAATGGCCATGGAATCTCTTGTAAATGTTTATAATATTTTGCCTTCTCTGCATCCTGTGGTACAATAGTCAATTGATATATGTTTCTTGTAATACCATAACTTACTTCAAGTGGTGTACTATCAAGTAGGGTAAGCGTGCGCAGTACGATGATCATTTTGAATTTTTCCCTTTGAGAGGGACAATAACAAAAGACACCTGGGCTTCAACGATATCACCAATATGAAATTTGATTGGCTGAATAACATTGTATCTGCATTGGTTCCAATATAACTTAGCCTTATAGACATAGTATATATTGTGAGCTTACCTTTTCTGACCCCCGGTATCTGTGCTTAGCTCAAAGTATTCTACTTCATTCTCCCATGTGTGAACAACATCTGTACCTTCTGACACTGCCTCAAGTATGCCATCTGGATCCACACAAGCCTTGAATCTTACCACTTTGGATGATGAGACATCCTTTTGATTTGTAAAATAGCAGTTGCCCATATCAATAGCTTGATAGCTGTCTTCAAACATGGTTGGCTCCTATTTTTCCATGCTGTTATCAGGAACCACTCATGAAAATGTGTGGTGGATCGCATGAATAGCTGATATAGAGTCCCTCATGCTTGAAGACCCTAGCAATGTGAGGGTGACTGATTGTCACAGATATCTTCATTGTCTGATCTCACTAGAGTAACAAAATCACAGTGAGAAGCTATGACAATGCTGCAAACGATAATGTCAGAGTACTCACATTTTATGTGGCTTCCTGATAAGAGGCAACTCCTTCTGGCAAATAATTCCCTGAAGGTGAAGAACAAGCTCCTCTTGATTCCCAATATCATCTATCTGCTGGGTTAGCTTCCAGCCATTGTGCTTCTCAACAAATAGTGGTGTTGCAGTTGTGGATGTGCTGTCAGCCTACGGATTATTAATATCATAATCACAATGATCATCCTGAAAAATTGTGCTTACTTCTTGATAGACAAAGCTGAGCATGTCTTGGGCTACGCTCGGCTAAAAGTAACTCCAGGCATGCTCCTGTGCATGGTATCAATATTGGCCAGCATATTTGTAGAAGCAGAACATACGTGCAGAAGATTGGTTGTAGTACTGATCCATGTATCTGGACTTGTTGATATCAGGGGGAAATATTGAGTCCTGCTGTTGTTTGTCCTATGCACCACAACCATATATCATTCATTCTCACTAGTCTGCTGCATAAACTTGTTCCAGTATGGCAGTACCTGGCCAAATATGCTTGGCAATCCCATTTTCTGCAGCTTCTAGTATATGGGTGCTGTTCAGGTACATCGGTATATCATATTCACTATCTGCTTGTTACAAGTTTTCTGTAGGGAAACTCCACATGATAACATTACATGAGATTATTTTGACCTAGTAATTAACATGAGTTTGTGCAATGTGCCTCAGGGTGGATATTTTGTCATACATTTGTATTGGATTGTTCTTGGAATTCTCATCGCTTGGGTTAATGGTTTTTTGATATAGGCAGGTTCGACAACTATCTCTTTTTTGTATTCTCCTTGTGGAATAGTTGCATGTTATAGAGTTTGATGTGCATTGCCTCCTCATTGCTTCCTTTGCTATTGCTTGGCTTTCTGCTTTCATTAGCAAGAAAAATCTTCATGGCCACCTGTTCCATGAGAATATTTTGTTTGCCTCATAAAACTTTTCAGTTATCTATTCAGTTTGTATTCCACAGTGTTTTCTTTTTTGTTAATTGTGTGCCTGGAAATTTGTGCTTAAAAGCCTCATTGAGAATAAGAAATCTATAGTTTCTTGCCTTACCTCCTACTGCTCTTCTCAATGCCTCATAAAAGCAAAACTTCAACAAAAGAACGTATCTGTTCTAATCCGTTCATTGCCAATGATGATGATTCCATTGAAGGCTCTGACAATGATGATTACGAGGAGTCAGTATTGCTATTTATATTTGTTACATGTTCTGTACCTACTACTCTTTCCTATCCAGTGGAGAGTCAATTGGAGATGATTCTGATCAGAGTGTGTATGAAGAAGCGTTAGTATTTTCTGTGCATATCTTCTGGATACTGAACTTATCAATTTTCATGTTCTGCTATAGAATCATTACACCACCGAAAAAGGCTTTACGTTGTAAGGCTACAACTCCTCCTGTGACTCCAACACCCAAGAAGTTGACATGGTGCAACTGATGATTGTGTGATATATGTTTTCTTGCTGACATTTTTTTCCCCTACTGCTTTGTATGCACAGTGGCAAGAAATGAACAATCAAAGAGGATGATTCTGAATTGAATGATGCCTTCATTCCAAGGTATAGTCACTTTTTGATGTGTACTCTTATAAGTAACATACAATCCTTTCTTCCAGTCCTACAAGAGACTCACCTAAGAAGCCTAAAACCCATCCAAGCACTCCTTCATCTGGCAAAAACCGGGTGTATATCTTGGTTCCAAGGTTAATCTTGTCATCTGACTGTAATGCATTTGATAGTGATGCTCCCTCTATGCCAAGTCCTGTAAAAAAAACAAGGTAGTTTGATCGTTCTTCCATCATTTTTGAGTACTGGCTAATAAAACATATAGACAACAAGTCTTCGACAGTGCTGTGTAAGTTTAAGTTATCAAGTTCATTATATTATCTCTGCTGATTGCTTTGGGCTGTAATGGAAAGAAACTGGCTATCAAGTCCAGCGTGCCTGCAAAAAAGTCATTACCAAAATTGACTACCGTCCTGGCCACATCAAAGGTGGCCAAAACATCGTCTTCCATTATGCCAAAGACATCTCCCACCAAGACATCCAAATTGTCTTCTACCAAGTCTGTGGTCAAAAAGTCAACACGTCCAGTCAAGGCGAATAAGAGTGGTTTGAAGATGTACGTCATATTTCTACTTGTAGATTTTTCATTACTTACTTTTATTTTCCTTTGGCATTAAAGTAAACCTGAAGTTCTAGATATCAATGACTCTGTTTCAGTATCTGTGGAAAGATGCTGGAGCATCTAACACTAAGGTAGCACCAGAATAAAGTGGAACGGGTTATATTATTGAGGGTGTAAGATAAGGATACAAGACAATGTTCGTATTGTATATATGTCTGCGGGGAAGGTCAGGTGATCGTGTATATTAGTAAGTATTAGGTAAGAGGTACTCTTACACTCGCTCCCGTTTGAAAAAATTGCTATGTGTCATGGGTTTGGAGCCATTCGGTGTATGCTTCCGTATCCACCAGTTTGCGTCAAGGGAGCCAGAGGTCAGACTCTGGGCCGTAACCAAGCCAACAGACCAGGTATTGTTTGCCACGTCCTCGCGTCCATTGGTCGATGATTTTATCGATGAAATATTCAATTTCTCCATTTGCTGTTATGATTGGCCCAGGTTTCTCAAGGGTTCTGGAAGGGAAGAGTTCGGGATCATTTTCGACGCATGTGTGCAAGAGGGAAGAGTGGAATGTGCAGTGTATTTTGGAGTATTCAGGAAGGTGGAGGGTGTATGTTGATGAGTGGGGATACGCTTTGAGGACCTTGAATGGTCCATCGAATCTTGGCATCTGTGAGCTGTTGCCAAGAAAATGTGGTCTCCAACTTCGAATTCCGGGTCAAGCGACCGATCTTTATTGGCTTGACTCGCCTGACTGATTTTGGCCGCCGTGAGCGAATCTCGAGCGTCTATCAAGTCTTCTGCCAGTTGGTTGAAAATGTGTTGTGCTTCGATTTTGCCATCAGAAGTAGGTGTAGGAGTGGTGTTGCCAGGAGGGTGGATATCGTCGGGTGTCATTGTTGTGGTATTTGGTGTAGTGCATGTCATGTCATTTGGAATGGGTGTATCACAGGGTGTTGTGTTGATATGCTCGGTGGTAGGGTCGTTCTCGGGGTTGAGCGTATCTTCGTCATTGGGGGTTTCAGGTGTAACGGACGTGGCAGGTTGCTCTTGCACTGCGTGTTTGACATTGGTGAGAGGTGGGATGAGATGGGGAGAGTGAGCTGATTTGAGCATAAATGGGGAGAAACCAGTGGAAGCATTGATGGTATTCATGATGTCGAAACAGACCTTGGGTAGTGATTTTACCCAACCAGATTGGTTTCATTCTATGTGGAATCTGAGTGCCTGTATTACCATTTTGTTTGACCGTTCGGAGGAGCCATTGGTTTGTGGGTGAAAGGCCATGGACATCTTGTGTTTGATCCCTGAGAGGTTCATCAGGGCTTTCCAGAAGCGTGAGATGAATAGTTTGTCACAGTTGGTGATGAGTTCTAGGGGGCAGCCATTCTCGCAGAACCATTGGTTGAAGAAAATGGCCACGAATTCCTCTGCAGTCATGTTGGTATTGCATGGGACTATTTGGACATCGGTGCCAAGCCTGTCCATCATCGTTACTATGCAGTTGAAACCATCGTCCTTGGGTAATGGACTGATGAAGTCGATGGCTACAGAGTCAAAGCATTTGTCAGGTATGGGAAGTGGATGGAGCGGGCCCCTGGGTTTGGAGGTAGTGTTCTTATTGTGCTGACAGTCGGTACACAATGGCACATAAGAGTTTACAAGATCTCGATGCATATTGGGCCAGTAGAAGTCATTTCTTAGTGTCGCATACAATTTTTCTGTGCCAAAATCGCCGAGATTGTCATGGGCGAGGCGGAACAGGTTTTCATGGAGGTCTTTGTGTTTGGGAATGATCAGTCTATTGCCAATGAAGATCAGGCCGTTTCACGCTCCTTGACTTGTTACAACCACCATAAACAGTGGTAAACACTCCTGCTCGATGTTGGTAGCAACGTCGAGACTCCAATTTCTGTCCAATTTTCGATCGGATTTCACCATCACGAACGCTCTCGGCGTCTCCAGGCCTACCCTGATTTGCTAAGAGATCTGTCCATCCGATCTCCGTGGATGCCCCGGTCATTGTTTTTGACAATGGCTGCTATTCGTCTCGTTCTCCTGGGCTTCGAGGATCCTGACTAGGTGAGTGTTGTCTATGAAAGAGTAGTCTAGGTCCCTCTGGGGGCTTAGAGTGGGTGTGGGATGCCTGCTTCAACGCTCGCCCAAGTCGTCACACTCGTCTAGGTGGGGGAGGTCTGGCTTAGGGAGGAGGGACATTATCACTGGACTGCTGGTCATCTGGGAGGCTTCCAGCCTCCATGCTCTGTGAGTTTCTACTACTAGAGACATGCTACACTGACTACCCGCTGGAATACACCATCGTTAAAAGGGGCCGGGCGATGGTGCCCCCTAGCGGCTAGGCCTACACCTCGGTGGCCGCTTCTCACCACTATCCCTCTACCTCCGGTGCTCACTCCTCTGGGGTGTTATGACCCGGGTTCAATCTTCTCCCACCGGGCTACAGGATGTGCGGCCTGTTCCCCCTCGGAGCGTTCGGAGGCAGTATCGGGTGGACCCGGAATAGAGATAAGGGATCACCCGTTATCGATGGCACGCTACGTATTTCGATTTTTACCATCATCTACAAGCATTAACTTCCTCTCAATGCCTAAACGGCGAACTAGAGACCAAACACCACGTTGGGGTCTACACAACCCCTCCCTGATTACGGGCGACATCTATGACGATGGCGTCCAAGACTACGACACTCGGTACGATCACGACGATCCGGGTGTAGCTACTGCCCTACGGGCAGTTAGAGATCTATGGGCTGGAGAGGACCTCTCCGACCCTGAGGATGACGAGGACTCTCTTGCTATGCAAGAGGCCCTCAATTACGCCGAGAGCAGCCCCAAGCTGGCCTCGAGGCAAACGATCGACCGTGTGCTGTGGGCGCAGGACGTCCATGTCGCACATAAACGATGGACTCGCAGTCTCGAACACGAGGACATGTACACTCAGGAGCTTGGCATTGCTGAGCTCTTCTATCCGGAGGCATCCCCTGCCCCGTTACCGCCTTTGCCCCCCATCCCTGAGCTGGTGGAGGACGAAGCGCCGTTATCTGTGAATGAGAGGCTGGAAATCGAAGCCACCTCTCATGCCATGCTACACCAACTCGACGCGATGACCATGTTCGTTGGTACCGTCCGTACATCCGCCGTTCCCCCTGCAGAGAGGAACGCATGGCGCCAAATGGCCTGGGAGTTATTCATGACCACCTGGCGACTGTCTGAGACGATGTCGGCGGAACTAGCAGCCGTTCCGACACCTCTCGACCTCACGTCTCCGGCAGCCTTCCGGGCTTCCTACGCGGCGGTGCACACCGCTCAATCAGAGCCTCAATCTGGGGAACCCTCGTCCCCAGCACGGTGCCGTCATCCTCGAGGTCCTCGTGGACAGCAGCGCCGCAACTAGTACAGGGGGCTATCCCCCTCTATGTTCACGGCCACCAAGTAACTGGTGGCCACTATCGGGATGGTGACATGGTGTCGCCTCCCTATACCTTCCCCCCACTGCAGGGGGGACGATGTCATCGAGTGCATGCACTTGGGTGCATTTGCTCGAGGGGGGTCTCGGCCCCCTACTTACGGCGGTCACGGTGAATAACCAGGTGAACAACCACCCGCCTTGTTACTGTCACTTGTGCACAATACGGTGATGGTCCACCTCATTCGTCTGAGGTGGTCAATCCTCGTTGGCTGGAAAAACGCAGACGGTTATTCCTCCCGCAAGGGGGGATTTACGGTGAATTAACACTGCTGCGCCTGGTCTGGCTTTGGTCGGACATGTGGCTGGGGGACCGTTTGCTCCAGGGGGCGATCTAATGGCTAACTTCGGGAGGGGGGGGCGCCCCCTCCAGATTATTGCCTTTCCTGGCTGAGAGGCCAACGTCTGTGGAACTGCCCGCCTAAGGTGGCTAAAACGGGGACCTGAGTGGGAGATGGGCGAGGGGAATGCGTAGATAAAGTAGTACCCAAGTTTGTACCTTGCTCCGCGGACTGCGTTCGAGCCCCGCGTTATAAATTCTGATCCAAAAAAAAAAAAAAAAAAAAAAGATCAAGCCGTTTCGTGAAGAGATGCTCAGTTTGTTGTCCACCATTCCTTGGGCAAGGTCGTGTGCAAGAGCTTTGCACCAAGGGTCCATGTTATATCCCTCCTTGATGTCTTCTATCAGGGATGGATCCGATCTGATCTCGAAAATGCCCAAGATTACAGTGGGTACTCGCTCTATGGAGTCTGGTAGGCTTGAAAGAGCATCAGCAACACAGTTGTCATCGCCATTTATATAGTGTATCGTGCAGTCGTATTGTGACATATATTCCATCCATCTTGCTTGCCGTTTGGATAGTTCCTTTTGAAGTTCAAAGTTCTGTAGTGTTTGATGGTCAGTGTAGATGGTGAAATGTGATCCGAGGAGGTCCATGCACCACTTTTTCAGTGTGCGTATGATTGCTAACATTTCTTGTTCGTGTACAGGGTAGTGAAGTTCAGCACCATGCAGTTGCTGACTCTCGAAGGCCACTGGCCCTGCTGACTCCCAAGTAGGGCCAAACGATAAGACAGTGCCAGTTCTTTTCTGGATAGCATCACAGGTGACAAAAATCTTGTTGTGGCCTGGATTTTGATGGTCGATAGTCGTTAAGCAGTCATGCGAGACGACAAGGGCTTTGATCAATTCGAAGGCATGGTGGTGTTCTGATGTCCATGGTGGGAAAAGTTTGTTACATTCTTTATGCATGAGTGGTGTCAATACAGTGGTATGTTCGGTGAGTGCGGGAAGGAAGGCAGAAATGTATTGTACAAGGCCAAGGAATTGCTGTACTTCTTTAGCAGTCTTTGGTGTGGGCCAGTTAAGGATTCATTCGACTTTTGAGCCGTCGGCTTTGATTCCTCGTTGTGAAATTGTGTGTCCCAAGAAGTTGATCTCGGTGTTAAATAATGCCGACTTCTTGGTGGAACAATACAGTTGTGCCTTTCAGAGAGCTTCCAAGATGAGTGTGACATTATGTTCATGTTCTTCCAGTGATTAGGACCACATAATGATGTCGTCGAGATAAACGTGACAGATTTGCCCGATGAGGTCCCTGAGGGCTAAGGTTACACATCGTTGATGTGTCGCTGGGGAGTTACGGAGGCCCATAGGCATTACTACCCATTCCCACAGGCTGAATGGAGTGAGGGTAGCGGTGTACTTGACATGATCAGGATGTACTAGGGTTAGGAACAAAGAGTTTGTCATATCTATTTTTCCCCAGATCTTTCCTTTGGCGCAATTGGCAAGGATATCATCAATACGGGGAAGCGGGTAATTGTCAGGGGCAGTCACACAGTTCAAAATGTGGTAATCATTGACCCAGCATGGTAAAATGGTAGTATCAGCCTTGGGTACGATGAATGACAGTGATGTGTATTGTGAGGAGGAAGGTCTAATTCAACCTGCTGCATAATGTTGATCAATGAGAGTTTTCCAACCTGTTTGGTATTTGCGGGGACATGAGTATGCCCATGTGGTAGATATGGAGACACCTGGCTTGACTTCGATGTGATGATAAACATCTTTAGGTAGATCATGGGCGTGCGGGATATCAGTTGGAAACCAATCTGCAAATTGCTTTTTCATTTTGGCGTCGAGTTTCATTAGTCTGGCCTGTGTCGCTAGTTGTTTGATACGGGTAGTGAGTAGTCCTAGGATGTTTGGGCCTTTGATGGAATGTTTCTCCATGTCAAATTTATCGGGGTGTTCTTCGAAATGTTGCAAAAGTTCACAGTGTACTAGTTTTCAGAGTTCTTGAACACGTTCATGACTTGTTTTCAGTAGGTGTCTTTCACGCTGGCGGCGCACGGCGGGCAAGATTTTTAATGGAACCCGATTGAGTGTAGGGTCAGGTGGGTGTAGTAAGTCATAACCAGTTTCCTTAGCAATGACGGTTCTAAGTTCGGCATCGACAACAATCTTGTTTTTCACAAGGAAGTCAAGGCCGAGTATGAGGTCCGTTTGGAGGTGGGGGCAAATGATGGCATTAACAGTATGTGATTTCCATGCTGCATCTTGTGAAATTACATTCAGTCTACAGTACTCAGTTAAAAGACAGGTCGAGGTTTTAATTGGCCGGTGATGAAAGCTGCGGAAACTGCAAAAGGTTTAAAAAGTGTGCGACAGACGAGACCATAAAGTTCAACCATGTCTTCAGATATCAGTACTGGTGGGGCACCATGATCGATTAGTGCTCGAATGGGGGAAGGTGCACAGGTAAACGGGGCATCAATACAACAGTCCCACCAGAGGTGGTCTGGTAGATCTGGGAGTAGGGATGTGGTAGGAGAAGGAATGTACTCATTAAACTCGTCCGAGTTGACGAAGTCTTCTTCAATGTAATCTTCGTCAAGTCTGGTATCGAAGATAGCTGCGACCATGGGCGCGCTGGCCTTCTCAAATGTGGCCTTGGCCCGTAAGGCATGCGTGGTGGTAACTTTCTTGCAAGTGTCTAAAGAAGGGCATTTGGCAGTACAGGTGCGAGAGAAGTGACCTGCATAAAAGGTGCAGCACTTGTAGCAACCATGATGGAGATCCAAGAGGTCTTTCTCTGGCTGGGTGAGCTTGGGTAAGGCAACAAAGCCAACTACTGCATTGTTGATGTTCGAGCCGGTGCCGGTGCTGACGGAATTGATGGGGGGTGGGGTATATGTGCCTCGATTCAAGGAATGGAGTTTGGCTGCGACCTTGGCGGCATGCGCCATGCTCAAAGATATCTGCTTTTGGTGAGTAGTGCGTTGAACATTGAGGATAATGATACGATGAGCCCAAGCCTCGATGTCTGCTATGGCATCTAATTCTTTCTTGGAGGCACGGTAGGCAAGGTGAAGGGCAGGGTTGAGATGGGCAACAAGATGGGCACAGAAGCGTTCATCAGGGATGTGTTGCAAGGAGTCAGCGGCTTTGAGTTCATTGTTTGCTTTGCAGATGGAGATGGACCATTCATAGAACTCGAGGTCACCCTGTGGGGCAATGAGCTCCTGGATGAGCTCGTCTTCCCAGTCCATAGGGAGCCATTTACGTTTGACCTCAAGCATGAAGTCTCCAAAGGACAAGGCGATGAGGCAGTTGGTGTCAGATTCAATCCAGGACTGCATGAACTCGGATTCAAAGGAATAAATGATGCGGCTGACTTGGTCATCGGGGGTGATCTCCTTGTAAGCAAAGAATTGTTTACACGTGTAGTCGAATCTGCAAAGATTGGATTGGTAACAGTGATAGATCCAGCCGATAAGATTGGTGGCTGGCTGGTGGCAGTTTGCAGGATGGTGGCAGGAGCATATGGCATGTTGGCAATGAGGTGGTCGACAGGAGCCATGGTGTGCAAGAAATTGGGTGGGACAGTGTCTGAGTCTGATGAGGCAGAGTGATGTCAGGAAATGTGTGTAGGGGCGATAGGTATGGGTGAATTATGCTGATCAGGCGATGATGGCGGTGAGGCCGTCAAAGGTGGTAACGGTGTAGCCGTGGTGGCAGCCCCTGCAGCAGAGCCCACAGCCAGAGTCCAGCATCTCCCTTAGCGGTCATGTGACCTCGTTGACAGACATGTGCTTGTTGTAGACAGGAATAAATCTTGGCTTGTCCATGTCCATAGCGCCTCGCGTCTAGTAGTAGACATGAGTCTGTCCTGAGCCACTCCTGTCTAGTAGTAGATGGAAGCCCGGGTCCCCGCTAGTCCCATTAGGGTGGTTTGACTGGCCGTCTCCATCTGGTGACAACAGCGAGATTCCTACTCGGCTACTCTACTTGTAATCTCGGGGCATCTGCCATCTGTCAACTCGGTTCTTCATCTGTTTTGGCTTTTGGTCCACTCGGTTTCAGCTCAGGTCTCGCTACCACACGCCGGCCTCACACCCGCTACACTGGCGAGAACCACACAACGAGACGACAAGGGTAGATTCCTACCATCTACCACACCCAAGACCACAGCCCAGTCCTCAGCAACATCCTCCTTCACCCTTCCATCAGTATCCGACATCTCCATCAGCCCCATCTCAACCAGCCCCCGATCCCCACCAGCCGTACCGCCTCCCACCCCACAGTTTTCAGCACCCACCACACCTACCCCTTCCGACGACGAAGACACCATGTCAGACGACACAAAACTGTTCTGGGGCGATGACGAACACAAGGACGAAAACCCCCGGGACTTCATCAACGCCATTGAGCGCCAATTCTCGCTTAAGACCAACGTCTCCGATGCTCAGAAACTTTGAACGTTTGAGCTCAACTTGAAGGCGGGCTCCATCGCCAATCAATGGTGGGACAGTCTGAGCTCGGGGGACAATGACACCTGGGAACATCTAGTAGCTTCGTTCACGAAGAGATGGCCAACCAAACCACCCACCGTGAAAACAGTCGAGGAGAAGCAAGCCGCATTGGAACGAATGACGATCACAGAAGAAGAAGTCAGGAAACAAGTAAAGGTGAAAGGAGTCAAAGAGTTTGTGCACGTAGTATGGGTGGACAAGGTAGAACACTTGGCAGCAGCAATCCCCGACACAAACGGTCTCCTGATTGGCGCCGTTTGAAAGAAAATGCCCAGGATTCTACAGAAGGTAACGGGTTCGGGGCATACCGACTGGGCAATGTTCTGCAAGGCCGTCCGCACAGCAACACTTTCCCAGATCGATGAGGCACGGGAGGAGGAAAGGGAGGCACGACACGTTCGTGAAGAGCTGAAGAAGCTACAGGATGCATGCAGCGCGACGACAAGAGACCTCACCAGCTCATTCCAAAGGTTCACCATAGGTACACCCTCCCCAATGCCAAGATTCCCCACACTCCGAAACCAAACCCCACAGACACAACAGAACTGCTCCCCAACCCCAACATTCAGCACGAACAATCCATTCGCAAATGCCACCAGCCCAAATACACAAAACCAGCCCCCATACCAACAGAACAGACTCCCCACGGAATGCATGGCAGACGTCGTACGGCTAGCGCTCCCCATCCACCCGAACACCCCTGCCGGACGAGCAGCATATAATGCGCAGATCGCGCAATGGGACAATGACTACCTGGGACAGTTAGTAAGCGAGCTACGTCCATACCCCCTCTCACCTGGAACGGCTCCCGTCGCATCGGGAGAATGTTGGAAATGTGGCATGATCGGGCACATGAGCCCCAACTGCGACAGTCCCAATCAAGTACTGGCCTTCGAAGGACGCTGGAGATCAATCGCAGCAACGATCAAGCATAGCTGTCCACCAACCACAACAAGGAACGTCAATTATGTCGCTACCAACCCATGGGTCATGAAGGAGGAATACGATCAACAGGTCATCACGGACTTCCTGGCAGAGCAGGGAAAAGGACCAGGGTCGTCGGCGTAGAACAGGAGGTTCCACTGACGACCCAGACCGAGTACCATAATAGCGCAGCAGTCCTTGGATGTAGCAAGGCATCATCCAAGGACGAGGAAATGCCGTCTATCGCAAGGTGTACCTTAGGTAGTGAGGAGGGAGCTTTACCAGCGTCAGTAGTGGTTATCCCAGACACCAACATGTATCTAGCCAAGGCACAATCCATCATTGTTGACCTGTATGGCGTGGAGAGCGAAGACGAGCAAAGGAACAGCCAACCATTCCTACACACAATTGAATTGCACGGTCCACAGGGAGAGATCGTAAGAATCAAGAGTACATTCGATGATGGTGCGATGGTGAACGCAGTCGACCTATCAGTATACCAGAAATCTGAGCACCGCCTCAAACCTCTGGACAAATCCAACCGTATCCTACGAATGGCAGATGGCCGGCTGGTACCCTCAGCTGGCATTTGGAATGGCGAGGTTACCGTTGGCAATATCACATGGGGGGACACCTTTGAGGTCTTCGACAGCAAAGGGGCTTGGCTAGCACTGTTCGGGAAACCATTGCTGAAGAAGTTCAAAGCAATCCATGACTACGACACAGATATTGTGAAAATCCCCAAGGATGGTGATTGGGTAGTTCTACGGAACCAATACCCATGCGGAAAGAGCACAGAAACAACACTCCCGACCAGTCAGGATTTAAACATCAACCAGCGCACAAACTTCAAGGGGGATCACTGTGCACCCCCCTCGAGTGAAACAGCATCACTACCCACAGGGGATCAAGACATGGACACGGAAAAGCGCACAAACTTGAAGGGGGATCACTGTGCACCCCCCTCAAGGCAAGTCTACCAACATGATAATAGTATCAAGGAACCCATTGATGAGACAGCAATTGAGCAAGCAGAACATGGGGAACACCCCCTGGACAACAAGGAACAGGAAGGGGAAATTGCAAAAGGACAAGAAATACCAAAAATCCAACATCCACTTACCCAGGAAGGAAACAAGAGACGCATGCAAGAAGAACGAACCAAGTGGCGGGAAGCAAATGGCTTGAAAGGGAAGAAGACTCGAACAGACAGAGGAACAGCAAAGCGCAATAGGCTAGGAAGGCCATTGCGGAAGGGAGTACAACCAGCTTCCCAACCATCCCCTTCTGCCGCAATACTACCAACTGATACACCTAACAACCCAGATCCCGCACCAGACCACAAGGACAATATATGGACCATCAACACAGAGGTGCGGAACAGCGACTCTAGCACCGAGCAGAAAATACTTTCAGGCAACCTCGACAAAGCAGTGTTCACCCGACAATCAGACCCATTCAAATTAGAATGCATGGATGCAGTACTGTCAGAACTCACCATAGGCGATGATCTAACTCAAGAGCAACGCGTAAGCATTGAAAACCTACTTCGCGAGTTTGCTGACTGCTTTGCACTGTCCATGAGTGAGGTAACAGTAGTAGCAGGAGCAACACACAAGCTGAATGTGCCCGAAGGCACAGTATTCAAAACAAAGGTGAATCAACGACCACTCAGTGGGCCTCAAAAGGAATATTTCAACGGTGTGCTTGACAAGATGCTGGAGGTGGGTATAATTGCTCCAATCGACCATAATGATGTCAAATGTTGTGGCGCAACCACTCTAGCAAAGAAGGTGCATGAAGGTAATGGACTAACTATCGAGGAACTACAGCACCGAGTCAACAACGAATGTGTCACAGCTGGGATCCCATCAGCATTCAAAGACCTCCCCCCCCGAGATTTTGAGCAGCATGACACAGCACAAGTGGAGACGCAGACCAAGTGGCGAGTGTGTCAAGACTTCGCCAAACTGAACAAAGTGATGAAAGTACCCCCAATGCCCCAAGGAGACATACGGGCCAAACAACAGTGTCTGAGTGGACACCGGTGGATAAACACATTTGACTTCGCAGCAGGGTTCTATGCTTGTGAAATTGGACCAGAAGACCAGCCATACATATGCTTCTACGTTGAAGGACGAGGATACTTCTGTTACAAGTGCATGCCCTTTGGACTAACAGGTGTGCCCTCCACTTTTGCAGAGATGACAGCCCAAGCACTAGGTGATCTTGTAGGCATACTGTTTGAACTGTTCGTCGATGATGGAGGAATGGCTGGGGATGACTTCACAAAAACACTAGCTAACATCTGAACACTACTAACCAGAGTAAGGGAGAAAGGGCTCTCTTTATCAGCAGCCAAGTCAAGCTTCTTCATGACTGAGGCCGTCTTTGCTGGAGCAAGGGTGGGACCAACAGGCATAAAACCAGATCTGACAAAACTGACAGCTATTGTGGACTGGAAACGACCAACCGATCTGCAAAACCTAGCCACGTTTACAGGACTAACAGGCTACTTTAGGTTGCTGATCAAAGGATATGCAGCATTAGCCCAACCACTCACAGACTTGGCCAGAAGCCTTGACTTGCCCAAGGGGAAAGGAAAGGCAGCCTACCGATGTGCCATGAAAGGACACTCGCTAGTTGGCTCATGGAAAGAGGAACATGAGAAGGCCTTCCTGGGACTAAAAATTGCCTTAACCAATGAACCAGTATTGAAAGGACTGAAGTTCGATGGCACACCATTTGTCGTCACTACAGATGGTTGTAAGTATGGTTTTGCAGGCATGCTTTCACAACGACACACTGCAGTCCTGCCCAATGGCAAAGAGGTCACACACATGCATCCAGTTGCATTCAGCAGCAAACGAACATCAGAATCTGAAGAGAAGTACAAACCATATTTACTAGAATTTGCTGCACTGAAATTCTCCCTAGACAAATTCTCTGATCTTATATGGGGCTACCCGGTTGAACTAGAGACTGACTGTCAGGCACTCAGGGACCACTTACTGAATGACAAGCTCAACTCCACACACGCTCAATGGAGGGATGGAGTACTAGCACACCAGATTATAGATGTACGACACAGACCAGGATGCCTGAATCCAGTCGCAGACGGCATCAGCAGGAAGTACATGAACCTACCCACAGAAAAGAACGACGGCCATGAATAGACAGTAAGCAAAGACTGGGAAGCACGAACAGGCATTCAAAATGATATATTCCAAATTGAGTCACTGCCCACCTATGATGCCCTCAGAAACCGATTTGCTAACGAAAAAATATTCCTCAATGCCATAGAGGCATTGGCTGAACTAGAACATGGGAAAAGTATCAGAGAAAGGAAGAAAGCCAAGCACCAAGCAGAAGGGTACATGATCCAAGAAGGGAAACTATGGAAAATAGGTAACACCAAGTCCACACGAGCAAAACCATGGGTAGAGTGCATACCACAATCAGAGGCAGTCACACTAGCATGGGAGGAACACCGGAATCAAGGACACTTTCACAGGGACAACGTAAAAATTGCACTGATGGACAGAATAGCTAGCCCACACCTTGACCAATCAATCACCAAGGCAATCATGGACTGTGGTAAGTGCAAAGGACATGGCCCAAAACACTTACATTCACTGCTAGAACCCATAACAAGACGCCACCCATTTGAACTTCTTGTAGGAGACACCCTGGCCATGCCAAAAGGAAAAGGGGGCTTTACAAAAATCGGATTATATGCAGACGTCTACTCACAGCATGTATGGGCAGATAAATTCAAAACTGCCGCATCAGCAGCCACCTCTTGCAAGACATTCAATAATATCTGCACCACATTCACAGCACCCGAGGCCTTCATGGTTGACGGAGGTCGCGAGTTCGACAATGACGCCGTTCATGAGGCATGTGCCATACGTAATGTGGAACTACGAGTAGTTCCAGGATACTCCCCCTGGATCAATGGTCTGATAGAAGGGATGAATGCAAAACTGTTGGGGAGGCTGAAAAGATTGTGCTCACCAGATCTAGGGGAGGACGAATACAATGCAATGGATGTACCAGCCTCATGGCCCGACCACCTGGAGGAAGCCATGGAATTCCTCAACAATTGCATTCTTCCAAACCTCAAGTTCTCACCCAATGAACTCATTTTAGGCATCGTGATCAACACAAAGCGTACACCAGCAGAGCAAACAGAGGAGGAAGTATCAGCAGATGAGGTTGAGGTCCAGATGGCATATGTAGAGCAACAGTGATTAGACAGGTACGCACACATATCTTCTCATGCTCACAAGCGGAAGCTGGCGTTTGACAGGAAGGTCTTATCCCGAGCACCAAGAGAGGTCACATTCAAAGCCGGGCAGCTGGTACAAGTCTACAGAAGTGACCTAGACTTCACATTCAAGGCAGAATGGAAAATGGAACCAAAATGGTCAGCACCACGCCGAGTAACAAGCAGAGACCGCAACTCCTATAAATTGGAAACACTGGAAGGACTACTCATCAGCAACAGGTTCTCCTCACGACGACTCCGCAGATTCATCCCCCACACTGGCACAATGCTACATGAGGCTCAAACAGCCATCGAGAAGCTATGGGGTGACCAGGAAGCCAAAGAAGACATTGTGCAGGAGGAAGTAAAAAGAATAGTGATTGATGAAGATGGTGACATAGAGTGGGAGGATGTAGAACACGAGGCAGACGAAGAACAGATACCATAAGACCCTGAGTCTAGACCACAATCCACCCTGACAGTTGACTGACATTGGTTATTTTCAAGGTCCGACTCCGTATATATTAAGGCCTCATTTTGCTTTGGTTACCTCACTTCTACCCCACACCCACGATCACATAAATATGTCCGGTACATGGCTTATTGGATGGATGGCACTTTTTATTATTTTAGTGGCTCTGAGTCCCTTTGCCCTCATCACACGGCGACCTCGACAAGGCCACGACATTGAACAAGGCGAGTTCCCCAGCTTTGTCAATCCAGAACTTGTTTGATGACGGCTTTCTACCCCAACACGACCTAATATCGACTTCCCACCGGCTGCCCACTTGAGGCTTCGACAAAGGCCTCTTCCAAAGATAGATGAAACCCCGGAGCAATACCTGTGGCCCTAAACAACATTTCTGTGTTGGGCCTCTAGGGGGAGCGATTGTCATGGACATGCCTCCTGAGGTGCATGGGTTGAGGTGAGGGTAAGGCATTGGTGCCTTGTACATACTTGTTTCAACATAGAGTTGAGATCGCAACGAGGGCATTGCTACTGTGAGGGGGGGCACATGTAGCCGTGGTGGCAGCCCCCGCAGCAGAGCCCACAGCCAGAGTCCGGCATCTCCCTTAGCGGTCATGTGACCTCGTTGACAGACACGCGCTTGTTGTAGACAGGAATAAATCTTGGCTTGTCCGCGTCCATAGCACCTCGCGTCTAGTAGTAGACACGAGTCCATCCTGAGCCGCTCCCATCTAGTAGTAGACGGAAGCCTGGGTCCCCGCTAGTCCCATTAGGGTGGTTTGACTGGCCGTCTCCAATGGTGATGATGGGGGTGTCATTGAAGGCAATCGGGTATGAGTGAAGGGATCCAGTATGATTCGGGGAGTGTTTCTCGATTTTTACGATAGGCTGGTTTTATAAACAAGGGGTTTTGGCAGTTTACCCGTGAAGAAGGTCTGTGCTTCCTTTTAATGAAGGATCAGCAGGGCGGGTCGAAGTTTAGAAGTGTGTCCGATAAGGTTATGCTGATAAGATATGGTTGATGGAATGGTAGTTCCTGTGTGATGTGTTTGGGCGGTGAGATAAGCGCTGGCATTGCCTGATGGACGGGGAGATAACGCGAAGATGACTGTGACGTGTCGGGGGAGGGGAAGATAAGCAAGCAATTTGTTCAACTTTAAAAAAAAAGTGGAAAGATACTGGAGCATCTAACACTAAGGTAGCACCAGAATAAAGTGGAATGGGTTATATTATCGAGGGTGTAAGATAAGGATACAAGACAATGTTCGTATTGTATATATGTCCGCAGGGAAGGTCAGGTGATCGCGTATATTAGTAAGTATTAGGTAAGAGGTACTCTTACAATCTGATGCACCTGTGAAACAGAAACCAAAGAAACCTCTGACTGGTAAACCATCCAATGCGAGCAAGAAGATCTCTAAATGGTAAGTTACATGTGCCTTGATGATTCAACAAATGATTTTGACTATTTGTCAAGCACCAACAAACTTGTTGATGTTCAGGGGGAGGAGGAGGAAGCAAAGGAGGAGGAAGCAGAGGAGGAACATGGGGAGGAGGAGGAACATGGGGAGGAGGAGGAACATGGGGAGGAGGAGGAACATGGGGAGGAGGAGGAACATGGGGAGGAGGAGGAACATGGGGAGGGGGAGGAACATGGGGAGGAGGAAGAAGAAGAAGAAGAAGAATTTGATGAAGTGATCATTGCCAAAGATGATGACAATACATTAGATGCCATGGACCAGGATGCAGATGAAGTTGTTGAAGTTGAAAAGGCAGCCAAGTCATCCAAGTCATCCAAGTCATTGTCATCCAAGTAAGTCTCAAAATTCCATGGTGTTGTATTATTGTTTCTGACAAATGTTGCTTCAGTATGTTGTCTTCTAAAACCATTTATCTGGAAGACTTGGATCCAGTTATTACATATGTCAAATCTATCTTTTATTCAATATTATTTGTTCATCAATTGGTACAGCTTGCCAGTGCTCAGAAAATGTGGCATATATGACAGGGGTCTTGCTGATAACCGTTTGAAAACAACCTACAAGGGTCTTCCCAAACTGCCTAGGTGAGCAAATTAGTATTTGCTGCCAAACTGTAATAGCTGAGCATAATATGTTGTTCTGATAACAGTGGCAAAAGAATCATGTCCTGGTCAGATGCCAGTACCCAGGCCCAGTTTATTTTATTTTCCACCATCTTTCAATGTGATTATTATCCTGGTGCTACATTATGTGTCGTCCTATCAAATCATTTTTAATTCTGTAAATTAGATATCTCAGATCAATTGTGACTTATGTTGGTGACAAAGTATCTGGCTTTGCTAACTTGGCAAGGATCGACCCAGCCCTCTTGTGCACAAAAAAACCAACTCCGACTTACAAAAATCCTTACATCTGCTTTCGCGGATCATCTGCACCTACAAAATGTCTGATGGTGGGATTCGTCACCGAAGACAAGATGACTGAACCCTTTACCGTGCCAAAAAATGGGAAAATAATGAAGTCATTCTCGTTGATACCTCTGTCGTTGGAAGCAGAGTGCAACTTTGCAGCCATCTATGTCCTCTTTGGTGTTGAGACGTACACCAGCGATATCCTGGGTAACGTTCTTACATTAACAACATGGTCTGAGGTGCTGCTTGGTAAGTGCTTGCTTTCCAACATTTATCCTTGCACTTACTATTTCTTTTAGGATCTGGATCCGGCTCTTCACAAAACCCTCATTCAAAGTCACGCAAGCCAAATTTGGCATCGCCAAGCAAGTCCGTGGGTGCTCCAACCAAGATCATGAGCAAATCAATAGCCTCCCATGGTCTGTTAGATGACGGTGCATTCATTTCTAGTCTAAGATTGTTCCTGGTTGCTTACCATAAGCAGTTCCTATATTTGACGCCAGGAATTGTAAGCTTGACTTTCCCAGAGAGTCTCAACATGATGGGCAGTAACAACAACCTTCCTTGGTTTCATGGTCCTGTTCCAGAAGATGCTGTTGTTCTGGCTTGCTTCACAGCTGGAAGTTATTCCACTGCCGCTGGTGGATTCCATATTTCTCATAACATCTTGTGGGCTGCTGTCCTTTGTTCAGCAGATGCATAAGTATATTCAAATTTGTTGATTTACAAAACATACTAATCTCTCCTTCCAGATAGCCCTAGATATAAGCTGTACTCCCAACATATTTTCACCGATGACCCATTTTTTTTAATGTTGGCTGAACATGTCTATTGAGAGTTCTCATTGATCGTTCACAGAATTCAACTCTTGTGGAAGTCTCCATTCAACTGGTTGACAAGGTCTGACTCCTATCATACCACTTCACAATCATGTACCTTTGTAATATGCAGTTTGTTTATTATATCAACAGTATTGTTTCTATCGTGTGACATGTGAGCAAGCTCAAAGTTATAAAAGACTTAAGTACTTGCTTTGAATGCTAATAGCTGGAGTTAATAGTTTTAGGAAAACTTGGGCCAGCCATTGCATGATATATTTGGATCAAATATGTTACATAGTAAACCGTTGGGGCTTACATCAGATGTTATAACGATTGCAAATATTAAAAATATCAATCCAAGCATAACACATTCCTTGCCAGCTTTCTGTTGATGCTCGCGACCTTCTTTGTATCATGATGCAGGTTCAGTGAATGAGTCCACTCTTGACCATTTTTTAGCTGTGCATTGCCAGATCAAATCTTCTCGAGGCATATCTGAAACCATGTTTCACATTTGTCTGTCCACTGTCCAATGTTTAGCGAGCATTTCTCCCAAGCATTGGATTTTGGCCACCAAGATTGATGGGAATCTTGCTTACCACTCCCTAACATATGCATATTTAAGCACAGGCCATCGATGCATCTGGTCGAGAATGTTGATATTGCTTACCTGTGAATACTTTGTATACGCCGCATATCAAGTTAAGCTCATCTTCTGACAACTCATCATCTCAAAGATATGCTTGCTCAGAGAAGAAGTGATGGCCAGTCTGGAACACCTCTGGAGATGGACCGCCAAGGGCTGCTTCTACCCCAACAGCATCCCATGATAGATGCCAAATGATACCACCTTTTAACAATGCGGCCCGGGCTCAGGGAGTCTGAAGGAACTTGTCGCACAAGGCTTCATAAGATGCATAGTCACAGTCATGGGGCACATAACCTGGGGGTCAATAGCTGAGCGTGGTGACATACAGTCTTGGGTAAGACGCCATTGGCTTTGGTCCCATTATTCTTGTGCTAAATGGACATCCTTGTAGAAGCAGTTGTCAGGCGATATCACTATAATGTGGACCCCATCCTCGACGTAGACATTTGAGTGCAGTAGCTGGGTTTGACAATACCAGACTCCACTCTGTATTATTCTCTGAATGTAGTAGATTTGATCGGATAAGATATACTTTGTCCTGGTTTGTGTCCTTGACTGTAACCATGCTGATCAAATCTGGACGACGAAATAGATATAGATGATTTTTGGGATGAAGGTCCCAAAGTGAAGCAGGTGGGTTGGCAGCGCCCGCTTGGTCCATGTTGATAAGCCACTGTAACATATCTGGAATTGCCTCCTCCAATCATTTGTCTTCAACCTGCCTGTCCTCTTCGCCCATAATGCACATTGCTTTATCCCAATCCATTCATTCAGGCAGTTGAAGCCTTGTATAAGGGCCGTTACATATTTGAATACCGTATCTGCAACATGTGATTTCAGCGAGGGTTTGAGGTGGCTCTTGATACTGGATGTTGTTAGCCTCTGCTTGGTAGCTGGGGCTAACCTCTTTCCAGATGGTTCCATCAGGGACGGTGTCATCAATGGGTTGGTAGAGTTGATTGGCAATTTCATCATCCTCGTCAAGTACATCGGGGCCAACCACCCTGGGATCAAACTCGGTGCACATGTCCCACTCATCTGTGATGTCATCGTAGGGCTTTTGTGTGTTTGCATACTCCCCCCAAAGCTCATAGATATCCTGGAAGGGTATCCGCTTTCTGATTCGAACCCATCACCTTGTTCTTCCCAATGAAACACATGGGCACCTTTTTGCATAGGAGTCGGGAAGGTTATATTTTTTATCTCTCGAGCTTCACGTCTGGAATGCTGCTTGTTAGACTCGTGTTCGATGAATTTCATTTGTTGTGCTGTCCTTTGAATGAGGTATGTTTTCCAGTCTTCATTCGGCTTCTGTCTTGACCCAGTTGGGAGTTTTATGTCAGCCATAGTTGCATCTGGGGATGCCTGTGGCAGCTGTGGAGAATCGAGTTTGGTTGAAAGGGGCAGGTATTTACAAAGTTGTGCATGATACTTGTTAGGCAGTTTGTATTTGTTACCCCAGTATAACCATATTGGTACATTTGCGAGTATCATGCAGTCAATGAATTCTGTCTGCTCCATGTCAGCAACATTGGCAACCATGCCAACTCACCCAATGCTTTTGGAAAAATCAACAGCAGTGGAATGTGCAAAATCTTCAATCCAAGAAGCCTGTATGTTGGCATTGTTGTGCTGAAGGATGGTAACCTATCACTGAGGTTTATGATGGGGTGAAGGTTTGGTTGTTGATATTGCGAATGCGCAGAGTGCCATAAGACCGAGGAAGGCATCACGTGACTTCATAGTGCAGTATCGTGCATGAGATTCCTCTTTATGTTTTTGCAGGTACCCATGTGCAGAAGGGAAAGGACTTGGATCAAAACCTAAAGGCAAATTGACTCTGTTGTCCGAAAGAATGGCAGTTGCCACCCATCGGAGTGCTTGCTCAAGTCTCAACCATTGCTCTCATATCTCCAACAAGAGGATTGTACCAGTTTCCTTCCCTGATGATCTTTATGTTGCGGTAAGAGCAGATCAAGTGCTCGAAAATAGATTTATTGAAAGTTGTTGATCATGGAACATATGCCAAGTGTGGTGAGAGAGCAGAGGCCCATCTGAGCTTCTTAATTTCTCTGGGATGGTGAATTTCATCTTTATAGACATCGTCATAAGCTGGTATCACAGGGAGATAAGTCATGTTTGGGGATGAATAAATGCTGCCATCTTTTTCTACAAAAACAGATGGTCTTGAGGCTATATTTCTCATGATTGTTATTAAAACTACTGGCTGGTACAATGAATTAAACCCACCCATGGTATGTTACTATAAGTTTCATGTAGCAGTTGCAGTGGTAGTTGTGTGGAGCTTGCGGGTTTCCACGTGTTTGTTTGTTTGCACGATGCCAGACCGATATGGTGTCTGTGAAGTGCTGCCATATAAGGAGTGATATATATAGGAAACATTACAAAAGCTGTGAACAAACGTCCCCAGTACATATTGTTCTACTCTTGATTCTTTCCAGCTCCTTCCAAACAGCTTGCCAATCTTGCCAATCTTCCCCTGGTTTCAAATTCAAATCCTCATAATCGGTTTCTCTGTTGGGCGTATGTGTTTGGAGAGGTACTACGCCGCATTCCTCTAGATCAGGACTATTAGTAAGGCCAAAGAACATGAGGGGGTTATGGAGTCTTTATCTCAAATCTGTGACAAACAATACTACTCTTCCACATGCAAATGCCGAGGGACTTAAAAGAAATTTCAAACATAAGTCAAGCAGTCCTTAGGGCCTTAAGGACTTACAAGCTTCACCAATGTTGAGGTATTTGTATTGGATCGCTCCCTCTGTTCGTGTTGAGCCCTCATTGATGCCATAGGTTTGACATCATCTTCATGAACTTCTGTTGCTTCACTGATGCACAACACTTGAAGATGAGAAAAACAAGCTAGTGGCTCCAGATTGCCAACCTCAACAGATTGAATCTTGTCCACCCAATCAAAATTTCCTTCATCATCTGGACTGATACACATGATCAAGATTCGGAGTGTATCATGATCGCAATGATCATGTAGTGCAGTGAGGATTTTTTGTAGCTTTCGCATGCTAGGTGTGTATTCCATGCCGCCGATATCAATGTATTCCAGTTTAGCTTGGCTGAGAGCTTTGAAGAATTTGCGTTGGCAATCACCTTTGAATAAGACTAAAGATAGTGTAACTCATTGGAGGTTATGGAAATGGAGGGAATTTTCTGGCGGTAGTTCAATTGCTTGCATAGCAGAGATCTCCAGCTTTGTGATTGAATCGAAGTGAGAAAATTGTATGAGCTGCTTTGGATGGATATTGATGTTACAAAGGGTAAGTTCTGCTGGTGCACCAAAACTTTTGCTATTAACAAGATATAGCATGCCAGAATTGATTTCTGTCAGTGTCATTGGAGATCTTCCATTAAAAGAAAGTTCTTGCAGGCAATGGAATAAGTGGTCGTTGGACAGCTGTGTTAGGGATGGATTAATGATTGCATTGTACATGTCATTGTGGATCACAACATGGTCCTCATATCTTCCTGTATTGTAGTTGAATGAAGTATAAAAATTGAAATCAAGCTCAGTCATGAGTTGTGCACGAGCAGTAAACTTGTTCCAATCATAATCGGTCGGAGTGGAGTTCAGAACCTATAAGATGTTGAAAGATAAGTATGGCTTTCACCAAGATGATATCAAGCATACGATTAGCTTATCACCTGAGATTGGCAGGCAATGCAGTAGCTTCTTCAAGTCGTAGTTTCTTTTCCAAAGTTCTTCTAGTGCTGGTCCAGCAGTCCTTGTGCACACTAGTGCAAGATGTAGAAGATTGTGTATGCCACAAACATTTAATGCAATAAGTTGCATGAGCTCCATGGCTTCCAGGCATTGTTCCATTGAATGGACTGGGTTGAAGAGTAGAAGGTGTAAATATGTACAAATACTTAGTCTCACTGCTGGCTTTTGGACCTCCTGGATCTTTGATTTATCAAGGATGAAGAGTGGTTACAAATGCCAAGCCTCCACGCTATATGCATGTAATATTCATGGATTCAATAATGAACATTGGAATCAAAAAGAGACAATCAAACACACCTGTGAAGCCTTGAGAAGGAGGTAAAAAGGACGATCTAATAACACTTGTTGTTCAAAGATAAAGGTTTACGAAACCAATGAGGGGCCTCCGCTAGTGGTTCAACTAGACATCTACCACTAACTCCATTCCCAGGGCATTCAACAATGTGCACAAATTCTTCCCATGGCCATGATCTGTTGATTGTTCACATTCCTGAGTGTTGGATAACACAAAACTGTGTCAACAGTAAATGATAAGTGTTTGGGTTGGAACGTTGGGCGTATGGGGGGAACAGGTGGATTCGACAGTAAGTGAATGTGGCTGAGAGTCATTTCAAAAAATAGCAAACAAATCATAGAGCCAGGTTGGGAAATCGATGGGACGGAACTGTTGAGAACTCAAAGTGGGCATTGAGAACTGGAAGGACCTAGTACACCATAGAAATTCCCTGCAGTTTGACTGTGGAGAATTAGTTGGCTGTTGTATAAGTCAAGGAAATTGAGGACAGTACATGTGGAAAGGTCAGCGGATGCACAGTGCAAGAAAAGCTTGCCAAAGCAACGCCATGTGTGCTGTAGATGGGTCTGTTCTCTGCAGTTGAATTGCTGAGAAATCACTAGTTGCTATTGAAGGAGGCACTAGCATCAAGGACCGTAGGTGTGGGAAAGCAATGGTGAGTAGGCAGACCAGTAAATAAGCTGATAGTTTAGCTTTCCCTGTGGTTCAACCGCTGGGAAATGAAGATAAATGAAAATGTGTTTTGAATGTTTCATGGTGACAGTCCAGATGTGACATCACAAATGCCAAAGTCACTCATCACCTCAGATGTGTGTGTCTTACACCATATCTTTCCCTCATTCTTAGCTGTTGAATGGCTGGGAATGCTTAGCTGCTATCTTATTTAAGCTTACACCTACATTCCTCTTTCCCAGCAGTTTAACCACAGGGAACACTAAGCTACTATCTTATTCATGTGTATGCCTACACACATGCATACGGTCCTCCATCTTGGCAGTTCCTTTGGCGGCAACCAATGACTTCTCAGCAGTTCAACTGCAGAGATGTTCTACATCAATAGAGTCTTCATGTATCGAACATTCTTACCATCTCAATTTCCCAGTAGACCTACTTGCTGTGCTGCATGAAAGACCTTCTACAGACGATGGATTCAAACTGGCACACTTCTCCTTTGGAAGGACACTCTCAAATTCTCAACAGTTCAGCTGCCGAGAATAGGACTGCTGTAATCTGCTGGTGCTGTCTCTACTGCTTGTTATTCAATGCATCTCTCACCAGCGTTCTCTACCCTCTGGTTCTAACTTGTACCTCCTCGTTGTTGAACTGGAAGTATCTTCTGGTCAACATGACCAACTGTTCCCACCTCATCGATACCTTGTTCCCTGTGGTTGGGCCAAGGCTTCTCAATATGGTATGGTATGTTGTTCCTAGCAGTTCAACTGCAAGGAACAAGATTCGTGTTGTCTTATCTCTGCTGCATTGAACTGCTATTTATATGTGCACGCCGTGTTGCCTTGTTCCCAGCAGTTCAATTGCATGGAACGATTGTTTTCCCATTGTGTTTTCTGCTTTTGCGTTTCTAAATAAGTCATGTGTGCCAAATATTGACATCTCTTGGGGGGGGGGAGAGATGTCAATATTTGGCGCACGTGACTTCTATCTCCAGGCATTTTGTCTTTTATACATCTTCTGCTATATCGAACTTAATGGAAATGATTTTCTCCTGCTTCAGGAGTTTACTCTTTACAGAGAAACCATGCTATTTCTATTCTTTGGCACTAGCATCTGGACGTTTTCAATTTTTTGCCAATTCTACTGCTAGAAATGCCTGGTTTCTTTGACTATGACCTCTTCCCTGCTGTTCAACAGCTAGGAAATGATGGCTGTCTTTCTACCTTTTGGTTGTTCCCTGCAGTTGAAGTGCAGAGAATGTTGTTGAAGTCATTGGAATCATTCGACATGAGCTTAACGGAATTTACCTACCTTTGTGCCCACAGTAGACCATGATGCGTGCACATTGGGCAATGTTGAGTGATGTGTATGCTATTTTCTTTTTGAATTTGTCTTTCCATCAGCATCGCGAGTTAGTTGGGTGTAGTTCAACCACCTGGTTTTAGCTGAGTTTTTTTGCTTGCTTTGTCATAGTTTCTTTCTGTTGAACAACGGATGTCAGTGCCAGCTTCCCCATATCTTCAAAACGTTTTCATCATGTTGTTCCCTGCAGTTCAACTGCAGGGAACATTTGCTTGTTGAGGATGTTTTGTTGTTGCCAAGTTATATTTTCCAGGCTTTCAAGTTCAAAGAACATCGTCCTGCTCTAGCAATCACACCATCAGTCATATGGAAGTTCATAGTTACCTACCATTGAATGGTGGGTAATGTTCGACCCTTACCCGTGTTCCGGATCTTTCTTGGTACATTGTTCCCTGCAGTTGAACTGTGGAGAGCGTTCATGCTAGAGGGAGAATGATGGATGTCATTCAGTATCGGTGTTCCAGTGTCTTTGAACCAGTTTCATTCTGTTGTTCCCTGTGGTTGAATGGCAGGGAACGTTTGCTGTTGAGAATGTTTTGTAGAGGCCATATTTTACTTACTATAGGTGCAGTGTGGTGGAGAATGTTCAAGCCATGTTATGTTCCTGCAGTTCAATTGCATGGAATATTCGTGTTTCCTTTGCATTTTACTTTTTGCATTTCTAAAAAAGTCACGTGTGCCAAATATCGACATCTCTCGGTGGGGGGAGAGATGTCAATATTTGGCGCATGTGACCTCAATCTCCATCCATTTTTTCATTTATACTTGTTCTGCTAGGTCGAACTTACCAGAATCGATCCTTTCATGCTTCAGGAGAATAAGCTTCATGAACCAGCCTTCCTATTTTTTTTTGTTGGTGCCTGAATCTTGTCATTTTCAATTTTTTGGCAGGTTAACAGCTAGAAAATACTGGTTTTATTATTATTCCTGTCTCTGACCACGAATTGTACACTCTCACCCTTTTAGATTATTCAGCATCATGCGTTTGTTCCCAGTGGTTCAACCACTGGGAACATTCGATCCAATCTGGTTTCCCGTAATGTTACTGTTCCCTGCCGTCGAACGATGGTTAGTGTTTCTTCCATATGAGCGTTACCAGAACATCGAATCTTTTTTGTTGTTATCTGCTGTTGAACAACGGGTAACATTCCTTCCATCCTGATGTACCTGTATCTTCAAATCTTTCTCAGTCTCTTGTTCCTCGCAGTTGAACCACAAGGAACATTTATTTGTTTTCTTGTTGGTTTCACTTGGCGTCAATTTCAAGGTGCTTTTGCCTGCTCCAACAATCCTGCTTGTCATTGTTGCCTGCCGTTTAATGGTTGGTAACCTTCACACCTGTCATCGTTGCTGTTGAGGTTAGTGTTTATTTCATATGAGCATTACTGGAATATTGAATCTTTTTCATCATTATCTGCTGTTGAACAGCGGGTAACTTTCCTTCCATTCCAATGTACCCGTATCTTCGAATATTTCTCGATCTCTTGTTCCTCATGGTTGAACTGCAAGGAACATTTATTTGTTTTCTTGTTGGCTTCACTTAGCATCAATTTCAAGGTGCTCCAACAAACTCGCTTGTCATCGATGCTTGCTGTTGAACAGTTGGTAATGTTCATTTATCACCGGTGTCCCTATTCTAATCTGGGTGTTCAGTGAACCATGTTTTACCCTGTTCACGTTTGACTTCTTCTTGTCTTCTTTTTGCCTTTAATATTCCTCGCCATTGAACAGCAAGGAAAGTCGGTTCAGGAAGACCAACCATTTGCACAGACAGTTGCTGCCTCCTCTTGCTGTTGACGTTCTGAAAGGTTCAACTCCTGGTTGGCGGCCTTCCTGTGTTGGATTGTCTGCATTGGCTTCAAACTATTCCTTGCAGTTGAACTGCAAGGAACATTGTTAACTTATGCACTTGAACCTTTATTAACAGGCTTGTTATTGGTACTTACTCGATGTAGTTACATGTGTTTAAAAATAGACTTTTATGATGTTGTCACATGCTTTTATCCGCGCCCCTTTCTTCTTGCCATCATAATCTCCTCCTCGGCATCTGCACTTGCACCTCGGTTTTCTGGATACACTCTGTCAGTAGTTCAACTACAGACAGCTCTTTCCAAACCAGTTGTTTTCGGTGGTCATTTGGTGTCACCCCTCATTGTTACGTTCTTTTTTTTGTTTTCCTAGCGACTGTCCGTCAGCAGCTTAACTGCAGACCGATTGTGTTTTCCTTCATTGGTGATTTCCAACATGTCGATCCATCCTAGGATGTTGCAAATAGCACCTCTGGAGCTGGTGGTGCCAGACAGCGTTCTTCTGTACAACATGAATTGGGATGGCTGATTCCCTTACATCTTCCAGGTCAATTCTCATCCGTTAGTTCACGATCGTGACCCATTATCTCCCGGGTGCATCCTCGTGTACATCCAGGATACATTGGTTGAAGGTTTAGAAGCTCTCAAAGCTCTCGAGGCCAGTTTGGAGGTTCCATTGGGTCTGAACAACAGTGTTTCAAACCTTGGTGTATGCATTTTAACTTTCTTGCAATCGTTTACAGTGATTTCAAGGTATATTTGAAATCGATCATGATGACCTCATCTTCATAAGGGTCATGCAGGATCCGAATCCTGAAAAGGATGTTCTGGGTGGGTGGGTTAGTGATTGGTAAGTTTCATCAGTTCAGACACTGGCAATCTTGTGAACCTTTATTTCAGTACCCGGTTACATGCAGACGATCCTAGTGTCCTCAAAGAAATGATCCACGTCCAACGTTCGATAGTGGGCGACAAGGGGTTTGCAAAGCTGGGGCGCCCTGTTAAGGAAAATGGTGTTTGGATCGGAGGCACTGCATGGGAGCGCTGCAATGGTCTGAGTGGTGTCAAGGGGAGCCAATGCTACACTCTGGGACCTTCCCATCAATGTTCTCACCAATTGGTATCGCCTATGGCCTTGGCCAAGATTGCTGATCATACTCTTGATGAGCATCAAGAGCTCCACCGCGACATTGTGAAGGTACACCCAATTATTTACTACATTACAATTGATTCTGATGGAACTCAGATCGCTGGGAAAGTTGGCATGGTGGGAATTCGAAAACATGCACCAGTCAAATTTGTCCAACATCTTGAACAGCTTTCAGAGGCCACCAACATGCCACAAATTGGCATCTCAGATAACTGCGCTTACCCCACCATGCAGTTGAACCTTGCATCTGCTATCCAAAGGGATAAATGTGAAAGTATGTCTTTGTCTACATACTTTTAGTATTGTAAATTTACGCAGGTTTTTTATCATAGCGACTGACATGAGCCCAGACATGGGTCACTTTGCTCAGAAAAATGGCCATATTGACCAGAAGGATGACCCAGGTGCAGAGACTGCAATGCTTTCACTCATCGCTGTGCCAGCTGACGAGGGATACGAATCTGGTCGCTTTAACTTATTGAGCATGGGACTCTACATCAAGCTAGATCCGTTCAAGCTGATGGGATTTAGCAGCCTTCGCAAGCATGGTGGCACTCCACCTTTATCCCCACCAGGAAAACCTCCTGCAGATTTGGCATGCAGAATAATGGTCATTATGTATCCCCCAGCATCTATGCTTTCTCAATCAGCTAATCATTGTGCAGGCTTCGGGTCGCTCCAAAATGGCAAGATCTTCACCTTGGCTCCTGAGATGACAAGCGTGCTGTGAGTCACAATCCATGTATGCTTTTGCTGATATGCTGATATTTCTTTATGCTTTTTGCTTAGAGAGGATGCTTACAATCCCATCGAACCTTCAAACGAAGCAACGTGGTTGACTGATGGTCCTGTAATGATGGGAACACATGACCTCTTCGAATATTCATGTTGAAATCTTCTTCTCATAAACAATTATTTCCTACAACAACTTCCCATTGAATGCCCTGCATGCATTGATCCAAAGATTTTCCTGAGTGCTTTTTCTGCTGAGGTGGATGGAAATCGTGTCCATGCCAAGGATTGGCCACACGCCCCCACAGGATATACACGTTCTGTAACAGAAGAACAAGAGGATCCAAGCATAATAGATGCTGACCGTCGATCAATCGATGCCATAAAATTTGCGGTGTTGGAGTTCTTGGAACAGGAAGCGGATGGTGCAAAGTTCATTCCACATTTGGTTGGAAGAGATATCAGGCCTTTTCAAAGAGCCACTAAGAGGGATGGCCCCTCAAGAAAGAGAAAGGGTATGAATCTATCCCCTTTAACATAAGGATTATGTTGAGCAATGTCTAGCGCATACAAGTCAGAATAAAACCAATATGTCTACCATTGCTTCAAAGCATACATATTCACGACTTATAAATTTGATTTTATTGGGTAACGTGTTATATCTTAGGACAACGCACTAAGCAAGATAAAAGTTCAATGCCATCTAATGATTATCCTGTAGCTGGCCAAGCTGCATTAAATTTAATCATGAATGCCTTTGACAAACGACTGCCTGATACGAATGAGAGAAGACTGCCAGACATGGATATAGGTTAAGTGATTGTACTTTAATATTAACTTTGGTTACTGACAACTGAAACACAGATGGCCCTGTGGCAACGACATCTACAATTCATCAGCAAGAGCACATTTTGATTGCCGACTTCCCAACTTTTCGAGCTTGTGGAGGATTCACCATGCCTGAAGCAAGCCATAAACTGGCAAGGTTGCAAGGTAGGAAATGTACTGTTTCAGGCCCACTTCCCATACAAAAAATCTTGGAGCTCTGGGATTTGAATTTGAGTTGCTGTAGTGATGCAAAATTTGCCAACTTGCGGCTTTTTAGACGTGGCTTGCAAGATTGTGAAATCTCATCAAATTGCATTAAATTCACACCATATAAGGAGATAAAAGCTTGGACATGCTCGGAAAAGTTGCCTGTCAAAACACTGATGACTTATTCCAGACGATGAATTTAATGATCCAGTTGCTTGAAGATGTAAGCGCTCATCAGTTCTGGTTATAATACATTCTGCTAAAAATATGATTTCTGCCTGACCAGAAACTCGTTCCTTATTAAATAAAGGAGCTCCTCCACTACCCAGACCACCCAGACCCAGACCACTACCAAATTTCTCTGTCTCATCTTCAAATGCCAAAAAGAAGCAAAAAGGAAAGGGTAAACTTGTGTTTGATGGTATACTTGTTCCTCCTCTTTCGTCATGTGTGCCAATCAATGAAGGATATGATGGTGATTACAAACATGGGTGTGTAATATAATATCAATCAAATGTTTTTGTACAATTATTTACCTTATAATTTAAAGATGATGATTACCAACCAACTGACAATTTGAACAACAGTGACTTTGAAGAAGAAAACACACACCAACCTCCTCAAAATGTTACTTCCCAAGATGATGATTGCATGCAGGTTGATAGCTCTCACTCGGTGGTTTCACCTGTGGAACCTGATGTTGTCGAGTTGGTCAAGAATGCTACTCTGGGCCTGCTTAGAATGGTACCGTATTCCTTTGATCTTGGAAGTGATGAAGAATTATCATTGCTATCTTCCCTCCTGGAAGATGACATGTCCATGTACAATTCTTCTTATGATCCAAGAAAGGATACTGTTGAATCGAATTCAAGAATAACTCATGTTGATGCATCAGAAGCCATTGACGTTAATCTTTATATGTATTATGAAACATTCATTCTTTGGTAGTAAGCTGACATTACTAAAGAACAACATCCAGCAGAATCTTTTGTTGATATGTTTAGTTCGATATCTGTATTCCATGCCATCGAGGATTTTATCCAGGGCCTACATGCTCGTTCAGATAAAAAGCCTTCCGAAGACACCTGGTCAATCACACAGAATATCACTGTTACAATGGGGCTATTAAATGACAGGCCTTCTGAACCTGAAACTGCCAAGTTAGTGCCAGCTCTATGGGATCGGCTCAGAGGGTTGGAACGTTATAGATCCATCACTGCTGTGGAGCTTTGCTATACGCAAAGTGTTATCATGATGTCAGAATGGAAGATTATAAACTGGCTTCAAATGGAGATTAGTTCAGCATATTCATCAACATCATGATCATCCTCGTCTAACTGGCTTCAACATTTAATAAATGACATTGAACACTACCACACATCCAGTATTGGAGCAGGCCAGACAATCGACTTTTGTTCAGAAAACTACCTCCCTTCCCCTGATACCCCATGTATTCTCAAATACAAGGTCCCTCGCTTCATTGTTGGCACTGCTGCGCAATGTACTATTGATGCGGTTAACGATTGTCTCAAACTGTGGCTCTATTTCCCTTCTGAACCTAAACAGATTCTGTGATACAAAGCTATGGATATGATTCTTTCTGTAGCTCCAGCCTCTGTGCTTCTCCTTGATCCGATGTGGTGTTTGTATAATGATCCTATTGGAAAACTCTTGGGTGGGCGGCATAAAAGAGACCTTACGATTAAAGATTTCAATAAAGTCATCAGCACTCTCCGCATCAGCCTGCAGACAGCAGGTTTCTTGGATTCATCATCTCCACTGCACTTGGCTTTAGATGTCTTAACAGATCTTCATGGCCTGTGGATGTCACAGCCTACAAGAAAGCCTACACGATTACGCATTCCAGCTGTTGTCACACCTTCCCCCCTTCATTGCCTATATCATCAACAACAGATGATCTATCATCTCAATGCAATATATTTCTCCAGTATCTTCGGATGCTGATGCCTATGGTCAAGAATGGAATGAAGCCATATCTAAAAAGCAAGGATCGGATGCTGTCCAAAGTTGCAAATAGACCCGACCATTTTCTTCCATTTAGGGAACGTGCACCCACTCAAAAACATGCAATTGATATGGTCTATGATGGTTTGGAAGATGGTTTGACACTGGAAGATTTCTGGAATATTCTCTGTCATCGTGGAACTTTTTATGGTTCTGAATTTGCTTGTACTCATGGGGGTCAGTTTGCAGCCTTGGAGGATTGGATTTCTTACAAGGATGGAGAAGGCTCGACCAAAGAAGACAAATATTTTGTTATTTCAAATGCCTACAGTCCTGCCAACTATCACCGAACACTGGAGTTGATTGAGAAATACTGGTCTTTGCGATATGAATGGACCGACTTCTCAGCAAATAAGTTCAATGGCATGATGTCCTTGTTTTGCTTCTTGTCTTCACAACCCATCAAACCCGAAGTCATTGACAACTTTGCTGATTACAATCCAAAGGAGGAGAAAAAGAAGTTGAAGCAACAGAATGATGGAAAGAACCCTCCTCTAAACTTCCCAAATATTGGTGAGCTGACAGCACTGCTTATATGTGGTGATTTAGTGAACATGGGAGTGGTGGAAAAACCTACAGTCCAACAGATGGCAAGGCTGATGTTTGATGTAGATAAAGGCGCTATACTTGGCTTGCAATGCCTTGGTATTGTCAAATCACTGAATCCTTCTGTTCAAGAGGTTGAGATCGGACTTTCATTCTTGCACAACTATCTTGAGACCAATCTCACTGCAGAGGAGAAGGAGTTGATTGGCTATGATATTGATATGTTAGAGCATGGCCTTTGTAAATATACGCGACTTGTAAAGAAATAGCATGGCATAGTTATCGTTTGTAAATGTGTCTTGTAACAATTCCTTGTTAATATCTTGAGAATCGTTGTACATACTGTAATATTCAATATTGTGCAATGTAACTTTGTTGTTACAGATTATTTCATATCAGCTGCACCCCATTTATCTTCTCCCTGTGACGATCAGGATAGTATTACCACCAGGCTGATCTCTGGAATTGCTATGACCATGGCTTGTATTGCGCCGATGAATTTGTATAAAGTTAACACACATGAGCCATTGTTAACATAGACACTATTCTCACCTGAATTATATCTTGTGGTGTTGAAGCTACATTGATTGGGATCTGAGGTAGTTCGTGAGAAGCATCCGTATCCATGGCATGCCTGCAACCAGTTTGTTAAATATTCCAAAGTAAAGCTAATGGCTCACTCAGAACTGACTCTGGTACTAGCAACAGTAGATTCAGCCATCTTTGTGCTCATCATTAGTTACAGAGATAAGACTTTGATAAAATATTGCAAGATGTCCACATTTGATCTTGAAACCACATGGTTTTTTGTTGATGTTTCAGCATACTCACATTACTTCGCACTTTGCTTCTGGTCAACATGTCGTTACAGATACTCATAACTTTCTGTTGCCTTTGTATTCCTCATTTAACTTCTGCTATAAGATGTTTTCTCATATGCTATTAGTAATGGATCTTTCAATGGACTTAGTTCGTCTTGGTCTTTTGGTGTTCCTACTGATAGTCCAAGCCAGTCAAAGCTTGTTATGCAATCTTTGAATAGCTGGACTATGGGAAACTATGTCTCTAAAGAAAGTTTGCCAACATATGACACTTTTCTTGTGCTTGGCAAAAGCGCTGAGCTACTCTCTGAATTGTGGAAGATCTTGAACGATGGGAATTATAACATCGATGATCACTTGTCAATCTACCAGACTTGTTCAGACATGTCTGAGGCTTTATCAAACAATAGTTTGAGAGAAAACAAATCATTAAGGAACATATGTTTGTGAGTCTTGAGTCTGAAGTTGCTTGTATGGCGACTGATTTTTTGGGAATATTTTTATTCAACTCGGTTTATATCGCCCGGTTGGATGTCAATGCTTCATTTAGTCTCAATGCATATGAATCCAACACATATTTGCCAGATAGTTGCTATGCACACAATGCGAAACTATATGCTTAAGCATGATTACATTAATATTGTTTGCAATTCAACACGCAAACCTTCACATTGGGCATCATGGACATTCTTGATACAAATATATCCAGCCCATTATATTGTGTTGCATGGGCTTTTATCTGGGATCTACAAAATCATCTTATATATGCGCTTCTCACCATCCAATATAACAAAGCGGTACAACATAGAAAATGAAGTCATATTTTCAAATGATACACCAGCCACCACAAATGCAATGCTGATAGGTGGAGGAAAATCACATATTACATATGGAATGCTGGCATCATATCTTCTACCAAACAGTCATGATTCAAATATTGCTGACAGTACCCAGTATCAATTTGTTTCTCACATGCTCTACTCAAACGCGATAGATGCAGCTGATCAGAACTGTGATATGGTGGTATGCCGTATGCCACTTGGTGCAGTTATAAATCACCTTACACTTGGCCAAGCAAAGTCTGTAGCAAAGAGCCACAGTATATTTGTGGCAAACAAAGCACCGTTAGGGGCTATACTGCATAGTCTCACTGGACATTGATGTTCGAAATATTGTTATGACAATGTCTTTGTCTTTAAACCAGTTAGCAAACTGTATAAATCTTGGAAGGAAGGCCTTACCAGGGTGAAACTTAGAAAATATCAAACAAACCTTTATCAGCGTAAAAAGTCTACAACAACCTTTAAACAAGCAAAAATGGTGCAGAATAAGAATAATTACAAAAACCAGAAAGCGTGTAGTTTTCTGCTGTCTCCACCAAAAGACAAGCTTCTTCACAAGATCATAAGCGGGTTTTGTAGCGATACACATCCTTCTCGGTTTGAAGAGATGGGATGTGCAGTCTGTGGTCGATTGACCTTGAAAAAAGAAAGCATACCATTAAAAGATGTCAACTGCAGTCTTGATCCTCTCAAACGAAGTGGAGTAACTTCAATTGAGCAAACATGTGAGTCACAAGAGCAACAAGAGATTGAGGGCCCTATAATTGATTATGATTGTACTGGTATGTGTACTACATGTCATAAATATTTGGAAAGGGGAAATTGCCCTTCTATGGCATTGGCTAATGGCTTTTGGATAGGCAAAGTGCCTTCTGAACTTACTGGTTTGACATTTGTGGAAAAAATACTTATATTGTGAGTATGCCATAATAGATGCATTGTTTGAATTGCTTCAGGACAATATAAGATGAGAGCAAATGCAATAAGCTTTCAAAATCCCATTCCCAAGCTGTATAATGTACTTCCACCTCCACTTGAAGAACTTGATCAGGTTTTGGCATGCATATTTACAGGACCATGTCAACCAACGGAAAAAGATATTCAACGAACACCTTTGCTTGTTCGATGTAAACAAGTTGGAAAAGCACTTCAATGGTTGAAGTTGAATCATATTGATTACCATGACATTGAACTTTCTGAAGACAACTTGGATAAATATCCAGAGAACGGAACACCAGTGGTCATTGATTACTGCCAGTCAATCTTAAACAGGGACAAGGAGGCCATGAGCGTGCATGATAATGAAGAAGAAGAAGGCATTGAAAGGGGTGATTGTTCATTTGTAGTACATGGACTCACTGGAGAAGAATTTTCAGAGATGACACTTGAAACCATTAAAGCGAGAGCTTTAGAGCATCTTACAAAGGATGGAAAAATAGCATTTGTCAGTCATGCATCTCAACCTGAGTCGATATACAAAAATCCACAACTTTTTCCATCTATGATGCCATGGCTATTTCCATATGGACTAGGTGGAATTGGTAACAGCCATCATCAAGGCCATTTATCAGGGCTAGCACATAAGAAACATCTTCTGATGTATTATGACAAGGAATTTCAAATGGATCCAGGATTCGCACTTATTGCTTTAAACCATGAACAAATACAAGAAAGCACCACTGGAGGATATTTAACTGCAGATAAGGCTTACTTCTCACAAGTGACAGACCGATTACACAATCTTGACTTGAATGTTTTGACAGACATTTCTACTCGATTAAGTCAGAACATTTGTGTTAAGCCAGAAACAGATGCAGAAAAATTATGCTACAAGCTAATGGGTGATCTGGAGGTTTTCAGCAGTCATGTCAAAGGTTCTGCAGCTTCAAAAAAATATATGCGGAATGAGATCTGGTCTCTTATGTCATATGTTGGAGCACCATCATGGTTCGTTATGCTATCACCTGCAGACAACAAGCATCCAATATGTCTTTACTTTGCTGACACAGATGAGGAGTTCAAACCTGACATAAGATTACCTGATGATACATTCCATCTTGTTGCCAATAATCCTGCTGCTGCCACAAGATTTTTTGATTTTATGTGTCAGGCATTTATAAAAAAGGTTTTAGGCATAGGACAAAAGCATCCTGGACTATTTGGAGAAACTTCTGCATATTATGGCACTGTGGAACAACAAGGTCGATTGACACTACATCTACATATGTTAATTTGGATAAAGAATGCATTGTCACCTCAGGAGATTCGTGATTGAATTATGGATTGATCCTCAGATTTTCAATGGAAGATGGTTGAATATATAGAATCCATATACAAGGGTGAATTTTTCAATGGCCACACTGCTGATGTAAACCAACGTGTCAAAGAAGCACAACATAATGACTCTGAATATCTTGATCCCACTAAAACTATGCCAGAACCTCCACCGGAGCGATGCCATGAAACTAGATGTGACTCTTGTGAAAACTGTGAAAAACTCAAGAGTTGGTGGTCACAATTTAGACAAACAGTAGACGATCTGGTCCTGCATTCAAATGTTCACAGCTGCCGCATGACAACTAAAGATAAAGATGGAAATGATATAAAAAAAGGTTGTTTGAACAAGCAAGGGCAATGCAGAGCGCGGTTTCCAAGAGATGTTGTAGAGCAAACCATGGTTGATCCATTGACAGGTGCATTGATGATTAAAAAGGGTGAATCATGGCTGAATACTTTTACCCCATTGATAACTTATGTTCTTTGTTGCAACACCGATACAACAAGTCTTCTGTCTGGAACTGCAATCAAAGCTATTATAGCTTATGTCTCTGATTATGTAACCAAGCCTGAAGACATATTCAATATTTGATACAATTTGATGTGTGTTTGATCGAAACTCTGAGCTTATTACTGATTCTACAGACTGTAAAAGCACGTCAAGGTCATTAATGACAAAGATTGTTAATGCGCTTACAGCAAAGATGGAAATAGGCAGTCCCATGGCTTGCATGTATTTGTTAGGAAATCCAGATCATTATACCGGCCACAAGTTTGTTAATTTCTACTGGAGAAATTATGTGCAAGAAGTCCAAAATGCCTGGGAATCACTAAAAGAAGACGACAAGCCAGCCAAAGTTGTTTTAAACAAAAATATGGGCAAATATGTAGGCTTGTCAAATGTTCAAGACTACATGCATTGACTGTTCATATACAATGATCTCAGCTTGTATGATTGGATCAGACAATCTACAAAAACTAAGCAGTCAAAGGTTCAGCAAGCAGAATTTGACAAAAAGCATGAAGTAACAAATGAATATGAGAAAGAAATGATTGATGATGAAATTGATGAGCTTGACATTCTTAATGATAATGAGGTTTTTGATTTAAATATTCCTCAATGAGGTGGAGGATCAGATCAAATTAATTGTGATTATACTGATTATGATTCACTTGATGAGCCAACTGATGACAAAGATGTAGACAATGAAACTGGTGATGAATTGAATATTGGTGACAGAAATGCTCAGCACTTGTATGAAGATGAGGAAGAGAAACATCAATTTATGAAGGCTCATCCACAATTCCAAACACATCATGTTCACTGTATTGATGAGGACAATATAGTGCCCAATTTTCTTGGTGGTTCACTACCAAGATGTGATCAAGGCACCAGAGAATATTACTGTCTAACAATGCTTACATTGTTCAAACCATGGCGAAGTGGAAAAGATTTGAAATCTGTTGATAGTACATGGGACGGAACATTTCATGTTCATAATTTTACACCAAGGCAACAACAACTAATGAAAAAATTTAATCTTCGTTATGAGTGTATGGATGCTCGAGATGATTATTCTGCCAAAATGAAAAAAGATGAAGAAGATGGTGGGTTCTTTCCATTGTGGGCTTCTTCTGAAGTTCTAAAAGATCTGAAACAAAATTCATTTGTTGAATATGATGATGATAATCCACTTGATATTATTACAGAGGAGAGCACGTATGTTGAACCATCATTGAAACATATAAAAAAACTTGATAAAATGAATCAAATGGAGAATGTTGTTCAAAATGCCAGTTGGTTGGATGATTGTCCACAAGCTATTAGCCATATTGATTCAAAAGGCATGGATATACAAGTAAATATGGCTCATAGTAAATGGAATGCCTTGGTGAAAACTGCAAAAGATGCTGTGTTAGCTGATAGAGGAAAACATCTTCCTGTAAATGAAGAAGGAACACCATTGTCATCTTGAAATTATAATGATGTTGTTGTAGACGATATTAGTTATCTTCAGAAAAACTTCAAAGCAGAAACAGCTGATAACCAAAAGATTATCAACAATACTGTTAAAGACTTCAAGTTAAATACAGAACAAGAACAAGCTTTTTGTATTGTCGCTAATCATGCAACCATGTCACAGCCAAGTCAACTAAAAATGTATCTTGGTGGAATGGGAGGTACCAGAAAATCACAGGTTATCAAAGCATTAATATCCCTTTTTGAAAAATGCAATGAGTCTCACAGAATTATGATTCTGGCTCCAACAGGATCTGCTGCTGCATTGTTGAATGGTTCAACTTACCATTCTGTACTTGGTATAAACAGTACAAAAGATGGTGATATGGTCAGAATCAGAAATGAGCATACAGCTATAGCACAAGTCAAAGCACGGCTTGATGGTGTTGACTATATATTTTTGGATGAAGTATCAATGGTGGCCTGTCATGATTTATATAAGATCAGTGCTCAATTGGCCAAGGCAAGAAACATAGGAGACACACCATTTGGTGGTATCAACATGATTTTTGTGGGTGATTTTGCACAATTGTCACCGGTTGGAGGTCATTCTTTTAGCAATAAAGCTGTTGGTACATCGTTGATGCATCACAGACATTAAAAGGACAACAAGCATCGATTGGAAAAGCATTGTGGCATCAAGTGACAACCATAGTAATTCTATGACAAAATATGCGACAAAAAAAACAAAGTAAAGAAGATGCCAAGCTAAGGGCTGCACTTGAGAATATGTGATATGCATCTTGTACTTCAGAGGATATACAATTTCTGAGATCCCAAATTGCTGGTAAGGGTCCAGGTCAGCCAAAATTGGCAGACAATAAATACCGTAATGTGTCTATCATTACAGCATTCAATGCACCAAAAGACCGTATCAACCAACTTGGCTCAGAGCGATTTGCAAAGGAAACTGGTCAAACATTGACACACTTTTATTCTATAGACCATTTTGGAGAGGAAGAAAATCCTGCTATAGAAAAAAAACAGATGAAAAAAAAGCGTACACTTAATAATGGTGATATAAACCCAATGCTAAGAAATGTTCTCTGGAATTTGAGACATTCAGCATCTGATCATGTACCCAGCAAATTGTCTCTTTGTATGGGAATGCCAGTAATGATACGCAACAATGAAGCAACTGAATTGTGTATTACAAAAGGCCAAGAAGGACATATCGCTAGCTGGCAGTCAGTTATTGGCCCACATGGTCAACTTGTACTTGATACATTGTTTGTTAAACTTGATCGGCCTGCAAAGACAATTAAGATTGATGGTTTACCTGAAAATGTTGTTCCTCTAACAAAGTTATCAATATCTGTTTTGTGTTTCACACCAAGTGATGTTGCATTAAAAATCAATGGTTCACAAGTACCAATCTTGCCCAACTTTGCAATGACAGATTATGCATCCCAAGGAAAGACTCAAGATATCAATGTTGTTGACTTGAGTAGTTGTCGTGATCATATGTCTTATTACACATGTTTATCCAGAGGTTCAACTGCAGAAGGTACTGTAATTGTGCAAGGTTTCGATCCACACAAAATTATGTGTGGAGCATCAGGATATCTTTGACAAGAATTTAGAGAGCTAGAACTTCTAGATGAAATAACTAGATTGTCATATGAAGGTACCTTACCCAACAATATCAATGGCAATTTGCGTAATGCTCATATTCATCAGTTTCAATTATATAAGGGAACTGAATATGTACCTGCCAATGTATTAAAACAATTGAAGTGGACTTCAGAAGATCCTATGGATTTACTTAATATTGTCACAGATAGTCCTTGGCAAGTTATTAAAGACAAGAAAAAAGAGCATGGTAATGTACTTGAACACAATGAAAATCCAAAGTTTCAAACAAAAATAAAGGATTTCAGTACACATACATTTGTTGTGGCTAAAGGTACAGCACCAGTACAAAATACTACTGGTACAAAATGAAAAGCTGATGAAGAGCTGATAAATGAACACTCTAAAAAAAAGAAAGCCAAATTGACATTTATTCCAGCACAAGATACTCCAGTGGGTATTACATGGGATTCAGAGAATTATAGTTGTGCATATGATGCTATATTCTCTATTCTGTGTGATGTATGGATCCAGAATCCCAAAAAATGGACAAAATGGTTTTGCTGGTTGAGTACCCCATTAGAAAGACTTGCCTACAACTATAGAGAAATTCTTCAGGGTAAAAAATCTTTGGAAGCTGCCAGAAATGATGTTAGAAAATGGCTGCATAACAAAGACAATATATTATTTCCCTATGGACAAGTTGGTACCAACGTAGCTGAATTGGCAAGACAGTTGATGATTAGAGATGAATCTGTGTGCTATGCCAAACTTCAGTGTACAACATGCAGCAAGCAAGAGAACCTTGAACCTCAAGATTTCATATAACAGATTTCTCTGACAAGATGTTTATGACTTGTAATAACAAGCATGCAGTACTGGCAATATATGCCAAGAAGTAATTAGTGTAGATAGTTTTGGCTGTATGTATAACTATTATATTAGCCTGTAACAATTGATTTCATATTGAATGAATAACATAAAAAAATTAAGGACTCATACCTGCCAGTACTGGCCCTCACTCCCAAGTCAACAAAGGTATGCTTGTATATTGGATGGGACTGTAGAGCTGTAGTAATAGTATCATAGGTGGAGGTGATTGTTGGTGTAGTAGTTATGGTGATATCTGATTTTACATGCTGTGTGATGCATCAGATGCTCTCGCAGCCGCCACATCACAGTGTCTATACTCACCATTGCATGCAAATGAAGAAGTAAGTGCACAATGCATCCCATTATGAAGTGTATGAAAGAACACCTCATATTGAGATAGAGTCCTCAAGCTTAACTGCAGCCCACAAGATAAGCATGCAGAGACTGGCAGATAAAACATATGATATGCTGCCAGATAAATGTCAATTTGAGCAATGCGACAAAGAACTCAAGATAATGCACCAAGCCACTCCTCTGGATGAACCAACACCCCTCCATGAAGATCTATCTCATCTATATCACCCATTGACAGCTCATAATGTGTGCCTTGCTCAGAGTCCTCCCAAATCACATCTTTCAGTATGTCCCACATGCAGACCACATCATTGTCATCAAGGCCAAGACAGCTGCAGAATAGTTTATGAATGTAGATAGGCAATCAATATGGCAGTGCTTTGCTGTTTGGTGGTACATGAAGTTTGATTTCAGTGAGGAAGTGATGAACAAGCCCTAGAAATTTATTGATGTCATGGAGAGTAATTACCTTGGATAGACTGGAGTACGATGAGAAGGAGGTGCAAAGATCTGCGAGGTTTAACATAGTACTTGAGAGGCAGAGGCAAGACCATAAGAGCTCACAGACCACTGCAACAATAACAGACCAGACAGTGATCACAGTGGGAAGTGGTGCCAATGGCACACTGCACACAAATGACCTAAACAGTAAACAATGGTGAACACCATAACAAGTTAAACAATGTTGAACACCATAACAATGAGGCTTAGTACAACCAAGGTGTGGGATCAACAAACATCATGTGCACTTGTCAGAATCTGAACTACGAAATTCAATCTGAACTAATATTAATTGTAACAATCTGGACTGTAAATAATCTGAACTTGTTGCCTAGATTTTCAAGTTCACTTTCAAGTTCAAATTCCAGTTCAGTTTTTAAAAGTTCAGTTTATAATCTGAACCAAAAATTTCTACTGTTGATGCCCCCAAAACTGGATCTGACCAGAGCGACCAATCCTATGGGTTATTAAGGTGTATGGGGTTAGGGAATTGTTCTAAAAATAGATCAAAATTTTGAGAATAATTTTGAGAAGAATGTGTTGGAGCATGCAATCTATGGGTAACCTACCAAGTAAGTTCATTATTTGTGTATCTATTTTTAGTACTCACAATCACTTCCATTATCGCCATGTATCTGCCTCACTTATCGATTATGGATACATCTCCTCAGACTTTCTACTACTCATTGAGTGTAGAGCTGAGGTGAGTATCTTTCTTATATGTACCAATAGTCATTGTACTTACTATTACCTGTAACCATGTACTTTACAGGTAATAATAGACTTTCTACTACTTGTTGAGTGTAGAGCTGAGCTGTGTACTTTACAGCTCGCATCACTCTTATAGGTTATGGGCCTGCCCTTCCTTAAATTTCCAGAAACAAAGTCTCAACTTTATGCTCATTGATTTATCTACTCGCTTGATTAATCAATTCACTCATTCGCAATCCATTTACGATGGCCACTACTGCTACCCCTGTCTTTATGTCTGACTTTACCAATGCTGTGGAGAAGCTCGATGCTGCTGGGAAGAATTGGGTCACCTTCCAATACCGTTTCATTATCGCTGTATGGCAGAAGAGGGTATTTGATCATTTTGATGGTATGGTCGCTAGGACACGGCATGGGTAGGGTAACCCTCGGGTATATGTCCTCATACCCTTACCCATACCCATGAACACCATACCTGCATGGGTATGGGTACAGTGTTACCATGGGTCTCCACAGGTTACCCATGGTTATATGCGGGTTTTGAGAAGAATACATATATTAATAATTTATTACACTCAACTAAGTTAATATAAACCCCCTCACTGGCGTTTGGAGCGAGGGAGGGGGTGTTGGACCTATTCTAATAAATAAATTACATTAAATTAGTCTAGAAAACCCCCCCCTCCGCATTTTGAGTGAGGGAGGGGGTGGTGGTGCCTGTAGTCAATGAAAACAAAACAAAAAACCCCCCCTCTTGCATTTGGAGTGAGGGAGGGGGGTGGTGCCTGTAGTCATTGATCCCCATTTCCACCCCATGAGCAGTTGCTCATGGCAGCAGTTGGGTCCTCGGGTCTTCCTCCTGGTCATCGTCGTCATTCCACCCGCTGTCCACCCCACGAGCAGTTGCTCATGAGGCTGGGGTGGGTGGTGTGCTGTCATGACGTGGCGGCATTGGCTTGGGGTCATTCCATGTGAACTCCTCGTTCCAAGGGAATTCCAACCTAGGAAATGAAAAAAACAAAATAGTTAGTTTACGAAAAAAGAAACAAATGAAAGAAAAACTTACCATGGGCCCAAACGATGCAATCACATTGTTTGGGCTTGGGTGACATGGCACTGTTGGGTGTGTGTCGTTAGCTGTCATCATCTGTCATTATCAGTAGTTTAGAACCTGAAAAAGAAGAAACATAATCAATTAGTTTAAAAAAAACAAGAAATGAAACACAAAAAACTTACTATAGGCCCAAATGATGATTCATGTTGTTTGGGCCATGCTATGGTGGTGGTTGGATTGTCATAAAGTTTAGAATTGGACATGTCATGAGTATTCAACAAAGTCAGATGATTACTCACCTGACCAAAATCCAGGTACCGGCATACCCACACATACCCATAACATCGTGGAAAAGGGTATGGTGTTGCCTGGGTATGGCAATCCCATACCCATACCCATACCTGTGCATACCCATGACTGGAAACACATGATGTTACCCATACCCGTGCCATGCCCTAATGGTCGCAAAGCCTACAGTTTCAGACCTCTCACTGCTGAGGAAGTAACAGCTCTATCTGCATGGCAAGAGAAGGAAGACACAGCAATGTATCTCCTTTCACAGAAGTTATCTGACTCAACTCTTACCAAGCATATGAGGAAGGATACTGTTGCCTTGATGTGGACCATGATTGTTCAGGAATTTACCCAGAAAAGCATGTTGATGCACTCGAACATGCATTCTAAATTCATGGCTATGTGCTACACACCTGGAGTGAACCTTCATACAGAGTTGGACCATGTACATGTTGAATACGAAACTCTCTTGAATGCAGATGTTGAAATCTCGGATAACAACTACCCTCATAATCAACTTTTTGCCTTTGCACCTTGCTTCCTTTGTTGCTCAGATATCAGCAAATACAAAGGCTATTGCGATGGTTCAGCATGCAAATGCAGCTACTACATTGACAATGCCATTACCCCTATTGATCCAAAACTCTTGGAGATGTTGGCAGAAGCTATGATGTTGTTGGCTTTAGAGGAGTACAATCACAAAGCTGACAGTAAACCTATGAAAAGAAAAGATGTGGGAGTAACAGCAAGTACAATTTTGAGCGAGAAACCCAGTTTGAAAACTGGGGGAGGAAGAGGCAGCAAAGTTAAAGGCCCATGTAAACCCATTGGGGTTTGCTGGAACTGTGGAGGTAAAGGCCACAAGCAGGACAAATGCCTGAGCCCCAAACCTGACAAAAAGTAGAGAGAGGAACTTTTGATCACACATTTCCAAACAAGGTGGGGCAGGAAGAAAGGTATGTGCATGCTTACCGAGTCATTGGAGTCATGAGACAGGTCACTATCTCCCCCACCTAGAATCGATGAATCATTCGGTGGGCAGACAGATGCGACGGGGTAAGCAGACATACCCAGCACCACCGCAATAGACAGTGCAGGAGGAGCCATCATCGGTTGTGCAGGTTGAGAAGAATACATAATGTTCGAGGATGAGGACATGTTGGCCATGGAAGCAATAGATGATGGATGTTTGTCATGAGATATTGGCAGTGGAGGTAACTTGACACATTTTCTAGCTTCGTTTACAGAAGCCATCGTGCATTCGACGTATCCATCACCACCTGGAAACTCACAAGGATGTCCATCTGGTAAGAGAAAGCTGCGACATTTTTTACAACCATTGTGGTTCTCCAGATAAAGCCTTTCATGGTCTGTAAGTTTAGGGGGACATGATGATGATGATGAGGAAGGTGTCAATTGTATACGGGATGAAGTAGTCAGTTGGGAACAGGCATGGGGGGGGCGATGAGAGGAATCAGACAGCTCAACTGCAGAGCTCGAGCATTTCAGGCTGCGTGCTGCTTCCTCACCATCATGTCTATGAGTGTTGTGGTCTTCGAAGAGCTTCTGATTGAGTTTGGTGAGCGTATCAATGAAAGATTGTAGTTTGGATTTGGCTTTGAGTGCAGCAGTACTAGCTTTGACAATTGCTGCAATCATGGCATCCTCAGGTCCATCAGAGACTTCGTTCTCTTTGTCTGACTCATTGTCAGAAGAGTCGTGATTGTCTTTCCATCGGTCAAACGTGGAAGCAAGCTCTGGGGAGATGTTGGATTCAATCTGAGTGCGGAGTTGAGGAGGGGACAAGTGATATTGAGAATTCTTCAGGAGGAGGTTGTCGCGGCGCAAGGAGTCGATGAACTCTGAGAATGGAGTTTTATTCTGTTTCGTCAAGTGAACCTTTCACGCAAGATCCTGTTGACATCGCTTAGGCAACCAACGTGCATGGACTTTAGACATGAACTTGAGGAAAGAGAGGGGAGACAAGAGATCTTGTTGCAACTGGTACCAGTCGGAGAAGAGAGGGTCTTCGAAAGAATATACAATATGGTCAACAAAATCTTTAGCAGTGAGGCCATCTTTGTTCTGTAAATAACTGTGTGCATGGTGTTCAAACCTGTGTAGTAGCTCAGGTGTCATTGTACCTGCAGAAATCATAGGACATTTGCCATTGTTGAGGCTCAAAACAGCAGTCGCACCAGTGGAGGACATCTTTGGTGCTAACAAAAGCACATGGTATTCATCAGAGGAGGAGGAAGACTTTTGTTTATGAAGCAGTCTGACAGGTGAGGAGGGTGAGGTTGGAGGGCTGGGTGCAGGTGGGGAAGCGGCAGTTGGAGAGGTGGATGTATGCGCATCTAAAGCGGCAGTTGCAACTTCAAGAAGGGCAGGAGCAAGGGCATGTATGCACGTCAATTGAATTAATGGGTGCAAGCAAGTTCACCAACACAGCATTAGCGGCGTTTGTGGTGGCAGAGTTGGTAGTGTTCATCTTCCTCACCCTACTATGCATGGTAAGGGAGGTGTTGACTGAAGTCTGGTGAGACAGGTTTTGGGATGAGCAGCATTTAGTCGTCTAGATAGACAAGAATGATGTGATATATGGTTAGTTCTTGAACCGTGTACAAATAAGAGTCAATGTGTGTACATAAGCAGGCTTACAGCCTCCTGCATATCCAGAGAGTCATCGTCATCATCAGGGTCGGAGAGGTTTCCAGCCCACAGATCTTGCAACATGTTTAGGGTTGCTGCTACCTCTGGTCTGTCTTGTTCAGACCAGGTGTCGTAGTCTTGGGCATCATCGTCAGAGATGTCACCCATAAATAGGGAAGGGTCATGAAGGCCCTGGGGTGTGGTTTGGTCTCTGGTTGGCCATTTAGGCATTGAGAGCGAGTTAGCACAAGTAGATGATGGTAGAAGTCAAGATATGTAGCATGAAATCAATAACAGCTGGCCCCTTATCTCAGTTCTGAGTCCACCCAATACAGCCTCCAAACACTCCAAGGAGGCAAGCAGGCCACACATCCTGCTGCCTGGTGGGAGAAGATCAAACCCGGGTCATGACACCCCAGGGGGGTGAGCGCTGGAGGTAGAGAGTTGGTGGTGAGAAGCAGCCACCAGAGCATTGACCTAGCTGTCAGGGGGCACCATCACCCAGCCCCTTTTAACAACAGTGTATTCCAAGCAGGTAGTCAGTGTAGCTTGTCCCTAGTAGTGGAGACTCACAGAACATGGAGGTTGGTGGCCTCAAGGACAACCAACAGTCCAGCTCCCCTGCTAATCTTTGCACCAGCCACCTAGATAACTGTGCCAACTACTAAAAGGGCCCCTTTTATTGAGTAAATGGATTTACCAGTAGCGGCATACTGACAACTTGGACTTGATGCTGCATCCCTCAAGACTCCATGGGTATGTGTGCAAAATTTAGGGGAGACTGCCGCCCCAATGTGAGCCTCTCAGCTCAGAAAGGAAGGCATAATTGGCCATTTGCTGTAATGCGCAACTGACAGCGGGTCTGGAAGTGCTCAGGTGCCTCTCTGAACCAGTTCCCAGTTTCATGTTCCCCCTCCCCTGTGAGCATCCCCCACAGCAGGTGGGAGCCTTTTATAGGCATTAATGGACTCATTGACCACCTTCCACAGCTGCCGTCGACATACCAATCACACTAGCCAGGACCAGATGGGGGACATATGCCCTATGCGCACAACCTATCCTGGATCCCATGCGAGTGGGGTGAATGACCCTATTTCTGGGTTATTGTCCAAGAATTTGTACATGCCCTCAACAGAGTCGGGGCTTGCATGCATTTCAGTTCAAATGGCCATGTGGCAGACTCACAATACATGGTCCCAGGTTTGTACCTCAGGGCCAAGGCACCAGCACTGGATTTCCCCATTGAGGGAGAAGCGCAGGCGATACTCCCCTAGGGGAGCATGGCCTGTGACCATACGGGTGAGTCAGGAGGTGCCAGTTGTGCTGGATCCTGATGCTTTCAACCAAGGCCCACCTTTGTGGGTTGAGGGTAATGCAGGCTTTCCTCCCACTCCCTTGAGGTGGAGGAAATGCCAGCCACAGTATGCTGGTTCTGGGAACCGCATGTGCCAGTCCTTCAAAACTGCCTTTTCAACTTGGGTTTTGAGGTAGTCTAAGGATGTCTGTGGGCGTCGACCCGCAGAGATCTTGGTAGCTATGTCGTGAGCCTTCTTGTGCATGCCCCACTCAAATTTCGAGGGGACATGCCAGAATGTAACATTTCTTTCTGTGTCCCCAGCTAGCCAGGGGCGCAGAGAGCGACAGGTGTCCAGGGCAAAGATTTGCCCAGAACATGGTTTGGGATCCACAAGGGACTCAATTCCCATTGTGGAGTTCGAAAATATCACCAACTTCTTGCACCCCCTGCTGCAAGCAGCAGAGACGCCCAGTTGGAGAGTGAAGAGTTCGACTTCCGGGGTCCTCCTCCCAGAAGCTGAGACAATGCGGTCAACTTGTTCCCCTTGTCCGAAGACCAGGGCGCAAGTGACTGCTTGGTATTTTGCATCAGTGGGCACCGAGGCATCCACTGCAACAACGAGGGTGTCTCCCTCTGCCTGGGCAGCAGCCCAGGCCTTGTTGAGGTCACCCCTATATGAAGTCCTCACTCTATCCTCCTTGGAGGTAAGGCGGTGAGAGGAAAAGCGAGTTGGGAATAGATCATTCACTCTGTTTCCAGGGGTGTTTTCTTCCCCAAAGGAGTCGAATTCATCCTCTGGGACAAGTGCCAGTGCTGCTGCCAAGGTGACAGATGGGCCTTGTAGGGTGAGTGTGTCCAGCACGTCCCCCCCCAGAGCCCGAGCTCATGAGGGTGGGTGCTGCCCACATGTTTCGGCCCCAGAATTGCTCTGAGGGGAGATGGAGCCAACAGGGGGGTTCTGAATGCCCCCTTGTTGACTAAATGATGCAGTAACAGCTGCATTGGCAGCAGTCCCATGATACTTTCCAGTCCACCTATAGGGGTAGTACGGAATGCACCAGTGATCCAGCATGCAGTGATAGACTTCCTCTGGGCCAATGTCTTGATGACACCTTTGACATGGTGCGCCTTTCAAGTGCCAGAGTCTCAGCCCATATGTCATGATGGGCATGACACATGAGCAGTAGAGGACACGTTTCTGGATGGGGTTTAATCCTCTGACAGAATTGCCTAGCATACCTATAGCCCTGGCTGTAGTGATGGCTTTGGTGGAGTAGAAACTATATCAGAGCCAGTTTTTACTCAATTTGAGTTTATTTAACTTGTGGAAGGGTACATAACTTGGACACTTTACCCTACCCTGTGCTGACAAACTTGGAATGAGAAGATACATTATTGGCCAATCATTGGAAGGGTATTTGGCATTGTTTGGCATTGTTGTCATGGCTAAATATAGTATCTCCTTCAGTTTTCATTTTGGATGATTTAACTTGCAAGATAAAAAGTATACTGTTGGTCTATACTTACAAATATTTGGCATTATTTGTTCATATATCAAAAAATCAAAAAGATGATGTCAGAAAGATGATGTCAGAGCTGGTTTTAACTCAATTCAGTTTATTTAACTTGTAGAAGGATGTAGCTTGGGCACTTTACACTGACAAAGGTTGTTTATCTTTAATTGTTAAATCATCAAAATACTGTATCTTGCCCATTTCTTGGCTGATTTGTTTTATTTAACTTGGAATAAGAAGATACACTATTGGCCCATCATTGGCTAATCATCAGAAGAGTATTTGGTATTGTTTGACATTGTTGTCATGCCTAAATATAGTATCTCTTTTAGTTTTCATCCATTTTGGATGAAATAAAAAGATACTGTTGGTAGGATATTTACAGATGTTTGCTATTATTTGTTAATATATCAAGCAGATCAAAAAGACTATATCAGAGCCAGTTCTAATTCAATTGAGTTTAACTTTTAGAAGGGTATGTAGCTTGGGCATTTTATACTATGTTGACAACATTGTTTATCTCTATTTGTTAAATTATCAAAATGCTGTATCTTGGTCAATTCTTGGCCAATTTGTTTTATTTAACTTGGAATAAGGAGATACGTCATTGGCCCATTCATTGAGATCATATTTGGTATTGTTTGGCATTGTTTGTGGTATCTCAGTTAGTTCTTCTTTAATCCAACTGATTCAATATGCAAATAAAATATATACTGTTTGTACATTATCTGATTTAGGTGTGCTGACAAAGGTTGTTATTAAATCATCAAAAATGCTGTATTTCACTCAATTCTTGTCCCATTTGTTTTATTTAACTTGAAATAAAAAGATATATTGTTGGCCCATTATTGAAATCTCATTCGGAATTATTTGGCCTTGTTTGTATAGTTTCAAAATTTATTATTTCAGTCAGTTCTTATAAACAATGTTGTATACTATTAGACTTGTGGTTAGAGGGCCAGGTCTGGCAGGTAGGAGTCGTTATGTTTTTTTTTAACAAATATATTTATTTTATTTAAAATCCTTTGCCTCTCTGTCATTATAAATAGTTGGGGTAGATGGCCAGTGCTGGCAGATACGAGTCCTTATGTTTTTTTATTTATTTAGATAGTTTGAACACTGCTATTTACTTCTTTTGCTCAAACCAGGTAAATTGGATAACTTATATAGTAATACAAATAATACCCAACACATGTCACTATATTACTAATATTATGTGCATGCTACTTGCTTACTTGAATAATATAAAATCATATAAAAAGTGAGCAAGTTGCCTTATATGATAATACAAATAATGACAAATACATGTCACTATATCTCTAATGTTGCATGCATGCTACTTGCTTACATTTCAACTATGTAAATCAGATAAGAATTAGAAAAATTGCCTAATATGGCAATAGAATAAAAGCACATAATCATAAAAAAACATTTCTGAACTCAGCTCAACAAATGGGTTAGAATAGTATATAACATCACATATATAATAATAAGATTTGGCTTATTTGATGGTAAATACCTTATATGGCAATAGAAAGTAGTCATACTGACTATGTAGATGACATTTCTGAATTCAGCTACAAAAATGGGTAGCAATAGTATAATTTAGTCAATTTGAAGGTAATTACTGTATATGGTAATAGAACAATGTCATATGACCATATAAATGACATTTCTGAACTCAGCTCAAAAAGATAGTGAAAATGATATATAACATCACATACATCAATAAGGTTTAAACAATTTGATAGTAATTACCATATATAGCAATAGACAGAAATCAATGAATAACATTTCTGAACTCAGCTCAAGAAACCAGTCAGAATATCATATACATCAATATGTTTGTAATTACCATATAGGGTAAAGTCTCATGATTACATAAATGATATTTTTCAACTCAGCTCAAAAATCTGATCAGAATGGTATATAACATCATATATATCAATAAGATTTAGCAAATTTGATGATAATTACCATATATAGCAATAGAGTAAAGTCACAAGATCACATAAATGATTGGCAAATGATGTAATTCTCATCAGTAGTTAAATGAGTCTAATCAGACAAGAGATGAGTAAGATACAACACTTTTGATTTCAGAACAAATAAATGCAAATAAGCAAAATATAGTGATTTAACAAACAAATATAAACAACCTTTATCAGCATACTCAAATCATATGTGCAAATAGTATACATTTTATTTGCAGGTTAAATCAGTTGGATTAAAGAAAAACTGACTGAAATACCAAGTTTATACAATACAAACAATCCCAAACAATCCCCAATTATGATCTCAATGATGGGCCAATAATGTATCTTCTCATTTCAAGTTAAGTAAACCAAATTGGCCAAGAATTGAGCAAGGTACAGTATTTTGATAATCTAACAAACAAATATAAACAACCTTTGTCAGCACAGTGTAAAGTGCTCAAGTTACATACCCTTCCACAAGTTAAATAAACTCAATTGAGTAGAAACTGGCTCTGATATAGTCTTTTTGATCTTTTGATCTGTAAACAAACAATGCCAAATATCTGTAAATATCTTCTAATGATAGACAAACAGTATATATTTTCATTTGCAAGTTAAATCATCCAAATTGGATGAAAACTGAAGGAGATACTATATTTAGCCATGACAACAATGCCAAACAATGCTAAACACTCTCCCAATGATTGATCAATGATGTATTTTCCCATATGTAATTAAATGAACCTAATTGGACAAGAAATGAGTGAGATACAACACTTTTAATTTCAGAACAAATATATGCAAACATATAATGCACATTGAAACACCCAGGCTGGGGTAAGGTGTTTCCATTATTTGAGTCCGGTTACAAGCATATCTGGATGTCCATAAATCCGCATCTCGGCCTAAATTTAAGTCACATGGTTACAAAAGTCACTAATGTTTTGTAGTCATTGCTTCAGATTACTGACCATGGGTAAAATGCAGTTGACTTGGTCTCGAACACTGAATTTTTCACTGATTCCTGGGTAAGATAGTCCTCACTCATAGACAACGACATCACGTGCATTCATTGATTTCAGTCAAAAGTGGGCACTGACATTGTCACACTGTGTTTTTAAAAAAAAGGCAACCGAGGAAAGTTTTATTAAGTGTTTTTAAAAAGAACTGTGCAAACCAAATTTGAACTAAGGAATGAGTGACAGAGGAGTATTGCTTGCAAAGTTGGCAGTCCATCAAAAATCACTCGCAAAAGAGTCACAATCAAAACATTGACTTCCATAACAAAATCCTATACTCCTCCCGCAAAACTCACACAGTGCCCACCAGGTTTTGGTAGAACCTTCCTGATATTATGAGTCCTTACAAAGTAAGACTCGTTCTTTATCATTCCAGAACTTAGTGACTTTTTTCATTCATTCATTCATTGATAATTTGGACCACGGCAAAGTATTTCCAAAATGGGAATGAGACAAAAGTGAATATGATCTAGTGATGTTATATATCAATCTGACCCCATTTTTCAAGCTGAGTTCAAAAATCTTATTTATTTGGTCATGTGACTGTCCCTGATGCCATATATAGTAATTATTAGGAAATTAGCTGTAATCTGATCAAGTCTTACTTAAGTTGAAATTGGAATGTGTATGAGAGAGAAAAATCCAAGGATATTATTTATTTGTATTTGGCTCCATTTGGCTGCCATAAACAACTATAACTATGTTTATAAAATAATGATGTTATATATCATTCTAACTCATTTTTTAAGCTCAATCCAAAACTATTGTTTGTTTGGTCATGTGACTGGTGCCTGTTGGTATGTAGCTTGGACACTTTACACTGTGCTGACAAAGGTTGTTTATATTTGTTTGTTTAATCATCCAAAGGCTGTTTTGCTCAATTCTTGGGTAATTTGTGTTATTTAACTTGAAATCAGAAGATACATGTATTATCATTGAGATCATATTTGGCATTGTTTGTAATGTATAACTTGGTATCTCAGTCAGTTTTTATGAGTCCTTACAAGGTAAGACTCATTCTTTATCATTCCAGAACTTAGTGACTTTTTTCATTGATTTATTGATTTATTTATAATGTGGATGTGGCAAAGTATTTCCAAAATAGGGATGAAGCAAAAGTGCATATGAACTAGTGATAGTTTGACCCATTTTTCAAGCTGAGTTCAAAAATGTTGTTTATTTGGTCATGTGACCTCATATTTAGTATTTACTAAATACATCAGCTGTATTTTGTTGAAACTTAATCAATTAACTTAGAAATAGAATGTATGTGAGAGAAGCAAATTACAGATATATTTATTTATATTTGGCTTTATTTGTTTACCATAAACAAATTTAACAATTGTCATAAAGTAATAAACTTTTGTCTAAATAATTTTCTTTTTTTAGAAAGTCATGTGACTTTCCTTTTTGGGAAACAAATTACCAGGCAATAGGTTCATATAGGAGAATTCCAAATATGGTTTCAGAATGTTTCTAAGTGCTTTTGTTATTCAGTAATTTGCAAAATATTCCCGAAAAGCTGAGTCTTTTTGTGGCTGTGTACATGATTTTTTGATTTTTCAATGCTAGCATTTTTATAACAAGTCACATGACTTTTCTTTCTTACTGGACTTATTATATTCAATGTCTTTAAATACTTTATATTGGTTTGTATTATGTACTTGTAGTAGGTTATTGTATATGTATTGATAGATTAGTAACAAATGTAATTGGCTTTCTGTCTGAGTTGTGAATGACATAATAAATTGAAGTCATATGACAAAATACATCACATGACTGAAGCTGATTGTAATGCACAGCCACATCATATACTTATAAAACTTTTACACTTGTAATCTGAAAAAAAAATTATTATAATCAATTATTATTATTCTGCTGCTATTTTTATTACTGTTAACTTAAATAAATGGATGAGTATTTGCCACACGCAGTGCTGGCCCTCTACCCCCAAGTGGTTGTGGTGCATAGGACAAACAACAGCAGGACTCAATATTTCCCCCTGATATCGACAAGTCCAGATACATGGATCAGTACTACAACCAATCTTCTGCACGTATGTTCTGCTTCTACAAATATGCTGGCCAATCTTTTAGCCGAGCGTAGCCCAAGACATGCTCAGCTTCATCTATATCAAGAAGTAAGCACAATTTTTCAGGATGATTGTGATTATAATATTAATAATCTGTAGGCTGACGGCGCATCCACAACTGCAACACCACTATTTGTTGAGAAGCACAATGGCTGGAAGCTAACCCAGCAGATAGATGATATTGGAAATCAAGAGGAGCTTGTTCTTCGCCTTCAGGGAATTATTTGCCAGAAGGAGTTGCATCCTATCAGGAAGCCACATAAAATGTGAGTACTCTGACATTATTGTTCATAGCATTGTCATAGCTTCTCACTGTGATTTTGTTACTCTAGTGAGATCAGACAACAAAGATATCTGCGACAATCAGTCACCCTCACATTGCTAGGGTCTTCAAGCATGAGGGACTCTATATCAGCTATTCATGTGATCCACCACACCTTTTCACGAGCGGTTCCCGATAACAGCATGGAAAAATAGGAGCCAACCATGTTTGAAGACAGCTATCAAGCTATTGATATGGGCAACTGCTATTTTACAAATCAAAAGGATGTCTCATCATTCAAAGTGGTAAGATTCAAGGCTTGTGTGGATCCAGATGGCATACTTGAGGCAGTGTCAGAAGGTACAGATGTTGTTCACACATGGGAGAATGAAGTAGAATACTTTGAGCTAAGCACAGATACCGGGGGTCAGAAAAGGTAAGCTCACAATATATACTATGTCTATAAGGCTAAGTTATATTGGAACCAATGCAGATACAATGTTATTCAGCCAATCAAATTTCGTATCGGTGATATCATTGAAGCCCAGGTGTCTTTTGTTATTGTCCCTCTCAAAGGGAAAAAATTCAAAATGATCATCGTATTGCATGGACTTACCCTACTTGATAGTACACCACTCAAAGTAAGTTATGGTATTACAAGAAACATATATCGATTGACTATTGTACCACAGGATGCAGAGAAGGCAAAATATTATAAACATTTACAAGAGATTCCATGGCCATTCTCACTAAAGTGCAAAGTTGGATACTATGAAGATGATGAAGAAGAAACCAGGGTCAGAATGCATAGAATGTCGACTGATAGAATGTTGATTGAGAAACATGAGTAGTACAGTTGATGTTTTTACCTTATGTTAATAGTAGTGGTCAAACATGCCAATTCAAGGGCGATTTAACAATGTTAAACATCACTTGAATCATTGAAATATTTGAATCGTTGAATCGCGATTCACTCTGCGATGATTCAACCTCCTTCTGTTTTCATATGGTAACCTTACATAAGATAATTAGAATTGACCCAAAGACTGTAAGGGGAACACCTTATGAGCCCCTACAATGGTTGGCGCACATTTGCAAATGTTTCCGCACATGCACAAACGTTTGCGCAATGAGGCGCCTTTTGTGCCAACCATCTACAAACTGTCTGATATGTTGATCCATCAGCCTCTATTGTACTCTCACCATTCTTGCAGTCAATAGCCCTGCACAAGCCGTTGTCGCAGTTTGCGCCTTTGCGCAAACCAGTTGCGCAATCGTTGCGCCTGTGGAAATGATTGAGGATGTCTTTGCATGCCCATTACCAATCATGGCCTGATGTGGACACCACTTACCGAGCATGGCCTGATGCGGACACTATCACTGATTGATGGCCGTCTCCCCAAATGGGAACACAACCCTGGATCTGAATTAGTGCTAGGATGGAAGGGGCTCCAAGTATTTTAGAATGTTGCATGCCTTCCATATATATACTTTGGCCTTGCACCGGACTCCTTAGAGTTTTCTCTTTGGTTTTCCCTTGCAAGGTATGGGTCTTTTCCTTGTTCAATAGTTATTGAATCTAAATTTGGTTTTCCCTTGCAAGTATCGAGTTCTTAGGACTCTGATCATAAGGTTGCCCTTACAGAAGAAAACTCTCTCTTTAGTGGACTGAAGGTTGTAGGTTACCACAGCCAGCGACTCAGTTTACAAAAATTTTGCACATTTTCATGCCTGCTTCGCGACTTCAGAGAGCTTCGCTATCATCCCTCCACTTGACTCTTCTGCCCCTTTACACAACTACCAACCTTCCCATGGAGATGGACAATGAGGACTGCCTCCAGCACATCAAAGCAAGCATTGCAGGCCTTGTACAGACTATGGCGGTATTCGCGCAACGAGAGGCGGACCGCAAAGAGCCACAGGTGCTTCCAAGCATCTCTAACCCCACAGACCTAGGGTCTCCTGGCCCAGTAGTTCACAAAATCCATCGCAAAACATCATTGCGAGATTACCGCCCCAAGCCTGCAAACCCTGCAGACTTTTCAGGTGATTGTTCACAAGGATGAGCATTCCTGAATTCCATGGCGCACTCTACTTTGCCCTCGCTCCTCATCAATTTGCAGATGAGCATGCGCAGGTTATGTGGGCCCTCTCATTCATGAAGGGCAGACGAGCCGCACGGTTTGTGGATCATCTCATGTGCAACTACCAACTAAGCAGAAGACTCCCCTACACCTCCTACTCCAATTTTGCAGCTGAATTCACAAATGAGTTCTGTCCAAAGAATGAGATCCAATCTTCGCAGACCAAGCTCGAGACTGTGAAGTACTTCCAAGGTACACAAACCGTTGACGAGTACATCAATGACTTTTGCAAACTGGTAGAGCGAGCGCAGTACTTTGAGGGCTCACATATCATCCTCAAATTCCAACAAGGTCTAAACATGAAGATCCAAGACCATGTCGCCTGTCTCACCACCAGACGACCTTCGGATAACACCCCCAAGCAGTGGTACAATGCTGCTATCATCTGCGATAAAAATCACATTGCAAATGAGGCTTTTCGCACATCTTCGTGAATGGCCTCATGATCCGAAACCAGCTCACAGCCAGGGAACATGTTCCACAAGCTCGTTCCCACCATGGCATGGCCCCTCCCCCTGATTTCACACACAACCACCCCATCGCAATACACACCTTTGGTGCAAAGTGTCTCCGCACCCACCAAACCAAAGGACGGATCTGCACTCATCTGCTTTTGTGGCAGAGAAACCAGTCATACACAACCCGAATGCCCAAGACAGTTTGACATTCGGTACATGAATGGCGAAGAGCAACAGGATTTTGTGCAGGAGGAATTTGCAGGGCTGGATGTGAACAACACAAATGAGAGGAACGAGGAGCCCATTGTAGAAGTAAAGGAGGATTTTCGCAGCAACAACAAGTGAGCAGTATGCCACCGTTGTCCATGAAAAATCATTTCGCAGTGTTGTCAGTAGATGAAGTGTAGGAATCAAATTCTATTTCATCGACCGATCTCTCTGCAAATGATGCACAAGCCATACTAACCCCTCCCTATCCTCATTTGCATTTTCGTAAGCACCCTAAATGGAAGAAATGACTCCCCAACCACTACTGTTGTAGCAGCGACCCCGAGCCCCTAGTGCTTAAAGGTCCGGTCACAAGGACCAGAAAAAGACCGAGACTGAACCAGACTGTAACCGATAGAACCAGACCTTTGGTCCCAGTCCTACTAGTTATGGTACCAGTTCAGTCTATGGTTCACTGATCCTCAAGATGCAGTAAAACCACTTGAGACCAGTCGTAACTGGTCTCAAAGCGAACTTGCGGTTCCCAATTTAAATACAATAAATATTTATAATTACTATAGAATCTAAACTATATGTAGGGCACACCCAAGTTGAAACAGCTGGAATGTGGCCATTTAAATATCTCAAGGTGAGCATGGACCATTTGCATGTGTTTGTTCATTCACATGCAACAAGTAGTGCCACTTTTCTGTCGTTACACAACAACTCACAATGCCATTTTTCCTCCTACCACCACTTCATACACAACCACCACACTAGCCTACCAACTCAGCATCACCGAGGAACTCTTTATCCAGACACCGTGCCCCCTCGCTCAAAACATGAGATGGAGGGGGCCATTTTATTTTATTTTATACTAATGAGCCCTTCCTCAGCCTCGCAAATCTGCTCGCAGGGATTCTTTTTCTTGTTTTCTTTTCTTTTCTTTTTAGTTACTTGTTTTTTATTGTAGTGTATACTAAGTACAAGTAGTAAGTAAGTGTCGGTCAAAGTCAACTGGACTGGTCTAGGACCAGGTCCAGTTGTAAACTAGTTTTGACTGGTTTGCGAACCGACTGCAACCGACATGGACCGGTCCAGTCTTTTTAGTATGTACAAAATATAAGAACCAGTTCTGGTCCCGGTTCTCCTTCAAGGAGGGCAAAAACCAGGACCAGACTGGACTTTCAAGCACTACGAGCCCCCACTCATTCGAGCTCAAAGTATCGCTGCAAACCACCGATACTGGCGCTGTGCACATGACCAAGGCGCTACTTGATTGTGGCGCCACCGGCCTTCTTGTCAGTTCCGATTTTGTTGCACACAATCACCTCGCAACAAAAGCGCTCAACCGACCCATCCCTGTGTTCAATGTCGATGGCTCAGCAAATGAAGCAGGCGATATCTCGGAAGTTGTAGAGGTCCTACTACAATTTCGTGACCACTCTGAACATGTGACGTTCACAGTGACTGGCATTGGCAAGCAAGATGTTATTCTTGGCCTCACCTGGCTCCGTGAGCATAATCCTGAGGTGGACTGGCAGACTAATGAGGTCAAAATGAGTCAATGCCCGAATCACTGCCATACCTGTCAGAATGAGACGAACATAGAGCGGAAAAGCACTTTTCAGGAAATCGCTAGCATTCATACCTGTTGTGCAGGTCCCATGTCTACCCCTGATGTCAAGATGGAGGACATCCCGGACCTTCTGCAACTGGTGAACAATAATAACAATGATGAAGACCATGACAAATTGCCCCTTTCGAGCGAAAACTTGGTCAAAGAAGGAGATCGCATCTTTGTCACTACCATTCCCTGCAAAGCGTAATTTGTTTGTGCCACATCCAACATTTCACAATGGCTAGCAGAGGCCTTCCATAAGAATGTGCAACCAAAGTCCTTTCACAAATCCATCCCTCGGCACTTCTACAAGTTTGAGGACCTATTCGCAAAGTCTTTATTTGACCGCTTGCCTGACTGAAAGGTATGGGATCATGTGATCGAACTCATCCCTGGGGCAAAAGCCGCTAGCTGCAAGGTCTACCCCCTTGCACCCAACGAGCAGGCCAAGATGGATGAATTCATCCAGGAGAACCTAGCCACTGGCTGCATTTGCCCCTCAAAGTCACCGATGGCATCCCCTGTCTTCTTTATCAAGAAGAAGGATGGATCCCTCTGGCTTGTACAAGATTATTGTGCTCTCAATGCCCTCATGATCAAAAACCGATATCTGCTACCACTGATCTTGGAACTGGTAAATCAACTATGAGGCGCGAAATACTTTACAAAACTCGACATGTGATGGGGGTACAACAATGTGTGCATGAAAAGGGGCGATGAATGGAAAGCCACTTTTTGCCCAAATCACGGGCTTTTCAAACCCTTGGTGATGTTTTGTGGACTCATGAACTCCCCTTCCACATTCCAAACGATGATGAACAACATTTTTCAGGATCTCATTATGGAGGGAGTGGTCTGTGTCTACCTGGATGACATCCTCATCTTCATGAAATTGATCGACAAACATCAGCACATTATGCACCTAAATTGTTTCTGCGACATGACAAGTGCAAGTTTGAGCAAACAACAATTGAGTACCTCGGACTCATCATATCCGAGGGTGAAATTCATATGGATCCTGTCAAGGTAGCAGGAGTCACTGAATGGCCCACCCCCACAATGCGCAAGGAGGTACAGTCATTCCTAGGGTTCACAAATTTCTATCAGCACTTCATTGAAGACTTTTCACATCATGCGAAACCCCTCTTTGAGCTCACAAAGAAGGAGCGCAAATGGGAATGGGGACCTTTGGAACAAGGCACCTTTGATGAAATCAAGAATTGGGTCACATCCTCCTCTATTCTCCATTTTGCTGACGATGCCAAAGCATTTTGCATTGAGGCAGACAGCTCGGACTATGTGACTGGCTCAGTGCTGTTGCAGCAATCAGCCAACGATCTCAAATGGCACCCTATCGTGTTCTACTCAAAATCGCTCAATGCAGTCGAATGAAATTATGAGATCCACAACAAGGAGATGCTAGCAGTGATGAGATCATTAGAGGAATAGAGGCATTTCCTTGAAGGTGCACAGCACAAGGTAGAGATCTGGACTGACCACAAAAATCTGGAGTACTTCATGACCACGAAAAAGCTAAATCGCAGACAAGCTCGCTGGTCCCTCTATCTTTCCCGGTTTGAGTTTGTCATGCACCACCATCCTGGAAAGAGTATGGGTAAGTGCGATGTGCTTTCACGACGAGCCGATCATGCAAACAGCATGGATGATAATCATGACACTACCCTGCTCCACCCCAAATTCTTTGCGATTCATGCACTCGAAGGGGTGATGATCAAAGGAGTGGAGCAAAATATCTTGTGTGAAGTGCAAAAGGGGGTTCGGGATGGAAAGAGCAAAGATGTGGTGGTACTAGCGATGAAGGAGTTGGATAGGGCCAAAGGCAAGACATTGCAAAGCTTGGAGTGGACAGAGGAGGATGGATTATGGAGGTTTCGTGATCGCATTTATGTTCCGCTCATACCAGACTTACGATGCAGAATCGCTGAACAGCATCATGACTCCAAGATTGGTGGACATGCAGGGCACTGGAAAACACTTGAACTCATCTTGCGCAATTACTGGTGGCCAAACATGTTGCACTTTGTTGGTCAGTACTGTAAGGCCTGTGATCTGTGTCTTTGCATGAAGGCGCAGAAGCGCCACCTTTCGGCGAACTACACCCCCTCCCAATCCCTGAAATTGCTGGGATGTGGTAAGTGTTGATTTCATCACCGAACTTCCGGACTCCCATGGCTTCGATGCAATGATGGTGGTGGTAGACTTGGTGAGCAAGCGCAGCCATTTCATACCCACTCACACCACCATTATGGTGCTGGGATTGGTGTGATTGTACTTGCAGAACGTGTGGAAGCTTCATGGTCTCCCTAAATCGATGCTCTCGGATCGGGGACTGCAGTTCGTAGTGCAATTCATGCGCGAATTGTATTGCTTGTTGGGGATCACCATTTCGGCATCCACAGTGTATCACCCACAGTCCAATGGGCAAACTGAATGGGTCAATCAGGAGCTCAAGCAGTACATCCGCTGATGATACTCAACCCAGGAAAACCACCAAAACAGCCGATGAGGCAACTGATGATATTTGCGATGAGTCAGAGGAAGGGTGCGATGCATTCCAAATGTTTGTGGTCCAACCTATGGGAAGATAACTAGTTGGTACTAGTCGTGAAGGTAGTGCTGTAGGAGACGAAGGTGTTTGGTGTGGTCCAATCGAGTATCGATCAATATCAAGGACAATTGACAAGATCGACGGTGAACAATGTTTATCGTCAATAGTCAATGTGTGAATTCTGAGGACCTTTTGATAGGTCAATAGTATATGAAGACTATAGCTGATGGCTAGGAAGTGTTGGAATGGTTGCTAGTGCTAACGATCAGAGGATCGAAGGAAGATCGAGGACGATGATGGTCACAGAGGTTTCTCATCGATCGAGAAAACTCATAGAAGTTTAGATTGTTTTAGAGGATAGATCTGATTCTTAGAACTTAATATGAGACAATAGGTGAAGATGATTTCTTGTATTTCCAAGTAGATACTACAGAGTTTTATATGTTTTAAAGAAACTTCCTAAAATGGAATGAGAAACATGTGTAGAACATGAGGCAAAAGATATGAGTTAAGGCACAAGGCCAAAAAGGAGACTGGAATCCAAACAAGAAAGAGATGTATCATATGATGAAGGAGTAATAAAGGGAAAGAACTAAAAAGAGACTGTCCTTTGTGTATAAACCATGCTAAGTCTCGCAATAATCCATCCAGCGGGTTCTGTACACGATAGAGACTTGGAACGAGGCTGACCTATCATCAGCAGGTTTGAGCACAAGTTGGAGTACTCCCTGGCGCATGGTATTCCACCATTTAGTTAATGAATGTGGCGCCCGATGTTGCTCGCAGTCTCTTGATATCGATCGATAATGCTCAATGATGATCGACGATGGTCGACGATGTTCAATCATGGTCATGGTTTGTTCAAAGTTGATCGGGGATGTTTGATGGTTGGTTAGAGGGATCTTAGGGGCTTTTGAGGTAGTCCTAAGGTTGTGCGATGTGGTCTCTTGGTACAATCGATGTCGCTGATGATGTTTCGACATGGTCGATATGATATCATGATTGATAGACTGGGTCGCGCTGCATCTGGGACATCGTAGGAGTTAGCTGATGTGATTAGAATGATGTTAAAGTGGTGAATCGGCCTTTGAGCTGAGGAGACAACCTATCACTGCATTTTTGTGAATGAGCACCAAAATGATTGGGACACTCTGCTCCCTCTGGGCAAATTCACATACAATAACCATGTCCACTCATACACCCAGCAATCCCCCTTCTTCGTTGACACTGGCAGACATCCACAGATGGGTTTTGAGCCCACCCAACGACCCTCGAGGCTTGAGGCAGTCAATGAGTTTGCGGATCAGATGAAGTCGACATTGGGGGAGGCTTGTGCCGCCCTTGCCAAATTGAAGGATGATATGGTGAGGTACTATAACCAATGGTGAATTCCCACACCGATTTTTGCAATTGGCAAAAAGGTCTTCCTGGATGCTTCAGATATCAGCACAACTAGACCCATGAAGAAATTTGTGCACCGCTTCCTGGGGCTGTACCCAGTCATTCATCGTGTCGGCTCGCATGCATATCGCCTCCAACTGCCACCATTGATGGCTCAAATACATCTGGTGTTCCACATCGTCAAGCTCATGCCCATGCCAATGGACCCGATCAAAGGTTGCCATGCAAAACCACTGCTGCCCCCCAAGATCATAGGAGGAGAGGAGAGGTACAAGGTGGATGAGGTGCTGGACAGCAGGATGAAGGGTAGGAAGTTGCAGTATCTGGTCAGATGGAGAGGTTATGGGCATGAAGAGAATTCATGGATTCCAGAGGAGGATCTTGATGCCACAAAACTAATCGCAAACTTCTACAGGGCTCATCCGAGTGCCCCAAAACATGTTAACGCACTTACCTTTGGACAGATGGGATTCTGACCATGATATCAGCACCAATGGAACTTTGCACATTGGGACACTGTGCCTTAAGGGGGGGTGATGTAAGGGGAACGCCTTACAAGCCCCTACAATGGTTGGCACACATTTGCAAACATTTCCGCACACGTGCAAATGTTTGCACAACAAAGCACCTTTTGCGCCAACCATCTACAAACTGTCTGATATGTTGATCCATCAGCCTCTATTGTACTCTCACCATTCTCACAGTCAATAGCCCTGTGCAAGCTGTTGTCGCAGTTTGCGCCTTTGCGCAAACCAGTTGCGCAATCGTTGCACCTGTGGAAATGATTGAGGATGTCTTTGCATGCCCATTACCAATCATGGCCTGATGCGGACACCACTTACCGAGCATGGCCTGATGCGGACACTATCACTGATTGATGGCTGTCTCCCCAAATGGGAACATGACCCTGGATCTGAATTAGTGCTAGGATGGAAGGGGCTCCAAGTATTTTAGAATGTTGCATGCCTTCCATATATATACTTTGGCCTTGCACCGGACTCCTTAGAGTTTTCTCTTTGGTTTTCCCTTGCAAGGTATGGATGGGTCTTTTCCTTGTTCAATAGTTATTGAATCTAAACTTTGGTTTTCCCTTGCAAGTATCGAGTTCTTAGGACTCTGATCGTAAGGTTGCCCTTATAAAGACCATCTGTGAAAAACTTGGTGGTCAGAGTAGATGGCCGATTCAACGACGATCCACTGTACCAAATTCTCACACAAATCGCCTTTCAAATCATCATCTTTGACTGCCACTAATGTTATATCTGTCATAGCGCTTGTGTCTCTACTAATATGGATAATCACTCAATAATAGATTGTAATCATCAATACCAATTTGTAATGTTGTATTGAAGTTAAGTGTACCGGCAATTGAGATAGCTGGTTGTAAAATTTCCTTTTATACTTGAAATCCATGTCTCGGCTAATTTTTCAGTCCCACGGTTAGTAAAGTCAGTAATTTTTGTAATGGTTGCACAGAACTTACTGACCATGGGGAAAAAGGAAATGTTTTTCTTATAGCACTGAATTTTTCCTCAATTCCCAGTCTGAAGAACAAGTCTTAACTTTGTTAAAGGACTCGTAATGATCCAAAATAAAATAAAAATAGTTGTGCCGACATAGTCTGTGAAAATCACCAGGTGGCAGTGAATAAATCCCATGCCATTTGATGCCATGCGTTCCTCTCTGTGGGAGGAATGGCGGACACATGGACGGTACCAACAAATGTGGTCATCATGTAGATGTAACATGGCATGAGAGGTGGATTCAATCTCCAACCTCTCATCCCTAGATAATGGCACTTTGTCCAACTCGGGGATGGAGGACAAAGGTGGTGACAGGGCAGGGGGTGCCTCCGGATAAAGGAGCTCAGCAATGCTGAGCTCCTGTGTATACACATCCTCTCATTCGAGGCTGTGAGTCCATTGTTTGTGCGCGACATAGATGTCTTACGCCCATCACACACAATCGATAGTTTGCCTTGAGGCGAGCCTAGGGCTGCTTTTGGCATAAGCAAGGGCCTCCTGCATAGCAAGAGAGTCCTCGTCATCATCAGGGTCGGAGAGGTCTTCCCCAGCCCACAGATCTCACAACACATTAAGGGTTGCTGCTACCTCTGGTTTGTTCTGTACAGACCGGGTGTCATAGTCTTGGGCATCATCGTCAAAGATGTCACCCATAATCAGGGAGGGGTCGTGAAGGCCCCGGTGTGTGGTTTGGTCTCTTGTTTGCCATTTAGGCATTGAGAGTGAATTAGCGCAAGTAGATGATGGTAGAAATCAAGATACGTAGTGTGGAATCGATAACAGTTGGTCCCTTATCTCAGTTCCAGGTCCACCCAATACAGCCTCCAACTGCTCCGAGGGGGCAAACAGGCCGCACATCCTGTTGCCTGGTGGGAGAAGATCAAACCCAGGTCATAACACCCCAGAGGAGTGAGCACCAGAGGTAGAAGGTTGGCAGTGAGGAGCAGCCACCAGAGCATTGACTTAGCTGTCAGGGGGCACCATCACCCAGCCCCTTTTAACGATGGTGTATTCCAAGCAGGTAGTCAGTGTAGCTTGTCCCTAGTAGTAGTGACTCACAGAGCATGGAGGTTGGAAGTCTCGAAGACGAAGCAGGGGGTTCTGAACACCCCTCTGTCAACTAAATGGTGCAGTAACAGTTGCATGGGCAACAGTCCTGCAATACTTTCCAAACCACCTATAGGGGTGGTACGGAATGCACCAAGGATCCAGCATGCAGCGATGGATTGCACCTGGGCCAATGTCTTGATGACACCCTTGACACATGCACCTTTGAAGTGCCAAAGTCTCAGTCCATATGTCATAATAGGTATGACGCATGAACAGTAGAGGAGGCACTTCTGCATGGGGTTTAACCCTCTTACAGAGTTGCCAAGCATTCCCATTGCCCTCGCTGTAGTGATGGCTTTGGTGGAGTAAAATCATGTGTGCTCCTTGAAGGAGAGTTTGCGATCAAAGAAGAACCCTAGGTACCTCCAGGTGACCTTGGGTTTGAGGCAAGAGGTGTCCGATTCACCGATCGCGGCCATGGCTCCCATGGTGGGGTGGGGGGGGGGGACCCCCCAGAAAAGGAAACTAATGTAAGCAAAGCAAGAGAACAGCGACTCAAGCAAGATTGCTCGGCAAGGTTGGCATCTCAGATGGCTTTTGCGATAAGCCTTCATCTTGACTGATGGTTTGGATGCATATCTTCAGATGCGTCAATGGCAACACACTTTCTCCAGGTTTCAATGCAGTATCCATGTGAATTCTGCGCCCAATCAAGTCTCAACAGGGCATGTTCAGTACACATTCAAACTGGCAAGGCTATTTCAACATGCTCTCCCGCTTATGATTTCAAGATCTCTCCCGCTTCAAGGATCTCAAAGCAGAAGGCATGCACAAATGTTCCAATCCAATGCAAATTCTGTCCAAATATTCATTGGAAGTACAACATGCACTGACACCTTCAGGAATGACACCCTTCTTGGGAAAGCAATGCGACCTCAAGAGCTCAATGAATTCTGTGAAAAGATCACCATAACCAATGAGGAAGAGAATAGGCTAAAGATACCAGAAAGTAAACAAGGTTGGTCCACAGTCATATACACTGATATGTATGATTTACATCGTCTGAACCACCTCCCATTTATCCACGATGGTCAGGGAGATTCTCCATGAAGATCAAGGCAAACATCTTTTGTGCCTGCTTCTCTTGAACCATTTCCTCTGATTTCTCTTCTGATCCCACCCAGACTTAATTACACTTCAGGTATGCATGGTAAAGATGTGTTTTCCTAGATTACTTGTCGTATATAATCTTTCATATTAAACTTACCAGCATTGGACTCGGAACAGAGTTGATTCAAATTTGATGGCAAGGGTCTATGCCGTGCACATGCTGTGTCCCGGAAATCACCAGTCATGCTTTGTCATGAATGGATCTGATGGCCATGATTGGTGGATCTGACACCTCTTGGTTTGAGGGGAGTTGCCCATGTACGGGGCAAATCCTAAGTCTATCGGCAGAGGAGTGAAGCTCCTTGACCTTGAGAAGTGAAATATCTCAGACTTGTCATGTTCCAAGACAAGTACGAGGGATGTGAATGCCTGGAAGATCCAGCCATATGCTTCTGTGAGAAGGGGGAGGTTGTCCTCCACCTGTGTGGAGTGGGCGATGAGGGTACCATTATGAGTCCTTAACAATGTTAAGTATTACAGACTCATTCTTCATACCAGGAATCGAGGAAAAATTCAGTGGTATAAGAAAAACATTTCCTTTTTCCCCATGGTCAGTAAGTTCTGTGCAACCATTACAAAAATTACTGACTTTACTAACCGTTGGACTGAAAAATTAGCCGAGACACGGATTTCGAGTATAAAAGGAAATTTTTCATCCGGCTATCTAAATTACCGGTAACCTGCAGTAAATCCATTACAAACTGTTATTGATAGTTTCATTACAAACTATTATTGATCAGTTACAAACTTTGTATTGAAATTTTGAAATTTGATGATACTTCGGGGGTGCCCTAAAGTTATCACGTGTGCCAAATATTGACTTCTCTCCCCCCCTGTAATGTTTCAGCTACAAACAAAGTCCAGGACCTGGGAACATACAACGCAGTTAGGATCTGAGGGTCCATCAAGAGACATATTCCTCGCCTCACCTCGAAAGAGGACAAGGCAAGGACTGATTATAGGGGTGACCTCGACAAAGCCTGGGCTGCTGCCCAGGTTGAGGAAGACACTCTCGTCATAGCAGTGGACTCTTTGGTGCCCACTGACACCAAATTTCAAGCTGTCGCTTGTGCTCTTGTCTTCGGGCAAGGTGAACAAGTAGACCGCATTGTCTCAGCTTCGGGGAGGAGAACCCCCCCAGAAGTCGAACTCTTCACTCTCCAACTGGGCATCTCCGCTGCTTGCAGCAAGGGATGCAAAAAGTTGGTGATCTTCTCGGATTCTACAATGGGCATCGAGTCCCTGGTGGACCCAAAACCATGTTCTGGGCAGATCTTTGCTCTGGACGCTTGTCGCTCCCTTCATCCCTGGCTAGCTGGAGACGAGGAAAGAAATGTTACATTCTGGCATGTCCCCTCAAAGTTCAAGTGGCATGTACACAAGAAAGCTCATGATGTAGCTACATCTACCAAGATCTCTGCAGGCAGATGCCCATGGATGTCTTTAGACTACCTCAAGACCCAGGTCGAAAAAGCAGTCTGTAAGGATTGGCACACGCGGTTCCTAGACCCAGCATATTGTGGCTGGTACTTCCTCCAACTTAAAGGGGTTGGAGGAAAACTGGTATTACCCTCGACTCACAAAGGTGGGCCCTGGCTGAAAGTGTCGGGAGACAGCACAACTGGCACCTCCCGACTCACCCGAATGGTCACTGGCCATGCTCCCCTAGGGGAGTATCGCCATTGTTTCTCCCTCGACAGGGAGTACCAATGTTGGTGCCTCGGCCCTGAGATACAAACTTGGGACCATGTATTACGTGTCTGCACTGCAGTGGATCACACCGAAACTTGTGCAAGCCCAGACTCCATCAAAGGCTTCTACAAATTCTTGGACACAAACCCTGCACTAGGGTTGTTCACCCCACTTGTGTGGGACCCAGGATAGGTTGTGTGTGCAGGGCATATGACCCCTGTCTGGTCCTGGCTAGTGTGATTGGTATGTTGGTGGCAGCCGTAGAAGGCGGCTGACGAGTCCATTAACTCTCATAAAGGGGGCCTGCCCACGTTCAGGAGCATCTGTCAGGGCAGGGGCACAACACCAGGTATGGGTTCGGGGAGGCACCTGAGTGCTGACAAATCCATTTAGGTGCCCACCAAAAGTGTGCATGCACACTTTTGGCAGCGCCTAAATTTTGGTCACATGTTACATCACACTTTTGGCGACTACACTTTCCTTTCCGAGCTGAGAGGCTCATGTCGGGGCAGCAGTTTCCCCTAAATCTTGCACACATACCCGTGGAGTCTCGAGGGACACACATTGTCAAGTCCAGGTTGTCGGTATGCCACCACTGGCGAGTCTGTTTACTTGATAAAGGGGGCCTCCTTAGTGGTCATCGCAGTTATCCAGGTGGTTGGTGTGAAGATGAGCAGGAGGGGGACTTGGATCGGGCATAGTGTACTTCGTGTGTATGTCTCTGCTGCAGACTGCATTCGGGTGCTGCGTTATAAATTTCTGACCCAAAAAAAACAAAAAACAAGAGACATATTCCACCTGTAAAAAAATTTAGTATCCATCGAGTCATTTGCTTGTCCACCTTACCTTGAAAATCTCCTATAAATGTGAAGCCCTTTGTCTTCAGGTATTGCACATGTTGGGAGAATGCCAGGAATTCAGCATGATGGAGAGTGGTACCATTGAGGTAATCAAATGGTTTTACAGAACCATTTCCAATATACTTCACGAACATTCTGTCACTTGCTTCATCGATGAATTCCTCAATCATGTACATCTCACATGTTGCATCGGAGATAGTGAGCGCGCTCTTCACAAAGCGCATTCTTGGGATTGTAAAAGTATGGGCACTGTGGGCTTCAATATATTCATCAACAAAACTGTAAACCATCTCCATGAGAGCTGAAGCCCAGCAGAGACAATTGATCTCGGCACTAAGCTTTGCAATCTGTGTGTGGCTGTCATAGGTTTGCCGAGCCCCCAAAGCCTTGCACATATACCAGCACTGTTTAATGCAGATAGTGGTGGAACCTGCGGAGATGGGGAGACTTGAGTGACGAAACAAGGCTTTTTTAAAATCTCCATATTTTGCAGTCACGCCGGGATTGTAAATGAGCATTGCAGGGGTGGGACCTTCACAATCTCTGATTGCATCAAATGAACAGGCATGGCTGAGGCTAGAAAAGGTTGTCATAGCCGTTGGGTAGAGCATGCATTGTATGGAAACAGTGTTCATTATTGCATGATTAAGGTCAGTTTACTCATCTTTGTGAACTGGGCCTCAAGAGCTCGCCATACATCAATAGCAGATGGTGAGCCTAAATTGGCCACTTGCACAGGCTGTGTGTTGGGAGGCGTGGTGAGGTCGGTGACTGGGTGATCACCGCAGCATACCTTGGCACGAGGGGGGGATGTGACACTGACTTTCTATTTTCCAGATAATTTGTTTCAGCGATTTGAGCAACTGTTAAATTCAAATACACACAGATACAGAGAGTTGGAGCTTCCTCAACCGCTTCCGTCCTACAAATGGGGTTGGAGGTGGTGAGTCATCAGTCATCAGATGATCTTGGTAGCAATGCATCATGTCCTTCCATTTCTGTAATGTATGATATCGACATCTTCTTCATTTGTTGATTAGGCAAATGCATCTTTGTGGGGATTTAGAGATAAATACAGTCCATAGATGAAGTAAACACACTGGTCCATCTTCCATGTCCTTGAGGCGTCCCAAAATCTTTGCATACTGATTATATGCCAGTTCCAGGTAGAGCTCTAAAACCTTGTTTGGGGTGAATTGTATGGTTTTAGATCTCCCTTTTGGTAGGAAGAACTTGGCTGAGATTGTGCCCATGTCCTAAAGGGATGAGCTCAACCCAATCCTTGAAGCGAAGGCGAAGATCTTCCATGGCCAGGATGTCTTCCTTGGACCATATCAAGAAAGGTGGACATCGCTCCTTGACTTGTTACAACCACCATAAACAGTGGTAAACACCTCTGCTCAACGTTGCTTGCAACGTCGACACTTCAATTTACATCTGATCTTCGATCAGATTTCACCATCACGAACGCTCTCGGCGTCTCCAGGCCTGGCCTGATTTGCTAAGAGATCCACCCATCCGATCCTTGGGGATGCCCTGGTCATTGTTTTGGACAATGGCTGCTATCTGTCTCATTCCCTTTGGCTTCGAGGATCCTGGCTAGGTGAGTGGTGTCTATGAAAGAGTAGTCTGGGTCCCTATGGGGGCTTAGAGTGGGTGTGGGATGCCTGCTTCAATGCTCGCCCAAGTAGATGCGCTCGTTTAGCTGGGGGAGGTCTGGCTTAGGGGGAGGGACGCTTCTACTGGACTGTTGGTCAGCATGGATGCCACCAACCTCCTTGCTCTGTGAGTTTCTACTACTAGAGACATGCTACACTGACTATCCACCTGGAATACACCATTGTTAATAGGGGCCAGGTGACGGTGCCCCCTGGGGGCTAGGACAACGCTTGGGTGGCCGCTTCTCACCACCCACTCTCTACCTCCGGTACTCACCCCCCCCTGGGGTTTTGTGACCTGGGTTCAATCCTCTCCCACAAGGCAGCAGGATGTGTGGCCTGTCTGTCCCCTCAGAGCATTTGGAGACTGTATCAGGTGGATCCGGAACTGAGATAAGGGACCATCTGCTATCGATTCCATGCTACGTACCTTGACTTCTACTGTCATCTACTCATGCTAACACACTCTCAATGCCTAAACGGTGAACCAGAGACCATCCACCTCACCGGGGTCTACACGACCCCTCCCTGATCACGGGTGACATCTTTGATGATGCCCAAGACTACGACACCTGGTTCGAACAGAATGAACTGGAGGTAGCAGCTGCATTAAAGGCAGTTAGAGATCTATGGGCTGGAGAAAACCTCTCCAACCCTGATGATGATGATGATGATGACTCTCTTGCTATGCAGGAGGCTCTCATTTATGCCGAGGGGGGGCCTAGGCTCGCCTCGAGGCAAATGATCGATCATGTACAATGGGCACAAGGTGTCGACGTTGCGCACAAACAATGGACTCGCAGCCTCCCACGAGAGGATGTGTACTCACAGGAGCTCAGCATAGCTGAGCTCCTTTATCTGGAGGCATCCCCTGCCCCGTAACTGCCTTTGCCCCCCATCCCCAAGTTGGTGGAGGACAAAGTGCCATTATCAAGGGATGAGAGGCTGGAGATCAAAGCCACCTCTCATGCCATGTTGCATATACTGGACGTGATGACCTCCTTTGTAGGTACCGTCTGAGTGTCCGTGGTTCCTCTCAATGAGAGGAACTCTTGGCGCCAGATGGCATGGGAGCTCTTCACCACCACCTGGCAGTTTTCAGAGAGCATGATGGAGTCGCTTCGACATTGCTTCTTGTCCTCTTACCGTGACGTGCACAGCCACAAAAACTTCGTTGACACTGTTTTCTCAATTTGCAGCTCAATCTGTCTATGATCCCTGTGATCCGGTTTATCCAGCATCTTGCCAACGCATGTCAGACTCATATAGTATAAGAGGGGGAAGATCGGGCAAGGCGATGGATGAGGGGAGACCCTCTAGATCCAGTATGCCCAGAACTCCTGGCGATGACCCAATTGACTCTCTGCGGCTCTCTGGGAGCCACAGAACCACACAGAATGCACCCTCAGTGGGCCCTCACAGGACCCAAAGTGGCTCTCCAACCCCCTCCCCCTATGGGGCAGGGATCGTCACTCCATGAGCACAGCGATTCAGTGTGCCAGCGCTATCTCCCAGGCGGGCCACTCCGTCCCCTGCACCTCCTACCACCCCCTCTACACCTGCTTCCCAGTGGGCTGACGAGATGGAGATCCCTGTGATCGCTGATACAGAGATGATGAGCGACAATTGGGCTGATCCCCCTGTCTTTGCATGTGAGTTTGGGAAATATGCCGATGGAATCTTGACTGTTATGCGCAGGACAGGCTCCAGACAGGTCACTGCTGAACAACGGCGGCCCATAGCTGAGAAGCTGGGAGCGGTGCTTGATGCAGCATCTGCTGTCAGCCTTGATCACGACTCGGGAGGACCCGTCCTCTGGAGTGCCATAGACAGGATCACTGGAGGGAAACAACCGAGGTCGGGAACCATCACTGGTGATCCAAACGATGTCCCAAGGACTGACTTTCTGGAGGGATGGGATGGGCAACACCCCCCCCTCACAAATCTGCGAGGACGCGAGGCCCTAAGGGGGCTCGACCTCTTCCCAAACCCCCAACAGGGGGTACTTCTTCGTCATGGGGTAGAGGACCTCCTCCCCCTGTGAACTCGTCTACCAAGCCTTCGGGCAGGCAGCCGCTCCTTGACTTGTTACAACCACCATAAACAGTGGTAAACACCTCTGCTCAACGTTGCTTGCGATGTCGACACTTCAATTTACGTCTGATCTTTGATCGGATTTCACCATCACAAACGCTCTCAGCGTCTCCAGGCCTGGCCTGATTTGCTAAGAGATCTGTCCATCCGATCTCCGGGGATGCCTCGGTCACTGTTTCTGACAGTGACTGCTATTCGTCTCAATCTCCTGGGCTTCGAGGATCTTGGCTAGGTGAGTGTTGTCGACGAAAGAGTAGTCTGGGCCCCTATGGGGGCTTAGAGTGGGTGTGGGATGCCTACTTCAACGCTTGCCCAAGTCATCGCATTTGTTTAGTTGGGGGAGGTCTGGCTTAGGGGGGAGGACACTTCTACTGGACTGTTGGTCGTCCTGGGGGCCACCAACCTCCATGTTCTGTGAGTCTCTACTACTAGAGACATGCTACACTGACTACCCACTTGGAATACACCATTGTTAAAAGGGGCCGGGTGACGGTGCCCCCTGGGGGCTAGGACAACGCTCTGGTGGCCGCTTCTCACCACCAACTCTCCACCTCCGGTGCTCACTCTTTTGGGGTGTTATGACCCGGGTTCAATCTTCTCCCACCAGGCAGCAGGATGTGCGGCCTGCCTGCCCCCTCGGAGCATTTGGAGGCTGTATCGGGTGGACCCAGAATTGAGACAAGGGGCCAGCTGTTATCGATCTCATGCTACGTACTTTGACTCTTATCGTCATTTACCTGTGCTAACTCACTCTCAATGCCCAAACGGCCAAACAGAGACCAAACCACACGCTGGGGCCTTCATGACCCCTCCTTGATTATGGGTGACATCTTCGACGATGATGCCCAAGACTACGACACCTGGTTCGCACAGAACGAACCGGAGGTAGCAGCTGCGCTAGGCAGTTAGAGATCTGTGGGCTGGGGAGGACCTCCCCAACCCTGACAATTATGAGGACTCTCTTGCTATGCAGGAGGCCCTCACTTATGCTGCACGCTGCGTATTTTGATTAATAGCATCATATACCAGTACTAACTTGCTCTCAATGCCCAAATGGACAACCAGAGACAATCGTTCCAATGATCTTACACCTCTGGCAGCTGTCCCAGCTTCCTATGTGGCGATGCCAACAGCTCTAGCAGAGCTTCAATCTGGGGAACCCTCATCCCAGTACTGTGCCGTCGTTGTCCCAGATGGCTGCACTGTTACTAGTGTGGGGCATTCCGCTCCACATCCATCACCGCCAGTCTGCTGGCTGCTGTCGGGTTGGTGACAAATGTCGCCGCCCTTTACATTCTCCCCACTGCGGGGGGGAAACTGTTATCAAGCACATGTGCCTGGAGCGCATTTACTCAAGGGGGGCTACGGTCCCCTGCCTACGGTAGTTCTGGTGAATAACCAGCTACCTCATTTCTGTCACTTGTCAGCATCGCTTCTTGTCTTCCTACCGCGATGTGCACAGCCACAAAAATCTTCGTCGACACCGTTTTCAACCTTTGTAGCTCAATCCGTCCTCGATCTCAGCGATCCGGTATCACCAGCGTCTTACCAGCGCATGTCAGATTCGTTTTCCAGAAGAGGGGGGAGATTGGGCGAGGCGATGGATGAGGGGAGACCTTCTAGATCCGGTACGCCCAGAACTCCTGGCGACGACCCAATTGATTCCCTGCGGCTCTCTTCGAGCCGCAGATCCACACAGAACGCACCCTCAGTGGGCCCTCACAGGACCCAAAGAGGTTCTCCAACCCCCTCCCCCTATGGGGCGGGCATCGTCACTCCGCGAGCACAGCATTTCAGCGTGCCAGCGCTATCTTCCAGAGATGCAACCGCGTCTCCTGCACCTCTGGCTACCCCTTCTACACCTGCTTCGTGGGCTGATGAAGTGGCCGACAATCTCTCCTCCCACGTCATTCAGGACACGGAGATGGCTAGCGATGACTGGAGTGGACCCCAGACCTTCGCCAAAGACCTGGGAGAGTACGCTGAAGGGTTCCGCATTGTTCTTAACAGGACGGGATCTCGACGACCGACTGCTGAAGACCGGCAGCTCATAGCGGAACGACTGGGCTCGGTGCTTGTAGCAGCTGCCGAGGCTGGTATAGATCGTGACTCAGGGAGCTCGTTGCTCCGGGGAGCAATAGACAGAATCGCAGGGGGCAGCAAACGACCTAGGTCGGGCACTGTCACCGATAACCCCAATGTGGACTATCTGGAGGGATGGGATGGGCAACGCCCCCCCCCCTCACAAATCAGCGAGGACTCGAGGCCCGAAAGGGGCTCGACCTCTTCCAAAACCCCCAGCAGGGGGCGTTTCTTCATCATGGGGTCGAGGACCGCCTCCCCCCATGAACTGGTCCACCAGGCCTTCGGGCAGGGGGACCTTTGCTCAGGTCGCTCGCTTCCCTGGGGGGCGAGCACCTAATACATCCATGGATGGCCTTGTGCGATTAGCCAAGGCCTTCCCTGAACTTCCAACTGACAAGCTGGCTGACATACAGCAGCACGTTGGCCCCTCCAAACCGAAGGCTACAAAGCCCTCCCCTACTGTCCATGGACCATCAAGACGACAGGTCCTGGTCCACGTTCGTCCCCCCCTCGGGGCGGAGACAAACCCTGCTGACTTCTTGGACCATGTCCGAGCCACTCTCGGACTGCACCACTCTAAGTTAGTGGCTCAGTCCGCATCAATGCATGCTGGTAACTTATCAGTAGCTACTGACGTTGTGGCCTCTGAAGAGGACCTTCGTTGCTTCAAGGAGGCCACCCACAAGGCGTTCCCCTTCGCGTTGCAGGTGGACGCAGCGCTACCCACTTCCACATCATACCTCAAGCTGGTCGATGTGCCATTTATCGCTAACGACAAGGTGTTAACGCCTGACGTCGTCATCGCACACTTGGGAAAGTCCGGAATATCGGACCTCACAGTACTACAAGTCCCTCCCCGCGTTGTACGTGATTCGAAGATGTCGGATACGTGCACCGTATATCTTAACATCGCTGACTCAGTCAGTGGTGCACGAGCTAAGGCTCTTATCGGTCGTGGCATCCAATTTGGACGCTACGTCGCTTATGTTAGGGCTGCCAGGGCCAACCCAGGCCTGCCCCTATGCCAACGCTGCTGGAAGTGGGGCCACCCCACCCCAGCATGCAGAGCTCCACAGACCAAGTGTCCAATCTGTGCAGGCCCACACCGCAAGGAGCACCATCGTGCCCTTGCTGGGTGTTGTAAGGGAAACGCTAAGGCTAACCCTCCCGGCTAGATGTGTAAACTGCCGAAAAAATCACGCATCCGACAATCGTCGATGCAACTTCTGGCGACATTGCTTTGACCGTGAGTGGATCAAAGCTCGCTATGACGAGGTGAGTGTGAGACGCAACTCTCGCTCCCCTCCTACTTACCATCCCGCAGGACGCGGTGGCCGAACGTAAATGAGGGATAGACTTAGATCTACACCGCAGTTGTGTATATTTAGTCAGAATGTTAACTGTAACTGGGGATACATGGACTCTTTACTGGCAGACCTGATAGATGACTATGATTTGCTGTTCATCCAAGAGCCTCCGTGGCGATTAATAAGATACGCCCCTTCTGCCCACAACAGGGAAGGGGAAGAAGTCATAGGCGCACCAATGAGTCCGAACTGGGGGACATTAGTGTGCCCCTCGGGCATCGAGTCCCCTCCACACGTCGCTGTATACTTTGCGAACAGCATCGCTAATTTAAGACCAGGTCTCAGACGAGATCTGATCGACAATCGTGACATCCTCCTTTTCTCATTGGGAATAGGGGAGGACGTCGTGCTACTCGCTAACGTATACTCGGATAGCCAACACTCGGCCATCACGCTCTTATTTGAGAACGTCATGACGATTCCACGCTTACACTTTATGTGCGGTGACTTCAACGTGAGACACGCCTCCTGGGACCCCCAGGGGCCTGAACACTCTATCCATGCTGACCACTTAGTGGAGACGGCTACGGCACTAGGCCTGACCAGAGCCCTACCAGTTATGGAGGGCCCCACACACTTCCCCCCTCAACAGGGCCTTCACCCCACGGTGATCGACCTGATGTTCGTACCCACAGATCTTAGATTCGTACTGTACTGTGAGATTGTACCTGAAGCCAGAGGAACATCTGACCACGCTCCGCTGACATTAGTGCTACCTGGCCTGGGATCTTTGGTCCTGGTCACCAAGTGGTCCATCAAAAAAGGATCCGAGGAGGAAGCATCTTACCGAGATGCCATCTCTTCTGCTTTAACTCCGTGGCTAGACTGGCACGGAGATACTTTGGCAGAAATCAATGATGTCGTCTCGGCGATATCAACGATTTTAAACAAGGCATGGGAAAACCATGCCAAGGAATCCCGCCTCGGCAAGTCGTCCAAAGGGTGGTGGACAGACGAATGCAGTGGTGCCCTAGACGCGTACAGAGCCTCTCATAATGAGGAGGACTGGAAGCACTATAGAAAAGTCATGCGACACGCAAAGCGAGACTTTTTCGATGACCGTATCCAAGAAGTGGCTACGATGAACAGACGACCCTGGGACTTGATGTCCTGGACTCGCCAACGCAACCTCCCATCGTACGAGGCTATCTCCTATGGGGGAGAACCCTGTAACGATCTGGACTCTCTCTGGGCTGCCCTTGATGGGTCCTATAATGCTGCCTCAAATCGAGTAGTCGATCTGAGCATCCTCGATGAACTTGATCCGGTGCCTGAAAGGGTCTGGACCCCGTTCTCCGTTACAGAAATGAAAGAAGCGCTAAATGTGTGCTCTTTCCGTTCCGCTCCAGGGCCCGATCATGTTACATGGTCGCACCTTAAACACTGGTGCACCAACCCAGAAGTGGCAGGGCTCATCACCTGCATTGCTGAGGCGTGCATCACTGCTGGCCACTGGCCGGCTCACTTTAAGGAGTCCCTGTCAGTTATTATCCCGAAGCCAGGGAAACCTAATTACTCTACCCCTAAGTCGTTCAGGCCCATCGTGCTTCTGAACACTCTGGGTAAATTAGTCGAAAAGATGTTGTCAAGGTGACTTCAATTCGACGGCGTCGCACACGAGGCCTTCGAGCAAAACCAGTTCGGGGGCGTCGCCCAGCGTTCCACTGAGGATGCAGGAATCTACCTCACCCATCTTGTCAGGGCAGGATGGGCTAAAGGACTCAAAACGAGTGTTGTCGCTTTCGACATCGCTCAATTCTTCCCCTCCTTGAACCACCAGGTTCTGCTGGAGATCATTTCTCGGTCGGGGTTCCCTGCGCAAGTAGTGAACTTCTTCCGTTCATATCTGGTCGGTCGCAAAACGACCTACAAATGGAACGCTTTCTCATCTGGCTCCTTTGCAGCCGATGTGGGAGTGGGTCAGGGCTCTGCTTTGTCCCCTGTCTTATCGGCGTTGTATTTAACGCCCATTATGAAGCTCTTCAGAAGAAGCGAAATCGGCAGAGATGTCGATCTCATGTCGTATGTGGATGATGGCACCCTCATCGCCCGCTCCCCACAGCTGGAGGACAACCTCCCCTTGCTTAAAAAAGCGTATGGCTGGATATTCCAGGCATTCATCTCCCTCGGGCTTGTCCTCGAACACGACAAGTCCGAAATATTTCATTTCTCAAGGGCGAGGAGATTCACTCCCCTACCCATCGATCTCGGCTTTGCCCCATACACGGGCGATACTCCCCTCAAACCCAAGGTTACCTGGAGGTACCTTGGCTTCTTCTTCGACCGCAAGCTCTCTTTTAAGGAGCACACGCGGTTCTATTCCACCAAAGCCCTTACCACTGCGAGGGCGATGGGAATGCTTGGCAATTCTGTCAGAGGGTTAACCCCTATGCAGAAATGCCTTCTGTACCGTTCGTGTGTCGTACCTATTATGACATACGGGCTCAGACTATGGCACTTCAAAGGCGCTCGCGTCAAAGGTGTCATCAAAACGTTGGCCCAAGTGCAGTCCATTGCTGCACGTTGGATCCTCGGTGCATTCAGAACCACCCCAATCGGTGGCCTGGAAAGTATCGCCGGACTGCTGCCTATGCAGCTGTTACTGCGTCGTTTAGTCGACAGAGGGGTATTCAGAACCCCTCTATTGGCTCCATCACACCCCCTAAGGGCAATCTTAGGGCCTAATCACGTCGGTACTACCCACTCTCATGAGCTAGGACTCTGGGGAGGGAACGTGCTCGACACACTCAACCTGCAAGGCCCATCTGTCGCCTCGGCTGCGGCTCTGGCCCTCGTACCAGGCGATGAATTCGACCCCTTCGGGGAAGAAAACACACCTGGGAACAGAGTGAAGGATTTATTCCCCACTCGTTTCTCCTCTCATCGCCTCACCTCTAAGGAGGATGGAGTGAGGAATTCTTACAGGAGTGACCTCGATAAGGCCTGGGCTTCTGCCCAGGTCGAGGATGACACTCTCGTCGTTGCAGTGGACGCTTCGGTGCCCACAGATGCCAAATTTCAAGCTGTCGCCTGCGCTCTTGTCTTCGGACAGGGAGAGCAGGTGGATCGCGTTGTCTCAGCCTCTGGGAGGAGAACCCCCCCGGAAGTCGAACTCTTCGCTCTCCAACTAGGCATCTCGGCTGCGTGCAGCAGAGGATGCAAAAAGTTGGTGATATTCTCAGATTCTACCATGGGCATCGAGTCCCTAATCGATCCAAAACCACGTTCTGGGCAAGTCTTCGCCCTGGACGCTTGTCGCTCCCTCCGTCCCTGGCTAGCCAGAGATGAAGAGAGAATCGTTACATTCTGGCATGTCCCCTCGAAATTTGAGTGGAACGTACATAAGATGGCTCACGATGTAGCTACATCTACCAAGATCTCCGTGGGCAGACACCCGCGGACGTCTTTAGACTACCTTAAAAACCAGGTCGAAAAGGCCGTTTGTAAGGATTGGCACACCCGGTTCGCAGATCCGGCGTATCGTGGTCGGCACTTCTACCAACTCAAAGGAGTAGGTGGAAAACCGGTATTACCCTCGACTCACAAAGGTGGGCCCTGGCTGAAAGTTATGGGGAACAACACTACGTTGACTTCCCGTTCAACTCGTATGATTACTGGCCACGCTCCTATAGGGGAGTATCGTCAACGTCTATCCCTCGACGGGGAATACCAATGCTGGTGCCTTGGTCCTGACATACAAACTCGGGACCATCTGCTACGCGTCTGCCCCAAGGTGGATCGCAAAGAAACTCATGCGAGCCCAGACTCTGTCGAAGGCTTCCACGAATTCATGGACAACAATCCTGCATTAGGATCGTTCAACTCACTTGCATGGGACCCAGGATAGGTTGTGCGCGCAGGGCGTATGACCCTCGTCTGGTTCTGGCTAGTGTTATCGGTATGTCGGGGTGGCCGTAGGGCACCAGACGAGTCCGTTAACCCTCATAAAGGGGGCCCACCCGTGTTCAGGAGCGACTGTCAGGGAGGGGGGACACGAAACTAGGTACCGGTTCGGCGAGGCACCTGAGCGCTTTCAGATCCTCTGTCGGTTATGCGTTGCGACAACACCAGTCGACTACGCTCTCCTTTCCGAGCTGAGAGGCTCACGTCAGGGCGGCAGTATCCCCTAAATCTTGCACTCATACCCGTAGGGATTCGGGGAACACGGAATCGTCAAGCTCGGGTTGTCGGTACGCCACCACTGGCAAGTCCATTTACTCGATAAAGGGGGCCCCCTTAGTAGTCATCGCAGCTATCCAGGTGGTTGGTGCGAAGATTAGCAGGAGGAGGACTTGGGCTGGGCGTAGTGTACTTCGTTTGTATGTCTCTACCGCGGACTGCGATTGGGCGCCGCATTATAAACTTTTGACCCAAAAAAAAAAAAAAATTTCTGTCACTTGTGCGTAAGCACGGTGATGGTCCACCTCATTCGTCTGGGGTGGTCAATCCTCGTTGGCTGGGAATATGCAGATGGTTATTCCTCCCACAAGGGGGGATTTACGGTGAATTGACACCACTGCACCTGATCTGACTTTGGTTGGATATGTGGCCGGGGGACCGGTTTGCACCAGCGGGCGACCTAATGGCTAGCTTTGGGAGGGGGGCTCCCCCTCCGGATTATTGCCTTTCCTGTCTGAGAGGACAATGTTAGTGGCCCGCTCACCTAAAGTGGCTAAAACGAGGACCTGGGTTGGGAAGCAGGCGAGGGGAACACATAGATAGAGTAGTACCTTTGTTTGTTCCCACTCCGTGGACTGCACTCGAGCCCCACGTTATAAATTTTTGACCCAAAAAAAAAAAAAAACAAAAGCCTTTGGGCAGGGGGACCTTTGCTCAGGTGGGTTGCTTCCCTGGGGGGCGAGCCCCTAATACATCCATGGACAGCATTGTGCGACTTGCCAAAGCCTTCCCTGAGCTATCAACCAACAAGCTAGCTGACATCCAGCACTGCTCAATGTTGCTCGCAATGTCGACACTTCAATTTACATCTGATCATCAATTGGATTGCACCATCACAAATGCTCTTGGCATCTCCAGGCCTGGCTTGATTTGCTAAGAGATCTGTCCATCCGATCCCGGGGGATGCCCCAGTCATTGTTTTTGACAATGGCTGCTATCTGTCTCGTTCCCCTTGGCTTCGAAGATCCTGGCTAGATGAGTGGTGTCTATGAAAGAGTAGTCTGGGCCCCTATGGGGGCTTAGAGTGGGTGTGGGATGCCTGCTTCAATGCTCACCCAAGTAGACGTGCTTGTTTAGCTGGGGGAGGTCTGGCTTAGGGGGAGGGATGTTTCTACTGGACTGTTGGTCAGCTTGGATGCCACCAACCTCCTTGCTCTGTGAGTTTCTACTACTAGAAACATGCTACACTGACTATCTACTTGGAATACACCATTGTTAAAAGGGGCTGGGTGATGGTGCCCCCTGATGGCTAGGTCAATGCTCTGGTGGCCGCTTTTCACCACCAACTCTCTACCTCCAGTGCTCACCCCCCTGGGGTGTTGTGACCCGGGTTCAATCTTCTCCCACCAGGCAGCAGGATGTGCGGCCTGCCTGCCCCCTCGGAGCATTTGGAGGCTGTATCGGGTGGACCCGGAACATTGATAAGGGGCCAGCTGTTATTGATCTCACGCTACATATCCTGACTTTTACCGTCATCTACTTGTGCTAAATCATCCTCAATGCCCGCCACAAACTGTAGACGGCAAGCTCAACACTGGCCGACGCATGGTGACCCCCTCCTACACCCAAATTTTGACGTCGCAGACTTTGACGATGACTACCTCCCAGAGTTTGGACATGTCTCCCTGAGTGGATTGGACTCTGATGTGGCTAACCAGTTCCACAATTTATGGACGGAGGATGACTCCTCTGACCTGTCAGGTGATGATGACGGCTCTGCTACCAGTGGAGATGTTGAATACATCCCAGGTCTCGCTGAGCTAGCCTCGCGAGAGACCATAAACTGTGTTTGGTGGTCACAACAAGTGATCACTGATACGCATGATCTGGCTCTCGAGCTTGAGCTCGAGGCCAACAACGCTCCTCTATCCAGAGGGGCAGCAGGAGCAATCCGTGCCGCCCCTCCCCATATCACTGGGTTTGTCTGCCATCCCCAAACTGGTGGAGGACAAGCCTCCATTGTCAAGGGATGAGAGGGCAGAAATTAATGCCACCTCTCATGGCCTCCTACACTTACTGGATGCTATGACACTGTTTGTTGGCACCATCTGTATATCTGCCATTCCTCCTACAGAGAGGAATGCATGGTGTCAGTTGGCATGGGAGTTATTCACAGCCACCTGGCGATTTTCAGAGTCCATGTCAGCACAAATGTTGGCTGCCGCAGCACCTCTTGACCTCATGTCACTGGAAGCCTTTTGAGCTTCCTACGCGGCGATGCAAGCAGCTCAATCAGAGCCTCAAGCTGGGGAACCCTCATCCCCAGTACGGCGTCCTCGAGGTCCTTGTGGACAGCAGCACCGCAATTAAAACAGGGGCCTAAAACCCCCCACACTCACACCCACCAAGCGATTGGTGGCCGCTGTCAGGATGGCGGCATTGTGTTGCTACCCTATACCTTCCCCCCGCTGCGAGGGGGATGATGATGTCATCGAGTGCATGCACCTACTAGCATATGCTCAAGGAGGGCCTTGGCCCCCTGCCTATGGTGGTTCCGGTGAATAACCAGGTGAACAACCAGCTGCCACATTACTGTCACTCGTGCACAACACAGTGATGGTCCACCTCATTCATCTGGGGTGGTCAACCTTTGTTGGCTGGAAATACGCAGATGGTTATTCCTCCTGCAAGGGGGGATTTACGGTGAATTAACACTGCTGCACCTGATTCGACTTCAGTCAGATATGTGGCTGGGGGACCGTTCTGCTCCAGCAGGCGATCTAATGGCTAGCGTCTGGGGGGGGGGGGCTCCCCCTCTAGTTTATTGCCTTTTCTGTCTGAGAGGACAATGTCAGTGGCCCACTCACCTAAAGTGGCTAAAATGAGGACCTGGGTGGGAGATGGGTGAGGGGAACGCATAGTTAGAGTAGTACCCAAGTTTGTTTCCTGTTCCGCGGTGATAGGTCATCTTCTCAGCTCAAGGACCGATTCAACACTTTAGCATCATTCTAATCACATCAGCTAACTCCTACAACATCCCAGACGCAGCGCGACACACTCTATCGATCGCGATATCATATCGACTGCATCGAAACATCACCAGCGACATCGATAGTATCAAAAGACCACATCGCACAACCTTAGGACTACCCCAAAAGTCCCTAAGATTCCCCTACACGACCACTGAACATCCCCGACCAACTTTGAACAAGCCACACCTGCAATCGAGCATCGTCAACCATCGTCGAGTGTCATCGATCGATATCGAGAAACTATGAGCGACATCGGGTGCCGCCTTCGTTATCTAAATGGTGGAAGACCATGCACTAGGACGTATTCCAACTTGTGCTCAAACCTGCTGATCATAGGTCAGCCTCGTTCCAAGTCCCTATCATGCATGGAACCCGCTGGACGCATTATTGCGAGACTTAGCGCAGTTTATACACAAAGGACAGTCTCTTTTAGTTCTTTCCTTTTATTACTCTTTCATCATATGATATATATATCTTTCTTGTTTGGATTCCAGTCTCCTTTATGGCCTTGTGCCTTAACTCATATCTTTTGCCTCATGTTCTACACATGTTTCTCATTCCATTTTAGGAAGTTTCTTTAAAACATATAAAACTCTGTAGTATCTACTTGGAAATAAGAAGAAATCGTCTTCACATATCGTCTCGTATACATTTCTAAGCATCCGATCAGCTTTCTAAAACAATCTAAGTCTTTGTGGGTTTTCTCAATCGACGAGCAACCTCTGCAATTATCGCATCCTTGATCCTCCCTCGATCCTCTCGTCATTAGTTCTAGCAACCCTTCCAACACTTCATAGCAGTTTGCCGCACCCTTTGTATACCATCGACCTATCGAAAGGTCCCCATAATTCACATATCGACCATTGATGATAAAACTCATTCGCCATTGATCTCGTTGTTTGCCATTGATCTCATCGATTGATACTCGATTGGACCACAACAAATGCCTTCATCTTGCATAACACTACCTTCATGACTAGTGTTAACTAGTAATCTTCTCAGAGGTTTGACCACAAACTTTCGGAACATCTCGCAACCCTCCTCTGACTCATTGCAAACATCATCGATTGCCTCATTGGCAGTGGAGACGTGCCTTCGGCACGCCTCCACATGATCACGTGACATCAGTAGGTCGACGCGTAGACAGTCACATGTAGCTAGCTCGTCGGGACGAAACCACAATGTGCCTTTCAGGGAGAACACCTCAGCCGTCTCCATCTTGGTGATGAGACTGGGATTCGCACTTTAACACAATCCACTATTGCTTATCTGCTAAACCGTAAACTGAAACCGCAACCATAAACTGACATCCGACTGCTACCCCATAACTCTGCACTGTTTAAATGCAGAACCATTGATCTGCCGATAATCAGTATTAGTCCTGGCTCGTTGGCAAACACAACTGAGACAGAACAGCCATTTCGCACCTGCTGGAGCAACTGCTACAGTTGCCACGTCACAAATCTCATCAGATAATGCCAGCGAGATTTCGAATTTTCCATCATCCAAGTTCGACGATACTGCAACCCTAGCCAGCACTACAGAGTGGACCCTACCTAGCATCACAGCATCCCCAACAGCCAGCACACTCGACCTATCTGCACAACCCCCACCACCACCACCAGCACCCTTATCAGCGAGCACACCACCCCCACGATCCCCATCACCCCCAGCTATGGCATCCAGCACAATGATCGACTTCTTTAGCGGTGATGGAACCGACCAGCAGCAACCCGTGGACTTCCTCAAGAAGTTCAACTGTGCCATGCGCGAATCACGCGTTACCTTGGACATGAACCTCATCAAAGCTCTCAGAGATTATCTAAAAACGGATTCCCGAGCAGAAGAATGGTACGATAGCCAAACCACTCAACCTACCAAGCCCACCTGGGAGAATTTCGAGGTGGTGTTCAAAACATGATTCCCTGGTGTGCAGAAGGCCAAGAAATCTGCGGTAGATCTGGAGAGGGAGCTGTTGGAGTTGAGGCTTGACAAGAAAACCCTGGCAACCATGGTAACCTATGGAGGGCAGGATGCATGGAGCCACATTGTCTTCGCGGAGAAGGCGTTGAACTTAGCCAAGCATGCAGGTATTGAAACGACCAGGAGCTCACTCACCGGGGTATGCGACAACTTGCCAGAGATATTCACAGAGAAAATTAGTGGCAGCATCGGAACATGGGAGGCATTTTGCACTGCAATGAAGGCTATTGACATCGATCTTCTGAGGGACTGGGTAAAAAAGGAGGAGGTGAAGGAGAAAAAGGAGCAGGAGCGAGATGAGGCTAACAATGCGCAGTTTGTGAACCTTGAAGCTCTTCGGAACCACAGCACCCTCCCAACATCGCCCACTGCGGGAATCAGACACCAGATGAGCAAAACAACCATCATGGCCGGAACCAACCTGAACAATCCACGCCCAATGAACACTGCCACTGACCCATTCACCATCGTGGGTGGAGGCCGGGGGAACCTCTTTCCCATTGCCAACCACGCTCCTCGTGTCTCTGCCACAGAAGCGCAAAAGGTGGCCATATGCACATGCATCGCCGCATTTCCCATCCAGCTGAGTACGCCGGCAGGGATGGACAGCTATCGTGACCAATGCCGAGCATGGGTTGCCACCTTTGGGGCCAGCCAGAAGGTTACTGAGGCCACAGGCTTTCCACTGCTACCTGGGGGAGTGCCACCTGGCTCAAGAGAATGCTACGTCTGTGGGAGGTCAGGTCACTCACACGCTAACTGTTCCAGCGAGCAGGTACCATTTAGGGAGAGGCAGTGGAGGAGCATCTGTGGCACCATCCTCGGGCATGGTAGACCGGCACCAACTCCTGTCAACTTCATCAGAGCTAACCAGGACAACTTCAGGTGGATGCATACAGCGGGATTTGAGGACAATGTGCAGCAGGGAAACAGGGAAGGGCCGTCTGCCTAGATGCACAGCAGACGGCCCCAAGTGCATGAATAGAAGAGGTGGAATGTACGAACGTTGCAGTGGCTGACCCCAATGTATCTATTAATGAGCATAACACAAGCCCAACTGACCTGTACTCTGTGGGACACGTATCGGTAACTGAGCAATGGACACCAGGGAAGGATGAGGTCCCATTTAAGCAGCAATTACAACTGAAAGGACCACAAGGGGAAATTGTCCAGGTCAGTGCCCTGTTTGATGGCGGTGCCATGGTCGGTGCAATGTGCTCAACAGTGTTTCGGGCAATCAAATACAGACTGACTGGTTGGAAACCATCGAGACAATGACTACGAATGGCCAATGGAGTTATCATTCCCTCAGAGGCAGTGTGGCGAGGAACGATGAGGCTAAGAGGAGCCGAATTTCAAGGGGAATTTGAGGTCTTCAACAGCAATGGCAGATGGGCATTCTTGTTTGGCAAACCACTCATGCAGGCAGCCTGTGCGACTCACAATTTTGAGGCGGACACCGTTGAGATTCACTCGAAGACAGGCACGATCACCTTAACCAACCAGATCGATGAGGAAGCTGCAGAGCGCGCCACCAGCTTGGGCGTAAGCCTCACACTGGATGTGAAACAGTGGGGGACAAGGAAAGGGGGCACTTCTGGCCAGAATCCCCCTTCGAGGCAAGTCTTCGGTTCCCAACCTAGTGTCACCATTGAACAGATTGACAAGCACGAGCATGTAACAGAACCCAACACTCTGCCATTGGTGGCAGGGGAAGAGCAAATGCAAAGAATCAGCATCACAAACGGGAGAATGGTGGATGCTGAGAACATGGAAATGAATAAGGAAGAAATGGGGGGTGAAAACGACACCCCCGGGAGGGAAGTATTTCTTCCTACTAGCATTGATGAGCCACCATGCCAAACTGACATGCTAATGGCACAAGTGACCTCCCCAAGCCAGACTGTTGAAGATACGGAAGATATGGAAGAGCAAGAAGCGAACGATACTCTGCTGAATGAAACTCTCATTGATGCCATGGCTGACCGCTTGTCCTACAGTGGCGATGAGGCCAACTTTTACACGTTGGAAAGCGAGAACCTAATGCATATCAGTTCTGTAGGTACCGAAGTAGGCAACATCTTTACAAGACACATGGAACCATTCAAGAAGGAACGTGTAGCGAGGATCCTGGAGGAAATTACACTAGGGGACGACCTCACAAATGAGCAGCAGAATATGGTCAGGTCAGTGGTTGAAGAGTTTGCTGACTGCTTTGCATTAGCGATGAGCAAGGTCAACGCCATTCCAGGCGTCTCTCACCAGCTGAAAGTTCCGGAAGGTGCAACATTCCGCATGAAGATTGGCCAGCGGTCTATGACACCACCCCAAAGGAAGTACCTGAACAGCAAGGTAGACGAAATGCTAACTGCTGGGATTGTAGCGCCAATACACCCCCGAGATGTCTGCAATGTTGCACCCACGGTTCTCACTCAAAATGTGCATGAAGGAAACGGCTTAACCTTAGATGAGCTCAAGCACCACATCAATGACGAGTGCATAAGCCATGGCCTACCTAGCACATTTGACATGCCACCAAGGCCAGAACCACGGGGAACATCTTCCAGCGAGGCGACAACCCAGAAGTGGTGTATATGCCAGGACTTCAGCAACCTCAATAAAGTCATGCAGATTGCCCCCATGCCACAAGGGGACATATGAGCTAAGCAACTCTGTTTGTCAGGACATCATTACATTCACATTTTTGATTTTGCAGCCGGATTCTATGCCATTCCAATCCACCCAGATTCCCAACCGTATATCGTATTCTATGTTGAAGGCCGTGGATATTTAAAATACCTCCGAATGCCATTTGGTGTCATGGGAGGTCCATCCGAGTTTGGGGATCTGACAGCGCAGAGACTACATGATCTTATAGCAGAAGAATTGATTGAGCTGTTTGTGGATGATGGTGGCTCAGCATCCGACACATTCAAAAAAGGCCTGTCGAATCTGCGGGATCATACTGGAGAGAACACGTCATGAGAAGCTCTCTTTGGCACTGAGCAAGCTGAAGCTGTTCATGACAGAGGCGGTGTTTGCGGGAGCAACAGTCAGACCCAATGGGGTCACCCCGGACCCTGCAAAACTCACAGCTATCATCAGTTGGCCCCAACCCGAGGATGCATCACATCTGGAAGGGTTCCTAGGCTTGACTGGACACTTTCGGGACTTGGTGAAAGGCTACGCAAAGGTGGAGAAGCCGCTCCGTGATCTTCTGCAAGGTGTCGACATGCCAAAAGGGGTTGGAAAACAGCGGTATCAGAGCATAATGAAGGCTTACAAGTTGAAGGACCTCTGGACTATGGAGCACTCCATGACATTCATGCAGCTGAAACATCTGCTCATCTCGGAACCCATCCTCAGACCGCCCCGTTTTGATGGAACACCATTCATCCTGACCACTGATGGCTCGAAGGATGCATTCACGGGTGTACTGTCACAACGATCCACCACGACATTGGCAGGAGGTAAGAAGATCACATGCCTACACCCACTGGGTTTTGCGTCGAAACGGACATCTGTCACAGAAGAGAAGTATAAGCCATTCCTCCTAGAATTTGCGTCGCTGAAGTTCTGCTTTGATCAATTTGCAGACATCCTATGGGGCATGCCAGTGGAGATCGAGACCGATTGCCAGGCTCTGCGTGACGTCCTCCTAAGTGACAAACTGAATGCCACACATGCTCGTTGGCAGGATGGTGTCCTAGCATATAACATTGTCAATGTTTGCCACATACCCAGTGTCACTAATATCGCAGATGGAGTCAGCAGACAGTACGAAGGAACCCCAAAAGGGTTTGGGGATGGGAGTGAGTGGACAGTCAGCCCAGACATTGATGGGACCATCGGTGTTGTGCAAGACTTATTCGACGTGGAAGTTTCTCCTGAGATGACCAAGCTCTGGGAACGGTTTGCTGATGAGCCGTTATTCTTAGACATCATCAACGCACTACTGGAACTAGACCACGGAACAAAACTCCAGGAACGTAAACGGGCACGTCACCGAGCATCACAATATGCAATAGAGGATGGACGACTCTGGTTCATTGGTGGTGGTACACGAATAAGGGCACGAACACGAAGGGAGTGCATAACGAGGGCAGAAGCAGTGGAGTTTGCAAGACAAGAACACGAAGGAGGAGGCCACTGGCACCGGGACAGTGTCAAACTTGCCCTACTTGACCATATTCACTGCCCAGGACTGGACGCCTGCATCATCTTGGCAATCCTAGACTGCGCACATTGCAAGAACTTCAGTGGACCACACCTGCACTCACTCCTTAACCCAATTACTAGATGTCATCCCTTCGAACTCCTCGTAGGAGATTATCTATCAATGCCCCCAGGAAAAGGTGGATTCCACAACGTTGGACTGTACCTTGATACCTACTCACAGCATGTTTGGGGTTTCATGTTCAAGAATGCAGGCAGCGGGAGCACAACGGTGAAGTCATTGGCCAATATATTCCACAATTTTGCTCCATCGGAAACTTTTATGACAGATGGCGGACCCCACTTCAAATGCGAGGAAGTGGAAAACTTCTGCACAGGATGGGGGACAAAGACTCATGTCGTAGCGGCGTATTCCCCATGGGTGAATGGTCTAGTGGAAGGTACTAACAAATTACTTTTATACATCCTAGCCAGGTTGTGTGCTCCTGAACTGGGTGAAGATGGGTGGAATAGCACGAATTGGGAGGACCTCCCATGGACATGGATGGACCACTTTGACCGTGCTATCAGAATTCTAAACTGGCGCATTCTGCCATCACTCAAATTCTCTCCGAAAGAGCTCTTACTGGGCCTGGTGGTGAATACAGTCAACACCCTGCTAGAGGCGAGTACCTCTCTTTTACCACCTGAGGACATTGACATGCACTTTGCTTATGCAGTGCAACAACCGCTTGATGGGTACTCACAAGCAGTTCAACATGCAGTCCACCGCAAGGCAGCATTCGACAAGAAGGTGATCAATTCTTGAGGAGGCCAGGTCACATTTAAGAAAGGCCAGCTTGTACAAGTCTACCGAAGTGATCTAGCACACACAGTCAGCACAGAGAGAAAGATCACTCCCATGTGGTCCCCACCACGACGAGTCACGTCGCAGCTCGCTAATTCCTATACCCTCGAAATGCTGGATGGCAAACTGTTCAATGGGAAATTCAGCGCACAACGACTCTGAGAGTTTATCGTCGCTCCTTGACTTGTTACAACCACCATAAACAGTGGTAAACACTCCTGCTCAATGTTGGTAGCAACGTCGAGACTCCAATTTTTGTCCGATTTTCGATCGGATTTCACCATCACGAACGCTCTCGGTGTCTCCAGGCCTGCCCTGATTTGCTAAGAGATCCATCCATCCGATCCCCAGGGATGTTCCGGTCATTGTTTTTGACAATGGCTGCTATTCGTCTCGTTCCCCTGTGCTTCGAGGATCCTGGCTAGGTGAGTGGTGTCTATGAAAGAGTAGTCTAGGTCCCTATGGGGGCTTAGAGTGGGTGTGGGATGCCTGCTTCAACGCTCACCCAAGTCGATGCACTCGTTTAGTTGGGGGAGGTCTGGCTCAGGGGGAGGGACATCGTTACTGGACTGCTGGTCGTCTCTGGGGCTTCCAACCTCCATGCTATGTGAGTCACTACTACTAGGGACAAGCTACACTGACTACCTGTTGGAATACACCGTCGCTAAAAGGGGGCCGGGTGACGGTGCCCCCTGATAGCTAGGTCAATGCTCTGGTGGCCGCATTTCACCACCGACTCCTCACCTCCGGTGCTCACTCCTCTGGGGTGTTATGACCCGGGTTCAATCTTCTCCCACCAGGCAACAGGATGCGCGGCCTGTTCACCCCCTCGGAGCATTTGGAGGCTGTATCGGGTGGACCTGGAACTGAGATAAGAGGCCATCTGTTATCAACCTTACGCTATGTACTTTGACTGTTATCGTCATTTACCTGTGCTAACTCACTCTCAATGCCCAAACGGCTGAACAGAGACCAAACCACATGCTGGGGCCTTCACGACCCCACCTTGATTACGGGTGACATCATTGGTGATGATGCCCAATACTACGACACCCAGTTCTCACAGAACGAACTGGAGGTAGCAGCTGCCCTAGGCAGTTTGAGATCTGTGGGCTGGGGAGGACCTCCCCGACCCTGATGACTACGAGGACTCTCTTGCTAGGCAGGAGGCCCTCGCTTACACTGCACGCTGCGTATTTCGATCACTTGCATCATATACCAGTACTAACTTGCTCCTGATGCCCAAGTGGACAACCAGAGACGATCGTTCCAATGATCCTATGCCTCTGGCAGCTGTTCCAGCTTCCTGTGTGGCGATGCCAACAGCTCTAGCAGAGCTCCAATCTGGGGAACCCTCGTTCCCAGTACAGTGCCATCATCATCACAGATGGCCATGCTGCTACTTGTGTGGGGCATCCTGCTCCACACCCATCACCGCCAGTCCGCTGGCTGCTGTCGGGTTGGTGACAAATGTCGCTACCCTTTACGTTCTCCCCGCTGCGGGGGGGAAATTGCTATCGAGTGCATGTGCTTGCAGTGCATTTGCTCGAGGGGGGCTTTGGCCCCCTGCTTACGGCGGTTCCAGTGAATAACCAGGTGAACAACCAGCTGCCACATTACTGTTACTCGTGCATGACATGGTGATGGTCCACCTCGTTCATCCGGGGTGGTCAATCCTCGTTGGCTGGGAGTATGCGGACGGTTATTCCTCCCGCAAGGGGGGATTTATGGTGAATTGACACTGCTGCGCCTGATCTGACTTCGGTTGGATATGTGGCTGGGGGACCGCTTCGCACCAGCTGACGATCTAATGGCTAGCTTCGGGAGGGAGTCTCCCCCTCCAGATTATTGCCTTTCCTGGCTGAGAGGCCAACGTCTGTGGCACTGCCCGCCTAAAGTGGCTAAAACGAGGACCTGGGTAGGATATGGGTGAGGGGAAGCATAGTTATAGTAGTACCCAAGTTTGTATCCTGCTCTGCGGACTGCGATCGAGCCCCGCGTTATAAATTGTTGACCCAAAAAAAAAAAAAAAAAAAACTCTGAGAGTTTATTCCTAGGGAAGGAATGGACCTAGCAGTGAAGCAGAAAGAGTGGGCAGCCAAGGCCGATAAGGAGGAGCTACGAATGGTGGAGGAAGAAAGGAAGCAGGTGGAGCAGATGCGAGAGATGGAGCGGAGCACGTTGAAAGAAGCAGAGCAGATGGTGGATGACTGGATGGCTGAAGAATTGCCCCAGATGGGCTTGGAAGGAGAGGGTAATGGGTACACAGGAGAGCAGGATGGGGCAGAGGTGGAATGGCCAGGAAGGGATGGTGATAGCGGGGAGGACCTTGGGGATGAACCACAGATTGACAATGAGCCTGAGGTGGCCACATTTTTTTATGGAGATGGCGAGCATGAACAAATGGCAGAGAAGGACATAGGCATTGCGGGCTGGGTTGCAGCACATCGTAGCATGGGTGGACGCAGGGCGGCGGGGACGCTGCCATCTTAGAGGGGGGCAGATGGAGATGTGCCGAAGGCACGCCTCCATGTGATCACGTGACATCAGTAGGTAGCCACGTAGACAGTCACATGTAGCTAGCTTGTCGGGACAAAACCACGATGGGCCTTTCAGGGAGAACACCTTGGCCGTCTCCAGCAGTTCTGGTGGTTTTCCCGGGTTGAGCATCATCAGCGGATTGTGTTCAAGTCCCGTGTTATAAATTGTTGACCTAAAAAAAAAACCCTCCTGTCCCAGCCACCCCAGAGGGGGAGGCATGCCCACACCCGGCTAGGTGTATAAACTGCTGGAAAAATCACACATCCGACGATCGTTGATGCAATTTCTGGTGACATTGCTTTGATCATGACTGGATCAAGGCTCGCTATGACGAGGTGAGTGCGAGATGCAACTCTTGCTCCCCTCCTGCTTACCCTCCTGCAGGACACGGTGGCTGAACGTAAATGAGGGAGAGACTTAGATCTACCCCACAGTTATGCATATTTAGTCAAAATGTAAACAGAAACTGGGGATACATGGACTCTTTACTGGCAGACTTCATAGATGATTACGACCTGCTCTTCATTCAAGAGCCTCCGTGGCGACTTATAAGATACGCTCCCTCTGCCCACAACAGGGAGGGAGAAGAAGTCATCAGCACACCGATGAGCCCCAATTGGTGTACTTTGGTGCGACCATCAGGGATCGACTCCCCTCCACGCATTGCTGTGTATTTCTTGAACAGCATCACCAATCTCAGACCAGGTCTCCAACGAGACCTGATCAACAATTGTGACATCCTGTTGTTCTCATTGGGAATAGGAGAAGATGTCATGTTATTCGCTAACATCTACTTGGACAGCCAACATTTGGCCATCATGCTTCTGTACAAAAGCGTTATGACGATCCCATGCCTTCACTTCATGTGTGGTGACTTCAATGTGAGACATGCCTCTTGGGACCCCCAAGGGCCTGAGCACTCCATCCACACTGAACACCTAGTGGAAATGGCGACAGCTTTAGGCCTAACAAGGGCCCTCCCCACTGAGGAGGGACCCACACACTTTCCCCCACAACAGGGCTTCCACCCCACAGTGATCGACCTGATGTTTGTACCCACAGATCTAAGATTCGTGTTGTACTGTGAGATTTTACCAGAAGCCAGGGGCACGTTGATAGGTTGTCTCCTCGGCTCAAGGACCGATTCACCACTTTAACATCATTCTAATCACATCAGCTAACTCCTATGAGGTCCCAGACACAGCGCAACCCAGTCTATCGATTGCAATATCATATCGACCGCATCGACACATCACCAGCAACATCGATTGTACCAAGAGACCACATCGCACAACCTTAGGACTACCTCGAAAGCCCCTAAGATCCCTCTAACCGACCATCGAACATCCCCAATCATCTTCGAACAAACTGCGACTGCGATTGAACATCGTTGACCGTCATCAACCATCATCGAGCGTTATCGATCAATATTGAGAGACTACGAGCAACATCGGGCACCACCTTTGTTATCTGAATGGTGGAACACCATGTGCCAGGAAGGATTCCAACTTGTGCCCAAACCTGCTGATAGTAGGTCAGCCTCATTCCAAGTCCCTATCATGCACAGAACCCACTGGACAAATTATTGTGAGACTTAGCATGATTTATACACAAAGGACAGTCTCTTTTTAGTTCTTTCCCTTTATTACTCCTTCATCATATGATACATCTCTTTCTTGTTTGGATTCCAGTCTCCTTTTTGGCCTTGTGCCTTAACTCATATCTTTTGCCTCATGTTCTACACATGTTTCTCATTCCATTTTAGGAACTTTCTTTAAAACATATAAAACTCTGTAGTATCTACTGGAAAATACAAGAAATTGTCTTCACCTATTGTCTCATATACAGTTCTAAGCATCTGATCAACTTTCTAAAACAATCTAAGTCTCTATGGGTTTTCTTGATCAATGAGAAACCTCTGCGATCATCGCATCCTTGATCCTCCTTTGATCCTCTCGTCATTAGCACTAGCAACCCTTCCAACACTTCATAGCCATTTGCCATACCCTTTGTATACTATTGACCTATCGAAAGGTCGCCAGAATTCACACATTGACCATCGACGATAAACTTGTTCGCCATCGATCTCATCGATCATCCTTGATATCAATCGATACTTGATCGGACCGCACCTGTTAGGGTGACACCCACTATCTGCTAGCTAAGACCATGCGGGTTCTCTCTACAAGAAGGGGGCAGGATCTGCGCTTGTGATGGGGGAATTGATGGTTTTGATGCGAGGGGTTATTAATAGGTGAGTTTGTTGAGATAGGCCTTTCACACCGAAAACGTAGGTGGAATACCTAAGAGAACACAACTGGGGTCCCCTAGGCGTGTATTTAGGGTTTATATACTATGTTACATATATTGTACATTGTTGTTACTGACACGTTCATACATGCGCATACATATTGATGCATGCAAAATAAAATTCTCACGCTATCAAAGTGTAGCGTCATTTGGCATCATGTAGCGTAATTCGACATAATAAAATAAAAATGAAATTTTATTAGGTAATGGGGTGGTTTCCTAACATTACCCCCCTTTTATGCCTCGACTTCCAGGCGAGAAAATATTATGTCTGTCCCCTCTGTGAAATTTTGGTAAGGCCGGAATCTCATCCCCTCATACACCATTCTCACAATGCGACACGGAGCAATTGGATTATGTTTAAAGAATTGGGCAATCGCGTTACGCACTCGCTTACAATTCTCTTCAGGTTCCCACGAATTATTTTCATTGGTATAGTTTTTCCACTTTATTAAGAACTCCAATTTGTTCTGTCGAAGACATGAGTCTAGAATTTCTTCAACTATGTATTCTGGAGCACCTTCTACTATTATCGGAGGTTGCGGAGTAGTTTGTTGGCCAGGAATAGTGGGCGGGCGGTAAGGGCATAGGCGAGATACATTAATCTTGGGATCAATCTTGAATGATCGGGGTAATTTTAGCACTACCGCATTAGGCAAGATCACTTTAGAGATCGCATATGGGCCAACTTGTTTTTCCATAAGTTTCCTCAAAGGTCGTGGAATATTCAGGTCCTTGGTACTTAGCCATACCAAGTCACCAACATTGTACTCTGGAGCGCGTGCTCAAGTACGATTTGCGTGTCGCATCATGTCATCATGTGCTTTCTTCAATGCCGCCTCTGCTTCCTCTGGTACCTTTTGCATCTTAGATACAAAGTCTTCTACCGACTGTACTTTGACTTCCCTTCTGGGTTCTACTCCCATGTGAGGATGATATCCATAATTTGCGAAAAAGGGTGACATACGAGTAGCCAAATGGAATTTGTTATTGTGGGAAAATTCAGCAATTGCCAACCATTTGGGCCAGTCAGTTTGTCGGTAGTTGACAAACATATGTAGGTACTGCTCCAACTCCTGATTCATTCTCTCTGTCTGCCCATCAGTCTGCAGGTGATATGCCATAGATAATTTAGTTTGAATTCCCAATATGTTGTTTAGTTCTCGCATAAACGTGGAAGCAAATTGTGGTCCGCGATCGGAGATAATGGTATCGGGTAACCCATGTAACTGCCATACCTGATTTAGATAGAGGCGCACCAAGCCCAATGATGAGGTTTCTGTAGTAGTAGGAATGATATGGACCTCCTTTGTAAAGCGGTCACATACTACGAATATTGCATCGTACCCTTGAGCCTCAGGTAATCCGGTAATAAAATCCACAGATATATCTTGCCACGGCGCGTTAGGTATAGGGTTCAGCATTAATTTTCCTGCAGGTTTCTCTGGAAAATTCTTCCCCCTCATGCACGTATCACATCCATCCACATACCCCAACACATACTTCGAAATTCCGGGCCACCAATAATTTCTCATTACTAATTCCAACATCTTCCATCTTCCTGGGTGTCCAGCAATCAGCGTATTGTGATGTAACCGGACGATCTCCCTTCACAAATCCTGATCCTTTGGTACATACACTTTTCCTCGAAACAACACCAACCCTTGTTCCTCAGCCCATTCATCTCCTTTGATATTACCTTTCTTCTCTCCCTTCAGAGCTTTCATGGCTTCCACTACTTCATCGTCCATTTCTGAACATTGTATAATTTTAGACAATATTTCTGTTTCCGAGATATCTATTAATAGATGCCCTTGACGCATAGTGCAAATGCGAAAGTATTCGGGTTTGAGTAAGGTAACATTTTTATTGTCCTCCTCCACCCCCCTTTTATGATCAATATGTCTGGATAATGCATCTGCTTTCCTCATTAAGCTTCCCACTTTGTGGACCAAGTGAAAGTTGAAACGCGATAGGAATAGTGCCCAACGTGCTTGCCTGCGATTAAGCTTTTTAGCGGACATGAAGTATTGCAGATTTTGATGATTTGTCCAGATCTCAATCTCATGTGTACATCCCTCCAAATAATGCCTCCACACCTCCAATGCTCGTATTATCCCCAACATCTCTTTGTCATGCACATCATAATTCCTCTCCACATCATTCAACCCTTTTGACAAGTATGCACAAGGATGCCATTTGTCATCTTTGCACAGCATTGATAATACCGCTCCAGTAGCAAAATTGGATGCATCGGATTCCACTCGCAAAGGGCGTGTGAAATCTACTGGGGCTAATATTGGTCCTTCCACAAACTTCCTCTTCAACTCCTCAAACACTGTCTGCTGCTGCTCTCCCCACCTCCATACTACTCCCTTTTGCATAAGGTTATGTAAGGGTGCGGCAATTTTGGAAAAATTGTGCACAAAGCGATGATAATAATTTGCGAGTCCCAAGAAGGCTTGAACCGACGCTCCTTGACTTGTTACAACCACCATAAATAGTGGTAAACACCTCTGCTCAATGTTGCATGCGACGTCGACACTTCAATTTTTGTCCGATTTTCGATCGGACTTCGCCATCACGAATGCTCTCGGCGTCTCCAGGCCTGCCCTGATTTGCTCAGAGATCCGTCCATCCGATCTCCGGGGATGTCTCGGTCATTGTTTCCAACAGTGACTGCTATCTGTCTCGTTCCCCTTGGCTTCGAGGATCCTGGCTAGGTGAGTGATGTCTATGAAAGAGTAGTCTGGGTCCCTATGGGGGCTTAGAGTGGGTGTGGGATGCCTGCTTCAACGCTCGCCCAAGTAGAAGCACTCGTTTAGCTGGGGGAGGTCTGGCTTAGGGGGAAGGACGTTCTTACTGGACTGCTGGCCGTCTGGGAGGCTCCCAGCCTCCATGCTCTGTGAGTTTCTATTACTAGAGACATGCTACACTGACTACCCATTGGAATACACCATCGTTAAAAGGGGCCGGGCGATGGTGCCCCCTGACAGCTAGGTCGACGCTCTGGTGGCCGCTACTCACCACCAACCCTCTACCTCCGGTGCTCACTCTTCTAGGGTGTTATGACCCGGGTTCAGTCTTCTCCCACTGGGTGACAGGATGTGCGGCCTGTCCCCCCCTCAGAGCGTTTGGAGGCAGTATCGGGTGGACCCAGAATAGAGATAAGGGACCAACCGTTATCGATGGCACGCTACATATCTTGATTTCTACTATCACCTACTAGCATTAACTTCCCCTCTCAATGCCTAAATGGCGAACCAGAGCCCAAACACCACGCTGGGGTCTACATGACCCCTCCCTGATTATGGGCGACATCTATGACGATGGCATCCAAGACTATGACACCCGGTACGATCAAGATGATCCGGATGTAGCTACTGCCCTACGGGCAGTTAGAGATCTATGGGCTGGAGAAGACCTCTCCGACCCTGAGGATGACGAGGACTCTCTTGCTATGCGAGAGGCCCTCAATTACGCTGAGAGCAGCCCCAAGCTGGCCTCGAGGCAAATGATAGACCGTGTGCTGTGGGCACAGGATGTCCATGTCGCACATAAACGATGGACTCGCAGTCTCGAATGCGAGGACATGTACTCACAGGAGCTCGGCATGGCCGAGCTCTTCTATCCGGAGGCATCCCCTGCCCCATTACCGCCTTTGCCCCCCATCCCTGAGTTGGTGGAGGACAACGTGCCGCTATCTGTGAATGACAGGTTGGAAATTGAAGCCACCTCTCATGCCATGCTACACCAACTCGACGCGATGACCATGTTTGTTGGTACCGTCCGTACATCCGCCGTTCCCCCTGCAGAGAGGAACGCATGGCGCCAAATGGCCTGGGAGTTATTCACGACCACCTGGCGACTGTCTGAGACGATGTCGGCGGAACTAGCAGCCATTCCGACACCTCTCGATCTCACGTCTCCGGCAGCCTTCCGGGCTTCCTATGCGGCGATGCACACTGCTCAATCAGAGCCTCAATCTGGGGAACCCTCGTCCCCAGCACGGCGCCATCGTCCTCGAGGTCCTCGTGGACAGCAGCGCCGCAACTAGTACAGGGGCCTATCCCCCTCTACATTCACGGCCACCAAGCACCAATTGGTGGCCATTATCGGGATGGTGACAAATGTTGCTGCCCTTTACGTTCTCCCCGCTGCGGGGGGGAAACTGTTATCGAGTGCATGGGCTTGCAGCGCATTTGCTTGAGGGGGGCCTTGGCCCCCTGCCTACGACGGTTCCGGTGAATAACCAGGTGAACAACCAGCCGCCACATTACTGTCATGCGTGCATTACACGGTGATGGTCCACCTCATTCATCTGGGGTGGTCAATCCTCATTGGCTGGGAGTATGCGGATGGTTATTCCTCCCGCAAGGGGGGATTTACAGTGAATTAACACGGCTGTGCCTGATCTGACTTCGGTTGGATATGTTGCTGGGGGACCGGTTCGCACCAGCGGGTGATCTAATGGCTAGCTTCGGGAGGGGGTCTCCCCCTCCAGATTATTGCCTTTCCTGGCTGAGAGGCCAACGTCTGTGGCACTGCCCGCCTAAAGTGGCTAAAACGAGGACCTGGGTAGGATATGGGTGAGGGGAAGCGTAGTTATAGTAGTACCCAAGTTTGTATCCTGCTCCGCGGACTGCGATCGAGCCCCACGTTATAAATTGTTGACCCAAAAAAAAAAAAAAGAAAAAAAAAACCTCCATAGTACCTCCTGTACTATCGCCTCATGATTCTCTTCATCCTCCGTGAATATCAGAATGTTGTCAATAAATATTATTACCACGCCTTTGTCTATTATGTCCTTGAAAATGTCATTCATCATATTTTGAAAGGTTGGGGGACTATTAGTCATCCCAAAAAACATGACAAGCAGCTCGAAGGATCCTCAACGCATGGCAAATGCTGCCTTCCACTCATCTCCTTTCTTTATTTGTACATTGTTGTATCCCCATCATAAATCCAATTTTGTAAAGACCTTGGCTTTTCCCACCTTGTCAATTATTTCTGAGATCAATGGCAGTGGGTATGCGTTCTTCACTGTCCACTCATTCAAATACCTATAATCGGTACACATCCTCTTCCTTTGGTCTTTTTTTGGCATGAAGAATATTGGTGACATCTGCGGTGATTTCGAAGGTCGTATGTATCCTTTGCGCAATTGCTCCTTCAGGAACCCATCTACTTCTTCTTGTTCCATCAGAGATAACGGATATACCTTCGACTTCTTCAGCACAAACCCTGGCTTCATCTCAATTGCATGATCCCATGGCTTCCGCACCAGCATTCACTCAGACTCCTTCTTCTGGAACACTGACAGATGTTCATGATACACTTTTGGCACCCATTCCTCCACTGGCTTCTCCACCTTCACGATATTCTGTCCCATGACTGTCCTCCACAAATTGTTCTAAAGGTTTGCTTCTGCTCTTCTTTCTCAATCATGATTGGAACTTCCCCATTTGGCATTTCCTCATCCTCCACTTCCTCCATCGTAACAGAATACTTTCTCAGATGTTCTTTCTCTTTCTTTTTCCTTTTTTCCTTCTTCATCTTCCTCCCATACACATTACATTCCTTAGGACAACAAGTCATTTGTACTTTCCCAGTTTTCCAATCAATTTCGGGATTATGCTTCCATAACCACGGACATCCTATTATTAGATTGGTTTTCCCAAGATCGCACACTTCAAATACAGCTCGCTCCTGATGCTCCTGATACTTTAGTACCATAGTTTTTTTTTTTTTTTTGGGGTCAACAATTTATAACGCGGGGCTCGATCGCAGTCCGCGGGTCAAGATACAAACAAGGTACTACTAAGACTACGCATTCCCTATGCCCGCATCCCACACCAGGTCCCTTGCAGAAGCCACATTACGGCGGGCGTACCAGCGTTGTCCTCTCAGACAGGAAAGGCAATAATCTGTAGGGGAGGGGCCCCCCCCACAAAGGCTAGCCGTTAGTTCGCCATCTGGTGCTATCTCGGTCCCCCCGGCCACATATCCGACCGAAGTCAGATCAGGCGCAAGCAGTGTCAATTCACCGTAAGTCCTCCCTTGCGGGAAGAGTAACCATCTTTCACCAGACAACGAGGGTTGACCACCCCAGGTGAGTGAGGTGGACCATCACTGTGTCCACGCACAAGTGACAGTGATGAGGCAGCTGGTTATTCACCGGAACTGCCGTAGCTGGTTATTCACCGGAGCTACTGTAGGTAGGGGGTCGAGGCCCCCCCCTCGAGCAAATGCTACTCTGAGCATGCACTCGGTGACATCATCCCCCCCGCAGTGGGGGGAAGGTAAAGGGCGGCGACATATTGTCGCCATCCCGACAACAGCCCTGGTGGGCGGTGAAGAGAAGGGGGGGTCCCCTTCTTCAAGCTCGGCGTGGTCGTTGGCGGGGGCCACGAGGACGTCGACGCCGTTCTGGGGACAAGGGTTCCTCGGTTGGAGGCTCTGCCGCTGGTGGAGCAGACTGAGCCGCCTGCATCGCCGCATAGGAAGCCTGGAAGGCTGCCAGAGACGTAAGGTCGAGGGGAGCTGATGCCGCGCAAAGCGACTCCATCATGCTCCCTGAAAATCGCCAGGTGGTGGTGAAGAGCTCCCACGCCATCTGACGCCAAGAGTTCCTGTCATTGAGAGGAACTGCGGACACTCGGACGGTACCTACAAAGGAGGTCATCATGTCCAGTAGATGAAGCATGGCATCAGAGGTGGCTTCAATTTCCAACCTCTGATCCCTAGATAACGGCACTTTGTCCTCCACCAGCTCAGGGATGGGGGGCCAAGGCGGTAGCGGGGCAGGGGATGCCTCCGGATAAAGGAGCTCAGCGATGCCAAGCTCCTGTGAGTATATATCCTCCTTTGGGAGGCTACGAGCCCAGCGCTTGTGTTCGACGTCGACACCAAGTGCCCATCGTACACGATCGATCGTTTTCCTCGAGGAGAGCCTAGGCCCCCCCTCGGCAAAAAGAAGAGCCTCTTGCATAGCAAGAGAGTCGTCGTCGTCCTCATCGTTAGGGTCGGAGAGGTCTTCCCCGGCCCATAGATCTCTAGCTACCCTGAAAGCAGCTGCTACCTCCGATTTGTCTTGCTCGAACCGGGTGTCGTAGTCTTGGACGCCATCATCAAAGATGTTGCCCGTGATCAAAACGGGGTCGCGTAGACCCCGATGTGGTGGTTGGCCTCTGGTTCGCCGTTTGGGCATCGAGAGTGTGTGTGTGTTAGTGCTAGTAGATGATGGTAGGAATCAAGATATGCAGTGTGGAATCGATAACGACTGGTCCCTTATCTATATTCCGGGTCCACCCGATACAGCCTCCGAACGCTCCGAGGAGGCGAGCAAGCCGCACATCCTGCTGCCTAGTGGGAGAAGGTTGAACCCGGGTCATACCACCCTAGGAGAGTGAGCACCGGAGGTAGAGGGATGGTGGTGAGAAGCGGCCACCAAGGTGTAGGCCTAGCCGCTAGGGGGCACCATCGCCCGGCCCCTTTTAACGATGGTGTATTCCAGCGGGTAGTCAGTATAGCATGTCTCTAGTAGTAGAAACTCACAGAGCATGGAGGCTGGAAGCCTCCCAGATGACCAGCAGTCCAGTGATAATGTCTCTCCTCCCTAAGCCAGACCTCCCCCACCTAGACGAGTGTGACGACTTGGGCGAGCGTTGAAGCAGGCATCCCACACCCACTCTAAGCCCCCAGAGGGACCTAGACTACTCTTTCATAGACAACACTCACCTAGTCAGGATCCTCGAAGCCCAGGAGAACGAGATGAGTAGCAGCCATTGTCAAGAACAATGACCGGGGCATCCACGGAGATCGGATGGATGGATCTCTTAGCAAATCAGGGCACGCCTGGAGACGCCGAGAGCGTTTGTGATGGTGAAATCCGATCGAAAATCGGACAAAATTTGAAGTGTCGACGTCGCGTGCAACGTTGAGCAGAGGTGTTTACCACTATTTATGGTGGTTGTAACAAGTCAAGGAGCGTCGCTCCATCCTCCTTGGAGGTGAGGCGATGAGAGGAGAACCGAGTGGGGAATATATCCTTAACTCTGTTTCCAGGTGTGTTTTCTTCCCCAAAGGGGTCGAATTCATCACCTGGTACAAGGGCCAAGGCTGCGGCCGAAGCGACAGATGGGCCTTGCAGGTTGAGTGTGTCGAGCACGTTCCCTCCCCAGAGTCCTAGCTCATGAGAGTGGGTAGTACCGACATGATTAGGCCCTAAGATAGCTCTTAGGGGGTGCGATGGAGCCAATAGAGGGGTTCTGAACACCCCTCTGTCGACTAAACGACGCAGTAACAGCTGCATAGGCAGCAGTCCAGCGATACTTTCCAGGCCACCGATCGGGGTGGTTCTGAACGCACCGAGGATCCAACGTGCAGCAATGGACTGCACTTGGGCCAACGTCTTAATGACACCTTTGACGCGAGCGCCTTTGAAGTGCCATAGTCTGAGTCCGTATGTCATGATAGGTACGACACACGACTGGTATAGAAGGTGTTTCTGCATAGGGGTTAGCCCTCTGACAGAATTGCCGAGCATTCCCATTGCCCTTGCAGTAGTAAGGGCTTTGGTGGAGTAGAACCGCGTGTGCTCTTTGAAGGAGAGTTTGCGGTCGAAGAAAAATCCGAGGTACCTCCAGGTAACCTTGGGTTTGAGGGGAGTATTGCCCGTGTAGGGGGCAAACCCGAGATCAATGGGTAAGGGAGTGAATCTCCTTGCCCTTGAGAAGTGAAATATTTCGGATTTGTGGTGTTCAAGGACAAGACCGAGGCAGGTGAATGCCTGGAAGATCCAGCCATACGCTTTCTTCAGAAGGGGGAGGTTATCCTCCAACTGTGGGGAGCGGGCGATGAGGGTGCCATCGTCCACATACGACATGAGGTCGACATCTCTGCCGACTTCGCTTCTTCTGAAGAGCTTCATGATGGGCGTCAAATATAACGCCGATAAGACAGGGGACAAGGCAGAGCCTTGGCCCACTCCCACATCGGCTGCAAAGGAGCCAGATGAGAAAGCGTTCCATTTGTAGGTCGTCTTGTGACCGACTAGGTATGAACGGAAGAAGTTTACTACTTGCGCAGGAAACCCCGACCGCAAGATGATCTCCAACAGAACCTGGTGGTTCAAGGAGGGGAAGAACTGAGCGATGTCAAAAGCGACAACACTTGTTTTGAGCCCCTTGGCCCATCCTGCCCTGACCAGGTGGGTAAGGTATATTCCTGCGTCCTCAGTGGAACGCTGGGCGACCCCTCCGAACTGGTTTTGCTCGAAGGCCTCGTGTGCGACCCCGTCGAACTGAAGTCGCCTAGACAACATCTTTTCGACCAGTTTGCCCAGAGTGTTCAGTAGCACAATAGGCCTGAACGACTTTGGGGTGGAGTAGTTTGGTTTCCCCGGCTTCAGGATAATAACCGACAGGGATTCCTTGAAATGGGCTGGCCAGTGGCCAGCGGTGATGCACGCCTCAGCAATGTGGGTGATGAGCCCTGCCACTTCTGGGTTGCTACACCAGTGTTTTAGGTGCGACCACGTAACATGATCGGGACCTGGAGCGGAACGGGAAGAACACGCGTTTAGCGCTTCTTTCATTTCCGTAACGGAGAACGGGGTCCAGACCCTTTTGGGCACCGGGTCAAGTTCATCAAGGATGCTCAGATCGACTACTCGATCTGAGGCAGCGTTGTAGGACCCATCAAGGGCAGCCCAGAGGGACTCCAGATCGTTGCAGGGTTCTCCCCGATAGGAGATAGCCTCATACGATGGAAGGTTGCACTGACGAGTCCAGGACATCAGATCCCAGGGTCACCTATTCATCGTAGCCACTTCTTGGATACGGTCGTCAAAAAAGTCATGCTTCGCGTGTCGCATGACTTTCCTGTAGTGCTTCCAGTCCTCCTCATCACGAGAGGCTCTGTAGGCGTCTAGGGCACCACTGCATTCGTCTGTCCACCAACCTTTGGACGACTTGCCGAGGCGAGATTCCTTGGCATGGTTTTCCCATGCCTTGTTTAAAATCGTTGATATCGCCGAAACGACATCATCGATTTCTGCCGACATTTTTCCGTGCCAGTTTAGCCACGGATTTAGAGCGGAGGAGACAGCATCACAATATGATGCTTCCTCCTCGGATCCTTTGTTGATGGACCACTTGGTAACCGGAACCAGAGATCCTGGGCCAGGCAGCACTAACGTCAAAGGAGCGTGGTCAGACGTCCCCCTGGCTTCAGGTACGATCTCGCAGTACAATACAAATCTAAGATCTGTAGGTACAAACATCAGGTCGATCACCGTGGGGTGAAGGCCCTGTTGAGGGGGGAAGTGGGTAGGGCCCTCCACTACTGGTAGGGCTCTAGTCAGGCCTAGTGCCATAGCCGTTTCCACTAAGTGGTCAGCATGAATTGAGTGTTCAGGCCCCTGGGGATCCCAGGATGCGTGTCTCACGTTGAAATCGCCGCACATGAAGTGTAAGCGTGGGATCGTCATGACGTTCTCAAATAAGAGCGTGATGGCAGAGTCTTGGCTGTCCAAGTAGACGTTAGCGAGTAACATGACGTCCTCCCCTATTCCCAATGAGAACAGAAGGATGTCACGGTTATCGATTAGATCTCGTCTGAGACCTGGTCGTAAGTTAGCGATGCTGTTCGCAAAGTAGACAGCAACGCGTGGGGGGGAATCAATACCCGAGGGGCGCACTAACGATCCCCAGTTCGGGCTCATTTTTTTTTGTTTTTTTTTTGGGTCAACAATTTATAACGCGGGGCTCGATCGCAGTCCACGGAGCAGGGTACAAACTAGGGTACTACTATATCTACGCGTTCCCCTCGCCCATCTCCCACCCAGGTCCTCGTTTTAGCCACTTTAGGCGGGCAGTGCCACAGACGTTGGCCTCTCAGCCAGGAAAGGCAATAATCCGGAGGGGAAGCCTCCCCCTCCCAAAGCTAGCCATTAGGTCACCCACTGGTACCAACCGGTCCCCCGGCCACATATCCAACCGAAGTCAGATCAGGCGCAGTGGTGTCAATTCACCGTAAATCCCCCCTTGCGGGAGGAATAACCGATAGCCTACTTCCAGCCAGCGAGGATTGACCACCCCAGACGAATGGGGTGGACCATCACCATGTTTGCACATGAGTGACAGAGATGTGGTAGCTGGTTGTTCACCTGGTTATTCACCGGAACTACCGTAGGCAGGGGGGCTGAGGCCCCCCTTCAAGCAAATGCCGACATGTGCATGCACTCGATGACAACGTCCCCCCCGCAGCGGGGGGAAGGTGGAGGGAAGCGACAAAATGTCACTATCCCGATATCGGCCACCAATTATTTGGTGGGCGTGGTTGTGGAGGGGTGTTCCCCTATTGGTTGTGGCGCGGCTGTCTCCGAGGACCTCGAGGATGACGGCGTCGTGATGAGGACGAGGGTTCCTCATGATGGAGCTCTGCATGAGCTGCCTGCCTAGCCACGTAGGAAGCCCTGAAGGCTGCCGGTGACGTGAGATCGAGAGGCAATCCGGCAGCTGCTAGTTCTGCCGACATTGGCTCGGACAATTGCCAGGTGGTTGTGAATAGTTACCATGCCATCTGGCGCCATGCATTCCTCTCTATGAGCGGAACGGCGGATACTCGGACGGTACCGACAAAAATCGTCATAGCCTCCAGTAAATGTAGAAAGCCATGAGAGGTGGACGTTATGTCCACCCTCTCATCTCTCGACAATGGAGGCTCATCCTCCACCAACTCTGGGATGGCGGATGAACCCGGTGATGTGGGGAGGGGCGGCGCAGATTGCTCCTGCTGCCCCTCCGGATAGAGGAGCTCGGCAATGCTGAGCTCTTGATTGTTGTTGGCCTCGAGCCCAAGCTCGAGAGCCAGATCATGCACCTCATCGGCTATCACTTGTGATGCCAAGAAGCGGTTTATCGTCTCCTGCGAGGCTAGCTCGGTGAGACCCGGAATGAATTCGACGTCTCCGCCGGTGGCAGAGCCGTCATCGTCGTCTGGCAGGTCGAAGGAGTCATCCTCCGCCCAAAGATTGTGGAACTGGTTAGCCACATCAGAGTCCCATCCGCTCAGGGAGACGTGTCCGAACTCTGGGAGGTAGTTGTCATCGAAGTCTGCGAAGTCGGTGTTTGTATATAGGAGGGGGTCGCCATGAGCCGCCTGGTGTCGAGTTCACGCTCTACGGTTTGTAGAGGGCATTGAGGATGATTTAGCACAAGTAGATGACGGTAGAAGTCAAGATACGTAGCGTGATAACGATAACAGACGGTCCCTTATCTCAATTCCGGGTCCACCCGACACAGCCTCCAGATGCTCCGAGGGGGCAGACAGGCCGCAAATCCTGCTGCAGATTGGGAGGGACAATTGAACCCGGTTCTGAACACCTCGAGGGTGTGAGTGCCGGAGGTAAAGAGTCGGTGGTAAGTAGCGGCCACCAGAGCGTTGACCTAGCCACCAGGGGGCACCATCGCCTGGCCCCTTTTAATGATGGTGTATTCCAATGGGTAGTCAGTGTAGCAGGTCTCTAGATGTAGAAACTCATGCAGCATGGAGGTAGGAAGCCTCCCAGACGACCCACAATCCAGTGAATATGTTCCTCCCCCTGAACCAGACCTCCCCCAGCTAAACGAATGCGACGACTTGGGCAAGCGTTGAAGTAGGCATCCCACACCCACTCTAAGCCCCCATAGGGGCCCAGACTACTCTTTCATTGCCAACACTCACCTAACCAGGATCCTCGAAGCCCAGGAGAACGAGACAAATAGCAGACACTGTCAAAAACAGTGACCGGGGCATCCACAGAGATCGGATGGACGGATCTCTTAGCAAATCAGGGCAGGCCTGGAGACGCCGAGAGCGTTCGTGATGGTGAAATCCGATCGAAAATCGGACCAAGATTGAAGTGTCGACATCGCGTGCAACGTTGAGCAGAGGTGTTTACCACTACTTATGGTGGTTGTAACAAGTCAAGGAGCGAAGTTGAAATATTTCACTTCTCAAGGGCAAGGAGATTCACTCCCTTACCCATTGATCTTGGGTTTGCCCCCTACACGGGCAATACTCCCCTCAAACCCAAGGTTACCTGGAGGTACCTCAGATTTTTCTTCGACCGCAAACTCTCCTTCAAAGAGCACACGCGGTTCTACTCCACCAAAGCCCTTACTACTGCAAGGGCAATGGGAATGCTCGGCAATTCTGTCAGAGGGCTAACCCCTATGCAGAAACACCTTCTATACCAGTCGTGTGTCGTACCTATCATGACATACGGACTCAGACTATGGCACTTCAAAGGCGCTCACGTCAAAGGTGTCATTAAGACGTTGGCCCAAGTGCAGTCCATTGCTGCACGTTGGATCCTCGGTGCGTTCAGAACCACCCCGATCGGTGGCCTGGAAAGTATCGCTGGACTGCTGCCTATGCAGCTGTTACTGCGTCGTTTAGTCGACAGAGGGGTGTTCAGAACCCCTCTATTGGCTCCATCGCACCCCCTAAGAGCTATCTTAGGGCCTAATCACGTCGGTACTACCCACTCTCATGAGCTAGGACTCTGGGGAGGGAACGTGCTCGACACACTCAACCTGCAAGGCCCATCTGTCGCTTCGGCCGCAGCCCTGGCCCTTGTACCAGGTGATGAATTCGACCCCTTTGGGGAAGAAAACACACCTGGAAACAGAGTTAAGGATATATTCCCCACTCGGTTCTCCTCTCATCGCCTCACCTCCAAGGAGGATGGAGCGAGGAATTCCTACAGGAGTGACCTCAACAAGGCCTGGGCCTCTGCCCAGGTAGAGGATGACACTCTCGTCATTGCAGTGGACGCCTCGGTGCCCACTGATGCTAAATTTCAAGCCGTCGCCTGCGCTCTTGTCTTCGGACAGGGAGAACAGGTGGATCGCATTGTCTCAGCTTCTGGGAGGAGAACCCCCCCGGAAGTCGAACTTTTCTCTCTCCAACTAGGCATCTCGGCTGCGTGCAGCAGAGGATGCAAAAAGCTGGTGATCTTCTCGGATTCTACTACGGGCATTGAGTCCCTAATCGATCCAAAACCACGTTCTGGGCAAATATTTGCCCTGGACGCTTGTCGATCCCTTCGTCCCTGGCTATCTGGAGATGAGGAGAGAAACGTCACATTCTGGCATGTCCCCTCGAAATTCGAGTGGAACGTTCACAAGATGGCTCACGATGTAGCTACATCTACCAAGATCTCCGTGGGCAGACACCCGCGGACGTCTCTAGACTACCTTTTTTTTTTTTTTTTTTTTGGGTCAACAATTTATAACGCGGGGCTCGATCGCAGTCCGCGGAGCAGGATACAAACTTGGGTACTACTATAACTACGCTTCCCCTCACCCATATCCTACCCAGGTCCTCGTTTTAGCCACTTTAGGCAGGCAGTGCCACAGACGTTGGCCTCTCAGCCAGGAAAGGCAATAATCTGGAGGGGGAGACCCCCTCCCGAAGCTAGCCATTAGATCACCCACTGGTGCGAAGCGGTCCCCCAGCCACATATCCAACCAAAGTCAGATCAGGCACGGCCGTGTTAATTCACTGTAAATCCCCCCTTGCGGGAGGAATAACCGTCCGCATACTCCCAGCCAATGAGGATTGACCACCCCAGACGAATGAGGTGGACCATCACCGTGTAATGCACGCGTGACAGTAATGTGGCGGCTGGTTGTTCACCTGGTTATTCACCGAAACCGTCGTAGGCAGGGGGCCAAGGCCCCCCTCGAGCAAATGCGCTGCAAGCACATGCACTCGATAACAGTCTCCCCCCCGCAGCGGGGAGAACGTAAAGGGCAGCGACACTTGTCACCAACCCGACAGCAGCCAGCAGACTGGCGGTGATGGGTGTGGAGTGGAATGCCCCACACGAGTAATGGCACGGCCATCTGTGATGATGATGGCACTGTACTGGGAACGAGGGTTCCCCAGATTGAAGCTCTGCTAGAGCTGTTGGCATCGCCACACAGGAAGCTGGGACAGCTGCCGGAGGTGTAGGATTGTTGGAACGATCATCTCTGGTTGTCCGCTTGGGCATCAGGAGCAAGTTAGTACTGGTATATGATGCTAGTGATCGAAATACGCAGCGTGCAGTGTAAGCAAGGGCCTCCTGCCTAGCAAGAAAGTCCTCGTAGTCGTCAGGGTCGGGGAGGTTCTCCCCAGCCCACAGATCTCAAACTGCCTAGGGCAGCTGCTACCTCCAGCTCGTTCTGTGAGAGCTGGGTGTCGTAGTCTTGGGCATCATCACCAACGATGTCACCCGTAATCAAGGTGGGGTCGTGAAGGCCCCAGCATGTGGTTTGGTCTCTGTTCAGCCGTTTGGGCATTGAGAGTGAGTTAGCACAGGTAAATGACAATAACAGTCAAAGTACGTAGCGTAAGGTTGATAACAGATGGCCCCTTATCTCAGTTCCAGGTCCACCCGATACAGCCTCCAAACGCTCTGAGGGGGCGAACAGGCCGCGCATCCTGTTGCCTGGTGGGAGAAGATTGAACCCGGGTCATAACACCCCAGAGGAGTGAGCACCGGAGGTGAGGAGTCGGTGGTGAAATGCGGCCACCAGAGCATTGACCTAGCTATCAGGGGGCACCGTCACCCGGCCCCTTTTAGCGACGGTGTATTCCAACAGGTAGTCAGTGTAGCTTGTCCCTAGTAGTAGTGACTCACATAGCATGGAGGTTGGAAGCCCCAGAGACGACCAGCAGTCCAGTAACGATGTCCCTCCCCCTGAGCCAGACCTCCCCCAACTAAGCGAGTGCGTCGACTTGGGCGAGCATTGAAGCAGGCATCCCACACCCACTCTAAGCCCCCATAGGGACCAAGACTACTCTTTCATAGACACCACTCACCTAGCCAGGATCCTCGAAGCACAGGGGAACGAGACGAATAGCAGCCATTGTCAAAAACAATGACCGGGGCATCCCCGGGGATCGGATGGACGGATCTCTTAGCAAATCAGGGCAGGCCTGGAGACGCCGAGAGCGTTCGTGATGGTGAAATCCGATCAAAAATCGGACGTAAATTGAAGTGTCGACGTCGCTGGCAACGTTGAGCAGAGGTGTTTACCACTGTTTATGGTGGTTGTAACAAGTCAAGGAGCGTTGTCTCTAGACTACCTTAAAAACCAGGTCGAAAAGGCCGTTTGTAAGGATTGGCACACCCGGTTCTCAGATCCGGCGTATCGTGGTCGGCATTTCTACCAACTCAAAGGAGTAGGTGGAAAACCGGTATTACCCTCGACTCACAAAGGTGGGCCTTGGCTGAAAGTTATGGGAAACAACACCTCGTTGACTTCTCATTCAACTCGTATGATCACTGGCCATGCTCCTATAGGGGAGTATCGTCAACGTCTATCCCTTGACGGGGAATACCAATGTTGGTGCCTTGGCCCTGAGATACAAACTCGAGACCATTTACTACGCGTCTGCCCCAAGGTGGATCGCAAAGACACTCGTGCAAGCCCAGACTCGGTCGAGGGCTTCAACGAATTTATGGACAATAACCCAGCACTAGGGTCGTTCAACTCACTCGCGTGGGATCCAGGATAGGTTGTGCGCGCAGGGCGTATGACCCTCGTCTGGTTCTAGCTAGTGTTATCGGTATGTCGGGGTGGCCGTTGGGCACCAGGCGAGTCCGTTAACCCTCATAAAGGGGGCCCACCCGTGTTCAGGAGCGACTGTCAGGGAGGGGGGACATGAAACTAGGTACTGGTTCGGGGAGGCGCCTGAGCGCTTTCAGATCCACTGTCGGTTGTGCGCTACGGCTTCGATGCTGATTACGCCTTCCTTTCCGAGCTGAGAGGCTCACGTCGGGGCGGCAGTCTTCCCTAAATCTTGCACTTATACCCGTAGGGAGTCGGGGACACGACATCGTCAAGTCCGGGTTGTCGGTACGCCACCACTGGCAAGTCCGTTTACTCGATAAAGGGGGCCCCCTTAGTGGTCATTGCAGCTATCCAGGTGGTTGGTGCGAAGATCAGCAGGAGGAGGACTTGGGCTGGGCATAGTGTACTTAGTTTGTATGTCTCTACCGCGGACTGCGATCGGGCACCGCGTTATAAACTTTTGACCCAAAAAAAAAAAAAATCATGCCAGACATCGTTATAGCTCACCTGGAGAAGTTGGGCATATCTGACCTCACGGTGCTACAAGTCCCTCCACGGGTTGTACGAGATTCGAAAATGTTGGATACATGCACCGTTTATCTCAACATCGCTGACTCAGTCAGTGGTGCATGAGCGAAAGCTCTCATCGGACGTGGCATCCAATTTGGTCACTACATCACTTATGTTAGGGCTGCCAGGGCAAATCCTGGTTTACCACTATGCCAACGCTGCTGGAAGTGGGGTCATCCCACCCCAGCATGCAATGCTGCAAGGGAAATGCTAAGGCTAACCCTCCTGTACCAGCCACCCCAGCGGGGGTAGCATGCCCTCACCCGGCTAGGTGTATCAACTGCTGGAAGAACCATGCATCTGACAATTGTCGATGCAATTTCTGGCATCATCAACAGCGCTTCTTGTCTTCTTACTGCGATGTGCACAGCCACAAAAATTTTTGTCGACACCGTTTTCACACTTTGCAGCTCAATCCGTCCTCAATCCCAGCGATCCGGTATAACCAGCATCTTACCAGCGCATGTCTGATTCGTATTCTAGAAGTAGGGGGAGATCGGGCGAGGCGATGGACGAGGGGGGACCCTCTAGATCCGGTACGCCCAGAACTCCTGGCGACGACCCCATTGATTCCCTGCGGCTCTCCTCGAGCCGCAGATCCACACAGATTGCTCCCTCAGTGGGCCCACACAGGACCCAAAGAGGATCTCCAACCCCTTCCCCCTACGGGGCGGGCACAGTAACCCCGCGAGCACAGCGCTTCAGCGTGCCAGCGTTATCTTCCAGGGATGCGACTGCGTCTCCTGCACCTCTGGCTACCCCTTCTACACCCGCTTCGTGGGCTGATGAAGTGGCCGACAATCTCTCTACCCACGTCATTCAGGACATGGAGATGGCTAGCGACGACTGGAGTGGACCCCAGACCTTCGCCAGTGACCTGGGAGAGTATGCTACTGGATTCCGAGTTGTCCTCAACAGGACGGGATCTAGACGACCGACTGCTGAAGAACGGCAGCTCATAGCGGAACAACTGGGCTCGGTGCTGGTAGCAGCTGCCAAGGCTGGCTTGGATCGAAACTCTGGAAACGCTACGCTCCGGAGTGCTATAGACAGAATGGCTGGGGGCAGCAAACGACTCAGGTCGGGCGCTGTCACCAATGATCCTAACAACGTCCCAAGGACGGAGTACCTAGAGGGATGGGATGGGCAACGCCCCCCCCTCACAAATCAGCAAGGACTCGAGGCCCGAAGGGGGCTCGACCTCTTCCTAAACCCCCAACAGGGGGTGTCTCTTCATCATGGGGTCGAGGACCACCTCCCCCCGTGAATTGGTCCACCAGGCCTTTGGGCAGGGGAACCTTTGCTCAGGTCGCTCGCTTCCCTGGGGGGCAAGCACCTAACACTTCCCTGAACTTCCGACCGATAAGCTGGCTGACATACAGCAGCATGTTGGTCCCTCCAGACCGAAGGCTGCAAAGCCCTCACCTACTGTCCATGGACCGTCGAGACGACAGGTCTTGGTGCACGTTCGTCCCCCTCTTGGGGTGGAAACGAACCCTGCCGATTTCTTGGATCACGTCCGAGTCACTCTCGGACTGCACCACTCTAAACTAGTGGCCCAGTCCGCATCAATGCACGCTGGTAACCTATCAGTAGCTACAGACGTCGTGGCCTCCGAGGAGGACCTTCGTTGTTTTAAGGAGGCTGCTCACAAGGCGTTCCCCTTCGCGTTGCAAGTAGATGCAGCGTTACCTACTTCCACATCATACCTCAAACTGGTCGATGTGCCATTCGTCGCTAACGACAAGGCGCTTACGCCTGACGTCGTCGTTGCACACTTGGGGAAGTCCGGGATATCGGACCTCGCAGTGCTACAAGTCCCCCCCCGTGTAGTACGTGATTCGAAAATGTCGGATACATGCACCGTGTATCTTAACATCGCTGACTCAGTCAGCAGTGCACGAGCCAAGGCTCTTATCGGTCAGGGCGTTCAATTTGGACGCTACGTCGCTTATATTAGGGCTGCCAGGGCGAACCTTGGATTGCCTATGTGCCAACGGTGCTGGAAGTGGGGTCACCCCACCCCGGCATGCAGAGCTCCACAGACCAAGTGTCCGATCTGCGCAGGTCCACACCGCAAGGAGCACCATCGTGCCCTTGCAGGGTGTTGTAAGGGAAACGCCAAGGCGAACCCTCCCGTCCCAGCTACCCCAGAGGGGGCAGCCTGTCCTCGCCCGGCTAGGTGTATAAACTGCCGGAAAAACCACGCATCTGACGATCGTCGATGCAATTTCTGGCGACATCGCTTTGACCGCAATTGGATCAAAGCTCGCTATGACGAGGTGAGTGCGAGACGCAACTCTCGTTCCCCTCCTTCTTACCATCCCGCAGGACGCGGTGGCCGAATGTAAATGAGGGATAGACTTAGATCTACACCGCAGTTGCGTATATTTAGTCAGAATGTTAACTGTAATTGGGGATACATGGACTCGTTACTGGCAGACCTCATAGACGATTATGATTTGCTTTTCATCCAAGAGCCTCCGTGGCGATTAATAAGATAGGCCCCTTCTGCCCATAACAGGGAAGGGGAAGAAGTTATAGGCGCACCAATGAGCCCGAATTGGGGAACCTTAGTGCGCGCATCGGGAATCAACTCTCCCCCATGCGTCGCTGTCTACTTTTCAAACAGCATCGCTAATCTAAGACCAGGTCTCAGACGAGATCTTATCGATGATCGTGACATCCTTCTCTTCTCACTGGGATTAGGGGAAGATGTCATGCTACTTGCTAACGTCTACTCAGACAGCCAACACTCGGCCATCACGCTCTTGTTCGAGAGCGTTATGATTATCCCACGCCTACACTTCATGTGTGGCGACTTCAACGTGAGGCACGCATCCTGGGATCCCCAGGGGCCTGAACACTCCATCCACGCTGACCACTTAGTGGAAACGGCTGCGGCATTAGGCCTGACTAGAGCCCTACCAGTAGTGGAGGGCCCTACCCACTTCCCCCCACAACAGGGCCTTCACCCCACGGTGATCGACCTGATGTTCGTACCTATGGATCTCAGATTCGTACTGTACTGCGAAATCGTACCTGAAGCCAGGGGGACGTCTGACCATGCCCCCCTGACATTAGTGCTGCCTGGCCCGGGATCCTTGGTCCTGGTCACCAAGTGGTCCATCAAAAAAGGATCCGAGGAGGAAGCATCGTACCGAGATGCCGTCTCCTCAGCTTTAATTCCGTGGCTTAACTGGCACGGAAATACTTCGGCAGAAATCGATGACGTTGTCTCGGCAATATCAACGATTTTAAACAAGGCATGGGAAAACCATGCCAAGGAATCGCGCCTCGGCAAGTCGTCCAAAGGCTGGTGGACAGATGAATGCAGTGGCTCCTTAGACGCGTACAGAGCCTCTCGCGATGAGGAGGACTGGAAGCACTATAGAAAAGTCATGCGACACGCAAAGCGAGACTTTTTCGACGACCGTATCCAAGAAGTGGCTACGACTAATAGACGACCCTGGGACCTGATGGCCTGGACGCATCAGCGCAACCTTCCATTGTACGAGGCGATCTCCTACCGGGGAGAACCTTGCAATGATCTGGAATCTCTGTGGGCAGCCCTGGACGGGTCCTATAACACTGCCTCAGATCGAGTAGTCGATCTGAGCATTCTCGATGAACTTGATCCGGTGCCTGAAAGGGCCTGGATCTCGTTCTCCGTTATGGAAATGAAAGAAGCGTTAAACGCGTGCTCTTCCCGTTCCGCTCCAGGTCCCGATCATGTTACGTGGTCGCACCTCAAACACTGGTGTAGCAACCCAGAGGTGGCAGGGCTCATCACCCACATCGCTGAGGCATGCATCACTGCTGGCCATTGGCCAGCTCACTTTAAGGAATCCCTGTCAGTTATTATCCCAAAGCCAGGGAAACCTAATTACTCCACGCCAAAGTCGTTCAGGCCTATTGTGCTACTGAACACTCTGGGCAAGTTAGTCGAAAAAATGCTGTCTAGGAGACTTCAGTTCAACGGTATCGCACACGAGGCCTTTTTTTTTTTTTTTGGGGTCAACAATTTATAACGCGGGGCTCGATCGCAGTCCGCGGGTCAAGATACAAACAAGGTACTACTAAGACTACGCATTCCCTATGCCCGCATCCCACACCAGGTCCCTTGCAGAAGCCACGTTACGGCGGGCGTACCAGCGTTGTCCTCTCAGACAGGAAAGGCAATAATCTGTAGGGGAGGGGCCCCCCCCACAAAGGCTAGCCGTTAGTTCGCCGTCTGGTGCTATCTCGGTCCCCCCGGCCACATATCCGACCGAAGTCAGATCAGGCGCAAGCAGTGTCAATTCACCGTAAGTCCTCCCTTGCGGGAAGAGTAACTGTCTTTCACCAGACAACGAGGATTGACCACCCCAGGTGAATGAGGTGGACCATCACTGTGTCCACGCACGAGTGACAGTGACGAGGCAGCTGGTTATTCACCGGAACTGCCGTAACTGGTTATTCACCGGAGTTACTGTAGGTAGGGGGTTGAAGCCCCCCCCTCGAGCAAATGCTACTCTGAGCATGCACTCGGTGACATCATCCCCCCCGCAGTGGGGGGAAGGTAAAGGGCGGCGACATATTGTCACCATCCCGACAACAGCCCTGGTGGGCGGTGGAGAGAAGGGGAGGTCCCCTTCTTCAAGCTCGGCGTGGTCGTTGGCGGGGGCCACGAGGATGTCAATGCCGTTCCGAGGACAAGGGTTCCTCGGTTGGAGGCTCTGCCACTGGTGGGGCAGACTGAGCCACCTGCATCGCCGCATAGGAAGCCTGAAAGGCTGCCGGAGACGTAAGGTCGGGGGGAGCCGATGCCGCGCGAAGCGACTCCATCATGCTCCCTGAGAATCGCCAGGTGGTGGTGAAGAGCTCCCACGCCATCTGACGCCAAGAGTTCCTGTTGTTGAGAGGAACCGCGGACACTCGGACAGTACCTACAAAGGAGGTCATCATGTCCAGTAAATGTAACATGGCATCAGAGGTGGCTTCGATTTCCAGCCTCTGATCCCTAGATAACGGCACTTCGTCCTCCATCAACTCAGGGATGGGGGGCCAAGGCGGTGGTGGGGCAGTGGATGCCTCCGGATAAAGGAGCTCAGCGATGCCGAGCTCCTGTGAATATATATCCTCCTTCGGGAGGCTACGAACCCAGCACTTGTGTTCGACGTCGACACCAAGTGCCCATCGTACATGATCGATCGTTTTCCTCGAGGAAAGCCTAGGCCCCCCCTCGGCAAAAAGAAGAGCCTCTTGCATGGCAAGAGATTTGTCGTCGTCGTCATCGTTAGGGTCGGAGAATCTTCCCCGGCCCATAGATCTCTAGCTGCCTTGAAAGCAGCTGCTACCTCCGATTCGTCTTGCACGAACCGGGTGTCGTAGTCTTGGACGCCATCATCAAAGATGTTGCCCGTGATCAAAACGGGGTCGCGTAGACCCCGATGTGGTGGTTGGCCTCTAGTTCGCCGTTTGGGCATTGAGAGTGTGTGTATTAGTGCTAGTAGATGACGGTAGAAGTCAAGATACATAGCGTGATAACGATAACAGACGGTCCCTTATCTCAATTCCGGGTCCACCCGACACAGCCTCCAGACGCTCCGAGGGGGCAGACAGGCCGCAAATCCTGCTGCAGATTGGGAGGGACAATTGAACCCGGTTCCAAACACCTCGAGGGTGTGAGTGCCGGAGGTAAAGAGTCGGTGGTAAGTAGCGGCCACCAGAGCATTGACCTAGCCACCAGGGGGCACCATCACCCGGCCCCTTTTAACGATGGTGTATTCCAGCGGGTAGTCAGTATAGCATGTCTCTAGTAGTACAAACTCACAGAGCATGGAGGCTGGAAGCCTCCCAGACGACCAGCAGTCCAGTGATAATGTCCCTCCTCCCTAAGCCAGACCTCCCCCACCTAGACGAGTGTGTCGACTTGGGCGAGCATTGAAGCAGGCATCCCACACCCACTCTAAGCCCCCAGAGGGACCTAGACTACTCTTTCATAGACAACACTCACCTAGTCAGGATCCTCGAAGCCCAGGAGAACGAGACAGATAGCAGTCACTGTTGGGAACAATGACCGAGACATCCCCGGAGATCGGATGGACGGATCTCTTAGCAAATCAGGCCAGGCCTGGAGACGCCGAGAGCGTTCGTGATGGCGAAATCCGATCGAAAATCGGACAAAAATTGGAGTGTCGACGTCGCGTGCAACGTTGAGCAGAGGTGTTTACCACTATTTATGGTGGTTGTAACAAGTCAAGGAGCGTCCTGGCACACGAGGCCTTCGAGCAAAACCAGTTCGGAGGCGTCGCCCAGCGTTCCACTGAGGATGCGGGAATCTACCTCACCCACCTGGTTAGAGCAGGATGGGCCAAAGGACTCAAAACGAGTGTTGTCGCCTTTGACATAGCTCAATTCTTCCCCTCCTTGAACCACCAGGTTCTCGACGCTCCTTGACTTGTTACAACCACCATAAATAGTGGTAAACACCTCTGCTCAACGTTGCACGCGACGTCGACACTTCAAATTTTGTCTGATTTTCGATCGGATTTCACCATCACAAACGCTCTCGGTGTCTCCAGGCGTGCCCTGATTTGCTAAGAGATCCGTCCATCCGATCTCCGTGGATGCCCCGGTCATTGTTCTTGACAATGACTGCTACTCATCTCGTTCTCCTGGGCTTCGAGGATCCTGACTAGGTGAGTGTTGTCTATGAAAGAGTAGTCTAGGTCCCTCTGGGGGCTTAGAGTGGGTGTGGGATGCCTGCTTCAACGCTCGCCCAAGTCGTCACACTCGTCTAGGTGGGGGAGGTCTGGCTTAGGGAGGAGAGACATTATCACTGGACTGCTGGTCGTCTGGGAGGCTTCCAGCCTCCATGCTCTGTGAGTTTGTACTACTAGAGACATGCTATACTGACTACCCGCTGGAATACACCATCGTTAAAAGGGGCCAGGCGATGGTGCCCCCTAGCGGCTAGGCCTACACCTTGGTGGCCGCTTCTCACCACCATCCCTCTATCTCCGGTGCTCACTCTCCTAGGGTGGTATGACCCGGGTTCAACCTTCTCCCACTAGGCAGCAAGATGTGCGGCTTGCTCGCCTCCTCGGAGCGTTCGGAGGCTGTATCGGGTGGACCCGGAATATAGATAAGGGACCAGTCGTTATCGATTCCACGCTGCATATCTTGATTCCTACCATCATCTACTAGCACTAACACACACACACTCTCGATGCCCAAACGGCGAACCAGAGGCCAACCACCACATCGGGGTCTACGCGACCCCGTTTTGATCACGGGCAACATCTTTGATGATGGCGTCCAAGACTACGACACCCGGTTCGAGCAAGACAAATCGGAGGTAGCAGCTGCTTTCAGGGCAGCTAGAGATCTATGGGCCGGGGAAGACCTCTCCGACCCTAACGATGATGACGACGACGACTCTCTTGCTATGCAAGAGGCTCTTCTTTTTGCCGAGGGGGGGCCTAGGCTCTCCTCGAGGAAAATGATCGATCGTGTACGATGGGCACTTGGTGTCGACGTCGAACACAAGCGCTGGGCTCGTAGCCTCCCAAAGGAGGATATATACTCACAGGAGCTTGGCATCACTGAGCTCCTTTATCCAGAGGCATCCCCTGCCCCGCTACCGCCTTGGCCCCCCATCCCTGAGCTGGTGGAGGACAAAGTGCCGTTATCTAGGGATCAGAGGTTGGAAATTGAAGCCACCTCTGATGCCATGCTTCATCTACTGGACATGATGACCTCCTTTGTAGGTACCGTCCGAGTGTCCGCAGTTCCTCTCAACGACAGGAACTCTTGGCGTCAGATGGCGTGGGAGCTCTTCACCACCACCTGGCGATTTTCAGGGAGCATGATGGAGTCGCTTTGCGCGGCATCAGCTCCCCTCGACCTTACGTCTCTGGCAGCCTTCCAGGCTTCCTATGCGGCGATGCAGGCGGCTCAGTCTGCTCCACCAGTGGCAGAGCCTCCAACCGAGGAACCCTTGTCCCCAGAACGGCGTCGACGTCCTCGTGGCCCCCGCCAACGACCACGCCGAGCTTGAAGAAGGGGACCCCCCCTTCTCTTCACCGCCCACCAGGGCTGTTGTCGGGATGGCGACAATATGTCGCCGCCCTTTACCTTCCCCCCACTGCGGGGGGGATGATGTCACCGAGTGCATGCTCAGAGTAGCATTTGCTCGAGGGGGGGGCCTCGACCCCCTACCTACAGTAGCTCCGGTGAATAACCAGCTACGGCAGTTCCGGTGAATAACCAGCTGCCTCATCACTGTCACTTGTGTGTGGACACAGTGATGGTCCACCTCACTCACCTGGGGTGGTCAACCCTCATTGTCTGGTGAAAGACGGTTACTCTTCCCGCAAGGGAGGACTTACGGTGAATTGACACTGCTTGCGCCTGATCTGACTTCGGTCGGATATGTGGCCGGGGGGACCGAGATAGCACCAGATGGCAAACTAACGGCTAGCCTTTGTGGGGGGGGCCCCTCCCCTACAGATTATTGCCTTTCCTGTCTGAGAGGACAACGCTGGTACGCCCGCCATAATGTGGCTTCTGCAAGGGACCTGGTGTGGGATGCGGACATAGGGAATGCATAGTCTTAGTAGTACCTTGTTTGTATCTTGACCCGCGGACTGATCGAGCCCCGCGTTATAAATTGTTGACCCAAGAAAAAAAAAAAAAAAAAAAAAAAAAAAAACCACCAGGTTCTGTTGGAGATTATCTCTCGGTCGGGGTTCCCTGCGCAAGTAGTGAACTTCTTCCGTTCATAGCTGGTCGGTCGCAAGATGACCTACAAATGGAACGCTTTCTCGTCTGGCTCCTTTGCAGCCGACGTGGGAGTGGGTCAGGGCTCTGCCCTGTCCCCAGTCTTATCGGCGCTATATTTGACGCCTATCATGAAACTCTTCAGAAGAAGCGAAATCAGCAGAGATGTCGATCTCATGTCCTATGTGGACGATGGTACCCTCATCGCCCGCTCTCCACAGTTGGAGGATAACCTCCCCCTGCTGAAAAAAGTGTATGGCTGGATCTTCCAGGCATTCACCTCCCTCGGTCTGGTCCTTGAACATGACAAGTCCGAGATATTCCACTTTTCAAGGGCAAGGAGATTCACTCCCTTACCCATCGATCTTGGTTTCGCCCCTTACACGGGCAATACCCCTCTCAAACCCAAGGTTACCTGGAGGTACCTTGGATTTTTCTTCGACCGCAAACTCTCCTTCAAAGAGCATACGCGGTTCTACTCCACCAAAGCCCTTACCACTGCAAGGGCAATGGGAATGCTCGGCAATTCTGTCAGAGGGCTAACCCCTATGCAGAAACGCCTCCTGTACCGTTCGTGTGTCGTGCCCATCATGACATACGGACTCAGACTCTGGCATTTCAAAGGCGCCCGCGTCAAAGGTGTCATCAAAACGCTGGCCCAGGTGCAGTCCATTGCTGCTCGCTGGATCCTCGGTGCCTTCAGGACCACCCCTATCGGCGGCCTGGAAAGTATCGCAGGCCTGCTGCCCATGCAGCTGTTACTGCGTCGTCTGGTCGACAGAGGAGTGTTCAGAACCCCCCTATTGGCTCCATCACACCCTCTAAGAGCTATCTTAGGGCCCAATCATGTAGGCACCACCCACTCTCACGAGCTAGGACTCTGGGGAGGGAACGTGCTCGACACACTCACCCTGCAAGGCCCATCTGTCGCTTCGGCTGCAGCCCTGGCCCTTGTACCAGGCGATGAATTCGACCCCTTTGGGGAAGAAAACACACCTGGAAACAGAGTGAAGGATCTATTCCCCACTCGTTTCTCCACTCATCGCCTCACCTCTAAGGAGGATGGAGCAAGGAACACTTATAGGAGTGACCTCGACAAGGCCTGGGCTTTGGCCCAGGTAGAGAATGACACTCTCGTTGTTGCAGTGGACGCTTCGGTGCCCACAGATGCCAAATTTCAAGCTGTCGCCTGCGCTCTCGTCTTCGGACAGGGAGAGCAGGTGGATCGCGTTGTCTCAGCCTCTGGGAGGAGAACCCCCCCAGAAGTTGAACTATTCACTCTCCAACTGGGTGTCTCCATCGCTCCTTGACTTGTTACAACCACCATAAATAGTGGTAAACACCTCTGCTCAACGTTGCACGCGACGTCGACACTCCAATTTTTGTCCGATTTTCGATCGGATTTCGCCATCACGAACGCTCTCGGCGTCTCCAGGCCTGGCCTGATTTGCTAAGAGATCCGTCCATCCGATCTCCGGGGATGTCTCGGTCATTGTTCCCAACAGTGACTGCTATCTGTCTCGTTCCCCTTGGCTTCGAGGATCCTGGCTAGGTGAGTGATGTCTATGAAAGAGTAGTCTGGGTCCCTATGGGGGCTTAGAGTGGGTGTGGGATGCCTGCTTCAATGCTCGCCCAAGTAGAAGCGCTCATTTAGCTGGGGGAGGTCTGGCTTAGGGGGAAGGACGTTCTTACTGGACTGCTGGCCGTCTGGGAGGCTCCCAGCCTCCATGCTCTGTGAGTTTCTATTACTAGAGACATGCTACACTGACTACCCCTTGGAATACACCATCGTTAAAAGGGGCCGGGCGATGGTGCCCCCTGACAGCTAGGTCGACGCTCTGGTGGCCGCTACTCACCACCAACTCTTTACCTCCGGTGCTCACTCTTCTAGGGTGTTATGACCCGGGTTCAATCTTCTCCCACTGGGTTACAGGATGTGTGGCCTGTCCCCCCCTCAGAGCGTTCGGAGGCAGTATCGGGTGGACCCGGAATAGAGATAAGGGACCAACTGTTATCGATGTCACGCTACGTATCTTGATCTCTACTATCACCTACTAGCACTAACCTCCCCTCTCAATGCCTAAACGGCGAACCAGAGCCCAAACTCCATGCTGGGGTCTACACGACCCCTCCCTGATTACGGGCGACATCTATGACGATGGCGTCCAAGACTACGACACCCGGTTCGATCATGACGATCCAGATGTAGCTACTGCCCTACGGGCAGTTAGAGATCTATGGGCTGGAGAAGACCTCTCCGACCCTGAGGATGACGAGGACTCTCTTGCTATGCAAGAGGCCCTCAATTACGCTGAGAGCAGCCCCAAGCTGGCCTCGAGGCAAACGATAGACCATGTGCTTTGGGCGCAGGACGTCCATGTCGCACATAAATGATGGACTCGCAGTCTCGAACACGAGGACATGTACTCACAGGAGCTCGGCATTGCCGAGCTCTTCTATCCGGAGGCATCCCCTGCCCCGTTACCACCTTTGCCCCCCATCCCTGAGTTGGTGGAGGACGAAGTGCCATTATCTGTGAATGAGAGGCTGGAAATCGAAGCCACCTCCCATGCCATGCTACACCAATTCGACGCGATGACCATGTTTATTGGTACCGTCCATACATCTGCCGTTCCCCCTGCAGAGAGGAACGCATGGCGCCAAATGGCCTGGGAGTTATTCACAACCACCTGGCGATTGTCTGAGACAATGTCGGCGGAACTAGCAGCCGTTCCGACACCTCTCGATCTCACGTCTCCGGCAGCTTTCCGGGTTTCCTACGCGGCGGTGCACACTGCTCGATCAGAGCCTCAATCTGGGGAACCCTCATCCCCAGCACAGCGCCGTCGTCCTTGAGGTCCTCGTGGACAGCAGCGCCGCAACTAGTACAGGGGTCTATCCCCCTCTACGTTCACGGCCACCAAGCAACTGGTGGCCACTATCGGGATGGTGACACGGTGTTGCTTCCCTATACCTTCCCCCCACTGCGGGGGGGATGATGTCATCGAGTGCATGCACATGTGTGCATTTGCTCGAGGGGGGTCTCGGCCCCCTACTTACAGCGGTCACGGTGAATAACCAGGTGAACAACCACCCGCCTCGTTACTGTCACTTGTGCACAACACGGTGATGGTCCACCTCATTCATCTGGGGTGGTCAATCCTCGTTGGCTGGAAAAACGCAGACGGTTATTCCTCCCGCAAGGGGGGATTTACGGTGAATTAACACTGCTGCGCCTGGTCTGGCCTTGGTCGGACATGTGGCTGGGGGACCGTTTGCTCCAGTGGGCGATCTAATGGCTAACTTCGGGAGGGGGGGCTCCCCCTCCAGATTATTGCCTTTCCTGGCTGAGAGGCCAACGTCTGTGGAACTGCCTGCCTAAGGTGGCTAAAACGGGGACCTGAGTGGGAGATGGGCAAGGGGAACGCGTAGATAAAGTAGTACCCAAGTTTGTACCTTGCTCCGCGGACTGCGTTCGAGCCCCACGTTATAAATTCTGATCCAAAAAAAAAAAAAAAATGACACCCCAGAGGGGGTGAGTACCAGAGGTAGAAGGTTGGTGGCGAGAAGCAGCCACCCAAGTGTTGTCCTACCACCAGGGGGCACCATCACCCGGCCCCTTTTAATGACAGTGTATTCCGGATAGGTAGTCAGTGTAGCATGTCCCTAGTAGCAGAGACTCACAGAACAAGGAGGTTGGTGGCACCCAGGCCGACTAGCAATCCAGTAGAAGTATCGCTCCTTGACTTGTTACAACCACCATAAACAGTGGTAAACACCTCTGCTCAACGTTGCCAGCGACGTCGACACTTCAATTTACGTCTGATTTTCGATCGGATTTCACCATCACGAACGCTCTTGGCGTCTCCAGGCCTGCCCTGATTTGCTAAGAGATCCGTCCATCCGATCCCCGGGGATGCCCCAGTCATTGTTTTTGACAATGGCTGCTATTCGTCTCGTTCCCCTGTGCTTCGAGGATCCTGGCTAGGTGAGTGGTGTCTATGAAAGAGTAGTCTAGGTCCCTATGGGGGCTTAGAGTGGGTGTGGGATGCCTGCTTCAACGCTCGCCCAAGTCGACGCACTCGCTTAGTTGGGGGAGGTCTGGCTCAGGGGGAGGGACATTGTTACTGGACTGCTGGTCGTCTCTGGGGCTTCCAACCTCCATGCTATGTGAGTCACTACTACTAGGGACAAGCTACACTGACTACCTGTTGGAATACACCGTCGCTAAAAGGGGCCGGGTGACGGTGCCCCCTGATAGCTAGGTCGATGCTCTGGTGGCCGCATTTCACCACCGACTCCTCACCTCCGGTGCTCACTCCTCTGGGGTGTTATGACCCGGGTTCAATCTTCTCCCACCAGGCAACAGGATGCGCGGCCTGTTCGCCCCCTCGGAGCGTTTGGAGGCTGTATTGGGTGGACCTGGAACTGAGACAAGGGGCCATCTGTTATCGATCTTACGCTACGTACTTTGACTGTTATCGTCATTTACCTGTGCTAACTCACTCTCAATGCCCAAACGGCTGAACAGAGACCAAACCACATGCTGGGGCCTTCACGACCCCACCTTGATTATGGGTGACATCGTTGGTGATGATGCCCAAGACTACGACACCCAGCTCTCACAGAACGAGCTGGAGGTAGCAGCTGCCCTAGGCAGTTTGAGATCTGTGGGCTGGGGAGAACCTCCCCGACCCTGACGACTACGAGGACTTTCTTGCTAGGCAGGAGGCCCTCGCTTACACTGCACGCTGCGTATTTCGATCACTAGCATCATATACCAGTACTAACTTGCTCCTGATGCCCAAGCGGACAACCAGAGACGATCGTTCCAACGATCCTACGCCTCCGGCAGCTGTCCCAGCTTCCTGTGTGGCGATGCCAACAGCTCTAGCAGAGCTTCAATCTGGGGAACCCTCGTTCCCAGTACAGTGCCGTCATCATCACAGATGGCCGTGCCATTACTCGTGTGGGGCATTCCGCTCCACACCCATCACCGCCAGTCTGCTGGCTGCTGTCGGGTTGGTGACAAGTGTCGCTGCCCTTTACGTTCTCCCCGCTGCGGGGGGGAAACTGTTATCGAGTGCATGTGCTTGCAGCGCATTTGCTCCAGGGGGGCCTTGGCCCCCTGCCTACGACGGTTCCGGTGAATAACCAGGTGAACAACCAGCCGCCACATTACTGTCATGCGTGCATTACACGGTGATGGTCCACCTCATTCGTCTGGGGTGGTCAATCCTCATTGGCTGGGAGTATGCGGACGGTTATTCCTCCCGCAAGGGGGGATTTACAGTGAATTAACACGGCCGTGCCTGATCTGACTTTGGTTGGATATGTGGCTGGGGGACCGCTTCGCACCAGTGGGTGATCTAATGGCTAGCTTCGGGAGGGGGTCTCCCCCTCCAGATTATTGCCTTTCCTGGCTGAGAGGCCAACGTCTGTGGCACTGCCCGCCTAAAGTGGCTAAAACAAGGACCTGGGTAGGATATGGGTGAGGGGAAGCGTAGTTATAGTAGTACCCAAGTTTGTATCCTGCTCCGCGGACTGCGATCGAGCCCCGCGTTATAAATTGTTGACCCAAAAAAAAAAAAAAAAAAAATCCAGTAGAAGTGTCCTTCTCCCAAGCCAGACCTCCCCCAGCTGAACGAGCATGAAGACTTGGGCGAGCATTGAAGTAGGCATCCCACACCCACTCTAAGCCCCCATAGGGACCTAGACTACTCTTTCATAGACACCACTCACCTATCCAGGATCCTCAAAGCCCAGGAGAATGAGACAGAGAGCAGTCAATGTGAGAAACAATGACCTCGGCATCCCCGGGGATCGGATGACCAGATCTCTTAGCAATTCAGGCCAGGCCTAGAGTCGCCGAGAGCATTCATGATGGTGAAATCCGATCAAAGATCAGATGACAAATGCAGTCTCGATGTCGCAAGCAACGTTGAGCAGAGGTATTTACCACTGTTTATGGTGGTTGTAACAAGTCAAGGAGCGACTGATGGACCGGCCCAATTGTCATCCACATCGCTTGCCATCTCTGTGTTCTGTATCGCAGGACTGGGGTTTTTTTTTTTTTTTTTTGGGTCAAAAGTTTATAACGCAGCACCCGATCGCAGTCCGTGGTAGAGACATACAAACGAAGTACACTACGCCCAGCCCAAGTCCTCCTCCTGCTGATCTTCGCACCAACCACCTGGATAGCTGCAACGACCACTAAGGGGGCCCCCTTTATCGAGTAAACGGACTTGCCAGTGGTGGCATACCGACAACCCGAGCTTGACGATGTCGTGTCCCCAAATCCCTACGGGTATGAGTGCAAGATTTAGGGGAAACTGCCGCCCCGACGAGAGCCTCTCAGCTCGGAAAGGAGAGCGTAGTCGACTGGAATCGTCACAACGCGTAACCGACAGAGGATCTGAAAGCGCTCAGGCGCCTCCCCAACCCGGTACCTAGTTTCGTGTCCCCCCTCCCTGACAGTCGCTCCTGAACATGGGTGGGCCCCCTTTATGAGGGTTAATGGACTCGCCTGGTGCCCAACGGCCACCCCGACATACCGATAACACTAGCTAGAACCAGACGGGGGTCATATGCCCTGCGCGCACAACCTATCCTGGATCCCACGCAAGTGAGTTGAACGATCCTAGTGCAGGATTGTTGTCCATGAATTCGTGGAAGCCTTCGACAGAGTCTGGGCTCGCACGAGTTTCTTTGCGATCCACCTTGGGGCAGACGCGTAGCAGATGGTCCTGAGTTTGTATGTCAGGACCAAGGCACCAGCATTGGTATTCCCTGTCAAGGGATAAGCGTTGACGATACTCCCCTATGGGAGCGTGGCCAGTGATCATACGAGTTGAACGGGAAGTCAACGTAGTGTTGTTCCCCATAACTTTCAGCCAAGGCCCACCTTTGTGAGTCGAGGGTAGTACCAGTTTTCCACCTACTCCTTTGAGTTGGTAGAAATGCCGACCACGATACGCCGGATCTGAGAACCGGGTGTGCCAATCCTTACAAATGGCCTTTTCAACCTGATTTTTAAGGTAATCTAAAGACGTCCGCGGGTGTCTGCCCACAGAGATCTTGGTAGATGTAGCTACATCATGAGCCATCTTGTGAATGTGCCACTCGAATTTCGAAGGGACATGCCAGAATGTGACGTTCCTCTCTTCGTCCCCAGCTAGCCAGGGGCGAAGGGAGCGACAAGCATCCAGGGCGAAGATTTGCCCAGAACGTGGTTTTGGATCAATTAGGGACTCAATGCCCATAGTAGAATCCGAGAAGATCACCAACTTTTTGCACCCCCTGCTGCAAGCAGCCGAGACGCCCAGTTGGAGAGCGAAGAGTTCGACTTCCGGGGGGGTTCTCCTCCCAGAAGCTGAGACAATGCGATCCACCTGTTCTCCCTGTCCGAAGACAAGAGCGCAAGCGACAGCTTGGAATTTAGCATCAGTGGGCACCAAGGCGTCCACTGCAACGACGAGAGTGTCATCCTCTGCCTGGGCAGAGGCCCAGGCCTTGTCGAGGTCACTCCTGTAAGAGTTCCTCGCTCCATCCTCCTTAGAGGTGAGGCGATGAGAGGAAAAGCGAGTGGGGCATAGATCCTTCACTCTGTTTCCAGGTGTGTTTTCTTCCCCAAAGGGGTCGAATTCATCGCCTGGTACCAGGGCCAGCGCTGCAGCCGAGGCGACAGATGGCCCTTGCAGGTTGAGTGTGTCGAGCATGTTCCCTCCCCAGAGTCCTAGCTCATGAGAATGGGTAGTGCCGACGTGATTAGGCCCTAAGATAGCTCTTAGGGGGTGTGATGGAGCCAATAGAGGGGTCCTGAATACCCCTCTGTCGACTTAACGACGCAGTAACAGCTGCATAGGCAGTAGTCCAGCTATACTTTCCAGGCCACCGATTGGAGTGGTTCCGAATGCACCGAGGATCCAATGAGCAGCGATGGACTGCACTTGGGCCAACGTTTTGATGACACCTTTGACGCGAGCGCCTTTGAAGTGCCAGAGTCTCAATCCGTATGTCATGATGGGTACGACACATGAACGGTACAGGAGGCGTTTCTGCATAGGGGTTAACCCTCTCACAGAATTGCCGAGCATTCCCATCGCCCTAGCAGTGGTGAGGGCTTTGGTGGAGTAGAATCGTGTATGCTCCTTGAAGGAGAGTTTGCGGTCGAAGAAAAATCCGAGGTACCTCCAGGTAGCCTTGGGCTTGAGAGGGGTGTTGCCCGTGTAGGGGGCAAAGCCAAGATCGATAGGCAGGGGGGTGAACCTCCTCGCCCTTGAGAAATGAAATATTTCGGACTTGTCATGTTCGAGCACAAGTCCGAGGGAGGTGAATGCCTGGAAGATCCAGCCATACGCTGTTTTAAGGAGGGGGATGTTGTCCTCCACCAGTGGGGAGCAGGCGATGAGGGTACCATCGTCCACATAAGACATGAGATTGACATCTCTGCCGATTTCACTTCTTCTGAAGAGCTTCATGATGAGCGTCAGGTATAGCGCCGACAGGACAGGGGACAAGGCAGAACCTTGACCCACTCCCACATCTGCTGCGAAGGAGCCAGATGTGAAAGCGTTCCATTTGTAGGTCGTCTTGCGACCAACCAAATATGAGCGGAAGACATTCACTACTTGCGCAGGGAATCCCGACCGAGAAATGATCTCCAATAGAACCTGGTGGTTCAAGGAGGGGAAGAACTGAGCGATGTCAAAGGCGACAACACTCGTTTTGAGCCCTTTAGCCCATCCTGCTCTGACCAGGTGGGTAAGGTAGATTCCTGCATCCTCAGTGGAATGCTGGGCGACACCTCCGAACTGATTTTGCTCGAAGGCCTCGTGTGCGACCCCGTCAAACTGAAGTCGCCTAGACAACATCTTTTCGACTAATTTACCCAGAGTATTCAGGAGCACAATGGGCCTGAATGACTTAGGGGTAGAATAATTAGGTTTCCTGGGTTTCGGGATGATAACCGACAGGGATTCCTTAAAATGGGCTGGCCAGTGGCCAGCAGTGATGCACGCCTCAGCAATGCGGGTAATGAGCCCTGCCACTTCTGGGTTGCTACACCAGTGTTTTAGGTGCGACCACGTAACATGATCAGGACCTGGAGCGGAATGGGAAGAGCACGCATTTAGCGCTTCTTTCATTTCCGTAACGGAGAATGGTATCCAGGCCCTTTCAGGCACCAGATCAAGTTCATCAAGAATGCTCAGATCGACTACTCGATCTGAGGCAGCATTATAGGACCCATCAAGGGCAGCCCAAAGAGAGTCCAGGTCGTTGCAGGGTTCTCCCCAATAGGAGATAGCCTCATACGACGGGAGGTTGCGTTGACGAGTCCAGGACATCAAATCCCAGGGTCGTCTATTCATCGTAGCCACTTCTTGGATACGGTCATCGAAGAAGTCGCGCTTAGCATGTCGCATGACTTTCCTGTAGTGCTTCCAGTCCTCCTCATCGCGGGAAGATCTGTAAGCGTCTAGAGCACCACTGCATTCGTCTATCCACCAACCTTTGGATGATTTGCCGAGGCGAGATTCCTTGGCATGGCTTTCCCATGCCTTGTTTAAAATCGTTGATATCGCCGAGACGACATCATCGATTTCTGCCGATGTATCTCCATGCCAGTCTAGCCATGGAGTTAAAGCAGAGGAGACGGCATCCCGATAGGATGCTTCCTCCTCGGATCCTTTTTTGATGGACCACTTGGTGACCGGAACCAAAGATCCCGGGCCAGGTAGTACTAACGTCAGGGGAGCGTGGTCAGACGTCCCCCTGGCTTCAGGAACGATCTCGCAGTACAATACAAATCTAAGATCTGTGGGTACGAACATCAGGTCGATCACCGTGGGGTGAAGGCCCTGTTGTGGGGGAAAATGGGTAGGGCCCTCCACTACTGGTAGGGCTCTCGTCAGGCCTAGTGCCGTAGCCGTTTCCACTAAGTGGTCAGCATGGATTGAGTGTTCAGGCCCCTGGGGGTCCCAGGAGGCGTGTCTCACGTTAAAATCGCCACACATAAAGTGTAGGCGTGGGATCATCATGACATTCTCGAACAAGAGCGTGATGGCTGAGTGTTGGCTGTCCGAGTAAACGTTAGCAAGTAGCATGACGTCTTCCCCTATTCCCAGTGAAAAGAGAAGGATGTCACGATCGTCGACCAGATCTCATCTGAGACCAGGTCTTAGATTAGCAATGCTGTTCGCAAAATAGACGGCAACGCGTGGAGGGGAGTCAATTCCCGATGGGCGCACCAAGGTTCCCCAATTAGGGCTCATCGGTGCGCCTATAACTTCTTCCCCTTCCCTGTTGTGGGCAGAGGGGGCATGTCTTATTAGTCGCCAAGGAGGCTCTTGAATGAAAAGCAAATCATAGTCGTCTACGAAATCTGCCAGTAGCGAGTCCATGTAACCCCAGTTTCTGTTTACATTTTGACTAAATACGCGTAGCTGAGGGGTAGATCTAAGTCTGTCTCTCATCTACGTTCGGCCACCGTGTCCTGCGGGATGGTGAGCAGGAGGGGAGCGAGAGTTGCGTCTCACACTCACCTCGTCATAGCGAGCTTTGATCCAGTCACGATCAAAGCGATGTCGCCAGAAGTTGCATCGATGATCGTCAGATGCGTGATTTTTCCGGCAGTTTACACACCTGGCCGGGTGAGGGCAGGCTGCCCCCTCTGGGGTAGCTGGGACGGGAGGGTTAGCCTTAGCATTTCCCTTACAACACCCAGCAAGGGCACGATGGTGCTCCTTGCGGTGTGGACCTGCACAGATCGGACACTTGGTCTGTGGAGCTCTGCATGCCAGGGTAGGGTGGCCCCACTTCCAGCAGCGTTGGCATAAAGGCAAGCCTGGGTTCACCCTGGCAGCCCTGACATAAGCGACATAGCGTCCAAACTGAACGCCCCGACCGATAAGAGCCTTAGCTCGTGCACCACTGACTGAGTCGGCGATGTTGAGGTATACGGTGCACGTATCCGACATCTTCGAATCACGTACTACTCGGGGAGGGACTTGTAACACTGTGAGGTCCGATATACCAGACTTCCCCAAGTGTGCAACGACGACATCGGGCGTTAGCGCCTTGTCGTTAGCGATGAATGGCACATCGACCAGTTTAAGGTACGATGTGGATGTGGGTAACGCTGCGTCTACCTGCAACGCGAAAGGGAACACCTTGTGAGCCGCCTCCTTGAAACAACGAAGGTCCTCCTCGGAGGCCACGACATCAGTAGCTACTGATAAGTTACCAGCGTGCATTGATGCGGACTGGGCCACTAGTTTAGAGTGGTGCAGTCCGAGAGTGACTCAGACGTGATCCAAGAAGTCAGCAGGGTTCATTTCCGCCCCAAGGGGGGGACGAACGTGAACCAGGACCTGTCATCTCAACGGTCCATGGACAGTAGGTGAGGGCTTTGCAGCCTTCGGTTTGGAAGGACCAACGTGCTGCTGTATGTCAGCCAGCTTGTCGGTTGGGAGTTCAGGGAAGGCCTTGGCTAATCGCACAAGGCCATCCATGGAAGCGTTAGGTGTTCGCCCACCAGGGAAGCGCGCAACCTGAGCAAAGGTCCCCCTGCCCGAAGGCCTGGTGGACCAGTTCACGGGGGGAGGTGGTCCTCGGCCCCATGATGAAGAGACACCCCCTGCTGGGGGTTTAGGAAGAGGTCGAGCCCCTTTCGGGCCTCGAGTCCTCGCTGATTTGTGAGGGGGGGGGCATTGCCCATCCCATCCCTCCAGGTACTCCGTCCTTGGGACGTCGTTAGGATCGTTAGTGACAGTGCCCGCCCTAGGTCGTTTACTGCCCCCAACCATTCTATCTATAGCACCCCGGAGCGTAGCGCTTCCAGAGTTGCGATCAAGGCCAGCCTCGGCAGCTGCTGCCAGCACCGAGCCCAGTTGTTCAGCAATGAGCTGCCGTTCTTCAGCAGTCGGTCGTCTGGATCCCGTCCTGTTAAGGACAACTCGGAATCCTTGTGCGTACTCTCCCAGGTCTTTGGCGAAGGTCTGGGGTCCACTCCAGTCATCGCTAGCCATCTCCGTGTCCTGAATGACGTGGGAGGAGAGATTGTCGGCCACTTCATCAGCCCACGAAGCAGGTGTTGAAGGGGTAGCCGGAGGTGCAGGAGACGCAGTCGCATCCCTGGAAGATAATGCTGGCACGCTGAAACGCTGTGCTCGCGGTGTGACGATGCCCGCCCCATAGGGGGAGGGGGTTGGAGAGCCTCTTTGGGTCCTGTGGGGGCCCACTGAGGGTAGGTTCTGTGTGGATCTGCGGCTCGAGGAGAGCCGCAGGGAATCAATTTTTTTTTTTTTTTTTTGAGGTCAACAATTTATAACGCGGGGCTCGATCGCAGTCCGCGGGTCAAGATACAAACAAGGTACTACTAAGACTACGCATTCCCTATGTCCGCATCCCACACCAGGTCCCTTGCAGAAGCCACGTTACGGCGGGCGTACCAGCGTTGTCCTCTCAGACAGGAAAGGCAATAATCTGTAGGGGAGGGGCCCCCCCTACAAAGGCTAGCCGTTAGTTCGCCGTCTGGTGCTATCTCAGTCCCCCCGGCCACATATCCGACCAAAGTCAGATCAGGCGCAAGCAGTGTCAATTCACCGTAAGTCCTCCCTTGCGGGAAGAGTAACCGTCTTTCACCAGACAACGAGGATTGACCACCCCAGGTGAGTGAGGTGGACCATCACTGTGTCCACGCACAAGTGACAGTGACGAGGCAGCTGGTTATTCACCGGAACTGCCGTAGCTGGTTATTCACTGGAGCTACTGTAGGTAGAGGGTCAAGGCCCCCCCTCAAGCAAATGCTACTCTGAGCATGCACTCGGTGACATCATCCCCCCCGCAGTGGGGGGAAGGTAAAGGGCGGCGACATAATGTCACCATCCTGACAACAGCCCTGGTGGGCGGTGAAGAGAAGGGGGGGTCCCCTTCTTCAAGCTCGGCGTGGTTGTTGGCGGGGGCCACGAGGACGTCGACGCCGTTCCGGGGACAAGGGTTCCTCGGTTGGAGGCTCTGCCGCTGGTGGAGCAGACTGAGCCGCCTGCATCGCCGCATAGGAAGCCTGGAAGGCTGCTGGAGACGTAAGGTCGAGGGGAGCTGATGCCGCGCGAAGCGACTCCATCATGCTCCCTGAAAATCGCCAGGTGGTGGTGAAGAGCTCCCACGCCATCTGACGCCAAGAGTTCCTGTCGTTGAGAGGAACTGCGGATACTCGACGGTACCTACAAAGGAGGTCATCATGTCCAGTAGATGTAGCATGGCATCAGAGGTGGCTTCGATTTCCAACCTCTGATCCCTAGATAACGGCACTTCGTCCTCCACCAGCTCAGGGATGGGGGGCCAAGGCGGTAGCGGGGCAGGGGATGCCTCCGGATAAAGGAGCTCAGCGATACCGAGCTCCTGTGAGTACATATCCTCCTTAGGGAGGCTACGAGCCCAGCGCTTGTGTTCGACGTCGACACCAAGTGCCCATCGTACACGATCGATCGTTTTCCTCGAGGAGAGCCTAGGCCCCCCCTCGGCGAAAGCGAGAGCCTCCTGCATGGCAAGAGAGTCATCGTCATCATCATCGTTAGGGTCAGAGAGGTCTTCCCCAGCCCATAGATCTCTAGCTGCCCTAAAAGCAGCTGCTACCTCCGATTCGTCTTGGACGAACCGGGTGTCGTAGTCTTGGACGCCATCATCAAAGATGTTGCCCGTGATCAAAACGGGGTTGCGTAGACCCCGATGTGGTGGTTGGTCTCTAGTTCGCCGTTTGGGCATCGAGAGTGTGTGTGTTAGTGCTAGTAGATGATGGTAGTAATCAAAATACGCAGCGTGGAATCGATAACGACTGGTCCCTTATCTATATTCCGGGTCCACCCGATACAGCCTCCGAACGCTCCGAGGGGGCGAGCAGGCCGCACATCCTGCTGCCTAGTGGGAGAAGATAGAACCCGGGTCATGCCACCCTAGGAGAGTGAGCACCGGAGGTAGAGGGATGGTGGTGAGAAGCGGCCACCGAGGTGTAGGCCTAGCCGCTAGGGGGCACCATCGCCCGGCCCCTTTTAACGATGGTGTATTCCAGCGGGTAGTCAGTATAGCATGTCTCTAGTAGTAGAAACTCACAGAGCATGGAGGCTGGAAGCCTCCCAGACGACCAGCAGTCCAGTGATAATGTCCCTCCTCCCTAAGCCAGACCTCCCCCACCTAGACGAGTGTGACGACTTGGGCGAGCGTTGAAGCAGGCATCCCACACCCACTCTAAGCCCCCAGAGGGACCTAGACTACTCTTTCATAGACAACACTCACCTAGTCAGGATCCTCGAAGCCCAGGAGAACGAGATGAATAGCAGCCATTGTCAAAAACAATGACCGGGGCATCCACGGAGATCGGATGGACGGATCTCTTAGCAAATCAGGGCACGCCTGGAGACGCCGAGAGCGTTCGTGATGGTGAAATCCGATTGAAAATCGGACGAAAATTGAAGTGTCGACGTCGCTTGCAACGTTGAGCAGAGGTGTTTACCACTATTTATGGTGGTTGTAACAAGTCAAGGAGCACTGGCAGGGAATCAATTGGGTCGTCGCCAGGAGTTCTGGGCATACCGGATCTGGAAGGTCTCCCCTCGTCCATCGCTTCACCCGATCTCCCCCCTCTTCTAGAGAACGTTTCTGACATGTGTTGGTAAGACGCTGGTTATACCGGATCGCGGGGATCGAGGACGGATTGAGCTGCAAAAGTTGAAAATGGAGTCGACGAAGTTTTTTGTGGCTGTGCACGTCACAGTAGGAAGACAAGAAGCGATGGCAGGACTGGGGTTGGATGTCACCACGTCGTCAGCCCACTGTGAAGCAGGTGTGGAAGGGGTGGTAGGAGGTGCAGGGAACAAAGTAGCCCACCTGGGAGATAGCGCTGGCATGCTGAATTGCTGTGCTCACGGAGTGACGATTCCCGCCCCATATGGGGAGGGGGTTGGAGAGCCTCTTTGGGTCCTATGTGGGCCCACTGAGGGAGCATTCTGTGTGGATCTGCGGCTCGAAGAGAGCTGCAGAGAATCAATGGGGTCGTCACCAGGAGTTCTGGGCATACCAGATCTGGAGGGTCTCCCCTCATCCATCGCCTCACCCGATCTCCCCCCTCTTCTACTGTGTGATTCAGATATGTGTTGGTAAGACACTGGATATACTGGATTGTGGGGATCGTAGACGGATTGAGCTGCAAGTTTAAGAAAATGGTGTTGACAAAATTTTTTGTGGCTGTGCACATTGCAGTAGAGACAAGAAGCAATGTGATTGACAACCATGACATCTTACTATTCTCACTGGGAATAGGAGAAGACATCATGTTATTCGCTAACATCTACTCGGACAACCAACACTCGGCCATTATGCTTCTATATGAAAATGTAATGACAATCCCACGCCTTCACTTCATGTGCGGTGACTTTAACGTGAGGCATGTCTCCTGGGACCCCCAGGGACCTGAACACTCCATCCATGTTGACCACTTAGTGGAAACGGCTACAGCACTAGGCCTCACGAGGGCCCTCCCTATAGAGGAAGGACCCACACATATTCCCCCTCAGCAGGGCTTTCACCCCAAAGTATACAGCAACGCGTGGAGGGGTATCGATCCCTGATGGTCGCACCAGCACTCCCCAATTGGGGCTCATTGGTGCACCAATTACTTCCTCCCCTTCCCTGTTGTGGGCAGAGGGGGCGTGCTCTTATGAGTCTCCAAGGAGGCTCCTGAATGAAAAGCAAATCATAATCATCTATAAAATCTGCCAGTAACAAGTCCATGTACCCCCAATTATGGTTTACATTCTGACTAAAGACCCTTAAATGAGGGACAGATCTAAGTCTGTCTCTCATCTACGTTTGACCACTGCGTCCTGCAGGAAGGTAAGCATGAGGAGAGCGAGACAGACGTCTCACACTCACCTCATCATAGCGAGCTCTGATCCATTCACGGTCAAAGTGGTGTTGCCAAAAATTGTATCGATGATCGTCGGATGCATGGTTTTTCTGGCAGTTTATGCATCTAGCCGGGTGTGGGCTTGCTTCCCCCTCTGGGGTGGCTGGGACAGGAGGGTTTGCCTTAGCGTTACCCTTGCAGCACCCCGCCAAGGCATGATGGTGCTCTTTGCAGTGTGGGCCAGCACAAACTGGGCATTTGGTTTGTGGAGCTCTGCATGCCGGGGTGGGATGGCCCCACTTCCAGCATCGTTGACAGTGGGAGCCTGGGGTTTGCCCTGGCTGCCCTAACGTATGCAACGTAGCGCCCGAATTGTGATGACAATGTCTGGCATGATGGCCTTATCGTTCACGATATATGGCACATTGACCAGTTTAAGATACGATGTGGAGGTAGGTAGCACTGCATCGACTTGCAGCACAAAGGGGAATGCTTTGTGGGCAGCCTCCTTGAAACAGTGAAGGTCCTCCTCGGAGGCCATGACATCAGTTGATACCGAGATGTTCCCGGCGTGTAAGGATGCGGATTGGGTCACTAACTTAGAGTGGTGCAAGCCGAGAGTGGTCCTGACTTGGTCAAGGAAATCAGCAGGGTTTGCTCCCTCCTCCAGGGGGGGCAAACATGTACTAAGACCTGTTGTCTGGACAGTCCATGAACAGTGGGCGAAGGTTTCACAACCTTTGGCCTGGATGGGCCGACATGCTGCTGGATGTCGGCCAGCTTGTCGGTTGGTAGTTCAGGGAAGTGTTTGGGGCTCACCCCCCAGGGAAGCGAGCCACCTGAGCAAAGGTTCCCTTGCCCGAAGGCTTGGTGGACCAGTTCATGGGGGGAGGAGGTCTTCTGCCCCATGATGATGAGACACCCCCTGTTGGGGGTTTTGGAAGAGGACGAGCCCCTTTGGGGCCTCGATTCCTCGAAGATCTGTGGGGGGGAGGACATTGCACATCCCACCCCTCTAAATGGTCCACTCGTGGGACATCGTGGGGATTGTTGGTGACTGTGCCCGACCTAGGTCATTCCCTCCCTCCAGCTACCCTGTCAATTGCTCTTTGGAGAGTGGTGTTTCCCAAGTTGCGGTTAAAGCCAACTGTGGCTGCTGTGTTGAGCACCACACCTAGCTGTTCTGCTATGACCTGCCATTCTTCAGCAGTTGGTTGTTTGGATCCTGTCCTATTCAGGACCTTCAAGAATCCATCAGTGTACTCCCCAAAGTCGTATGCAAAGGTGGATGGACCCACCCAGTTGTTGTCATCCGCATTGCTCACCATCACTGTGTCCTGTATCGCAGGATTGGGGTGAGATGTCACCACATCGTCAGCCCACTGTGAAGCAGGTGTGGAGGGGGTGGTAGGAGGTGCAGGGGACGAGGTGGCCCACCTGGGAGATAACGCTGGCATGCTAAATTGCTGTGTGCATGGAGTGATGATTCCTGCCCCATAGGGGGATGGAGTTGGAGAGCCTCTCTGGGTCCTGTGCGGGCCCACAGAGGGAGCATTCTGTGTGGATCTGCGGCCCTCTGCGCCAGGAGTTCCGGGTGTACTGGATCTGGAGGGTCTCCCCTCATCCATCGCTGCATCGGATCTCCTCCCTTTTTGTATAAAACTATCTGCCATGTGCTGGTAAGACACTTTGTAAACCAGATTGCTGAGATTGTAGATGGATTGAGCTGTAGAGGATGAAATGGTGTCGACAAAAATTTCTGTGGCTGTGCATGTCACGGTAACAAGTCAAGGAGCGATGTCTATGGTAAGAACAATTGATACACATAAGACGCTATTGATGTAGAACATCTCTGCAGTTGAACTGCTGAGAAGTCATTGGTTGCCGCCAAAGGAACCACCAAGATGGAGGACCGTACGTGTGTGTGTAGGCATATGCATGAATAAGATAGTAGCTTAGCATTCCCTGTGGTTAAACCGCTGGGAACAAGGAATGTAGGTGTAAGCTTAAATAAGATAGCAGCTAAGCATTCCCAGCCATTCAACAGCTAAGAATGAGGGAAAGATATGGTGTAAGACACACACATCTGAGGTGACGAGTGACTTTGGCATTTGTGATGTCACGTCTGGACTGTCACTGTGAAACATTTGAAACACATTTTCATTTATCTTCATTTCCCAGCAGTTGAACCACAGGGAAAGCTAAACTATCAGCTTTTTTTTTTTTTGTTTTTTTTTTTTTTTGGGTCAAAAATTTATAACGCAGTCTGCGGCAGAGACATACAAACGAAGTACACTATGCCTAGTCCAAGTCCCCCTCCTGCTCATCCTCGCACCAACCACCTGGATAGCTGCGACGACAACTAAGAAGGCCCCCTTTATCAAGTAAATGGACTCACCAGTGGTGGCATACTGACAACCCGGACTTGACAATGCATCCCTCAAGACTCCACGGGTATGTGTGCAAGATTTAGGGGAAACTGCCACCCCAACATGAGCCTCTCAGCTTGGAAAGGAAGGCGTAGTCGACATAGCTGTTGTAATGTGCAACTGACAGTGGATCTGAAAGCGCTCAGGCGCCTCCCCGAACCAGTAACTGGTGTTGTGTCCCCCCTCCCTGACAGTCGCTCCTGAACATGGGTGGGCCCCCTTTTTTTTTTTTTTTGTGGGTTATAGTCCAAGAATTTGTAGAAGCCTTCGACGGAGTCGGGGCTTGCACGAGTTTCTGTGCGAACTACCGCAGGGCACACACGCAATATATGATCCCAAGTTTGAATCTCGGGACCAAGGCACCAACATTGGTACTCCCTGTTGAGGGAGAAACAATGGCGATACTCCCCTATAGGAGCATGGCCAGTGACCATACGAGTGAGTCGAGAAGTGCCAGTTGTGTTGGTTCCCGAAACTTTCAGCCAGGGCCCACCTTTGTGAGTCGAGGGTACTACAGGCTTTCCTCCGACCCCTTTCAGGTGAAGGAAATACTGACCACAATAAGCCAGTTCTGCGAACCGCGTGTGCCAATCCTTGCAGACCGCTTTCTCCACTTGGGTCTTTAGGTAGTCTAGAGACATCTGTGGGCATTGACCCACGGAGATCTTGGTAGATGTGGCTACATCGTGAGCTTTCTTGTGCATGCCCCATTTGAATTTCAAGGGGACATGCCAGAATGGTACATTTCTCTCCTCATCCCCGGATAGCCAGGGACGAAGGGATTGACAGGCATCCAGGGCAAAGATTTGCCCAGAGTGTGGTTTTGGGTTCACAAGGGACTCAATGCCCATAGTGGAGTCCGAGAAGATCACCAACTTTTTGCACCCCTTGCTGCAAGCAGCAGAGACGCCTAGTTGGAGAGCAAAGAGTTCAACCTCCAGGGGGGTTCTCCTCCCAGAGGCTGAGATGATGTGGTCCACTTGTTCTCCTCATCTGAAGATGAGGGCACAAGCGACGGCTTGGAATTTAGCATCAGTGGGCACAGACCCGTCCACTGCGACAACGAGGGTGTCTTCCTCTGCCTGGGCAGCAGCCCAGGCCTTATCGAGGTCACCCCTATATGCACTCCTCGCCTCATCCTTCTTGGAGGTGATGTGATGAGAGGAAAAGCGAGTGGGGAATAAGTCCTTCACCCTGTTTCCAGGGGTGTTTTCTTCCCCAAAGGGGTTGAATTCATCCGCTGGGACAAGAGCCAGTGCTGCTGCCGAAGCAATGGATGGGCCTTGTAGTGTAAGTGTATTTTTTTTTTTTTTTTTTTTTTTTTTTTTGGGTCAACAATTTATAACGCGGGGCTCGATCACAGTCCGCAGAGCAGGGTACAAACTAGGGTACTACTATATCTACGCGTTCCCCTCGCCCATCTCCCACCCAGGTCCTCGTTTTAGCCACTTTAGGCGGGCAGTGCCACAGACATTGGCCTCTCAGCCAGGAAAGGCAATAATCCGGAGGGGAAGCCTCCCCCTCCCGAAGCTAGCCATTAGGTCACCCACTGGTACCAACCGGTCCCCCGGCCACATATCCAACCGAAGTCAGATCAGGTGCAGTGGTGTCAATTCACCGTAAATCCCCCCTTGCGGGAGGAATAACTGATAGCCTACTTCCAGCCAGCGAGGATTGACCACCCCAGACGAATGGGGTGGACCATCACCGTGTTTGCGCACGAGTGACAGAGATGTGGTAGCTGGTTGTTCACCTGGTTATTCACCGGAACTACCGTAGGCAGGGGGCTGAGGTCCCCCTTTGAGCAAATGCCGACATGTACATGCACTCGATGACAACGTCCCCCCCCCGCAGCGGGGGGAAGGTGGAGGGAAGCGACAAAATGTCACTATCCCGGTATCGGCCACCAATTATTTGGTGGGTGTGGTTGTGGAGGGGTGTTCCCCTATTGGTTGTGGCGCGGCTGTCTCCGAGGACCTTGAGGATGACGGCGTCGTGATGAGGACGAGGGTTCCTCATGATGGAGCTCTGCATGAGCTGCCTGCCTAGCTGCGTAGGAAGCCCTGAAGGCTGCCGGTGACGTGAGATCGAGAGGCAATCCGGCAGCTGCTAGTTCTGCTGACATTGGCTCGGACAATCGCCAGGTGGTTGTGAATAGTTCCCATGCCATCTGGCGCCATGGGTTCCTCTCTATGAGCGGAACAGCGGATACTCGGACGGTACCGACGAAAATCGTCATAGCCTCCAGTAAATGTAGAAAGCCATGAGAGGTGGACGTTATGTCCACCCTCTCATCTCTCGACAACGGAGGCTCATCCTCCACCAACTCTGGGATGGCGGATGAACCCGGTGATGTGGGGAGGGGCGGCGCAGATTGCTCCTGCTGCCCCTCTGGATAGAGGAGCTTGGCGATGCCGAGCTCTTGATTGTTGTTGGCCTCGAGCCCAAGCTCGAGAGCCAGATCATGCACCTCATCAGCTATCACTTGTGATGCCAAGAAGCAGTTTATCGTCTCCTGTGAGGCTAGCTCGGTGAGACCTGGAATGAATTCGACGTCTCTGCCGGTGGCAGAGCCGTCATCGTCGTCTGGCAGGTCAGAGGAGTCATCCTCCGCCCAAAGATTGTGGAACTGGTTAGCCACATCAGAGTCCCATCCCCTCAGGGAGACGTGTCCGAACTCTGGGAGGTAGTTGTCGTCGAAGTCTGCGAAGTCGGCGTTTGTGTATAGGAGGGGGTCGCCATGAGCCGCCTGGTGTCGAGTTCGCGCTCTACGGTTTGTAGAGGGCATTGAGGATGATTTAGCACAAGTAGATGACGGTAGAAGTCAAGATACGTAGCGTGATAACGATAACAGACGGTCCCTTATCTCAATTCCGGGTCCACCCGACACAGCCTCCAGACGCTCCGAGGGGGCAGACAGGCCGCAAATCCTGCTGCAGATTGGGAGGGACAATTGAACCCGGTTCCGAACACCTCGAGGGTGTGAGTGCCGGAGGTAAAGAGTCGGTGGTAAGTAGCGGCCACCAGAGCATTGACCTAGCCACCAGGGGGCACCATCGCCCGGCCCCTTTTAATGATGGTGTATTCCAATGGGTAGTCAGTGTAGCAGGTCTCTAGATGTAGAAACTCACGCAGCATGGAGGTAGGAAGCCTCCCAGACGACCCACAATCCAGTGAATATGTCCCTCCTCCTGAACCAGACCTCCCCCAGCTAAACGAATGCGACAACTTGGGCGAGCGTTGAAGTAGGCATCCCACACCCACTCTAAGCCCCCATAGGGGCCCAGACTACTCTTTCATTGCCAACACTCACCTAACCAGGATCCTCGAAGCCCAGGAGAACGAGACGAATAGCAGACACTGTCAAAAACAGTGACCGGGGCATCCACAGAGATCGGATGGACAGATCTCTTAGCAAATCAGGGCAGGCCTGGAGACGCCGAGAGCGTTCGTGATGGCGAAATCCGATCGAAAATCGGACCAAAATTGAAGTGTCGACGTTGCGTGCAATGTTGAGCAGAGGTGTTTACCACTATTTATGGTGGTTGTAACAAGTCAAGGAGTGATGTGGGCCTGAACGACTTTGGGGTAGAGTAATTAGGTTTCCCTGCTTTTGGGATGATAACCGACAGGGATTCCTTGAAGTGAGCAGGCCAGTGGCCTGCAGTGATGCACCCCTCAGCTATGCGAGTGATGAGGCTCGCTACCTCAGGGTTGCTACACCAGTGTTTTAGATGCGACCACGTAACATGATAACACTCCTTAACTTGTTACAACCACCATAAACAGTGGTAAACACCTCTGCTCAACGTTGCCAGCGATGTTGACACTTCAATTTACGTCCGATTTTCGATCGGATTTCACCATCACGAACGCTCTCGGCGTCTCCAGGCCTGCCCTGATTTGCTAAGAGATCTGTCCATCCGATCCCCGGGGATGCCCCAGTCATTGTTTTTGACAATGGCTGCTATTCGTCTCGTTCCCCTGTGCTTCGAGGATCCTGGCTAGGTGAGTGGTGTCTATGAAAGAGTAGTCTAGGTCCCTATGGGGGCTTAGAGTGGGTGTGAGATGCCTGCTTCAACGCTCGCCCAAGTCGACGCACTCGTTTAGTTGGGGGAGGTCTGGCTCAGGAGGAGGGACATTGTTACTGGACTGCTGGTCATCTCTGGGGCTTCCAACCTCCATGCTATGTGAGTCACTACTACTAGGGACAAGCTACACTGACTACCTGTTGGAATACACCGTCGCTAAAAGGGGCCGGGTGATGGTGCCCCCTGATAGCTAGGTCGATGCTCTGGTGGCCGCATTTCACCACCGACTCCTCACCTCCGGTGCTCACTCCTCTGGGGTGTTATGACCCGGGTTCAATCTTCTCCCACCAGGCAACAGGATGCGCGGCCTGTTCGCCCCCTCGGACCATTTGGAGGCTGTATTGGGTGGACCTGGAACTGAGACAAGGGGCCATCTGTTATTGATCTTACGCTACATACTTTGACTGTTATCGTCATTTACCTGTGCTAACTCACTCTCAATGCCCAAACGGCTGAACAGAGACCAAACCACACGCTGGGGCCTTCACGACCCCACCTTGATTATGGGTGACATCGTTGGTGATGATGCCCAAGACTACGACACCCAGCTCTCACAGAATGAACTGGAGGTAGCAGCTGCCCTAGGCAGTTTGAGATCTGTGGGCTGGGGAGAACCTCCCCGACCCTGACGACTACGAGGACTTTCTTGCTAGGCAGGAGGCCCTCGCTTACACTGCACGCTGCGTATTTCGATCACTAGCATCATATACCAGTACTAACTTGCTCCTGATGCCCAAGCGGACAACCAGAGACGATCGTTCCAACGATCCTACACCTCCGGCAGCTGTACCAGCTTCCTGTGTGGCGATGCCAACAGCTCTAGCAGAGCTTCAATCTGGGGAACCCTCGTTCCCAGTACAGTGCCGTCATCATCACAGATGGCCGTGCCATTACTTGTGTGGGGCATTCCGCTCCACACCCATCACCGCCAGTCTGCTGGCTGCTGTCGGGTTGGTGACAAGTGTCACTGCCCTTTACGTTCTCCCCGCTGCGGGGGGGAAACTGTTATCGAGTGCATGTGCTTGCAGTGCATTTGCTCGAGGGGGGCCTTGGCCCCCTGCCTACGACGGTTCCGGTGAATAACCAGGTGAACAACCAGCCGCCACATTACTGTCACACGTGCATTACACGGTGATGGTCCACCTCATTCGTCTGGGGTGGTCAATCCTCATTGGCTGGGAGTATGCGGACGGTTATTCCTCCCGCAAGGGGGGATTTACAGTGAATTAACACGGCCGTGCCTGATCTGACTTTGGTTGGATATGTGGCTGGGGGACCGCTTCGCACCAGTGGGTGATCTAATGGCTAGCTTCGGGAGGGGGTCTCCCTCTCCAGATTATTGCCTTTCCTGGCTGAGAGGCCAACGTCTGTGGCACTGCCCGCCTAAAGTGGCTAAAACGAGGACCTGGGTAGGATATGGGTGAGGGGAAGCGTAGTTATAGTAGTACCCAAGTTTGTATCCTGCTCCGCGGACTGTGATCGAGCCCCGCGTTATAAATTGTTGACCCAAAAAAAAAAAAAAAAACCACGTAACATGATCGGGCCCTGGAGCGGATCAGGAAGAGCACGCGTTCAGCGCTTCTTTCATTTCCGTAATGGAGAACGGGATCCACGCCCTTTCAGGCACCAGATCCAGATCATTTAAAATGCTTAGATCAACTACACGATCCAAGGCAGCATTGTATGAGCCATCAAGGGCAGCCCATAGGGAGCCAAGATCATTACAGGGCTCTCCCCGATAGGAGATCGCCTCATACGATGGTAAGTTGCATTGATGAGTCCAGGACATAAGGTCCCAGGGTCGCCTGTTGAACACATGGTAGCCACTTCTTGGATACGGTCGTTGAAGAAGTCGCACTTTGCATGTCGCATGACTTTCCGGTAGTGCTTCCAGTCCCCTTCATCATGGGAGGCCCTGTACGCATCTAGAGCACCTCTGCATTCGTCTGTCCACCATCCTTTGGATGACTTGCCTAGGCAAGATTCCTTGGCATGGTTGTCCCACGCCTTGTTTAAAATTCTTGATATCGCCGAGACAACATCATCGATTTCTGCCGATGTGTTTCCGTGCCAGTTAAGCCATGGAGTTAAAGTGGAGGAGACAGTATCAAGATACGCTGTTTCCTCCTCGGATCCTTGTTTGATGGACCACTTGGTAACCGGGACCAAAGATCCCGGGCCAGGCAGTGTCGGTGTCAAGGGGACGTGGTCAGACGTGCCCCTGGCTTCTGGTAGAATCTCACAGTACAGCACGAATCTTAGATCCATGGGTACGAACATCAGGTCGATCACTGTGGGGTGGAAGCCCTGTTGTGGGGGGAAATGTGTGGGTCTCTCCTCAGTGGGGAGAGCCCTTGTTAGGCCTAGTGCCATAGCTGTTTCCACTAAGTGGTTGGCATGGCGTCGCTTCTTGTCTTCTTACCGTGACGTGCACAGCCACAAAAAATCTCATCGACACCGTTTCCAACTTTTGTAGCTCAATCCGTCCTCGATCTCAGCGATCCGGTATAACCAGCATCTTACCAATGCATGTCAGATTCATTTTCCAGAAGAGGGGGGAGATCGGGCGAGGCGATGGACGAGGGGAGACCTTCCAGATCCGGTACGCCCAGAACTCCTGGTGACGACCCAATTGATTCCCTGCGGCTCTGTTCGAGCCGCAGATCCACACAGAACGCACCCTCAGTGGGCCCTCACAGGACCCAAAGAGGCTCTCCAACCCCCTCCCCCTATGGGGCGGGCATCGTCACTCCGCGGGCACAGCGTTTCAGCGTGCCAGCGTTATCTTCCAGGGATGCGACTGCGTCTCCTGCACCTCCGGCTACCCCTTCTACACCTGCTTCGTGGGCTGATGAAGTGGCCGACAATCTCTCTACCCACGTCATTCAAGACACGGAGATGGCTAGCGACGACTGGAGTGGACCCCAGACCTTCGCCAAAGACCTGGGAGAGTATGCTGAAGGATTCCGTGTTGTCCTTAACAGGACGGGATCTCGACGACCTACTGCTGAAGATCGGCAGCTTATAGCAGAACGTCTGGGCTCGGTGCTGGTAGCAGCTGCTGAGGCTGGTATAGATCGCGACTCGGGAAGCGCTTTGCTCCGGGGCGCAATAGATAGAATCGCAGGGGGCAGTAAACGACCTAGGTCGGGCACTGTCACCAACGATCCCAATGTGGAGTACCTGGAGGGATGGGATGGGCAACGCCCCCCCCCTCACAAATCTTCGAGGACTCGAGGCCCGAAAGGGGCTCGACCTCTTCCAAAACCCCCAACAGGGGGCGTCTCTACATCATGGGGTCGAGGACCACCTCCCCCCGTGAACTGGTCCACCAGGCCTTCGGGCAGGGGGACCTTCGCTCAGGTTGCTCGCTTCCCTGGGGGGCGAGCACCTAACGCATCCATGGATGGCCTTGTGCGTCTAGCCAAGGCTTTCCCTGAGCTTCCAACCGACAAGCTGGCTGACATACAGCAGCATGTAGGACCATCCAAACCGAAGGCGTCAAAGTCCCAAAAACGCTCCTTGACTTGTTACAACCACCATAAACAGTGGTAAACACTCCTGCTCGATGTTGGTAGCAACGTCGAGACTTCAATTCTTGTCCGATTTTCAATCGGATTTCACCATCACGAACGCTCTCAGCGTCTCCAGGCTTGCCCTGATTTGCTAAGAGATCCGTCCATCCGATCCCCGGGGATGCCCCGGTCATTGTTTTTGACAATGGCTGCTATCTGTCTCGTTCTCCTGGGCTTCGAGGATCCTGACTAGGTGAGTGTTGTTTATGAAAGAGTAGTCTGGGTCCCTCTGGGGGCTTAGAGTGGGTGTGGGATGCCTGCTTCAACGCTCACCCAAGTCAACACACTCGTTTAGTTGGGGGAGGTCTGGCTTAGAGAGAAGGGACGTAATCACTGGATTGCTGGTTGTCTGGGAGGCTTCTAGCCTCCATGCTCTGTGAGTTTCTATTACTAGAGACATGCTACACTGACTACCCGTTTTTTTTTTTTTTTTTTTTTTTTTTTTTTTTTTTTTGGGTCAACAATTTATAACGCGGGGCTCAATCGCAGTCCGCAGAGCAGGATACAAACTTGGGTACTACTATAACTACGCTTCCCCTCACCCATATCCTACCCAGGTCCTCGTTTTAGCCACTTTAGGCGGGCAGTGCCACAGACGTTGGCCTCTCAGCCAGGAAAGGCAATAATCTGGAGGGGGAGACCCCCTCCGGAAGCTAGCCATTAGATCGTCAGCTGGTGCGAAGCAGTCCCCCAGCCACATATCCAACCGAAGTCAGATCAGGCGCAGCAGTGTCAATTCACCGTAAATCCCCCCCTGCAGGAGGAATAACCGTCCGCATACTCCCAGCCAACAAGGATTGACCACCCCGGATGAACGAAGTGGACCATCACCGTGTCATGCACGAGTAACAGTAATGTGGCAGCTGGTTGTTCACCTGGTTATTCACTGGAACTGCCGTAAGCAGGGGGCCAAAGCCCCCCTCGAGCAAATGCACTGCCAGCACATGCACTCGATAGCAATTTCCCCCCCGCAGCGGGGAGAACGTAAAGGGTAGCGACATTTGTCACCAACCCGACAGCAGCCAGCGCACTGGCGGTGATGGGTGTGGAGCAGGATGCCCCACACAAGTAGCAGCATGGCCATCTGTGATGATGACGGCACTGTACTGGGAACGAGGGTTCCCCAGATTGGAGCTCTGCTAGAGCTGTTGGCATCGCCACACAGGAAGCTGGAACAGCTGCCGGAGGCGTAGGATCGTTGGAACGATCATCTCTGGTTGTCCGCTTGGGCATCAGGAGCAAGTTAGTACTGGTATATGATGCAAGTGATCGAAATACGCAGTGTGCAGTGTAAGCGAGGGCCTCCTGCCTAGCAAGAGAGTCCACGTAGTCGTCAGGGTCAGGGAGGTCCTCCCCGGCCCACAAATCTCAAACTGCCTAGGGCAGCTGCTACCTCCAGTTCGTTCTGTGAGAACTGGGTGTCATAGTCTTGGGCATCATCACCAACGATGTCACCCGTAATCAAGGTGGGGTCATGAAGGCCCCAGCATGTGGTTTGGTCTCTGTTCAGCCGTTTGGGCATTGAGAGTGAGTTAGCACAGGTAAATGACAATAACAGTCAAAGTACGTAGCGTAAGGTCAATAACAGATGGCCCCTTATCTCAGTTCCAGGTCCACCCGATATAGCCTCCAAACGCTCCGAGGGGGCGAACAGGCCGCGCATCCTGTTGCCTGGTGGGAGAAGATTGAACCCGGGTCATAACACCCCAGAGGAGTGAGCACCGGAGGTGAGGAGTCGGTGGTGAAATGCGGCCACCAGAGCATCGACCTAGCTATCAGGGGGCACCGTCACCCGGCCCCTTTTAGCGACGGTGTATTCCAACAGGTAGTCAGTGTAGCTTGTCCCTAGTAGTAGTGACTCACATAGCATGGAGGTTGGAAGCCCCAGAGACGACCAGCAGTCCAGTAACAATGTCCCTCCCCCTGAGCCAGACCTCCCCCAACTAAACGAGTGCGTCGACTTGGGCGAGCGTTGAAGCAGGCATCCCACACCCACTCTAAGACCCCATAGGGACCTAGACTACTCTTTCATAGACACCACTCACCTAGCCAGGATCCTCGAAGCACAGGGGAACGAGACAAATAGCAGCCATTGTCAAAAACAATGACCGGGGCATCCCCGGGGATCGGATGGACGGATCTCTTAGCAAATCAGGGCAGGCCTGGAGACGCTGAGAGCGTTCGTGATGGTGAAATCCGATCAAAAATCGGACGTAAATTGAAGTGTCGACGTCGCTGGCAACGTTGAGCAGAGGTGTTTACCACTGTTTATAGTGGTTGTAACAAGTCAAGGAGCGCTGACTGACTACCCGTTGGAATACACCATCGTTAAAAGGGGCCGGGCGATGGTGCCCCCTGGTGGCTAGGTCGTCACCTTGGTGGCCGCCACTCTCCACCAACTCTCTACCTCCGGTGCTCACTCTTCTAGGGTGTTATGACCCGGGTTCAATATTCTCCCACTAGGCAGCAGGATGTGCGGCTTGCTCGCCCCCTTGGAGCATTTGGAGGCTGGATCGGGTGGACCCGGAATGTAGATAAGGGACCAGTCGTTATCGATTCCACGCTGCGTATTTTGATTCTTACCATCATCTACTAGCACTAACACACACTCTCTCAATGCCCAAACGGCGAACCAGAGTCCAACCACCACATCGGGGTCTATGCCACCCCGTTCTGATCACGGGCGACATCTTTGATGATGACGTCCAAGACTACGACACCCGGTTCGTGCAAGACGAATCGGAGGTAGCAGCTGCTTTCAGGGCAGCTAGAGATCTATGGGCCGGGGAAGACCTCTCCGACCCTAACGATGATGACGACGACGAGGATTCTCTTGCTATGCAGGAGGCCCTCAATTACGCCGAGAGCAGCCCTAAGCTAGCCTCGAGGCAAACGATCGACCGTGTGCTGTGGGCGCAGGACGTCCATATTGCACATAAACGTTGGACTCGCAGTCTCGAACGCGAGGACATGTATACACCGGAGCTCGGCATGGCCGAGCTCTTCTATCCAGAGGCATCCCCTGCCCCGTTACCGCCTTTGCCCCCCATCCCTGAGTTGGTGGAGGATGAAGTGCCGTTATCTGTGAATGAGAGGCTGGAAATCGAAGCCACCTCTCATGCCATGCTACACCAACTCGACGCGATGACCATGTTCGTTGGTACCGTCCGTACATCCGCCGTTCCCCCTGCAGAGAGGAACGCATGGCGCCAAATGGCTTGGGAGTTATTCACGACCACCTGGCGACTGTCTGAGACGATGTCGGCGGAACTAGCAGCCGTTCCGACACCTCTCGACCTCACGTCTCCGGCAGCCTTCCGGGCTTCCTACGCGGTGGTGCACACTGCTCAATCAGAGCCTCAATCTGGGGAACCCTCGTTCCCAGCACGGCGCCATCATCCTCGAGGTCCTCGTGGACAGCAGCGCCGCAACTAGTACAGGGGTCTATCCCCCTCTACGTTCACGGCCACCAAGTAACTGGTGGCCACTATCGGGATGGTGACATTGTGTTGCTTCCCTATACCTTCCCCCCACTGTGGGGGGGACAATGTCATCAAGTGCATGCACATGGGTGCATTTGCTCGAGGGGGGTCTCGGCCCCCTACTTACGGCGGTCACGGTGAATAACCAGGTGAACAACCACCCGCCTTGTTACTGTCACTCGTGCACAACACGGTGATGGTCCACCTCATTCGTCTGGGGTGGTCAATCCTCGTTGGCTGGAAAAACGCAGACGGTTATTCCTCCCGCAAGGGGGGATTTACGGTGAATTAACACTGCTGTGCCTGGTCTGGCCTCAGTCGGACATGTGGCTGGGGGACCGTTTGCTCCAGGGGGCGATCTAATGGCTAACTTCGGGAGGGGGGGGCGCCCCCTCCAGATTATTGCCTTTCCTGGCTGAGAGGCCAACGTCTGTGGCACTGCCCGCCTAAAGTGGCTAAAACGGGGACCTGAGTGGGAGATGGGCGAGGGGAACGCGTAGATAAAGTAGTACCCAAGTTTGTACCCTGCTCCGCAGACTGCGTTCGAGCCCCGCGTTATAAATTCTGATCCAAAAAAAAAAAAAAAAAAGGCATCAAAGCCCTCACCTACTGTTCACGGACCGTCGAGATGACAGGTCCTTGTTCACGTTCATCCCCCCCTAGGGGCGGAGACGAACCTGGCTGACTTCCTGGACCATGTCCGGACCACTCTTGGACTGCACCACTCCAAACTGGTGGCCCAGTCTGCATCAATGCACGCTGGTAACTTATCAGTAGCTACAGACGTCGTTGCCTCCGAGGAGGACCTTCGTTGTTTCAAGGAGGCTGCCCACAAGGCATTCCCGTTCGCGCTGCAAGTAGACGCAGCGCTACCCACATCCACATTGTACCTCAAGTTGGTCGATGTGCCGTTTATCGCTAACGACAAGGCCTTAACGCCTGATGTCGTCATTGCACACTTGGGAAAGTCCAGAATATCGGACCTCACAGTGCTTCAAGTCCCCCCCCGGGTTGTACGCGATTCGAAGATGTCGGATACGTGCACCGTGTATCTCAACATCGCTGACTCGGTAAGTGGTGCACGAGTCAAGGCTCTCATCGGTCGGGGCATCCAATTTGGGCGCTACGTCGCTTATGTTAGGGCTGCCAGGGCGAACCCTGGTTTGCCTCTTTGCCAACGATGCTGGAAGTGGGGCCACCCCACCCCGGCATGCAGAGCTCCACAGACCAAATGCCCGATCTGTGCAGGCCCACACCGCAAGGAGCACCATCGTGCCCTTGCAGGGTGTTGCAAGGGGAACGCTAAGGCGAACCCCCCCATCCCAGCTACCCCAGAGGGGGCAGCCTGTCCTCACCCGGCTAGGTGTATAAACTGCCGGAAGAACCACGCATCCGACAACCGTCGATGCAACTTTTGGTGACACCGCTTTGACCATGATTGGATCAAAGCTCGCTATGACGAGGTGAGTGCGAAACGCAATTCTCGCTCCCCTCCTGCTTACCATCCCACAGGACGTGGTGGCCGAACGTAAATGAGGGACAGACTTAGATCTACCCCACAGTTACGCATATTTAGTCAAAATGTAAATCGAAATTGGGGTTACATGGACTCTATACTGGCAGACTTCGTCGCTTCTTGACTTGTTACCGCGACATGCACAGCCACAGAAATTTTCGTCGACACCGTTTTCACTCTCTGTAGCTCAATCCGTCTATGATCCAAGCGATCCGGTCTATATAGCGTCTTACCAGCGCATGTCTGATTCAGTATCTAGAACAAGGGGGAGATCGGGCAAAGCGATGGACGTGGGGAACCCTTCCAGAGCCAGTACGCCCAGAACTCCTGGTGACGATCCCATTGATTCTCTACGGCCCACAGAGGGCCGTAGATCCTCACAGATAGCACCTTCGGTGGGCCCTCATCGGTCCCAAAGAAGCTCTCCAACTCCCTCCCCATATGGGGCCGGAACGATCACACCGCGTGCACAGCAATTCAGCGTGCCGACATTATCTCCCAGGCGGGCCACAGCGTCCCCTGCACCTCCTACCACTCCTTCCATGCCTGCCTCTCGGTGGGGCGACGAAGCTGTGACACCCAACCCCGAGCCCGTGATCCAAGACACGGTGATGGCAAGCGATGCGGACGACGACGATTGGGCCGGTCCGGTCACCTTTGCCCACGACCTCGGGGAATACGCTCAGGGATTCATAACTGTTCTTAACAGGACTGGAGCCCTACGACCCACTGCTGAACAACGGCAGGAAATCGCAGAACAACTGGGGGCAGTGCTGTATGCAGCGACCACGGTTGGATTTCACTGCGACTCGGGGAACACGACCCTCCGAAGAGCTATCAACAGGGCTGGCAGTGCAGGCAAGCATCCTGCTACTACTGACCCCAACGACGTCCCAAGGACGGAGCACCTGGAGGGATGGGATGGGCCACGCCCCCCCCCTCACAAATCTGCGAGGACACGAGGCCCGAAAGGGGCTCGACCTCTTCCTAAACCCCCGACAGGGGGCACTTCTTCGTCATGGGGCAGAGGACCTCCTCCCCCCGTGAACATGTCGACCAAGCCTTCGGGCAGGGGGACATTCGCTCAGGTCGCTCGCTTCCCTGGGGGGCGAGCACCTAACGCATCCATGGACGGCCTTGTGCGACTAGCCAAGGCCTTCCCTGAGCTTCCAACCGACAAGCTAGCTGACATCCAGCAGCACGTCGGTCCTCCCAGGTCCAAGGCTGCAAAGCCTTCGCCCACCGTCCACGGACCATCACGAAGACAGGTTCTCGTTCACGTTCGACCCCCCCTCGAGGAGGGGACGAACCCTGCTGACTTCCTGGACCATGTCCGGACGACCTTAGGACTACACCACTCTAAGCTAGTGGCACAGTCTGCTTCCATGCATGCCGGGAACCTCTCGGTGTCAACTGACATAGTGGCCTCGGACGAGGACCTACGATGTTTCAAGGAGGCGGCCCACAAGGCCTTCCCCTATGCGCTCCAAATCGATGCAGCGTTACCGACGTCCACGTCTTACCTTAAGCTGGTAGACGTGCCCTACATTGCGAACGACAAGGCCATTACGCCTGATGTCGTCGTAGCACACCTGGGGAAGTCAGGCATATCTGACCTCACCGTTCTGCAAGTCCCTCCACGGGTGGTCCGTGATTCGAGAATGTCGGACACGTGCACCGTCTACCTCAACGTCGCTGACTCGGTCAGTGGCGCACGAGCAAAAGCTCTCATCGGGTGTGGTGTCCAATTTGGACGCTATGTTGCCTATGTTAGGGCAGCCAGGGCAAACCCTGGGCTCCCGCTATGCCAACGGTGCTGGAAGTGGGGCCACCCCACCCCAGCATGCAGAGCTCCGCAGTCGAAATGTCCGATCTGTGCAGGCCCACACCGCAAGGAGCACCATCGTGCCCTAGCGGGGTGTTGCAAGGGAAACGCCAAGGCGAACCCCCCTATCCCAGCTACCCCAGAGGGGGCAGCCTGTCCTCACCCGGCTAGGTGCATAAACTGCTGGAAGAATCACGCATCTGACGATCGTCGTTGCAATTTCTGGCGACATCGCTTTGACCGTGACTGGATCAAGGCTCGCTATTTTTTTTTTTTTTTTTTTTTGGGTCAAAAGTTTATAACGCGGCGCCCGATCGCAGTCCGCGGTAGAGACATACAAACGAAGTACACTATGCCCAGCCCAAGTCCTCCTCCTGCTGACCTTCGCACCAACCACCTGGATAGCTGCAATGACCACTAAGGGGGCCCCCTTTATCGAGTAAACAGACTTGCCAGTGGTGGCGTACCGACAACTCGAGCTTGACGTCGTGTTCCACGAATCCCTACGGGTATGTGTGCAAGATTTAGGGGAAACTGCCGCCCCGACGTGAGCCTCTCAGCTCGGAAAGGAAGGCGCATTTAGCGTAGAAGCCATAGCGCACAGCCGACAAAGGATCTGGAAGCGCTCAGGCGCCTCCCCGAACCAGTACCTAGGTTCGTGTCCCCCCTCCCTGACAGTCGCTCCTGAACACGGGTGGGCCCCCTTTATGAGGGTTAACGGACTCGTCTGGTGCCCTACGGCCACCCCAACATACCGATAACACTAGCTAGAACCAGACGGGGGTCATACGCCCTGCGTGCGCAACCTATCCTGGATCCCACGCAAGTGAGTTGAACGACCCTAGTGCAGGGTTATTGTCCATAAATTCGTTGAAGCCTTCGACGGAGTCTGGGCTTGCACGAGTTTCTTTGCGATCTACCTTGGGGCAGACGCGTAATAAATGGTCTCGAGTTTGTACCTCCGGACCAAGGCACCAACACTGGTATTCCCCGTCGAGGGATAGGCATTGACAATACTCCCCTATAGGAGCATGGCCAGTGATCATACGAGTCGAACGAGAAGTCAACGTGGTGCTGCTTCCCATTACTTTCAGCCAAGGCCCACCTTTGTGAGTCGAGGGTAATACCGGTTTTCCACCGACCCCTTTGAGTTGGTAGAAGTGTCGTCCACGGTATGCAGGATCTGCGAACCGGGTGTGCCAATCCTTGCAAACGGCCTTTTCGACCTGATTTTTAAGGTAGTCTAAAGACGTCCGCGGGTGTCTGCCCACGGAGATCTTGGTAGATGTAGCTACATCATGAGCCATCTTGTGTACGTTCCACTCGAATTTCGAGGGGACATGCCAGAATGTAACTTTCCTCTCCTCGTCCCCAGCTAGCCAGGGACGCAGGGAGCGACAGGCGTCCAGGGCGAAGATTTGCCCAGAGCGTGGTTTTGGATCAATAAGGGACTCAATGCCCGTAGTAGAATCCGAGAAAATCACCAACTTTTTGCATCCCCTGCTGCACGCAGCGGAAATGCCAAGTTGGAGAGCAAAAAGTTCGACTTCCGGGGGAGTTCTTCTCCCAGAAGCTGAGACAACGCGGTCCACCTGCTCTCCCTGTCCGAAGACAAGAGCGCAGGCGACGGCTTGAAACTTAGCATTGGTGGGCACCGAGGCGTCCACTGCAATGACGAGAGTGTCGTCCTCTACCTGGGCCGAAGCCCAGGCCTTGTCGAGGTCACTCCTGTACAAATTCCTTGCTCCCTCCTCCTTAGAGGTGAGGCGATGAGAGGAGAAACGAGTGGGGAATAAATCCTTCACTCTATTTCCAGGAGTGTTTTCTTCCCCAAAGGGGTCGAATTCATCGCCTGGTACAAGGGCCAGAGCTGCAGCCGAGGCGACAGATGGGCCTTGTAGGTTGAGTGTGTCAAGCATGTTCCCTCCCCAGAGTCCTAGCTCGTGAGAGTGGGTGGTGCCGACATGATTAGGCCCTAAGATTGCTCTTAGGGGGTGTGATGGAGCCAATAGAGGGGTTCTGAATACCCCTCTGTCGACTAGACGATGCAGTAACAGCTGCATAGGCAGCAGTCCTGCGATACTTTCCAGACCACCGATAGGGGTGGTTCTGAATGCACCAAGGATCCAACGAGCAGCGATCGACTGCACTTGGGCCAATGTTTTGATGACACCCTTGACGCGAGCGCCTTTGAAGTGCCAGAGTCTCAGTCCGTATGTCATGATAGGCACAACACACGAGCGGTACAAGAGGCGTTTCTGCATGGGGGTTAGCCCTCTGACAGAATTGCCGAGCATTCCCATCGCCCTTGCGGTGGTAAGGGCTTTGGTGGAGTAGAATCGCGTGTGCTCCTTAAATGAGAGTTTGCGATCGAAGAAGAATCCGAGGTACCTCCAGGTGACCTTGGGCTTGAGAGGGGTATTGCCCGTGTAGGGAGCAAATCCGAGATCGATGGGTAGGGGAGTAAAACTCCTCGTCCTTGAGAAATGGAATATTTCAGACTTGTCATGTTCCAGAACAAGTCCGAGGGAGGTGAATGCCTGGAAGATCCAGCCATACGCTTCTTTAAGGAGGGGGAGGTTATCCTCCAACTGTGGAGAGCGGGCGATGAGAGTGCCATCGTCCACATAGGACATGAGATCGACATCCCTGCCGATTTCGCTTCTTCTGAAGAGCTTCATAATGGGCGTTAGGTATAACACCGATAAGACAGGGGACAAGGCAGAGCCTTGACCCACTCCCACATCGGCTGCAAAGGAGCCAGATGAGAAAGCGTTCCATTTGTAGGTCGTTTTGCGACCGACAAGGTATGAGCGGAAGAAATTCACTTGTTTTTTTTTTTTTTGGATCAGAATTTATAACGCGGGGCTCGAGCGCAGTCCGCGGAGCAAGGTACACACTTGGGTACTACTTTATCTACGCGTTCCCCTCGCCCATCTCCCACTCAGGTCCCCGTTTTAGCCACCTTTAGGCGGGCAGTTCCACAGACGTTGGCCTCTCAGCCAGGAAAGGCAATAATCTGGAGGGGGCGCCCCCCCTCCCGAAGTTAGCCATTAGATCGCCCCCTGGAGCAAACGGTCCCCCAGCCACATGTCCGACCAAGGCCAGACCAGGCGCAGCAGTGTTAATTCACCGTAAATCCCCCCTTGCGGGAGGAATAACCGTCTGCGTTTTTCCAGCCAACGAGGATTGACCACCGCAGACGAATGAGGTGGACCATCACCGTGTTGTGCACAAGTGACAGTAACAAGGCGGGTGGTTGTTCACCTGGTTATTCACCGTGACCGCCGTAAGTAGGGGGCCAAGACCCCCCTCGAGCAAATGCACCCATGTGCACGCACTCGATGACATCGTCCCCCCCGCAGTGGGGGGAAGGTATAGGGAAGCGACACCATGTCACCATCCCGATAGTGGCCACCCGTTACTTGGTGGCCGTGAACATAGAGGGGGATAGCCCCCTGTACTAGTTGCGGCGCTGCTGTCCACAAGGACCTCGAGGACGACGGCGCTGTGCTGGGGACGAGGGTTCCCCAGATTGAGGCTCTGATTGAGCGGTGTGCACCGCCGCGTAGGAAGCCCGGAAGGCTGCCGGAGACGTGAGGTCGAGAGGTGTCGGAACGGCTGCTAGTTCCACCGACATCGTCTCAGACAGTCGCCAGGTGGTCATGAATAACTCCCAGGCCATTTGGCGCCAAGCGTTCCTCTCTGCAGGGGGAACGGCGGACGTACGGACGGTACCAACGAACATGGTCATCGCGTCGAGTTGGTGTAGCATGGGATGAGAGGTGGCTTCGATTTCCAGCCTCTCATTCACAGATAACGGCACTTCATCCTCCACCAGCTCAGGGATTTTTTTTTTTTTTTTGGATCAGAATTTATAACGCGGGGCTCGAACGCAGTCCGCGGAGCAAGGTACAAACTTGGGTACTACTTTATCTACGTGTTCCCCTCGCCCATCTCCCACTCAGGTCCCCGTTTTAGCCACCTTTAGGCGGGCAGTTCCACAGACGTTGGCCTCTCAGCCAGGAAAGGCAATAATCTGGAGGGGGCGCCCCCCCTCCCGAATTTAGCCATTAGATCGCCCCCTGGAGCAAACGGTCCCCCAGCCACATGTCCGACCGAGGCCAGACCAGGCGCAGCAGTGTTAATTCACCGTAAATCCCCCCTTGCGGGAGGAATAACCGTCTGCGTTTTTCCAGCCAACGAGGATTGACCACCCCAGACGAATGAGGTGGACCATCACCGTGTTGTGCACGAGTGACAGTAACAAGGCGGGTGGTTGTTCACCTGGTTATTCACCGTGACCGCCATAAGTAGGGGGCCGAGACCCCCCTCGAGCAAATGCACCTATGTGCACGCACTCGATGACATCGTCCCCCCCGCAGTGGGGGGAAGGTATAGGGAAGCGACACCATGTCACCATCCCGATAGTAGCCACCAGTTACTTGGTGGCCGTGAACGTAGAGGGGGATAGCCCCCTGTACTAGTTGCGGCGCTGCTGTCCACGAGGACCTCGAGGACGACGGCGCCGTGCTGGGGACGAGGGTTCCCCAGATTGAGGCTCTGATTGAGCAGTGTGCACCGCCGCATAGGAAGCCTGGAAGGCTGCCGGAGACGTGAGGTCGAGAGGTGTTGGAACGGCTGCTAGTTCCGCCGACATCGTCTCAGACAGTCGCCAGGTGGTCGTGAATAACTCCCAGGCCATTTGGCGCCATGCGTTCCTCTCTGCAGGGGGAACGGCGGATGTACGGACGGTACCAATGAACATGGTCATCGCGTCGAGTTGGTGTAACATGGCATGAGAGGTGGCTTCGATTTCCAGCCTCTCATTCACAGATAACGGCGCTTCGTCCTCCACCAGCTCAGGGATGGGGGGCAAAGGCGGTAACGGGGCAGGGGATGCCTCCGGATAGAAGAGCTCGGCAATGCCGAGCTCCTGAGTGTACATGTCCTCGCGTTCGAGACTGCGAGTCCATCGTTTATGTGCAACATGGACGTCCTGCGCCCACAGCACACGGTCGATCGTTTGCCTCGAGGCCAGCTTGGGGCTACTCTCGGCGTAATTGAGGGCCTCTTGCATAGCAAGAGAGTCCTCGTCATCCTCAGGGTCGGAGAGGTCTTCTCCAGCCCATAGATCTCTAACTGCCCGTAGGGCAGTAGCTACATCTGGATCGCCATGATCGTACCGGGTGTCGTAGTCTTGGACGCCATCGTCGTAGATGTCGCCCGTAATCAGGGAGGGGTCGTGTAGACCCCAGCGTGGTGTTTGGGCTCTAGTTCGCCATTTAGGCATTGAGAGGGGAAGTTAGTGCTAGTAGGTGATAGTAGAAATCAAGATACGTAGCGTGCCATCGATAACAGCTGGTCCCTTATCTCTATTCCGGGTCCACCCGATACTGCCTCCGAACGCTCCAAGGGGGGGACAGGCCGCACATCCTGTAACCCAGTGGGAGAAGATTGAACCCGGGTCATACCACCCTAGAAGAGTGAGCACCGGAGGTAGAGAGTTGGTGGAGAGTGGCGGCCACCAAGGTGTCGACCTAGCCGCCAGGGGGCACCATCGCCCGGCCCCTTTTAACGATGGTGTATTCCAACGGGTAGTCAGTGTAGCATGTCTCTAGTAATAGAAACTCACAGAGCATGGAGGCTAGAAGCCTCCCAGACAACTAGCAATCCAGTGATAACGTCCCTTCTCCCTAAGCCAGACCTCCCCCAACTAAATGAGTGTGTCGACTTGGGCGAGCGTTGAAGCAGGCATCCCACACCCACTCTAAGCCCCCAGAGGGACCCAGACTACTCTTTCATAAACGACACTCACCTAGTCAGGATCCTCGAAGCCCAGGAGAACGAGACAGATAGCAGCCATTGTCAAAAACAATGACCGGGGCATCCACGGAGATCGGATGGACGGATCTCTTAGCAAATCAGGGTGGGCCTGGAGACGCCGAGAGCGTTCGTGATGGTGAAATCCGATCGAAAATCGGACGAAAATTGAAGTGTCGACGTCGCATGCAACGTTGAGCAGAGGTGTTTACCACTATTTATGGTGGTTGTAGCAAGTCAAGGAGCTGTGGAAGAAATTCACTACCTGCGCAGGGAATCCCGACCGAGAGATGATCTCCAACAGAACCTGATGGTTCAAGGAGGGGAAGAATTGAGCGATGTCAAAAGCGACAACACTCGTTTTGAGTCCTTTAGCCCATCCTGCCCTGACAAGATGGGTGAGGTAGATTCCTGCGTCCTCAGTGGAACGCTGGGCGACGCCTCCGAACTGATTCTGCTCAAAGGCCTCGTGTGCGACACCATCGAACTGAAGTCGTCTAGACAACATCTTTTCGACCAATTTACCCTGAGTGTTCAGCAGCACAATGGGCCTGAACGACTTAGGGGTAGAGTAATTAGGTTTCCCTGGCTTCGGGATAATAACCGACAGGGATTCCTTGAAGTGGGCCGGCCAGTGGCCAGCAGTGATGCACGCCTCCGCAATGCGGGTAATGAGCCCTGCCACTTCTGGGTTGGTGCACCAGTGTTTAAGGTGCGACCATGTAACATGATCGGGCCCTGGAGCGGAATGGGAAGAACACGCGTTTAGCGCTTCTTTCATTTCCGTGACGGAGAACGGGATCCAGGCCCTTTCAGGCACCGTATCAAGTTCATCAAGGATGCTCAGATCGACTACTCGATCTGAGGCAGCGTTGTAGGACCCATCAAGGGCAGCCCAGAGAGATTCCAGATCGTTACAAGGTTCTCCCCGATAGGAGATCGCCTCGTATGACGGGAGGTTACGTTGACGAGTCCAGGACATAAGATCCCAGGGTCGTCTGTTCATCGTAGCCACTTCTTGGATACGGTCATCGAAGAACTCACGCTTAGCATGTCGCATGATCTTCCTGTAGTGTTTCCAGTCCTCCCCATCGTGGGAAGCCCTGTAAGCGTCTAGAGCACCACTGCATTCGTCTGTCCACCAACCTTTGGACAACTTGCCGAGGCGAGATTCCTTGGCATGGTTTTCCCATGCCTTGTTTAAAATCGTTGATATCGCCGAGATGACATCATCAATTTCTGCCGACGTTTCTCCGTGCCAGTTTAGCCACGGATTTAGAGCGGAGGAGACAGCATCACGATATGATGCTTCCTCCTCGGATCCTTTTTTGATGGACCACTTGGTAACCGGGACCAGAGATCCCGGGCCAGGCAGCACTAACGTCAGAGGAGCGTGGTCAGACGTCCCCCTGGCTTCAGGTACAATCTCACAGTACAATACAAATCTAAGATCTGTAGGTACAAACATCAGGTCGATCACCGTGGGGTGAAGGCCCTGTTGCGGGGGAAAGTGGGTGGGGCCCTCCACTACTGGTAGGGCTCTGGTTAGGCCTAATGCCGTAGCCGTTTCCACTAAGTGGTCAGCATGAATTGAGTGCTCAGGCCCCTGGGGGTCCCAGGAGGCGTGTCTCACGTTGAAATCGCCGCACATGAAGTGTAAGCGTGGGATCGTCATGACGTTCTCAAACAGGAGCGTGATGGCGGAGTGTTGGCTGTCCGAATAGACGTTAGTGAGTAGCATGACGTCCTCCCCTATTCCCAATGAGAAAAGAAGGATGTCACGATCGTCGATCAGATCTCGTCTGAGACCTGGTCTTAGATTAGCGATGCTGTTCGCAAAATAGACAGCAACGTGTGGAGGGGACTCAATGCCCGAGGGGCGCACTAACGTTCCCCAGTTTGGGCTCATTGGTGTGCCTATAACTTCTTCCCCTTCCCTGTTGTGGGCAGAGGGGGCGTGCCTTATTAATCGCCATGGAGGCTCTTGGATGAAAAGCAGATCATAATCGTCTACGAAGTCTGCTAGTAATGAGTCCATGTAACCCCAATTTCAATTTACATTTTGACTAAATATGCGTAATTGTGGGGTAGATCTAAGTCTGTCCCTCATTTACGTTCAGCCACCGCGTCCTGCGGGATGGTAAGTAGGAGGGGGGCGAGAGTTGCGTCTCGCACTCACCTTGTCATAGCACGCTCTGATCCAGTCACGGTCAAAGCGATGCCGCCAAAAATTGCATCGACGGTCGTCGGATGTGTGGTTCTTCCGGCAGTTCACACACCTAGCCGGGTGAGGACAGGCTGCCCCTTCTGGGGTAGCTGGAATGGGAGGGTTCGCCTTGGCGTTTCCCTTGCAACACCCTGCAAGGGCACGATGGTGCTCCTTACGGTGTGGGCCTGCGCAGATCGGGCACTTGATCTGAGGAGCTCTGCACGCCGGGGTGGGGTGACCCCACTTCCAGCATCGTTGGCACAAGGGCAGTCCAGGGTTCGCCCTGGCAGCCCTAACATAGGCGACGTAGCGTCCAAATTGGACGCCTCGACCGATAAGAGCCTTAGCTCGTGCACCGCTGACTGAGTCAGCGATGTTAAGATAGACGGTGCACCTATCCGACATCTTCGAATCGCGTACAACACGGGGGGGGACTTGGAGCACTGTGAGGTCCGATATTCCGGACTTTCCCAAGTGTGCAATGACGACGTCAGGCGTTAGCGCCTTGTCGTTAGCAATGAATGGCACATCGACCAGCTTAAGGTATGATGTGGATGTGGGTAACGCTGCGTCCACTTGCAGCGCGAAAGGGAACGCCTTGTGGGCAGCTTCCTTGAAACATCGACGGTCCTCCTCGGAGGCGACAACGTCTGTAGCTACTGATAGATTACCAGCGTGCATAGATGCGGATTGGGCCACTAGCTTAGAGTGGTGCAGTCCGAGAGTGGCTCGGACGTGGTCCAAGAAATCAGCAGGGTTCGTCTCCGCCCCGAGGGGGGGACGAACGTGGACCAGGACCTGTCGTCTCGACGGTCCATGGACGGTAGGTGAAGGCTTTGCAGCTTTCGGTTTGGAGGGGCCAACGTGCTGCTGTATGTCAGCCAGCTTGTCAGTTGGAAGTTCAGGGAAGGCCTTGGCTAGTCGCACAAGGCCATCCATGGAGGTGTTAGGTGCTCGCCCCCCAGGGAAGCGAGCGACCTGAGCAAAGGTCCCCCTGCCCGAAGGCCTGGTGGACCAGTTCACGGGGGGAGGTGGACCTCGACCCCATGACGAAGAGACACCCCCTGCTGGGGGTTTAGGAAGAGGTCGAGCCCCCTTCGGGCCTCGAGTCCTCGCTGATTTGTGAGGGGGGGGGCGTTGCCCATCCCATCCCTCCAGATAGTCAGTCCTTGGGACGTCATTGGGATTGTTAGTGACAGTGCCCGACCTAGGTCGTTTGCTGCCCCCAGCCATCCTGTCTAGTGCTCCCCGGAGCGTAGCGCCTCCCGAGTTGCGATCGATACCAGCCTCGGCAGCTGCTACCAGCACCGAGCCCAGTTGTTCTGCGATGAGCTGCCGTTCTTCAGCAGTCGGTCTTCTGGATCCCGTCCTGTTAAGAACAACACGGAACCCATCGGCGTACTCTCCCAGGTCTTTGGCGAAGGTCTGGGGTCCACTCCAGTCATCGCTAGCCATCTCCGCGTCCTGAATGACGTGGGAGGAGAGATTGTCAGCCACTTCGTCAGCCCACTGCGAAGCAGGAGTAGAAGGGGTAGCTGGTGGTGCAGGAGACGCCGTAGCATCTCTGGAAGAGAGCGCTGGCACACTGAATCGTTGTGCGTGCGGAGTGACGATGCCCGCCCCATAGGGGGAGGGAGTTGGAGAGCCTCTTTGAGTCCTGTGTGGGCCCACTGAGGGAGCAATCTGTGTGGATCTGCGGCTCGAAGAGAGCCGCAGGGAATCAATGGGGTTGTCGCCAGGAGTTCTGGGCGTACCGGATCTAGAGGGTCCCCCCTCGTCCATCGCCTCACCCGATCTCCCCCTACTTCTGGAATACGAATCTGACATGCGCTGGTAAGACGCTGGTTATACCGGATCGCTGGGATCGAGGACGGATTGAGCTGCAAAGTTTGAAAACAGTGTCGACGAAATTTTTTGTGGCTGTGCACGTCGCGGTAAGAGGACAAGAAGCGATGATCAAGGCTCGCTATGACGAGGTGAGTGCGAAACGCAGTTCTCGCTCTCCTCCTGCTCACCATCCCGCAGGACGCGGTGGCCGAACGTAAATGAGGGATAGACTTAGATCTACACCGCAGCTACGTATATTTAGTCAGAATGTTAACCGTAATTGGGGATACATGGACTCGTTACTGGCAGACTTCGTAGATGACTATGATTTGCTCTTCATTCAAGAGCCTCCTTGGCGACTAATAAGACACGCCCCCTCTGCCCACAACAGGAAAGGGGAAGAGGTCATAGGCGCACCGATGAGCCCCAATTGGGGAACCTTAGTGCGCCCATCGGGGATCGACTCCCCTCCACGCGTCGCTGTGTACTTTGCGAACAGCATCGCTAATCTAAGACCAGGTCTCAGATGAGATCTGATCGACGATCGTGACATCCTTCTCTTCTCACTGGGAATAGGGGAGGATGTCATGCTACTTGCTAACGTCTACTCGGATAGCCAACACTTGGCCATCACGCTCTTATTTGAGAGCGTAATGACGATCCCACGCTTACACTTCATGTGCGGCGATTTTAACGTGAGGCACACCTCCTGGGATCCCCAGGGGCCTGAACACTCTATTCACGCTGACCACCTTGTGGAAACGGCTACGGCGCTAGGCCTGACGAGAGCCCTACCAGTAGTGGAGGGCCCTACTCATTTCCCCCCTCAACAGGGCCTTCACCCCACAGTGATCAACCTGATGTTCGTACCTACGGATCTCAGATTTGTATTGTATTGTGAAATCGTACCTGAAGCCAGGGGAACGTCTGACCACGCCCCTCTGACATTAGTGCTACCTGGCCCGGGATCCTTGGTCCCGGTTACCAAGTGGTCCATCAAAAAAGGATCCGAGGAGGAGGCATCGTATCGAGATGCCGTCTCCTCCGCTTTAACTCCGTGGCTAGATTGGCACGGAGATACTTCGGCAGAAATCGATGATGTTGTTTCAGCGATATCAGCGATTTTAAACAAGGCATGGGAAAACCATGCCAAGGAATCTCGCCTTGGCAAGTCGTCCAAAGGCTGGTGGACAGACGAATGCAGTGGTGCCCTAGACGCCTACAGAGCCTCTCGTGACGAGGAGGACTGGAAGCTCTATAGGAAAGTCATGCGACATGCAAAGCACGACTTTTTCGATGACCGTATCCAGGAAGTGGCTACGATGAATAGGCGACCCTGGGATTGGATGTCCTGGACTCGTCAACGTAACCTCCCGTCGTACGAGGCTATCTCCTATCGGGGAGAACCCTGTAACGATCTGGACTCCCTCTGGGCTGCCCTTGATGGGTCCTATAACGCTGCCTCAGATCGAGTAGTCGATCTGAGCTTTCTCGATGAACTTGACCCGGTGCCTGAAAGGGCCTGGATCTCATTCTCCGTCACGGAAATGAAAGAAGCGCTAAATGCGTGTTCTTCCCATTCCGCTCCAGGTCCCGATCATGTTACGTGGTCGCACCTCAAACACTGGTGTAGCAACCCAGAAGTGGCAGGGCTCATCACCCGCATTGCTGAGGCGTGCATCACTGCTGGCCACTGGCCGGCCCATTTTAAGGAATCCCTGTCGGTCATTATCCCGAAACCAGGGAAACCTAATTATTCTACCCCTAAGTCGTTCAGGCCTATTGTGCTACTGAACACTCTGGGCAAATTAGTCGAAAAGATGCTGTCCAGGCGACTCCAGTTCGACGGTGTCGCACACGAAGCCTTCGAACAAAATCAGTTCGGAGGTGTCGCCCAGCGTTCCACTGAGGATGCAGGAATCTACCTTACCCACCTGGTCAGAGCAGGATGGGCTAAAGGACTTAAAACGAGTGTTGTCGCGTTCGACATCGCTCAATTATTCCCCTCCTTGAACCACCAGGTTCTGCTGGAGATCATTTCTCGGTCGGGGTTCCCTGCGCAAGTAGTGAACTTCTTCCGTTCATATCTAGTCGGTCGCAAAACGACCTACAAATGGAACACTTTCTCATCTGGCTCCTTTGCAGCCAATGTGGGAGTGGGTCAAGGCTCTGCTTTGTCCCCTGTCTTATCGGCGTTATATTTAACGCCCATTATGAAGCTCTTCAGAAGGAGCGAAATCGGCAGAGACGTCGATCTCATGTCGTATGTGGACGATGGCACTATCATCGCCCGCTCTCCACAGCTAGAGGATAACCTCCCCTTGCTCAAAAAAGCATATGGCTGGATATTCCAGGCGTTCACCTCCCTCGGGCTTGTCCTCGAACACGACAAGTCCAAAATATTTCATTTCTCAAGGGCGCGGAGGTTCACTCCCCTACCCATCGATCTCGGCTTTGCCCCATACACGGGCAACTCTCCCCTCAAACCCAAGGTTACCTGGAGGTACCTTGGTTTTTTCTTCGACCGTAAGCTCTCTTTCAAGGAGCACACGCGGTTCTATTCCACCAAAGCCCTCACCACTGCGAGGGCGATGGGAATGCTCGGCAATTCTGTCAGAGGGTTAACCCCTATGCAGAAACGCCTTCTGTACCGATCGTGTGTCGTACCTATCATGACATACGGACTCAGACTATGGCACTTCAAAGGCGCTCGCGTCAAAGGTGTCATCAAAGCGCTGGCCCAAGTGCAGTCCATTGCTGCACGTTGGATCCTCGGTGCCTTCAGAACCACCCCTATTGGTGGTCTGGAAAGTATCGCAGGACTGCTGCCTATGCAGCTGTTACTGCATCGTCTAGTCGACAGGGGAGGGTTCAGAACCCCCCTATTGGCCCCATCTCACCCTCTAAGAGCAATCTTAGGGCCCAATCATGTAGGCACCACCCACTCTCACGAGCTAGGACTCTGGGGAGGGAACGTGCTCGACACACTCAACCTACAAGGTCCATCTGTTGCCTCGGCTGCAGCACTGGCCCTTGTACCAGGCGATGAATTCGACCCCTTTGGGGAAGAAAACACACCTGGAAACAGAGTGAAGGATCTATTCCCCACTCGTTTCTCCTCTCATCGCCTCACCTCTAAGGAGGATGGAGCGAGGAACTCTTACAGGAGTGACCTCGACAAGGCCTGGGCCTCTGCCCAGGCAGAGGATGACACTCTCGTCGTTGCAGTGGACGCCTCGGTGCCCACTGATGCTAAATTCCAAGCTGTCGCCTGCGCACTTGTCTTCGGACAGGGAGAACAGGTAGATCGCATTGTCTCAGCTTCTGGGAGGAGAACCCCCCCGGAAGTCGAACTCTTCGCTCTCCAACTTGGTGTTTCTGCTGCGTGCAGCAGGGGCTGCAAAAAGTTGGTTATTTTTTCGGATTCTACTACGGGCATTGAGTCCCTAATTGATCCAAAACCACGTTCTGGGCAAATATTTGCCCTGGACGCCTGTCGCTCCCTTCATCCCTGGCTAGATGGGGACGAGGAGAGGAACGTTACATTCTGGCATGTCCCCTCGAAATTCGAGTGGAACGTTCACAAGATGGCTCACGATGTAGCTACATCTACCAAGATCTCCGTGGGCAGACACCCGCGGACGTCTCTAGATTACCTTAAAAATCAGGTTGAAAAGGCCGTTTGTAAGGATTGGCACACCCGGTTCTCAGACCCGGCATATCGTGGACGGCACTTCTACCAACTCAAAGGAGTAGGTGGAAAGCCTGTGTTACCCTCGACCCACAAAGGTGGGCCTTGGCTGAAAGGTATGGGGAGCAACACTACGTTGACTTCCCGTTCAACTCGTATGATCACTGGCCATGCTCCCATAGGGGAGTATCGTCAACGTCTATCCCTCGACGGGGAATACCAATGCTGGTGCCTTGGTCCTGACATACAAACTCGGGACCATCTGCTATGCGTCTGCCCCAAGGTGGATCGCAAGGAAACTCATGCAAGCCCAGACTCTGTCGAAGGCTTCCACAAATTCATGGACAATAATCCTGCACTAGGATTGTTCAACTCACCTGCGTGGGATCCAGGATAGGTTGTGCGCGCAGGGCGTATGACCCTCGTCTGGTTCTGGCTAGTGTTATTGGTATGTCGGGGTGGCCGCAGGGCGCCAGACGAGTCCGTTAACCCTCATAAAAGGGGCCCACCCGTGTTCAGGAGCGACTGTCAGGGAGGGGGGACACGAAACTAGGTACTGGTTCGAGGAGGCGCCTGAGCGCTTTCAGATCCACTGTCGGTTGTGCGTTATGGCTTCGATGCTGACTACGCCTTCCTTTCCGAGCTGAGAGGCTCACGTCGGGGCGGCAGTATCCCCTAAATCTTGCACTCATACCCGTAGGGATTCGGGGGACACGACATCGTCAAGCTCGGGTTGTCGGTACGCCACCACTGGCAAGTCCGTTTACTCGATAAAGGGGGCCCCCTTAGTGGTCATTGCAGCTATCCAGGTGGTTGGTGCGAAGATCAGCAGGAGGAGGACTTGGGCTGGGCATAGTGTACTTCGTTTGTATGTCTCTACCGCGGACTGCGATTGGGCACCACGTTATAAACTTTTGACCCAAAAAAAAAAAAAAAAAAAATACTGGCAGACTTCGTAGACGATTATGATTTGCTTTTCATCCAAGAGCCTCCTTGGCGATTAATAAGACACGCCCCCTCTGCCCACAACAGGGAGGGGGAAGAAGTAATAGGCGCACCAATGAGCCCAAATTGGGGAACCTTGGTGCGCTCATCGGGAATTGACTCCCCTCCACGCGTTGCCGTCTACTTTGCGAACAGCATCGCCAATCTAAGACCAGGTCTCAGACGAGATCTGATCGACGATCGTGACATCCTTCTCTTCTCACTGGGAATAGGGGAGGACGTCATGCTACTTGCTAACGTATACTCGGATAGCCAACACTCGGCCATCACGCTCTTATTTGAGAACGTCATGACGATCCCACGCTTACACTTCATGTGTGGCGATTTTAACATGAGGCACGCTTCCTGGGACCCCCAGGGGCCTGAACACTCAATCCACGCTGACCACTTAGTGGAAACGGCCATGGCACTAGGCCTGACTAGAGCCCTACCAGTAGTGGAGGGCCCTACCCATTTCCCCCCACAACAGGGCCTTCACCCCACGGTGATCGACCTGATGTTTGTACCTACAGATCTTAGATTTGTGTTGTACTGCGAGATCATACCTGAAGCCAGGGGGACATCTGACCATGCTCCCCTGACGTTAGTACTGCCTGGCCCGGGATCTCTGGTACCGGTTACCAAGTGGTCCATCAAAAAAGGATCCGAGGAGGAAGCATCATATCGTGATGCCGTCTCCCTCACTTTAAATCCGTGGCTTGATTGGCACGGAGAAACATCGGCAGAAATCGATGAAGTCGTTTCGGCGATATCAACGATTTTAAACAAGGCATGGGAAACCCACGCTAAGGAATCGCGCCTCGGCAAGTCGTCCAAAGGATGGTGGACAGACGAGTGCAGTGGCGCCCTAGACGCGTACAGGGCCTCTCGGGACAGGGAGGACTGGAAGCATTATAGAAAAGTCATGCGACATGCAAAGCGGGACTTTTTCGATGACCGTATCCAAGAAGTGGCTACGGTGAATAGGAGACCCTGGGACCTGATGTCCTGGACTCGTCAACATAACCTTCCATCGTACGAGGCGATCTCCTATCGGGGAGAACCCTGTAATGATCTGGAATCTCTCTGGGCTGCCCTTGATGGGTCCTACAATGCTGCCTCAGATCGAGTAGTCGATCTGAGCTTTCTTGATGAACTTGATCCGGTGCCTGAAAGGGCCTGGATCCCGTTCTCCGTCACGGAAATGAAAGAAGCGCTCAACGCGTGTTCCTCCCGTTCCGCTCCAGGTCCCGATCATGTTACATGGTCGCACCTCAAGCACTGGTGTAGCAACCCAGAGGTGGCAGGGCTCATAACCCGCATTGCTGAGGCATGCATCACTGCTGGCCACTGGCTGGCTCACTTTAAGGAATCCCTGTCGGTTATCATCCCGAAACCAGGGAAACCTAATTACTCTACCCCCAAGTCGTTCAGGCCCATTGTGCTCCTGAACACTCTGGGTAAATTGGTCGAAAAGATGTTGTCTAGGTGACTTCAATTTGACGGTGTCGCACACGGGGCCTTCGAGCAGAACCAGTTTGGGGGTGTCGCCCAGCATTCCACTGAGGATGCAGGGATCTACCTCACCCATCTTGTCAGGGCAGGATGGGCCAAAGGACTTAAGACAAGTGTTGTCGCTTTCGACATCGCCCAGTTCTTCCCCTCCTTGAACCATCAGGTTCTGTTGGAGATCATCTCTCGGTCGGGGTTTCCTGCACAAGTAGTAAACTTCTTCCGTTCATATCTAGTCGGTCGCAAGACGACCTACAAGTGGAACGCTTTCTCATCTGGCTCCTTTGCAGCCGATGTGGGAGTGGGTCAAGGCTCTGCCCTGTCCCCTGTCTTATCGGCGTTATATTTGACGCCCATTATGAAGCTCTTCAGAAGAAGCGAAATTGGCAGAGATGTCGATCTCATGTCTTTTTTTTTTTTTTTTTTTTGGATCAGAATTTATAATGCGGGGCTCAAACGCAGTCCGCGGAGCAAGGTACAAACTTGGGTACTACTTTATCTACGTGTTCCCCTCGCCCATCTCCCACTCAGGTCCCCGTTTTAGCCACTTTAGGCGAGCAGTGCCACAGACGTTGGCCTCTCAGCCAGGAAAGGCAATAATCTGGAGGGGGCGCCCCCCCCTCCCGAAGTTAGCCATTAGATCGCCCCCTGGAGCAAACGGTCCCCCAGCCACATGTCTGACCAAGGCCAGACCAGGCGCAGCAGTGTTAATTCACCGTAAATCCCCCCTTGCAGGAGGAATAACCGTCTGCGTTTTTCCAGCCAACGAGGATTTTTTTTTTTTTTTTGGGTCAACAATTTATAACGCGGGGCTCGATCGCAGTCCGCGGAGCAGGATACAAACTTGGGTACTACTGTAACTACGCTTCCCCTCCCCCATATCCTACCCAGGTCCTCGTTTTAGCCACTTTAGGCGGGCAGTGCCACAGACGTTGGCCTCTCAGCCAGGAAAGGCAATAATCTGGAGGGGGAGCCCCCCCTCCTGAAGCTAGCCATTAACTCGTCCACCAGTGCAGAACGGTCCCCCAGCCACATATCCAACCAAAGTCAGATCAGGTGCGGCCGTGTTAATTCACTGTAAATCCCCCCTTGCGGGAGGAATAACCGTCTGCATGCTCCTGGCCAGCGAGGATTGACCACCCCAGACGAATGAGGTGGACCATCACCGCGCTCCCGCACGAGTGACAGAGATGTGGTAGCTGGTTGTTCACCTGGTTATTCACTGGAACTACCGTGGATAGGGGGCCAAGGCCCCCTTCGAGTAGATGCCGTCGAGGGCATACGCTCGGTAACAACGTCCCCCCCGCAGCGGGGAGAAGGTAGAGGGAAGCGACAAACTGTCACTATCCCGATATCGGCCACCAACTAATTGGTGGGAGTAGATGTGGGGGTGACACCCCCCTTTCAGTAGCGGCGCTGCTGTGCTCGAGGACCTCGAGGACGGCGGCGTCGTGATGAGGACGAGGGTTCCCCATGATGGAGCTCTGCATGAGCTGCCTGCCTAGCCGCGTAGGAAGCCCTGAAGGCTGCCGGTGACGTGAGGTCGAGAGGCAATCCGGCAGATGCTAGTTCTGCCGACATTGGCTCAGACAATCGCCAGGTGGTCGTGAATAGTTCCCAGGCCATCTGACGCCATGCGTTCCTCTCAATGAGCGGAACGGCGGATACTCGGACGGTACTGACGAAAATCGTCATAGCCTCCAGTAAATGTAGAAAGCCATGAGAGGTGGACGTTATGTCCACCCTCTCATCTCTCAACAACGGAGGCTCATCCTCCACCAACTCTGGGATGGCGGATGAACCCAGTGATGTGGGGAGGGGCGGCGCAGATTGCTCCTGCTGCCCCTCCGGATAGAGGAGCTCGGCGATGCCGAGCTCTTGATTGTTGTTGGCCTCGAGCCCAAGCTCGAGAGCCAGATCATGCACCTCATCAGCTATCACTTGTGATGCCAAGAAGCGGTTTATGGTCTCTTGCGAGGCTAGCTCGGTGAGACCCGGAATGAATTCGACGTCTCCGCCGGTGGCAGAGCCGTCATCGTCGTCTGGCAGGTCGGAGGAGTCATCCTCCGCCCAAAGATTGTGGAACTGGTTAGCCACATCAGAGTCCCATCCGCTCAGGGAGACGTGTCCGAACTCTGGGAGGTAGTTGTCGTCGAAGTCTGCGAAGTCGGCGTTTGTGTATAGGAGGGGGTCGCCAAGAGCCGCCTGGTGTCGAGTTCGCGCTCTACGGTTTGTAGAGGGCATTGAGGATGATTTAGCACAAGTAGATGACGGTAGAAGTCAAGATACGTAGCGTGATAACGATAACAGACGGTCCCTTATCTCAATTCCGGGTCCACCCGACACAGCCTCCAGACGCTCCGAGGGGGCAGACAGGCCGCAAATCCTGCTGCAGATTGGGAGGGGCAATTGAACCCGGTTCCGAACACCTCGAGGGTGTGAGTGCCGGAGGTAAAGAGTCGGTGGTAAGTAGCAGCCACCAGAGCGTTGACCTAGCCACCAGGGGGCACCATCGCCCGGCCCCTTTTAATGATGGTGTATTCCAATGGGTAGTCAGTGTAGCAGGTCTCTAGATGTAGAAACTCACGCAGCATGGAGGTAGGAAGCCTCCCAGACGACCCACAATCCAGTGAAACTGTCCCTCCTCCTGAACCAGACCTCCCCCAGCTAAACGAATGCGACGACTTGGGCGAGCGTTGAAGTAGGCATCCCACACCCACTCTAAGCCCCCATAGGGGCCCAGACTACTCTTTCATTGCCAACACTCACCTAACCAGGATCCTCGAAGCCCAGGAGAGCGAGACGAATAGCAGACACTGTCAAAAACAGTGACCGGGGCATCCACAGAGATCGGATGGACGGATCTCTTAGCAAATCAGGGCAGGCCTGGAGACGCCGAGAGCGTTCGTGATGGCAAAATCCGATCGAAAATCGGACCAAAATTGAAGTGTCGACGTCGCGTGCAACGTTGAGCAGAGGTGTTTACCACTATTTATGGTGGTTGTAACAAGTCAAGGAGCGATGCAGCCAACGAGGATTGACCACCCCAGACGGATGAGGTGGACCATCACCGTGTTGTGCACGAGTGACAGTAACAAGGCGGGTGGTTGTTCACCTGGTTATTCACCGTGACCGCCGTAAGTAGAGGGCTGAGACCCCCCTCGAGCAAATGCACCCATGTGCACGCACTCGATGACATCGTCCCCCCCACAGTGGGGGGAAGGTATAGGGAAGCGACACCATGTCACCATCCCGATAGTGGCCACCAGTTACTTGGTGGCCGTGAACGTAGAGGGGGATAGACCCCTGTACTAGTTGCGGCGCTGCTGTCCACGAGGACCTCGAGGACGACGGCGCCATGCTGGGAACGAGGGTTCCCCAGATTGAGGCTCTGATTGAGCAGTGTGCACCGCCGCATAGGAAGCCCGGAAGGCTGCCGGAGACGTGAGGTCGAGAGGTGTTGGAACGGCTGCTAGTTCCGCCGACATCATCTCAGACAGTCGCCAGGTGGTCGTGAATAACTCCCAGGCCATTTGGCGCCATGCGTTCCTCTCTGCAGGGGGAACGGCAGATGTACGGACGGTACCAACGAACATGGTCATCGCGTCGAGTTGGTGTAGCATGGGATGAGAGGTGGCTTCGATTTCCAGCCTCTCATTCACAGATAACGGCACTTCGTCCTCCACCAGCTCAGGGATGGGGGGCAAAGGCGGTAACGGGGCAGGGGATGCCTCCGGATAGAAGAGCTCAGCAATGCCGAGCTCCTGAGTGTACATGTCCTCGCGTTCGAGACTGCGAGTCCATCGTTTATGTGCGACATGGACGTCCTGCGCCCACAGCACATGGTCGATCGTTTGCCTCGAGGCCAGCTTGGGGCTGCTCTCGGCGTAATTGAGGGCCTCTTGCATAGCAAGAGAGTCCTCGTCATCCTCAGGGTTGGAGAGGTCCTCTCCAGCCCATAGATCTCTAACTGCCCGTAGGGCAGTAGCTACACCCGGATCGTCGTGATCGTACTGGGTGTCGTAGTCTTGGACGCCATCGTCATAGATGTTGCCCGTAATCAGGGAGGGGTTGTGTAGACCCCAACGTGGTGTTTGGTCTCTAGTTCGGCATTGAGAGGAAGTTAATGCTTGTAGATGATGGTAAAAATCGAAATACGTAGCGTGCCATCGATAACGGGTGATCCCTTATCTCTATTCTGGGTCCACCCAATACTGCCTCCGAATGCTCCGAGGGGGGAACAGGCCGCACATCCTGTAGCCTGGTGGGAGAAGATTGAACCCGGGTCATAACACCCCAGAGGAGTGAGCACCGGAGGTAGAGGGATAGTGGTGAGAAGCGGCCACCAAGGTGTAGGCCTAGCCGCTAGGGGGCACCATCGCCCGGCCCCTTTTAACGATGGTGTATTCCAGCGGGTAGTCAGTGTAGCATGTCTCTAGTAATAGAAACTCACAGAGCATGGAGGCTGGAAGCCTCCCAGACGACCAGCAGTCCAGTGATAATGTTCCTCCTCCCTAAGCCAGACCTCCCCCACCTAGACGAGTGTGACGACTTGGGCGAGCGTTGAAGCAGGCATCCCACACCCACTCTAAGCCCCCAGAGGGACCTAGACTACTCTTTCATAGACAACACTCACCTAGTCAGGATCCTCGAAGCCCAGGAGAACGAGACGAATAGCAGCCATTGTCAAAAACAATGACTGGGGCATCCACGGAGATCGGATGGACGGATCTCTTAGCAAATCAGGGTAGGCCTGGAGACGCCGAGAGCCTTCGTGATGGTGAAATCCGATCGAAAATCGGACAGAAATTGGAGTCTCGACATTGCTACCAACATCGAGCAGGAGTGTTTACCACTGTTTATGGTGGTTGTAACAAGTCAAGGAGCGGCGTCGATCTCATGTCTTATGTGGACGATGGCACTCTCATCGCCCGCTCTCCACAGCTGGAGGATAACCTCCCCTTGCTTAAAGAAGCGTATGGCTGGATATTCCAGGCATTCACCTCCCTCGGGCTTGTCCTCAAACACGACAAGTCTGAAATATTTCATTTCTCAAGGGCGAGGAGATTCACTCCCCTACCCATCGATCTCGGCTTTGCCCCCTACACGGGCAACACCCCCCTCAAGCCCAAGGTTACCTGGAGGTACCTTGGTTTTTTCTTCGATCGCAAACTCTCCTTCAAGGAGCATACATGATTCTACTCCACCAAAGCCCTTACTACTGCAAGGGCGATGGGAATGCTCGGCAATTCTGTCAGAGGGCTAACCCCTATGCAGAAACGCCTCCTGTACCGTTTGTGTGTCGTACCTATCATGACATACGGACTCAGACTATGGCACTTCAAAGGCGCTCGCGTCAAAGGTGTCATCAAAACGTTGGCCCAAGTGCAGTCCATTGCTGCACGTTGGATCCTCGGTGCATTCAGAACCACCCCAATTGGTGGCCTGGAAAGTATCGCCGGGCTGCTGCCTATGCAGCTGCTACTGCGTCGTTTAGTCGACAGAGGGGTATTCAGAACCCCTCTATTGGCTCCATCACACCCCCTAAGAGCTATCTTAGGGCCTAATCACGTCGGCACTACCCACTCTCATGAGCTAGGACTCTGGGGAGGGAACGTGCTTGACACACTCAACCTGCAAGGCCCATCTGTCGCTTCGGCTGCAGCCCTGGCCCTCGTACCAGGCGATGAATTCGACCCCTTTGGGGAAGAAAACACACCTGGAAACAGAGTGAAGGATCTATTCCCCACTCATTTCTCCTCTCATCGCCTCACCTCTAAGGAGGATGGAGCGAGGAATTCCTACAGGAGTGACCTCGATAAGGCCTGGGCTTCTGCCCAGGTTGAGGATGACACTCTCGTCGTTGCAGTGGACACTTCGGTGCCCACAGACGCCAAATTTCAAGCTGTCGCCTGCGCTCTTGTCTTCGGACAGGGAGAACAGGTGGATCACATTGTCTCAGCCTCTGGGAGGAGAACCCCCCCAGAAGTCGAACTTTTCGCTCTCCAACTAGGCATCTCGGCTGCGTGCAGCAGAGGTTGCAAAAAGCTGGTGATCTTTTCGGATTCTACTACGGGCATTGAGTCCCTAATCGATCCAAAACCACGTTCTGGGCAAATCTTCGCCCTGGACGCTTGTTGCTCCCTTCATCCCTGGCTAGGAACGAGGAGAGGAACGTTACATTCTGGCATGTTCCCTCGAAATTTGAGTGGAACGTTCACAAGATGGCTCACGATGTAGCTACATCTACCAAGATCTCTGTGGGCAGACACCCGCGGACGTCCTTAGATTACCTTAAAACTCAGGTCGAAAAGGCCGTTTGTAAGGAGTGGCACACCCGGTTCTCAGAGCCGGCGTATCGTGGTCGGCACTTCTACCAACTCAAAGGAGTAGGTGGAAAACCGGTACTACCCTCGACCCACAAAGGTGGGCCCTGGCTGAAAGTTATGGGGAGCAACACTACGTTGACTTCCCGTTCAACTCGTATGATCACTGGCCATGCTCCTATAGGGGAGTATCGTCAATGTCTATCCCTCGACGGGGAGTACCAATGTTGGTGCCTTGGTCCCGAGGTACAAACTCGAGACCATTTTTTTTTTTTTTTTTTTTTTTTTTTGGGTCAACAATTTATAACGCGGGGCTCGATCGCAGTCCGCGGAGCAGGATACAAACTTGGGTACTACTGTAACTACGCTTCCCCTCCCCCATATCCTACCCAGGTCCTCGTTTTAGCCACTTTAGGCGGGCAGTGCCACAGACATTGGCCTCCCAGCCAGGAAAGGCAATAATCTGGAGGGGGAGCCCCCCCTCCTGAAGCTAGCCATTAACTCGTCCACCAGTGCAGAACGGTCCCCCAGCCACATATCCAACCGAAGTCAGATCAGGCACGGCCGTGTTAATTCACTGTAAATCCCCCCTTTTTTTTTTTTTTTTTGGGTCAAAAGTTTATAATGCGGCGCCCGATCGCAGTCCGCGGTAGAGACATACAAACGAAGTACACTACGCCCAGCCCAAGTCCTCCTCCTGCTGATCTTCGCACCAACCACCTGGATAGCTGCACTGACCACTAAGGGGGCCCCCTTTATCGAGTAAACGGACTTGCCAGTGGTGGCGTACCGACAACTCGAGCTTGACGATGTCGTGTTCCCCGAGTCCCTACGGGTATGAGTGCAGGATTTAGGGGATACTGCCGCCCCGACGTGAGCCTCTCAGCTTGGAAAGGAAGGCGTAATCAGCATCGAAGCCGTAACGCACAACTGACAGTGTATCTGAAAGCGCTCAGGCGCCTCCCCGAACCAGTACCTAGTTTCGTGTCCCCCTCCCTGACAGTCGCTCCTGAACACGGGTGGGCCCCCTTTATGAGGGTTAACGGACTCGTCTGGTGCTCTACAGCCACCCCGACATACTGATAACACTAGCCAGAACCAGACGGGGGTCATACGCCCTGCGCGCACAACCTATCCTGGGTCCCACGCAAGTGAGTTGAACGACCCTAGTGCTGGGTTGTTGTCCAAAAATTCGGTGAAGCCTTCGACAGAGTCTGGGCTTGCACGAGTGTCTTTGCGATCCACCTTGGGGCAGACGCGTAGTAGATGGTCTCGAGTTTGAATCTCGGGACCAAGGCACCAACATTGGTATTCCCCGTCAAGGGATAAGCGTTGATGATACTCTCCTATAGGAGCATGGCCAGTGATCATGCGAGTTGAACGAGAGGTCAACGTGGTGTTACTTCCCATAGCTTTCAGCCAAGGCCCACCTTTGTGAGTCGAGGGTAATACCAGTTTTCCACCAACTCCTTTGAGTTGGTAGAAATGCCGACCACGATACGCCGGATCTGAGAACTGGGTGTGCCAATCCTTACAAACGGCCTTTTCGACCTGGTTTTTAAGGTAGTCTAAAGACGTCCGCGGGTGTCTGCCCACGGAGATCTTGGTAGATGTAGCTACATCGTGAGCCATCTTGTGAACGTTCCACTCAAATTTCGAGGGGACATGCCAGAATGTAACGTTCCTCTCCTCGTCCCCATCTAGCCAGGGACGAAGGGAGCGACAGGCGTCCAGGGCAAATATTTGCCCAGAACGTGGTTTTGGATCAATTAGGGACTCAATGCCCGTAGTAGAATCCGAAAAAATAACCAACTTTTTGCAGCCCCTGCTGCACGCAGCGGAAACACCAAGTTGGAGAGCGAAGAGTTCGACTTCCGGGGGGGTTCTCCTCCCAGAAGCTGAGACAACGCGATCTACCTGTTCTCCCTGTCCAAAGACAAGTGCGCAGGCGACAGCTTGGAATTTAGCATCAGTGGGCACCGAGGCGTCCACTGCAACGACGAGAGTGTCATCCTCTGCCTGGGCAGAGGCCCAGGCCTTGTCAAGGTCACTCCTGTAAGAGTTCCTCGCTCCATCCTCCTTAGAGGTGAGGCGATGAGAGGAGAAACGAGTGGGGAATAGATCCTTCACTCTGTTTCCAGGTGTGTTTTCTTCCCCAAAGGGGTCGAATTCATCGCCTGGTACAAGGGCCAGTGCTGCAGCCGAGGCACCAGATGGACCTTGTAGGTTGAGTGTGTCGAGCACGTTCCCTCCCCAGAGTCCTAGCTCGTGAGAGTGGGTGGTGCCTACATGATTGGGCCCTAAGATAGCTCTTAGAGGGTGAGATGGGGCCAATAGGGGGGTTCTGAACACTCCCCTGTCGACTAGACGACACAGTAACAGCTGCATAGGCAGCAGTCCTGCGATACTTTCCAGACCACCAATAGGGGTGGTTCTGAAGGCACCGAGGATCCAACGTGCAGCAATAGACTGCACTTGGGCCAGCGCTTTGATGACACCTTTGACGCGAGCGCCTTTGAAATGCCAAAGTCTGAGTCCGTATGTCATAATAGGTACGACACACGAACGGTACAAAAGGCGTTTCTGCATAGGGGTTAACCCCCTCACAGAATTGCCGAGCATTCCCATCGCCTTTGCCGTGGTAAGGGCCTTGGTGGAGTAAAACCGCGTATGCTCCTTGAAGGAGAGTTTGCGATCGAAGAAAAACCCGAGGTACCTCCAGGTAACCTTGGGCTTGAGGGGGGTGTTGCCCGTGTAGGGAGCAAAGCCAAGATCAATGGGTAAGGGAGTGAATCTCCTCGCCCTTGAGAAATGAAATATCTCGGACTTGTCATGTTTGAGGACAAGCCCGAGGGAGGTGAAGGCCTGGAAGATCCAGCCATATGCTTTTTTAAGAAGGGGGAGATTATCCTCCAGCTGTGGAGAGCGGGCGATGAGAGTGCCATCGTCCACATAAGACATGAGATCGACATCTCTGCCGATCTTGCTCCTTCTGAAGAGCTTCATAATGGGCGTCAAATATAACGCCGATAAGACAGGAGACAAGGCAGAGCCTTGGCCCACTCCCACATCGGCTGCAAAGGAGCCAGATGAGAAAGCGTTCCATTTGTAGGTCATCTTGCGACCGACTAGATATGACCGGAAGAAGTTTACTACTTGCGTAGGAAATCCCGACCAAGAGATGATCTCCAATAGAACCTGGTGGTTCAAGGAGGGGAAGAATTGAGCGATGTCGAAAGCGACAACACTCGTTTTGAGTCCTTTAGCCCATCCTGCCCTGACAAGATGGGTGAGGTAGATTCCTGCATCCTCAGTGGAACGCTGGGCGACACCCCCGAACTGATTTTGCTTGAAGGCCTCGTATGCGACGCCGTCGAATTGAAGTCGCCTTGACAACATCTTTTCGACTAATTTGCCCAGAGTGTTCAAAAGCACAATGGGCCTGAACGACTTAGGGGTAGAGTAATTAGGTTTCCCTGGCTTCGGGATAATAACCGACAGGGATTCCTTGAAGTGAGCCGGCCAGTGGCCAGCAGTGATGCACGCCTCAGCAATGCAGGTAATGAGCCCTGCCACTTCTGGGTTGGTGCACCAGTGTTTAAGGTGCGACCATGTAACATGATCGGGCCCTGGAGCGGAACGGGAAGAACACGCGTTTAGCGCTTCTTTCATTTCCGTGACGGAGAATGGGATCCAGGCCCTTTCAGGCACCGGATCGAGTTCATCAAGGATGCTCAGGTCGACTACTCGATCTGAGGCAGCGTTATAGGACCCATCAAGGGCAGCCCAGAGAGATTCCAGATCGTTGCAAGGTTCTCCCCGGTAGGAGATCGCCTCGTACGATGGAAGGTTGCACTGACGCGTCCAGGCCATCAGGTCCCAGGGTCGTCTATTAGTCGTAGCCACTTCTTGGATACAGTCGTCAAAAAAGTCTCGCTTTGCGTGTCGCATGACTTTTCTATAGTGCTTCCAGTCCTCCTCATCGTGAGAGGCTCTGTACGCGTCTAAGGAGCCACTGCATTCGTCTGTCCACCAACCTTTGGACGACTTGCCGAGGCGAGATTCCTTGGCATGGTTTTCCCATGCCTTGTTTAAAATTGTTGATATCGCCGAGACGACATCATCGATTTCTGCCGACGTTTCTCCGTGCCAGTTTAGCCACGGATTTAGAGCAGAGGAGACAGCATCACGATATGATGCTTCCTCCTCGGATCCTTTTTTGATGGACCACTTGGTAACCGGGACCAGAGATCCCGGGCCAGGCAGCACTAACGTCAGGGGAGCGTGGTCAGACGTCCCCCTGGCTTCAGGTACGATCTCACAGTACAATACAAATCTAAGATCTGTAGGTACGAACATCAGGTCGATCACCGTGGGGTGAAGGCCCTGTTGTGGGGGGAAGTGGGTAGGGCCCTCCACTACTGGTAGGGCTCTAGTAAGGCCTAGTGCCGTAGCCGTTTCCATTAAGTGGTCAGCATGGATCGAGTGCTCAGGCCCCTGGGGATCCCAGGATGCGTGTCTCACGTTGAAATCGCCGCACATGAAGTGTAAGCGTGGGATCGTCATGACGTTCTCAAAAAGGAGCGTGATGGCCGAGTGTTGGCTATCCGAGTAGATGTTAGTGAGTAGCATGACGTCCTCCCCTATTCCCAATGAGAACAGAAGGATATCACGATCATCGATCAGATCTCGTCTGAGACCTGGTCTTAAGTTAGCGATGCTGTTCGCAAAGTAAACAGCAACGCGTGGAGGGGACTCAATTCCCGATGAGCGCACTAGGGTTCCCCAATTTGGGCTCATTGGTGCGCCTATGACTTCTTCCCCGTCCCTGTTGTGGGCAGAGGGGGCGTGTCTTATTAATCGCCACGGGGGCTCTTGAATGAAAAGCAGATCATAATCGTCTACGAAGTCTGCCAGTAATGAGTCCATGTAACCCCAGTTTCGATTTACATTTTGACTAAATATTCGTAACTGTGGGGTAGGTCTAAGTCTGTCCCTCATTTATGTTTGGCCACCGCGTCCTGCGGGATGGTGAGCAGGAGGGGAGCGAGAATTGCGTTTCGCACTCACCTCGTCGTAGCGTGCTTTGATCCAGTCACGGTCAAAGCGATGACGCCAAAAATTGCACCGACGATCGTCAGATGCGTGATTCTTCCGGCAGTTAATGCATCTAGCCGGGTGGGGACAGGCTGCCCCCTCTGGGGTAGCAGGAACGGGAGGGTTAGCCTTGGCGTTACCCTTACAACACCCAGCAAGGGCACGGTGGTGCTCCTTGCGGTGTGGGCCTGCACAGATCGGACATTTCGACTGTGGAGCTCTGCATGCTGGGGTGGGGTGGCCCCACTTCCAGCACCGTTGGCATAGTGGGAGCCCAGGGTTTGCCCTGGCTGCCCTAACATAGGCGACATAGCGTCCAAATTGGACACCACGTCCGATGAGAGCTTTCGCCATCGCTCCTTGACTTGCTACAACCACCATAAATAGTGGTAAACACCTCTGCTCAACGTTGCATGCGACGTCGACACTTCAATTTTCGTCCGATTTTCGATCGGATTTCACCATCACGAACGCTCTCGGCATCTCCAGGCCCACCCTGATTTGCTAAGAGATCCGTCCATCCGATCTCCGTGGATGCCCCGGTCATTGTTTTTGACAATGGCTGCTATCTGTCTCGTTCTCCTGGGCTTCGAGGATCCTGACTAGGTGAGTGTCATTTATGAAAGAGTAGTCTGGGTCCCTCTGGGGGCTTAGAGTGGGTGTGGGATGCCTGCTTCAACGCTCGCCCAAGTCGACACACTCGTTTAGTTGGGGGAGGTCTGGCTTAGGGAGAAGGGACGTTATCACTGGATTGCTAGTTGTCTGGGAGGCTTCTAGCCTCCATGCTCTGTGAGTTTCTATTACTAGAGACATGCTACACTGACTACCCGTTGGAATACACCATCGTTAAAAGGGGCTGGGCGATGGTGCCCCCTGGCAGCTAGGTCGACACCTTGGTGGCCACCACTCTCCACCAACTCTCTACCTCCGGTGCTCACTCTTCTAGGGTGGTATGACCCGGGTTCAATCTTCTCCCACTGGGTTACAGGATGTGCGGCCTGTCCCCCCCTCGGAGCGTTCGGAGGCAGTATCGGGTGGACCCGGAATAGAGATAAGGGACCAGCTGTTATCGATGGCACGCTACGTATCTTGATTTCTACTATCACCTACTAGCACTAACTTCCCCTCTCAATGCCTAAACGGCGAACTAGAGCCCAAACACCACGCTGGGGTCTACACGACCCCTCCCTGATTACGGGCGACATCTACGACAATGGCGTCCAAGACTACGACACCCGGTACGATCATGACGATCCGGATGTAGCTACTGCCCTACGGGCAGTTAGAGATCTATGGGCTGGAGAAGACCTCTCCGACCCTGAGGATGACGAGGATTCTCTTGCTATGCAGGAGGCCCTCAATTATGCCGAGAGCAGCCCCAAGCTAGCCTCGAGGCAAACGATCGACCGTGTGCTGTGGGCGCAGGACGTCCATGTTGCACATAAACGATGGACTTTTTTTTTTTTTTTTTTTTTTTGGGTCAACAATTTATAACACGGGGCCCGATCGCAGTCCGCGGAGCAGGATACAAACTTGGGTACTACTATAACTACGCTTCCCCTCACCCATATCCTACCCAGGTCCTCATTTTAGCCACTTTAGGCGGGCAGTGCCACAGACGTTGGCCTCTCAGCCAGGAAAGGCAATAATCTGGAGGGGGAGACCCCCTCCCGAAGCTAGCCATTAGATCACCCGCTGGTGCGAACCGGTCCCCCAGCCACATATCCAACCGAAGTCAGATCAGGCACGGCCGTGTTAATTCACTGTAAATCCCCCCTTGCGGGAGGAATAACCGTCTGCATACTCCCAGCCAATGAGGATTGACCACCCCAGATGAATGAGGTGGACCATCACCGTGTAATGCACGCGTGACAGTAATGTGGCGGCTGGTTGTTCACCTGGTTATTCACCGGAACCGTCGTAGGCAGGGGGCCAAGGCCCCCCTCGAGCAAATGCGCTGCAAGCACATGCACTCGATAACAGTTTCCCCCCCGCAGCGGGGAGAACGTAAAGGGCAGCGACATTTGTCACCAACCCGACAGCAGCCAGCGGACTGGCAGTGATGGGTGTGGAGCGGAATGCCCCACATGAGTAATGGCACGGCCATCTGTGATGATGACGGCACTGTACTGGGAACGAGGGTTCCCCAGATTGAAGCTCTGCTAGAGCTGTTGGCATCGCCACACAGGAAGCTGGGACAGCTGCCGGAGGCGTAGGATCGTTGGAACAATCGTCTCTGGTTGTCCACTTGGGCATCAGGAGCAAGTTAGTACTGGTATATGATGCTAGTGATCGAAATACGCAGCGTGCAGTGTAAGCGAGGGCCTCCTGCCTAGCAAGAAAGTCCTCGTAATCGTCAGGGTCGGGGAGGTCCTCCCCAGCCCACAGATCTCAAACTGCCTAGGGCAGCTGCTACCTCCAGTTCGTTCTGTGAGAACTGGGTGTCGTAGTCTTGGGCATCATCACCAACGATGTCGCCCATAATCAAGGTGGGGTCGTGAAGGCCCCAGCGTGTGGTTTGGTCTCTGTGCAGCTGTTTGGGCATTGAGAGTGAGTTAGCACAGGTAAATGACGATAACAGTCAAAGTACGTAGCGTAAGATCAATAACAGATGGCCCCTTGTCTCAGTTCCAGGTCCACCCGATACAGCCTCCAAACGCTCCGAGGGGGCGAACAGGCCGCGCATCCTGTTGCCTGGTGGGAGAAGATTGAACCCGGGTCATAACACCCCGGAGGAGTGAGCACCGGAGGTGAGGAGTCGGTGGTGAAATGCGGCCACCAGAGCATCGACCTAGCTATCAGGGGGCACCGTCACCTGGCCCCTTTTAGCGACGGTGTATTCCAACAGGTAGTCAGTGTAGCTTGTCCCTAGTAGTAGTGACTCACATAGCATGGAGGTTGGAAGCCCCAGAGACAACCAGCAGTCCAGTAACGATGTCCCTCCCCCTGAGCCAGACCTCCCCCAACTAAACGAGTGCATCGACTTGGGCGAGCGTTGAAGCAGGCATTCCACACCCACTCTAAGCCCCCATAGGGACCTAGACTACTCTTTCATAGACACCACTCACCTAGCCAGGATCCTCGAAGCACAGGGGAACGAGACGAATAGCAGTCATTGTCAAAAACAATGACCGGGGCATCCCCGGGGATCGGATGGACGGATCTCTTAGCAAATCAGGGCAGGCCTGGAGACGCCGAGAGCGTTCGTGATGGTGAAATCCGATCGAAAATCGGACAAAAATTGAAGTGTCGACGTCGCGTGCAACGTTGAGCAGAGGTGTTTACCACTATTTATGGTGGTTGTAACAAGTCAAGGAGCTGTAAACGATGGACTCGCAGTCTCGAACGCGAGGACATGTACACTCAGGAGCTCGGCATTGCTGAGCTCTTCTATCCGGAGGCATCCCCTGCCCCGTTACCGCCTTTGCCCCCCATCCCTGAGCTGGTGGAGGACGAAGTGCCGTTATCTGTGAATGAGAGGCTGGAAATCGAAGCCACCTCTCATCCCATGCTACACCAACTCAACGCGATGACCATGTTCGTTGGTACCATCCGTACGTCCGCCGTTCCCCCTGCAGAGAGGAACGCTTGGCGCCAAATGGCCTGGGAGTTATTCACGACCACCTGGCGACTGTCTGAGACGATGTCGGCGGAACTAGCAGCCTTTCCGACACCTCTCGACCTCATGTCTCCGGCAGCCTTCCGGGCTTCCTACGCGGCGGTGCACACCGCTCAATCAGAGCCTCAATCTGGGGAACCCTCGTCCCCAGCACGGCGCCGTCGTCCTCGAGGTCCTCGTGGACAGCAGCGCCGCAACTAGTACAGGGGGCTATCCCCCTCTACGTTCACGGCCACCAAGTAACGGGTGGCCACTATCGGGATGGTGACATGGTGTTGCTTCCCTATACCTTCCCCCCACTGCGGGGGGGACAATGTCATCGAGTGCATGCACATGGGTGCATTTGCTCGAGGGGGGTCTCGGCCCCCTACTTACGGCGGTCACGGTGAATAACCAGGTGAACAACCACCCGCCTTGTTACTGTCACTTGTGCACAACATGGTGATGGTCCACCTCATTCGTCTGCGGTGGTCAATCCTCGTTGGCTGGAAAAACGCAGACGGTTATTCCTCCCGCAAGGGGGGATTTACGGTGAATTAACACTGCTGCGCCTGGTCTGGCCTCGGTCGGACATGTGGCTGGGGGACCGTTTGCTCCAGGGGGCGATCTAATGGCTAACTTCGGGAGGGGGGGCGCCCCCTCCAGATTATTGCCTTTCCTGGCTGAGAGGCCAATGTCTGTGGAACTGCCCGCCTAAAGGTGGCTAAAACGGGGACCTGAGTGGGAGATGGGCGAGGGGAACGCGTAGATAAAGTAGTACCCAAGTTTGTACCTTGCTCTGCGGACTGCGCTCGAGCCCCGCGTTATAAATTCTGATCCAAAAAAAAAAAAAAAAAAAAAATGAGAGCTTTCGCTCTAGCGCCACTGACCGAATCAGCGACATTGAGGTAGACGGTGCACGTGTCCAATGTGGAGGGACTTGCAGAATGGTGAGGTCAGATATGCCTGACTTCCCCAGGTGTGCTATGACGACATCAGGCGTAATGGCCTTGTCGTTCGCAATGTAGGGCACGTCTACCAGTTTGAGGTAGGACGTGGACGTCGGTAGCGCTGCATCGATTTGGAGCGCATAGGGGAAGGCCTTGCGGGCCGCCTCCTTGAAGCATCGTAGGTCCTCGTCCGAGGCCACTACGTCTGTTGACACCGAGAGGTTCCCGGCGTGCATGGAAGCAGACTGTGCCACTAGCTTCGAGTGGTGTAGTCCTAGGGTCGTCCGGACATGGTCCAGGAAGTCAGCAGGGTTCGTTCCCTCCTCGAGGGGGGGTCGAACGTGAACGAGGACCTGTCTATGTGACGGTCCGTGGACGGTGGGCGAAGGCTTTGCAGCCTTGGGCCTGGATGGACCGACGTGCTGCTGGATGTCAGCCAGCTTGTCGGTTGGAAGCTCAGGGAAGGCCTTGGCTAGTCACACAAGGCCATCCATGGTGTAAATCCCCCCTTGCAGGAGGAATAACCGTCTGCATGCTCCTGGCCAGCAAGGATTGACCACCCCAGACGAATGAGGTGGACCATCACCGCGCTCCCGCACGAGTGACAGAGATGTGGTAGCTGGTTATTCACCGGAACTACCGTGGATAGGGGGCCAAGGCCCCCTTCGAGTAGATGCCATCGAGGGCATATGCTCTGTAACAACGTCCCCCCCGCAGCAGGGAGAAGGTAGAGGGAAGCGACAAACTGCCACTATCCCGATATCGGCCACCAACTAATTGGTGGGAGTAGATGTGGGGGGGTGACACCCCCCTTTCAGTAGCGGCGCTGCTGTGCTCGAGGACCTCGAGGACGGCGGCGTCGTGATGAGGATGAGGGTTCCCCATGATGGAGCTCTGCATGAGCTGAAGCCCTGAAGGCTGCCGGTGACGTGAGGTCGAGAGGCAATCCAGCAGCTGCTAGTTCTGCCGACATTGGCTCAGACAATCACCAGGTGGTCGTGAATAGTTCCCAGGCCATCTGACGCCATGCGTTCCTCTCAATGAGCGGAACGGCGGATACTCGGACGGTACCGACGAAAATTGTCATAGCCTCCAGTAAATGTAGAAAGCCATGAGAGGCGGATGTTATATCCACCCTCTCATCTCTCGACAACGGAGGCTCATCCTCCACCAACTCTGGGATGGCGGATGAACCCGGTGATGTGGGGAGGGGCGGCGCAGATTGCTCCTGCTGCCCCTCCGGATAGAGGAGCTTGGCGATGCCGAGCTCTTGATTGTTGTTGGCCTCAAGCCCAAGCTCGAGAGCCAGATCATGCACCTCATCGGCTATCACTTGTGATGCCAAGAAGCGGTTTATCGTCTCCTGCGAGGCTAGCTCGGTGAGACCCGGAATGAATTCGACGTCTCCGCCGGTGGCAGAGCCGTCATCGTCGTCTGGCAGGTCGAAGGAGTCATCCTCCGCCCAAAGATTGTGGAACTGGTTAGCCACATCAGAGTCCCATCCGCTCAGGGAGACGTGTCCGAACTCTGGGAGGTAGTTGTCGTCGAAGTCTGCGAAGTCGGTGTTTGTATATAGGAGGGGGTCGCCATGAGCCGCCTGGTGTCGAGTTCGCGCTCTACGGTTTGTAGAGGGCATTGAGGATGATTTAGCACAAGTAGATGACGGTAGAAGTCAAGATACGTAGCGTGATAACGATAACAGACGGTCCCTTATCTCAATTCCGGGTCCACCCGACACAGCCTCCAGACGCTCTGAGGGGGCAGACAGGCCGCAAATCCTGCTGCAGATTGGGAGGGACAATTGAACCCGGTTCCGAACATCTCGAGGGTGTGAGTGCCGGAGGTAAAGAGTCGGTGGTAAGTAGCGGCCACCAGAGCGTTGACCTAGCCACCAGGGGGCACCATCGCCTGGCCCCTTTTAATGATGGTGTATTCCAATGGGTAGTCAGTGTAGCAGGTCTCTAGATGTAGAAACTCATGCAGCATGGAGGTAGGAAGCCTCCCAGACGACCCACAATCCAGTGAATATGTTCCTCCTCCTGAACCAGACCTCCCCCAGCTAAGCGAATGCAACGACTTGGGCGAGCGTTGAAGTAGGCATCCCACACCCACTCTAAGCCCCCATAGGGGACCAGACTACTCTTTCATTGCCAGCACTCACCTAACCAGGATCCTCGAAGCCCAGGAGAATGAGACGAATAGCAGACACTGTCAAAAACAGTGACCGGGGCATCCACAGAGATCGGATGGACAGATCTCTTAGCAAATCAGGGCAGGCCTGGAGACGCCGAGAGCGTTCGTGATGGTGAAATCCGATCGAAAATCGGACGAAAATTGGAGTCTCGACGTTGCTACCAACATCGAGCAGGAGTGTTTACCACTCTTTATGGTGGTTGTAACAAGTCAAGGAGCGTCGAACTCGAGACCATTTACTACGCGTCTGCCCTAAGGTGGATCGCAAAGAGACTCGTGCGAGCCCAGACTCTGTCGAAGGCTTCAACAAATTCATGGACAATAACCCAGCGCTTGGGTCATTCAACTCACTTGCGTGGGATCCAGGATAGGTTGTGCGCGCAGGGCGTATGACCCTCGTCTGGTTCTGGCTAGTGTTATCGGTATGTCGGGGTGGCCGTAGGGCACCAGGTGAGTCCGTTAACCCTCATAAAGGGGGCCCACCCGTGTTCAGGAGCGACTGTCAGGGAGGGGGGACACAAAACTAGGTACTGGTTCGGGGAGGCGCCTGAGTGCTTCCAGATCCACTGTCGGTTGTGCGCTACAGCTTCGACGCTGAATGCGCTTTCCTTTCCGAGCTGAGAGGCTCACGTCGGGGCGGCAGCTTCCCCTAAATCTTGCACACATACCCGTAGGGACTCGGGGAACACGACATCGTCAAGCTCGAGTTGTCGGTACGCCACCACTGGCAAGTCCGTTTACTCGATAAAGGGGGCCCCCTTAGTGGTCATTGCAGCTATCCAGGTGGTTGGTGCAAAGATCAGCAGGAGGAGGACTTGGGCTGGGCGTAGTGTAATTCGTTTGTATGTCTCTACCGCGGACTGCGATCGGGCGCCACGTTATAAACTTGTGACCCAAAAAAAAAAAAAAAAAAGTGGTTGGCATGGATAGAGTGTTCAGGTCCCTGGGGGTCCCAGGAGACGTGCCTCACATTGAAATCGCCGCACATGAAGTCAAGGCGTGGAATCATCATTACGTTTTGATATAGATGTGTAATGGCTGTGTGTTGGCTGTCCAAGTAAACGTTAGCAAATAGCATGATGTCTTCTTCTATTCCCAGTGAGAATAGTAAGATGTCATGGCTGTCGATCAGGTCCCTTCTCAGGCCTGGTCTAAGATTAGCGATGCTGTTCGAAAAGTAGACAGCGACACGTGGAGGGGTGTCGATCCCTGATGGTCTCACCAGTACTCCCCAGTTGGGGCTCATTGGTGCACCGATTACTTCCTCCCCTTCCCTGTTGTGGGCAGAGGGGGCATGTACTTCATATGGTTTTGCAGGACATCAATGAGTCTCCAAGGAGGCTCCTGAATAAATAGCAAATCATAATCGTCTATAGAATCTGCCAGTAATGAGTCCATGTAGATCTAAGTCTGTCTCTCATTTACGTTCGACCACCGCATCCTGCGGGAAGGTAAGCAGGAGGGGAGCGAGACAAATGTCTTGTGCTCACCTCATCATTTTTTTTTTTTTTTTTGGATCAGAATTTATAACGCGGGGCTTGAACGCAGTCCGCGGAGCAGGGTACAAACTTGGGTACTACTTTATCTATGCGTTCCATCGCTTCTTGTCCTCTTACCGCGACGTGCACAGCCACAAAAATTTCGTCGACACCGTTTTCAAACTTTGCAGCTCAATCCGTCCTCGATCCCAGCGATCCGGTATAACCAGCGTCTTACCAGCGCATGTCAGATTCGTATTCCAGAAGTAGGGGGAGATCGGGTGAGGCGATGGACGAGGGGGGACCCTCTAGATCCAGTACGCCCAGAACTCCTGGCGACGACCCCATTGATTCCCTGCGGCTCTCTTCGAGCCGCAGATCCACACAGATTGCTCCCTCAGTGGGCCCACACAGGACTCAAAGAGGCTCTCCAACTCCCTCCCCCTATGGGGCGGGCATCGTCACTCCGCGCGCACAACGATTCAGTGTGCCAGCGCTCTCTTCCAGAGATGCTACGGTGTCTCCTGCACCACCAGCTACCCCTTCTACTCCTGCTTCGCAGTGGGCTGACGAAGTGGCTGACAATCTCTCCTCCCACGTCATTCAGGATGCGGAGATGGCTAGCAATGACTGGAGTGGACCCCAGACCTTCGCCAAAGACCTGGGAGAGTACGCCGACGGGTTCCATGTTGTTCTTAACAGGACGGGATCCAGAAGACCGACTGCTGAAGAACGGCAGCTCATTGCAGAACAACTGGGCTCGGTGCTGGTAGCAGCTGCCGAGGCTGGTATCGATCGCAACTCGGGAGGCGCTACGCTCTGGGGAGCACTAGACAGGATGGCTGGGGGCAGCAAACGACCTAGGTCGGGCACTGTCACTAACAATCCCAATGACGTCCCAAGGACTGACTATCTGGAGGGATGGGATGGGCAACGCCCCCCCCCTCACAAATCAGCGAGGACTCGAGGCCCAAAGGGGGCTCGACCTCTTCCTAAACCCCCAGCAGGGGGTGTCTCTTCGTCATGGGGTCGAGGTCCACCTCCCCCCGTGAACTGGTCCACCAGGCCTTCGGGCAGGGGGACCTTTGCTCAGGTCACTCGCTTCCCTGGGGGGCGAGCACCTAACACCTCCATGGATGGCCTTGTGCGACTAGCCAAGGCCTTCCCTGAACTTCCAACCGACAAGCTGGCTGACATACAGCAGCACGTTGGCCCCTCCAAACCGAAAGCTGCAAAGCCTTCACCTACCGTCCATGGACCGTCGAGACGACAGGTCCTGGTCCACGTTCGTCCCCCCCTCGGGGCGGAGACGAACCCTGCTGATTTCTTGGACCACGTCCGAGCCACTCTCAGACTGCACCACTCTAAGCTAGTGGCCCAATCCGCATCTATGCACGCTGGTAATCTATCAGTAGCTACAGACGTTGTCGCCTCCGAGGAGGACCTTCGATGTTTCAAGGAAGCTGCCCACAAGGCGTTCCCTTTCGCGCTGCAAGTGGACGCAGCGTTACCCACATCCACATCATACCTTAAGCTGGTCGATGTGCCATTCATTGCTAACGACAAGGCGCTAACGCCTGACGTCGTCATTGCACACTTGGGAAAGTCCGGAATATCGGACCTCACAGTGCTCCAAGTCCCCCCCCGTGTTGTACGCGATTCGAAGATGTCGGATACGTGCACCGTCTATCTTAACATCGCTGACTCAGTCAGCGGTGCACGAGCTAAGGCTCTTATCGGTCGAGGCGTCCAATTTGGACGCTACGTCGCCTATGTTAGGGCTGCCAGGGCGAACCCTGGACTGCCCTTGTGCCAACGATGCTGGAAGTGGGGTCACCCCACCCCAGCATGCAGAGCTCCTTTTTTTTTTTTTTTTTTTGGGTCAAAAGTTTATAACGCGGTGCCCGATCGCAGTCCGCGGTAGAGACATACAAACGAAGTACACTACGCCCAGCCCAAGTCCTCCTCCTGCTAATCTTCGCACCAACCACCTGGATAGCTGCAATGACTACTAAGGGGGCCCCCTTTATCGAGTAAACGGACTTGCCAGTGGTGGCGTACCGACAACCCGAGCTTGACGATGTCGTGTCCCCGAGTCCCTACGGGTATGAGTGCAAGATTTAGGGGAAACTGCCGCCCTGACGTGAGCCTCTCAGCTCGGAAAGGAGAGCGTAGTCGACTGGAATCATCGCAACGCGTAACCGACAGAGGATCTGGAAGCGCTCAGGCGCCTCCCCGAACCGGTACCTAGTTTCGTGTCCCCCCTCCCTGACAGTCGCTCCTGAACACGGGTGGGCCCCCTTTATGAGGGTTAACGGACTCGCCTGGTGCCCTACAGCCACCCCGACATACCGATAACACTAGCCAGAACCAGACGGGGGTCATACGCCCTGCGCGCACACCCTATCCTGGATCCCACGCAAGTGAGTTGAACGATCCTAGTGCAGGATTATTGTCCATGAATTCGTGGAAGCCTTCGACAGAGTCAGGGCTTGCACGAGTTTCTTTGCGGTCCACTTTGGGGCAGACGCGTAGCAGATGGTCCCGAGTTTGTATGTCAGGACCAAGGCACCAGCATTGGTATTCCCCGTCAAGGGATAGACGTTGACGATACTCCCCTATAGGAGCATGGCCAGTGATCATACGGGTTGAACGGGAAGTCAACGTAGTGTTGCTCCCCATAACTTTCAGCCAAGGCCCACCTTTGTGAGTCGAGGGTAATACCGGTTTTCCACCTACTCCTTTGAGTTGGTAGAAGTGCCGACCACGATACGCCGGATCTGAGAACCGGGTGTGCCAATCCTTACAAACGGCCTTCTCGACCTTTTTTTTTTTTTTTTTGGGTCAACAATTTATAACGTGGGGCTCGATTGCAGTCCGCGGGTCAAAATACAAACAAGGTACTACTAAGACTACGCATTCCCTATGCCCGCATCCCACACCAGGTCCCTTGCAGAAGCCACGTTACGGCGGGCGTACCAGCGTTGTCCTCTCAGACAGGAAAGGCAATAATCTGTAGGGGAGGGGCCCCCCCCACAAAGGCTAGCCGTTAGTTCGCCGTCTGGTGCTATCTCGGTCCCCCCGGCCACATATCCGACCAAAGTCAGATCAGGCGCAAGCAGTGTCAATTCACCGTAAGTCCTCCCTTGCGGGAAGAGTAACCGTCTTTCACCCGACAACGAGGATTGACCACCCCAGGTGAGTGAGGTGGACCATCACTGTGTCCACGCACAAGTGACAGTGACGAGGCAGCTGGTTATTCACCGGAACTGCTGTAACTGGTTATTCACCGGAGTTACTGTAGGTAGGGGGTCGAAGCCCCCCCCTCGAGCAAATGCTACTCTGAGCATGCACTCGGTGACATCATCCCCCCCGCAGTGGGGGGAAGGTAAAGGGCGGCGACATATTGTCACCATCCCGACAACAGCCCTGGTGGGCGGTGAAGAGAAGGGGGGGTCCCCTTCTTCAAGCTCGGCGTGGTCGTTGGCGGGGGCCACGAGGACGTCGACGCCGTTCCGAGGACAAGGGTTCCTCGGTTGGAGGCTCTGCCGCTGGTGGAGCAGACTGAGCCGCCTGCATCGCCGCATAGGAAGCCTGGAAGGCTGCCGGAGACGTAAGGTCGAGGGGAGCTGATGCCGCGCGAAGCGACTCCATCATGCTCCCTGAGAATCGCCAGGTGGTGGTGAAGAGCTCCCACGCCATCTGACGCCAAGAGTTCCTGTCGTTGAGAGGAACCGCGGACACTCGGACAGTACCTACAAAGGAGGTCATCATGTCCAGTAAATGTAACATGGCATCAGAGGTGGCTTCGATTTCCAGCCTCTGATCCCTAGATAACGGCACTTCGTCCTCCACCAACTCAGGGATGGGGGGCCAAGGCGGTAGCGGGGCAGGGGATGCCTCCGGATAAAGGAGCTCAGCGATGCCAAGCTCCTGTGAGTATATATCCTCCTTTGGGAGGCTACGAGCCCAGCGCTTGTGTTCAACGTCGACACCAAGTGCCCGTCGTACACGATCGATCGTTTTCCTCGAGGAAAGCCTAGGCCCCCCCTCGGCAAAAAGAAGAGCCTCTTGCATGGCAAGAGAGTCGTCGTCGTCATCATCGTTAGGGTCGGAGAGGTCTTCCCCGGCCCATAGATCTCTAGCTGCCCTGAAAGCAGCTGCTACCTCCGATTCGTCTTGAACGAACCGGGTGTCGTAGTCTTGGATGCCATCATCAAAGATGTCGCCCGTGATCAAAACGGGGTCGCGTAGACCCCGATGTGGTGGTTGTTGGCCTCTGGTACGCCGTTTGGGCATTGAGAGTATGTGAGTTAGTGCTAGTAGATGATGGTAAGAATCAAAATACGCAGCGTGGAATCGATAACGGCTGGTCCCTTATCTACGTTCCGGGTCCACCCGATCCAGCCTCCAAACGCTCTGAGGGGGCGAGCAAGCCGCACATCCTGCTGCCTAGTGGGAGAATATTGAACCCGGGTCATAACACCCTAGAAGAGTGAGCACCGGAGGTAGAGAGTTGGCGGAGAGTGGCGGCCGCCAGGGCATCGACCTAGCCGCCAGGGGGCACCATCGCCCGGCCCCTTTTAACGATGGTGTATTCCAGCGGGTAGTCAGTGTAGCATGTCTCTAGTAATAGAAACTCACAGAGCATGGAGGCTGGAAGCCTCCCAGACAGCCAGCAATCCAGTGATAACGTCCCTTCTCCCTAAGCCAGACCTCCCCCAACTAAACGAGTGTGTCGACTTGGGCGAGCGTTGAAGCAGGCATCCCACACCCACTCTAAGCCCCCAGAGGGACCCAGACTACTCTTTCATAAACAACACTCACCTAGTCAGGATCCTCGAAGCCCAGGAGAACGAGACAGATAGCAGCCATTGTCAAAAACAATGACCGGGGCATCCCCGGGGATTGGATGGACGGATCTCTTAGCAAATCAGGGCAGGCCTGGAGACGCCGAGAGCGTTCGTGATGGTGAAATCCGATCGAAAATCGGACCGAAATTGGAGTCTCGACGTTGCTACCAACATCGAGCAGGAGTGTTTACCACTGTTTATGGTGGTTGTAACAAGTCAAGGAGCGACATGGCCTTCTCGACCTGATTTCTAAGGTAGTCTAAAGACGTCCGCGGGTGTCTGCCCACGGAGATCCTGGTAGATGTAGCACCATCGTGAGCCATCTTGTGTACGTTCCACTCGAACTTCGAGGGGACATGCCAGAATGTTACATTTCTCTCCTCGTCTCCCGCTAACCAGGGACGAAGAGAGCGACAAGCGTCCAGGGCAAAGATTTGCCCAGAGCGTGGTTTAGGATCGACTAGGGACTCAATGCCCGTAGTAGAGTCCGAGAATATCACCAATTTTTTGCACCCTCTGCCGCAGGCAGCTGACACGCCAAGTTGGAGAGCGAAGAGTTCGACTTCTGGGGGTGTTCTCCTCCCAGAAGCTGAGACAACGCGATCCACCTGTTCTCCCTGTCCGAAGACAAGAGCGCAGGTGACAGCTTGAAATTTAGCATCGGTGGGCACCGAGGCATCCACTGCAATGACTAGAGTGTTGTCCTCAGCCTGGGCAGCGGCCCAGGCCTTGTCGAGGTCACTCCTGTAAGAATTCCTCGCTCCATCCTCCTTAGAGGTGAGGCAATGAGAGGAGAAACGAGTGGGGAATAGGTCCTTCACTCTGTTTCCAGGTGTGTTTTCTTCCCCAAAGGGGTCGAATTCATCGCCTGGTACCAAGGCCAGCACAGCCGCCGAGGCGACCGATGGCCCTTGTAGGTTAAGTGTGTCGAGCACGTTCCCTCCCCAGAGTCCTAGCTCATGAGAGTGGGTAGTACCGACGTGATTAGGCCCTAAGATCGCTCTTAGGGGGTGTGATGGAGCCAATAGAGGGGTTCTGAATACCCCTCTGTCGACTAGACGACGCAGTAACAGCTGCATGGGCAGCAGTCCTGCGATACTTTCCAGGCCCCCAATAGGGGTGGTCCTGAAGGCACCAAGGATCCAGCGAGCAGCGATAGACTGCACCTGGGCCAGCGTTTTGATGACACCCTTGACGCGAGCGCCTTTGAAATGCCACAACCTGAGCCCGTATGTCATGATAGGTACGACACACGAACGGTACAAGAGGCGTTTCTGCATAGGGGTTAGCCCCCTCACAGAATTGCCGAGCATACCCATCGCCCTAGCAGTGGTGAGGGCTTTGGTGGAGTAGAATCGCGTGTGCTCCTTGAAGGAGAGTTTGCGATCGAAGAAGAATCCGAGGTACCTCCAGGTAACCTTGGGCTTGAGAGGGGTGTTGCCTGTATAGGGGGCAAAGCCAAGATCGATAGGCAAGGGGGTGAACCTCCTCGCCCTTGAAAAGTGAAATATTTCGGACTTGTCATGTTCGAGGACAAGTCCGAGGGAGGTGAATGCTTGGAAGATCCAGCCATACGCTTTCTTGAGAAGGGGGAGGTTATCCTCCAACTGTGGAGAGCGGGCGATGAGGGTGCCATCGTCCACATAGGACATGAGATTGACATCTCTGCCGATTTCGCTTCTTCTGAAGAGCTTCATGATGGGCGTCAGGTATAGCGCCGATAGGACAGGGGACAAGGCGGAACCTTGTCCCACTCCCACATCGGCTGCAAATGAGCCTGATGAGAAAGCGTTCCATTTGTAGGTTGTCTTGCGACCTACTAGATATGAACGGAAGAAGTTTACTACTTGTGCAGGAAACCCCGACCGCAAGATGATCTCCAACAGAACCTGGTGGTTCAAGGAGGGGAAGAACTGAGCGATGTCGAAAGCGACAACACTCGTTTTGAGCCCCTTGGCCCATCCTGCTCTGATCAGGTGGGTAAGGTAGATTCCTGCGTCCTCAGTGGAACGCTGGGCGACACCTCCGAATTGGTTTTGCTCGAAGGCCTCATGTGCGACCCCGTCGAACTGAAGTCGCCTAGACAACATCTTTTCGACTAGTTTTCCCAAAGTGTTCAGGAGCACGATGGGCCTGAACGACTTAGGGGTAGAATAATTAGGTTTCCCTGGTTTCGGGATAATAACCGACAGGGATTCCTTGAAGTGGGCTGGCCAGTGGCCAGCGGTGATGCACGCCTCAGCAATGCAGGTGATGAGCCCTGCCACTTCTGGGTTGCTACACCAGTGTTTTAGGTGTGACCACGTAACATGATCGGGACCTGGAGCGGAACGGGAAGAGCACGCGTTTAGCGCCTCTTTCATTTCCGTAACGGAGAATGAGATCCAGGCCCTTTCAGGCACCGGATCAAGTTCATTGAGAATGCTCAGATCGACTACTCGATCTGAGGCAGCGTTATAGGACCCATCAAGGGCAGCCCAAAGGGAGTCCAGATCATTACAAGGTTCTCCCCGATAGGAGATCGCCTCGTATGACGGGAGGTTCCGTTGACGAGTCCAAGACATCAAGTCCCAGGGTCATCTGTTCATCGTAGCCACTTTCTGGATACGGTCGTCGAAAAAGTCACGCTTTGCATGTCGCATGACTTTCCTATAGAGCTTCCAGTCTCCCTTGTCTCGAGAGGCTCTGTAAGCGTCTAGGGCACCACTGCATTCATCCGTCCACCAGCCTTTGGACGACTTGCCGAGGCGGGATTCCTTGGCATGGTTTTCCCATGCCTTGTTTAAAATCGTTGATATCGCCGAAACGACCTCATCGATCTCTGCCGAAGTATTTCCGTGCCAGTTTAGCCATGGACTTAGAGCGGAGGAGACAGCATCCCGATAAGATGCTTCCTCCTCGGATCCTTTTTTGATGGACCACTTGGTAACCGGAACCAGAGATCCCGGACCAGGTAGTACTAACGTCAGGGGGGCGTGGTCAGACGTTCCCCTGGCTTCAGGTACGATTTCGCAGTATAGTACAAATCTGAGATCTGTAGGTACGAACATCAGGTCAATCACCGTGGGATGAAGGCCCTGTTGTGGGGGGAAGTGGGTAGGGCCCTCCACTACCGGGAGAGCTCTAGTCAGGCCTAATTTTTTTTTTTTTTTTTTTTGGGTCAAAGATTTATAACGTGGCGCCCGATCGCAGTCCGTGGTAGAGACATACAAACAAAGTACACTACGCCCAGCCCAGGTCCTCCTCCTGCTAATCTTCGCACCAACCACCTGGATAGCTGCGACGACCACTAAGGGGGCCCCCTTTATCGAGTAAACGGACTTGCCAGTGGTGGCGTACCGACAACCCGAGCTTGACGATGTCGTGTGCCCCAAATCCCTACGGGTATGAGTGCAAGATTTAGGGGATACTGCTGCCCCGACGTGAGCCTCTCAGCTCGGAAAGGAGAGCGTAGTCGACTGGTGTTGTCGCAACGCATAACCGACAGAGGATCTGGAAGCGCTCAGGCGCCTCCCCGAACCGGTATCTAGTTTCGTGTCCCCCCTCCCTGACAGTCGCTCCTGAACACGGGTGGGCCCCCTTTATGAGGGTTAACGGACTCGCCTGGCGCCCTACGGCCACCCCGACATACCGATAACACTAGCTAGAACCAGACGAGGGTCATACGCCCTGCGCACACAACCTATCCTGGATCCCACGCAAGCGAGTTGAACGACCCTAACGCCGGGTTATTGTCCATGAATTCGTGGAAGCCTTCGACGGAGTCGGGGCTCGCACGAGTTTCCTTGCGATCCACTTTGGGGCAGACGCGTAATAGATGGTCTCAAGTTTGTATCTCAGGACCAAGGCACCAACATTGGTATTCCCCGTCAAGGGATAGACGTCGACGATACTCCCCTATAGGAGCATGGCCAGTAATCATACGAGTCGAACGGGAAGTCAACGTGGTGCTGTTTCCCATTACTTTCAGCCAAGGCCCACCTTTGTGGGTCGAGGGTAATACTGGTTTTCCACCTACTCCTTTGAGTTGGTAGAAGTGTCGTCCACGGTACGCAGGATCTGCAAACCGAGTGTGCCAATCCTTACAAACGGCCTTTTCGACCTGGTTTTTAAGGTAGTCTAAGGACGTCCGCGGGTGTCTGCCCACGGAGATCTTGGTAGATGTAGCTACATCATGAGCCATCTTGTGAACGTTCCACTCGAATTTCGAGGGGACGTGCCAGAATGTAACTTTTCTCTCCTCGTCTCCAGCTAGCCAGGGACGAAGGGAGCGACAAGCGTCCAGGGCAAATACCTGCCCAAAGCGCGGTTTTGGATCAATTAGGGACTCAATGCCCATAGTAGAATCCGAGAATATCACCAACTTTTTGCATCCTCTGCTGCAAGCAGCCGAGACGCCCAGTTGGAGAGCAAAGAGTTCGACTTCTGGGGGGGTTCTCCTCCCAGAAGCTGAGACAACGCGATCTACCTGTTCTCCCTGTCCGAAGACAAGAGCGCAGGCGACAGCTTGAAATTTGGCATCTGTGGGCACCGAAGCGTCCACTGCGACGACAAGAGTGTCTTCCTCGACCAGGGCAGAAGCCCAGGCCTTATCGAGGTCACTCCTATAAGAATTCTTCGCTCCATCCTCCTTAGAGGTGAGACGATGGGAGGAGAAGCGAGTGGGGAATAAATCCTTCACTCTGTTTCCAGGTGTGTTTTCTTCCCCAAAGGGGTCGAATTCATCGCCTGGTATGAGGGCCAAGGCTGCAGCCGAAGCGACAGACGGCCCTTGCAAGGTGAGTGTGTCGAGCATGTTCCCTCCCCAGAGTCCAAGCTCATGAGAGTGGGTGGTGCCGACGTGATTAGGTCCTAAGATCGCTCTTAGGGGGTGTGATGGAGCCAATAGAGGGGTTCTGAATACCCCTCTGTTGACTAAGCGACGCAGTAACAGCTGCATAGGCAGCAGTCCAGCGATACTTTCCAGGCCACCGATCGGGGTGGTTCTGAATGCACCGAGGATCCAACATGCAGCGATGGACTGCACTTGGGCCAACGTCTTGATGACACCTTTGACGTGAGCGCCTTTGAAGTGCCATAATCTGAGTCCGTATGTCATAATGGGTACGACGCACGAACGGTAGAGTAGGCGTTTCTGCATAGGGGTTAGCCCTCTGACAGAATTGCCCAGCATTCCCATCGCCCTCGCAGTGGTGAGAGCTTTGGTGGAGTAGAAACGCGTATGCTCCTTGAAGGAGAGCTTACGGTCAAAGAAGAATCCGAGGTACCTCCAGGTGACCTTGGGTTTGAGAGGGGTATTGCCCATGTAAGGGGCGAAACCAAGATCGATGGGTAAGGGAGTGAATCTCCTCGCCCTTGAGAAGTGGAATATCTCGGACTTGTCATGTTCGAGGACTAGTCCGAGGGAGGTGAATGCCTGGAAGATCCAGCCATATGCTTTCTTTAGAAGGGGGAGGTTGTCCTCCAACTGTAGGGAGCGGGCGATGAGGGTACCATCGTCCACATACGACATGAGATCGACATCTCTGCCGATTTCGCTTCTTCTGAAGAGCTTCATGATGGGCGTCAAATATAACGCCGATAAGACAGGGGACAGGGCAGAACCTTGTCCCACTCCCACATCTGCTGCAAAGGAGCCAGATGAGAAAGCGTTCCATTTGTAGGTCGTCTTGCGACCGACCAGGTAAGATCGGAAGAAGTTCACTACTTGCGCAGGGAACCCCGACCGAGAGATGATCTCCAACAGAACCTGGTGGTTCAAGGAGGGGAAGAATTGAGCGATGTCGAAAGCGACAACACTTGTCTTAAGTCCTTTGGCCCATCCTGCCCTGACAAGATGAGTGAGGTAGATTCCTGCGTCCTCCGTGGAACGCTGGGCGACGCCTCCGAACTGATTCTGCTCGAAGGCCTCGTGTGCGACGCCGTCGAATTGAAGTCGTCTGGACAACATCTTTTCGACTAACTTACCCAAAGTGTTCAGAAGCATGATGGGCCTGAACGACTTAGGGGTAGCATAATTAGGTTTCCCTGGCTTCGGGATAATAACCGACAGGGATTCCTTAAAATGAGCTGGCCAATGGCCTGCAGTGATGCATGCCTCAGCGATGCGGGTGATAAGCCCTGCCACCTCCGGGTTGCTACACCAGTGTTTAAGGTGCGACCATGTAACATGATCGGGACCTGGAGCGGAACGGGAAGAACACGCGTTTAGCGCTTCTTTCATTTCCGTGACAGAGAACGGGATCCAGGCCCTTTCAGGCACAGGGTCGAGTTCATCAAGGATGCTCAGATCGACTACTCGATCCGAGGCAGCATTATAGGACCCATCAAGGGCAGCCCACAGCGAGTCCAGATCGTTGCAGGGTTCTCCCCGATAGGAGATAGCCTCATACAATGGGAGGTTGCGTTGACGAGTCCAGGACATTAAGTCCCAGGGTCGCCTATTCATCGTAGCCACTTCTTGGATACGGTCATCAAAAAAAGCATGCTTTGCTTGTCGCATGACTTTCCTGTAAAGCTTCCAGTCTTCCCCATCCCGAGAAGCCCTGTATGCGTCTAGGGCGCCGCTGCATTCGTCTGTCCACCAGCCTTTGGACGACTTGCCGAGGCGAGATTCCTTGGCGTGGTTTTCCCATGCCTTGTTTAAAATCGTTGATATCGCTGAGACGACGTCATCGATTTCTGCCGACGTTTCTCCGTGCCAGTTTAGCCACGGATCTAGAGCGGAGGAGACAGCATCACGATATGACGCTTCCTCCTCGGATCCTTTTTTGATGGACCACTTGGTGACCGGAACCAGAGATCCCGGGCCAGGCAGCACTAACGTCAGGGGAGCGTGGTCAGACGTTCCCCTGGCTTCAGGTATGATCTCGCAGTACAATACAAATCTAAGATCTGTGGGTACGAACATCAGGTCGATCACCGTGGGGTGAAGGCCCTGCTGAGGGGGAAAATGGGTAGGGCCCTCCACTACTGGTAGGGCTCTAGTCAGGCCTAATGCCGTGGCTGTTTCCACTAAGTGGTCAGCGTGAATTGAGTGCTCAGGCCCCTGGGGATCCCAGGATGCATGCCTCACGTTAAAGTCGCCACACATGAAGTGTAGGCGTGGGATCGTCATGACATTCTCAAAGAGGAGCGTAATGGCGGAGTGTTGGCTATCTGAGTAGACGTTAGCGAGTAGCATGACGTCCTCCCCTATTCCCAGTGAGAAAAGGAGGATATCACGATTATCGATCAGATCTCGTCTGAGACCTGGTCTTAAATTAGCGATGCTGTTTGCGAAGTAGACAGCAACGCGTGGAGGGGAATCAATACCCGAGGGGCGCACTAACGTTCCCCAATTTGGGCTCATCGGTGCGCCTATAACTTCCTCCCCTTCCCTGTTGTGGGCAGAAGGGGCGTATCTTATTAATCGCCAAGGAGGCTCTTGGATAAACAGCAAATCATAATCATCTATCAGGTCTGCCAGTAACGAGTCCATGTATCCCCAGTTACGGTTAACATTCTGACTATATATACGCAACTGCGGTGTAGATCTAAGTCTATCCCTCATTTACGTTCGGCCACCGCGTCCTGCGGGATGGTGAGAAGGAGGGGAGCGAAAGTTGCGTCTCGCACTCACCTCGTCATAGCGGGCTTTGATCCAGTCACGGTCAAAGCGATGCCGCCAAAAGTTGCATCGACGATCGTCAGATGCGTGGTTTTTCTGGCAGTTTAGGCACCTAGCCGGGTGAGGACAGGCTGCCCCCTCTGGGGTAGCGGGAATAGGGGGGTTCGCCTTAGCGTTTCCCTTGCAGCACCCTGCGAGGGCATCCCCTCCCCACATCACCGGGTTCATCCGCCATCCCAGAGTTGGTGGAGGATGAGCCTCCGTTGTCGAGAGATGAGAGGGTGGACATAACGTCCACCTCTCACGGCTTTCTACATTTACTGGAGGCTATGACGATTTTCGTCGGTACCATCCGAGTATCCGCCATTCCGCTCATAGAGAGGAATGCATGGCGCCAGATGGCATGGGAACTATTCACGACCACCTGGCGATTGTCCGAGCCAATGTCGGCAGAACTAGCAGCTGCCGGATTGCCTCTCGATCTCACGTCACCGGCAGCCTTCAGGGCTTCCTATGCGGCTAGGCAGGCAGCTCATGCAGAGCTCCATCATGAGGAACCCTCGTCCTCATCACGGCGCCGTCATCCTCGAGGTCCTCGGAGACAGCCACGCCGCAACCAATAGGGGAACACCCCTCCACAACCACGCCCACCAAATAATTGGTGGCCGATATCGGGATAGCGACATTTTGTTGCTTCCCTCCACCTTCCCCCCGCTGCAGGGGGGACGTTGTCATCGAGTGCATGTACATGTCGGCATTTGCTCGAAGGGGGACCTCAGCCCCCTGCCTACGGTAGTTCCGGTGAATAACCAGGTGAACAACCAGCTACCACATCTCTGTCACTCGTGCGCAAACACGGTGATGGTCCACCCCATTCGTCTGGGGTGGTCAATCCTCGCTGGCTGGAAGTAGGCTATCGGTTATTCCTCCCGCAAGGGGGGATTTACGGTGAATTGACACCACTGCGCCTGATCTGACTTCGGTTGGATATGTGGCCGGGGGACCGGTTGGTACCAGTGGGCGACCTAATGGCTAGCTTCGGGAGGGGGAGGCTTCCCCTCCGGATTATTGCCTTTCCTGGCTGAGAGGCCAACGTCTGTGGCACTGCCCGCCTAAAGTGGCTAAAACGAGGACCTGGGTGGGAGATGGGCGAGGGGAACGCGTAGATATAGTAGTACCCTAGTTTGTACCCTGCTCCACGGACTGCGATTGAGCCCCGCGTTATAAATTTTTGACCCAAAAAAAAAAAAAAAAAAATAAGGGACTCAATGCCCGTAGTAGAATCCGAGAAAATCACCAACTTTTTGCATCCCCTGCTGCACGCAGCGGAAACGCCAAGTTGGAGAGCAAAAAGTTCGACTTCCGGGGGAGTTCTTCTCCCAGAAGCTGAGACAACGCGGTCCACCTGCTCTCCCTGTCCGAAGACAAGAGCGCAGGCGACAGCGCTCCTTGACTTGTTACAACCACCATAAACAGTGGTAAACACTCCTGCTCGATGTTGGTAGCAACGTCGAGACTGCAATTCTTGTCCGATTTTCGATCGGATTTCACCATCACGAACGCTCTCGGCGTCTCCAGGCTTGCCCTGATTTGCTAAGAGATCCGTCCATCCGATCTCCGGGGATGTCTCGGTCATTGTTTCCAACAGTGACTGCTATCTGTCTTGTTCCCCTTGGCTTCGAGGATCCTGGCTAGGTGAGTGATGTCTATGAAAGAGTAGTCTGGGTCCCTATGGGGGCTTAGAGTGGGTGTGGGATGCCTGCTTCAATGCTCGCCCAAGTAGAAGCGCTCGTTTAGCTGGGGGAGGTCTGGCTTAGGGGGAAGGACGTTCTTACTGGACTGCTGGCCGTCTGGGAGGCTCCCAGCCTCCATGCTCTGTGAGTTTCTATTATTAGAGACATGCTACACTGACTACCCGTTGGAATACACCATCGTTAAAAGGGGCCGGGCGATGGTGCCCCCTGGCGGCTAGGTCGACGCTCTGGTGGCCGCTACTCACCACCAACTCTCTACCTCCGGTGCTCACTCTTCTAGGGTGTTATGACCCGGGTTCAATCTTCTCCAACTGGGATACAGGATGTGCGGCCTGTCCCCCCCTCGGAGCGTTCGGAGGCAGTATCGGGTGGACCCGGAATAGAGATAAGGGACCAACTGTTATCGATGGCACGCTACATATCTTGATTTCTACTATCACCTACTAGCACTAACTTCCCCTCTCAATGCCTAAACGGCGAACTAGAGCCCAAACACCACGCTGGGGTCTACACGACCCCTCCCTGATTACAGGCGACATCTATGACGATGGCGTCCAAGACTACGACACCCGGTACGATCAAGACGATCCGGATGTAGCTACTGCCCTACGGGCAGTTAGAGATCTATGGGCTGGAGAAGACCTCTCCGACCCTGAGGATGACGAGGACTCTCTTGCTATGCAAGAGGCCCTCAATTACGCCGAGAGCAGCCCCAAGCTGGCCTCGAGGCAAACGATAGACCGTGTGCTGTGGGCGCAGGACGTCCATGTCGCACATAAACGATGGACTCGCAGTCTCGAACGCGAGGACATGTACTCACAGGAGCTCGGCATTGCCGAGCTCTTCTATCCGGAGGCATCCCCTGCCCCGTTACCGCCTTTGCCCCCCATCCCTGAGTTGGTGGAGGACGAAGTGCCGTTATCTGTGAATGAGAGGCTGGAAATCGAAGCCACCTCTCATGCCATGCTACACCAACTCGATGCGATGACCATGTTTATTGGTACCGTCCGTACATCTGCCGTTCCCCCTGCAGAGAGGAACGCATGGCGCCAAATGGCCTGGGAGTTATTCACGACCACCTGGCGATTGTCTGAGACAATGTCGGCGGAACTAGCAGCCGTTCCGACACCTCTCGATCTCACGTCTCCGGCAGCTTTCCGGGCTTCCTACGCGGCGGTGCACACTGCTCAATCAGAGCCTCAATCTGGGGAACCCTCGTCCCCAGTATGGCGCCGTCGTCCTCGAGGTCCTCGTGGACAGCAGCGCCGCAACTAGTACAGGGGGCTATCCCCCTCTACGTTCACGGCCACCAAGTAACTGGTGGCTACTATCGGGATGGTGACATGGCGTTGGTTCCCTATACCTTCCCCCCACTGCGGGGGGGACGATGTCATCAAGTGCATGCACATGTGTGCATTTGCTCGAGGGGGGTCTCGGCCCCCTACTTACGGCGGTCACGGTGAATAACCAGGTGAACGACCACCCGCCTTGTTACTGTCACTCGTGCACAACACGGTGATGGTCCACCTCATTCATCTGGGGTGGTCAATCCTCGTTGGCTGGAAAAACGCAGATGGTTATTCCTCCCGCAAGGGGGGATTTACGGTGAATTAACACTGCTGCGCCTGGTCTGGCCTTGGTCGGACATGTGGCTGGGGGACCGTTTGCTCCAGTGGGCGATCTAATGGCTAACTTTGGGAGGGGGGGGCTCCCCCTCCAGATTATTGCCTTTCCTGGCTGAGAGGCCAACGTCTGTGGCACTGCCCGCCTAAAGTGGCTAAAACGGGGACCTGAGTGGGAGATGGGCGAGGGGAACGCGTAGATAGAGTAGTACCCAAGTTTGTACCCTGCTCCGCGGACTGCGTTCGAGCCCCGCGTTATAAATTCTGATCCAAAAAAAAAAAAAAAAAAAAAGAGCGCAGGCGACGGCTTGAAACTTAGCATCGGTGGGCACCGAGGCGTCCACTGCAATGACGAGAGTGTCGTCCTCCACCTGGGCCGAAGCCCAGGCCTTGTCGAGGTCACTCCTGTACAAATTCCTCGCTCCCTCCTCCTTAGAGGTGAGGCGATGAGAGGAGAAACGAGTGCGGAATAAATCCTTCACTCTATTTCCAGGAGTGTTTTCTTCCCCAAAGGGGTCGAATTCATCGCCTGGTACAAGGGCCAGAGCTGCAGCCGAGGCGACAGATGGGCCTTGTAGGTTGAGTGTGTCAAGCACATTCCCTCCCCAGAGTCCTAGCTCGTGAGAGTGGGTGGTGCTGACATGATTAGGCCCTAAGATTGCTCTTAGGGGGTGTGATGGAGCCAATAGAGGGGTTCTGAATACCCCTCTGTCGACTAGACGACGCAGTAACAGCTGCATAGGCAGCAGTCCTGCGATACTTTCCAGACCACCGATAGGGGTGGTTCTGAATGCACCAAGGATCCAACGAGCAGCGATCGACTGCACTTGGGCCAATGTTTTGATGACACCCTTGACGCGAGCGCCTTTGAAGTGCCAGAGTCTCAGTCCGTATGTCATGATAGGCACAACACACGAGCGGTACAAGAGGCGTTTCTGCATGGGGGTTAGCCCTCTGACAGAATTGCCGAGCATTCCCATCGCCCTTGCGGTGGTAAGGGCTTTGGTGGAGTAGAATCGCGTGTGCTCCTTAAATGAGAGTTTGCGATCGAAGAAGAATCCGAGGTACCTCCAGGTGACCTTGGGCTTGAGAGGGGTATTGCCCGTGTAGGGAGCAAATCCGAGATCGATGGGTAGGGGAGTAAAACTCCTCGTCCTTGAGAAATGGAATATTTCAGACTTGTCGTGTTCCAGAACAAGTCCGAGGGAGGTGAATGCCTGGAAGATCCAGCCATACGCTTCTTTAAGGAGGGGGAGGTTATCCTCCAACTGTGGAGAGCGGGCGATGAGAGTGCCATCGTCCACATAGGACATGAGATCGACATCCCTGCCGATTTCGATTCTTCTGAAGAGCTTCATAATGGGCGTTAGGTATAACGCCGATAAGACAGGGGACAAGGCAGAGCCTTGACCCACTCCCACATCGGCTGCAAAGGAGCCAGATGAGAAAGTGTTCCATTTGTAGGTCGTTTTGCGACCGACAAGGTATGAGCGGAAGAAATTCACTACCTGCGCAGGGAATCCCGACCGAGAGATGATCTCCAACAGAACCTGATGGTTCAAGGAGGGGAAGAATTGAGCGATGTCAAAAGCGACAACACTCGTTTTGAGTCCTTTAGCCCATCCTGCCCTGACAAGATGGGTGAGGTAGATTCCTGCGTCCTCAGTGGAACGCTGGGCGACGCCTCCGAACTGATTCTGCTCAAAGGCCCCGTGTGCGACACCGTCGAACTGAAGTCGTCTAGACAACATCTTTTCGACCAATTTACCCAGAGTGTTCAGCAGCACAATGGGCCTGAATGACTTAGGGGTAGAGTAATTAGGTTTCCCTGGCTTCGGGATAATAACCGACAGGGATTCCTTGAAGTGGGCCGGCCAGTGGCCAGCAGTGATGCACGCCTCCGCAATGCGGGTAATGAGCCCTGCCACTTCTGGGTTGGTGCACCAGTGTTTAAGGTGCGACCATGTAACATGATCGGGCCCTGGAGCGGAACGGGAAGAACACGCGTTTAGCGCCTCTTTCATTTCCGTAACGGAGAATGAGATCCAGGCCCTTTCAGGCACCGTATCAAGTTCATCAAGGATGCTCAGATCGACTACTCGATCTGAGGCAGCATTGTAGGACCCATCAAGGGCAGCCCAGAGAGATTCCAGATTGTTACAAGGTTCTCCCCGATAGGAGATCGCCTCGTATGATGGGAGGTTACGTTGACGAGTCCAGGACATAAGATCCCAGGGTCGTCTGTTCATCGTAGCCACTTCTTGGATACGGTCGTCGAAGAACTCACGCTTAGCGTGTCGCATGATCTTCCTGTAGTGTTTCCAGTCCTCCCCATCGCGGGAAGCCCTGTAAGCGTCTAGAGCACCACTGCATTCGTCTGTCCACCAACCTTTGGATGACTTGCCGAGGCGAGATTCCTTGGCATGGTTTTCCCATGCCTTGTTTAAAATCGTTGATATCGCCGAGACGACATCATCAATTTCTGCCGACGTTTCTCCGTGCCAGTTTAGCCACGGATTTAGAGCGGAGGAGACAGCATCACGATATGATGCTTCCTCCTCAGATCCTTTTTTGATGGACCACTTGGTAACCGGGACCAGAGATCCCGGGCCAGGCAGCACTAACGTCAGAGGAGCGTGGTCAGACGTCCCCCTGGCTTCAGGTACAATCTCACAGTACAATACAAATCTAAGATCTGTAGGTACAAACATCAGGTCGATCACCGTGGGGTGAAGGCCCTGTTGCGGGGGAAAGTGGGTGGGGCCCTCCACTACTGGTAGGGCTCTGGTTAGGCCTAATGCCGTAGCCGTTTCCACTAAGTGGTCAGCATGAATTGAGTGCTCAGGCCCCTGGGGGTCCCAGGAGGCGTGTCTCACATTGAAATCGCCGCACATGAAGTGTAAGCGTGGGATCGTCATGACGTTCTCAAACAGGAGCGTGATGGCAGAGTGTTGGCTGTCCGAATAGACGTTAGCGAGTAGCATGACGTCCTCCCCTATTCCCAATGAGAAAAGAAGGATGTCACGATCGTCGATCAGATCTCGTCTGAGACCTGGTCTTAGATTAGCGATGCTGTTCGCAAAATAGACAGCAACGCGTGGAGGGGACTCAATGCCCGAGGGGCACACTAACATTCCCCAGTTTGGGCTCATTGGTGCGCCTATAACTTCTTCCCCTTCCCTGTTGTGGGCAGAGGGGGCGTGCCTTATTAATCGCCACGGAGGCTCTTGGATGAAAAGCAGATCATAATCGTCTATGAAGTCTGCTAGTAATGAGTCCATGTAACCCCAATTTCGATTTACATTTTGACTAAATATGCGTAATTGTGGGGTAGATCTAAGTCTGTCCCTCATTTACGTTTGGCCACCGCGTCCTGCGGGATGGTAAGTAGGAGGGGGGCGAGAGTTGCGTCTCGCACTCACCTCGTCATAGCGCGCTCTGATCCAGTCACGGTCAAAGCGATGCCGCCAAAAATTGCATCGACGGTCGTCGGATGCGTGGTTCTTCCGGCAGTTCACACACCTAGCCGGGTGAGGACAGGCTGCCCCTTCTGGGGTAGCTGGAACGGGAGGGTTCGCCTTGGGGTTTCCCTTGCAACACCCTGCAAGGGCACAATGGTGCTCCTTACGGTGTGGGCCTGCGCAGATCGGGCACTTGATCTGAGGAGCTCTGCACGCCATCGCTTCTTGACTTGTTACCGCGACGTGCACAGCCACCGAAATTTTCGTCGACACCGTTTTCACTCTCTGTAGCTCAATCCGTCTACGATCCAAGCGATCCGGTTTATATAGCGTCTTACCAGCGCATGTCTGATTCAGTATCCAGAATAAGGGGGAGATCGGGCGAAGCGATGGACGAGGGGAACCCTTCCAGAGCCGGTACACCCAGAACTCCTGGCGACGATCCCATTGATTCTCTGCGGCCCTCTGGGGGCCGCAGATCCTCACAGATAGCACCTTCCGTGGGCCCTCATCGGTCCCAAAGAAGTTCTCCAACTCCCTCCCCGTATGGGGCTGGAACGATCACACCTCACGCACAGCGATTCAGCGTGCCGACACTATCTCCCAGGAGGGCCACAGCGTCCCCTGCACCTCCTACCACTCCGTCCACTCCTGCCTCCAGGTGGGGGGACGAAGCTACGACACCCAACCCCGAGCCTGTGATCCAAGACACGGTGATGGCAAGCGATGCAGACGATGATTGGGCCGGTCCGACCACCTTTGCCCACGACCTCGGGGAATACGCTCAGGGATTCATAACTGTCCTTAACAGGACTGGAGCCCTACGACCTACTGCTGAACAGCGGCAGGAAATTGCAGAACAACTGGGGGCGGTGCTGTACGCAGCGACCTCGGTTGGATTTCATCGCGACTCGGGGAACACGACCCTACGAAGAGCTATCGACAGGGCTGGCAGTGCAGGCAAACGACCTGCGACTACTGACCCCAACGACGTCCCAAGGACGGAACACCTGGAGGGATGGGATGGGCCACGCCCCCCCCCTCACAAATCTGCGAGGACACGAGGCCCAAGAGGGGCTCGACCTCTTCCTAAACCCCCAACAGGGGGCACTTCTTCGTCATGGGGCAGAGGACCTCCTCCCCCCGTGAACATGTCGACCAAGCCTTCGGGCAAGGGGACATTTGCTCAGGTCGCTCGCTTCCCTGGGGGGCGAGCACCTAACACATCCATGGACAGCCTTGTGCGACTAGCCAAGGCCTTCCCTGAGCTCCCAACCGACAAGCTAGCCAACATCCAGCAGCACGTCGGCCCATCCAGGCCCAAGGCTGCAAAGCCTTCGCCCACCGTCCACGGACCATCTCGAAGACAGGTTCTCGTTCACGTTCGACCCCCCCTTGAGGAGGGAACGAACCCTGCTGACTTCCTGGACCATGTCCGGACGACTGTAGGACTACACCACTCTAAGTTAGTGGCGCAGTCTGCTACCATGCACGCTGGGAACCTCTCGGTGTCAACTGACGTAGTGGCCTTGGACGAGGACCTACGATGCTTCAAGGAGGCGGCCCACAAAGCCTTCCCCTATGCGCTCCAAATCGATGCAGCGCTACCGACGTCCACGTCCTACCTCAAGTTGGTAGATGTGCCCTACATCGCAAACGACAAGGCGATTACGCCTGATGTCGTTATAGCACACCTGGGGAAGTCAGGCATATCTGACCTCACTGTTCTGCAAGTCCCCCCACGAGTAGTCCGTGATTCGAGAATGTCGGACACGTGCACCATCTACCTCAACATCGCTGACTCGGTCAGCGGCGCACGAGCGAAAGCTCTTATCGGACGTGGTGTCCAATTTGGACGCTATGTCGCCTATGTTAGGGCAGCCAGGGCAAACCCTGGTCTCCCGCTATGCCAACGATGCTGGAAGTGGGGCCACCCCACCCCAGCATGCAGAGCTCCACAGTCGAAGTGTCCGATCTGTGCAGGCCCACACCGCAAGGAGCACCATCGTGCCCTAGCGGGGTGCTGTAAGGGAAACGCCAAGGCGAACCCTCCTATCCCAGCTACCCCAGAGGGGGTAGCATGTCCTCACCCAGCTAGGTGCTTGAACTGCCGGAAGAACCACGCATCCGACGATCGTCGATGCAATTTCTGGCGACATCGCTTTGACCGCGACTGGATCAAGGCTCGCTACGACGAGGTGAGTGCGAGACGCAACTCTCGCTCTCCTCCTACTTACCATCCCGCAGGACGCGGTGGCCGAACGTAAATGAGGGACAGACTTAGATCTACCCCCCAGCTACGCGTATTTAGTCAAAATGTAAACAGAAACTGGGGTTACATGGACTCGCTACTGGCAGATTTCGTAGATGACTATGATTTGCTCTTCATTCAAGAGCCTCCTTGGCGATTAATAAGACACGCCCCCTCTGCCCACAACAGGGAAGGGGAAGAAGTTATAGGCGCACCGATGAGCCCTAATTGGGGAACCCTGGTGCGCCCGTCGGGAATTGACTCCCCTCCACGCGTTGCTGTCTATTTCGCGAACAGCATCGCTAATCTAAGACCTGGTCTCAGACGAGACCTGATCGACGATCGTGACATCCTTCTCTTCTCACTGGGAATAGGGGAAGATGTCATACTACTTGCTAACGTCTACTCGGATAGCCAACACTCAGCCATTACGCTCTTGTTCGAGAACGTCATGCTGATTCCTCGCCTACACTTCATGTGTGGCGACTTCAACGTGAGACATGCCTCCTGGGACCCCCAGGGGCCTGAACACTCTATTCACGCTGACCACTTAATGGAAACGGCTACGGCATTAGGCCTGACTACATCGCTTCTTGTCTTCTTACCGCGACGTGCACAGCCACAAAAAATCTCGTCGACTCCGTTTTCATACTTTGCAGCTCAATCCGTCTACGATCACAGCGATCCGGTACAACCAGCATCTTACCAACGCATGTCTGAAACATTCTTGAGAGGAAGGGGGAGATCGGGCGAAGCGATGGACGAGGGGGGACTCTCTAGATCGGGTACGCCCAGAACTCCCGGCGACGATCCAATTGACTCTCTGCGGCTCTCTTCGAGCCGCAGATCCACACAGATCACTCCCTCAGTGGGTCCTCACAGGACCCAAAGAGGTTCTCCAACCCCCTCCCCCTATGGGGCGGGCATTGTCACACCGCGAGCACAGTGTTTTAGCGTGCCAGCGCTATCTTCCAGGGATGCCACTGCGTCTCCTGCACCTCCTGCTACCCCTTCTACACCTGCCTCACAGTGGGCTGACGAAGTGGCTGATAACTCTTCCCACCATGTCATTCAGGACACGGAGATGGTGAGCGATGACTGGAGCGGGCCCCAGACCTTCGCCAAAGACTTGGGGGAATACGCTGAAGGATTCCGAATCGTTCTGAACAGGACGGGGTCCAGACGACCAACTGCTGAAGAACGGCAGATTATCGCAGAGCAACTGGGCTCGGTGCTGGTAGCAGCTGCCAAGGCTGGTCTCGATCGCAACTCTGGAAGCGCTACGCTCCGGGGCGCATTAGATAGGATGGTTGGGGGCAGCAAACGGCCTAGGTCGGGCACTGTCACTAACGATCCCAACGACGTCCCAAGGACGGACTACCTGGAGGGATGGGATGGGCAACGCCCCCCCCCTCACAAATCAGCGAGGACTCGAGGCCCGAAAGGGGCTCGACCTCTTCCTAAACCCCCAGCAGGGGGTGTCTCTTCATCATGGGGCCGAGGACCACCTCCCCCCGTGAACTGGTCCACCAGGCCTTCGGGCAGGGGGACTTTTGCTCAGGTGGCTCGCTTTCCTGGAGGGCGAGCACCTAACACATCCATGGATGGCCTTGTGCGCTTAGCCAAGGCCTTCCCTGAACTTCCGACTGACAAGCTGGCTGACATACAGCAGCACGTTGGTCCCTCCAAACCGAAGGCCGCAAAGCCCTCACCTACAGTCCATGGACCGTCGAGACGACAGGTCCTGGTCCACGTTCGTCCTCCCCTGGGGGCAGAGACGAACCCTGCTGACTTCCTGGACCACGTCCGGGCTACTCTCAGGCTGCACCACTCTAAACTAGTGGCCCAGTCTGCATCGATGCATGCTGGCAATCTGTTGGTAGCTACTGACGTTGTGGCCTCTGAGGAGGACCTTCGATGCTTTAAGGAAGCCGCTCACAAGGCATTCCCTCATGCGCTGCAAGTAGACGCAGCGTTACCCACCTCCACGTCGTACCTAAAGCTGGTCGACGTGCCATATATCGCAAACGACAAGGCCATAACGCCTGATGTCGTCATCGCACACTTGGGAAAGTCCGGAATATCGGACCTCACAGTCCTTCAAGTCCCTCCCCGCGTGGTACGTGATTCGAAGATGTCGGATACGTGCACCGTGTACCTCAACATCGCAGACTCAGTCAGCGGTGCACGAGCCAAGGCTCTCATCGGTCGGGGCGTCCAATTTGGACGCTACGTCGCTTACGTTAGGGCGGCCAGGGCGAACCCTGGGCTGCCCCTTTGCCAACGGTGCTGGAAGTGGGGCCACCCCACACCAGCATGCAGAGCCCCACAGACCAAGTGTCCGATCTGTGCAGGACCACACCGCAAGGAGCACCATCGTGCCCTCGCAGGGTGCTGCAAGGGAAACGCTAAGGCGAACCCCCCTATTCCCGCTACCCCAGAGGGGGCAGCCTGTCCTCACCCGGCTAGGTGCCTAAACTGCCGGAAAAACCACGCATCTGACGATCGTCGATGCAACTTTTGGCGGCATCGCTTTGACCGTGACTGGATCAAAGCCCGCTATGACGAGGTGAGTGCGAGACGCAACTTTCGCTCCCCTCCTTCTCACCATCCCGCAGGACGCGGTGGCCGAACGTAAATGAGGGATAGACTTAGATCTACACCGCAGTTGCGTATATATAGTCAGAATGTTAACCGTAACTGGGGATACATGGACTCGTTACTGGCAGACCTGATAGATGATTATGATTTGCTGTTTATCCAAGAGCCTCCTTGGCGATTAATAAGATACGCCCCTTCTGCTCACAACAGGGAAGGGGAGGAAGTTATAGGCGCACCGATGAGCCCAAATTGGGGAATGTTAGTGCGCCCCTCGGGTATTGATTCCCCTCCACGCGTTGCTGTCTACTTCGCAAACAGCATCGCTAATTTAAGACCAGGTCTCAGACGAGATCTGATCGATAATCGTGATATCCTCCTTTTCTCACTGGGAATAGGGGAGGACGTCATGCTACTCGCTAACGTCTACTCAGATAGCCAACACTCCGCCATTACGCTCCTCTTTGAGAATGTCATGACGATCCCACGCCTACACTTCATGTGTGGCGACTTTAACGTGAGGCATGCATCCTGGGATCCCCAGGGGCCTGAGCACTCAATTCACGCTGACCACTTAGTGGAAACAGCCACGGCATTAGGCCTGACTAGAGCCCTACCAGTAGTGGAGGGCCCTACCCATTTTCCCCCTCAGCAGGGCCTTCACCCCACGGTGATCGACCTGATGTTCGTACCCACAGATCTTAGATTTGTATTGTACTGCGAGATCGTACCTGAAGCCAGGGGAACGTCTGACCACGCTCCCCTGACGTTAGTGCTGCCTGGCCCGGGATCTCTGGTTCCGGTCACCAAGTGGTCCATCAAAAAAGGATCCGAGGAGGAAGCGTCATATCGTGATGCTGTCTCCTCCGCTCTAGATCCGTGGCTAAACTGGCACGGAGAAACGTCGGCAGAAATCGATGACGTCGTCTCAGCGATATCAACGATTTTAAACAAGGCATGGGAAAACCACGCCAAGGAATCCCGCCTCGGCAAGTCGTCCAAAGGCTGGTGGACAGACGAATGCAGTGGTGCCCTAGACACTTACAGGGCTTCTCGGGATGGGGAAGACTGGAAGCTTTACAGGAAAGTCATGCGACAAGCAAAGCGTGCTTTTTTTGATGACCGTATCCAAGAAGTGGCTACGATGAATAGGCGACCCTGGGACTTAATGTCCTGGACTTGTCAACGCAACCTCCCATCGTATGAGGCTATCTCCTATCGGGGAGAACCCTGCAACGATCTGGACTCGCTGTGGGCTGCCCTTGATGGGTCCTATAATGCTGCCTCGGATCGAGTAGTCGATCTGAGCATCCTTGATGAACTCGACCCTGTGCCTGAAAGGGCCTGGATCCCGTTCTCTGTGACGGAAATGAAAGAAGCGCTAAACGCGTGTTCTTCCCGTTCTGCTCCAGGTCCCGATCATGTTACATGGTCGCACCTTAAACACTGGTGTAGCAACCCGGAGGTGGCAGGGCTTATCACCCGCATCGCTGAGGCATGCATCACTGCAGGCCATTGGCCAGCTCATTTTAAGGAATCCCTGTCGGTTATTATCCCGAAGCCAGGGAAACCTAATTATGCTACCCCTAAGTCGTTCAGGCCCATCGTGCTTCTGAACACTTTGGGTAAGTTAGTCGAAAAGATGTTGTCCAGACGACTTCAATTCGACGGCGTCGCACACGAGGCCTTCGAGCAGAATCAGTTCGGAGGCGTCGCCCAGCGTTCCACGGAGGACGCAGGAATCTACCTCACTCATCTTGTCAGGGCAGGATGGGCCAAAGGACTTAAGACAAGTGTTGTCGCTTTCGACATCGCTCAATTCTTCCCCTCCTTGAACCACCAGGTTCTGTTGGAGATCATCTCTCGGTCGGGGTTCCCTGCGCAAGTAGTGAACTTCTTCCGATCTTACCTGGTCGGTCGCAAGACGACCTACAAATGGAACGCTTTCTCATCGGGCTCCTTTGCAGCAGATGTGGGAGTGGGACAAGGTTCTGCCCTGTCCCCTGTCTTATCGGCGTTATATTTGATGCCCATCATGAAGCTCTTCAGAAGAAGCGAAATCGGCAGAGATGTCGATCTCATGTCGTATGTGGACGATGGTACCCTCATCGCCCGCTCCCTACAGTTGGAGGACAACCTCCCCCTTCTAAAGAAAGCGTATGGCTGGATCTTCCAGGCATTCACCTCCCTCGGACTAGTCCTCGAACATGACAAGTCCGAGATATTCCACTTCTCAAGGGCGAGGAGATTCACTCCCTTACCCATCGATCTTGGTTTCGCCCCTTACACGGGCAATACCCCTCTCAAACCCAAGGTCACCTGGAGGTACCTCGGATTCTTCTTTGACCGTAAGCTCTCCTTCAAGGAGCATACGCATTTCTACTCCACCAAAGCTCTCACCACTGCGAGGGCGATGGGAATGCTGGGCAATTCTGTCAGAGGGCTAACCCCTATGCAGAAACGCCTACTCTACCGTTTGTGCGTCGTACCCATTATGACATACGGACTCAGATTATGGCACTTCAAAGGCGCTCGCGTCAAAGGTGTCATCAAGACGTTGGCCCAAGTGCAGTCCATCGCTGCACGTTGGATCCTCGGTGCATTCAGAACCACCCCGATCGGTGGCCTGGAAAGTATCGCTGGACTGCTGCCTATGCAGCTGTTACTGCGTCGCTTAGTCAACAGAGGGGTATTCAGAACCCCTCTATTGGCTCCATCACACCCCCTAAGAGCGATCTTAGGACCTAATCACGTCGGCACCACCCACTCTCATGAGCTTGGACTCTGGGGAGGGAACATGCTCGACACACTCACCTTGCAAGGGCCGTCTGTCGCTTCGGCTGCAGCCTTGGCCCTCGTACCAGGCGATGAATTCGACCCCTTTGGGGAAGAAAACACACCTGGAAACAGAGTGAAGGATTTATTCCCCACTCGCTTCTCCTCCCATCGTCTCACCTCTAAGGAGGATGGAGCGAAGAATTCTTATAGGAGTGACCTCGATAAGGCCTGGGCTTCTGCCCTGGTCGAGGAAGACACTCTTGTCGTCGCAGTGGACGCTTCGGTGCCCACAGATGCCAAATTTCAAGCTGTCGCCTGCGCTCTTGTCTTCGGACAGGGAGAACAGGTAGATCGCGTTGTCTCAGCTTCTGGGAGGAGAACCCCCCCAGAAGTCGAACTCTTTGCTCTCCAACTGGGCGTCTCGGCTGCTTGCAGCAGAGGATGCAAAAAGTTGGTGATATTCTCGGATTCTACTACGGGCATTGAGTCCCTAATTGATCCAAAACCGCGCTTTGGGCAGGTATTTGCCCTGGACGCTTGTCGCTCCCTTCGTCCCTGGCTAGCTGGAGACGAGGAGAGAAAAGTTACATTCTGGCACGTCCCCTCGAAATTCGAGTGGAACGTTCACAAGATGGCTCATGATGTAGCTACATCTACCAAGATCTCCGTGGGCAGACACCCGCGGACGTCCTTAGACTACCTTAAAAACCAGGTCGAAAAGGCCGTTTGTAAGGATTGGCACACTCGGTTTGCAGATCCTGCGTACCGTGGACGACACTTCTACCAACTCAAAGGAGTAGGTGGAAAACCAGTATTACCCTCGACCCACAAAGGTGGGCCTTGGCTGAAAGTAATGGGAAACAGCACCACGTTGACTTCCCGTTCGACTCGTATGATTACTGGCCATGCTCCTATAGGGGAGTATCGTCGACGTCTATCCCTTGACGGGGAATACCAATGTTGGTGCCTTGGTCCTGAGATACAAACTCGAGACCATCTATTACGCGTCTGCCCCAAAGTGGATCGCAAGGAAACTCGTGCGAGCCCCGACTCCGTCGAAGGCTTCCACGAATTCATGGACAATAACCCGGCGTTAGGGTCGTTCAACTCGCTTGCGTGGGATCCAGGATAGGTTGTGCGCGCAGGGCGTATGACCCTCGTCTGGTTCTAGCTAGTGTTATCGGTATGTCGGGGTGGCCGTAGGGCGCCAGGCGAGTCCGTTAACCCTCATAAAGGGGGCCCACCCGTGTTCAGGAGCGACTGTCAGGGAGGGGGGACACGAAACTAGATACCGGTTCGGGGAGGCACCTGAGCGCTTCCAGATCCTCTGTCGGTTATGCGTTGCGACAACACCAGTCGACTACGCTCTCCTTTCCGAGCTGAGAGGCTCACGTCGGGGCGGCAGTATCCCCTAAATCTTGCACTCATACCCATAGGGATTCGGGGCACACGACATCGTCAAGCTCGGGTTGTCGGTACGCCACCACTGGCAAGTCCGTTTACTCGATAAAGGGGGCCCCCTTAGTGGTCGTCGCAGCTATCCAGGTGGTTGGTGCGAAGATTAGCAGGAGGAGGACTTGGGCTGGGCATAGTGTACTTTGTTTGTATGTCTCTACCGCGGACTGCGATCGGGCGCCGCGTTATAAATCTTTGACCCAAAAAAAAAAAAAAAATGTGGGGAGGGGCGGCGCAGATTGCTCCTGCTGCCCCTCCGGATAGAGGAGCTTGGCGATGCCGAGCTCTTGATTGTTGTTGGCCTCAAGCCCAAGCTCGAGAGCCAGATCATGCACCTCATCGGCTATCACTTGTGATGCCAAGAAGCGGTTTATCGTCTCCTGCGAGGCTAGCTCGGTGAGACCCGGAATGAATTCGACGTCTCCGCCGGTGGCAGAGCCGTCATCGTCGTCTGGCAGGTCGGAGGAGTCATCCTCCGCCCAAAGATTGTGGAACTGGTTAGCCACATCAGAGTCCCATCTGCTCAGGGAGACGTGTCCGAACTCTGGGAGGTAGTTGTCGTCGAAGTCTGCGAAGTCGGCGTTTGTGTATAGGAGGGGGTCGCCATGAGCCGCCTGGTGTCGAGTTCGCGCTCTACGGTTTGCAGAGGGCATTGAGGATGATTTAGCACAAGTAGATGACAGTAGAAGTCAAGATACGTAGCGTGATAACGATAACAGACGGTCCCTTATCTCAATTCCGGGTCCACCCGACACAGCCTCCAGACGCTCCGAGGGGGCAGGCAGGCCGCAAATCCTGCTGCCGATTGGGAGGGACGATTGAACCCGGTTCCAAACACCTCAAGGGTGTGAGTGCCGGAGGTAAAGAGTCGGTGGTGAGTAGCGGCCACCAGAGCGTCGACCTAGCCACCAGGGAGCACCATCGCCCGGCCCCTTTTAACGATGGTGTATTCCAATAGGTAGTCAGTGTAGCAGGTCTCTAGAAGTAGAAACTCACACAGCATGGAGGTAGGAAGCCTCCCAGATCACCCACAATCCAGTGAATATGTCCCTCCTCCTGAACCAGACCTCCCCCAGCTAAACGAATGCGACGACTTGGGCGAGCATTGAAGTAGGCATCCCACACCCACTCTAAGCCCCCATAGGGGCCCAGACTACTCTTTCATTGCCAGCACTCACCTAACCAGGATCCTCGAAGCCCAGGAGAACGAGACGAATAGCAGACACTGTCAAGAACAGTGACCGGGGCATCCACAGAGATCGGATGGACGGATCTCTTAGCAAGTCAGGGCAAGCCTGGAGACGCCGAGAGCGTTCGTGATGGCGAAATCCGATCGAAAATCGGACCAAAATTGAGGTGTCGACGTCGCGTGCAACGTTGAGCAGAGGTGTTTACCTTGAGTCCCTTATTGATCCAAAACCACGCTCTGGGCAAATCTTCGCCCTGGACGCCTGTCGCTCCCTGCGTCCCTGGCTAGCTGGGGACGAGGAGAGGAAAGTTACATTCTGGCATGTCCCCTCGAAATTCGAGTGGAACGTACACAAGATGGCTCATGATGTAGCTACATCTACCAAGATCTCCGTGGGCAGACACCCGCGGACGTCTTTAGACTACCTTAAAAATCAGGTCGAAAAGGCCGTTTGCAAGGATTGGCACACCCGGTTCGCAGATCCTGCGTACCGTGGACGACACTTCTACCAACTCAAAGGGGTCGGTGGAAAACCGGTATTACCCTCGACTCACAAAGGTGGGCCTTGGCTGAAAGTAATGGGAAGCAACACCACGTTGACTTCTCGTTTGACTCGTATGATCACTGGCCATGCTCCTATAGGGGAGTATCGTCAACGCCTATCCCTTGACGGGGAATACCAGTGTTGGTGCCTTGGTCCGGAGGTACAAACTCGAGACCATTTATTACGCGTCTGCCCCAAGGTAGATCGCAAAGAAACTCGTGCAAGCCCAGACTCCGTCGAAGGCTTCAACGAATTTATGGACAATAACCCTGCACTAGGGTTGTTCAACTCACTTGCGTGGGATCCAGGATAGGTTGCGCGCGCAGGGCGTATGACCCCCGTCTGGTTCTAGCTAGTGTTATCGGTATGTCGGGGTGGCCGTAGGGCACCAGACGAGTCCGTTAACCCTCATAAAGGGGGCCCACCCGTGTTCCGGAGCGACTGTCAGGGAGGGGGGACACGAACCTAGGTACTGGTTCGGGGAGGCGCCTGAGCGCTTCCAGATCCTTTGTCGGCTGTGCGCTATGGCTTCTACGCTAAATGCGCCTTCCTTTCCGAGCTGAGAGGCTCACGTCGGGGCGGCAGTTTCCCCTAAATCTTGCACACATACCCGTAGGGATTCGTAGAACACGACGTCAAGCTCGAGTTGTCGGTACGCCACCACTGGCAAGTCCGTTTACTCGATAAAGGGGGCCCCCTTAGTGGTCGTTGCAGCTATCCAGGTGGTTGGTGCGAAGGTCAGCAGGAGGAGGACTTGGGCTGGGCGTAGTGTACTTCGTTTGTATGTCTCTACCGCGGACTGCGATCGGGCGCCGCGTTATAAACTTTTGACCCAAAAAAAAAAAAAAATATCTACGCGTTCCCCTCGCCCATCTCCCACTCAGGTCCCCGTTTTAGCCACTTTAGGCGGGCAGTGCCACAGACGTTGGCCTCTCAGCCAGGAAAGGCAATAATCTGGAGGGGGCGCCCCCCCCTCCCGAAGTTAGCCATTAGATCGCCCCCTGGAGCAAACGGTCCCCCAGCCACATGTCCGACCGAGGCCAGACCAGGTGCAGCAGTGTTAATTCACCGTAAATCCCCCCTTGCGGGAGGAATAACCGTCTGCGTTTTTCCAGCCAACGAGGATTGACCACCCCAGACGAATGAGGTGGACCATCACCGTGTTGTGCATGAGTGACAGTAACAAGGCGGGTGGTTGTTCACCTGGTTATTCACCGTGACCGCCGTAAGTAGGGGGCCGAGACCCCCCTCGAGCAAATGCACCCATGTGCATGCACTCGATGACATCGTCCCCCCCGCAGTGGGGGGAAGGTATAGGGAAGCAACACCATGTCACCATCCCGATAGTGGCCACCAGTTACTTGGTGGCCGTGAACATAGAGGGGGATAGACCCCTGTACTAGTTGCGGCGCTGCTGTCCACGAGGACCTCGAGGACGACGGCGCCATGCTGGGAATGAGGGTTCCCCAGATTGAGGCTCTGATTGAGCAGTGTGCACCGCCGCGTAGGAAGCCCGGAAGGCTGCCGGAGACGTGAGGTCGAGAGGTGTCGGAACGGCTGCTAGTTCCGCCGACATCGTCTCAGACAGTCGCCAGGTGGTCGTGAATAACTCCCAGGCCATTTGGCACCATGCGTTCCTCTCTGCAGGGGGAACGGCGGATGTACGGACGGTACCAATGAACATGGTCATCGCGTCGAGTTGGTGTAGCATGGCATGAGAGGTGGCTTCAATTTCCAGCCTCTCATTCACGGATAACGGCACTTCGTCCTCCACCAACTCAGGGATGGGGGGCAAAGGCGGTAACGGGGCAGGGGATGCCTCCGGATAGAAGAGCTCGGCCATGCCGAGCTCCTGTGTATACATGTCCTCGCGTTCGAGACTGCGAGTCCAACGTTTATGTGCAATATGGACGTCCTGCGCCCACAGCACACGGTCGATCGTTTGCCTCGAGGCTAGCTTAGGGCTGCTCTCGGCGTAATTGAGGGCCTCCTGCATAGCAAGAGAATCCTCGTCGTCGTCATCATCGTTAGGGTTGGAGAGGTCTTCCCCGGCCCATAGATCTCTAGCTGCCCTGAAAGCAGCTGCTACCTCCGATTCGTCTTGCATGAACCGGGTGTCGTAGTCTTGGACGTCATCATCAAAGATGTCGCCCGTGATCAGAACGGGGTCGTGTAGACCCTGATGTGGTGGTTGGACTCTGGTTCGCCATTTGGGCATTGAGAGAGTGTGTGTTAGTGCTAGTAGATGATGGTAAGAATCAAAATACGCAGCATGGAATCGATAACGGCTGGTCCCTTATCTACATTCCGGGTCCACCCGATCCAGCCTCCAAATGCTCCGAGGGGGCGAGCAAGCCGCACATCCTGCTGCCTAGTGGGAGAATATTGAACCCGGGTCATAACACCCTAGAAGAGTGAGCACCGGAGGTAGAGAGTTGGTGGAGAGTGGCGGCCACCAAGGTGACGACCTAGCCGCCAGGGGGCACCATCGCCCGGCCCCTTTTAACGATGGTGTATTCCAATGGGTAGTCAGTGTAGCATGTCTCTAGTAATAGAAACTCACAGAGCATGGAGGCTAGAAGCCTCCCAGACAACCAGCAATCCAGTGATTACGTCCCTTCTCCCTAAGCCAGACCTCCCCCAACTAAACGAGTGTGTCGACTTGGGCGAGCGTTGAAGCAGGCATCCCACACCCACTCTAAGCCCCCAGAGGGACCCAGACTACTCTTTCATAAACAACACTCACCTAGTCAGGATCCTCGAAGCCCAGGAGAATGAGACAGATAGCAGCCATTGTCAAAAACAATGACCAGGGCATCCCCGGGGATCGGATGGACGGATCTCTTAGCAAATCAGGGCAAGCCTGGAGACGCCGAGAGCGTTCGTGATGGTGAAATCCGATCGAAAATCGGACAAGAATTGAAGTCTCGACGTTGCTACCAACATCGAGCAGGAGTGTTTACCACTGTTTATGGTGGTTGTAACAAGTCAAGGAGCGACGGCTCACCTCATCATAGTGAGCTTTGATCCAATCACGGTCAAAGCGATGTCGCCAAAAATTGCATCGACGATCGTCGGATGCGTGGTTTTTCTGGCAGTTTATGCATCTAGCCAGGTGTGGGCATGCCTCCCCCTCTGGGGTGGCTGGTACGGGAGGGTTCACCTTAGGGTTCCCCTTGCAACACCCTGCCAGCGCATGGTGGTGCTCTTTGCGGTGTGGGCCAGCACAGATCGGACATTTGGTCTGTGGAGCTCTGCATGCTGGGGTGGGGTGGCCCCATTTACAGCATCGTTGACATAGAGGGAGCCCGGGGTTTGCCCTGGCTGCCCTGACGTAGGCGATGTAGCAACCAAATTGGATGCCACGACCAATGAGAGCCTTAGCTCGAGCACCACTGACTGGGTGGGCCCCCTTTATGAGGGTTAACGGACTCATCGACCGCCTTCTACAGCCGCCATTGACATACCGATCACACTAGCCAGAACCAGACGAGGGTCATATGCCCTGCGCGCACGGCCTATCCTGGATCCCATGCTAGCGGGGTGAACGACCCTAGTGCAGGGTTATAGTCCAAGAATTTGTAGAAGCCTTCGACAGAGTCTGGGCTTGCACGAGTTTCTTTGCAATCCACCACAGGGCAGATACGTAATATATGATCCCGAGTTTGAATCTCGGGGCCAAGGCACCAACATTGGTATTCCCCGTCGAGGGAGAAACGATGACGATACTCCCTTATGGGAGCATGGCCAGTGACCATATGGGTGAGTCGGGAAGTGCCAGTCATGCTGGTCCCCAACACTTTAAGCCAAGGCCCACCTTTGTGAGTCAAGGGTAGTACAGGCTTCCCTCCAATCCCTTTCAGGTGGAGGAAATACTGACCGCAATATGCTGGATCTGCGAACAGCGTGTGCCAATCCTTGCAGACCACTTTCTCTACTTGGGTCTTCAGGTAATCTAGAGATGTCCGTGGGCATCTACCAGCAGAGATCTTGGTGGATGTAGCAACATCATGAGCCTTCTTGTGTATGCCCCACTCGAACTTCGAGGGGACATGCCAGAATGTGATGTTTCTCTCCTCGTCCCCAGCGAGCCAGGGACAAAGGGAGCGACAGGTGTCCAGAGCAAATATTTGCCCAGAGTGTGGTTTAGGATCCACCAAGGACTCAATGCCCCTTGTGGAATCCGAGAAGATCACCAGTTTTTTGCATCCCTTGCTGCAAGCAGCAGAGACGCCCAGTTGGAGAGCAAATAGTTTGACTTCTGGGGGGGTTCTCCTCCCAGAAGCTGAGACAATGTGATCTACCTGTTCTCCTTGTCTGAAGACAAGGGCGCAGGCGACTGCTTGGAATTTGGCATCGGTGGGCACAGACACATCCACTGCAATGACAAGAGTATCATCCTCCACCTGGGCAGCAGCCCAGGCTTTGTCGAGGTGACTCCTGTATGATTTCCTTGCCTCGTCCTCCTTAGAGGCAAGGCAATGAGAGGTGAAGCAAGTGGGGAATAGGTCCTTCACTCTGTTCCCAGGCATGTTTTCTTTCCCAAAGGGGTTGAATTCATCGACTGGGACAAGAGCCAGTGCTACTGCCGAAGCAACGGACGGGCCTTGGAGTGTAAGTGTGTTGAGCACGTCTCCTCCCCAGAGCCCAAGCTCATGAGGGAAGGTGCTACCCATGTATTTTGGCCCTAAGATCGCTCTGAGGGGGTGAGATGGGGCCAACAGGGGGGTTCTGAGTGCCCCTTTGTCAACCAGTCGGCGCAGTAGCAGCTGCATAGGCAACAGCCCTGCAATACTGTCTAGTCCACTGATTGGGGTGGTACGGAAAGCACCAAGGATCCATCGTGCAGCAATGGCCTGCACCTGGGCCAAAGTTTTGATGACACCCTTGATGTTACAATTTTCCTTGTAACTCATGGAACCTGACTGACCCAACCAACCCGACGATCCCCTCCAGACAGGAGGCACTACCTGATTCATGCCTAGGGCATGTCCTTGACACCAGACACATGCACAACACATGCCGACTGCATGCATTCGATCCCCTTCCCATGGAAGACACCCTTGACGCATGGTGACTCCATGCACCTGAACCCATTCCCACACATGCTGTGATACGACAGCCCCTTGACATGAGGTCCATTATAAGGGCAACCTAAGCCTCTAGCAAAGGGAAATCCGAAGAGAAAACTCTAAGGATCCCCTTGCTGATGCCCAGTATATGTGAAGATGACAAAAATCAAATATAACCTAAAAATAGAAAAAGGCGGAGATAGGCGGATCAAGGCCGCCGAATGACATCATACCAAGGGGTATGTGTCGGAAGGGGTACTCCGCCTCTAAATATAAAAGTGTCAACATGTACAAACATGATAGCAAGGGAAAATTAGTAATAAAATCCGGAAAAATCATAGAAAATGAAGAATAGAAGGAAATGAGGTGGGGAAAAATATAGGACGAACATAAAAAATAGGAAAAACACACAGGGCACCCCCCTAGTCCCCTTACATCACCCCCTCTCTAAGATGCATCGCCCCGATGCATTCGAAATTGCATACGACCAAAGTCCGTGACTTGAATGCGACGCAGTGCAGCAGTGTGCCATCGGTGGAATTCCTTGATTAACCGAGGGGCATTTACGTCAGACTCTTCGACCCATGAGTTCTCCTCATACCCATAACCCTTCCAATGTACCAAATACTGGAGTTTTCCTCAATGCAAACGGCTGTCCAAGATTGACTCGACTTTGTATTGGGGTTCTCCCTCGATCACTGTAGGTGGTGGTGGTGGGTGTGAATGGCGTCCCGGGAACAGATCTGGGGGAGCTGGAAGCAATTTGACGACATGGAAGATGGGATGGAGTCTGGACATGGAGGCTGGGAGGCGTAGACGATAGGCATGTGTTCCAATGCACTTGACAATGGGGAAAGGTCCCAAGAAGCGATGAGCGAGTTTCTTGGATGGACGTGTAGTGGAGATGTCACTGGAGTCAAGATAAACTCGATCACCAACCTTGTACTGAGGGGTTGGGGAGTGGCATTGGTTGTAAAATCATGCCATGTCATCCTTCGCCTTTGCTAAGGCTGCCCTTGCCTCCTCCAAGCTATCCCTCATGCGTTCTGTGAACTCATTCACCGTCTCGATGTGTGAGGGAGTTTGGCGAGGTTCAAATCCCATGCGTGGATGTCGTCCAGTGTCTAAGAGGAAAGGGGTCTGTTGAGTGGAAGCATGGACATGGTTGTTGTATCCGAACTTGGCCAAAGGAAGGAGATCATCCCAATCGTCCTGGCGTTCATTGACAAAGAGGCGGATGTACTGCTCCAGTTCCTGGTTGACTCGCTCCATCTGGCCATCAGTTTGTGGGTGATAAGCGGTTGAAGTGAGGAGTTTGATCCCCAGGAGTCGGTACAGCTCACAAGTGAACTCTGCCATGAACTGAGGGCCACGATCTGAGAGGAAGGCACCAGGAAGTCCATGTAATTTCCACACGTGGTGGAGGTAGAGTCGAGCGGCACCTAGGGCACTGACAGTGGTATGAGTGGGAATGAAGTGAGCGCGTTTTCCCACTGAGTCAACTGTGCACATCACCGCATCAAACCCATTTGACTCTGGCAATTCCACCACAAAGTTGACACTGACGACATCCCAACGAAGGAAGAGGGTGTAGCTCACCAATAGGCTTGCGACGAGGAACCTTGGTGCGTAAGCAAAGGTCACAAGTGCGACAATACTGACCAATGAGCTGTGACATTTGTGGCCACCAATAGTTCCGTGAGGTGAGCTCCAAGGTCTTCCAGCGTCCGGGGTGGCCAGCAATCTGTGAGTCATGGTGTTGGGATATGATGCACCGGCGAAGGTCTGGGTCATTGGGAACATAGATGCGATCCCTGAAATACAACAAGTCCTCCTTTTCAGCCCACTCTACCGCATGTAAGGAAAGGGTCGATCCCTTCCTCAGTTCTTTAACAGCTCGGGCGACAACATCCTCATGTAAACCGCTACAGTTTGTGCGACGAATGTCATGTAGGATGTCCCGCTCCTCGCCCTGGGGTGCAATGCCTTCCAGTGCCCAAATGGTGAACAGGTCTGGCTGCAACAGCACAATGTTTTGGTTGTCACCGCTGCCATCCCCATGGTCTGCACGTCGGGATAGGGCATCGGTCTTCCCCATGCTGCGACCCGGATGGTGGTGCAAGGAGAAGTCGAATCTAGATAGATACAGGGACCAACAAGCTTGACGACGGTTCAATTTCTTGGCCATCATGAAGTACTCGAGATTCTTGTGATCTGTCCAAATTTCCACCTTGTGTTGGGCACCCTCGAGGAAGTGTCCCCACTCCTCAAGCGCATGCATTATCTTGTCATGGATCTCGTAGTTTCGCTCCACAGCACTAAGGCTTTTGGAGTAGAATGCAACAGGATGCCACTTCTGGTCCTCCGGAGACTGCTGAGACAACACGGTCCCCGTCGCAAAGTCAGAACTGTCGGCTTCTACACAAAAAGGACACAAATCGTCAGCAAAGGTAAGGATTGGACTGGAAGTGACCATCTCCTTAAGCTTTTTGAATGCCCCCTGTTGTGCATTATCCCACCTCCATGCCTCCTTTCCTGTCAAGTCGAACAGTGGTCGTGCATGATGTGAGAAATCCTTGATAAAACACCGATAGAAATTGATGAAGCCCAGGAAAGACTGCACCTCCTTCTTGTTTGTGGGCGTTGGCCAAGCTGTGACCCCATTTACCTTGATAGGATCCATCTCCACTTGACCCTCCGAGATAATCAGGCCGAGGTACTCGATCTTGGTCCTTTCGAACTCGCATTTGTCCTGACAAAGGTAGAGTTTGTACCCTCGAAGTCGCTCTAGGACGAGGCGCGTGATGCGACGGTGCTCTTCAACCGTGCAAGTGAAGATGAGGATGTCATCGAGATAGATGCAGACAACGCCTTCAAGGATTTTTTTTTTTTTTTTTTTTTTGGGTCAACAATTTATAACGCAGGGCTCGATCGCAGTCCGCGGAGCAGGATACAAACTTGGGTACTACTGTAACTACGCTTCCCCTCCCCCATATCCTACCCAGGTCCTCGTTTTAGCCACTTTAGGCGGGCAGTGCCACAGACGTTGGCCTCTCAGCCAGGAAAGGCAATAATCTGGAGGGGGAGCCCCCCCTCCCAAAGCTAGCCATTAACTCGTCCACCAGTGCAGAACGGTCCCCCAGCCACATATCCAACCGAAGTCAGATCAGGCGCGGCCGTGTTAATTCACTGTAAATCCCCCCTTGCGGGAGGAATAACCATCTGCATGCTCCTGGCCAGCGAGGATTGACCACCCCAGACGAATGAGGTGGACCATCACCGCACTCCCGCACGAGTGACAGAGATGTGGTAGCTGGTTGTTCACCTGGTTATTCACCGGAACTACCGTGGATAGGGGGCCAAGGCCCCCTTCGAGTAGATGCCGTCGAGGGCATACGCTCGGTAACAACGTCCCCCCCGCAGCGGGGAGAAGGTAGAGGGAAGCGACAAACTGTCACTATCCCGATATCGGCCACCAACTAATTGGTGGGAGTAGATGTGGGGGGGTGACACCCCCCTTTCAGTAGCGGCGCTGCTGTGCTCGAGGACCTCGAGGACGGCGGCGTCGTGATGAGGACGAGGGTTCCCCATGATGGAGCTCTGCATGAGCTGCCTGCCTAGCCGCGTAGGAAGCCCTGAAGGCTGCCAGTGACGTGAGGTCGAGAGGCAATCCGGCAGCTGCTAGTTCTGCCGACATTGGCTCAGACAATCGCCAGGTGGTCGTGAATAGTTCCCAGGCCATCTGACACCATGCGTTCCTCTCAATGAGCGGAACGGCGGATACTTGGACGGTACCGACAAAAATCGTCATAGCCTCCAGTAAATGTAGAAAGCCATGAGAGGTGGACGTTATGTCCACCCTCTCATCTCTCGACAATGGAGGCTCATCCTCCACCAACTCTGGGATGGCGGATGAACCCGGTGATGTGGGGAGGGGCGGCGCAGATTGCTCCTGCTGCCCCTCCAGATAGAGGAGCTCGGCAATGCCGAGCTCTTGATTGTTGTTGGCCTCGAGCCCAAGCTCGAGAGCCAGATCATGCACCTCATCAGCTATCACTTGTGATGCCAAGAAGCGGTTTATGGTCTCTTGCGAGGCTAGCTCGGTGAGACCCGGAATGAATTCGACGTCTTCGCCGGTGGCAGAGCCGTCATCGTCGTCTGGCAGGTTGGAGGAGTCATCCTCCGCCCAAAGATTGTGGAACTGGTTAGCCACATCAGAGTCCCATCCGCTCAGGGAGACGTGTCCGAACTCTGGGAGGTAGTTGTCGTCGAAGTCTGCGAAGTCGGCGTTTGTGTATAGGAGGGGGTCGCCAAGAGCCGCCTGGTGTCGAGTTCGCGCTCTACGGTTTGTAGAGGGCATTGAGGATGATTTAGCACAAGTAGATGACGGTAGAAGTCAAGATACGTAGCGTGATAACGATAACAGACGGTCCCTTATCTCAATTCCGGGTCCACCCGACACAGCCTCCAGATGCTCCGAGGGGGCAGACAGGCCGCAAATCCTGCTGCAGATTGGGAGGGGCAATTGAACCCGGTTCCGAACACCTCGAGGGTGTGAGTGCCGGAGGTAAAGAGTCAGTGGTAAGTAGCAGCCACCAGAGTGTTGACCTAGCCACCAGGGGGCACCATCGCCCGGCCCCTTTTAATGATGGTGTATTCCAATGGGTAGTCAGTGTAGCAGGTCTCTAGATGTAGAAACTCACGCAGCATGGAGGTAGGAAGCCTCCCAGACGACCCACAATCCAGTGAAACTGTCCCTCCTCCTGAACCAGACCTCCCCCAGCTAAACGAATGCGACGACTTGGGCGAGCGTTGAAGTAGGCATCCCACACCCACTCTAAGCCCCCATAGGGGCCCAGACTACTCTTTCATTGCCAACACTCACCTAACCAGGATCCTCGAAGCCGAGGAGAGCGAGACGAATAGCAGACACTGTCAAAAACAGTGACCGGGGCATCCACAGAGATCGGATGGACGGATCTCTTAGCAAATCAGCGCAGGCCTGGAGACGCCGAGAGCGTTCGTGATGGCGAAATCCGATCGAAAATCGGACCAAAATTGAAGTGTCGACGTCGCGTGCAACGTTGAGCAGAGGTGTTTACCACTATTTATGGTGGTTGTAACAAGTCAAGGAGCGCTGGATGGGCCGACATGCTGCTGTATGTCCGCTAGCTTGTCGGTTGGAAGTTCAGGGAAGGCCTTGGCTAATCGCACAAGGCCGTCCATGGAAGTGTTAGGTGCTCGCCCTCCAGGGAAGCGAGCAACCTGAGCAAAGGTCCCCCTGCCCAAAGGCCTGGTGGACCAGTTCACGGGGGGAGGTGGACCTCGACCCCATGATGCAGAAACTCCCCCTGCTGGGGGTTTGGGAAGAGGTTGAGCCCCTTTCGGGCCTCGAGTCCTCGCTGATTTGTGAGGGGGGGGGCGTTGCCCATCCCATCCCTCCAGATAATCCACATTGGGATCATTGGTGACAGTGCCCAACCTAGGTCGTTTACTGCCCCCTGTCATTCTATCGATTGCTCCCCGGAGCGTAGCGCCTCCAGAGTTGCGGTCAATACCAGCCTCGGCAGCTGCTACCAGCACCGAGCCCAGTTGTTCAGCGATGAGCTGCCGTTCCTCAGCAGTCGGTCGTCTGGATCCCGTCCTGTTAAGAACCACTCGGAATCCTGCAGCATACTCTCCCAGGTCTTTGGCGAAGGTCTGGGGTCCACTCCAGTCGTCGCTAGCCATCTCCGTGTCCTGAATGACGTGGGAAGAGAGATTATCGGCCACTTCATCAGCCCACGAAGCAGGTGTAGAAGGGGTAGCCGGAGGTGCAGGAGACGCTGTTGCATCCCTGGAAGATAACGCTGGCATGCTGAAACGCTGTGCTCGCGGAGTGACGATGCCCGCCCCATAGGGGGAGGGAGTTGGAGATCCTCTTTGGGTCCTGTGAGGGCCCACTGAGGGTGCATTCTGTGTGGACCTGCGGCTCGAAGAGAGCCGCAGGGAGTCAATTGGGTCGTCGCCAGGAGTTCTGGGCGTACCGGATCTGGAAGGTCTCCCCTCGTCCATCGCTTCGCCCGATCTCCCCCCTCTTCTAGAGAACGTTTCTGACATGCGTTGGTAAGATGCTGGTTATACCGGATCGCAGGGATCAAGGACGGATTGAGCTGCAAAAGTTGAAAACGGTGTCGACGAAGTTTTTTGTGGCTGTGCACATCGCGGTAGGAAGACAAGAAGCGATGACCGAAATGGATTCATTCTCTGGGGATTCAACTGACAAGACTTCAAAGTGGTTATGGACAGGCAGTGAGGGCATACGATTCACTCGCTGCGAATAGGAAAATCCTGCTCCTCTACAACTTCCAACTTAATCTCCTCTGCAACTTGATCCTTCACTTCCTCAACATCTACAAGCGCCAACAAATCTTGCAGGAGTTTGTCTCGTCCCTCGGGGGTGAGCATGCGGATATCCTGACAATGGGGACACACTCCAGCCCTGTGTCCAGGTTCCCCACAATGGTAGCAGAGATCCAACTTACGTGCACGGCTGCGGGCTGCATCAACATCCATTGGTACTGGGACATTGACAGCTGGTGTGGGAGTTTGACAAACAGGAATGGGGTTAGGGCGGGGGAGGCTTCAATTGAAGGTGTAGGGCATATGAGTGGTAGTTGGAGCATGGAATGCAGCATTAAATGCCGCATTTGTATGCTCCTTGACTTGTTACAACCACCATAAACAGTGGTAAACACTCCTGCTCGATGTTGGTAGCAACATCGAGACTCCAATTTTCGTCCGATTTTCGATCGGATTTCACCATCATGAACGCTCTCGGCGTCTCCAGGCCTGCCCTGATTTGCTAAGAGATCCGTCCATCCGATCCCTGGGGATGTCCCGGTCATTGTTTTTGACAATGGCTGCTATTCGTCTCGTTCCCCTGTGCTTCGAGGATCCTGGCTAGGTGAGTGGTGTCTATGAAAGAGTAGTCTAGGTCCCTATGGGGGCTTAGAGTGGGTGTGGGATGCCTGCTTCAACGCTCGCCCAAGTCGACGCACTCGTTTAGTTGGGGGAGGTCTGGCTCAGGGGGAGGGACATCGTTACTGGACTGCTGGTTGTCTCTGGGGCTTCCAACCTCCATGCTATGTGAGTCACTACTACTAGGGACAAGCTACACTGACTACCTGTTGGAATACACCGTCGCTAAAAGGGGCCGGGTGACGGTGCCCCCTGATAGCTAGGTCGATGCTCTGGTGGCCGCACTTCACCACCAACTCCTCACCTCCGGTGCTCACTCCTCTGGGGTGTTATGACCCGGGTTCAATCTTCTCCCACCAGGCAACAGGATGCGCGGCCTGTTCGCCCCCTCGGAGCATTTGGAGGCTGTATCGGGTGGACCTGGAACTGAGATAAGGGGCCATCTGTTATCAACCTTACGCTACGTACTTTGACTGCTGTCGTCATTTACCTGTGCTAACTCACTCTCAATGCCCAAATGGCTGAACAGAGACCAAACCACACGCTGGGGCCTTCATGACCCCACCTTGATTACAGGTGACATCGTTGGTGATGATGCCCAAGACTACGACACCCAGTTCTCACAGAATGAACTGGAGGTAGCAGCTGCCCTAGGCAGTTTGAGATCTGTGGGCCGGGGAGGACCTCCCCGACCCTGACGACTACGTGGACTCTCTTGCTAGGCAGGAGGCCCTCGCTTACACTGCACGCTGCGTATTTCGATCACTAGCATCATATACCAGTACTAACTTGCTCCTGATGCCCAAGTGGACAATCAGAGACGATTGTTCCAACGATCCTATGCCTCCGGCAGCTGTTCCAGCTTCCTATGCCAACAGCTCTAGCAGAGCTCCAATCTGGGGAACCCTCGTTCCCAGTACAGTGCCGTCATCATCACAGATGGCCGTGCTGCTACTTGTGTGGGGCATCCTGCTCCACACCCATCACCGCCAGTCCGCTGGCTGCTGTTGGGTTGGTGACAAATGTCGCTACCCTTTACGTTCTCCCCACTGTGGGGGGGAAATTGCTATCAAGTGCATGTGCTGGCAGTGCATTTGCTCGAGGGGGGCTTTGGCCCCCTGCTTACGGCGGTTCCGGTGAATAACCAGGTGAACAACCAGCTGCCACATTACTGTTACTCGTGCATGACACGGTGATGGTCCACCTCGTTCATCCGGGGTAGTCAATCCTCGTTGGCTGGGAGTATGCGGACGGTTATTCCTCCCGCAAGGGGGGATTTACGGTGAATTGACACTGCTGCGCCTGATCTGACCTTGGTTGGATATGTGGCTGGGGGACCGCTTCGCACCAGCTGACGATCTAATGGCTAGCTTCGGGAGGGGGTCTCCCCCTCCAGATTATTGCCTTTCCTGGCTGAGAGGCCAACGTCTGTGGCACTGCCCACCTAAAGTGGCTAAAACGAGGACCTGGGTAGGATATGGGTGAGGGGAAGCATAGTTATAGTAGTACCCAAGTTTGTATCCTGCTCCGCAGACTGCGATCGAGCCCCGCATTATAAATTGTTGACCCAAAAAAAAAAAAAAAAAGAGGCCTTCTCGCTGATCGATGATGCCGGAACGGCAAAAACAGAGATCAAGAATCTCAAGCAAGGTTCAGAGAACCTTGAAGAATACGTGGTGAACTTCCACATCCTGAAAGACAGGACAGGAATCACAGAAGATGCAGCCATGATCGAGTACTTCATGGATGGACTGCATCCCGAATTACTGAAGAGGGTACACACAATGGAGACAGTGCCCAACACACTCGAAGGCTGGATAAAGGCAGCTTCGAAATACGAAGGCCAATGGAAATGGGCCATGGCAATCCTGGGGAAGACTAGGCAAAACCAGATGACAAAAGAAACGACAAAGAAAGGACAGCCCTCTCTCAACATCAACCAACTGATGAACCAAGAACGCGTGGAACACCTCCGAAGGGGATTGTGTTTCATCTGCCACCAACTGGGACACCGATCGTCCGACCACAGGGATGGAAAGAACCCCACTCAGACAGGGTCAGCACCTCCTCCCTACTGAAACCGCTTCACCCAGAAGAAGACTGGGGTGGACACCTACCAGAAGATCCGCACGATGCTGGATGAACTAGATGAAGAAGAAAAGGAACGAGCCCTCAACCTCATGGAGGAATCAGGTTTTTAGAGCAGCGGCCTGATACGATGCCAGTCACCGCTGAAATTTCCGTAGGGTCTGTACTCTTAGCTACCATGAATAGACAATCTATGCCCCTGTCTATTCAGGTAGCTGAGTCAGACAACAGAAAAGACATCGCAACGAATGTGCTCCTCGACTCTGGAGCAGGAGGAGTCTTTATTGACTCAAAATTTGTCGAACAAGAAGGGATCAAAGCATATCCCTTGGGCTACACCATCCAGGCCACAAATGTAGATGGAACTCTGAACAGGCAGGGAATGATCACGAGATACATGAGGGGAAGGCTCCACATCAATGGACGGAGCTACCCAATGAAATACCTAGTCGCTGGACTAGGCAAAGAATTGGTGATCCTGGGCCTGTCGTGGCTACGGGAGGTGAACCCGATTATCGATTGGAAGAAAGGAACTCTTGAGTTCCGAGACAAAGAATGACGGGCTCAAATCCAACGGATCTTGGAGAAGACAAGAAGAGCCAAACAAGCCCTCCCGAACACCCTAAAGCTCCCCAGGGTCGACACTGAAAGGGAAGCACCCAACGACAAACTGGCACGAATTCGATGCATCGTGGCCAAAACAAGACAAAGGCTCTCTGAAGAGAAAGAGAGGAGCCTCACCCGAGCCAAAGTGGCTGTGGCAAAAACCAGGGAGAGACTCTCCGAAGAAAGGCAGAGAAACCTTGCCCGAGCCCGATTGGCCATGGCAAAAATGAAGGAAAGGCTTTCTGAGAAGAAAGCCAAAGAACTAAATTCCACCCAGATAGCTGTCACAAAAACCAGGAGCAGCAACACTCCTAAAGAAACCAGAAACCTTGAAGCAGCACGACGTGCTGTCACCAAAACCCGAGAGACCCAGAAGAAGAAACAACTGGAAAAGGGTAAAAACAATGAATGCAACAGGGCACGACAAATTGTGCAAAAGATGAAGGAACTGCTGACCTCCACAGGGGAGGAAAGCACCGGCAAACGACACTCGAACACGGCATTACAAAATAAGACAAAAGACCCTCATCAGGAGGCTACCCTGATATGCAATCGTGGAACCCCAGGTTATGGTACTAACGACACCGGAATATCTATGCCCAAGGAGACTCCACCTCAAGTAAAGATTGAAGAGGTACCTGACAAAGAACTACTGGCAGACACGGACATGGACATACGAATGACGAACCAGACCCCCAAACAAGACACAATCGAGGATGACTCGGTGTTGATTGCATATGTGCGAGGTGAACCAGTCATTGGCCTATTTGGACCAGACATAGAACTGCCCCTGACAGAGGAACATCGAGAGCTGACACACAGATACATCTGAAAAATGAACACGATCAGCAGGCTCACGAAAGGCAAGGGCTCCCCACGGTACCTACTCAACTCGGACATATGGATCAGAGCAAAGACATCCATATCCCAACGACTAGCGCACGAGCAAGAGGAGGGAAAGGAGACTAGCCAACAGACCCTGGACGATTTACTGCCACCGGAATACCAGAAGTACAGACAGGTATTCGAGAAAGCCACATCCGAACAATTCCCGGAATCAAGACCGTGAGATCACACAATCGACCTGAAGGAAGGCTTTGTACCGAAGGATTGCAAAGTCTACCCATTGACGCCGAAAGAACAAGAGAAACTCAATGAGTTTCTAGATGAAAACCTGGAGAAAGGATACATCCAACCGTCGAAATCACCCATGGCATCCCCGTTCTTCTTTGTGTCAAAGAAGGACTCTGACGCTCTGCGACCTTGCCAAGACTATCGCTATCTGAATGAAGGAACGATCCGGAACAACTACCCCCTGCCACTGATCGGAGACCTCTTGGACAAGCTAAAGGGAGCAAAATTTTTCACGAAACTCGATATTCAATGGGGATATCACAATGTATGGATAAAGAAAGGAGACAAGTGGAAAGCAGCATTCAAGACTAACCAAGGGCTATTCGAGCCAATGGTGATGTTCTTTGGGCTGTGCAACTCACCGGCAACATTCCAGGCCATGATGAATGATCTCTTCCAAGATATGCTAGATGAAGGATGGCTTGTCATCTATATGGACGACATCCTGATCTTCTCGAAGATGGAAGAGGAACACCGGATAAGGACTGAAAGGGTCCTCGAACGACTACAACAATGCGATCTCTACCTGAAAATAGAGAAGTGTAAATTCAACGTACAGGAAGTCGAGTTCTTGGGCATGATCATCAGACCCAATTTTTTTTTTTTTTTTTGGGTCAACAATTTATAACGCGGGGCTCGATCGCAGTCCGTGGAGCAGGATACAAACTTGGGTACTACTGTAACTACGCCTCCCCTCACCCACATCCTACCCAGGTCCTCGTTTTAGCCACTTTAGGCAGGCAGTGCCACAGACATTGGCCTCTCAGCCAGGAAAGGCAATAATCTGGAGGGGGGCCCCCCCTCCCGAAGCTAGCCATTAACTCGTCCACCAGTGCAGAACGGTCCCCCAGCCACATATCCAACCGAAGTCAGATCAGGCGCGGCCATGTTAATTCACTGTAAATCCCCCCTTGCGGGAGGAATAACCGTCTGCATGCTCCTGGCCAGCGAGGATTGACCACCCCAGACGAATGAGGTGGACCATCACCGCGCTCCCGCATGAGTGACAGAAATGTGGTAGCTGGTTGTTCACCTGGTTATTCACCAGAACTACCGTGGATAGGGGGCCAAGGCCCCCTTCGAGCAGATGCCGTCGAGGGCATACGCTCGGTAACAACGTCCCCCCCGCAGCGGGGAGAAGGTAGAGGGAAGCGACAAGCTGCCACTGTCCCGATATCGGCCACCAACTAATTGGTGGGAGTAGATGTGGGGGGGTGACACCCCCCTTTCAGTATCGGCGCTGCTGTGCTCGAGGGCCTCGAGGACGGCGGCGTCGTGATGAGGATGAGGGTTCCCCATGATGGAGCTCTGCATGAGCTGCCTGCCTAGCCGCGTAGGAAGCCCTGAAGGCTGCCGGTGACGTGAGATCGAGAGGCAATCCGGCAGCTGCTAGTTCTGCCGACATTGGCTCGGACAATCGCCAGGTGGTCGTGAATAACTCCCAGGCCATCTGATGCCATGCGTTCCTCTCAATGAGTGGAACGGCGGATACTCGGACGGTACCGACGAAAATCGTCATAGCCTCCAGTAAATGTAGAAAGCCATGAGAGGTGGACGTTATGTCCACCCTCTCATCTCTCGACAATGGAGGCTCATCCTCCACCAACTCTGGGATGGCGGATGAACCCAGTGATGTGGGGAGGGGCGGCGCAGATTGCTCCTGCTGCCCCTCCGGATAGAGGAGCTTGGCGATGCCGAGCTCTTGATTGTTGTTGGCCTCAAGCCCAAGCTCGAGAGCCAGATCATGCACCTCATCGGCTATCACTTGTGATGCCAAGAAGCGGTTTATCGTCTCCTGCGAGGCTAGCTCGGTGAGACCCGGAATGAATTTGACGTCTCCGCCGGTGGCAGAGCCATCATCGTCGTCTGGCAGGTCAGAGGAGTCATCCTCCGCCCAAAGATTGTGGAACTGGTTAGCCACATCAGAGTCCCATCCGCTCAGGGAGACGTGTCCGAACTCTGGGAGGTAGTTGTCGTCGAAGTCTGCGAAGTCGGCGTTTGTCGCTCCTTGACTTGTTACAACCACCATAAATAGTGGTAAACACCTCTGCTCAACGTTGCACGCGATGTCGACACTTCAATTTTTGTCCAATTTTCGATCGGACTTCACCATCACGAACGCTCTTGGCGTCTCCAGGCCTGCCCTGATTTGCTAAGAGATCCGTCCATCCGATCTCCGGGGATGTCTCGGTCATTGTTTCCAACAGTGACTGCTATCTGTCTCATTCCCCTTGGCTTTGAGGATCCTGGCTAGGTGAGTGATGTCTATGAAAGAGTAGTCTAGGTCCCTATGGGGGCTTAGAGTGGGTGTGGGATGCCTGCTTCAACGCTCGCCCAAGTCGACGCACTCGCTTAGTTGGGGGAGGTCTGGCTCAGGGGGAGGGACATCGTTACTGGACTGCTGGTCGTCTCTGGGGCTTCCAACCTCCATGCTATGTGAGTCACTACTACTAGGGACAAGCTACACTGACTACCTGTTGGAATACACCGTCGCTAAAAGGGGCTGGGTGACGGTGCCCCCTGATAGCTAGGTCGATGCTCTGGTGGCCGCATTTCACCACCAACTCCTCACCTCCAGTGCTCACTCCTCTCCTCCGGTGCTCACTCCTCTGGGGTGTTATGACCCGGGTTCAATCTTCTCCCACCAGGCAACAGGATGCGCGGCCTGTTCGCCCCCTCGGAGCATTTGGAGGCTGTATCGGGTGGACCTGGAACTGAGATAAGGGGCCATCTGTTATCAACCTTACGCTACGTACTTTGACTGTTATCGTCATTTACCTGTGCTAACTCACTCTCAATGCCCAAATGGCTGAACAGAGACCAAACCACACGCTGGGGCCTTCACGACCCCACCTTGATTATGGGTGACATCGTTGGTGATGATGCCCAAGACTACGACACCCAGTTCTCACAGAACGAACTGGAGGTAGCAGCTGCCCTAGGCAGTTTGAGATCTGTGGGCCGGGGAGGACCTCCCCGACCCTGACGACTATGTGGACTCTCCTGCTAGGCAGGAGGCCCTCGCTTACACTGCACGCTGCGTATTTCGATCATTTGCATCATATACCAGTACTAACTTGCTCCTGATGCCCAAGTGGACAACCAGAGACGATCGTTCCAACGATCCTACACCTCCGGCAGCTGTTCCAGCTTCCTGGGTGGCGATGCCAACAGCTCTAGCAGAGCTCCAATCTGGGGAACCCTTGTTCCCAGTACAGTGCCGTCATCATCACAGATGGCCGTGCTGCTACTTGTGTGGGGCATCCTGCTCCACACCCATCACCGCCAGTCCGCTGGCTGCTGTCGGGTTGGTGACAAATGTCGCTACCCTTTATGTTCTCCCCGCTGCAGGGGGGAAATTGCTATCGAGTGCATGTGCTGGCAGTGCATTTGCTCGAGGGGGGCTTTGGCCCCCTGCTTACGGCAGTTCCGGTGAATAACCAGGTGAACAACCAGCTGCCACATTACTGTTACTCGTGCATGACACGGTGATGGTCCACCTCATTCATCCGGGGTGGTCAATCCTTGTTGGCTGGGAGTATGCGGACGGTTATTCCTCCTGCAAGGGGGGATTTACGGTGAATTGACACTGCTGCGCCTGATCCGACTCCGGTTGGATATGTGGCTGGGGGACCGCTTCGCACCAGCTGACAATCTAATGGCTAGCTTTGGGAGGGGGTCTCCCCCTCCAGATTATTGCCTTTCCTGGCTGAGAGGCCAATGTCTGTGGCACTGCCCACCTAAAGTGGCTAAAACGAGGACCTGGGTAGGATATGGGTGAGGGGAAGCGTAGTTATAGTAGTACCCAAGTTTGTATCCTGCTCCGCAGACTGCGATCGAGCCCCGCGTTATAAATTGTTGACCCAAAAAAAAAAAAAAAAAAAAAAAAAGTCGGCATTTGTGTATAGGAGGGGGTCGCCATGAGCTGCCTGGTGTCGAGTTCGCGCTCTACAGTTTGTAGAGGGCATTGAGGATGATTTAGCACAAGTAGATGACGGTAGAAGTCAAGATACGTAGCGTGATAACAATAACAGATGGTCCCTTATCTCAATTCCGGGTCCACCTGACACAGTCTCCAGATGCTCCGAGGGGGCAGACAGGGCCGCAAATCCTGCTGCAGATTGGGAGGGACAATTGAACCCGGTTCCGAACACCTCGAGGGTGTGAGTGCCGGAGGTAAAGAGTCGGTGGTAAGTAGCGGCCACCAGAGCGTTGACCTAGCCACCAGGGGGCACCATCGCCCGGCCCCTTTTAATGATGGTGTATTCCAATGGGTAGTCAGTGTAGCAGGTCTCTAGATGTAGAAACCCACGCAGCATGGAGGTAGGAAGCCTCCCAGACGACCCACAATCCAGTGAATATGTTCCTCCTCCTGAACCAGACCTCCCCCAGCTAAACGAATGCGACGACTTGGGCGAGCATTGAAGTAGGCATCCCACACCCACTCTAAGCCCCCATAGGGGCCCAGACTACTCTTTCATTGCCAACACTCACCTAACCAGGATCCTCGAAGCCCAGGAGAACGAGACGAATAGCAGACACTGTCAAAAACAGTGACTGGGGCACCCACAGAGATCGGATGGATGGATCTCTTAGCAAATCAGGGCAGGCCTGGAGATGCCGAGAGCGTTCGTGATGGCGAAATCCGATCGAAAATCGGACCAAAATTGAAGTGTCGACGTCGTGTGCAACATTGAGCAGAGGTGTTTACCACTATTTATGGTGGTTGTAACAAGTCAAGGAGCGTCGATCATCAGACCCAATGAACTTGCAATGGACAACACAAAACTGGCTGGGATCAAGGACTGGCCCACACCAAGGACAGTGAAGGATGTAAGATCCTTCCTAGGATTTGGAAACTTCTATCGACGATTCATCGGACACTTCGCGGATCTGGCCAGACCACTGAATGATTTGACGAAGAAGAACCAGAAATTTGAATGGACGAACGACTGCCAGCAATCGTTTGATGCGCTAAAAAGGAAATTCAATGAAGCCCAAGTACTGCTGATGCCAGACGCAATGAAACCATTTGTGGTGGAATCTGATGCCTCAAAATTTGCAACAGGCACAGTACTCAGACAACAGGACGCCAACGGAGACTGGCACCCATGTGGCTATATCTCACATTCTTTCAATGAAGCTGAAAGAAATTACGAGATATATGACAGGGAACTACTGGGAGTGATCCAAGCGCTAGAGACATGGAGACACTACCTACAGGGGACACCGTTCCCTGTGACAGTACTGTCCGATCACAAGAACCTGTCGTACTTCTGTCAGCCACAGAAACTAAACTGACGACAGGCTAGATGGGCCATTTACTTGTCACAATTCGACCTGAAGCTACAACACGTACCAGGATCACAGATGGTACAATCTGATGCCCTATCAAGGAGAGCAGATCACATAGCCAAAGAAGACACGGATAACAAGGACAAGACCATCCTCTCTGATGAACTGTTCATCAAAACGATCAACACTGAGCTCCAGGGAGCCCTGGTCTCAGCGATAATGAAGGATGACCTCGTAAATGACGCTTTACAAGCCCTGAAGAACAATGGAACCCCCCCAATCAAGTCTGCATTGGAGGACTGGAAATTCAAAGATGGCCTGCTCTTTTTCAAAGACAGATGCTACGTGCCACAGGACGAAACCCTCCGCCGAGCAATCATACAAAAGTGTCATGACAGCATCACGACAGGGCACCCTGGACAATGGCAGATGATTGAACTGATCCGACGAGACTACTGGTGGCCAGGAATGGCCAACTTCATCAAAAAGTATGTCAAAGGCTGTGCAAAGTGCCAGCAAATGAAAGTGAATACACACCCGACGACCCCACCGCTGACACCGATATCATCCAATGCCAGCAGACCATTTGAGCTGGTAACGACAGATTTTATCATGGACTTGCCCATGATAAACGGATTTGACTCAATCATGGTCATGGTAGACCATGGTCTTACGAAGGGGATAATTTTTATTCCTTGCGCGAAGATGATCGACGCACTTGGCGCTGCAGACCTTTACCTGCGCCATTTTTTTTTTTTGGGTCAAAAATTTATAACGCGGCACCCAATCGCAGTCCGCAGTAGAGACATACAAACGAAGTACACTATGCCCAGTCCAAGTCCTCCTCCTGCTGATCTTCACACCAACCACCTAGATAGCTGCGATGACCACTAAGAAGGCCCCCTTTATCGAGTAAATTTTTTTTTTTTTTTTTTGGGTCAACAATTTATAACGCGGGGCTCGATCGCAGTCTGCAGAGCAGGATACAAACTTGGGTACTACTATAACTACGCTTCCCCTCACCCATATCCTACCCAGGTCCTCGTTTTAGCCACTTTAGGTGGGCAGTGCCACAGACGTTGGCCTCTCAGCCAGGAAAGGCAATAATCCGGAGGGGGAGCCCCCCCTCCCGAAGCTAGCCATTAGATCGCCCCCTGGAGCAAACGGTCCCCCAGCCACATGTCCGACCAAGGCCAGACCAGGCACAGCAGTGTTAATTCACCGTAAATCCCCCCTTGCGGGAGGAATAACCGTCTGCGTATTTCCAGCCAGCAAGGATTGACCACCCCAGGTGAGTGAGGTGGACCATCACCATGTTGTGCATGAGTGACAGTAGCGAGGCAGATGGTTGTTCACCTGGTTATTCACCGTAACCGCCGTAAGTGGGGGGCCGGGGCCCCCCTCGAGCAAATGCAAGCAAGTGCACGCACTCGATGACATTGTCCCCCCCGCAGCGGGGAGAAGGTATGGGGAGGCGACCCATGTCACCATCCCGATAATGGCCACCAATTGGTGCTTGGTGGCCGTGAATGTAGAGGGGGATAGGCCCCTGTACTAGTTGCGGCGCTGCTGTCCACGAGGACCTTGAGGACGATGGCACCGTGCTGGGGACGAGGGTTCCCCAGATTGAGGCTCTGATTGAGCAGTGTGCATCGCCGCATAGGAAGCCCGGAAGGCTGCCGGAGACGTGAGATCGAGAGGTGTCGGAACGGCTGCTAGTTCCGCTGACATTGTCTCAGACAGTCGCCAGGTGGTCGTGAATAACTCCCAGGCCATTTGGCGCCATGCGTTCCTCTCTGCAGGGGGAACGGCGGATGTACGGACGGTACCAACAAACATGGTCATTGCGTCGAGTTGGTGTAGCATGGCATGAGAGGTGGCTTCGATTTCCAACCTGTCATTCACAGATAGCGGCACTTCGTCCTCCACCAACTCAGGGATGGGGGGCAAAGGCGGTAATGGGGCAGGGGATGCCTCCGGATAGAAGAGCTCGGCCATGCTGAGCTCCTGTGAGTACATGTCCTTGCGTTCGAGACTGCGAGTCCATCGTTTATGTGCGACATGGACGTCCTGCGCCCACAGCACACGGTCTATCGTTTGCCTCGAGGCCAGCTTGGGGCTGCTCTCGGTGTAATTGAGGGCCTCTCGCATAGCAAGAGAGTCCTCGTCATCCTCAGGGTCGGAGAGGTCCTCTCCAGCCCATAGATCTCTGACTGCCCGTAGGGCAGTAGCTACATCCGGATCATCTTGATCGTACCAGGTGTCGTAGTCTTGGACGCCATCATCATAGATGTCGCCCGTAATCAGGGAGGGGTCGTGTAGACCCCAGCATGGTGTTTGGGCTCTGGTTCGCCGTTTAGGCATTGAGAGGGGAAGTTAATGCTAGTAGGTGATAGTAGAAATCAAGTTACGTAGCGTGCCATCGATAACGGTTGGTCCCTTATCTCTATTCCAGGTCCACCCGATACTGCCTCCAAATGCTCCGAGGGGGGGACAGGCCGCACATCCTGTCACCCAGTGGGAGAAGACTGAACCCGGGTCATAACACCCTAGAAGAGTGAGCACCGGAGGTAGAGGGTTGGTGGTGAGTAGCGGCCACCAGAGCATCGACCTAGCTGTCAGGGGGCACCATCGCCTGGCCCCTTTTAACGATGGTGTATTCCAACGGGTAGTCAGTGTAGCATGTCTCTAGTAATAGAAACTCACAGAGCATGGAGGCTGGGAGCCTCCCAGACGGCCAGCAGTCCAGTAAGAACGTGCTTTCCCCTAAGCCAGACCTCCCCCAGCTAAACGAGCGCTTCTACTTGGGCGAGCGTTGAAGCAGGCATCCCACACCCACTCTAAGCCCCCATAGGGACCCAGACTACTCTTTCATAGACATCACTCACCTAGCCAGGATCCTCGAAGCCAAGGGGAATGAGACAGATAGCAGTCACTGTTGGAAACAATGACCGAGACATCCCCGGAGATCGGATGGACGGATCTCTTAGCAAATCAGGGCAGGCCTGGAGACGCCGAGAGCGTTCGTGATGGCGAAGTCCGATCGAAAATCGGATGAAAATTGAAGTGTCGACGTCGCGTGCAACGTTGAGCAGAGGTGTTTACCACTATTTATGGTGGTTGTAACAAGTCAAGGAGCGTTTATCGAGTAAATGGATTTGCCAGTGGTAGCATACCGACAACTCAGACTTGACGACACATCCCTCGAGACTCCACAGGTATGTATGCAAGATTTAGGGGAAATTGCCGCCCCGATGTGAGCCTCTCAGCTCGGAAAGGAAGGCGTAGTTGACAGCATCGTCGTAACGCGCAGCCGACAGTGAATCTGAAAGTGCTCAGGCGCCTCCCCAAACCAGTATCTGGTGTTGTGTCCCCCCTCCCTGACAGATGCTCCTGAACACGGGTGGGCCCCCTTTATGAGGGTTAATGGACTCATCTGGTGCACTACAGCCACCCCGACATACCGATCACACTAGCCAGAACCAGACGAGGGTCATACACCCTGTGCACATGACCTATCCTGGATCCCATGCTAGTGGGGTGAACGACCCTATTGCAGGGTTCCAATAATTTGTGGAAGCCTTCGACAGTGTCTGGGCTAGCACGAGTTTCTTTGCGGTCTACTGATGGGCAGACATGTAAAACGTGATCTCGAGTTTGGATCTCGGGACCTCGACACCAGCATTGGTACTCCCCGTCAAGGGAGAAACAATGATGATACTCCCCTATGGGAGCATGGCCAGTGATCATGCGAGTTGCATGGGAGGTGTCAGTAGTGCTGTTTTCCATGACTTTCAGCCAAGGCCCACCCACCTTTGTGAGTCGAGGGTAGAGCTGGTTTCCCTCTGACTCCTTTGAGTTGGAGGAAATGCCATCCATGATACAACGGTTCAGCGAACCGTGTGTGCCAATCCTTACAAACTGACTTTTTGACTTGGTTTCTAAGGTAGTCTAGAGATGTCCGGGGGTGTCTGCCCACAGAGATCTTGGTAGATGTAGCCACATCATGAGCCATCTTGTGTATGTTCCACTCGAATTTTGAGGGGACGTGCCAGAATGTAACGTTTCTTTCTTCGCCTCTGGCTAACCAGGGACGAAGTGAGCGACAGGCGTCCAGGGCAAATATTTCCCCAGAGTGTGGTGTTGGATCCACAAGGGACTCAATGCCCACAGTAGAATCTGAGAAAATAACCAGCTTTTTGCACCCTCTGCTGCATGCAGCAGAGACGCCCAGTTGGAGAGCAAAGAGTTTGACTTCCGGGGGGGTTCTCCTCCCTGAAGCCGAGACGATGTGATCTACTTGGTCCCCTTGTCCGAAGACGAGAGCACAAGCGACAGCTTGGAATTTAGCATCGGTGGGCACAGATGCATCCACTGCAACAACGAGAGTGTCTTCCTCTACCTGGGCAGAGGCCCAGGCTTTGTCGAGGTCACTCCTGTAAGACTTCCTCGCCTTGTCCTCCTTGGAGGTGAGGCGATGAGTGGTGAAGCGAGTGGGGAACAGGTCCTTCACTCTGTTTCCAGGCGTGTTTCTTCCCCAAAGGGGTCGAATTCATCATCCGGTACAAGGGCCAGTGCTGTCGCAGAAGCGACAGACAGGCCTTGTAGTGTAAGTGTGTTGAGCACATCACCTCCCCAGAGACCTAAGTCATGAGGGTGGGTCGTGCCAACGTGTTTCGCTCCTAAGATAGCTCTCAGGGGGTGAGATAGGGCCAGCAGGGGGGTTCTGAATACCCCTCTGTCGACTAATCTGCGCAGTAACAGTTGCATGGGCAACAGTCCTGCGATACTTTCCAGTCCACCGATGGGGGTGGTACGGAAGGCACCGAGGATCCAGTGTGCAGCGATGGATTGCACCTGGGCCAGTGCTTTGATGACACCTTTGACATGTGCGCCTTTGAAGTGCCATAGTCTCAGTCCATACGTCATAATGGGTACGACGCATGAACGGTATAGAAGGCATTTCTGCATGGGGTTAAGCGCTCTCACAGAATTACTGAGCATTCCCATCGCCCTTGCCATGGTGAGGGCTTTAGTGGAGTAGAATCACGTGTGCTCCTTGAAGGAGAGCTTGGGATCAAAGAAGAAACCAAGGTACCTCCAGGTAGTCTTGGGTTTTTTTTTTTTTTTTTTTTTTTGGGGTCAACAATTTATAACGCGGGGCTCGATCGCAGTCCGTGGGTCAAGATACAAACAAGGTACTACTAAGACTACGCATTCCCTATGTCCACATCCCATACCAGGTCCCTTGCAGAAGCCACGTTACGGCGGGCGTACCAGCGTTGTCCTCTCAGACAGGAAAGGCAATAATCTGTAGGGGAGGGGCCCCCCCCACAAAGGCTAGCCGTTAGTTTGCCGTCTGGTGCTATCTCGGTCCCCCCGGCCACATATCCAACCGAAGTCAGATCAGGCGCAAGCAGTGTCAATTCACCGTAAGTCCTCCCTTGCGGGAAGAGTAACCGTCTTTCACCAGACAACGAGGATTGACCACCCCAGGTGAGTGAGGTGGACCATCACTGTGTCCACGCACAAGTGACAGTGACGAGGCAGCTGGTTATTCACCGGAACTGCCGTAGCTGGTTATTCACCGGAGCTACTGTAGGTAGGGGGTCGAGGCCCCCCCCACGAGCAAATGCTACACTGAGCATGCACTCGGTGACATATTGTCACCATCCCGACAACAGCCCTGGTGGGCGGTGAAGAGAAGGGGGGGTCCCCTTCTTCAAGCTCGGCGTGGTCGTTGGCGGGGGCCACGAGGACGTCGACGCTGTTCCGGGGACAAGGGTTCCTCGGTTGGAGGCTCTGCTGCTGGTGGAGCAGACTGAGCTGCCTGCATCGCCGCATAGGAAGCCTGGAAGGCTGCCGGAGACGTAAGGTCGAGGGGAGCTCATGCCGCACGAAGCGACTCCATCATGCTCCCTGAAAATCGCCAGGTGGTGGTGAAGAGCTCCCACGCCATCTGACGCCAAGAGTTCCTGTCGTTGAGAGGAACTGCGGACACTCGGATGGTACCTACAAAAGAGGTCATCATGTCCAGTAGATGTAGCATGGCATCAGAGGTGGCTTCGATTTCCAACCTCTGATCCCTAGATAACGGCACTTCGTCCTCCACCAGCTCGGGGATGGGGGGCCAAGGCGGTAGCGGGGCAGGGGATGCCTCCGGATAAAGGAGCTCAGCGATGCCAAGCTCCTGTGAGTATATATCCTCCTTTGGGAGGCTACGAGCCCAGCGCTTGTGTTCGACGTCGACACCAAGTGCCCATCGTACACGATCGATCGTTTTCCTCGAGGAGAGCCTAGGCCCCCCCTCGGCAAAAAGGAGAGCCTCTTGCATAGCAAGAGAGTCGTCGTCGTCATCATCATTAGGGTCGGAGAGGTCTTCCCCGGCCCATAGATCTCTAGCTGCCCTGAAAGCAGCTGCTACCTCCGATTCGTCTTGCCCGAACCGGGTGTCGTAGTCTTGGACGCCATCATCAAAGATGTCGCCCGTGATCAAAACAGGGTCGCATAGACCCCGATGTAGTGGTTGTTGGCCTCTGGTTCGCCGTTTGGGCATTGAGAGTATGTGTGTTAGTGCTAGTAGATGATGGTAAAAATCAAAATACGCAGCGTGGAATCGATAATGGCTGGTCCCTTATCTACATTCTGGGTCCACCCGATCCAGCCTCCGAATGCTCCGAGGGGGCGAGCAAGCCGCACATCCTGCTGCCTAGTGGGAGAATATTGAACCCGGGTCATAACACCCTAGAAGAGTGAGCACCGGAGGTAGAGAGTTGGCGGAGAGTGGCAGCCACCAGGGCGTCGACCTAGCCGCCAGGGGGCACCATCGCCCGGCCCCTTTTAACGATGGTGTATTCCAACAGGTAGTCAGTGTAGCATGTCTCTAGTAATAGAAACTCACAGAGCATGGAGGCTGGAAGCCTCCCAGACAACCAGCAATCCAGTGATAACGTCCCTTCTCCCTAAGCCAGACCTCCCCCAACTAAACGAGTGTGTCGACTTGGGCAAGTGTTGAAGCAGGCATCCCACACCCACTCTAAGCCCCCAGAGGGACCCAGACTACTCTTTCATAAACAACACTCACCTAGTCAGGATCCTCGAAGCCCAGGAGAACGAGACAGATAGCAGCCATTGTCAAAAACAATGACCGGGGCATCCCCGGGGATCGGATGGACGGATCTCTTAGCAAATCAGGGCACGCCTGGAGACGCCGAGAGCGTTCGTGATGGTGAAATCCGATCGAAAATCAGACAAGAATTGAAGTGTCGACGTCGCATGCAACGTTGAGCAGAGGTGTTTACCACTATTTATGGTGGTTGTAACAAGTCAAGGAGCAGCGAGGTAGTCTTGGGTTTGAGAGGTGAGTTGCCCGTATATGGGGCAAACCCTAGGTCTATTGGTAGAGGAGTGAAGCTCCTCGACCTAGAGAAGTGGAATATCTCCGATTTGTCATGTTCCAGGACAAGTCCGAGGGATGTGAATGCCTGGAAGATCCAGCCATACGCTTTCTTAAGAAGGGGGAGATTGTCCTCCAATTGTGCAGAGCAGGCGATGAGGGTACCATCGTCCACGTAAGACATGAGATTGACATCTCTGCCGACTTCGCTTCTCCTGAAGAGCTTTATAATGGGTGTTCCATTTGTAGGTCATTTTGCGACCGACGAGGTATGAATGGAAGAAATTCACCACTTGCGCAGGGAATCCCGACCGAGAGATTATCTCCAGTAAGACCTGATGGTTTAGGGAGGGGAAGAACTGGGCGATGTCAAATGCGACAACGCTAGTTTTGAGACCCTGAGCCCATCCTGCCCTGACGAGATGGGTAAGGTAAATACCTGCATCCTCTGTGGAACGCTGGGCGACTCCTCCGAACTGGTTTTGCTTGAAGGCCTCGTGAGCCACACCGTCAAACTGAAGCCGCCTAGCCAGCATCTTTTCAACCAATTTTCCCAGAGTGTTCAGTAGCACAATGGGCCTGAATGACTTTGGAGTAGAGTAGTTAGGTTTTCCTGGTTTCGGGATAATGACTGACAGGGATTCCTTGAAATGTGCTGGCCAGTGGCCAGCAGTGATGCACGCCTCAGCGATGTGGGTGATGAGACCTGCCACCTCAGGGTTGCTACACCAGTGTTTAAGGTGCACCCATGTAACATGATCGGGGCCTGGAGCGGAACAGGAGGAGCATGCACAAAGTGCTTCTTTCATTTCCATAATGGAGAACAGGACCCAGGCCCTTTCAGGCACCGGATCCAGATTGTTTAAGATGTTCAGATCGACTACTTGGTCCGAAGCAGCATTGTATGAGCCATCAAGGGCAGCCCATAATGAATCAAGATCGTTGCAAGGTTCTCCCCGAAAGGAGATTGCCTCGAATGATGGTAGGTTTCTTTGACGAGTCCAGGACATAAGGTCCCAGGATCGTCTGTTCATGGTAGCCACTTCTTGGATATGATCATCGAAGAAGTCGCGTTTTGCGTGTCGCATGACTTTGTGGTACAACTTCCAGTCCCCCTCATCTCGAGTGGCTCTGTAAGCGTCTAGTGCACCTTTGCATTCGTCAGTCCACCATCCTTTGGATGACTTGCCTAGGCGGGATTCCTTGGCATGGTTATCCCACGCCTTGTTTAAAATCATTGATATTGCCAAAACAACATCATCGATCTCTGCTGAAGTATTTCTGTGCCACTGAAGCCATGGATTTAAAGTGGAGGAGACAGCATCGAGATACGATGCTTCCTCCTGGGATCCTTTTTTGATCGACCACTTGGTGACCGGGACCAGGGATCCCAGGCCAGGTAGTGTCAGTGTCAGAGGAGCGTGGTCAGATGTGCCCCTGGCTTCTGGGACAATATCGCAATACAACACAAATCTTAGATCCGTGGGTATAAACATTAGGTCGATCACCGTGGGGTGAAAGCCCTGTTGTGGGGGAAAGTGGGTGGGTCCCTCCACAGTGGGGAGGGCCCTCATTAGGCCTAGTGCCATTGCCGTTTCCACTAAGTGGTCAGCATGGATGGAGTGTTCAGGCCCCTGGGGGTCCCAGGAGGCGTGCCTCACATTGAAATCGCCACACATGAAGTGTAGTCATGGGATCATCATGACACTTTCGTACAAGATAGTGATGGCCGAGTGTTGGCTGTCCGAATAGACGTTAGCGAGTAGCATGACATCTTCCCCTATTCCCAAGGAAAAGAGAAGGATGTCATGATCATCGATCAGATCTCAGCGGAGACCTGGTCTGAGATTAGCGATGCTATTCGCAAAATAAACAGTGACGCACGGAGGGGTGTCGATCCCTGATGGTCGCACCAAAGTCCCCCAATTGGGGCTCATCAGTGCGCCAATAACTTCTTCCCCTTCCTTATTATGGGCAGAGGGGGCGTGTCTTACTAGTCTCCAAGGAGGCTCTTGAATGAATAGCAAATCATAATCATCTACGAAGTCTGCCAGTAGCGAGTCCATGTAACCCCAATTTCTGTTTACATTTTGACTAAATATGCGTAATTGTGGGGTAGATCTAAGTCTGTCCCTCATTTACATTCGGCCACCGCGTCCTGCGGGATGGTAAGTAGGGGGGGAGCAAGAGTTATGTCTCACACTCACCTTGTCATAGCGAGCTTTGATCCAGTCCCGATCAAAGCAATGTCACCAGAAATTGCACCGACGATTGTCGGATGCGTGGTTCTTCCAGCAGTTTAGACATCTAGCTGGGTGAGGACAGGCAACCCCCTCTGGGGTGGCTGGGACTGGGGGTTTTTTTTTTTTGGATCAGAATTTATAACGTGGGGCTCAAATGCAGTCCACGGAGCAGGGTACAAACTTGGGTACTACTCTATCTACACGTTCCCCTCACCCATCTCCCACTCAGGTCCCCGTTTTAGCCACTTTAGGCGGGCAGTGCCACAAACGTTGGCCTCTCAGCCAGGAAAGGCAATAATCTGGAGGGAGAGCCCCCCCTCCCGAGGCTAGCCATTAGATTGTCCACTGGAGCAAAATGGTCCCCCAGCCACATGTCTGACCAAAGCCAGACCAGGCGCAGCAGTGTTAATTCACCATAAATCCCCCCTTGCGGGAGGAATAACCATCTGCGTATTTCCAGCCAACAAGGGTTGACCACCCCAGATGAATGAGGTGGACCATTACCATGTCATGCATGAGTAACAGTGATGTGGCAGCTGGTTGTTCACCTGGTTATTCACCAGAACCACCATAAGCAGGGGGCCAAGGCCCCCCTCAAGCAAATGCCAGAAGGTGCATGCACTCAATGACATCATCCCCCCCGCAGCGGGGGGAAGGTATAGGGTAGCGACAAAGTGTCACCATCCCGACAGTGGCCACCAGTCACTTGGTGGGCGTGAGTACAGAGGCATAGGCCCCTGTTCTAGTTGCGGCGCTGCTGTCCACGAGGACCTTGAGGACAACGGCGCCGTGCTGGGGACGAGGGTTCCCCAGATTGAGGCTCTGATCGAGCAGCTTGCATCGCCGCGTAGGAAGCTTGGAAAGCTGCCAGTGACGTGAGATTGAGAGGTGTTGCAGCAGCTGCTAGCTCCGCTGACATTGTCTCAGATAATTGCCAGGTGGCTGTGAATAAATTCCAGGCCATTTGGTGCCATGCATTCCTCTCTGCAGGGGGAAAGGCGGACACATGGACGGTACCAACAAACATGGTCATCGCATCCAGTTGATGTAGCATGGCATGAGAGGTGGCTGCGATTTCCCACCTCTCATTCACAGATAGCGGCACTTCATCCTCCACCAACTCAGGGATGGAGGGCAAAGGCAGTGATGGGGCAGGGGATGCCTCCAGATAAAGGAGCTCAGCAATGCCGAGCTCCTGTGTATACATGTCCTCGTGCTCGAAGCTGCAAGTCAGTTGTTTATGTGCAACATGGACATCTTGTGCCCACAGTACATGGTCCATTGTTTGCCTCGAAGCCAGCTTGGGGCTGCTCTCGGTGTCATTGAGGGCCTCCTGCATAGCAAGAGACTCCTCATCATCATCAGGGTCAGAGAGGTCTTCTCTGGCCCATAGATCTCTAACTGCCTTTAGGGCAGCTGCTACCTCCAGATCGTCTCGTTTGTACCGGGTGTCGTAGTCTTGGACGTCATCATCAAAGATGTCGCCCATAATCAGGGGGGGGGCGTGAAGCCCCCGGTGTGGTGGACGGCCTCTGGTTCGCCGTTTGGGCATAGAGGGTGAGTTAGTGCTAGTAGATGATGGTAGGAATCAAAATATGCAGTGTGAAATTGATATCGGCTGGTCCCTTATCTCCATTCCGGGTCCACCCAATACAACCTCCAAATGCTCCGAGGGGGCGAGCAAGCCGCACATCCTGCTGCCTAGTGGGAGAAGATCGAACCCAGGTCATACCACCCTAGAAGAGTGAGCACCGGAGGTAGAGGGATGGTGGTGAGAAGCGGCCACCAAGGTGTAGGCCTAGTCGCCAGGGGGCACCATCACCCGGCCCCTTTTAGCGATGGTGTATTCCAATGGGTAGTCAGTGTAGCATGTCTCTAGTAGTAGAAACTCACAGAGCATGGAGGCTGGAAGCCTCCCAGATGACCAGCAGTCCAGCGAGAATGTCTCTCCTCCTAAGCCAGACCTCCCCCAGCTAAACAAATGCAACGACTTGGGCGAGCATTGAAGTAGGCATCCCACACCCACTCTAAGCCCCCATAGGGACCCAGACTACTCTTTCGTTGACAACACTCACCTAGTCAGGATCCTCGAAGCCCAGGAGAACGAGATGGATAGCAGACACTGTCAGAAACAGTGCCCGAGGCATCCCCAGAGATCGGATGGACGGATCCCTTAGCAAATCAGGCCAGGCCTGGAGATGCTGAGAGCGTTCGTGATGGCGAAATCCGATCGAAAATCGGACGAAAATTGCAGTCTCGACATTGCTACCAACATTGAGCAGGAGTGTTTACCACTGTTTATGGTGGTTGTAACAAGTTAAGGAGCGATGGGGGTTCGCTTTTGCATTCCCATTGCAACATCTGGCCAGAGCATGGTGGTGCTCCTTGCAGTGTGGGCCTGCGCAGATCAGACACTTTGACTGCAGTGCTCTGCATGCTGGGGTGGGGTGTCCCCATTTCCAGCATCGTTGGCATAACAGCAACCCAGGGTTCGCCCTGGCTGCCCTAACATAAGCGACATAGCATCCAAACTGGATGCCATGCCCGATGAGAGCTTTTGCTCATGCACCACTAACCGAGTCAGCGATGTTGAGGTAGACAGTGCATGTGTCTGACATCTTCAAATCACGTACTACCCGAGGGGGGACTTGCAGCACGGTAAGGTCAGAGATGCCTGACTTCCCGAGGTGTGTGATCACAATGTCAGGCATAATGGCCTTGTCGTTAGCAATATATGGAACGTCAACCAATTTGAGGTACAACGTAGACGTAGGTAACGCCGCATCCACTTGCAGCGCAAAGAGGAAGGCCTTGTGAGCCGCCTCCTTGAAACACTGTAGGTCCTCCTCGGAGGTGACTATGTCAGTAGACACTGAGATGTTCCCAGCGTGTAGGGTAGCGGACTGGGCCACAAGTTTAGAGTGGTGCAGTGCAAGAGTGGTCCTGACATGGTCGAGGAAGTCAGCAGGGTTTGCTCCCTCCTCTAAGGGGGGGCAAACGTGAACAAGGACCTGTCGTCTAGATGGGCCATGGACAGTGGGCGAGGGCTTTGCAGCCTTTGGCCTGGAGGGGCCGATGTGCTGTTGAATATCAGCCAACTTGTCAGTAGGAAGTTCAGGGAAGGCTTTGGCTAAGCGCACAAGGCCATCCATGGAAGTGTTAGGTGCTCGCCCCACAGGGAAGCGAACGACCTGAGCGAAGGTCCCCTTGCCTGAGGGCTTGGTCGACCAGTTCATGGGGGGGGGAGGTCCCCTACCCCATGACGAAGAGACACCCCCTGCTGGGGGTTTAGGAAGAGGTCGAGCCCCCTTAGGGCCTCGAGTTCTCGCAGATTTGTGAGGGGGGGGGGTGTTGCCCATCCCATCCCTCTAAGTGATCCATCCTTGGGACGTCGTGAGGATTGCTGGTAATGGTGCCCAACCTAGGTCATTTGCCGCCCCTACTCGCCTTGTCTATGGCTCTTCAGAGGGTGTCACTCCCCAAGTCGCAATTAATTCTGACAGCAGTTGCAGCACTAAGTACCGCCCCTAGCCAATCAGCGATTTCCTGCCGTTGTTCAGCAGTTGGTCTATGGGCTCCTGTCCTGCTAAGGACCGTTAGGAAACCCTGTGCATATTCCCCCAGGTCGTGCGCGAAGGTGGCTGGTCCAGACCAATCATCCTCAGCATCGCTCGCCATCTCCGTGTCCTGGATCGCAGGAATGGGGTTCGATATCTCAACTTTGTCAGCCCACTGTGAAGCAGGTGTAGAAGGAGTGGTAGGGGGTGCAGGGGATGAAGTAGCCTGCCTGGGAGATAACGCTGGCACACTGAAATGCTGTGTGCGCAGTGTGATCGTTCCTGCCCCATAGGGGGAGGGAGTTGGAGAGCCTCTTTGGGTCTGATGAGGACCCACAGAGGGAGCTATCTGTGAGGATCTACGGCCCCCAGAGGGCCATAGAGAATCAATGGGGTTGTCGCCAGGAGTTCTGGGCATACCGGATCTAGAAGGTCTCCCCTTGTCCATCACTGCATCCGATCTTCTCCCTTTTTGTATGAAAGAATCAGACATGCATTGGTAAGATGCTGTATAAACTGGATCACTTGGATCATTGATGGATTGAGCTGCAAAAGTTGAAAATGGTGTTGACGAATTTTTTTTGTGGCTGTGCACATCGCAGTAAGAAGTCAAGGAGCGATGACATTTTGGCATGTCCCCTCAAAATTTGACATGGAACATGCATAAGGAGGCTCACGATGTAGCTACATCTACCAAGATCTCTGTGGGCAGACACTCTCGGATGTCTCTTGACTACCTTAGAAACCAAGTTGAAAAGGCAGTTTGCAAGGATTGGCCTTAGAACCGTCATATCGTGGATGGCATTTCCTCCAACTCAAAGGAGTTGAGGGGAAACCAGTTCTACCCTCGACCCACAAAGGTGGGCCTTGGCTGAAAGTCATGGGAAACAGTACTACTGACACTTCCCGTGCAACGCGCATGATTACTGGCCATGCTCCTATAGGGGAGTATCATCATCGCTTCTCCCTCGATGGGGAGTACCAATGCTGGTGCCATGGTCCTGAGATCCAAACTCGAGATCATGTTTTACGCATCTGCCCATCAGTAGACCGCAAAGAGACTCATGCAAGCCCAGACTCCATCGAAGGCTTCCATGAATTCTTGGACAACAACCCTGCTATAGGGTCGTTCACTGTGCTGGCATGGGATCCAGGATAGGTTGTGCGCACAGGGCGTATGACCCCCATCTGGTTCTGGCTAGTGTGATCAGTATGTCGGGGTGGCTGTAGGGCACCAGACAAGTCCGTTAACCCTCATAAAGGGGGCCTGTCAAGAACCATTCCTCGCCTGATCGGAACCCGCATCCATCCAACTCTTTCCTGCACGTCAAACATGACTTTTGCCTATGCCTCCCGATTTCGTTCCTGGCTGCCTTGCACTGCCCACACTGCTGTGCACCAGGCTGCCTTGTACAGCATCCATGGCTGCCTTCCCAAGGCTGCCGTCTCTATTGCAAATTCGACTACAGATTCCTGTGCGGCTCCCGCTAGATAATTTATCTATGCAGTCGAGACACTGCCGCAGTCTTCGTTCCTGTTCCACATTATTCCAGACTACAGTATTTAAGCTTAGTTAGTTTTGCCTTGTATTCCTCAGTTCGTATATCGACATAGACTTGACTTTACCCTGCCAATCTAAAACCTCCTTCTACTCCAACCCCTGTCCTCTAAGAGTCTGAACTCCATTCGACTCAACCTCTAGTCTCCCTCTGAAGTTCTAGTCTCATCTGAACTTAACCTAAGTCCCTCCGTACTCCTCCCCCACATTTACCCGCACTCTCCTGCTCCTACCTCTAAACCCTCGACTTGAAATTAGGACACCAGACGAGGTGAAGGGCACAGCTTCTTACAAGCTGAAGCCAAGTCCTTTCCGTTTCCCCTCCTGCAGAATCCCCATTGACCTAACAATCTCCCGCTATCATCACCCACAGTGTCCGGTCAGATTCTGAAGCGGCCTCTAGGATCAGTTCTTAACAGTATATACGAACTCACACTTCACTCATCTCTTCTCCTCTTATGACCCCAACCAAAACTTGCCAGTGCACAACCAGGAATTCCCAACATGCCGGTACTATTCCAGGGATCTCTGCAATCCAGCGATCCACCCTTTCCGACCCTCGACCCGCTACTACATTTGGAGTGTCTTCCAGACCCTCAAACATCTTCCGACAAATCGGCTCAGGAGCCCCCTCAATCAGTGCTAATCTCAGGTCCACCCATGCCCCGCAACCTTCCGGCAACCCAGAAGGTTTTCGATCAAGAACTCCCCTTGAGTACGTAGAGGGCATCAACCAGCCTGAACCCTATGGGTTGGAAGATCGTGGTCTAGAGGATGGACCTCCCGGCAGACCCAACGACCCTAGCGGTCCGGACAGCCCTGGGGGTGACCCCAATTCCAATGATCCTGATGATCAACCTCCCCTAGGGGGAAACCCTGATCCAGGGGATAGGTTCATAGATGTTCTTTACAACCTCTCAGAGAGTATCTGCACCCTCTGACAAAACAACGCACCCAAGACCGAGAAAATCAAAGTTTGCGACCCCAACACTTTCAATGGCTCCAACCCAAAGAAACTTAGAGACTTTCTAGTCTCGTGTAATCTTCATTTCCGCGACCGCCTGCATGTATTTTCCTCTGATGAGAAAAAGATCATATTATCCTTTCTTATCTTAAAGGATCAGCTCTCAGTTGGTTTGAACCTGGTCTTAATGACCCGACAGATTCCGCACACTGGATGTGGGACTATGAAGCTTTCCTTGCCGAGCTGGAAAGCAACTTTGGTCTGCACGACCCAGTCGGAGACGTGGAAAAAGCTCTCTCTGACCTAGCAATGAAGAAAGGTGGTCGCATCACAAAATATAACGTTGACTTCTGGGAATTAGCTTCTAGGGTCAACTGGAATGAAGCAGCCCTTTGTGACCACTATTTCCACAGTCTTCCACTCCGACTTCGTATAGAAGTTTTTTGGGGTGGTAAACCTGACACCCTTGCAGAACTGCGCTTGAAAGCACAGGACTGCAACGATATCTATTGGATGCAGGAGGATGAATCCTGTTTCAAAACAAAGAATTCCAGTAACTCTAGTCGGAAGGACTCTTTCCCGCCGACAAACCAAGCCACTTCAAACTCCACTTGTGGTAACACCTCCAACCAGCAGTCTTCCGCGACAAAGAACACTTCCTGGGACAAGCCCAAGTCGTCCATCTCCGATAAGTTGGGGAAGAATGGCAAGCTTACTGGGGAGGAACGAGAATGTCGCATGAGAGAACAACTTTGTCTCTACTGTGGTGAGGAAGGGCAAGTAGCAGGAAACTGCCCGAAATCCAAAGGCGCAAAAGCCTGTGCGTCCACGGTCATTCCCGAGACTATGGACTCAGAAAAATAGTCTGCAACCCTCAGGATACAGCCATTGGGGCTGGGGGTTGCATTGACCTTACCCACTTGGCTGCCTACGTTCATCTCAATGTGTCCACTCTTTCCGACCCTGACTCCCTAACTGTTATGATTTTTGTTATCATAACCCAGGACGACCAGACGTACGCCGGCAAGACCGGGTACTTTATTTTTCTGATTCAACTCAACTCACCTTCAACAGGAGACACTTTGACGCATGGTGACTCCATGCACCCGAACCCACTCCCACACATGCTGTGATATGGCAGCCCCTTGACATGAGGTCCATGATGTCAGACTCTCACGATCAACATGCTGTGCCGCAGCATGTCCTTGACATCAGATCCTTGACATCGGACACCTCATGCTAGGCATGAGGCTTATCCTTTATTGTTCCCTGACATGCTGCGCCGCAGCACTCCGTGACATCAGACGCCTCATGCGAGGCATGAGGCCTGTCATTTCTATTGTTCTTTCTAATTTTTACTTGATAATGATCCTGCATTCCGATTGGACAATAGGTATCTTCAAACTGTATATAAGCTGTAGTAATACTGCCTGTATTCCTCAGCTTGACCTAATTCAAATAACGGTCTTAGACTCAACCAGAACACTCGACAGCTTAGGAAGCCCCTAGCTGTGATAACTCGAACTCAACAGTTGGAAAGCCTCCAACTGTGATACACAAACCGACGGTCTACTCAGAAAGCCTCTGAGTACGGATAGCTGTGACGACTTGAGGAAGTACCCAAGTGAAGGCAGGAAGCCCGATACACTAGGAAAGTCTCCTAGTGCGATACGAGACAGTTGGAAAGCCTCCAACTGTAACATACGAAGCCAAGGCTGAGTTAAAGACCTATAGTCTTAACAAAAGGTCAAGCTGATCTACGAAGTCCACCTACCTAGGTGCAGACACAACGTCTTTCAGACAAAGCCCAGACAGACCTCCAACCAGAGCATCATCATCAGGAAGAACCCCGTGGTATAGATACCAGGGTCGACTAGTATGATACTCGGAACCAGCACAGAAGTGGTTCTCAAAGAGAACCAGTGACGAAGAACCCCAATACCTCAATGAAGAGGACTTTAGATCCCTCGATACAGAAGAAACTCCAGAACGAGACCCATTCTCCCTATCCGACGACAATGCCAACATGTCTACCAAACCCACCGCATTGACCAAGGAGATTAGAATCCAAACCCCCTCTGACTTCACAGGGGACCAAATGAGAACTGCAAAGTTCTTACAAGAAGTAAAACTCTATTTGAGAGTGAACCACGGAATCTACGACACCGATGAAAAGAAAATCATCTTCGCCTTGTCCTTCATGAACGGAGGAACCGCTGCACCATGGGCACAGACATGGGCAGAAAGAGAGGACCTAGGAACTTGGTCAGCCTTTGAATTGGCGCTCAAGATAGTGTTCACACCGATCGACGAAGCTGGCAGAGCCAGGACAGAAATGAAAACATTGAAGCAGGGACAGGACCTGGAGGACTACATAGCGCGGTTCCGAATCCTGCAAGAGAAGACGGGAATCAATGATGACACCACCCTCATTGAACTCTTTATGGATGGGTTGAACCCCAACCTCCTCGAAAGAGTTTTCAACATGGAAATGATCCCTACGACCTTGGAAGGAATGATCAACGCCGCCTCCAAGTACGATGGACAGTGGAGAAGAGCAAAGGCCATAACAGGGAGGCTGCAGGAGACTTCTACAAGGAAGCTGCTGAACTCCAAGGCAAAGGAGACCCCACTCGAGATCAACCAGCTCTCCTACCAGGAGAGGATCGAACATATGAAAAAAGGACAGTGCTTTGTGTGCCATCAGACTGGACACAGAGCATCCGAACACAAGAAAGGGGAAAAGAGGACCGAGGACCGGCCATTCTCAAAGAATAAAGGCAAGGAAGCCTACTCGAAGATCTGAGCGATCATGAAAGAACTCAACGAAGAAGAAAAGAAAGGAGCTCTCGCCGCAATTGAGGATGAGGGTTTTTAAAGAGGTGGCCTGCCTCAATGCCAGGTACCACCAAACTCTCTGTCTGCTCTGTACTACTAGCCACTTTGAAGAATCAATCTATGTGTTTAGATGTCAAAGTGCTAGGAGCAGGCAGAGGGAAAGCCATCGAAACTGAAGCCCTACTCAACTCTGGAGCAGGAGGGATATTCATGAGTCATGAATTCGCGGAGAGCAGCGGATTTGAGCTGCACCCCTTGGAGAAGGTGATCAAGGTCAAGAACGTGGACGGAACCCCAAACAAGAAAGGGGAGATTTCCCACTATGCCAGGGAACTCCTGACGATCAACGTAAGAACCTTCCCAACGACCTTCCTCATTGCAGGACTGGGAAAGGAATCAGTCATCCTGGGCTTGCCATGGCTCAGGAGAATCAACCCAGTAATTGACTGGAGAATTGGAACCTTCCAATTCAGGATGAATGACAAGACCCATCCTGAATTCTCACATGGAAGAGGAAGAACCCTTATCAGTAGGGTACAGACCAAGAAAACTGACGATGAACACTTGTCATGGTGCCAGAGGGGAACTGAAAGGAAGAAAAACCCCCTAGACATGATGAAAGAAGAGCGACAGGCGTGGTGCTGAAAGATTGTTGCCAAAGAACAAGAAAAACTTGCCCTCAAGAAGAAGACTGCTGAGGAAGAACGAGCACAATGGAAAAAGGCGGCAACCAGAGAACTGGAGAAACTGGCCACCAAGAAGGAAGAAAGACAACTGGCATTGGCCCGAATAGTTGCAAAACAGAGGGAAAAGATTACCCTGAAGAAAGAGAAACCGACAAACAAAGAATGGTGAATGGATTGCCGAAGAATCATTGCCAAGGCAAGATTAATGGGGGGAGCCCTCCATGCTGAACCAAGAAGAAGCAAGATGCCCGTCGAGACAAGAAAGGTGACAATTGAAGAAATAGATGATGAAGAGATTGCGATCACGACTCTTCAGAACGCAGAACCCATTGGGCCACAAGACAAAGAAGACACTGGGAAGGAAAACACAGCACAGGCAAACCACGAACAGGCAACAGAACAGGCAACAGAACAACCGAAAGAGACACCCAAACTAAAGATCGAAGATGATGAGCTACTAGTCGCCTACATCCGAGAAGAACCCGTCATTGGAATATTCGAACCAGCTAAGACACCACTGACAGAGGAATATGACAAGCCAAGATATGGATATTCTCAGATGACAAGGACAATCTCTTGGATTGTAAAGGCAAAAGGATCACCGTGATATGCTTACGGACAAAATATCTGGATCAGGGCAAAAACATCGGTCTCACAATACCTGACACACAAGAAGGAAGGAGACACCGAACAGAAGACCCTCAACGAGCTACTCCCCAAACAGTACAGGGAGTACCAACGGATATTCGAGAAGGAAGCATCAGAGAGATTCCCAGAATCAAGACCCTGGGATCATGCGATCGAACTGAAAACAGACTTTATGGCAAAGGATTGCAGGGTTTACCCATTGTCACCGGCAGAACAAAAGAAACTCAACGAGTTTCTCGATGAAAGCCTGCAGAAAGGATACATCCAACCATCGAAATCGCCCATGGCATTGCCATTCTTCTTCGTTGCGAAGGACTCGGACACGCTACGACCCTTCCAGGATTACAGGTACTTGAATAACAGAACAATCAAGAACACCTACCCGCTGCTGCTGGTAGGAGACCTGTTGGACAAACTGAGAGGGGTGAAATGGTTTATGAAATTGGACATCCGATGGGGATATCACAACGTCAGAATCAAGGATGGAGATCAATGGAAGGCAGCCTTCAAAACAAACCGAGGCTGTTTGAACCAACAGTGATGTTCTTTGGATTATGCAACTCACCAGCGACCTTCCAGGCAATGATGAATGAGATATACCGTGACATGATCGGAGAAGGATGGCTCATGATTTACATGGATGACATCCTGATATTCTCCAAGGATCAGAACAAACACCAGGAAAGGACAAAGAGGGTACTGCAAAGACTGGCAGAAAACGACTTATACTTGAAACCAGAGAAATGCAAATTTGACATCCATGAAGTGGAATTCTTGGGTCTGATCATCCGACCCAACAAAATTGCCATGGACAACACGAAACTGGCAGGTATACAGGATTGGCCAACCCCGACAAATGTAAAGGCAGTCAGATCTTTCCTGGGATTTGGAAACTTCTACAGGAAGTTTATCGGACATTTTGCGGAGACAAGCAGACTGCTTAATGAGCTGACAAAGAAGGACAAAATGTTCAACTGGACAACCAAATGCGAACAGGTCTTTCAGACGCTGAAAAGGAAATTCGCAGAAGCACTGGTACTGCTGATGCCAGACCCAACAAAGCCATTCACAATCAAATCAGATGCCTCAAAACATGCGACAGGAGGAGTACTGAGACAAAGGGATACGAATGGAGACTGGCATCCATGGGGATACATATTGCATGCACTGACACCAACAGAATGGAACTACAAGATATATGACAGGGAACTTCTGGCGATAGTACAATTGCTGGAAACTTGGAGACACTACTTGCTGGGTTCAGAACACCCGGTAGTAATCCTCTCGGATCACAAGAACCTAACGTACTTCTGGACGGCACAGAAACTGAACAGACAACAGGCAAGATGGAGCTTATTCCTATCGGAATTCGACTTGCAACTCGTCCATGTGCCTGGATCACAGATGGTACAGAGCGATGCGTTATCACGGAGAGTGGACCACATACCAGAAGAAGACAACAATAATGAAGATGTCACAATGCTGCCAGAAACAGTATTCGTGAAATTCATTGACACTGAAATGCATGACTTACTCGCAGGGAGTATCATGAAAGATGACCTAGTGAAAAGCGCAATCGAGGCGCTAAAGACCAAGGGAATGCTGCCAATAAAGTCAGCATTGGAAGACTGGAAGATAGAAGACGGCCTTCTATTCTTCCGAGACAGGTGCTATGTCCCAGACAATGGAGATCTACGAAAGAAGCTGGTGCAAAAATACCACAAAGGAGTGACCAGTGGACACCCGAGACAATGGCAAACAACCGAAATGATCAGGAGAGACTACTGGTGGCTGGGGATGATGACGTATATCAAGAACTACATTGCTGGATGTGCAATATGCCAGCAGATGAAGGTCAACACGCACCCAACGACCCCCCCGCTACAACCGATCAAATCTGAAGCGACAAGACCATGAGGTGGAAAATATCAGCGATGCACTATGTCAACTATGTATTAGGGCTTCCATGTTGATAATTTGCATAGAACACTGATATTAGGATGATAGGATAGGATTGTTTGCCAGCGATGCATCAAATCCCTCCGACCAAATTCTTCACAATTCGAAGTTTATGTAGATCTTAAACGACTCAGGCTACATTTGGTGCGAAATTGGAAAGACTTGATCATGCGTACAGTAAGGGTTACTAATAATCTTGGATGAGCATCACTCAGCATAACACCAGATATTTTGAGTGGTATTCCAGCCTTCATGTTGCCTAGAACCAAAAAGCCTCCATCACCTCATGCTTTCATTTTGTTACGTGTGCTTATGTCATCAACTTGAACTATCTTCAAATTCTGCCACTACACCAGTGGTAACCCCCTCTCCTGCAAAGGTGAATATCAAAATGGCAGAGACTGATATACCCTGCATGGATATCACTCAAGTCTACCAGGAGCCTCCGGTGGTTTACAATCAGCTCTCATTCTATGTGCCTGTTATAGAACCAGCCTATAGGCGTACTGTTAAGATCAAGGACACCTTCCACGAAGTGTGGTCACCCAACTGCAACAAAGTCAACTTCTATCCTGGAGCACTGCTAACCGAAGTTTTACCTGCATACCATTACCCTCCTTTCCATTACATTGACGGGTGTTTAGGCCCAAGGGATTGGACCTTACATCCTCAACACTTCAACCCAAAGGCTCCTTGGCTAGGCTTTTGCCAAAGTCCTCCAACCACCATGTCCACTCCTGAAGCTTGGCGCTCGATGGATCCGGAATTAGTCCCTTTACGAGCAGTGTGGCGGTCTTCAATGAATGGGCATTTAGATCCAGAATATCTCTCCAAGCTGAAATCCCGAGCCAGCTACTTATGGCAGAAAGTTAGGACATACAGGTACCCTTATAATGATGCATGTTTCTTCGCGCTTGATCACTGCCCATTTTACCCGAATGAAGAGGAATTAGAGATCATGGCCCGATCATCTGGTGATTTTCAAAATATGGTCATCCGTTTCGTAGCCATCCAGCGAGGTATGCGGGAAATGGAGGCTTGGCTTACAATGATGAACTCTTGGAGATTCCATAGCTTTACATCATCTTTATCCATTCCTAGGGTAAAAAACAACAGCTCCTTGACTTGTTACAACCACCATAAATAGTGGTAAACACCTCTGCTCAACGTTGCAAGCGACATCGACACTTCAATTTTCGTCCGATTTTCGATCGGATTTCACCATCACGAACGCTCTCAGCGTCTCCAGGTGTGCCCTGATTTGCTAAGAGATCCGTCCATCCGATCTCCGTGGATGCCCCAGTCATTGTTTTTGACAATGGCTGCTATTCATCTCGTTCTCCTGGGCTTCGAGGATCCTGACTAGGTGAGTGTTGTCTATGAAAGAGTAGTCTAGGTCCCTCTGGGGGCTTAGAGTGGGTGTGGGATGCCTGCTTCAATGCTCGCCCAAGTCGTCACACTCGTCTAGGTGGGGGAGGTCTGGCTTAGGGAGGAGGGACATTATCACTGGACTGCTGGTCATCTGGGAGGCTTCCAGCCTCCATGCTCTGTGAGTTTCTACTACTAGAGACATGCTATACTGACTACCCGCTGGAATACACCATCGTTAAAAGGGGCCGGGCGATGGTGCCCCCTAGCGGCTAGGCCTACACCTTGGTGGCCACTTCTCACCACCATCCCTCTACCTCCGGTGCTCACTCTCCTAGGGTGGCATGACCCGGGTTCAATCTTCTCCCACTAGGCAGCAGGATGTGCGGCTTGCTCGCCCCCTCGGAGCGTTCGGAGGCTGTATCGGGTGGACCCGGAATATAGATAAGGGACCAGTCGTTATCAATTCCACACTGCGTACTTTGATTCCTACCATCATCTACTAGCACTAATACACACACTCTCGATGCCCAAATGGCGAACCAGAGACCAACCACCACATCGGGGTCTACGCGACCCCGTTTTGATCATGGGCGACATCTTTGATGATGGCGTCCAAGACTACGACACCCGGTTCGTCCAAGATGAATCGGAGGTAGCAGCTGCTTTCAGGGCAGCTAGAGATCTATGGGCTGGGGAAGACCTCTCCGACCCTAACGATGATGATGACGATGACTCTCTTGCCATGCAGGAGGCTCTCGCTTTCGCCGAGGGGGGGCCTAGGCTCTCCTCGAGGAAAACGATCGATCGTGTACGATGGGCACTTGGTGTCGACGTCGAACACAAGCGCTGGGCTCGTAGCCTCCCTAAGGAGGATATGTATTCACAGGAGCTCGGTATCGCTGAGCTCCTTTATCCGGAGGCATCCCCTGCCCCGCTACCGCCTTGGCCCCCCATCCCTGAGCTGGTGGAGGACGAAGTGCCATTATCTAGGGATCAGAGGTTGGAAATCGAAGCCACCTCTGATGCCATGCTACATCTACTGGACATGATGACCTCCTTTGTAGGTACCGTCCGAGTATCCGCAGTTCCTCTCAACGACAGGAACTCTTGGCGTCAGATGGCGTGGGAGCTCTTCACCACCACCTGGCGATTTTCAGGGAGCATGATGGAGTCGTTTCGCACGGCATCAGCTCCCCTTGACCTTACGTCTCCGGCAGCCTTCCAGGCTTCCTATGCGGCGATGCAGGCGGCTCAGTCTGCTCCACCAGCGGCAGAGCCTCCAACCGAGGAACCCTTGTCCCCGAAACGGCGTCGACGTCCTCGTGGCCCCCGCCAACGACCACGCCGAGCTTGAAGAAGGGGACCCCCCCTTCTCTTCACCGCCCACCAGGGCTGTTGTCGGGATGGTGACATTATGTCGCCGCCCTTTACCTTCTCCCCACTGCGGGGGGGATGATGTCACCGAGTGCATGCTCAGAGTAGCATTTGCTCGAGGGGGGGGCCTCGACCCCCTACCTACAGTAGCTCCGGTGAATAACCAGCTACGGCAGTTCCAGTGAATAACCAGCTGCCTCGTCACTGTCACTTGTGCGTGGACACAGTGATGGTCCACCTCACTCACCTGGGGTGGTCAATCCTCGTTGTCTGGTGAAAGACGGTTACTCTTCCCGCAAGGGAGGACTTACGGTGAATTGACACTGCTTGCGCCTGATCTGACTTCGGTCGGATATGTGGCCGGGGGGACCGAGATAGCACCAGACGGCGAACTAATGGCTAGCCTTTGTAGGGGGGGCCCCTCCCCTACAGATTATTGCCTTTCCTGTCTGAGAGGACAATGCTGGTACGCCCGCTGTAACGTGGCTTCTGCAAGGGACCTGGTGTGGGATGCGGACATAGGGAATGCGTAGTCTTAGTAGTACCTTGTTTGTATCTTGACCCGCGGACTGCGATTGAGCCCCGCGTTATAAATTGTTGACCCCAAAAAAAAAAGGGTAAAAAACAACCATGTCAGTGTGTGGCTGAATGGCACTTCAAAGCTGGATGGTTACTGGCTTCTTCGCATAGGAGTCATTCTGGTGTATGTTATCCATACCTATCAAGAAGATGTAGACTTTCCTGTGTCCAACAAGTCAATTCGGGATCGCCGGCAGCAAGACTATGTTGTGGACTTTGTTCACCATACATGCACAGATCGGTTGAACCAAGGTGCTTGGAACTCTTACTTGATGTCTCCTTCCCAGGTGGATCACAAGGAGCCCTCAACAGTTGTGCATGATGGATTCCAGCAGGTTGCTCAGTTTGTTCGTGATGAGCTATCGTGTAGCCGCTCAGCATCATGGTCATTCCGGGTGGCCCAACATGAAAACAAGCTTCCTGTGGCTGATGTCCCCCAGGTGCCATCAAAGAATATGACTCGCACTGGTCGAGATGGTGGATTGGCAGCCATAGCCCAAGGTGACCCCACATCTTTATTACCCCCAACAGTACCTAACCCGCTTCCTTCAGTTCCGTATCCCCCCTCATCCATCTATAATGAGAATGCGCCAATGGGAACCCCAGCTAGCCAAGCTCTTTCTGTGCCATGCACCCTTCTAGAAGCTTTGGAACCTCGTGGTGTGAACAGCGGTTCCAGAGGGGCTTCTAGCAGCACTTCGGGATGGGGGTTTGCCAGCAATGGTGGGTGGGCTTCTGCGTCACATGAAACCTCGGGATCTCATGGTGCAGATGCCAGTTCCAGACTGGGTTCTAGCAGCACTTCAGGATGGGGACTTACTAGTGGGTGGGGTTCCACATCACATTGTGATAAGATCATCCCTGCTTTCAAGCAGAAAACTTTCTCAAAACAGAGTGACATGCCTACACATGCATCACACTCTACAGACATGAACGTTCAGACAGGCGAATTGGTAACTGAAGGTGCGAGTGCATTTTGGAAGCCGCCGCCGTTGCAGGACTGCCCACAATCTCGAGCAACATCAAAGAAAGCCAAGGCAAGGGCGAAACAGGCAAAGCAAGTTTGGTTGCATTTTGTTGAAATGGAGGCGGCACCGGGTTGCCAGTGGAGCCAGGTCAGACAGTGATGGTCCGAATGAACAAATCTCTGTTATCAGAAGAAGATGCAACATTTGCATCGGAGACATTGAGTCAAACACTTGAGCTGAGCCTCAAATGTCAACCCAGAGTATGTTCTGGGATCGCGTCCATGGCCGGTGTCTCACATTCTTTCGTCCATGGATGCCTGATGACCACACGTATTACAATAAATCTAAGTATGGCTTCCCGCTGCCCAACATCAGATATTGGACAAAGGAAGGCAGTCAGGGTTATCTTCCAGTAGGAAAGCCATCGATGTGGGTGTATTTTGACCCCCAGCCAAAGTCTCGCCAGCTGGTTGGGACCCAGCCTTCGTTGGAGGATTGTCGACCCAAGCCTGTATCTTTTTTAGCACTCCCATTTTCCATATCAAGATGGGTCTCTTTGGCCAATCCAATATCTCCCGGGCCCAAAATTAGTGTTTCTCCTGAAGCTCCAATCTTCAATGATTTGGGAGCCCATGAAAGCATACCTTCAATGTCGGTTGCACATGACGAGGAGATTTTAGATTGGGGTACTGATGATGAAGAGTCTCATAATGCTGCCCTCATGACGACAGGCCCGAAATCCAGTCTGGTATCATGCAACGTCGCTGACATGAATGCATTGCTCAGTGTAGGAGTATCTCCTGGCACCCAATCTCCTGAGAGCCCATCTAAGTGCGATGTGAGCACTGTAGAAGCTGTCATTACGCCTCAAAAGGAACCAGAGGCTGGTTGCAGTGTTGAAGTTAAAACTGGTGTTCTGGAGGACAAGATGAATGGGATTCATAGCAATTTTGAGATGGGTTGTGAATCAGCAACAGCCATTGGCAAGTGCTGGTTTACATTGTGAACTTTCATAGCTTGATTGACTTGTAGATCCTTCCAATGAAACATGCGCAATGCTTACGCAGGAGCATGATCAATATCAGAAGGAGCAGGAGGCTGCTTGCAGTGCTGAGGTTATGACTCCTGCTCTAGACAACAGGATGCATGGGGTTCATGACAATTTTGAGATGAGTAGTAAATTGGTAACACCTATTGGTGAGTGCTGGTTTACATTGTACAATTCTTGGAGCTTAAGTGACTTGTAGATCCTCCAAATGAAATACATATGCAGGAGGACCACCATCGATACCACATGGACATACCTGGTTTCCCCTTAGGATCCACAGCAGCCCCTGCTTTCTTAGGTCTGTCCTGCTAGTATTAGCTCACCAACATGTTGCTCATAATAAGGTCAACACGACTTCTCAGATGTTGATACCCAGCCAACCAACCATGTCCGCATTCTGGATAATGATTTCATACTAGATGCCTCTGCATTTGTATACGTCTGCTGTGGGATAAATGACAGCACCAAGCTTGTGACTTATATCGTCTTCATGTGCCAGAAGCATTTTAGTCGATCTGGCCTCCGCTCAGTTCATTGTGACCCCCTGCCTCTTCCAGGCGGTCCCCCCCATCCCGGTTTTCTTCTGACATTTGACAGTGCTGTCCAATCAGCCACAGTCTGCAGCTTCCTCTCACTTGATGTCAAAAACCATGTCTGGATTTATGTTTCAGAACAATTTGCTGCAGAGATTGCAATGGCTTCAGTTGCTAACAGCAATTTTTGGGTCGCACCTGAAACACCAAAGATCCCCCCGTCACTCCCTCCCATGTCAATGCCTGACCTCCCTGTATCACAAGCCTACCATAGGCCATCTTTGCATTATTCCCAGTATCAACTGTCATCACTTCCCCATCCTTCTTCCTCACAAACAGATAACACAGGTAGAGCCCTGGGCCATATCCACAATAGGAAGCGCGGTCTGAAAAAAAATCGTGGTGGTCATCGCGAAGCTCTCTCAAAATGCTTTGATAAGCCAATCTGGGAGATTGTGACGACTATTACAGATGAAGAGTTTGCATCCTGCACCAAAGCTCAGCAGGAATACATCACCATGAGAAGAGAAAGGCATGCTGAACAAGGTTAATGCGGTCAGGAAGAGCTGGGCAATTAGCAAGTGTTAATCTTCACAAATCAATTGGATATTTGTCTTGTATTGTATACTAGAATACCACCAGAGGCATGTTCCAGCTCATGTCAAAATGACATGAGTTCAGTTCATGTCTTCCGCATGTCTCTGGAAGTTAATCTGTCATACATAGTGATTAGTCAGTAATTGATCTCATGGAAAATGTGCCTCAATGATAATTAGTCTCCTTCCTTTTTGGTATTTTATTATTATTATTTAATTCTCTGATCAGTAGTGGATATTGGGTACAAGTCACTGGACCAACCAGGTAGTGAGCAATCAGGTACTGTCGATCCAGCATGGCAGTTCGCCAATGATCTAACTCTCCCACAATTGATTGCAATTTCTGCAAGGTAAGTACTTCAAAGTCATTCTATTTTCAGTTCACTTTACACTGACTCTTTCACCCCCAAAGTTCTAATCATCAAAACTGAGGTTTGTAGTTTATGCCAGCATCACCATGGGAGAGAAAAGTATAAGTTACATACCTAACGCTTGCACGATATAGCGAAAGATTGGATGCGTCTCAGGGTGACAACCTCGTCAACCAAAGGGGATAGCAGTCAACTCTCCCATAGATCCACTCAACAAGCCGTGAGTTCTGAGCAACTTGACATCTCAGCATTGAGGCGGTTCAGTCAAAACATCAAAGCATCTATCCATTCCATAGAAATGAACCCTTCTTCTGAGGATGTACTCCACCAATTCTGGTGCAAGAGGGCAAATTCTGGATACTCAGACTGTCGCTTGAAGCCCAACTCCTGTCGCAGGATAAATATGCACCATGGATGTTGTGCAGACAGCAGTTGTGGTGAGACTGTATAGTCATACCTGCCCAGATGACCATCATATCTTCGCTGCGTCTCATCTGAAGGACACACTAACTGGAAATCTGCAGGAGGAACTCCAGGATAGAACATAACTTGGGCAGAATTAGGAGACCACAGTTCCCAAACACGGCGCCCAACAGCCACCAGTCAACCTGAATGTTGGCGAACTCGGGGCAGATTGAAACAAAGTGTATCATCGACTAGCGGCAGGTGGTCGTAGCCTTGGATGCTGAGTAAATGGGAAGTGGAAAAAAGATGAGAATCGAGTGTTGAATTGGAACTCATATCAGATATATGAGGTGGAGGATTTGTGTTCTGGTGCTCAACGCTCAATGGCGTGAGGGGTTTGAACATACTGTAATCGCCCAGTAACAATACCACACAATTATCACAAGAAAAACAGAACCTGCCAGTCGCCAAAGGGTCTTGGTAACATCTTGTAGTAGACGCAGGTCCCAAGCTCAACGCATGTTCGCATGAGTTGGGCAAACTGTTACAGCATCACAACAAGCAGGACTTCATACTTGCACAAACTTGAGGTAGATGTAGGTCCCAAACTCAATGCATATCAGCATGAGGCTTGTATATCCTGGAAATGGCAGAACTACCATGGCATTCTCCTTGCGGTGCTCAACGCTTGAGGGGTTTGAACATACTGTAATCACCAAGGGTAAGAATTATCACAAGAAAAACAAAACCTGCCTGTCGCCAAAGGGTCTCAATAACACCTTGTAGATGCAGGTCCCAAGCTCAACGCATGTCTGCATGAGATTTGCAAACTGTTACAGCGTCACAACAAGCAGGACTTCATCATGGTTGCAAGAACTTGAGGTGGAAGATTTGTGTTCTGGTGCTCAATGCTCAATGGCGTGAGGGGTTTCAGCATGCTGTAAGTGCAGAGACTTGGGACAAGAATATGACACAATCATTGCAAGAAAAACAAGAGTTGCCTGGCACTGAAGGGGATGGATAACAGCTTGTAGATGTCAGTACCAAACTCAATGCAGATCAGCGTGAGGCTTGCATGTTAGGAAGAACTCTACTTGTGGTGCTCAACGCTCAAGGGCATGAGGGTTTGAGCTTGCTGTAACTGCCAGGGCTTGGGGGTGGAAGGACTACACTTGGCAAAACTTCAAATGGAAGCACCACAGTGACGTTCTACTCGTGGTGCTCAATGCTCAATGGCGCAGAAGGGGTTTGAATGTACTGTAACCACCGGAACATGAGTATAAGAATGCGACGCAATTATTAGAAGAAAAACAAGACTTGCCTGCCGCCGAAGTCTCGATAACAGCAGGTCCCAAACTCAACACGTATAGCATGATATTTAACAACTGTTGCAGCCTCACAGTAACCGGGACTTCATTGGTTGCATACTTGTAAAAACTTGAGATGGCAGAACTACCGTGATGGTCTACTTGTGGTGCTCAATGTTCAATGGCATGAGGGGTTTGAGCATACTGTAATCACCAAGGGTAAGAATACCACACAATTATCACAAGAAACACAAAACCTGCCTGTCGCCAAAGGCACCTTGTAGATGCAGGTCCCAAGCTCAACGCACGTCCGCATGAGATTTGCAAACTGTTACAGCATCACGACAAGCAGGACTTCATCATGCTTGCAAGAACTTGAGGTGGAAGAATTGTGTTCTGGTGCTCAACGCTCAACGGCGTGAGGGGTTTGAAGGAGTTGTGACAGCCATTGCCAGATTGTTGAACACCGAGGGAAACTCAATGCATATCAGCGTGAGGCTTGCATATACTGGAACTGGCAGAACTACTGTGACGTTCTCCTTGCGGTGCTCAACGCTCAACGGTGTGAGGGGTTTGAACTTTGAAGGAGTTGTGGATGAAACTATACAAATTTGCCCAAGTCTTTAGGGCCAGTTAGACATCGGATACGCTCATCGACATCGCTCATCATCGATCATCGATCATCCCTCCCTCGGTGTTCAACAATCTGGCAACAGCTGTCACAACTCCTTCAAACCCCTCACACCATTGAGCGTTGAGCACCACAAGGAGAACATCACGGTAGTTCTGCCAGTTCCAGTATATGCAAGCCTCACGCTGATATGCGTTGAGTTTGGGACTACATCTACAAGATGTTATCCATCCCCTTCAGCGCCAGGCAAGTTGTGGCTCGCTTTCCAGAGGCTATCCTTTCCCCTCATTCTTTTCTACTCTGTGACAACGCTAGTTTACTTTGTCGAATTTGCCTCTGGTTATTAGTGGATGATATCTGCTGGGGGAGATTATCAGCTTTGGTTATGTCTGACTACATGGTAAGTCAGTTTATCTTCGCTCAGCAAGCTGTTTCTCATTATCTCCTCCAGTTTCAATGACTACTATGGATCCACTCTTGTTTTTCTTGTGAAGACTGTCATATTCTTACTCTGAAGTCCTGGCAGTCATAGCACACACAAATCCCTCATGCTGTTGAGCATTGAGTACTGCAAGTCGAACGTCATGGTGGTACTTCCAAGTATGCAATGTATGAAGTCCTGCTTAGCTGCAACAATTTGCAAAAACCTCATGCTGATATGCGTTGAGTTTGGGACCTACATCTGCAAGCTGGTATCCATCCCCTTTCGCACCAGGCAACCAGTGTTTTTCTTGTGATGATTGTGTCATATTCTTCATGTCATACCCACTGGCGATCCGACTGGCTTTCTAGGTGCCCTCATTGGCACCTGTTCTTTTCTACTTTTGACGAGTTTGCCTCTTGGTTGCTAGTCTGGTTATCTGCTGGGGGCAATTATTAGTTATGGGTTATGTCTGACTATGTGGTAAGTCAGTTCATATTCGCTCAGCAAGCTGTTTCTCATTATCTCCTCCAGGTGCAATGACTGCTATCGATCCCCTTCGGTGGCAGGCAACCCATGTTTCTCTTGGGATGATTGTGTTGCATTCCTACTCCCCAGCTCCAGCCATCACAGCATTCTCAAACCCCTCACACCGTCTGCGTTTATGTCAGGTTTTTCAACCGAAGATTTCTGAATTCCTACCAACAGATTCACACAATCACGGGATCGAAACCTTATGCCAATGTGTTGAGTTTAGTGCATTGATCCACAATGTTTTTGACTTGCTGTTTATGTCTTATATCTCACTCCCCATCTCACTTGGCATTGGGCACTGTAAGACATGTGATGTTGGTGTTGGACAAAGTTTGTTGTGGCTGAATTGGTGGAGTCCACTGTGCATGGCATGTTAGCACTCCTGGTGATGCTCAGGTGGCAGAAGCTGAGTGTGTGTGATATATCCTCAGCATAGAGTATGCCGGCACACGCCTCTGCATAGAGCCCTACCGCATACACATTGACTTCCACTTCCATCCCAGTCTGAACCTGAATGCAGTGCTGCTGGGGTTGAGGAGGAGCTACAGCTACTAAGGTGGCTGCGAATTGTTATCAAGACATAGATGTTGTTGGAGACAATGATATCATTTACCACGAGAAGGTCAATACAGAGTAAGATGACAAGGAAGTGGGTTCTGACACAGGCATTCTTTCGCTACTTCACCCACAATGGCAAATGAAATTGACACCCTATGTACTCCTCCCTCTCTATGTTGTCTATGGCGGAGATACCGGGTCACGGTGACTCTCGACCTTGTCTTCCATCCGCGGGAGAGAGGGAGGATGTATGACATGCGTAGGCCACCTACCATAGCCATTAATCAGATCCTAGATGCTAATCATACTTCTTTGGTAGGAGGATAACAGAGCAATCCAATTTCATCTGCACCTGCCACTGCCACTCAAACATCCACTATAAGAATATTCTCTATGCGGAGGTGGCGGATGTCAATCCTGACTTTCACCATCAGGGACGTGGACAGGCAGCTGCTCACAGGAGAGTCAGTTTCTAGTCTTGAGGTTCATAGAGAACAATGCGGTGGTTCTTAAAGAGTGGGATAAGTGTGACCGTGAAGCGGAGAAAGTGGGAGGGAGTAACAAGCAGTGCCTTGAACATGAGCGCCAGTGCTATCTATATCACATTCAACAGCAGAATGCACATCGGAACGCTCTGCTACTTCATCATTACCAACAGGTACATTCTGTCCCTCCGAACTAACCGCGCTATTACATTCAAGGGCCATACCACCACTATGGTCTTTACCACCACCGTATTTTGTACCATCACCAGACCCAACATTGGGACTTCCCAAAAGGCTCAACAGCCTCTGTCTATGATAGCACTAACTAACACTTAACGGAGAATATTTATCTGTCTCCCTCAAGCCACCGGAAAGTCAACAAATAAAATGCCACATCGCATGACTCGTACACTGGTGTCACCCATGTCTATGCTTGCCAAATTGTTGACAGCCTTGAGGTCGCTGACGGTGTTTGCAAATCTCACGCGGACATGCATTGAGCTTGGGACCTGCGTCTACGAGGTTATCGAGACCCTTTGGCAACAGGCAGGTCTTGTTTTTCTTGTGATAATTGTGTGGTATTCTTACCCTCAGCAGTTACAGTACGTTCAAACCCCTCATGCCATTGAGCGTTGAGCACCAGAACACAATTCTTCCACCTAAAGTTCTTGCAAGCATGATGAAGTCCTGCTTGTTGTGATGCTGTAACAGTTTGCAAATCTCACACGGACATGCATTGAGCTTGGGACCTGCATCTATGAGGTGTTATCGAGACCCTTTGGCGACAGGCAGGTCTTGTTTTTCTTGTGATAAGTGTGTGGTATTCTTGCCCTTGGTGGTTACAGTACATTCAAACCCCTCACGCCGTTGAGCGTTGAGCACCGCATGGAGAACATCATGGTAGTTCTGCCATTTCCAGTTCTTTCCATTATGCAAGCCTCATGCTGATATGCGTTGAGTATGGGTATATCTCCAAGATGTTATCCATCCCCTTCGGCGCCAGGCAACTCTTCATTTCAAGTTCTTCAACCTGCAACTTCATTCTTACTTGATGCGCTCAAGGACAACAAGTCTGAGCAAGGACACTTGCAAACACGTTTACTGGAGATGAACCTTGTCCACGCTGCTCAGGTTGCCAACACTATTCTTGGCAACGAGATGTTCGCACATTATGACCAACCTCAGATTGCCGACCTTTGTGAGACGGCTGGTTGAAACCCCTCACGCCATTGAGCGTTGAGCACTCGAATGTCATGCTAGTTCCATTGGTTACTGTGAGACTGCAACAGTTGTTACTTATCATGCTATATGCATTGAGTTTGGGACCGACATCTACAAGCTGTTATCCATCCCCTTTGGTGCCAGGCAACCCTAAGTCCAGGCAGTTACAACACGCTGAACCCTCACACCATGGAGTGTTGAGCACCGCATGTACAATGTCACGGTAGTTCTGCCATTTCATGCCTCACATTGATATGCGTTGAGTTTGGGACCTTCATCTACAAGCTGTTATCCATTCCCTTCAGCGCCAGGCAATTCTTCATTTTCAAGTTCTTCCAAGTAGTAGCCAACCAGTTACATACAAAATACAACTGCAAATTTTACTGATAAGACCAAGCTGCTGGATGTTATCGCATGAGTGACCCTCCGAGCATCCATCGTGCCCATACCCATTGAGTGAGTCCCCATGGGAGTCGCTCATCATGTGATCATCGATGCAATGAGCAGGGCGATTGATGTATCTTTTCGTGTTTCCCATGGAAAGACGTCACGTGTTTTCTCGATTCGTGTTTCTCCAGGAAACACATGTAATGTTTCCGAAGTGTATTTCCGATACATAAACTATAAGGTTTTTCAACAGACACATGCATGGATCCTTGATACATTTATTTCTTAGGAACATGGTAAGAAAAATGTAACAAATTTTTAAAGTAAACAATATGGAAACACTTTCCATTTTTTCTACCTGTTTCTTAGAGAAAAATTCTTGGATAAATGTCTGATTTTTTAAATTAAAACAGCTGACAAACATGATTCATGTTTTTAAGATTTCACCTGTGAATACTTTCTACATATTTCTCATGGAAACATGGATCAGAAATCTCAAAACACATATCCTGATCCATGTTTCCAGAGGAAACAGCACCCAGCCCCAGCAGTGCTTCTTGCGGTGCGGTGCCAGGTGTTTGACAGCATCATTCCAGACGACAGCTCTAAAGTTACCACCATCAGCCTGCTTATCTTTGTTATCACAGAGAAATAGGATCAGAAGCTCCTCCTCTTTCTTGGACCAGGAGCACTGGGCACCAGGATCTCTGAGCACATCAGCAGCAGAGTTGCCAGTGGGATTGACCTCTGGGATCGATGGGCTCCTCGACGAGAGGCGGGTTTCTGGCATGATAAGCCTGAGGAATGTGATTGTAGATGGTCACACCTATGTCACAATCTCTGGGAAACTCGGCATTGCTCGGCTGCCTTGAGAATAATGTGAATTTCCATTGCTGAACATGGTCTTAAGGGTGAAGCCTCAAGCACTCGATCTAGTTGATGTCGTTCCACGAGGTGCTTCCTCCATGGGTTGTTTGGCACTAGTCTTACTCAGGGCATCCGATGTAAGATGGGTAGTGCACTCTAGCAGGCCTTCTGTGTAGAGTCATCGGGGTTTATGCACTAAGGGGCTTCCTTGTTGGTTTTGAGTAAGTTCAAGGTCTTTACACTCCCCCCCATATTCCTATAGGAATCCGATGATTCCAATGTCATTTTCACCAGCCAAATTGACATGAAATGGCACATTTAGTCCTAGTCCAGTCTGATGTAGTCCGATCAGAGTCCAATTGGACTATCGGAATTTCCTAGGAATTTCCAATCATATAAATCACATAGGACTAGTCCGAAGTTATGCTAAGACATCAGACAACATAGGATTCCGATAGGAATGAAAGCAGCCTTGCTTAGTAATATAGTATGAAAAATTAAACGCACACACAAGAATTAAACACTTGACTACAGAAGATTATGTAAGCATAAACCAACAACAATACCATTAGGCTAAACAGTCATTACAGGTAAGTGATCATACTACACTACATACCTTCCCACAGGTGTGATGACAAAGCACATAGCCGCATCATCACACCTGCCAGCTCATCAACTCCCACCACCACCACCAACGACGACAAGCACACCACCTCCATCCCCCCACCTCAACCACCTCAACCCAGCAACTCCCACCACTACCACTTCACCCCCATCTCTAGACGAGCCCCCAAGACCGGAAATGACTGGTTTTGATGCCGAACGATGCCTGTTAGGGCGACACCCACTATCTGCTAGCTAAGACCATGCGGGTTCTCTCTACAAGAAGGGGGCAGGATCTGCGCGCATGATGGGGAAATTGATGGTTTTGATGTGAGGGGTTATTAATAGGTAAGTTTGTTGAGATAGGCCTTTCACACCGAAAACGTAGGTGGAATACCTAAGAGAACACAACTGGGGTCCCCTAGGCATATATTTAGGGTTTATATACTATGTTACATATATTGTACATTGTTGTTACCAACGCACTCGTACATGCGCATACATTTTGATGCGTGCGAAATAAAATTCTCACGCTATCAAAATGTAGTGTCATTTGGCATCATGTAGCGTAATTCAACATAATAAAATAAAAATGAAAGTTTATTAGGTAATGGGGTGGTTTCCTAACAATGCCCAAATGATGCAATCATTGTTTGGGCCGTAGTAAGTTTTTTTTTTCATTTGTTTTTTACTTTTGTAAACTAACTAATTCATTTGTTTTGTTTCTAGGTTCTAATCTACATGAGTAATGATGGACTGATGCGAGCCAAACCCACACCCAACGATGCCCCTGGCAACGCCCCTCCTCCCCGTCAAAATGGGATGTGAGGGTATTGATCATGGTCAGGAGCATGGGGAGCAACACCAGAAGACCCCAGAAGGGGAATACCCACCCGGTAAGCACCACCCGACCCCTCCCCTTGAGCCACATCACTGACGAACTGACAACGCACCCACCCCACGCCTACGAGCTGCTGCTCGTAGGGTGGATCGTGAGTGCATGGACCCCCCACAACACCAATGACATCCAGCACCCCCCATCACCGCCGTGAGCGACTGCTCGCGGGGTGTATATGGGGTGCGAGAACACGGGAACGGCATGGAGGGATGACAATGGCACCAAACGACACGTCTACAAGCAGCTGCCCGTAGGGTGGTTCGTGGGTGCAGACGACGAGGGGGATGAATGACAAGGGTGACAAAATGACAAGGGGAAAGGGAGACGATGACCAGAAGGGGAGACGATGGCGACACCCGCCCCACGCACACCTATGAGCATCTGCTCGTAGGGTGTTTAAGGGGAGGGGGAGGGAGGGAGGGGGAGGGAGGGAGGGGACGATGGACAAATGCCCCCACCAACATACAATGCACCACCCACCACCAGCCTCGTGAGCAACTGCTCCTGGGGTGGATGGTGGGTGGAACAACGAGGGAGGGGAGATGAGGGAGGCGAGGGAAGCCACAGGGGAGGCGAGGTGAGGGAGGTGAGACACGACGGAGACAAGAGGGAGGGGAAACAACGGGACAGGGCTGATGAGACAGCCAACGCAACGCACCACCACCCCCTCCCCCCCACGAAATGGGGGGGTGGGTTTTTTTTTGTAGAATTTAAAATAGTATAATTAAATAGTATAATCAATTCTCCCCCTCACATTTGCATGGGGGGTTTTTTTTAAATCTATATTAGTTATCTACTCCCTCGCAAAGATGCGAGGGCTGAACAATTTTTTTTCGAGCTCTTGTGAGAGAGGTTAAAAATAAGTGAACTAATCCTAAGTGCTTTAAATGGACTTGATATTACATATTTATTAATGCTCCTGTGGCTCAACTGGTTGAGCACTTGTTTGGTAGTCATGTCACTTATATTCCAAGGTCTGGGGTTCAATTCCTGCTCTGCCCATTTATTTTTTAAGCACTTTCATCAAGTTAAGTCTTCCGAAATGGTGTGGTATTCCAACTACTACCTGTTGGAATTGCATAGGACTTTACTTGGAATTTACTAGGAATTTCTTGGAAATAAAAGTACATGGTCATCAAGATATATTCTGATCAGATTCCTATCGGACTCCTAGGACTATTGTCGGACTAGTAGGACTCCTATTGGATTCCGATCGGACTCTTATCAGAAAACTCGGACTCCTAGGACTCCGATAGGAATACGGGGGGGAGTGCAAAGTTTACATAAGTTCACGAGTTTGCAGGTTAAGCATGTAGATTGCCTAGATCTAAACTAAGGACATCCCTACTACAAGTCACAGTACTTATACTAGGAGGGAGGTCCTTATCGTCCAATCAGAAAGGTAGATGTGTATCAAGTAAGAATGGAAACAATAGGCCTCATGCCTTGCATGAGGCATCTGATGTCAGGGAACAATAAGAGATAAGCCACATGCCTAGCATGAGGTGTCCAATGTCTATCCGTATTCCACTTCAGACAACTATAGTCCTCTGGTCACCCAGACCTGGGTGACTTGTATGTTTTGCCTGTTTTGGAGGTGTTCCTGACTGCTTTTTAATGGTGAAAAGTGACTAGGCTGTTTCTAGGACTATTTCCGTTTGTTTGGGTGGTTTACATTTGTTTGATTCTGTTTGAAGCTGTCAGGAATCCTGCAGGATTCCTTGGGGGATGATCACCCAGACCTGGGTGATCTGTATGTTTTGCCTGTTTTGGAGGTGTTCCTGACTACTTTTTGATGGCAAAAGGTGACTAGGCTGTTTCTAGGACTATTTTTGTTTGTTTGAGTGGTTTACATGTGTTTGCTTCTGCTTGAAGCTGTCAGGAATCCTGTAGGATTCCTTGGGTGATGATCACCTGGGTGTCGGGTGATGTGTATGCTTGGTCACAGTGTGATCCCAGGGTGATTTCCCCCACATGTGATTCCATTTTTGGTGGACCTCAAATTCCTGGCAGTTTGTTTCTTTGAAACAAATATGAAAAATTTCACATCTTGGATCGGCAGGGGTGTGTGGGAGTGTGTTGTGATCGTATCGATGAGGGGATTCTAATGGGGGTATGGATGTGAAATGGATTTTGTCCACTTGGCTCTCATGAGGACTTTTGATGGCTGTTGGGAGATTTTGATGGTTATGCTAGGTCATCTGGACCGTATTCACAAGACGATTCTGATGGTAGTACTCACATAAAAATCTTGGCATTGGCGTTGGCTGTCAAGGTTTTTTGATGGCTTGGCTGTGCTGTGCTAGGTCATCTGGACCATATTTGTGAGATGATCCCAATGGTGGTACTCACTCATGGGAAAGTCTTGGCATATCCATGTTAGGCTCAGTTAGGCTTGTCTCGGTGGCCAAAGGCCACATTAGTGTTTGGCAGAGAGAAAATGTGGAGAAAATGTGGAGAAAATTACCCTTTTTCATGTAGCAAACAAGTAAAGAAAAACTGGTGAAGATAGATTATTTTCTCTTTATTTTCTCTGCAATCTGCCTAAGGGAAAATATATCATTTGTGTGGAGAGAAAAAAAGGGGAATCTGAAGTGAAAAGAACTTATTTTCTCTTGATTTCCCCCTGATTTTTTCCTAGGAAAAAAAAGGTATATTTCCTGCAAGAGCAAATCAGAAATCTCTGGAGAATACAAGTTATTTCTGGCCTAGAAAATTGCATGTGGAAAAGTGTAATTTTCTCCTCATGTTTGCCAGATTTTCACCTGGAAAAAAAGAAACTCCTGCCTGCTTATGTACAATGCCCCCCAACCCCCCAAGGGGGGCTCATTGAACATTCTGACCCTAAACAGCTAAGCCAAACACTAATGCGGCCTTTGGCCGCTGAGACAACCCTAACCAAGCCTAACATGGATATGCTGAGACTTTCCCATGAGTGAGTACCACCATTGGGATCGTCTCATGAATATGGTCCAGATGACCTAGCACAGCACAGCCAAGCCATCAATAAACCTTGACAGCCAATGCCAATGCCGAGATTTTCACGTGAGTACTACCATCAGAATCGTCTCGTGAATACAGTCCAGATGACCTAGCATAACCATCAAAATCTCCCAACAGCCATCAAAAGTCCTTGTGAGAGCCAAGCGGACAAAATCCATTTCATGTCCATACCCCCATTAGAATCCCCTTGTTGATACAATCACAACACACTCCCACACACCCCTGCCGATCCAAGATGTGAAACTTCTCATAGGGATAGACTTGGAGATATTGGGAAAGTTTTACCCTGCCTGTTGTGTGATGCATGGCTGAAGTGGCCCACTAGCAAGGGGTGGAATTTGTCGTTGTGGTGCCCTTGTAAATGTATTTGTGCAACGACCTACCAGCAATATTTTGTTTTATTTAAGATTACAGCAATTTTCACATGTATATGGAAAACTGGAAAATAAAAATATTTGTATCATTGTGTGGTTGTGTTATATCTGTCATAGACCATGATCCATGTCTCGTCGCCATATCTCAAAAGACTTGAAAGCATGCATTCCTGCACTGTTTTATGAACAAGATTTCACAGTAAAGGAGATCTACAGGGTCCTTGGAATCAAGAAATCACTTGTCTATTCATCTCTCTCATACTTCAGAACTTATAGCATCACACACAATCCTCATGTTCATTGTAAAACTGGTAGACATCGATCACTTGTTTCCACAGATATCAAATTTGTCTCCTCCCTAATCAACCAAAGGCATACAATATATCTAGATGAGATCCAGATTCCAAGATGAGCTATATGAACATCGAGGGGTCCATGTTTTGGTGCCGACATTATGCAGAACACTTTGGTGCCTTGACCTCATGTGCAAAGTGATATCAGCCTGTGCACTGGAATGGGATGATCTTGTTCAGTCGGCATTCATGAATCACATAGCTGATGAAGTCCCAGATCCACAAATGATGATGTTCATTGATAAAGCTGTGAGGAATTGAAGGTCGTCCCAGTGGCCAAAGGGGTGGGCATTGATGCATCCAAAAGCACTTTTTGGTCCATGGAGAACATTATTCCATCCTTCCCATCCTAACTCTTGATGGCCTCATCACATACAACATTATCCCAGGATCCATGACCTCAGAACATTTTGTAGAATTTCTATGTGAATTGGTTGTAAGTTCAACTGTGAGCCCTGTTCAAAACCATCACTGACTCAGGACATATTCTCTGTCCAGATTCCTCTAACCAACCCATATCCTGGTCCTCACAGTGTTCTCATTCTCGACAATTGTAGCATCCACCACTCAGAGGAAGTTCAAGCTCTTGTAGAAGATGAAGCCCATAAGTACTAGGTTGCAATGTTTCCCAACCATATTGACCTCTCTACCAGAATGCAAGCTCATCTTCCTCCCACTGTATTCACCTGATCTCAATCCAATTGAGCAAGCATTCTTGTCCATCAAGGCCTTTCTTTGTCACCATTGGCAGGATTTCTCTCTTTCTGTGATAGACCATGCATGTCAGAATATTACAACAGACAAGGCTTGGGGTTTCTTTTGGGCATCAGGATATGTAGTATAACATAATCACATTCATGACACTATAAGTACAACAATTCAGACATAATGCTAGTGATGATTCTGATGAACAGGGGATGCAAATGCAGAGACAAAAACATGGAAGAAGAATACAGAGAAAGATTTACTAAAAGTCATCATCAGAGTCATCAGGAATGCCATCCAGAACAGGAACATAACCATCCAGCAAAGGAACAAATTGCCCATGAGCTTCCCACACATAGGTAAGCTACATTGTATCAAATGATATGGGTTCAATGGACACTGTTGAACTCACTATATAAAGTCACTATACTATATTAACCAACGACTACATTGTACACTGATTATTATACCTTACAATAGACATGCATTAGGAATGTAATACAGACATTAGTAACATTTGAAATGCAATGGGCACAGACATGGCCACAGACACGGGGAGGGCCATGGGGATGGCCATGGCATTGCCATTGGGCACGGACATGGGAATGGGCAATATTAACCTATGAACACTATTGACTGTACACATTGTATTATCTGTTTCGATGGATGCCATCAAACTCACTATATATTTGTACATACTCTATTAATTAACCAATGACTACATTGCTACTTTACTTGCTGTACCATACAGATAGACATGCATTAAGCACATAGTACAGACATTAGTAATGTTTGAAATGCAATTGCAGGGAAGGGGAAGGGGATGGGGATGGGAGCAGGGATGGGAGTGGGGACGGGAGTGGGGACAGGGACTATTGACTGTACACATTGTATTATCTGTTTCAATGGACACCGTCGAACTCACTATATATTTGTACATACTCTATTAATTAACCAATGACTACATTACTACTTTACTTGCTGTACCATACAGATAGATGTGCATTAAGAACATAGTATAGACATTAGTAATGTTTGAAATGCAATTGCAGGGAAGGGGATGGGGATGGGGATGGGGATGGGAGCAAGGACAGGAGTGGGGATGGGGACAAGGACAGGAATGGGGAAGCGACACTGACATCGGAGCTTGACAGGACCACAAAAACAATGATATTACTACAATGATGTGCATTAAGAACAGAATACAGACAAAAGCTACATAGATGTATATATAATGAGTAAGGTATTAATTATCCTTCCACATCACTGGGACTCAGCAGGGGGATCAGCCATAGCGTCTGAGTGGGCTGATGGCATAATTTCTGACAACCTCCTTTCGAATGATTTCAACTTATTTTCAACCCTTTCCTTCAAAATGGCATATGTTTTCAATGTTATATCTTGTTGTTCGAGCTTCTCCACCTCGGCCATGTACAGATGATGACTGGCATCCTTGTATGATGTGCCAAGCTGGTCTTGAAGGGCCTTCACTTCAGCATAGCAGCTCAACAACTCCCTGTCTGTCCAGTCCTGCAACAGGATGAACTAATGTAGAAACACAAATGAGGATGACACTTACTGGATCAGCAGGTAGGGTGAGCTGGTTGTGGGCCACCAGGTAGTATGGCGGTGCGGTCTTGTTGCCAGACTGGAAATTGATCATAATGTCAGTTGGGATAGACAAGACATGGGAGCGGATAGAGAAATGGGAGCAGCCAGGACACAGCAGTGGCCAGAGACATGGCAGCAGCCCTTAACTTCAACCTGATTTGAAATAAACGAAGCTTACCCCTCCATCTGCATTACAGACATCAAGTTCCAACTTCTGGCAATAGGCATTCATTGCCTGATGAGTGGCGGGATTCATAAAGTGGGGCACTAAATAGTGGTGCCCATCATCAGCTCAGATAGGGATGTAGCTGTCTAGAACATTGCCTTGCATTTGCTGCTGGTCGCTCATTGTGGATGGATCAATGTAACAGAGGCTATAATGTGCACCTAATCTAGTGATCAGATATTGATCAGATGTTATTTGTTTGGCCTTGATGAACACATGCAATTGTTGATTTTTGTCGTTCCAACTTTCGTTGACTTTCAAACCCCATCACACCCATCCCTGTTCCCGTCCCTGCCCTGACTCATCTCAACATGAACATTATGTAACAGTGAAAAGTCAGCAGACCAGAAGCAATGCAAAAGGAAAAGGCCAACATGCAGCTCCAAAGGCAAAAGCACTACCCAAGTCAACAGCTCCTGGTCTTCATGCTCCAGCAATTGATGTGGATGTAGAACTTGAGCCACCAAGCTCTACTCAGAGTGTACCACATAAACGAGGTCATCCAAAAGGTCAAGGGGCCAGCAAGGATCAATCGACACTGGTTGTCAAGCCAGTTGAGAAGAAACAGAAAGTAAGTTCACAGCCTGCACCCAAGAATCTCCCCACCAAAATAAAGAAACTGATTCCACCATGATCTCTACTACCCCAGTGCATCAATCATGTAATACAGCCAGGCAAGCCTGCTGCCACACCCAAAGTGCACATCAGTGGAAGTTTCTGAAGCCAAGGCCAAGAAGGCTGAGTTATTGCAGAGGCTTGAGGAACTGGACAAGCAGAAGAAGATTGCATTAGATGAGATGGAGCTTGATGAAGAAGAAGAGGATATGGAAGAAGAATGAACAACTGACCAACACCTCAAAGATTTACAAGATGCTGAGAGCAAAGAAGTTGTCCCCATCCCCAAGGACAATGGACTGGAGGACTTCCCAATGGACAAGGATGAACCTCTAACATCCCTAGATGAAGAGGATGAATCTCTGGACATTGAAGATGATGACTCAAAACCTGAATCTGTCAAGACTAAGCTGGTGAGTGTATGGGGATTGAAGCCTTCCTGCATAACTAATCAAGAGCAGAAAACTAAGAAGAAGAAGAAAAAAGCTGTGAGAGGCAAAACAAGGGAAGCTGTTGAAGCTGAGAAGACTAGGTTGAGAGAAGAACGGCAGAAATTGAAGTGCCCTGCAAAGGATAATGAGGACAACAAGCCATGAGTCATAACTGATAAACAATAATAGCAACTGACCAATCACGTGAATGACAGTAAACTGCAACTTAAATGTCTCAAGGAAACTGTGACCAAACCCTCTAGTCTTGTAAAGGATTGGCAGACCAAGGGTATCTCTCAAGGCAGTTGGAAGGGAAGAGCCGCTACTCCTCAAAATGATTTTACACCCTCCAAAGATGTTCTAGGCAGTCTTGCTAATGAGGACCTGGATTTGCAGTGACCATCATCAAAGGGGTCAAAGGGTTGGGATGTGAAGCGAAAGAATGAGGCAAGTATCTCAGTTACATTTTTTGCACAATCTAACAGGACCAATTTCCCCAGATCATCCACATTGCAGGGTGTGATTCCAAGGCTGACTCCATGTCTAAAAGGGTAGCTGTTTGACCCATAATTAGCAAACAAAGAAAGTCCCACCTCAAAGGTACTGAAACACAGTTAGCTCAGCCATGGGAAACCCTCAAGCCTGACCTGTCATTTGACAGCGACTCAAATGCTTCTTCTTCAAAGGGATCCATGAAAAGTGAAAGTATTGAAAAGCCTCTCTTTGTGCTGGCTGACTGGGCTATGCGGTTCCTCCTGACATTATACCATGTTCTTTTCTGTTCTAAGAAGCCATTCCATGAGTTCAGCAAAGGCTCAGCATTTGCTGCTACAGTTCAAAAGGTCCTCGATATTGTTCACCCTGGAAATATCTACGTCATAACAACTCAGAGTAAGATCTACACAATGGTGCAGTTTCTCTTCCTTTGCCTCATTCACTCTCTAATCACACAATTCAACTGTAGGCATACAATCAGATCATTGAAAAATGGTCTGATTTTGGCATTCACACTTTACATTTAGTTGAAACACTTTTCAAACAGGGCAAATTCAACAACAACCCCAGTGCAGTAGCCAAATATGCTAAATGGGCCACAAGAGAGGATGGGTCTGCATTGTGGAGGGTTCCATCTGCTGAGGGCTCAAGTCCTCATGACAACGATTACATAGTAAGACTACATTTGCTTGATTGCTATTTTTTATGATGACTAGCTGATTATTATCCCTGTTAGAAGGCTCAAGATCTGTTCAAGTCCCATTTTATGGTTGAATTACTGATGTGGGCCATCAAGAGACTGATAGAAAATTCAGAATTAGTTGAGTGTGGCCATCCCAAAGGAGCAGTTGCACCTGCCACAGCAGGGGTGTGTAATGACAGAGATGCTTGTCTGCTGTTAGGGGCTGATCAATGCACTAGATTAGGGATGCCGAAGTTCGGTTCGGTCCGGTTCTCTGAGCTATTTCTCTGAACCGTGAACCAGAACCAGGCAGCAAGGAGGGGGTAGCCAGAACCGCAAACCAGAACCGAGAGAACCAAGTTCGGCAGGTTCAGTTCAGGTTCAAACAAGGTTCAAACCGTAGAACCTAGTTAGCAAAAAAAAAAAAATCTCACATATGAATTTGAGCAACAAGAACAGAAGCAGGTGAGCAGAGAATAGATCATGCAGATATGTACACAGTTCAGGAGTAGGTAGAATATGAGATCACAATTCATCATCAACCTCCATCGGTAACCATGTTTGATCATGTGCAGCAGCTTCATCTTCTGCAATGATAAGCCTGTCCTGGTAACAGCACTTCAGGATCTGCAATGCTTTGAAGGTATCCGGTTTGAGCTGGTTTTGAGCCTTTGTATCCGTCAATCCACCTGATGAGAATGCGCGCTTGGATGGGACCGAGGAACCTTGAATAGCAAGATAATCACAAGCAATGCAGGCTAGTGTTGGAAACTGTGTCTGGTGATGCTATAAATGACGGTAAGACATTGGCTGTATTTTGAAGTATCAGATAACATACCCCCCACCACTTAACCGGATCATGTTCACCGATCTCCAAAGGACTGTTGATGTAATCAAGAAATTCTTGGCGCGGGCTGCGGCTTGCACGCTCTTGTTCAACACACCCACAGACTGAAGCATGGATGAATGACATCGCAAATCCCTTTGGCTTCACCGGAGAACCTGTAAAACCCCGTGTCATTCATAGTGTAGGTTCTCGGTTCAAACATGTTCGAACCGAGTTCATATAGATCCTGGAGGCCCCGAACCTGCAACCGAACCTACTGGTGAAAGAGAGAACCAGAACCGGACTGAACCAGAACTGCAGGTCTGGTTCAGGCATTCGAGGTTCGAACCTAGGTTCTGAACTGAACTTTGGCATCCCTACACTAGATTGAGCAGGCCTTTCAAATGTTCCATTTGGGCAAGAAAATCTGCAGCAGCACATTTTCCTGAAAAAGTCATGGGAGTGTCATAGTGGACTACATGGAGAACCTGAACATCTTCAGTGAACATTGCTGGAAGTCTCTGCTGACTGCTTGCAGCATCATTAAAGAAGCACAAAATCCAGTCAAATTTTTGAATGCATCTTCCTTGGAGCGTGCACGTCATGCTCTCTATGTTCCAAACAGTCCCAACTGTAAGTCCTGCCTCCACTGTACCTGGCACTTGTTGACTGCCTGTCTTCTAGAGCCACCCATTTCAAAACAATATGCATTGCTCTTTTGCTATTTATGCTTTAGATGTCCCATCTCGTTATTTATTCAGATACATCACTCTTTTCTTAATCCAGGGATTCGTACTCTCTATCCATATCATATCAGAAGGTTTAATATCTGGCCCCATTATATATACCTGTACATACATCAATTTTAGCAACATGATTAATCTGGTGGAAATTTGCAATACCTGTCAAACTTTCGACAACTTTCTGAACTTTTCAAAACTTTCCGAACTTGTCTTGCTTGCTAGTTATGAACTGACAAGAGACTTGCGGCAATTTTGACATGGCTTGCAGACTTGTCGGCTTGCCAACTTTCTGGACTGGTCCAAGCAGTGACAAGCAACCTGTCAAAACACTGATGAAGTCAAGTATATAAGTAGCCATATATTAATTAACCCAGGTGTTCAGGAGAATGATTATTGCATGCTTGCCCGAAGAAAGCTCTTGCTTCTTATGAATATACATGTACATGAGCGTTATGTGCCGAGCGCAAGGCTAGCCAATGGTCAGCCCGTGGGAGTCGGTGATCGGGACGGGCTCTAAACTTCGATAATGCCGAACTCAAATGGGGACGAATTTCATTCTTTAACGACCTCTGACGATCTCTGTGAGCGAATTGTGATCTAGAGAGGACTCATTACCAATCGCTACCCTTCCGTAGCATTCATTTAAACCTGTGCGTTACTTAGAATTGGATTTTCTTCCCCGATGACGGAATGTAGAATTGGATTCTAATCGGTTTAACTTTAAGTTCAGGTGTGTGACGCGTGACGCGTGACGGCCGGACTGATCGAAATGGTATACTCCAGTGCCCTTAGCTAGATCGAGAGTTTACTTTATCAAGCATCGAATGCGAGAGCAGTCGTTCAACGTTCGACATTCAACGCTAGCGCAGCGCTCAGCTGCGCCTCCGATTGAAAGGATTCTTTTGCCTGCCAAAGTTCTCCTATCGCAATGCAGAGAACCGGCGACGTCTCTCCGGTCGTCGATGGTCTCTTCTTTGGTAAGTGACTGTCCACAGCATGGCCCGGAGCTGAAGCGCTGACGATTGACCAGTTTTTGCAATTTCTACTGTGTGCGCGTTCTATATATGTATCAATCGAAAGAGCCATACGCTCAGGCTGTCTATCAGTTTGCTTGGAATTACGATTATGCAAGGCTGGATTTACATACACGACAATCATGATAAGTGGCCGATAAGGACTTTTGTAGGTTTCACTCATGGATTTTTCCACCTCATATCTATTGATCCGGAAGAATACCTCAGGTTTATATTTTAATGTAGGCATCCACCTGAATGAACAACCGTGTTCAAAGGCTGATTCTTGCTCAACTTGCCCTAGCCTGCTAGATGTGGTGGAAACATGCTGCAGCACGCAACTACTTCGTCATTATTTGGTAAATACACCGCTGAATGAGTTCGTTGTTTACTTACCCTGAATAGATAACGAATTTCGGAGATTTTAATGCCTTAAAAACTTCTACTAAGTGGGTTTGGCCCTGGAACTAGTCTCATACCAAAACGATTGACGATTACATATACAGTCTGCTTCAAGTCGATTTTTTGCTAACAGGGGCCATCATGTTCTTGTGAGTCAGAGTTTTAGTTCACAACATTCGACATCAATGCTCTTTTTTGAACGTGACTCAAGGGTGCATATGTTTTTCGCACGTCAGCTCTTCCTTCGTATGCATTCCATTCTCTCGTATATGGCGGGGAATCCTTATATTCGTCAGTTACAAAAAGCTGGTGGTTTCCGGGGTTTATCGTAAGTCTCCTTAATACGTACATGAATCATGATGTGTCTCAAAATACCCAGGTTTTGTTCAGCGTGTCTATGCTCGGTTTGTCCCTGGCCATTCCTTGCTCCACAATACTCATTTTAGTATCTGTCAGGTTTCGGTGTATGTACGTTACGCATGCTGACTGAAGGTAATGCCATATATGTTCAATTCTAATTTTGTTCAGCAGCTCTTCCATTTCAAACGCCGGCCGACGCACTGAGCAGATTTCGTAATACACAGCTAGAGGTTTATGTTTACGTATATCTGGCGGATATTCAGCGCTCACAAGCTACATAGATACAAATAATCGTTTTCCATGCCCTCAGTGTCTTCACTGACACTTTGGTCACAATCGGTCTGTCTGTGAACTTCTCGCCGGGCAAGACACGATTCAGGAAGTGAGTTGACCGGCACTCGTATGTCTCGGTTGCTTAACGTGCTCTTGAGCAGTACCAAGATGATTCTTCATCGACTCCTTATGTACTCTATTACACGGGGCATTCTCATCATATTGGTTCAGGTTGGTCATATAGTCATGTATGTTGTCGATCCGTCAAATGTGCTCTTTTGGTGAGTTCTTTGGTATTGTGATTTCAAAGTTTGTGTTAATCTATTTCTCCAGGAGATCGTTACATCTCATGTTGAGCAAACTGTACGTTATCACGACAAGTACGTATGGCGTCCATTGCATAAAGTGCCGTTCCCTGATAGCCTCATTGATGATCCATGGTTTCAGTGGTCATGTAAGTTCCGAATTCAAGTCGACACCTGTACACGACTTATGCTTCCTAGCTTGAATTCACGTTCCTCCCGGCGAGAGAAATTGGATGAAATGGTTATACTTGATCCTTCATTACTATCACTCGCGCTCTCCCTTTCGACTGTCCCCAGTACCGCAGATGTTGGGGCTCATCCAAATCTGTAAGCAATTTGGTTCCTCAGGTCTCACTTTCCTGTCAGCTAATATCGTTCTCGTAGTGATAATAGGTAGTAAAAGCCCCAGGATGACAAACGAGAGCTCCTGCAGGTGAATTGATCAAGGGAGGGTTGAGTAAGCTGATTCTGTTCGGCTAACACAGTTGGGTGCATGTGTAGTCCTAAAGCCTCTTTAGCATCCTGTAAGCTCTTGAGTCTTCATCAGCGTGCACCTTCGGGTCTATGGCCAATAAAGTCAAGGGTCTATCGTCAGGACGATAAGCGTTAGGTAGAACATCTGGCATGTTATGATCGGATACATGCATCGGAAGAATGGCTTACATAGAGCAGACGCATCAGTCATTGAGACACCACTAGAATAGCATGCTATTGGCATAGACCTGCCAGTGGGCCAATCATTACAAATTTTTAGATTGCGAACCTCCGATTCTCGCAAGCGGGACATGTTACTTCAAGAACGTTAATAAATCCTTTGGATGATTCAAGAACTTCCCACATCTTGCTAGATCTTTCAACAACCCTCCGATCCCTGCGGCGACGTTGAAAGTTTTGAACTTCGGACAACAGATCTCGGTATCTATCTTTCCGTGCATTTTCCAAGATTCCAAGATCCAGATTGAAGCTGCTAGGCATCCGAGTCGATGGCGTCACTGGCGCCCTATCGAAAGCCAACGTGCACTGGCATGTGGTGATTACGTTGGCGAGCAAGGTGGACACTATATGTGCACTTTATAAACTCGGAGGACAGTGCCAGCATGCTGGATCGTTCAGCTGACGCAAGCTTAAGCTTAGTACTTAAAGACCCTTCATTTCTGCAGGTAACAACATCAGTACATACATATCACACAAGCAGTACTACACATACACTGATCGATCCATAAACGCAAATTGCAAAGAACACGCGATGTAAGCGGGTATATGCAAGGATCCGGAGAGAGGGAAACCCAACGACAAAAAGAAACATCCAAACACAAAAAAAAACGTAAACACCAACCCCGATTCATACCCTACACATTCACATTCCCGATACCACCCCACGCTTCGGACTCAACTTCAAAAACTTCCTCTCCTTCTCCTTCTCCTTCCCTTTCCGCTTCCTCACAATTTCCTCACCCACCGGCCGATACTCCATATCAGGCAACGGGATCGTACAAGGGCTAGGGGCTGGCGGTGGTTCCGAGCATGGTACGATTCCAGCTCCAGTATCTTCAGGTAGATCGGGTAATGGATGGTCTCGGAATCGAGATGATGATGAGCCTAGTCTTGGGCTATGATGAGGTTCTGGAAGTGGGATTGTTCGTGGGCTTGGAGCTGGAGGAGAGAGAGGAGGGAGAGGAGGGAGAGGAGGGAGAGGAGGGAGAACTGCTGATCGAGTTTGTGGTGAGGTGGGAGAACGATGTGGGGAGATGTAGAATGGTGTGGGTGCGAGTGCTGGAGGGTTTGGTCGAGATTGGGTTGATCGAGTCGGATGTAGTTTTGGATGTTGTTCTGAATGTGGTGATTCAAAAGGAGGTGATACAAGTGAAGAAGAATGTAAGGGAGGCTGAGGCGGAGATGATGGGGGAGGAGCAGGTACAGGAGTACTAAGAGAATCTTCGTCGCCGTCTTCCGATATCACAGGCCGTCGCAGGGGTAGAGTAGAATCTGAACTGCCAGTAGTGGGGCTCGTATCACGCACGCCCGAACGGGCTCCACCTGCGTCTGAATATGAAATCAGCCCCGTCTCAGTGAGTACAAAAGGCAAAGTCGGGGAATCCTGAGGTCTAGGGGACGCAGGCGGGAAATTACGCCCGTTCCACGTTCCAGGGATAAGGGCGATAGGCAGAATCCACGTCGCAGTTAATATGATACCGTACCCTGTATCACAAAAGCTTTCATCAGCATCATCTAGAGGTGCACTCAAAAAGTGATAAATATTCACCTTCATCGTACCCTATCATCGTGGCCCAGCTCCACGAGGTGAAAGACCCGAGGTACCCTACACACGGCACGAGTGTCTGAAGGAGAACCACAGCAGGGCGCAGGGGAATTGGTACAACGTTCAATGGGATGTGGGAAAGAAACCAGGTAAGCGCGGTGGTGATGAGTGCTGCGCGTTTCGTTGCTTCGACCTGTTTGTCCGAGAGAACGGAAAGGACGGGCGGGGGGAGATAACTGTGATATGGATTTTGGTTAGAAGAATGTGTGTGTGAGGAAGTGAGAACGGACATTCGGTAACCCCACCATAGCGCCTCGAATGAGAGTTTCGTCGTGGAAGGGACCTGACGACGCTGACGCTGGCCTTGCTCGCGGAATATAGGGCGTCTTCGTCTAGTAGGGTCTACAAAAAAAGTTGGGGAGGGTAGAGGGGGAGGGTAACTTTCGCCGTACGGTGTATCTGCGTCAGAGCCGGGGTCGACTGCTGGGGTATAACCGGAAGTTACTCTCAAACTTGGACTTGAATAAGAAGGTCCTGCAACAGGCTGGACGTCGGGATTATGATCAGTCATCGTTTGCTTGTCTTTCTTTTCCGTAGGCGGCGTCACTTTCGGGTTTGGCTCCCTAACATACGCAACTCTGCCCTCACTCACGCCACTGTGAGAGGAAGAACTGGGAACATCGTCGCACGCAGGCGTCGACATGGGTATGAACTCCGTTTCCGCCAGCTCAACCAGTGAAGATTTAGTCGGCATGAGCGGAGAATACATCATGACACTGGACTCGTCCGAAAACGCGTCGCCTTCGTCCTCTTCTTCTACCGATTGCCCGAGGTTACTATCGTTTCCCGACATAGTGTCAGCATCGCCCACAATGCCATCCTTACGACTTCGGGTGGGACTGCGCATGCAAGGCCATCCTTTTGGCGCCCTAAGATCCTCCAACAAGCTCCAGACGCTCGTCCGCTTGCCACGCTCGCTAGAGCCATTCATGATCGTTGCGCTGGACAGCATCTCGATCAATTCATCGTCCGTTGTGGGTGTCGTACCCTGTAGTGGTGCTGCGGGGCTGTTTTGACTTAGAGCGGAAACTGGGGAAGTTGGTGTTGGGACGATGGATAAGAGGGGTGAGTTAGGCGGCGTTGTGATGGTGGGAAGAAGGGGAGTGGCAGGTTGCTCTTTAGGATAAGAGTCCATAAGCGCCTGTATTTTGTGTGCGAGGTAGGTTGGGGAGATAGGACCTAGAGGTTTGCTTGAAGTAGCCTTAGGGGTTGAACTGTTTGAATCCGGGCTTGAAGGCCCTTCAAGGCTGTCGAATTCGGGGATAGGCACGTCTGTGGACAGAAGGTCAGAAGTCTCGTTCGCTGTCGTTTTCTGGCTGACGTCTCTGTTCCTCTTGAACAATATCACATCAAAGCTAAAGTCCACAGATTTGAACCGATCTACCGTCCTTTGGAGCAGATCCTTCGGTATCCTTTCAAGAAAGGGACGAGTGATTGATGTAGAGGCGGTTCCACAACTTGGACTTGTTGAAACATTGTTAAACGCTTCTGCAGACGAAAGCGACGAGTGTGCCTGCTGTACAATGGTAGCCGACGTGGTTAGTTCAGTGGCTATAAGCTCTGAAGATATGATCTTATGATCATGAGTTGTCTCCGTCGCCGTCGTCGTCGTCGTCGTTTCCATGCAGGAAATCTAATCATGTGACTTACATTGATACTGGCGACATAGCTTGTCAAGTCTCGTCATAAGTATATGTGGAATCGTAAATGGGTACTACAGTCCATTTATCGAAACAATGGTCCCTTTTTTCAGGTCCCCAAGAATTGTGCTAGTCACTTTCAAGAAGCAGCTTGCGCCGTCAAAGATTGCCTCAACCGTTTCTGCTTCATCCGCTCATAAATATCGGGAAAAGAGTCTTCCGGCTTAAACCCAACAACGTCCATCAACGACATAATCAGTTCAAGAGGAAAGAGAAGGACGAACTTCTATCCGTAATTAGCTTGGGTTGATTAAGGAGTTTGACCCACATTTGGGTGTCTTTTGGGATGTTCAAGTTCAAGACAATTCGTGAGTAATACTAGTTCGTCTAGACCCCTACGAAAGTGAGGGGACAGGAACCGGCATTGATCCCCTACGGATTTGCTAGTGGGATAGTATTGAGGTTCCCAGGCTAGTTCTTCTATTTTTGCATAAATCCTAAGTAGTGGTCATCAATTGGTGAACTGCAATTTGAACGAAATCATACGCGTCGCGTCGTTGTGAGATGAGCTCCAGCATATCTTTATCCGCGTCCCATCGCCTTGCGAAATACCATTGAGAAACAGCAATACCATGCTGTATCAACTTGAAGAAAACAAAGCATGAACTATTGAACAACCCTGACATCAGATTCTATAAACATCTCACCTGCATAATAGCCCCAGACATCATCTCTCTATCACGCATATATTTCTGTAAGGGAGGAACATCATTCCGAAGAGCATGGCATTCTTGGGCCACATACTGGAATTCGGATACGAGGTAGCCATCCCACTCGTGGTTTACGCGCGCCTTACCGCTTACACAGGGATATGCTGCAAACCGTGATTGAAGCACAACGATATCGAGAAGCCATACATAAGACGCACGATCTTTGAAGGGCAGAAAACGATAGATTTTTTCTTGGAAAGTCCAAGCCGGCCGGACTCGATACTCTTACCCGCCGAAGACTTGGGAAAAGCACAATTGAATAAATAAGCGTTTGAAATATGAAAAAAGGACAAAAACACATTACTTTCCACTGTCACAAGGCGAACAAAACCGTACACGCAAAGTGAAATAAACCCTTGAAGCTCGGACGCTTTTACACGCCTGCGAAAAAGGCGAAACGATCAGCCAAATCGAAGTATAACCAAAACCGAGGAATCGGTACCGAACGCAGCCGTTGAACGGTTCAAAGACCAGACTGGCGTATTGCGGTTCAGTCATATCTGGCGGGCATCCAGTAAGACCAAGAACGCTCTCGAGAACTCTCGTCCACACGAACCGAGTTGCGAGTAGAACGCGACATGAAAATGGCACGAAATTCCTTGTTCACTCAAGATAAGTAGATCAAATCCAGCGGTTCTAGAGAACTAGCAATCTGATGACGATCAGAATCATGAAAAAAACTCAGTATCAAAGCGTGTTCGGACTGACTTCGAGAAATACATCCATAGGCATATCCATCAACTGCTTCGACTTGAACTTCCCAGCGATACGCTTATGCTTAGTTTATCTCAGAGCTGCCCTGTAGTTTATGCTTGACGTCATAGGTCAGTCCCCAAACGCGCAAAACGTTGTGCTACAAAAGGGGAGTTCATCAGTATGCCGGCTAGATTTATGATGCACAGCAGACCCATCATGAACACCTGCAATCCGACCCGCTAAAAAAACAGATCATATGATTTTCTCGTCACATGGAGAGATCTTCAGTTCTGATCTCTTGTACATATATATTCAATAGAGTGTTGTCATCGCTGTCCCCTCGTTTCATCACCCAGTCGTCGCTCTGTCTGTGTTGGTGTCGCTGTCCCCCTCGCTGTCGTTGCCATGCCGTTGTTGTTTTGCCTGCTCCCATCTCTGTCCTCGTTGCTCCCCATGTCCACCCCGCAAGCAGCTGTGGTGGCGGTTGGGTGTGGTGGTGCTGATACCTCGTCATCCCATCCCTGTCCTCGGTTTGTTGTTGTTTTCTGTCCTCACACCCCCGTCTACCCTGCGAGCAAGTTGCTCGCAGCAGCGGCAGGGAATGCTGGGTAATGCCGTCATTGTCCCGTTGTTGTCCCCCACGATGTCATAGAGGATTGTGGTTGAAGATACAGTGGATCGTTTGTTTGATCTGCACATGTGACGAGAAAAATCATGTGATCTGTTTTTCCAGCGGGTCAGGAATGGCCTTGACAGTACTATCTGTTAGTTCGTCTGCAGCCACAGACTGCTTCTTCGACGCCGCCATTTGAAGATGACATTGGTCTTTCTTCTTGTCTACTCAGTGGCGGCGATGTATGTAGTCAAGAATAGTTTTAAAGTTTGAAGCTTTGAGCAACCAAGCGTGTTCAATAGGTCAGAGTAGGCGAATCTACATAGGCCGATTTTGATGTTGGTTCTGGAAACGATTTTTCATGATGAATCGTGGCCCGTGGGAGAATCGACTGCAACTCTTACCGAAGCATTTTCCTGGTCGATTCTAAGGTGATTCTGGGGGCGATTTTGGTCCTCGAAATCCACGGCATCAAAGGGTGCATCACGACTTTCTCACACGAGGAAACTCTTGAAAGCTTATCTTTCTTACGAATACGAGCATCGAGCTCGCCTCCATCGTCGGGCTGCCCAACTGCGTCGCTTCTGAGCTAGTCTGGATTAATTGGCACGCATCCGAAGGGTGCTCTTTTCAGATCACATGTTGGCAACCGATTCTGAAGAGGTGCTTTCAACTTGCCTTGTCAAAAACACGTGAGTTTCGTCTCCCCTCTCCTGTCCTTCGCCGACGTCAAAACTCTCTCATCCCTCCCGCGCTCGAAGGCATCTCCACTGGCGACGCGTTCCTCGGGCGCCTTCCTGAATTAGACGCCCGAGATGCATGCAGAAGTTAGCAAGGAGGGTGGTGTGTTGCGATTTGTGGGCGTCGTTGATGTTGAAGGTGTTGGATTGCCAAGCACGCCACGAGAACCCCGTCATTTTCTCACCCTAGAACCGCTTCGCCACCTTCTCCACTATCACCTTCTGCCTTTTCTGTATCACCTTTTGTATATAAGTGGTCACAATGCCACGAAGACCCTGCGCGTTTGCCAGGGTCCACTGTCATCCCGAACCGTTGCAAGCTCGTTTCAACAGAAGGGGGCTGGGTAAGGGCCTGGCTTGAAGGTCCATCGACCGGTTAGATATCCGAATAGCGATCCGTTCGCGACTCGGACGTCCAGCTTCGTCTCAAGCTATGCGCAGTAGTCAACGATGATCTGAAGGTTGGGCTGTGATCTGAGCGTTAGCTCGGATCGGATCAGCAAGCAATTCGAGCCGCTGGGTGGGCGGGATCGAAATGCTTGATTCATGATTCTGCGCTTAGGTAGAACTGAAGGACCTAATATCAAATCTGATTATAAAACACAACTACTAGGGAGGGAGGGTCAGGTCGAAAATAAGGAGCGAGAAAGATTACGATTAGTGAGATTTTCGAGTCTCAATGTAGGAGTAAGGAAGAAAAGAAACTGCAGGCACGTGACTACTGCTTAGCTACTTCGCTCAGCGGGACGCTGCTGCCAATCCGCTCGTTCCTCGTGTGTTGGCACCTTGGGCTAATCCCTCCGATAATATCATCATGTTTCATACGAAGAGGTATGGCCCATGGCGCTAGCGCTGGTGTTGAAATTAATTACCAATATTGGACGACTTTCCGTAACGTTAACTTGATATTCTATCTCCAAGGGGGTGTCAGAAAAAAAATTAAGGATACCGGGTCGAATTTTTTTTGAAGCCATGAAGTGGGGAACTAACTAACTTACTGTGGGAACTACTTTCCTAATAAGGTAATTCAGATTACAAATCATTGACCACTAAGTAACAAAAAATTGAGTATCAGTTGTGTTGCAACTGCTTTCACAATAGCTTTCTGGCTTAGCTTTGAGTGAAGGAGATGTAGATAAAGTATCTCAGAGGCCTGTGTCTGTAAAATAATAATATTAATTCATCCTTGGTTGTGTCACATGTGTAATTCTGAACTATTGAACTATTTCTTGAAACCCATCTATTGCAAGTTGAAAACTAGTTCAGTTTCACATCTGAATTCTGAATAGCAAGCAATATTTATATGCTATTTTTAAACAATGTCTCCACCAAGAAAAAATGCCAAGTGTGGTGTGAAAGTCAGAAATCAGGACATAACTGCCTGGCAGGTGTGCAGGTGTCATAATCCCTTCCACAACACATTTCAAGCTTCACTTTTGGTGACAAAAATGACAGTATGCTGCTAAACATTTAGAATAGATCACCAGAGGACTCTGGCTTGTATGTGACTTGAATATTTCTTCTACTTCTTCACAGCAAAATACCCCAGAAAACACATAAAATAATATGTTTTCTTGATAATTATCTTCTGAGATCATTTATCTATGAGACCTTCACCCAACTGTAAGCCAGAAAGTTATTGTAGAAATAATAAAATGAGCTGTAATGCAGTTGATACTGCAATATTATATTTGCTCATGCTTATTCATCAAGGGCCAGCTTTATTCAGTGCAAATATTGTGTTAGAATAGTACAGTATCTGCCCTGTTACAGTCTCTTTGTTTGTGAGGTTGCCAATATCCCTCCAGCATAAAATTATGTTACCTATAATTTTTTTTCTAACAGCTTGAGGGCTGGACTAACTAACCATCCCTATATGGTAATTTGACCATGTGACACCCCCGTGTCTATCTCCAAACCTTACTCTGTGGACTTTCAAGTCGGTGGCAACACATTTAGAGTTTGGAGTTAGAGAACTATAAGGATGAGATGTCTTCACAATGTCTTCAAATTGTAGATAAATTTCAAACCCTTAAATAGTAATACATGCATGATTGGTGTTATCCTGTGCCCTCCCTCTGCAATTGAGTTTAACCATGGATGACGCTTCAATCCCTGTGGTCATTGATGACAATGAAGAAGCCAATGAAGAATATCTTTGCATCGTAACCACAGCGGCACTTCTAGTGACTGCGGCAGAGGTTTCACACCTTACCAAGATCCGGATGAGGTGGCACAGGGGAACAGGGCAGGGGCAGGAGGTAGGGGAACAGGGGAGGAATGAAGATCACATAGGATGGCATGACAGCAAGGACAATGGTTGGAGAGCAGGGGACAAAGACGAGAGATATGCTGGACATTGAGAATGTCGAGGCCACCTTCCCATCAGATCCATTGCGATCAGACTGCCTTTTTTGTATTCAAGGAGTTTGACGAGGGGTCCGGACCCTGCTTCCAACTTTAAGGTTTGGAGAGTTCTTGAAATGATGGGACATGTGATTTTCGGACCTTTTCTCTGGTGGCATCTCGGTGAAGACCCTTAGCAACATGCATTTGGAGTTGGACAATCAAGTTAGCATTATGGAAAGTCATCCATTGTTACATGTTGCATATGTATATTCTCCCACATTAATTACCAATATTGTTACATGTTTCATATGCATATTCCTCTGGAGTCATGTGACATCCTTATTATTATGTATATAAGGAGAACCTGTACCATAGTAGGAATACAGTGTTCTTACCTCTGCTAACCCTAGCTGTAAGTCTTACTAGACCCCAGGTAGGTTGTAAGGAATGTGTAGTCTCTTCTACTGTGCAGTGCATAGAGTCTGCTCCAACAGGTTATGGGCCCTGCTGGGCACGTTGCAAATGCACCTTAATTGGCTGCAAACAATGTTGACTTCATTGTCTCCAAATTATAACCTTGCGCTCTTTGTGAGCTGCATTGCACTCTTTGTGAGCTGCATTGCGCTCCCTGCGAGCTGCATATAAAACCTAAGTTGACTAGGGTTACCCACTCTGAAGGAGTGTTTTTCTTCTGAGATCATCAAATGTGTTTTATTGAGTAAAAGACTAATTGAGCACTTTCCCCAGCTGCTACACAACAATCATGTCTTCAACTCTTGAAAAACTCATTCAGACTTTCGACAGATCTAATTACATTCAATGGGCTGACTCCATGAAGGTGTGGCTCAGGTCTCAGGGCCTCTGGCAAATTACTAGTGGGGCGGAAACTAAACCGCCTCCGGCGCCTCCTTTGATGGCGATGAATGCTGCTGTCATAGCAGAAGCTATTGCCAAGCTCCAGACCTGGAGCAACAAAAATGACCAGGCTATTGGTAGTCTAGTACTCTGCCTGGCCCCCTCAATTTGGCAGTGTGCCAACACCAAGGACACTGCTGAGGAGGTATGGGATCTTATTTGCACTGACTATGGTGTTGATGGCCTCTCCCAAGTCTTTGCAGACTTTAGGTCTGCAATAGTGATCAAAATCCCAGCTGCAAATCCAGTGCCAGAGATCACTAAGATGGCTGACAAATTTGAGCACCTCACGGCTGCCAACGTTGCCATCCCTGAACTAGTACAGGCCATGATTCTACTTGCTGCAATGCCATGCGAGTATGACTCATTGTTGGCCACAGTCCTTAACATGACCACTACTAGTGGCTTGACATTTAAACATGTCAAGGACTCCATTGTTGCTGAAGCCTCAAGGCGCATGGCAGTAGGAAAGCCTGCTGGCCAGCCTCAGGCCAACAAACTTTCTGCTGTCAAATGCAAAGGGGGAAACCCCAAATGGCTGCCCAAAGAAGGGCAAGACAACAATGAAGAGTCATCCTGAAAACAAGGATGACATGGGAACAAAAAGACCAAAGAGAAGCATACCCACCTCGCCTCCAGTGCCTACACCACTATAAATGGTAATGGCACCATCATACCGCCAATGCCACTCATTCAGCGCATCAAATGCAACCACACTCCCACAAGGGACCCTCACTGCTGACCACCTACACAGGCATATATGGGCATGGCCTCTACCTCTCATTCAGTTTATGCCGAATATCAGCAAGCTCGAGAAACCCTTGAGCAAATGCAACTTCTGCACACCGCGAAAAATCTGTGACCACTGGAAGAGCACCTAACAATGCAAGAAGGTAAGAGAAGGAGGATTGAACCGGAAGAACCGGAAGAATCTAGAATCGTGGAGGTAGAAGATGATACTGTCTCCCTTGGATCAGAGCCTCCAGTTTCTGATGAAGAAGTGTGGAAGGCTGTCGATGAGATGCTTGTTGATGAACCCCTTGAAATGGGTGGATATGATGATAGGTCAGTCCTTTTCCCTGTAACAAGCACAAAGATTAATATTCCAATGATAACAGCAAACTTTTCATGTGAGATTTTACCGCTATTAAATGTATCTTGAAAATATTTAAATCTTAATATATGTGTTATGTGTGCAAATGGAAATTGTAAGAAAGGTGCCGACTGGATCATAGATTCAGGTGCATCAAAACACTTCACTGGTGAAATAAAAGACTTGCTTCCTATGAGCCTTTACCAAGAAAGGACTCTACCCTGGTTAAAACAGCCACGGGTATTACTCATATAGTAGGAAAAGGGGCAGTCTTCATTAGACACCAGGTAGTATGTCATGGGAAGTCAGAGATGCGCAAAATGCAATTATACCCCGTCTACTACATACCTGAATGTAGTACTCGACTACTGTCAATAAGTGTCTTTTTACAAGACGGAAGTGATGTGCATGGTTCCTCCGCACACATTTCATTTTTCGAGAAAGGAAACCCAATTATGGATTGTGTCCCTCTTATGAAACATGACACGATCTATTGGGCTTGGACTCATATATTGAGCACCAAGAAAATCAATGTTGCAACTATGTATGTCACTGACTATCTGACTTGGCATAGGCAACTTGGACAACCATCCAAGGAAGCACTAGGGAAAATGCCTAAAAGCACCATAAAATTCCCAAGGAATTTAATTACTCCTACAGACAAAATTATATGTCCAGGGTGCACTGAAGGGAAAATGACATCAAAATCTTTTCCCAAATCAGCTTCATGTGCTGAGAAATCCTTTGAATTAATACATTCCAATCTAAAGGAACTCCCAGTACTATCGTACTACAAACATAAATACTTCATTGTATTTCTGGATGACAAAATGTCACATATCTGGGTCCAATGCCTTAGAAAGAAATCTGATGCTACTGCAGCGATTAAACAATTTCAGGCAATGGCTTTGACTCAGTATGGCACTACAATCAAGCACTGGCATGTTGATCCAGGGGGGGATTTCAAAGATCGTGAGCTACAAAATATGCTCAAGAATTTTGGCATCAAAATAGAGATGTCTGCACCCCACGTTCACCAACAGAATGGGTACACAGAGCGCGCAATAAGGACAATAATGGAAAAGTCGCAAACCCTGTGATTTACTGCTTGTCTACCACAATCATGGTGGGAATTTTGCATTGAACATGCAACACACCTATACAACCAAACCCCAATAAGGCACCTGAAATGGCTGATACCTTTTGAGGATCTGAATAAGGTCCGCCCAGATCTGAACAATCTGAAGGTATTTGGTTGTGGTGCTTACATCTATCTACCCAAGGAAAAACGTCCAACTACATTAGCTCCCCGATTGGAGTTAATGACATGCCTTGGATTAGAAGATGGCATTAAAGCATATCATTTCATGTGACATAGTGGCGCAATATTCATTGGTGCTATGGCACTATTTGATGAAACGATGTTCCCATGCTGTCCCAGAGCTAAAACTCCTGCCAAGACAGAACTTGGTGATTTTCCACCTCCAGAACCAGAAGATGACGACCACTCATCTGGAATGGATGGCGATGACCCTATACCACCACAAAATTCACCCCTTCCTCCATCATCAGAAAATGATGATAATGATGTACCAAGAGAGCAAAAGGCACATGACAATGCGACTGACGCTCCTCCTCCGCCGCCTCCAGCAACCACTGAGGACTTTCGATCAAGACGTGAAGATCAACAGGAATGGCAGCAATTGCCCCATCAATCAGGCAGGCAGAGGAACATCCCAAACTGTCCCAGCAATACCTATGGAGAAAAGTGACTCCCCTCTGACATAGAGAGAGACATTGCACGTGATCAATATTGGAAGAGATCTGTGGGTCAAGATTTGGATCATAACCGAACATGACCATGACCTCAACAGCAAGAACTGGTAACTGGACCAAGTTTGGCACCCCACAAGAGTGTGCCCGATTCCAATAATCAAGAACATGATCACCCAGTGGGGGACCTGGACAAAGCAGGTTATATTAAAAAGATAACAAAGGAAGGAGGAGATAAGCTTATTCACTGGCAATTGTCAAAAGCAGTCACACCATCGAGCAGAATAAGCCAAGTTCCAAACCAATTTTGCGATATTGCACGCCTACCACGGCAGCAGCAAATTGAGTTGTCGTGAAGAATTAGAGGCTCTTCACAAGTGACAAGTCTATGAAATTGTCGATCTTCCACATGGTCAAAAAATGATCAAAAACAGATGGGTTTTCTCCATGAAATCGGATGGACGAAAACAAGCCAGACTTGTGGCCAAAGGCTTTTCACAAGTTGAAGGCATTGACTTTGATGAGATTTTCTCACCAGTAGTCCGCTATGAGACCATACACCTCATGTTTGCACTTGTGTCTCTAGAAGGCATGTATATGACTGGTCTAGATGTAAAAACCACATTCTTATATGGCAAACTAAATGAGGAGATCTACATGGATCAACCCGAGGGTTTCAGACTTGAGGGAAAAGAGCGCAAAGTAATGCACTTATGCCGGGCATTGTATGGCCTAAAACAGGCTTCACTTGCATGGTGGAAAGAGCTAGAGGCATTTATGCGCACCATTGGGTTTATGTGCGCCAGCTCCGATGCTGGCATCTTCATACACAAGGATCCTAAGACAGGCAGCATTGTTATTGTGCTAGTCTATGTTGATGATGGCTTGTTCATGGGAAAGAACAAGAAACTTTTGGATGAGAAGAAAACTGCTTGTTTAAAGCAATGGGAGTGCCATAGTATGGAAAATGTCATGGAATTCTTAGGCATGCACGTCACCCAGACTGCAAATAAAATCAAACTTGACCAAACCAAATATCTTGCCAAAGTGCTCGAGAAGTTCGAGATGACAGATACCAAAGTTTCCCCCACTCCGCTCCTGACTGGTTACCAACCGTTGGAAAACACAGCGACACCAAATGCAGCGCTTAGATCAAAATATCAGTCTGTGATTTGATCTTTATTGTATCTGATGCTCGGAACGCAACCTGATATCACTTACGCAGTAATCAAAATGTTGCAATTCTCAGCTAATCCTAGCCAAGAACATCTAGACAAAGTGATGTACATCATGCGCTATCTGGTGGGAACCCAGAAATATGACATTGTCTATGATGGAGAGAAATCTGAAGGGATACAGGCCTTCACAGATTCTGATTGGGCAGCTGACACTATCAAGCACCAATCTACAATGGGTTACTTTGCTACTTTAGCAAGTGGCATTGTGTGCTGGCAGTCCCATTTACAAAAAACTGTAGCACTGTCATCCACAGAAGCCAAATATATGGCTCTCTCTGACACCTGTTGGCAGATAGTGTGGATAGAGTCCCTATTCCAGGAACTTGGATATATACTGAAGTGCATACCAATCTGCGCTGATAATCAGGGATCCATCTTTATCGGATCAAATCCAGTTAAGGAAAGAAGGACTAAACACATAGACATTCGCTACCACTACACCCGCAAATGCATAGAAAATGACAAAGTCACAGTCGTTTTCATTCCTGGAAGTGATAATCCAGCTGACATGTTCACAAAGAACCTTGGCACCATTCTATTCAGGAAATTTAGAGATTCTCTCGGAATTACTTTCAAGGTTCAAACTTAGCTGCTTAGAGCGCTGTACAGTTTGAGGGGGGGTGTTGAAATTAATTACCAATATTGTTACATGTTGCATATGCATATTCTCCCACATTAATTACCAATATTGTTACATGTTTCATATGCATATTCCTCTGGAGTCATGTGACATCCTTATTATTATGTATATAAGGAGAACCTGTACCATAGTAGGAATACAGTGTTCTTACCTCTGCTAACCCTAGCTGTAAGTCTTACTAGACCCCAGGTAGGTTGTAAGGAATGTGTAGTCTCTTCTACTGAGCAGTACATGGAGTCTGCTCCAACAGCTGGCACAGCTGTGGCTGCTTTGGGCGTGTCAGGGGATTTGTTCAAGTTGGTTTGAAATGATGCTGGGGTTGCCATGCAGTGCAAGATTAACATGGGCACTATTTTTGAATGATGAATATCAGAGATTGCCTATCCCACCCCAGGTCAACTTCCCTTCACTGCGCATGGCTGACCTTCAGTCATGCCTTAAAGAAACCTTTAATATTTTAAATGCCTCTATTTGATGAGGTCTGAGCTGACGAGCCCAAATTTATGGTTTGGGTCTAGATCTCGTTTTCAATCAGTTCCAGAGTCCTTTGAGCTGGGAAACCCAGCGCTTCCTGTGGGGGAGGAGGTACAGATAGGAACAAGCAATTGGGTGTTGATGATCATGCGACTAGTGAAGAAAGTTTGAAACCACTTGACCTTGATTATGCCAGGACTAGAGAGGAACTTTTAAGAGGGAAGATGCTCACCATCAGCAATGTTGGAGTTTTCCCATGGCAATCTATAGCACACATAGCAAACACACCAAATGACATAGTGCCAATAGTGCCCATAACAACGACAGTGCTCAATATAGCACTACCTAGCATTTACCCCTTTTAGATTCTAGGAACCACTGCTTTTCCACCACAAAGAACCGTGGGAACTAATCTGCCTGGCCAAATTGTTTCCCACACTTCTTGCCATTGTTGCCGGCATCACCGGCTTGACATTTCTGAGAACTCATTTCGATCTTTGTGCTAAGTTGAGTAACCCTGCCCTAATGTCAAGTCACATGTATGTTGAATTTCATAGAAAATTGTGGAGCTCAGCGTTCCCATCAAGCTTAGCCTTCTGTCCATTCCCCTGTCATTGTCTCATCAGATCCTGCCACCTTCCTCTCTCCATCAGGACTACTCCACCACCACTCGCTGTGCCGAAAGTGTTGCCCATGTGGCAAACATGGTATTTTGGATGCAAGGGAGGCCCAAACAATGGTAGATGTCATTTGGGCCCTTGGTAAGCTGTTTTTTTATATTTGTTTCTTGTTCTTATCATCTAAATATTGCCTCACTTATCTTTTTAGGATGTAAGCTACTCATAATGCCAAACGCAGATGCAAGACGATGCCCAACCATGCCCAATCTATGGCCCTCCCCATCCAAATGGGATGTGGGGCTCGTTTATGTCTCAGAGACCAAGTAGCAGCACTAGGAGAGCCAGGTAAGCCCCCACTTGAACCCATTGCCATGCCACATCACAGCTAACCTCCCCTGAAACCAGGGATGATGAGGCCCAGCACCTGCTCCCATGCCTGTGAGGTCCCTCTTGCGGTGTGCATCAGTGGTGGCTCAGTGCCGGGAGAGCCATGTAAGTACCCACCTGAACCCCATTGCCTACCACATCACAGCTCACCCTCCCCAAAAGAGGAACTGTTTGCCACGAGGCCCAGCTCCTGCCCCAATGCTTGCGAGTTCCCACTTGCGGCATGCATCATGGTGGCAGAGCGCCAGGAGAGCCAGGTAAGCATCCACCTGGACCCACCTCTGCACTATATCACAACCAACCCCCCAAAAAACCAGCACCTGCGAGCCTGCAGCATGCCTCATCGCGACAGCGGTGGCTCTCGACAACAACACCAGCACCAGGTACCCAAAGACAAGACAATCCCCAGCCTATGTAATGATGGCGATCAACACAGCACCCACCCCCCATGCCTATGAGCAACTGCTTGTAGGGTAGTTTGTGGGTGCACCCTCGACATGGGCTGCACAATGTGCAACGACACGCGTTCCATGGAACGTGCCAGGTCGGTCATGTAAGTTTTGTTAATGGACAGATATGAACTTCTCAGTAGACAATACAAGTGTAATAGGTAGTAGTAGTATAATATTGTGGAATAGATTTTTGTTTCGCTCTTAACACAAGGCCAGCCTCATAATTTCTCCTTGCTGAAATATAGTTAGAAATTCTTTGTGAAATATTATATTTGAGACTAAATTTCTACAAACAGAAATTCAAAAAATTACCTATTAGAAATATTGATTTTTAAAGTATATTTCTAATAGGTAATTTTTTGAATTTCTGTTTGTAGAAATTTAGTCTCAAATATAATATTTCACAAAGAATTTCTAACTATATTTCAGAAAGGAGAAATTATGAGGCTGGCCTTGTGTATAATGTCTTGAAGATATTGAACATAAAATAGCTGTAAGATTAATAATAGATTTTTGCTGATAGAACCTTGTCTAGAGAGCACTACAAAGCACTACATAGCACTACATAATGGAAGTATGAGACTATGTAAACAAGGTAGGGTGCTATGGATGTCTACAGAATGAAAGAACCATGCTACGACACTATGATGCTATAGAGCACTATGTAGTGCTGTGTAGTTGACCCCGACATTACTGATGACGGGTCGTCGAAATTTTCCTGCTATGTCGCCTTGGGTCCCTTGGCTGTGGAGTTTGCATAGAGATGTCGAATCTGAAATCGGTAAGTAATGCGTTCGCCACTTTGAAATTCATACCAGTGATATTTCATTTTAATAACATTGACTTTCAAGTTGTACAAGGAAGTTGTGAGGAGTAGCTCGAGTGACTTTGACAGTGAACACCGTACACGGGATGTCAAATTCGAATGAGGGAGATTGCATTATCAAGTCGTTCGTCCCAAGTGACATTCGGAAAGCATTGAACACGCACATTTATAGCAAACTAATACCTTAGATCTAGAAAACGGATTGGTAATCAACAAACCATCCTATTCGTCGTAGTAATTCGCGGGAGGGTAGTCGATGTAACCAATTGCCGCATCTTCTCGATCACCAGGAGTATAAAACGTGCTACGGTCGTACTTGGTCAGTGGAATTTTTCTCTCCAAGCGGTAAGGAAGGTCAGGCTATAAAATAGGGAAAGAAGTCAGCCGCCATTCACAGTCTGATTGGGAAAGACTGACGTTAGATATGTACATTCTTCCGAAGGCGATTAGGCCTCCCTTATGATCGGCAACTTGAACTGCGTTTTCGAGGGTTGTGTAGCCACCAGCACTGATATACGGCAAAGGTCGCCAAATGTCACGAAGAAACTCATTAGATTCGTGAGCTTCCTCAATGCGATCTATAACTCCGCTGACGCGTGGTTCCACAACATGAAGATAGGCCATTTTTGGATGTCTCTCTTTCAGGACGGAGATAAAATGGGAAAATTGGGGCACGGGGTCAGTCATCCCCATAGCTATCCATCGAGAAGCGTAGTGAGTCTAGGCTTGGTGCAATGTCGGAAGCAGGGCTCACCGTTCGTTTGATTCCAAGGACTCAAACGAATAGCCGTCCTTTCTGCTCCAACAGCTTCGACGATAGCATCTACAACCTCTATGCCGAATTGGCTCCTTGCCTCTATACTTCCTCCGTAATTGTCAGTCCTCTGGTTGGATACGTCCTGCAAGAATTGGTCGACGAGATGACCGCTTGCGCCGTGCACCTCGACCCCGTCGAAGCCAGCTTCGAAGACCGCATTCTTGGCCGCTTCGGCAAACAATTGAATATATTCTTCGATCTCGGCGACTGTCATTTGTCGTGGCACCGATTCAGGCGTCCAGGGAATGGCAGACGGTGCAACAAAATCAAATTTGGGATCTTCAGAATTCAGGACGGCGGGATCTGCGGTCCTACCCCTGGCCCACAGTTGCACGAAAATATAAGAGCCATTGGCATGAACAACAGCTACAATCTTCGAATAATAAGAAGTGTGGGTTGATAATACGTAACTAGATCGCCCTTCGTGAATCCTGCTCACCTCTTTCCAGACACGGATCTGTTCTTCACTCCAAATACCTGGAACGTATGCTTCTGCGCCCGCCTTGGCAGCGATGAATGTAGCCTCGCTTATGAGAAGAGAGCCGGGCGTGCGGCTCCTCTGAGAATAGTACTCTACGACGAGCGAGGAGATGGGAATGTGTTCTGACTTCGTAGCTTTGAATCTAGTCAGTGGAGCCAAAACCACTCTATGACTGAGGGTTATGTTCCCGACTTTGATAGGGTTGAAGAGTTGGGACATAGCGATTGATGATTTGGTGTAATGAGAGGCCAGTGCGTGTTTTGGGCCATGGAAGGAATGCTAGGATCACAGTCGTCTTTATACCTAGTCAACGGCAATAACCAAATTTACAAGCCAATACAGGTTCCATGGAAGATATATCATGACAAACTTTTGATTATCACGAGTATTGATGATGTTGCCTTGTAAGACGATTGACAAGCCTTGTAGGATTGGTAATGTTGCCTTGTAGGATTAGTAATCCGGAAGTTAGCAGTACTGCGGGATTCAGAACGTTCTCACTGCATTCCGACCTCAAGGACATCTGAAAGCAAACTTTTGCTTGAATGTTCCTGGCGAGGCTCTGTAAGGGCTCTTCAGCTACAAAAAAAATAATCTAATAACCAGATTTTGTGGACCGTAACTTGAATCGAGGAGTATTTACGCCCTGGTCTGACAGCCCTGGTCGGCTGCACCAAGATCAAATTGAGAAGCTCAAAATCATGTGGGAATCCAGGAAATTTAGGTCTACGAGTTTTGTTTATTTGCCATTTATTTATTCCCACCACTATGTTTCAAGTCCATACTCATAGCATTTAGATGTGCCCTACACCTCCTTGTCCTGTGTAGAAACATATTTATGATATCTTTGAATATATTATGAACTTTTGGTATTTTTCTTGTACTACAATTACACCAAAATTCAAGGGGTCCAGATGAGCGACCGAGTCATTTTCTAGATAAATGGCGGGGAGCGTAGTATCATACCAGCAACCAAGTTCGTTCCTGCTCCCCGGCAGTCACCATATCGCAAACTTGAATGCAGTCAAACTCAGTTAATGGGGTGACAAATAGTTTGAAGGCCTGAGCACAACTACGCCTGGGCTTTTAGCCAGTCGCATCTGATGTGGGAAATATGGATGCCCTTCGGAATGAACTTTGATTAACTAGACTAAAAAATGCGTCAGCTTTCGATCTTTGATTGCCCAACACCCTACAGCCACACGTCACTTGCACCAAATTCCTGGGCACGAGTAAAGGGCAGGTGTTGCATAGCCCATAGGGCAGGGTAAGCAAAGAGGCTCTCACCGTGTGGGGCCATCCGACGCGTTGAGAAGCATATCATCACCACTACATCAAGCCAACACCTCTGCATACCCCTCATGCCAGACGCCATCTGACGGAAGCTAGTGCACGCTGGCTGGAGGCGGACTAGAGCATGCTCGATGATTTTCACCACTTGACCAAGGGTTTTTTGCGGGGTGCAACGGCATGAGCACGACAGTCTACTAGCCAAGGGAATACTAAGTGGCAAGGCCAGCCTGAGGCAAGGACGCACCAATGATGTAGATAAATGTTGAGCCTTCAGGGCACCACAAGAGACTCAAACGGCAATCTCTGTTAGCGGGACATCCAAGAGGATATTGCCCTTAGCGCTGTCAAGAGCTTCAGGTTGGGCTGCCAGTGCTGATAGGTTCAAGGGGCCAAAGTCAAAGCATAGGGTTGCATGACAAAAAGTCAGATACAACTGGGCAGGTGACGAAAGTCAGACCTGCAGAGCCAGGAACTAGAGAGCAGTGCTGCCAGAATGAAGAAAGACAGTGAGGGAACAGAAGAAATTCTGAGTCAACTTGAACTTGAAGTTAGGAGTTTCTCATGCTAATGTTTGAAATCCTATTAGGGTTAAGTAGTACACAGCCACCGACTCAGGTTCAGGTTCAAGTTCACTGATGGACCAGCCTGCCAAGCAACTCAGATGTCAAGCTTACCATGAGTGGACACAGGTGATCCCCTATCAAATTAAAATTGTCTTTCTCAATTAAGACCAACATCTGTCCACACCGCCACCGATGTCGGACGATGGGGACAAGCACCGGAGGAATTGTGTACAGCCAGGGTATAACTTATCCAGATTGCATGTCAACAAATCCCTTATTGTAGTTCTCCTCCTTTTGAAACCCATGCTCAGGTTCAACCCATCTGAATAGCCTGCCTCAGAGACCCCGGCCAGCCATGGCAAAGGAGTACCGAATCTCATGTGCCAGTGGTTGGATGGGGAGGTTTGAGTGGCCGCTGATGAGGCTGAGGGAATGATGATTGATGCCCCAGCCTGAGAGAAACTCGATAACAATGCCAAGCTCCCATAGGACAAGGTGGGCACTGCATCGTGATGTTGAATCTGAAAACTTTTTGCTAGGTTCGTAAATGTAGTGGCTACTTGAAAGAAATGATTCACTAGTTCTCGAACGCGGTCACAAACTCACCGAAGTCAGCTGCCACACTGAGTCGTTGCACCATTCATTGTCGAGCCATGGATTGGATAACAGGATGTCATTCCCAAGCTCTCCTTGACTTGTTACAACCACTATAAACAGTGGTAAACACCTCTGCTCAACGTTGCACGCGACGTCGACACTTCAAATTTCATCCAATTTTCGATCGGATTTCGCCATCACGAACACTCTCGGCATCTCCAGGCCTGGCCTGATTTGCTAAGAGATCCATCCATCCGATCCCCGGGGATGCCCCGGTCATTGTTTTTGACAATGGCTGCTATTTGTCTCGTTCCCCTGTGCTTCGAGGATCCTGGCTAGGTGAGTGGTGTCTATGAAAGAGTAGTCTAGGTCCCTATGGGGGCTTAGAGTGGGTGTGGGATGCCTGCTTCAACGCTCGCCCAAGTTGACGCACTTGTTTAGTTGGGGGAGGTCCGGCTTAGGGGAAAGGACACTCTCACTGGCCTGTTGGTCGTCCTTGAGGCCACCAACCTCCTTGCTATGTGAGTCACTACTACTAGGGACAAGCTACACTGACTACCTGCTTGGAATACACTGCTCTCAGTGTCTCCAGGCCTGCCCTGATTTGCTAAGAGATCTGTCCATCCGATCCCCAGGGATGTCCCGGTCATTGTTTCTGACAGTGACTGCTATCTGTCTCGTTCTCCTGGGCTTCGAGGATCCTGACTAGGTGAGTGTGGTCTATGAAAGAGTAGTCTGGGTTCCTCTGGGGGCTTAGAGTGGGTGTGGGATGCCTGCTTCAACGCTCGCCCAAGTTGACGCACTTGTTTAGCTGGGGGAGGTCTGGCTTAGGAGGAGGGACAATTTGACTGGACTGTTGGTCATCTGGGAGGCTTCCAACCTCCATGCTCTGTGAGTCACTATTACTAGAGCCATGCTACACTGACTACCTGTCCAGAATACACCATCGTTAAAAGGGGCTGGGTGACAGTGCCCCCTGGTGGCTAGGGCAACACTTGGGTGGCCGCTCATCACCACCTACTCATTACCTCCGGTATTCACTCCCTTGGGGTGCTCAGAACTGGGTTCAATCATCTCTCCCTATCAGCAGCAGGATGCGCGGCCTGCCTGCCCCCTCGGAGCGTTTGGAGGATGCATTGGATGGATCTGAAACTGAGATAAGGGACCATCTGCTATTGATTCTATGCTACGTATCTTGACTTTTACTGTCATCTACTCGTGCTAACTCACTCTCTATGCCTAAATGGTGAACCAGAGACCATCCACTTCACCGGGGTCTACACGACCCCTCCCTGATCACAGGCAACATCTTTGACGATGATGCCCAAGACTACGACACCCAGTTCGCACAGGACAAACTGGAGGTAGCAGCTGCCCTAGGCAGTTTGAGATCTGTGGGCTGGGGAGGTCCTCTCCGACTATAAGGGCAACCTAAGCCTCTAGCAAAGGGAAATCTGAAGTTAAAATTATACTACATAATACAGGCATTGGGGACACACCTAGCAAAGGCCAATCCAAAGAGAAAACTCTAAGGATTCCCTTGCTGATGCCCAGTATATGTGAAGATGACAAAAATCAAATATAACCTAAAAATAGAAAAAGGCGGAGATAGGCGGATCAAGGCTGCCGAATGATATCATACCAAGGGGTATGTGTCAGAAGGGGTACTCTGCCTCTAAATATAAAAGTGTCAACATGTACAAACATGATAGCAAGGGAAAATTAGTAATAAAATCCGGAAAAATCATAGAAAATGAAGAATAGAAGGAAATGAGGTGGGGAAAAATATAGGACGAACATAAAAAATAGGAAAAACACACAGGGCACCCCCCTAGTCCCCTTACATCACCCCCTCTCTAAGATGCATCGCCCCAATGCATTCGAAATTGTATACGACCAAAGTCCGTGACTTGAATGCAACACGGTGCAGCAGTGTGCCATCGGTGGAATTCCTTGATTAACCAAGGGGCATTTACATCAGACTCTTCGACCCATGAGTTCTCCTCATACCCATAACCCTTCCAATGTACCAAATACTATCGCTCCTTGACTTGTTACAACCACCATAAACAGTGGTAAACACTCCTGCTCGATGTTGGTAGCAACGTCGAGACTCCAATTTTCGTCCAATTTTTGATCGGATTTCACCATCACGAACGCTCTTGGCGGCTCCAGGCCTGGCCTGATTTGCTAAGAGATCCGTCCATCCGATCCCCAGGGATGCCCCAGTCATTGTTTTTGACAATGGCTGCTATTTGTCTCGTTCCCCTGTGCTTCGAGGATCCTGGCTAGGTGAGTGGTGTCTATGAAAGAGTAGTCTAGGTGTCTATGGGGGCTTAGAGTGGGTGTGGGATGCCTGCTTCAACGCTCGCCCAAGTCGACGCACTCGTTTAGTTGGGGAGGTCTGGCTCAGGGGGAGGGACATCGTTACTGGACTGCTGGTCGTCTCTGGGGATTCCAACCTCCATGCTATGTGAGTCACTACTACTAGGGACAAGCTACACTGACTACCTGTTGGAATACACCGTCGCTAAAAGGGGCCGGGTGACGGTGCCCCCTGATAGCTAGGTCGATGCTCTGGTGGCCACATTTCACCACCGACTCCTCACCTCCGGTGCTCACTCCTCTGGGGTGTTATGACCCGGGTTCAATCTTCTCCCACCAGGCAACAGGATGCGCGGCCTGTTCGCCCCCTCGGAGCATTTGGAGGCTGTATCGGGTGGACCTGGAACTGAGACAAGGGGCCATCTGTTATCGATCTTATGCTACGTACTTTGACTGTTATCATCAGTTACCTGTGCTAACTCACTCTCAATGCCCAAATGGCTGAACAGAGACCAAACCACTTCATGACCCCACCTTGATTATGGGTGACATCGTTGGTGATGATGCCCAAGACTACGACACCCAGTTCTCACAGAATGAACTGGAGGTAGCAGCTGCCCTAGGCAGTTTGAGATCTGTGGGCTGGGGAGGACCTCCCCAACCCTGATGACTACAAGGACTCTCTTGCTAGGCAGGAGGCCCTCGCTTACACTGCACGCTGCGTATTTCGATCACTAGCATCATATACCAGTACTAACTTGCTCCTGATGCCCAAGTGGACAACCAGAGACGATCGTTCCAATGATCCTACGCCTCCGGCAGCTGTTCCAGCTTCCTGTGTGGCGATGCCAACAGCTCTAGCAGAGCTTCAATCTGGGGAACCCTCGTTCCCAGTACAGTGCCGTCATCATCACAGATGGCCGTGCCATTACTCGTGTGGGGCATTCCGCTCCACACCCATCACCGCCAGTCCGCTGGCTGCTGTCGGGTTGGTGACAAATGTCGCTGCCCTTTACGTTCTCCCCGCTGCAGGGGGGAAACTGTTATCGAGTGCATGTGCTTGCAGCGCATTTGCTCAAGGGGGGCCTTGGCCCCCTACCTACGACGGTTCCGGTGAATAACCAGGTGAACAACCAGCCGCCACATTACTGTCATGCATGCATTACATGGTGATGGTCCACCTCATTCGTCTGGGGTGGTCAATCCTCATTGGCTGGGAGTATGCGGACAGTTATTCCTCCCGCAAGGGGGGATTTACAGTGAATTAACATGGCTGTGCCTGATCCAACTTTGGTTGGATATGTGGCTGGGGGACCAGTTCGCACCAGCGGGTGATCTAATGGCTAGCTTCGGGAGGGGATCTTCCCCTCCAGATTATTGCCTTTCCTGGCTGAGAGGCCAATGTTTGTGGCACTGCCCGCCTAAAGTGGCTAAAACGAGGACCTGGGTAGGAGATGGGCGAGGGGAAGCGTAGTTATAGTAGTACCCAAGTTTGTATCCTGCTCTGCGGACTGCAATCGAGCCCCGCGTTATAAATTGTTGACCCAAAAAAAAAAAAAAAATGTACCAAATACTGGAGTTTTCCTTGACGCAAAGAGCTGTCCAAGATTGACTCGACTTCGTATTGGGGTTCTCCCTCGATCACTGTAGGTGGTGGTGGTGGGTGTGAATGGCATCCCGGGAATGGATCTGGGGGAGCTGGAAGCAATTTGACGACATGGAAGATGGGATGGAGTCTGGACATGGAGGCTGGGAGGCGTAGACGATAGGCATGTGTTCCAATGCACTTGACAATGGGGAAAGGTCCCAAGAAGCGATGAGCGAGTTTATTGGATGGACGTGTGGTGGAGACGTCACTGGAGTCAAGATAAACTCGATCACCAACCTTGTACTGAGGGGTTGGGGAGTGGTGTTGGTTGTAAAATTGCGCCATGTCGTCCTTCACCTTTGCTAAAGCTGCCCTTGCCTCCTCCAAGCTATCCCTCATGTGTTCTGTGAACTCATTCACCGTCTCGATGTGTGAGGGAGTTTGGTGAGGTTCAAATCCCATGCGTGGATGTTGTTCAGTGTCTAAGAGGAAAGGGGTCTGTTGAGTGGAAGCATGGACATGGTTGTTGTATCCAAACTCGGCCAAAGGAAGAAGATCATCCCAATCGTCCTGGCATTCATTGACAAAGAGGTGGATGTACTGCTCCAGTTCCTGGTTGACTCGCTCCATCTGGCCATCAGTTTGTGGGTGATAAGCGGTTGAAGCGAGGAGTTTGATCCCCAGGAGTCGGTACAGCTCACAAGTAAACTCTGCCATGAACTGAGGGCCACGATCTGAGAGGAAGGCACCAGGAAGTCCATGTAATTTCCACACGTGGTGGAGGTAGAGTCGAGTAGCACCTAGGGCACTGACAGTAGTGTGAGTGGGAATGAAGTGAGCACATTTTCCCACTGAGTCAACTGTGCACATCACCACATCAAACCCATTTGACTCTGGCAACACCGCTCCTTGACTTGTTACAACCACCATAAACAGTGGTAAACACTCCTGCTCGATGTTGGTAGCAACGTCGAGACTCCAATTTTTGTCCGATTTTCGATCAGATTTCACCATCATGAACGCTCTCGGCGTCTCCAGGCTTGCCCTGATTTGCTAAGAGATCTGTCCATCCGATCTCCAGGGATGCCCCGGTCATTGTTTTTGACAATGGCTGCTATTCATCTTGTTCTCCTGGGCTTCGAGGATCCTGACTAGGTGTGTGTTGTCTATGAAAGAGTAGTCTAGGCCCCTCTGGGGGCTTAGAGTGGGTGTGGGATGCCTGCTTCAACGCTCGCCCAAGTCGACACACTCGTCTAGCTGGGGGAGGTCTGGCTTAGGGAGGAGGGACATTATCACTGGATTGCTGGTCATCTGGGAGGCTTCCAGCCTCCTTGCTCTGTGAGTTCCTACTATTAGAGACATGCTACACTGACTACCCACTGGAATACACCATCGTTAAAAGGGGCCGGGCGATGGTGCCCCCTAGCGGCTAGGCCTACACCTCAGTGGCTGCTTTTCACCACTATCCCTCTACCTCCGGTGCTCACTCCTCTGGGGTGTTATGACCCGGGTTCAATCTTCTCCCACCGGGCTACAGGATGTGCAGCCTGTTCCCCCCTCGGAGCGTTCGGAGGCAGTATCGGGTGGACCCGGAATAGAGATAAGGGACCACCCGTTATCGATGGCATGCTACGTATTTCATTTTCTACCATCATCTACGAGCATTAACTTCCTCTCAATGCCTAAACGGTGAACTAGAGACCACACACCATGTTGGGGTCTACACAACCCCTCCCTGATTATGGACGACATCTATGAAGATGACATCCAAGACTACGACACCCGGTACAATCAAGACGATCTGGAGGTAGCTACTGCCCTAAGAGCAGTCAGAGATCTGTGGGCCGGAGAAGACCTCTCCAACCCTGACAATGACGATGATGAGGACTCTCTTGCTATGCAAGAGGCCCTCGATTACGCCAAGAGCAGCCCCAAACTAGCCTCGAGGCAAACGATCGACCGTGTGCTGTGGGCGCAGGATGTCCATGTCGCACATAAACAATGGACTCGCAGTCTCAAACGCGAGGACATGTATACACAGGAGCTTGGCATGGCCGAGCTCTTCTATCCGGAGGCATCCCCTGCCCCATTACTGCCTTTGCCCCCCATCCCTGAGTTGGTGGAGGACAAAGTGCCGCTATCTGTGAATGAGAGGTTGGAAATTGAAGCCACCTCTCATGCCATGCTACACCAACTAGACGTGATGACCATGTTCATTGGTACTGTCCGTACATCCGCCATTCCCCCTGCAGAGAGGAACGCATGGCACCAAATGGCCTGGGAGTTATTCACGACCACCTGGCGACTGTCTGAGATGATGTCGGCAGAACTAGCAGCCGCTCCGACACCTCTCGATCTCACATCTCCAGCAGCCTTCCGGGCTTCCTACGCGGCGATGCACACTGCTCAATCAGAGCCTCAATCTGGGGAACCCTTGTCCCCAGCACGGCGCCGTCGTCCTCGAGGTCCTTGTGGACAGCAGCGCCGCAACTAGTACAGGGGCCTATCCCCCTCTACATTCACAGCCACCAAGTACCAATTGGTGGCCATTATTGGGATGGTGACATGGTGTCGCCTCCCTATACCTTCCCCCCACTGTGGGGGGGACAATGTCATCGAGTGTGTGCACTTGTTTGCATTTGCTTGAGGGGGGCCCCGGCCCCCCACTTACGGCGGTTACGGTGAATAACCAGGTGAACAACCATCCGCCTCGCTACTGTCACTCGTGCAAAACATGGTGATGGTCCACCTCATTCACCTGGGGTGGTCAATCCTTGCTGGCTGGAAATACGCAGATGGTTATTCCTCCCGCAAGGGGGGATTTACGGTGAATTAACACTGCTGTGCCTGGTCTGGCCTTGGTCGGACATGTGGCTGGGGGACCGTTTTGCTCCAGGGGGCGATCTAATGGCTAGCTTTGGGAGGGGGGGCTCCCCCTCCAGATTATTGCCTTTCCTGGCTGAGAGGCCAACATCTGTGGCACTGCCCGCCTAAAGTGGCTAAAACGAGGACCTGGGCAGGATATGGGCGAGGGGAAGCGTAGTTATAGTAGTACCCAAGTTTGTATCATGCTCCGTGGACTGCGATTGAGCCCCACGTTATAAATTGTTGACCCAAAAAAAAAAAAAAATTTGACTCTGGCAATTCCACCACAAAGTTGACACTGACGACATCCCAATGACTCTCTGGAACAGGAAGAGGGTGTAGCTCACCAATAGGCTTGCGATGAGGAACCTTGGTGCATAAGCAAAGGTCACAAGTGCGACAATACTGACCAATGAGCCGTGACATTTGTGGCCACCAATAGTTCCGTGAGGTGAGCTCCAAGGTCTTCCAGCGTCCGGGGTGGCCAGCAATCTGTGAGTCATGGTGTTGGGATATGATGTGCCGGCGAAGGTCTGGGTCATTGGGAACATAGATGCGATCCCTGAAATACAACAAGTCCTCCTTTTCAGCCCACTCTGCCGCACGTAAGGAAAGGGTCGATCCCTTTCTCAGTTCTTTAACAGCTCGGGCAACAACATCCTCATGTAAACCGCTACGGTTTGTGCGACGAATGTCACGTAGGATATCCCGCTCCTCGCCCTGGGGTGCGATGCCTTCCAGTGCCTGAATGGTGAACAGGCCGATGCTCCTTGACTTGTTACAACCACCATAAACAGTGGTAAACACTCCTGCTCGATGTTGGTAGCAACGTCAAGACCGACCGCTTGGTATTTAGCATCTGTGGGCACCGAGGCGTCCACTGCAACGACGAGAGTGTCGTCCTCGACCTGGGCAGAGGCCCAGGCCTTGTCGAGGTCACTCCTGTACGAATTCCTCGCTCCATCCTCCTTGGAGGTGAGGCGGTGAGAGGAAAAGCAAGTGGGGAATAGGTCCTTCACTCTGTTTCCTGGCATGTTTTCTTCCCCAAAGGGGTCGAATTCATCGCCTGGTACAAGGGCCAGAGCCGCAGCCGAAGCAACAGATGGACCTTGTAAGGTAAGTGTGTCGAGCACGTCCCCCCCCCAGAGTCCTAGCTCATGAGAGTGGGTAGTGCCGACATGATTGGGCCCTAAGATCGCTCTCAGGGGGTGTGATGGGGCCAGTAGGGGGGTACGGAATACTCCCTTGTCAACCAAACGACGCAGTAGCAGCTGCATAGGCAGCAGCCCTGCGATACTTTCCAGACCGCCGATAGGGGTGGTTCTGAATGCACCAAGGACCAGTCGCTCCTTGACTTGTTACAACCACCATAAATAGTGGTAAACACTCCTGCTCGATGTTGGTAGCAATGTCGAGACTCCAATTTTCATCCGATTTTCGATCGGATTTCACCATCACAAATGCTCTCAGCGTCTCCAGGCCTGCCCTGATTTGCTAAGAGATCCGTCCATCCGATCCCTGGGGATGCCCCGGTCATTGTTTTTGACAATGGCTGCTATTCGTCTCGTTCCCCTGTGCTTCGAGGATCCTGGCTAGGTGAGTGGTGTCTATGAAAGAGTAGTCTAGGTGTCTATGGGGGCTTAGAGTGGGTGTGGGATGCCTGCTTCAACGCTCGCCCAAGTCGATGCACTCGTTTAGTTGGGGGAGGTCTGGCTCAGGGGGAGGGACATTGTTACTGGACTGCTGGTCGTCTCTGGGGATTCCAACCTCCATGCTATGTGAGTCACTACTACTAGGGACAAGCTACACTGACTACCTGTTGGAATACACCGTCGCTAAAAGGGGCCGGGTGACGGTGCCCCCTGATAGCTAGGTCGATGCTCTGGTGGCCGCATTTCACCACCGACTCCTCACCTCTGGTGCTCACTCCTCTGGGGTGTTATGACCCGGGTTCAATCTTCTCCCACCAGGCAACAGGATGCGCGGCCTGTTCGCCCCCTCGGAGCGTTTGGAGGCTGTATCGGGTGGACCTGGAACTGAGACAAGGGGCCATCTGTTATCGATCTTATGCTACGTACTTTGACTGTTATCGTCATTTACCTGTGCTAACTCACTCTCAATGCCCAAACAGCTGAACAGAGACCAAACCACACGCTGGGGCCTTCACGACCCCACCTTGATTACGGGTGACATTGTTGGTGATGATGCCCAAGACTACGACACCCAGTTCTCACAGAACGAACTGGAGGTAGCAGCTGCCCTAGGCAGTTTGAGATCTGTGGGCTGGGGAGGACCTCCCCGACCCTGACAACTACGAGGACTCTCTTGCTAGGCAGGAGGCCCTCACTTACACTGCACACTGCGTATTTCGATCACTAGCATCATATACCAGTACTAACTTGCTCCTGATGCCCAAATGGACAACCAGAGACGATTGTTCCAACGATCCTACGCCTCCAGCAGCTGTCCCAGCTTCCTGTGTGGCGATGCCAACAGCTCTAGCAGAGCTTCAATCTGGGGAACCCTTGTTCCCAGTACAGTGCCGTCATCATCACAGATGGCTGTGCTGCTACTTGTGTGGGGCATCCTGCTCCACACCCATCACCGCCAGTCTGCTGGCTGCTGTCGGGTTGGTGACAAATGTCGCTACCCTTTACGTTCTCCCCGCTGCGGGGGGGAAATTGCTATCAAGTGCATGTGCTTGCAGTGCATTTGCTCGAGGGGGGCTTTGGCCCCCTGCTTACGGCGGTTCCGGTGAATAACCAGGTGAACAACCAGCTGCCACATTACTGTTACTCGTGCATGACACGGTGATGGTCCACCTCGTTCGTCCGGGGTGGTCAATCCTTGTTGGCTGGGAGTATGCGGACGGTTATTCCTCCTGCAAGGGGGGATTTACGGTGAATTGACACTGCTGTGCCTGATCTGACTTTGGTTGGATATGTGGCTGGGGGACCGCTTCGCACCAGCTGACGATCTAATGGCTAGCTTCGGGAGGGGGGCTCCCCCTCTGAATTATTGCCTTTCCTGGCTGAGAGGCCAATGTCTGTGGCACTGCCCGCCTAAAGTGGCTAAAACGAGGACCTGGGTAGGAGATGGGCGAGGGGAACACGTAGTTATAGTAGTACCCAAGTTTGTATCCTGCTCCGTGGACTGCGATCGAGCCCCACGTTATAAATTGTTGACCCAAAAAAAAAAAAAAAAAAAAAATGCACCAAGGATCCAACGAGCAGCAATAGCCTGCACTTGGGCCAACGTTTTAATGACACCTTTGATGCGAGTGCCTTTGAAATGCCACAATCTAAGCCCGTATGTCCTAATAGGCATGACACACGAACGGTACAGGAGGTGTTTCTGCATAGGGGTTAGCCCTCTGACAGAATTGCCGAGCATTCCCATTGCCCTTGCAGTGGTAAGGGCTTTGGTGGAGTAGAATTGCATATGCTCCTTGAAGGAGAGCTTGCGGTCAAAGAAAAATCCAAGGTACCTCCAGGTAACCTTGGGTTTGAGGGGGGTGTTGCCCGTGTAAGGGGCAAAGCCAAGGTCAATGGGTAAGGGGAGGAACCTCCTTGCCCTTGAGAAGTGAAATATTTCGGATTTGTCATGTTCGAGGACAAGTCCGAGAGAGGTGAATGCCTGGAAGATCCAGCCATATGCTTTTTTGAGAAGGGGGAGGTTATCCTCCAACTGTGGAGAGCAGGCGATGAGGGTACCATCGTCCACTGACATGAGATCGACATCTCTGCCGATTTCGCTTCTTCTGAAGAGCTTCATGATGGGTGTCAGATATAACACCGACAAGACAGGGGACAAGGCAGATCCTTGTCCCACTCCCACATCGGCTGCAAAGGAGCCAGATGAGAAAGTGTTCCATTTATAGGTCATCTTGCGACCGACCAGATATGAGCGGAAGAAATTCACTACTTGCGTAGGGAATCCCGACCGAGAAATGATCTCCAACAGAACCTGATGGTTCAAGGAGGGGAAGAATTGGGCGATGTCGAATGCGACAACGCTGGTTTTGAGCCCTTTGGCCCACCCTGCTCTAACAAGATGGGTAAGGTAGATTCCTGCATCCTCAGTGGAACGCTGGGCGACACCTCCGAACTGGTTTTGCTCGAAGGCCTCGTGTGTGACACCGTCAAACTGAAGTCGCCTAGACAGCATCTTTTCGACTAACTTGCCCAGAGTGTTCAGTAGCACGATAGGCCTGAACAACTTTGGAGTGGAATAGTTAGGTTTCCCTGGTTTCGGGATGATGACTGACAGAGATTCCTTAAAGTGAGCCGGCCAATGGCCAGCAGTGATGCACGCCTCAGCAATGCGGGTGATGAGCCCTGCCACCTCTGGGTTGCTACACCAGTATTTTAGGTGCGACCACGTAACATGATCAGGACCTGGAGCAGAATGGGAAGAGCACACATTTAGTGCTTCTTTCATTTCCCTGACAGAGAATGGGATCCAGGCCCTTTTAGGCACCGGATCGAGTTCATCGAGAATGCTCAGATTGACTACTCGATCTGAAGCAGCATTATAGGACCCATCAAGGGCAGCCCAGAGAGAATCCAGATCGTTGCAAGGTTCTCCCCAATAGGAGATTGCCTCGTATGACGGGAGGTTACGTTGACGAGTCCAGGACACCAAATCCCAGGGTCGTCTATTCATCGTAGCCACTTCTTGGATACGGTCATCGAAAAAGTCGCACTTTGCGTGTCGCATGACTTTCCTGTAGTGCTTCCAGTCCTCCTCGTCCCGGGAGGCTCTGTAAGCGTCTAGAGCACCACCGCATTCGTCTGTCCACCAACCTTTGGACGACTTGCCGAGGCGAGACTCCTTGGCATGGTTTTCCCATGCCTTGTTTAAAATCATTGATATCGCTGAAACAACATCATCGATTTCTGCCAATGTATCTCTGTGCCAGTTTAGCCACGGAGTTAGAGCGGAGGAGACAGCATCTCGATATGATGCTTCCTCCTCGGATCCTTTTTTGATGGACCACTTGGTAACCGGAACCAACGATCCTGGGCCAGGTACCACTAACGTCAGGGGGGCGTGGTCAGACGTCCCCCTGGCTTCAGGTATGATCTCACAGTACAATACGAATCTAAGATCCGTAGGTATGAACATCAGGTCGATCACCGTGGGGTGAAGGCCCTGTTGAGGGGGGAAGTGGGTGGGGCCCTCCACTACTGGTAGGGCTCTGGTCAGGCCTAATGCCATAGCCGTTTCCACTAAGTGGTCAGCATGGATAGAGTGTTCAGGCCCCTGGGGGTCCCAGGAGGCATGCCTCACATTGAAATTGCCACACATGAAGTGCAGGCGTGGGATCATCATGACGTTCTCAAATAAGAGCGTGATGGCTGAGTGTTGGCTATCCGAGTAGATGTTAGCAAGTAGCATGACATCCTCTCCTATTCCCAGTGAGAACAAGAGGATGTCACGATCATCGATCAGATCTCGTCTGAGACCCGGTCTTAGATTAGCGATGCTGTTCACAAAATAAACAGCCACACATGGGGGGGAGTCAATTCCCGATGGGCGCACTAAGGTACCCCAATTTGGGCTCATTGGTGCGCCTATAACTTCTTCCCCTTCCCTGTTGTGGGCAGAAGGGGCGTGTCTTATTAATCGCCAAGGAGGCTCTTGAATACAAAGCAAGTCGTAGTCATCTACGAAATCTGCCAGTAATGAGTCCATGTAACCCCAATTTCTGTTTACATTTTGACTAAATACGCGTAGCTGAGGGGTAGATCTAAGTCTGTCTCTCATTTACATTCGGCCACCGCGTCCTGCGGGATGGTAAGCAGGAGGGGAACGAGAGTTACGTCTCGCACTCACCTCGTCATAGCGCGCTCTGATCCAGTCATGGTCAAAGCGATGTCGCCAAAAGTTGCACCGGCAATCGTCGGATGGGTGGTTCTTCCGGCAGTTTATGCATCTAGCCGGGTGAGGACAGGCTGCCCCCTCGGGGGTAGCTGGGACGGGAGGGTTCGCCTTAGCGTTTCCCTTACAACACCCAGCAAGGGCACGATGGTGCTCCTTGCGGTGTGGGCCTGCACAGACCAGACATTTGGTCTGTGGAGCTCTGCATGCTGGGGTGGGGTGACCCCACTTCCAGCATCGTTGGCAAAGCAGCAAGCCAGGGTTCGCCCTGGCAGCCCTAACATAAGCGATGTAGCGTCCAAACTGGACGCCTCGACCGATAAGAGCCTTGGCTCGTGCACCACTGACTGAGTCAGCGATGTTAAGATAAACGGTGCACGTATCCGACATTTTCGAATCGCGTACTACCCGTGGGGGGACTTGTAACACAGTGAGGTCCGATATTCCAGACTTTCCCAAGTGTGCAATGACAACGTCAGGTGTTAGTGCCTTGTCGTTAGCAATAAATGGCACGTCGACCAGCTTCAGGTACGACGTGGACGTGGGTAGTGCTGCGTCTACTTGCAGCGCAAAGGGGAATGCCTTGTGGGCAGCCTCCTTGAAGCAATGAAGGTCCTCCTCAGAGGTGACAACGTCTGTAGCTACTGATAAGTTACCAGCGTGCATCGATGCAGACTGGGCCACCAGTTTAGAGTGGTGCAGTCCGAGAGTGGTCCGGACATGGTCCAGGAAGTCAGCAGGGTTTGTCTCCGCTCCAAGGGGGGGACAAACGTGGACCAGGACCTGTCATCTCGACGGTCCATGGACAGTAGGTGATGGCTTTGCAGCCTTCGGTTTGGAGGGACCAACATGCTGCTGTATGTCAGCCAGCTTGTCGGTTGGAAGTTCAGGGAAGGCTTTGGCTAGACGCACAAGGCCATCCATGGATGTGTTAGGTGTTCGCCCCCCAGGGAAGCGAGCAACCTGAGCAAAGGTCCCCCTGCCCGAGGGCCTGGTGGACCAGTTCACGGGGGGAGGTGGTCCTCGACCCCATGATGAAGAGACACCCCCTGTTGGGGGTTTTGGAAGAGGTCGAGCCCCTTTTGGGCCTCGTGTCCTCGCTGATTTGTGAGGGGGGGGCGTTGCCCATCCCATCCCTCCAGATAATCCACATTGGGATCATTGGTGACAGTGCCCGACCTAGGCCGTTTACTGCCCCCCACCATTCTATCTATTGCTCCCCAGAGCGTAGCACTACCTGAGTTGCAATCAAGACCAGCCTCAGCAGCTGCTACCAGCACCGAGCCCAGTTGTTCTGCTATGAGCTGCCGTTCCTCAGCAGTCGGTTGTCTGGATCCCATCCTGTTAAGAACAATTTGGAATCCCTCAGCATACTCTCCCAGGTCTTTGGCGAAGGTCTGGGGCCCACTCCAGTCATCGCTAGCCATCTCCGTGTCCTGAACGACGTGGGAGGAGAGATTGTCGGCCACTTCATCAGCCCACTGCGATGCAGGAGTAGAAGGGGTAGCCGGAGATGCAGGAGATGCAGTCGCATCCCTGGAAGATAAGGCTGGCATGCTGAATCACTGTGCTCGTGGTGTGACAATGCCCGCCCCATAGGGGGAGGGGGTTGGAGAGCCTCTTTGGGTCCTGTGAGGGCCCACTGAGGGAGCATTCTGTGTGGATCTGCGGCTCGAAGAGAGCCGCAGAGAGTCAATTGGATCGTCGCCAGGAGTTCTGGGCGTACCCGATCTAGAGAGTCCCCCCTCATCCATCGCTTCACCCGATCTCCCCCCTCTTCTCGAGAATGATTCTGACATGTGCTGGTAAGACGCTGGTTATACCGGATCGCTGAGATCGTAGACGGATTGAGCTGCAAAGTAGGAAAACGGTGTCGACGAAATTTTTTGTGGCTGTGCACGTCGCGGTAGGAAGACAAGAAGCGATGCCTCTGGGTCCTCATCATCATCATCCGAGTCCGGCATTAGATCAGGAACCCCTTCCAATTCCCCTTCAGGTATAGGCAGGGGTCCAGCACGACACTTCTGAGTACGTCATATTGCTGCCTTCTGTCCACGACATTCTTGCCTGGCTTCTGTGAAACACATCCGACAGCAGGATGGACATTGGCTCATGGTAACCTCCCCGGTACGCCAGTCGACCTCTGGGTTATGGTCTCAAAGCCATGGATATCCCAAAATCACCTTTTGCTTTCCTAATTGAGTGACAGCAAAAAGGGCACACTCACTATGATCTTTGTAATGGAGAACCAGGTCTGCAACCTCTCGGATGGCACCAGCTTCATTTGGGGATCCATCCACGTTATATACAGGTATTGGATGTGAGAGTGAGCGAGTATTTAGGCGATGTTGTTGTACCAGATGGGAATCAATGAAGAGACCAGTCGCACCAGAGTCCAAAAGCGCAGAGACACCGAGTATCTGTCCAGTGTCGGTCGTCTGCAGTTCGATGGCTAGGTTTAAGGAATGTGCAGAGGGAGTGGATGCCACAATATACTTGCATGGTAGTTTATGCTCCCATGATTTAATTTTGGGACGTGGAGTAGAAGGAGAGACGGGGAGAGCAGGTACGTCTTTAGCCAACTTCGAAGGGTCAGAGAGGGGAGCAGTCACAGAAATGGATTCATTCTCCGGGGATTCAACTGACAAGACTTCAAAGCGGTTATGGACAGGCAGTGAGGGCATATGATTCACTCGCTGCGAATAGGAAAATCCTGCTCCTCTACAACTTCCAACTTAATCTCCTCTGCAACTTGATCCTTCGCTTCCTCAACATCTACAAGCGCCAACAAATCTTGCAGGAGTTTTTCTCGTCCCTTGGGGGTGAGCATGCGGATATCCTGATGATGGGGACACACTCCAGCCCTGTGTCCAGGTTCCCCACAATGGTAGCAGAGATCCAACTTACGTGCACGGCTGCGGGCTGCATCAACATCCATTGGTACTGGGACATTGATGGCTGGTGTGGGAGTTTGACAAACAGGAATGGGGTTAGAGTGGGGGAGGCTTCGATTGAAGGTGTAGGGCATATGAGTGGTAGTTGGAGCATGGAATGCAGCATTAAACACCGCATTTGTGAGTTGGTTCTCGTCACAGAGTGAAGCAGCTTCATACCAAGCAAGGATATCATCGTCCGCTGGGCGCCCTTCCAAGATTGCAGTCGGTTGAGTCCCCGTCGGAACTTCACCACCACTGGTAACCCACTCCCATATCCTGCCATGTCCACCAAATCCTTGAACTCATCGATATAGTCATCCACGGATCGACGTCCCTGGTGGTAGGCAGATGACTCAAGTCGTGTCACTGCTCGGTGGTGTTCATTGAGGGGGCAGAAGTGGCGTACAAACTCAGCTTGAAAGTCACCCCAAGTGGAGAAAGGTAGAGAACCGAGTTCTTTAGTTTGACATAGGATACAGTCCACATAGAGATAGGCACGTTCAGATTTCATGTATGTGAAGGCCCAATAAATTTTTGCAGCCTCATCGATGAATTGATGCAACTGGAGACTAATGTATAACTCACAGGAATTAAGGAATGCACGTCCCTGCGCACATGCACCATTAAATTTGGCGGGGGGGACGGTTTGATCTGGGCACGTTCCTTAGTGGACGTGTTTGGCAAAATGTCATTGTTGGGTGTGCTTGGAGTCGTAAAGGGGGAACTATTGGTCGTAGGGTTAGCCTGGAGGGTCCTAACAAAGTTTTCAATCGTAGATTTAAGCGAGTCGATTTGCGGGCGCATTCCAGAAACGTCGCTTTCAAGCGCGTTGAAGCATTCTGATGTGTCCATGTCGCTAGGGAGCGCGTTTGGCGAAAATGGTGGAGTAATAAAGGCGAGATTATCTGGAACGGTGTGTAGGGACTCTGTGGAGCTTTGGGAAGCATTGTCCAGTCCGTACCTGCCTATCTTGGGCAGCGTGTTCGCGATTTTTGGGCCTTAGGGGAGAGTTTTCTACTATTATAAGGGCAACCTAAGCCTCTAGCAAAGGGAAATCCGAAGTTAAAATTATACTACATAATACAGGCATTGGGGACACACCTAGCAAAGGGAAATCCGAAGAGAAAACTCTCAGGATCCCCTTGCTGATGCCCAGTATATGTAAAGACAACAAAAATCAAATATAACCTAAAAATAGAAAAAGGCAGAGATAGGCGGATCAAGGCCGCCGAATGACATCATACCAAGGGGTATGTGTTGGAAGGGGTACTCTGCCTCTAAATATAAAAGTGTCAACATGTACAAACATGATAGCAAGGGAAAATTAGTAATAAAATCCGGAAATATCATAGAAAATGAAGAATAGAAGGAAATGAGGTGGGGAAAAATATAGGACAAACATAAAAAATAGAAAAAACACACAGGGCACCCCCCTAGTCCCCTTACACCAACCCTGATGAATTCGAGGACTTCCTTGCTATGCAGGAGGCCCTCACTTATACTGCACGCTGCATATTTCGATCACTAGCATCATATACCAGTACTAATTTGCTCCTAATGCCCAAACGGACAGCCGGAGACGATCGTTCTGATGATCATACGCCCCCAGCAGCTGTCCCAGCTTCCCATGTGGTGATGCCAACAGCTCCACCAGAGCTCCAACCTGGGGAACCCTCGTCCCCAGTACAGTGCTGTCGGCATCCCAGACGGCTGTGCCATTACTAGTGTGGAGCATTCCACTCCGCACCCATCACTGCCAGTCCACTGGCTACTGTCGGGTTGGTGACAAGTGTCACTGCCCTTTATGTTCTCCCCGCTGTGGGGGGGAAACTGTTATCGAGTGCATGTGCTTTCAGCGCATTTGCTCGAGGGGGGCCTTGGCCCCCTGCCTACGGCGGTTCCGGTGAATAACCAGGTGAACAACCGGCTGCCACATCACTGTCACTCGTGCACAGGCATGGTGATGGTCCACCTCATTCGTCCAGGGTGGTCAATCCTCGTTGGCTGGGAGTAGGCAGTCAGTTATTCCTCCCGCAAGGGGAGATTTATGGTGAATTGACACCACTGTGCCTGATCTGACTTTGGTCGGATATGTGGCTGGGGGACTGGTTTGCACCAGTGGATGATCTAATGGCTAACTTTGGGAGGGGGGGGTTGCCCCTCCAGATTATTGCCTTTCCTGGCTGAGAGGCCAACGTTAGTGGCACTGCCCACCTAAAGTGGCTAAAACGGGGACCTGGGTGGGAGATGGGTGAGGGGAACACGTAGATATAGTAGTACCCTAGTTTGTACCCTGCTCCGCGGACTGCAATCGAGCCCCGCATTATAAATTTTTGACCCAAAAAAAAAAAGGATGTCATTCCCAAAGTACTATATGCACAATGTAGGGCATTCAGTATAGTCAAATTGTGATGATTTGAAGAAGATGTGTTTATTGCAAGGGACGGGTCTCCCCCAAAGTTGGGTTTGACACAATAAGCGTCTATGTAAATCTCTGCAGTGTAACCGCTCGACTTTGTCCCCTTAAAGGGTCAGTGAGTGAAAAGTCGTGCCAATGAGTGGCCTACTAGTAACAAATGTGGAGGGGAATTCTCAGGCTATTTCTTGTGCGACTTTTTTTTTTTTTTTTTTTTTTTGGGTGAACAATTTATAATGTGGGGCTCGATCGCAGTCCGTGGAGCAGGATACAAACTAGGGTACTACTATATCTACGCGTTCCCCTCGCCCATCTCCCACCCAGGTCCCCGTTTTAGCCACTTTAGGTGGGCAGTGCCACAGACGTTGGCCTCTCAGCCAGGAAAGGCAATAGTCCAGAGGGGGAGCCCCCCTCCCGAAGCTAGCCATTAGATCATCAGCTGGTGCGAAGCGGTCCCCCAGCCACATATCCAACCGAAGTCAGATCAGGCACAGCAGTGTCAATTCACCGTAAATCCCCCCTTGCAGGAGGAATAACCATCCGCATACTCCCAGCCAATGAGGATTGACCACCCCAGACAAACGAGGTGGACCATCACCATGTCATGCACGAGAAACAGTAATGTGGCAGCTGGTTGTTCACCTGGTTATTCACTGGAACCGCCGTAAGCAGGGGGCCAAAGCCCCCCTCGAGCAAATGCACTGCAAGCACATGCACTCGATAGCAATTTCCCCCCCGCAGCGGGGAGAACGTAAAGGGTAGCGACATTTGTCACCAACCCGACAGCAGCCAGCAGACTGGTGGTGATGGGTGTGGAGCAGGATGCCCCACACACATAGCGGCACGGCCATCTGTGATGATGACGGCACTGTACTGGGGACGAGGGTTCCCCAGGTTGGAGCTCTGGTGGAGCTGTTGGCATCGCCGCATGGGAAGCTGGGACAGCTGCCAGAGACATATGATCATCAGAACGATTGTCTCTGGCTGTCCGTTTGGGCATTAGGAGCAAATTAGTACTGGTATATGATGCTAGTGATTGAGATACGCAGCGTGCAGTATAAGTGAGGGCCTCCTGCATAGCAAGGAAGTCCTCGAATTCGTCAGGGTCGGGGAGGACCTCCCCAGCCCACAGATCTCAAACTGCCTAGGGCAGCTGCTACCTCCAGTTCATCCTGTGCAAACTGGGTGTCATAGTCTTGGGCGGCATCGTCAAAGATGTCGCCTGTGATCAGGGAGGGGTCGTGTAGACCCCGGTGAAGTGGATGGTCTCTGGTTCACCATTTAGGCATAGAGAGTGAGTTAGCACAAGTAGATGACAATAAAAGTCAAGATACGTAGCATAGAGTCGATAGCAGATGGTCCCTTATCTCAGTTTCAGATCCATCCGACGCATCCTCCAAACGCTCTGAGGGGGCATGCAGGCCGCGCATCCTGCTGCCGGTGGGAGAAGATTGAACCCGGGTCATAACAACCCAGAGGAGTGAGCACCGGAGGTGAGGAGTCGGTGGTGAAATGCGGCCACCAGAGCATCGACCTAGCTATCAGGGGGCACCGTCACCCGGCCCCTTTTAGCGATGGTGTATTCCAACAGGTAGTCAGTGTAGCTTGTCCCTAGTAGTAGTGACTCACATAGCATGGAGGTTGGAAGCCCCAGAGACGACCAGCAGTCCAGTAACGATGTCCCTCCCCCTGAGCCAGACCTCCCCCAACTAAACGAGTGCGTCGACTTGGGCAAGCGTTGAAGCAGGCATCCCACACCCACTCTAAGCCCCCATAGGGACCTAGACTACTCTTTCATAGACACCACTCACCTAGCCAGGATCCTCGAAGCACAGGGGAACGAGATGAATAGCAGCCATTGTCAAAAACAATGACCGGGGCATCCCCAGGGATCGGATGGACGGATCTCTTAGCAAATCAGGGCAGGCCTGGAGACGCCGAGAGCGTTCGTGATGGTGAAATCCGATCGAAAATCGGACGAAAATTGGAGTCTCAACGTTGCTACCAACATCGAGCAGGAGTGTTTACCACTGTTTATAGTGGTTGTAACAAGTCAAGGAGCAATTCTTGTGCGACTTGATGTCGAGCACAGTGCCATGATAGGTACTACAAGGCTATATATGGTGCGTTGAGACCCTGATATTATTCCATAGCAGCAGTAAAACCTATAAGAGCAAAAATATGAATTAGACCAGGTAGACCTCCATGACAACCAGATAAAGAAAGTGCAAATGAATGCTACATACATAGATGTCCAATCTGAGCTGACACATGTTAAGAAATGTACGTCTAGTACATCCCAGTAAAATCTTCAGGCTCTCCATCATCTTCTTCCCCCTCCCCATCCTCCACGTCATCCATTTCAATGTCGTCCCACCATCGCTCCTTGACTTTATACTGCGACGTGCACAGCCACAGATTTTTTTTTGTTGACACCGTTTTCATCCTCTACAGCTCAATCCGTCTACGATCTCAGCGATCTGGTTTATCCAGCGTCTTACCAGTGCATGTCTGACAGTTTCATACTAAAAGGGAGGAGATTGGACGCAGCGATGGATGAGGGGAGACCTTCTAGATCCAGTATGCCCAGAACTCCTGGCGATGACCCCATTGATTCTCTACGGCCCTCTGAGGGCCATAGATCCTCACAGATAGCTCCCTCTGTGGGTCCTCATCGGACCCAAAGAGGCTCTCCAACTCCCTCCCCCTATGGGGCTGGAACGATCACACCGCATGCACAGCGATTCAGTGTGCCAGTGTTATCTCCCAGGTGGGCTACTTTGTCCCCTGCACCTCCTACCACTCCTTCTACACCTGCTTCTCAGTGGGCTGATGAAGTTGAGCTATCGAACCCCACTCCTGCGATCCAGGACACGGAGATGGCAAGCGATGCTGAGGACGACTGGGCCAGACCAGACACCTTCGCGCATGACTTGGGGGAATATGCACAGGGATTCCTAACGGTCCTTAGTAGGACAGGAGCCCGTAGACCAACTGTCGAACAACGGCAGGAAATCGCTGAGCAGCTAGGGGCAGTACTCAGTGCTGCAAGCGCTGTCGGCTTTAATCGTGATTCAGGGAGTGACACCCTCCGAAGAGCTATAGACGAGGTGGGTAGGGGTAGTAAACGACACAGGTCGGGCACTGTCACCAACAATCTTCATGATGTCCCAAGGACAGATCATCTAGAGGGATGGGATGGGCAATGCCCCCCCCCTCACAAATCTGCGAGAACTCAAGGCCCTAGAGGGGCTCAACCTCTTCCTAAACCTCCAGCAGGGGGTGTCTTTTCGTCATGGGGCAGGGGACCTCCCCCCCCCATGAATTGGTCAACCAAGCCTCCGGGCAAGGGGATTTTTGCTCAGATCGCTCGTTTCCCTGGGGGAGGAGCACCTAACACATCCATGGACGGCCTTGTGCGACTAGCCAAGGCATTCCCTGAACTCCCTACTGACAAACTGGCTGATATTCAGCAGCACGTCAGTCCATCCAGGCCCAAGGTTGCGAAACCTTCGCCTACTGTCCACAGTCTGTCAAGAAGACAGGTCCTAGTACACGTTCACCCCCCCTTAGAGGAGGGAGCGAGCCCTGCTGACTTCCTTGACCATGTCAGGAGTACGCTCGCTCTGCACCACTCCAAGCTAGTGGCCCAGTCCACATCTCTACATGCTGGGAATATCTCGGTATCAACTGATGTCGTGGCCTCAGAGGAAGACCTTCGCTGCTTCAAGGAGGCTGCTCACAAGGTGTTCCCCTCAACGCTCCTTGACTTGTTACAACCACCATAAACAGTGGTAAACACTCCTGCTCGATGTTGGTAGCAACGTCGAGACTCCAATTTTTGTCCGATTTTCAATCGGATTTCACCATCACAAACGCTCTTGGCGTCTCTAGGCCTGGCCTGATTTGCTAAGAGATCTGTCCATCCGATCTCCGTGGACACCCCGGTCATTGTTTTTGACAATGGCTGCTATTTGTCTCGTTCTCCTGGGCTTCGAGGATCCTGACTAGGTGAGTGTTGTCTATGAAAGAGTAGTCTGTGTCCCTCTGGGGGCTTAGAGTGGGTGTGGGATGCCTGCTTCAACGCTCGCCCAAGTCGGCACACTCGCTTAGTTGGGGGAGGTCTGGCTTAGGGAGGAGGGACATTATCACTGGATTGCTGGTTGTCTGTGAGGCTTCCAGCCTCCATGCTCTGTGAGTTTCTACTACTAGAGACATGCTACACTGACTACCCATTGGAATACACCATCGTTAAAAGGGGCCGGGCGACGGTGCCCCCTGGTGGCTAGGCCTACACCTTGGTGGCCGCTTTTCACCACTATCCCTCTACCTCCGGTGCTCACTCCTCTGGGGTGTTATGACCCGGGTTCAATCTTCTCCCACTGGGCTACAGGATGTGCGGCCTGTTCCCCCCTTGGAGCGTTCAGAGGCAGTATCGGGTGGACCCGGAATAGAGATAAGGGACCACCCGTTATCGATGGCACGCTACGTATTTCGATTTTTACCATCATCTACGAGCATAAACTTCCTCTCAATGCCTAAATGGTGAACTAGAGACCAAACACCACGCTGGGGTCTACACAACCCCTCCCTGATTACGGGCAACATCTATGAACATGACGTCCAAGACTACGACACCCGGTACGATCAAGACGATCTGGAGGTAGCTACTGCCCTAAGAGCAGTCAGAGATCTGTGGGCTGGAGAAGACCTCTCCAACCCTGACGATGACAATGACAAGGACTCTCTTGCTATGCAAGAGGCCCTCAATTACGCCGAGAGCAGCCCCAAACTAGCCTCGAGGCAAACGATCGACTGTGTGCTGTGGGCGCAGGACGTCCATGTCGCACATAAACGATGGACTCGCAGTCTCGAATGCGAGCACATGTATACTCAGGAGCTTGGCATGGCCGAGCTCTTCTATCCGGAGGCATCCCCTGCCCCGTTACCGCCTTTGCCCCCCATCCCTGAGTTGGTGGAGGACGAAGTGCCACTATCTGTGAATGAGAGGTTGGAAATTGAAGCCACCTCTCATGCCATGCTACACCAACTCGACGCGATGACCATGTTTGTTGGTACCATCCATACATCCGCCATTCCCCCTGCAGAGAGGAATGCATGGCACCAAATGGCCTGGGAGTTATTCACGACCACCTGGCGACTGTCTGAGACGATGTCAGCGGAACTAGCAGCCGCTCCGACACCTCTCGATCTCACGTCTCCGGCAGCCTTCTGGGCTTCCTACGCGGCGATGCACACTGCTCAATCAGAGCCTCAATCTGGGGAACCCTCGTCCCCAGCACGGTGCCGTCATCCTCGAGGTCCTCGTGGACAGCAGCACCGCAACTAGTACAGGGGCCTATCCCCCTCTACATTCACGGCCACCAAGTAACTGGTGGCCATTATTGGGACGGTGACATGGTGTCGCCTCCCTATACCTTCCCCCCGCTGCGGGGGGGACGATGTCATCGAGTGCATGCACATGTGTGCATTTGCTCGAGGGGGGCCTCGGCCCCCTACTTACAGCAGTCACGGTGAATAACCAGGTGAACAACCACCCACCTTGTTACTGTCACTCGTGCACAACACGGTGATGGTCCACCTCATTCGCCTGGGGTGGTCAATCCTCGTTGGCTGGAAATACGCAGATGGTTATTCCTCCCACAAGGGGGGATTTACGGTGAATTGACACCACTGCGCCTGATCTGACTTCAGTTGGATATGTGGCTGGGGGACCGCTTTGCACCAGCTGACAATCTAATGGCTAGCTTCAGGAGGGGGGCTCCCCCTCTGGATTATTGCCTTTCCTGGCTGAGAGGCCAACGTTTGTGGCACTGCCCGCCTAAAGTGGCTAAAACGGGGACCTGGGTGGGAGGTGGGCGAGGGGAATGCGTAAATAGAGTAGTACCCGAGTTTGTACCCCGCTCCGCGGACTGCGATCGAGCCCCGCGTTATAAATTGTTGACCCAAAAAACAAGAAAAAAGGTGTTCCCCTTCACGTTGCAAGTAGATGCAGTGTTACCCACATCCACATCATACCTCAAATTGGTTGACGTGCCATATATCACTAATGACAAGGCTATTATGCCTGATGTCGTTATAGCTCACCTGGGGAAGTCAGGAATATCTGACCTCACCATGCTGCAGGTCCCCCCACGGGTTGTATGGGATTCGAAGATGTCAGATACGTGCACCGTATATCTTAACATTGCTGACTCGGTCAGTGGTGCACAAGCAAAAGCTCTTATCGCGCGTGTCATCCAATTTGGTCGCTATGTCGCTTATGTGAGGGCTGCCAGAGCTAATCCTGGCTTGCCACTATGCCAACGCTGCTGGAAGTGGGGTCATCCCACTCCAGCATGCAGAGCCCCGCAATTGAAATGCCCAATTTGGGCAGGACCCCATCGCAAAGAGCACCATCGTGCTCTAGCGGGATGCTGTAAGGGAAATGCTAAGGCAAACCCTCCTGTACCAGCCACCCCAGAGGGGGTAGCCTGTCCTCACCCGGCTAGGTGTTTAAACTGCCGGAAGAATCATGCATCTGACGATCGTCGATGCAATTTCTGGCGCCATCGCTTCGATCGCGAGTGGATCCTAGTGTGCTACCACGAGGTGAGTCTGAGACATTCGTCTCGCTCCCCTCCTTCTTACCCTCCTGCAGGATGCAGTGGTCGAATGTAAATGAGAGACAGACTTAGATCTATCCCTCGCTTGCGAGTATTTAGTCAAAATGTAAACCGTAACTGGGGGTACATGGACTCGCTACTGGCAGATTTTATAGACAATTATGATTTGCTTTTCATCCAAGAGCCTCCCTGGAGACTCATAAGACACGCCCCCTCTGCCCACAACAGGGAAGGGGAAGAAGTTATTGGCGCACCAATGAGCCCAAATTGGGGCCTGTTAGTACGTCCATCAGGGATTGACACCCCTCCACGCATCGCTGTCTACTTTGCAAACAGCATCGCTAACTTAAGACCGGGTCTCCGTCGGGACCTGATCGGTAATCATGACATCCTATTGTTCTCACTGGGAATAGGAGAAGATGTCATGTTATATGCAAACGTCTACTCTGACAGTCAGCACTCGGCTATTTTTTTTTTTTTTTTTTTTTGGGTCAACAATTTATAACGTGGGGCTCGATTGCAGTCCGCGGAGCAGGATACAAACTTGGGTACTACTATAACTATGCTTCCCCTCACCCATCTCCTACCCAGGTCCTCGTTTTAGCCACTTTAGGCGGGCAGTGCCACAAACGTTGGCCTCTCAGCCAGGAAAGGCAATAATCCAGAGGGGGAGCCCCCCTCCTGAAGCTAGCCATTAGATTGTCAGCTGGTGCAAAGCGGTCCCCCAGCCACATATCCAACTGAAGTCAGATCAGGCGCAGTGGTGTCAATTCACCGTAAATCCCCCCTTGTGGGAGGAATAACCATCTGCGTATTTCCAGCCAATGAGGATTGACCACCCCAGGCGAATGAGGTGGACCATCACCGTGTTGTGCACGAGTGACAGTAACAAGGCGGGTGGTTGTTCACCTGGTTATTCACCGTGACCGCTGTAAGTAGGGGGCCGAGGCCCCCCTCGAGCAAATGCACACATGTGCATGCACTCGATGACATCGTCCCCCCCGCAGTGGGGGGAAGGTATAGGGAGGCGACACCATGTCACCGTCCCAATAATGGCCACCAGTTACTTGGTGGCCGTGAATGTAGAGGGGGATAGGCCCCTGTACTAGTTGCAGCGCTGCATCGCTTCTTGTCTTGTTACCGCTACGTGCACAGCCACCAAAAATATCGTCGACACCATTTTCATCTTTTGTGGCTCCATCCGTCAACAATCCCAGCAATCCGGTTTAACTAGCATCTTACCAATGCATGTCAGATTCTTTTAGCAGAAGAGGGGGGAGATCGGGCAAAGCGATGGATGAGGGGGGACTCTCTAGATCGGGTACGCCTCGAACTCCTGGCGACAATCCCATTGACTCTCTGCGGCTCGGTTTGAGCCACAGATCCTCACAGAATGCTCCCTCAGTGGGTCCTCACCGGACCCAAAGAGGTTCTCCAACCCCCTCCCTGTATGGGGTGGGCATCGTCACACCGTGTGCACAGCGATTTAGCGTGCCAGCGCTTTCTTCCAGGGACGCCACTGCGTCTCCTGCACCACCTGCCACTCCCTCGACACCTACCTCGCAGTGGGCTGACGAGGGGGCTGCTCTTACTTCCCACCATGTCATTCAGGACACAGAGATGGCAAGCGATGACTGGAGTGGACCCCAGACCTTCGCCAAAGACTTGGGGGAATATGCGGAAGGATTCCGAATCATCTTGAACAGGACAGGATCCAGAAGACCTACTGCTGAGGAACGGCAGAACATTGCGGAACAACTGGGCTCGGTACTGGTAGCAGCTGCCGAGGCTGGTCGCGATCGCGACTCCGGGAGCGCTACGCTCCGGAGAGCACTAGACAGGATGAATGGGGGGAGTAAACGACCTAGGTCGGGTACGATCTCCAACAATCCCAACGACGTCCCAAGGACGGAGTACCTGGAGGGATGGGATGGGCAACGCCCCCCCCCTCACAAATCTGCGAGGACCAGAGGCCCATCGCTTCTTGTCTTCCTACCGTGACATGCACAGCCACAAAAATTTTCGTTGACACCGTTTTCAACCTTTGTAGCTCAATCCGTCCTCGATCTCAGCAATCCAGTACTACCAGCGTCTTACCAATGCTATAAGGGCAACCTAAGCCTCTAGCAAAGGGAAATCCGAAGTTAAAATTATGCTACATAATACAGGGATTGGGGGCGCACCTAGCAAAGGGAAATCCGAAGAGAAAACTCTAAGGATCCCCTTGCTGATGCCCAGTATATGTGAAGACGACAAAAATCAAATATAACCTAAAAATAGAAAAAGGCGGAGATAGGCAGATCAAGGCCGCTGAATGACATCATACCAAGGGGTATGTGTCGGAAGGGGTACTCCGCCTCTAAATATAAAAGTGTCAACATATACAAACATGATAGCAAGGGAAAATTAGTAATAAAATCCGGAAAAATCATAGAAAATGAAGAATAGAAGGAAATGAGGTGGGGAAAAATATGGGACAAACATAAAAAATAGGAAAAACACACAGGGCACCCCCCTAGTCCCCTTACAAATGCATGTCAGATTCGTATTCCAGAAAAGGGGGGAGATCGGGCAAGGCGATGGACAAGGGGAGACCTTCTAGATCCAGTACGCCCAGAACTCCTGGCGACGACCCAATTGATTCCCTGCGGCTCTCTTCGAGCCGCAGATCCACACAGAACGCACCCTCAGTGGGCCCTCACAGGACCCAAAGAGGCTCTCCAACCCCTTCCCCCTATGGGGTGGGCATCGTCACTCCGCGAGCACAGCGATTCAGCGTGCCAGCGTTATCTTCCAGAGACGCGACTGCGTCTCCTGCACCTCCGGCTACCCCTTCTACACCTGCTTCGTGGGCTGATGAAGTGGCCGATAACCTCTCCTCCCACGTCATTCAGGACACGGAGATGGCTAGCGACGACTGGAATGGACCCCAGACCTTTGCCAAAGACCTGGGAGAGTATGCTGAAGGATTCCGAGTTGTTCTTAACAGGACGGGATCTAGACGACCAACTGCTGAGGAATGGCAGCTCATTGCGGAACGACTGGGCTCGGTGCTGGTAGCAGCTGCCGAGGCTGGTATCGATCGCAACTCTGGAAGCGCTATGCTCCGGGGTGCTATAGATAGAATGGTTGGGGGCAGTAAATGACCCAGGTCAGGCACTGTCACTAACAATCCTAACGACGTCCCAGGGACGGAGTACCTGGAGGGATGGGATGGGCAACGCCCCCCCCCTCACAAATCTTCGAGGACTCGAGGCCCGAAAGGGGCTCGACCTCTTCCTAAACCCCCAACAGGGGGTGTATCTTCATCATGGGGTCGAGGACCACCTCCCCCTGTGAACTGGTCCACCAGGCCTTCGGGCAGGGGGACCTTTGCTCAGGTTGCCCGCTTCCCAGGGGGGCGAGCACCTAATACATCCATGGATGGCCTGGTGCGTTTAGCCAAGGCCTTCCCTGAGCTCCCAACCGACAAGCTGGCTGACATACAGCAGCATGTCGGCCCATCTAAACTGAAGGCAGCAAAGCCCTCACCTACTGTACATGGACCATCGAGATGACAGGTCCTAGTCCACATTCGTCCCCCCCTCGGGGCGGAGACGAATCCTGCTGACTTCCTGGACCATGTCCGGACCACTCTCGGACTGCACCACTCTAAACTGGTGGCCCAGTCTGCATCAATGCACGCTGGTAACTTATCAGTAGCTACAGACGTCGTTGCCTCCGAGGAGGACCTTCGTTGTTTCAAGGAGGCTGCCCACAGGGCGTTCCCTTTCGTGTTGCAAGTGGACGCAGCGTTACCCACATCCACATCGTACCTCAAGCTGGTCGATGTGCCATTCATCGCTAACGACAAGGCGTTAACGCCTGATGTCGTCATCGCACACTTGGGAAAGTCCGGAATTTTGGACCTCACAGTGCTACAAGTCCCTCCCCGAGTGGTACGTGATTCGAAGATGTCGGATACGTGCACCGTCTACCTTAACATCACTGACTCAGTTAGCGGTGCACAAGCCAAGGCTCTCATTGGTCGGGGCGTTCAATTTGGATGCTACATCGCTTATGTTAGGGCTGCCAGGGCAAACCCTGGACTGCCCATCTGCCAACGATGCTGGAAGTGGGGTCACCCCACCCCGGCATGCAGAGCTCCACAGACCAAATGTCCGATCTGTGCAGGCCCACACCGTAAGGAGCACCATTGTGCCCTTGCAGGGTGTTGTAAGGGAAACGCCAAGGCGAACCCTCCTGTCCCAGCTACCCCAGAGGGGGCAGCCTGTCCTCACCCAGCTAGGTGCATTAACTGCCAGAAAAATCACGCATCCGACGATCATCGATGCAACTTCTGGCGACATCGCTTTGACCGAGATTGGATCAAAGCGCGCTATGACGAGGTGAGTGCGAGACGTAACTCTCGCTCCCCTCCTGCTTACCATCCCGCAGGACGCGGTGGCCGAACGTAAATGAGAGACAGACTTAGATCTACCCCTCAGCTACGCGTATTTAGTCAGAATGTAAATCGAAATTGGGGTTACATGGACTCATTACTGGCGGATTTCGTAGATGACTACGACCTGCTTTTCATTCAAGAGCCTCCCTGGCGATTAATAAGACACGCCCCCTCTGCCCACAACAGGGAGGGGGAAGAAGTTATAGGCGCACCAATGAGCCCAAATTGGGGTACTTTAGTGCGCCCATCGGGAATTGACTCCCCTCCTCGCATTGCTGTCTATTTTGTGAACAGCATCGCTAATCTAAGACCGGGTCTCAGACGAGATCTGATCGATGATCGTGACATCCTCTTGTTCTCACTGGGAATAGGGGAGGATGTCATGCTACTCGCTAACGTATACTCGGACAGCCAACATTCGGCCATCACGCTCTTATTTGAGAACGTCATGACGATCCCCCGCCTACATTTCATGTGTGGTGATTTCAATGTGAGACATGCCTCCTGGGACCCCCAGGGGCCTGAACACTCTATCCATGCTGACCACTTAGTGGAAACGGCTACGGCATTAGGCCTGACTAGAGCCCTACCAGTAGTGGAGGGCCCCACCCACTTCCCCCCTCAACAGGGCCTTCACCCCATGGTGATCGACCTAATGTTCATACCTACGGATCTCAGATTCGTACTGTATTGTGAAATTGTACCTGAAGCCAGGGGAACGTCTGACCACGCCCCTCTGACATTAGTGCTACCTGGCCCGGGATCTTTGGTTCTGGTTACCAAGTGGTCCATCAAAAAAGGATCCGAGGAGGAAGCATCTTACTGGGACGCTGTCTCTTCCACTTTAACTCCATGGCTAAATTGGCACGGAGATACTTCAGCAGAAATCGATGATGTCGTTTTGGCGATATCAGTGATTTTAAACAAGGCATGGGAAAACCATGCCAAGGAATCTCGCCTCGGCAAGTCGTCCAAAGGCTGGTGGACAGACGAATGCAGTGGTGCCCTAGACGCTTACAGAGCCACCCAAGATGAGGAGGACTGGAAGCAGTACAGGAAAGTCATGCGACACGCAAAGCATGATTTCTTCGATGACCGTATCCAGGAAGTGGCTACGACAAATAGATGACCCTGGGATCTGATGTCCTGGACGTGTCAACGTAACCTCCCGTCGTACGAGGCTATCTCCTATCGGGGAGAACCCTGTAACAATCTGGACTCCCTCTGGGCTGCCCTTGATGGGTCCTATAACGCTGCCTCAGATCGAGTAGTCAATCTGAGCATTCTTGATGAACTCGACCCGGTGCCTGAAAGGGCCTGGATCCCATTCTCCGTTACGGAAATGAAAGAAGCGCTAAATGCGTGTTCTTCCCGCTCCGCTCCAGGTCCCGATCATGTTACATGGTCACACCTTAAACACTGGTGCATCAACCCAGAAGTGGCAGGGCTCATAACCCGCATTGCTGAGGCATGCATCACTGCTGGCCATTGGCCGGCTCACTTTAAGGAATCCCTGTCGGTTATTATCCCGAAGCCAGGGAAACCTAATTACTCTACCCCTAAGTTGGTCAGGCCTATCGTGCTACTGAACACTTTGGGCAAACTAGTCGAGAAGATGTTGTCTAGGCGACTTCAGTTCGATGGTGTCGCACACGAGGCCTTCGAGCAGAATCAGTTCGGAGGCGTCGCCCAGCGTTCCACTGAGGACGCAGGAATCTACCTTACCCACCTGGTCAGGGCAGGATGGGCCAAAGGACTCAAAATGAGTGTCGTCGCTTTCGACATCGCTCAATTTTTCCCCTCCTTGAACCATCAGGTTCTATTGGAGATTATCTCTCGGTTGGGATTCCCTGCGCAAGTAGTGAATTTCTCATTCGTCGCTCCTTTTTTTTTTTTTTTTTGGATCAGAATTTATAACGCGGGGCTCGAACGCAGTCCGCGGAGCAAGGTACAAACTTGGGTACTACTTTATCTACGCGTTCCCCTCGCCCATCTCCCACTCAGGTCCCCGTTTTAGCCACCTTTAGGCGGGCAGTTCCACAGACGTTGGCCTCTCAGCCAGGAAAGGCAATAATCTGGAGGGGGCGCCCCCCCCTCCCAAAGTTAGCCATTAGATCGCCCCCTGGAGCAAACGGTCCCCCAGCCACATGTCCGACCGAGGCCAGACCAGGCGCAGCAGTGTTAATTCACCGTAAATCCCCCCTTGCGGGAGGAATAACCATCTGCGTTTTTCCAGCCAACGAGGATTGACCACCCCAGACGAATGAGGTGGACCATCACCGTGTTGTGCACGAGTGACAGTAACAAGGCAGGTGGTTGTTCACCTGGTTATTCACTGTGACCGCCGTAAGTAGGGGGCCGAGACCCCCCTCGAGCAAATGCACCCATGTGCACGCACTCGATGACATCGTCCCCCCCGCAGTGGGGGGAAGGTATAGGGAAGCGACACCATGTCACCATCCCGATAGTGGCCACCAGTTACTTGGTGGCCGTGAACGTAGAGGGGGATAGCCCCCTGTACTAGTTGCGGCGCTGCTGTCCACGAGGACCTCGAGGACGACGGCGCCGTGCTGGGGACGAGGGTTCCCCAGATTGAGGCTCTGATTGAGCGGTGTGCACCGCTGCGTAGGAAGCCCGGAAGGCTGCCAGAGACGTGAGGTCGAGAGGTGTCGGAACGGCTGCTAGTTCCGCCGACATCGTCTCAGACAGTCGCCAGGTGGTCGTGAATAACTCCCAAGCCATTTGGCGCCATGCGTTCCTCTCTGCAGGGGGAACGGCGGACGGACGGACGGTACCAACAAACATGGTCATCGCGTCGAGTTGGTGTAGCATGGCATGAGAGGTGGCTTCGATTTCCAGCCTCTCATTCACAGATAACGGCGCTTCGTCCTCCACCAGCTCAGGGATGGGGGGCAAAGGCGGTAACGGGGCAGGGGATGCCTCCGGATAGAAGAGCTCAGCAATGCCGAGCTCCTGAGTGTACATGTCCTCGCGTTCGAGACTGCGAGTCCATCGTTTATGTGCGACATGGACGTCCTGCGCCCACAGCACACGGTCGATCGTTTGCCTCGAGGCTAGCTTGGGGCTGCTCTCGGCATAATTGAGGGCCTCCTGCATAGCAAGAGAATCCTCGTCATCCTCAGGGTCGGAGAGGTCTTCTCCAGCCCATAGATCTCTAACTGCCCGTAGGGCAGTAGCTACATCCGGATCGTCATGATCGTACCGGGTGTCGTAGTCTTGGACGCCATCGTCGTAGATGTCGCCCGTAATCAGGGAGGGGTCGTGTAGACCCCAGCGTGGTGTTTGGGCTCTGGTTCGCCGTTTAGGCATTGAGAGGGGAAGTTAGTGCTAGTAGGTGATAGTAGAAATCAAGATACGTAGCGTGCCATCGATAACAGCTGGTCCCTTATCTCTATTCCGGGTCCACCCGATACTACCTCCGAACGCTCCGAGGGGGGGACAGGCCGCACATCCTGTAACCCAGTGGGAGAAGATTGAACCCGGGTCATACCACCCTAGAAGAGTGAGCACCGGAGGTAGAGAGTTGGTGGAGAGTGGCGGCCACCAAGGTGTCGATCTAGCCGCCAGGGGGCACCATCACCCGGCCCCTTTTAACGATGGTGTATTCCAACGGGTAGTCAGTGTAGCTTGTCCCTAGTAGTAGTGACTCACATAGCATGGAGGCAAGAAGCCTCCCAGACAACTAGCAATCCAGTGATAACGTCCCTTCTCCCTAAGCCAGACCTCCCCCAACTAAACGAGCGTGTCGACTTGGGCGAGCGTTGAAGCAGGCATCCCACACCCACTCTAAGCCCCCAGAGGGACCCAGACTACTCTTTCATAAACAACACTCACCTAGTCAGGATCCTCGAAGCCCAGGAGAACGAGACAGATAGCAGCCATTGTCAAAAACAATGACCGGGGCATCCACGGAGATCGGATGGACGGATCTCTTAGCAAATCAGGGTAGGCCTGGAGACGCCGAGAGCGTTCGTGATGGTGAAATCCGATCGAAAATCGGACAAAAATTGAGGTGTCGACGTCGCGTGCAACGTTGAGCAGAGGTGTTTACCACTATTTATGGTGGTTGTAACAAGTCGCATTCGTCGCTCCTTGACTTGTTACAACCACCATAAATAGTGGTAAACACCTCTGCTCAACGTTGCACGCGACGTCGACACCTCAATTTTTGTCCGATTTTCGATCGGATTTCACCATCACGAACGCTCTCGGCGTCTCCAGGCTTGCCCTGATTTGCTAAGAGATCCGTCCATCCGATCTCCGGGGATGTCTCGGTCATTGTTTCCAACAGTGACTGCTATCTGTCTTGTTCCCCTTGGCTTCGAGGATCCTGGCTAGGTGAGTGATGTCTATGAAAGAGTAGTCTGGGTCCCTATGGGGGCTTAGAGCGGGTGTGGGATGCCTGCTTCAATGCTCGCCCAAGTAGAAGCGCTTGTTTAGCTGGGGGAGGTCTGGCTTAGGGGGAAGGACGTTCTTACTGGACTGCTGGCCATCTGGGAGGCTCCCAGCCTCCATGCTCTGTGAGTTTCTATTACTAGAGACATGCTACACTGACTACCCGTTGGAATACACCATCGTTAAAAGGGGCCGGGTGATGGTGCCCCCTGACAGCTAGGTCAACGCTCTGGTGGCCGCTACTCACCACCAACTCTCTACCTCTGGTGCTCACTCTTTTAGGGTGTTATGACCCGGGTTCAATCTTCTCCCACCAGGCAACAGGATGCGCGGCCTGTTCGCCCCCTCAGAGCGTTTGGAGGCTGTATCGGGTGGACCTGGAACTGAGATAAGGGGCCATCTGTTATCGACCTCATCGCTCCTTGACTTGTTACAACCACCATAAACAGTGGTAAACACCTCTGCTCAACGTTGCACACGACATCGACACTTCAATTTTTATCCGATTTTCGATCGGATTTCACCATCACGAACGCTCTCGGCGTCTCCAGGCCTGCCCTGATTTGCTAAGAGATCCGTCCATCCGATCTCCGTGGATGCCCCGGTCATTGTTTTTGACAATGGCTGCTATCTGTCTCATTCTCCTGGGCTTCGAGGATCCTGACTAGGTGAGTGTTGTTTATGAAAGAGTAGTCTGGGTCCCTCTGGGGGCTTAGAGTGGGTGTGGGATGCCTGCTTCAATGCTCGCCCAAGTCGACACACTCGTTTAGTTGGGGGAGGTCTGGCTTAGGGAGAAGGGACGTTATCACTGGACTGCTGGTCGTCTGGGAGGCTTCCAGCCTCCATGCTCTGTGAGTTTCTACTACTAGAGACATGCTATACTGACTACCCGCTGGAATACACCATCGTTAAAAGGGGCCGGGCGATGGTGCCCCCTAGCGGCTAGGCCTACGCCTTGGTGGCCGCTTCTCACCACCATCCTTCTACCTCCGGTGCTCACTCTCCTAGGGTGGTATGACCCGGGTTCAATCTTCTCCCACTAGGCAGCAGGATGTGCGGCTTGCTCGCCCCCTCGGAGCGTTCGGAGGCTGGATCGGGTGGACCCGGAATATAGATAAGGGACCAGTCGCTATCGATCCCACGCTGCGTATTTTGATTCCTACCATCATATACTAGCACTAACACACACATTCTCGATGCCCAAACCGCGAACCAGAGGCCAACCGCCACATCGGGGTCTATGCGACCCCGTTTTGATCACGGGCAACATCTTTGATGATGGCGTCCAAGACTACGACACCCGGTTCGTCCAAGATGAATCGGAGGTAGCAGCTGCTTTTAGGGCAGCTAGAGATCTATGGGCCGGGGAAGACCTCTCCGACCCTAACGACGATGACGACGACGACTCTCTTGCTATGCAAGAGGCTCTTCTCTTTGCCGAGGGGGGGCCTAGGCTCTCCTCAAGGAAAACGATCGATCGTGTACGATGGGCACTTGGTGTCGACGTCGAACACAAGCGCTGGGCTCGTAGCCTCCCAAAGGAGGATATATACTCACAGGAGCTTGGCATCACTGAGCTCCTTTATCCAGAGGCATCCCCTGCCCCGCTACCGCCTTGGCCCCCCATCCCTGAGCTGGTGGAGGACGAAGTGCCATTATCTAGGGATCAGAGGTTGGAAATCGAAGCCACCTCTGATGCCATGCTTCATCTACTGGACATGATGACCTCCTTCGTAGGTACCGTCCGAGTGTCCGCAGTTCCTCTCAACGACAGGAACTCTTGGCGTCAGATGGCGTGGGAGCTTTTCACCACCACCTGGCGATTTTCAGGGAGCATGATGGAGTTGCTTCGCGCGGCATCAGCTCCCCTCGACCTTACGTCTCCGGCAGCCTTCCAGGCTTCCTATGCGGCGATGCAGGCGGCTCAGTCTGCTCCACCAGCGGCAGAGCCTCCAACCGAGGAACCCTTGTCCCCGGAACGGCGTCGACGTCCTCGTGGCCCCCGCCAACGACCACGCCGAGCTTGAAGAAGGGGACCCCCCCTTCTCTTCACCGCCCACCAGGGCTGTTGTCGGGATGGCGACAATATGTCGCCGCCCTTTACCTTCCCCCCACTGCGGGGGGGATGATGTCATCGAGTGCATGCTCGGAGTAGCATTTGCTCGAGGGGGGGCCTCGACCCCCTACCTACAGTAGCTCCAGTGAATAACCAGCTACGGCAGTTCCGGTGAATAACCAGCTGCCTCGTCACTGTAACTTGTGCGTCGACACAGTGATGGTCCACCTCACTCACCTGGGGTGGTCAACCCTCGTTGTCTGGTGAAAGACGGTTACTCTTCCCGCAAGGGAGGACTTACGGTGAATTGACACTGCTTGCGCCTGATCTGACTTCGGTCGGATATGTGGCCGGGGGGACCGAGATAGCACCAGACAGCGAACTAACGGCTAGCCTTTGTGGGGGGGGCCCCTCCCCTACAGATTATTGCCTTTCCTGTCTGAGAGGACAACGCTGGTACGCCCGCCGTAACATGGCTTCTGCAAGGGACCTGGTGTGGGATGCGGACATAGGGAATGCGTAGTCTTAGTAGTACCTTGTTTGTATCTTGACCCGCGGACTGCGATCGAGCCCCGCGTTATAAATTGTTGACCCCAAAAAAAAAAAAAAAATCTGTTATCGACCTTATGCTACGTATTTTGACTGTTATCGTCATTTACCTGTGCTAACTCACTCTCAATGCCCAAACGGCTGAACAGAGACCAAACCACACGCTGGGGCCTTCACGACCCCACCTTGATTACGGGTGACATCGTTGGTGATGATGCCCAAGACTACGACACCCAGTTCTCACAGAATGAACTGGAGGTAGCAGCTGCCCTAGGCAGTTTGAGATCTGTGGGCTGGGGAGGACCTCCCCGACCCTGATGACTACGTGGACTCTCTTGCTAGGCAGGAGGCCCTCGCTTACACTGCACGCTGCGTATTTCGATCACTAGCATCATATACCAGTACTAACTTGCTCCTGATGCCCAAGCGGACAACCAGAGACGATCGTTCCAATGATCCTACGCCTCCGGCAGCTGTTCCAGCTTCCTGTGTGGCGATGCCAACAGCTCTAGCAGAGCTCCAATCTGGGGAACCCTCGTTCCCAGTACAGTGCCATCATCATCACAGATGGCCGTGCTGCTACTTGTGTGGGGCATTCCACTCCACACCCATCACCGCCAGTCCGCTGGCTGCTGTTGGGTTGGTGACAAATGTCGCTACCCTTTACGTTCTCCCCGCTGCGGGGGGGAAATTGCTATCGAGTGCATGTGCTGGCAGTGCATTTGCTCGAGGGGGGCTTTGGCCCCCTGCTTACGGCGGTTCCGGTGAATAACCAGGTGAACAACCAGCTGCCACATTACTGTTACTCGTGCATGACACGGTGATGGTCCACCTCGTTCGTCCGGGGTGGTCAATCCTTGTTGGCTGGGAGTATGCGGACGGTTATTCCTCCCGCAAGGGGGGATTTACGGTGAATTGACACCACTGCGCCTGATCTGACTTCGGTTGGATATGTGGCCGGGGGACCGCTTCGCACCAGCTGACGATCTAATGGCTAGCTTCGGGAGGGGGTCCCCCCCTCCGGATTATTGCCTTTCCTGGCTGAGAGGCCAACGTCTGTGGCACTGCCCGCCTAAAGTGGCTAAAACGAGGACCTGGGTAGGATATGGGTGAGGGGAAGCGTAGTTATAGTAGTACCCAAGTTTGTATCCTGCTCCGCGGACTGCGATCGAGCCCCGCGTTATAAATTGTTGACCCAAAAAAAAAAAAAAAAAAAAAGTAGTGAATTTCTTCTGCTCATACCTGGTCGGTCGCAGGACGACTTACAAATGGAACGCTTTCTCATCTGGCTCCTTTGCAGCAGATGTGGGAGTGGGACAAGGATCTGCCTTGTCCCCTGTCCTGTTGGCGCTATACCTAACGCCTATCATGAAACCCTTCAGAAGAAGCGAAGTCGGCAAAGATGTCAACCTCATGTCGTATGTGGACGATGGTACCCTCATCGCCCGCTCCCCACAGTTGGAGGATAACCTCCCCCTGCTTAAGAAAGCTTATGGCTGGATCTTCCAGGCATTCACCTCACTCGGACTTGTCCTCGAACATGACAAGTCCGAAATATTTCACTTCTCGAGGGCGAGGAGATTCACCCCTCTACCCATTTTTTTTTTTTTTTTTTTTTTTGGGTCAACAATTTATAACGCGGGGCTCGATCGCAGTCCGCGGAGCAGGATACAAACTTGGGTACTACTATAACTACGCTTCCCCTCACCCATATCCTACCCAGGTCCTCGTTTTAGCCACTTTAGGCGGGCAGTGCCACAGACGTTGGCCTCTCAGCCAGGAAAGGCAATAATCTGGAGGGGGGAACCCCCTCCCGAAGCTAGCCATTAGATCGTCAGCTGGTGCGAAGCGGTCCCCCAGCCACATATCCAACCGAAGTCAGATCAGGCGCAGTGGTGTCAATTCACCGTAAATCCCCCCTTGCGGGAGGAATAACCGTCCGCATACTCCCAGCCAACGAGGATTGACCACCCCGGACGAACGAGGTGGACCATCACCATGTCATGCACAAGTAACAGTAATGTGGCAGCTGGTTGTTCACCTGGTTATTCACCGGAACCGCCGTAAGCAGGGGGCCAAAGCCCCCCTCGAGCAAATGCACTGCCAGCACATGCACTCGATAGCAATTTCCCCCCCGCAGCAGGGAGAACGTAAAGGGTAGGGACATTTGTCACCAACCCGACAGCAGCCAGCGGACTGGCGGTGATGGGTGTGGAGTGGAATGCCCCACACAAGTAGCAGCACGGCCATCTGTGATGATGACGGCACTGTACTGGGAACGAGGGTTCCCCAGATTGGAGCTCTGCTAGAGCTGTTGGCATCGCCACACAGGAAGCTGGAACAGCTGCCGGAGGCGTAGGATCATTGGAACGATCGTCTCTGGTTGTCCGCTTGGGCATCAGGAGCAAGTTAGTACTGGTATATGATGCTAGTGATCGAAATACGCAGCGTGCAGTGTAAGCGAGGGCCTCCTGCCTAGCAAGAGAGTCCACGTAGTCATCAGGGTCGGGGAGGTCCTCCCCAGCCCACAGATCTCAAACTGCCTAGGGCAGCTGCTACCTCCAGTTCATTCTGTGAGAACTGGGTGTCGTAGTCTTGGGCATCATCACCAACGATGTCACCCGTAATCAAGGTGGGGTCGTGAAGGCCCCAGCGTGTGGTTTGGTCTCTGTTCAGCCGTTTGGGCATTGAGAGTGAGTTAGCACAGGTAAATGACGATAACAGTCAAAATACGTAGCGTAAGGTCGATAACAGATGGCCCCTTATCTCAGTTCCAGGTCCACCCGATACAGCCTCCAAATGCTCCGAGGGGGCAAACAGGCCACGCATCCTGTTGCCTGGTGGGAGAAGATTGAACCCGGGTCATAACACCCTAAAAGAGTGAGCACCGGAGGTAGAGAGTTGGTGGTGAGTAGCGGCCACCAGAGCGTCGACCTAGCTGTCAGGGGGCACCATCGCCCGGCCCCTTTTAACGATGGTGTATTCCAACGGGTAGTCAGTGTAGCATGTCTCTAGTAATAGAAACTCACAGAGCATGGAGGCTGGGAGCCTCCCAGACGGCCAGCAGTCCAGTAAGAACGTCCTTCCCCCTAAGCCAGACCTCCCCCAGCTAAACAAGCGCTTCTACTTGGGCGAGCATTGAAGCAGGCATCCCACACCCGCTCTAAGCCCCCATAGGGACCCAGACTACTCTTTCATAGACATCACTCACCTAGCCAGGATCCTCGAAGCCAAGGGGAACAAGACAGATAGCAGTCACTGTTGGAAACAATGACCGAGACATCCCCGGAGATCGGATGGACGGATCTCTTAGCAAATCAGGGCAAGCCTGGAGACGCCGAGAGCGTTCGTGATGGTGAAATCCGATCGAAAATCGGACAAAAATTGAAGTGTCGACGTCGCGTGCAACGTTGAGCAGAGGTGTTTACCACTATTTATGGTGGTTGTAACAAGTCAAGGAGCTGCCCCTCTACCCATTGACCTCGGCTTTGCCCCGTACACGGGCAATACCCCTCTCAAACCCAAGGTCACCTGGAGGTACCTTGGTTTCTTCTTCGACTGCAAACTCTCCTTTAAGGAGCACACGCGGTTCTACTCCACCAAAGCCCTTACTACGGCAAGGGCGATGGGAATGCTCGGCAATTCGATCAGAGGGTTAACCCCTATGCAGAAGCGCCTCTTGTACCGATCGTGTGTCGTACCTATTATGACATATGGACTCAGACTATGGCACTTCAAAGGTGCTCGCGTCAAAGGTGTCATTAAAACGTTGGCCCAAGTGCAGTCTATCGCTGCTCGTTGGATCCTCGGTGCATTCAGAACCACTCCTATTGGTGGACTGGAAAGTATCGCAGGGCTGCTGCCCATGCTGCTACTGCGCCGCCTGGTCAACAGAGGGGTGTTCAGGACCCCCCTGCTGGCTCCATCTCACCCCCTAAGAGCAATCTTAGGGCCTAATCATGTTGGCACCACCCACTCTCACGAGCTAGGACTCTGGGGAGGGAACGTGCTTGACACACTCACCCTACAAGGCCCATCTGTCGCTTCGGCTGCAGCTCTGGCCCTGGTACCAGGCGATGAGTTCGACCCCTTTGGGGAAGAAAGCACACCTGGAAACAGAGTGAAGGATCTATTCCCCACTCGTTTCTCCTCTCATCGTCTCACCTCTAAGGAGGATGGAGCGAGGAATTCGTACAGGAGTGACCTCGATAAAGCCTGGGCGTCGGCCCAAGTGGAGGATGACACTCTCGTTGTCGCAGTGGATGCTTCGGTGCCCATAGATGCTAAATTCCAAGCTGTCGCCTGCGCTCTTGTCTTCGGACAGGGAGAACAGGTCGATCGCGTTGTCTCAGCTTCTGGGAGAAGAACCCCCCCAGAAGTTGAACTCTTCGCTCTCCAACTGGGTGTCTCGGCTGCTTGCAGCAGAGGATGCAAACAGTTGGTGATCTTCTCGGATTCTACTATGGGCATTGAGTCCCTTATAGATCCAAAACCATGCTCTGGGCAAATCTTTGCTCTGGACGCTTGTCGCTCTCTTTGCCCCTGGCTAGCCGGGGACGTGGAGAGAAAGGTAACATTCTGGCACGTCCCCTCGAAGTTCGAGTGGAACGTACACAAGAAGGCTCACGATGTAGCTACATCTACCAAGATCTCCGTGGGCAGACACCCGCGGACGTCCTTAGATTACCTTAAAAACCAGGTCGAGAAGGCCGTTTGTAAGGATTGGCACACCCGGTTCTCAGACCCGGCGTATCGTGGTCGGCATTTCTACCAACTCAAAGGAGTAGGTGGAAAACCGGTATTACCCTCGACTCACAAAGGTGGGCCTTGGCTAAAAGTAATGGGAAGCAACACTTCATTGACTTCTCGTTCAACTCGTATGATCACTGGCCATGCTCCTATAGGGGAGTATCATAAATGTCTATCCCTCGATGGGGAGTACCAATGCTGGTGCCTTGGTCCCGACATACAAACTCGAGACCACCTACTACGCGTCTGCCCCAAGGTGGATCGCAAAGAAACTCGTGCAAGCCCCGACTCCGTTGAGGGCTTCCACGAATTCATGGACAACAACCCGGCCCTCAGGTCATTCAACTCACTTGCGTGGGATCCAGGATAGGCTGTGCGCGCAGGGCGTATGACCCTCGTCTGGTTCTGGCTAGTGTTATCGGTATGTCGGGGTGGCCACAGGGCACCAGGCAAGTCCATTAACCCTCATAAAGGGGGCCCACCCGTGTTCAGGAGCGACTGTCAGGGAGGGGGGACACAAAACTGGGTACTGGTTCAGGGAGGCGCCTGAGCGCTTTCAGATCCACTGTCAGTTGTGCGTTACGGCTCGGTAGCCGACTACGCCCTCCTTTCCGAGCTGAGAGGCTCATATCGGGGCGGCAGTTTCCCCTAAATCTTGCACACATACCCGTAGGGATTCGGAGAACACGACATCATCAAGCTCGGGTTGTCAGTACGCCACCACTGGCAAGTCTGTCGCTCCTTGACTTGTTACAACCACCATAAATAGTGGTAAACACCTCTGCTCAACGTTGCACACGACGTCGACACTTCAATTTTGGTCCGATTTTCGATCGGATTTCGCCATCACGAACGCTCTCGGCGTCTCCAGGCCTGCCCTGATTTGCTAAGAGATGCGTCCATCCGATCTCTGTGGATGCCCTGGCCACTGTTTTTGACAGTGACTGCTATTCGTCTCGTACTCCTGGGCTTCGAGGATCCTGGTTAGGTGAGTGTTGGCAATGAAAGAGTAGTCTGGGCCCCTATGGGGGCTTAGAGTGGGTGTGGGATGCCTACTTCAATGCTCGCCCAAGTCGTCGCATTCGTTTAGCTGGGGGAGGTCTGGTTCAGGAGGAGGGACATTTTCACTGGATTGTGGGTCGTCTGGGAGGCTTCCTACCTCCATGCTGCATGAGTTTCTACATCTAGAGACCTGCTACACTGACTACCCATTGGAATACACCATCATTAAAAGGGGCCGGGCGATGGTGCCCCCTGGTGGCTAGGTCAACGCTCTGGTGGCCGCTACTTACCACCGACTCTTTATCTCCGGCACTCACACCCTCGAGGTGTTCGGAACCGGGTTCAATTGCCCCTCCCAATCTGCAGCAGGATTTGCGGCCTGTCTGCCCCCTCGGAGCGTCTGGAGGCTGTGTCGGGTGGACCCGGAATTGAGATAAGGGACCGTCTGTTATCGTCATCACGCTACGTATCTTGACTTCTACCGTCATCTACCTGTGCTAAATCATCCTCAATGCCCTCTACAAACCGTAGAGCGCGAACTCGACACCAGGCGGCTCATGGCGACCCCCTCCTATACACAAACACCGACTTCGCAGACTTCGACGACAACTACCTCCCAGAGTTCGGACACGTCTCCCTGAGCGGATGGGACTCTGATGTGGCTAACCAGTTCCACAATCTTTGGGCGGAGGATGACTCCTCTGACCTGCCAGACGACGATGACGGCTCTGCCACTGGCAGAGACGTCGAATTCATTCCAGGTCTCACCGAGCTAGCCTCGCAAGAGACCATAAACCGCTTCCTGGCATCACAAGTGATAGCCGATGAGGTGCATGATCTGGCTCTCGAGCTTGGGCTCGAGGCCAACAACAATCAAGAGCTCAGCATCGCCGAGCTCCTCTATCCGGAGGGGCAGCAGGAGCAATCTGCGCCGCCCCTCCCCACATCACCGGGTTCATCCGCCATCCCAGAGTTGGTGGAGGATGAGCCTCCGTTGTCGAGAGATGAGAGGGTGGATATAACATCCGCCTCTCATGGCTTTCTACATTTACTGGAGGCTATGACGATTTTCGTCGGTACTGTCCGAGTATCCGCCATTCCGCTCATTGAGAGGAACGCATGGCGTCAGATGGCCTGGGAACTATTCACGACCACCTGGCGATTGTCCGAGCCAATGTCGGCAGAACTAGCAGCTGCCGGATTGCCTCTCGACCTCACGTCACCGGAAGCCTTCAGGGCTTCCTACGCGGCTAGGCAGGCAGCTCATGCAGAGCTCCATCATGGGGAACCCTCGTCCTCATCACGACGCCGCCGTCCTCGAGGTCCTCGAGCACAGCAGCGCCGCTACTGAAAGGGGGGTGTCACACCCCCCCACATCTACTCCCACCAATTAGTTGGTGGCCGATGTCGGAATAGTGACAGTTTGTCGCTTCCCTCTACCTTCTCCCCGCTGCGGGGGGGATGTTGTTACCGAGCGTATGCCCTCGACGGCATCTACTCGAAGGGGGCCTTGGCCCCCTATCCACGGTAGTTCCGGTGAATAACCAGGTGAACAACCAGCTACCACATCTCTGTCACTCGTGCGGGAGCGCGGTGATGGTCCACCTCATTCGTCTGGGGTGGTCAATCCTCGCTGGCCAGGAGTATGCAGACGGTTATTCCTCCCGCAAGGGGGGATTTACAGTGAATTAACACGGCCGCGCCTGATCTGACTTCGGTTGGATATGTGGCTGGGGGACCGTTCTGCACTGGTGGACGAGTTAATGGCTAGCTTCGGGAGGGGGGGCTCCCCCTCCAGATTATTGCCTTTCCTGGCTGAGAGGCCAACGTCTGTGGCACCGCCCGCCTAAAGTGGCTAAAACGAGGACCTGGGTAGGATATGGGGGAGGGGAAGCGTAGTTACAGTAGTACCCAAGTTTGTATCCTGCTCCGTGGACTGCGATCGAGCCCCGCGTTATAAATTGTTGACCCAAAAAAAAAAAAAAAAACCACTGGCAAGTCCGTTTACTCGATAAAGGGGGCCCCCTTAGTGGTCATTGCAGCTATCCAGGTGGTTGGTGCGAAGATCAGCAGGAGGAGGACTTGGGCTGGGTGTAGTGTACTCTGCTTGTATGTCTCTACCGCGGACTGTGTTCGGGCGCCGCGTTACAAATTTTTGATCCAAAAAAAAAAAAAAAAAAAGGACCAGAGGCCCGAAGGGGGCTCGACCTCTTCCCAAACCCCCAGCAGGGGGTGTCTCTTCATCATGGGGACAAGGTCCACCTCCCCCCGTGAACTGGTCGACCAGGCCTTCGGGCAAGGGGACCTTTGCTCAGGTTGCTCGCTTCCCTGGGGCGTGAACACCTAATACATCCATGGATGGCCTTGTGTGATTAGCCAAGGCCTTCCCTGAACACCCTACCGACAAGCTGGCTGACATACAGCAGCATGTCGGCCCCTCCAAACCGAAAGCTGCAAAGCCTTCACCTACTGTCCATGGACCGTCGAGACGACAGGTCCTGGTACATGTTCGTCCTCCTCTCGGGGCGGAAACGAACCCTGGAGACTTCCTGGACCATGTCCGGGTCACCCTCGGTCTGCACCACTCTAAGCTAGTGGCCCAGTCCGCATCGATGCTGGTAACCTATCAGTAGCTACTGACGTCGTCACCTCTGAGGAGGACCTTCATTGTTTCAAGGAGGCTGCACATAAAGCATTCCCCTTTGCGCTGCAAGTAGATGCAGCGCTACCTACATCCACGTTGTACCTCAAATTGGTCGACGTGCCGTTTATTGCTAACGACAAGGCCCTAACGCCTGAAGTCGTCATCGCACACTTGGAGAAGTCTGGAATCTTGGACCTCACAGTGTTACAAGTGCCCCCACGGGTGATACGTGATTCGAAAATGTCGGATATGTGCACCGTATATCTTAACATCGCTGACTCAGTCAGCGGTGCACGAGCCAAGGCTCTCATCGGTCGTGGTGTCCAGTTCGGGCGCTACATCGCTTATGTTAGGGCTGCCAGGGCAAACCCTGGCTTACCTCTTTGCCAACGATGCTGGAAGTGGGGTCACCCCACCCCAGCATGCAGAGCTCCACAGACCAAATGTCCGATCTGTCGGTGCTCCTTGACTTGTTACAACCACCATAAACAGTGGTAAACACTCCTGCTCGATGTTGGTAGCAACATCGAGACTCCAATTTTGGTCCGATTTTCGATCGGATTTCGCCATCACAAACGCTCTCGGCGTCTCCAGGCCTGGCCTGATTTGCTAAGAGATCCGTCCATCCGATCTCCGGGGATGTCTTGGTCATTGTCTCCAACAATGACTGCTATCTGTCTTGTTCCCCTTGGCTTCGAGGATCCTGGCTAGGTGAGTGATGTCTATGAAAGAGTAGTCTGGGTCCCTATGGGGGCTTAGAGTGGGTGTGGGATGCCTGCTTCAATGCTCGCCCAAGTAGAAGCACTCGTTTAGCTGGGGGAGGTCTGGCTTAGGGGGAAGGACGTTCTTACTGGACTGCTGGTTGTCTTTGAGGCTTCCTGCCTCCATGCTCTGTGAGTCTCTACTACTAGAGACATGCTACACTGACTACCCATTGGAATACACCATCGCTAAAAGGGGCCGGGTGATGGTGCCCCCTGGTGGCTAGGCCTACACCTTTGTGGCCGCATCCCTCTACCTCCGGTGCTCACTCTTCTAGGGTGGTATGACCCGGGTTCGATCTTCTCCCACTAGGCAGCAGGATGTGCAGCTTGCTCGCCCCCTCAGAGCGTTCAGAGGCTGTATCGGGTGGACCTGGAATGTAGATAAGGGACCAGCCGTTATCGATTCCACGCTGCATATTTTGATTCCTACCATCATCTACTAGCACTAACACACACACTCTCAATGCCCAAACAGCAAACCAGAGGCCAACCACCACATCGGGGTCTACGCGACCCCGTTTTGATCACGGGCAACATCTTTGATGATGGCGTCCAAGACTACGACACCCGGTTCGTGCAAGACGAATCGGAGGTAGCAGCTGCTCTCAAGGCAGCTAGAGATCTATGGGCCGGGGAAGACCTCTCCGACCCTAACGATGATGATGACGACGACTCTCTTGCCATGCAAGAGGCTCTCATTTTCGCCGAGGAGGGGCCTAGGCTCTCCTCGAGGAAAACAATCGATCGTGTACGATGGGCACTTGGTGTCGACGTCGAACACAAGCGCTGGGCTTGTAGCCTCCCTAAGGAGGATATGTATTCACAGGAGCTCGGCATCGCTGAGCTCCTTTATCCGGAGGCATCCCCTGCCCTGCTACCGCCTTGGCCCCCCATCCCCGAGCTGGTGGAGGACGAAGTGCCGCTATCTAGGGATCAGAGGCTGGAAATCGAAGCCACCTCTGATGCCATGTTGCATTTACTGGACATGATGACCTCCTTTGTAGGTACTGTCCGAGTGTCCGCGGTTCCTCTCAATGACAGGAACTCTTGGCGTCAGATGGTGTGGGAGCTCTTCACCACCACCTGGCGATTTTCAGGGAGCATGATGGAGTCGCTTCGCGTGGCATCAGCTCCCCTCGACCTTACATCTCCGGCAGCCTTCCAGGCTTCCTATGCAGTGATGCAGGCGGCTCAGTCTGCTCCACCAGCGGCAGAGCCTCCAACTGAGGAACCCTTGTCCCCGGAATGGCATCGACGTCCTCGTGGCCCCCGCCAATGACCACGCTGAGCTTGAAGAAGGGGACCTCCCCTTCTCTTCACCACCCACCAGGGCTGTTGTCGGGATGGTGACAATATGTCGCTGCCCTTTACCTTCCCCCCACTGCGGGGGGGATGATGTCACCGAGTGCATGCTCAGAGTAGCATTTGCTCAAGGGGGGGGCCTTGACCCCCTACTTACAGTAGCTCCGGTGAATAACCAGCTACAGCAGTTCCGGTGAACAACCAGCTGCCTCATCACTGTCACCTGTGCTTGGACACAGTGATGGTCCACCTCACTCGCATGGGGTGGTCAATCCTCGTTGTCTGGTGAAAGACGGTTACTCTTCCCACAAGGGAGGACTTACGGTGAATTGACACTGCTTGCGCCTGATCTGACTTCGGTTGGATATGTGGCCGGGGGGACCGAGATAGCACCAGACAGCAAACTAACGGCTAGCCTTTGTGGGGGGGGCCCCTCCCCTACAGATTATTGCCTTTCCTGTCTGAGAGGACAACGCTGGTACGCCCGCCGTAACGTGGCTTCTGCAAGGGACCTGGTGTGGGATGCGGACATAGGGAATGCGTAGTCTTAGTAGTACCTTGTTTGTATCTTGACCCACGGACTGCGATCGAGCCCCGCGTTATAAATTGTTGACCCCAAAAAAATGTCCGATCTGTGCAGGCCCACACCGCAAGGAGCACCATCGTGCCCTTGCTGGGTGTTGTAAGAGAAACGCCAAGGCGAACCCTCCCGTCCCAGCTACCCCCGAAGGGGCAGCCTGTCCTCACCCGGCTAGGTGCATAAACTGCCAGAAGAATCATGCATCCGATGATCGTCGGTGCAACTTTTGGCGACATCGCTTTGACCGTGACTGGATCAAAGCTCGCTATGACGAGGTGAGTACGAGATGCAACTCTCGCTCCCCTCCTGCTTACCATCCCGCAGGACACGCTGGCCGAACGTAAATGAGGGATAGACTTAGATCTACACCGCAGTTGCACATATTTAGTCAGAATGTTAACTGTAATTGGGGGTACATGGACTCGCTACTGGCAGACCTTATAGATGATTATGATTTGCTTTTTATCCAAGAGCCTCCTTGGCGATTAATAAGACACGCCCCTTCTGCCCACAACAGGGAAGGGGAGGAAGTTATAGGCGCACCAATGAGCCCAAATTGGGGAACTTTAGTGCACCCATCGGGAATTGACTTCCCTCCACGCGTTGCTGTTTACTTTGCAAACAGCATCGCTAATCTAAGACCGGGTCTCAGGTGAGATCTGATCGACGATCAGGACATTCTCTTGTTCTCACTGGGAATAGGGGAGGATGTCATGCTACTCGCTAATGTCTATTCGGATAGCCAACATTCGGCCATCACGCTCTTATTTGAGAATGTCATGACAATCCCCCACCTACACTTCATGTGTGGCGATTTCAATGTGAGGCACGCCTCCTGGGACTCCCAGGGGCCTGAACACTCGATTCATGCTGACCACTTAGTGGAAACAGCTACGGCATTAGGCTTGACTAGGGCCCTACCAGTAGTGGAGGGCCCCACTCACTTCCCCCCTCAACAGGGTTTTCACCCCACGGTGATCGACCTGATGTTTGTACCTACAGATCTTAGATTCATATTGTACTGTGAAATTGTACCCGAAGCCAGGGGAACGTCTGACCACACCCCTCTGACATTAGTGCTACCTGGCCCGGGATCGTTGGTCCCGGTTACCAAGTGGTCCATCAAAAAAGGATCCGAGGAGGAAGCATCATACCAGGATGCTGTCTCCTCCACTTTAACTCCGTGGCTGGATTGGCACGGAGATACATCGGCAGAAATCAATGATGTAGTCTCGGCGATATCAGTGATTTTAAACAAGGCATGGGAAAACCACGCCAAGGAATCTCGCCTCGGCAAGTCATCCAAAGGGTGGTGGACAGATGAGTGCAGTGGTGCTCTAGACGCTTACAGAGCCTCCCGTGATGAGGAGGACTGGAAGCACTACAGGAAAGTCATGCGACACGCAAAGCGTGATTTCTTCGACGACTGTATCCAGGAAGTGGCTACGATGAACAGACGACCCTGGGATCTGATGTCCTGGACTTGTCAACGTAACCTCCCGTCGTACGAGGCAATCTCCTATCGAGGAGAACCTTGCAATGATCTGGACTCCCTTTGGGTTGCCCTTGATGGGTCCTATAATGCTGCCTCAGATCGAGTAGTCGATCTGAGCATCCTTGATGAACTCAATCCAGTGCCTGAAAGGGCCTGGATCCCATTCTCCGTCACGGAAATGAAAGAAGCGCTAAATGCGTGCTCTTCCTGTTCCTCTCCAGGTCCCGATCATGTTACGTGGTCGCACCTTAAACACTGGTGTAGCAACCCAGAAGTGGCAGGGCTCATCACCCGCATTGCTGAGGCGTGCATCACTGCTGGCCATTGGCCGGCTCACTTTAAGGAATCCCTGTCGGTCATCATCCCAAAACCAGGGAAACCTAATTATTCTACCCCAAAGTCGTTCAGGCCTATTGTGCTACTGAACACTCTGGGCAAATTAGTCGAAAAGATGTTGTCTAGGCGACTTCAGTTTGACGGTGTCGCACACGAGGCCTTTGAGCAAAACCAGTTTGGAGGTGTCGCCCAGTGTTCCACTGAGGATGTAGGAATCTACCTTACCCACCTTGTCAGAGCAGGCTGGGCCAAAGGGCTCAAAACCAGCGTTGTCGCCTTCGACATCGCCCAATTCTTTCCCTCCTTGAACCACCAGGTTCTATTGGAGATTATCTCTTGGTCGGGATTCCCTGCACAAGTAGTGAACTTCTTCCGTTCATATCTGGTCGGTCGCAAGACGACCTACAAATGGAACGCTTTCTCATCTGGCTCCTTTGCAGCCGATGTGGGAGTGGGACAAGGGTCTGCCTTGTCCCCTGTCTTATCGGTGTTATACCTGACGCCCATTATGAAACTCTTCAGAAGAAGCGAAATCGGCAGAGATGTCGATCTCATGTCCTATGTGGATGATGGTACCCTCATCGCCCGCTCTCCACAGCTGGAGGATAACCTCCCCCTTCTCAAAAAAGTGTATGGCTGGATCTTCCAGGCATTCACCTCCCTCGGACTTGTCCTCGAACACGACAAGTCCGAAATATTCCATTTCTTTTTTTTTTTTTTTTTTTTTTTGGGTCAACAATTTATAACGCGGGGCTCGATCGCAGTCCGCGGAGCAGGGTACAAACTAGGGTACTACTATATCTACGCGTTCCCCTCGCCCATCTCCCACCCAGGTCCTCGTTTTAGCCACTTTAGGCGGGCAGTGCCACAGACGTTGGCCTCTCAGCCAGGAAAGGCAATAATCCGGAGGGGGAGCCTCCCCCTCCCGAAGCTAGCCATTAGATCGCCCACTGGTACCAACCGGTCCCCCGGCCACATATCCAACCGAAGTCAGATCAGGTGCAGTGGTGTCAATTCACCGTAAATCCCCCCTTGCGGGAGGAATAACCAATAGCCTACTTCCAGCCAGCGAGGATTGACCACCCCAGACGAATGAGGTGGACCATCACCGCGCTCCCGCACGAGTGACAGAGATGTGGTAGCTGGTTGTTCACCTGGTTATTCACTGGAACTACCGTGGATAGGGGGCCAAGGCCCCCTTCGAGTAGATGCCGTCGAGGGCATACGCTCGGTAACAACGTCCCCCCCGCAGCGGGGGGAAGGTGGAGGGAAGCGACACGATGTCACTATCCCGATATCGGCCACCAAATATTTGGTGGGCGTGGTTGTGGAGGGGTGTTCCCCTATAGGTTGCGGCGCGGCTGTCTCCGAGGACCTCGAGGATGACGGCGCCGTGATGAGGACGAGGGTTCCTCATGATGGAGCTCTGCATGAGCTGCCTGCCTAGCCGCGTAGGAAGTCCTGAAGGCTTCCGGTGACGTGAGATCGAGAGGCAATCCGGCAGCTGCTAGTTCTGCCGACATTGGCTCGGACAATCGCCAGGTGGTAGTGAATAGTTCCCATGCCATCTGGCGCCATGCATTCCTCTCAATGAGCGGAACGGCGGATACTCGGACGGTACCGACGAAAATCGTCATAGCCTCCAGTAAATGTAGAAAGCCATGAGAGGTGGACGTTATGTCCACCCTCTCATCTCTCGACAACGGAGGCTCATCCTCCACCAACTCTGGGATGGCGGATGAACCTGGTGATGTGGGGAGGGGCAGCGCAGATTGCTCCTGCTGCCCCTCCGGATAGAGGAGCTCGGCGATGCCGAGCTCTTGATTGTTGTTGGCCTCGAGCCCAAGCTCGAGAGCCAGATCATGCACTTCAAATATTCCATTTCTCGAGGGCAAGGAGATTCACTCCTCTACCCATTGACCTTGGCTTTGCTCCTTACATGGGCAATACCCCCCTCAAACCCAAAGTTATCTGGAGGTACCTTGGCTTTTTCTTTGACTGCAAACTCTCCTTCAAGGAACATACGTGGTTCTACTCCACCAAAGCCCTTACCACGGCAAGGGCAATGGGAATGCTCGGCAATTCTGTAAGAGGGTTAACTCCCATGCAGAAACGTCTCCTTTACCATTCATGCGTTGTGCCCATCATGACGTATGGACTGAGACTCTGGCACTTCAAAGGCGCTCGCGTCAAGGGTGTCATTAAAACATTGGCCCAGGTGCAGTCCATCGCTGCTCACTGGATCCTTGGTGCATTCCAAACCACCCCCATCGGTGGCTTGGAGAGTATCGCAGGACTGCTGCCTATGCAGCTGTTACTCCGTTGTCTAGTCGACAGAGGGGTATTCAGAACCCCTATTGGCTCCGTCACACCCCCTAAGATCAATCTTAGGGCCTAATCATGTTGGCACTACCCACTCTCATGAGCTAGGGCTCTGGGGAGGGAACGTGCTCGACACACTCACTCTACAAGGTCCATCTGTCGCTTCGGCTGCAGCTCTGGCCCTTGTACCAGGCGATGAGTTCGACCCCTTTGGGGAAGAAAGCACACCTGGGAACAGAGTGAAGGATCTATTCCCCACTCGTTTTTCCTCTCATCGCCTCACCTCCAAGGAGGATGGGGCGAGGAATTCTTACAGGAGTGACCTTGACAAGGCCTGGGCCTCTGCCCAGGTAGAGGATGACACTCTCGTCGTTGCAGTGGATGCTTCGGTGCCCACAGATGCTAAATTTCAAGCCGTCGCCTACGCTCTTGTCTTTGGACGGGGAGAACAGGTAGATCGCATTGTCTCAGCTTCTGGGAGGAGAACCCCCCCAGAGGTCAAACTCTTCACTCTCCAACTGGGTGTATCCGCTGCGTGCAGCAGGGGATGCAAAAAGTTGGTGATATTCTCAGATTCTACTACGGGCATCGAGTCCCTCATAGATCCAAAACCACGTTCTGGGCAAATCTTTGCTCTGGACGCTTGTTGCTCTCTTCATCCATGGCTAGCTGGGGACGCAGAGAGAAATGTAACATTCTGGCACGTCCCCTCAAAATTCGAGTGGAACGTACACAAGTTGGCTCATGATGTAGCTACATCCACCAAGATCTCCGTGGGCAGACACCCGCGAATGTCTTTAGACTACCTTAAAAACCAGGTCGAAAAGGCCATTTGTAAGGATTGGCACACCCGGTTCTCAGACCCGGCGTATTGTGGTCGGCATTTCTACCAACTCAAAGGAGTAGGTGGAAAACCGGTATTACCCTCGACTCACAAAGGTGGGCCTTGGCTGAAAGTAATGGGAAACAACACTACGTTGACTTCCCATTCGACTTGAATGATCACTGGCCATGCTCCTATAGGGGAGTATCGTCACTGTCTCTCCCTCAACGGGGAGTACCAATGTTGGTGCCTTGGTCCCGAGATACAAACTCGAGACCATCTACTACGCGTCTGCCCCAAGGTGGACCGCAAAGAAACTCGTGCAAGCCCAGACTCCGTTGAAGGCTTCCACGAATTTATGGACAATAACCCGGTGCTAGGGTCATTCAACTCACTTGCGTGGGATCCAGGATAGGTTGTGCGCACAGGGCATATGACCCTCGTCTGGTCCTGGCTAGTGTTATCGGTATGTCGGGGTGGCCATAGGGCACCAGACGAGTCCGTTAACCCTCATAAAGGGGGCCCACACGCTCCTTGACTTGTTACAACCACCATAAACAGTGGTAAACACTCCTGCTCGATGTTGGTAGCAACGTCGAGACTCCAATTCTTGTCCGATTTTCGATCGGATTTCACCATCACGAACGCTCTCGGCGTCTCCAGGCTTGCCCTGATTTGCTAAGAGATCTGTCCATCCGATCTCCATGGATGCCCCGGTCATTGTTTTTGACAATGGCTGCTATTCGTCTCGCTCTCCTGGGCTTCGAGGATCCTGACTAGGTGAGTGTTGTCTATGAAAGAGTAGTCTAGGTCCCTCTGGGGGCTTAGAGTGGGTGTGGGATGCCTGCTTTAACGCTCGCCCAAGTCGTCACACTCGTCTAGGTGGGGGAGGTCTGGCTTAGGGAGGAGGGACATTATCACTGGACTGCTGGTCGTCTGGGAGGCTTCCAGCCTCCATGCTCTGTGAGTTTCTACTACTAGAGACATGCTACACTGACTACCCATTGGAATACACCATCGCTAAAAGGGGCCGGGTGATGGTGCCCCCTGGTGGCTAGGTCTACACCTTGGTGGCCGCTTCTCACCACCATCCCTCTACCTCCAGTGCTCACTCTTCTAGGGTGGTATGACCCGGGTTCGATCTTCTCCCACTAGGCAGCAGGATGTGCGGCTTGCTCGCCCCCTCGGAGCGTTCGGAGGCTGTATCGGGTGGACCCGGAATGTAGATAAGGGACCAGCCGCTATCGATTCCACGCTGCGTATTTTGATTCTTACCATCATCTACTAGCACTAATACACACACTCTCAATGCCCAAACGGCGAACTAGAGGCCAACCACCACATCGGGGTCTACGCGACCCCGTTTTGATCACGGGCGACATCTTTGATGATGGCATCCAAGACTACGACACCCGGTTCGTGCAAGACGAATCGGAGGTAGCAGCTGCTTTCAAGGCAGCTAGAGATCTATGGGCCGGGGAAGACCTCTCTGACCCTAACGATGACGACGACAACGAATCTCTTGCCATGCAAGAGGCTCTTCTTTTTGCCGAGGGGGGGCCTAGGCTTTCCTCGAGGAAAACAATCGATCGTGTACAATGGGCACTTGGTGTCGACGTCGAACACAAGCGCTGGGTTCGTAGCCTCCCGAAGGAGGATATATATTCACAGGAGCTTGGCATCGCTGAGCTCCTTTATCCGGAGGCATCCCCTGCCCCACCACCGCCTTGGCCCCCCATCCCTGAGTTGGTGGAGGACGAAGTGCCGTTATCTAGGGATCAGAGGCTGGAAATCGAAGCCACCTCTGATGCCATGTTACATTTACTGGACATGATGACCTCCTTTGTAGGTACTGTCCGAGTGTCCGCGGTTCCTCTCAATGACAGGAACTCTTGGCGTCAGATGGCGTGGGAGCTCTTCACCACCACCTGGCGATTCTCAGGGAGCATGATGGAGTCGCTTTGCGCGGCATTGGCTCCCCTCGACCTTACGTCTCCGGCAGCCTTTCAGGCTTCCTATGCGGCGATGCAGGCGGCTCAGTCTGCCCCACCAGCGGCAGAGCCTCCAACTGAGGAACCCTTGTCCCCGGAACGGCGTCGACGTCCTCGTGGCCCCCGCCAACGACCACGCCGAGCTTGAAGAAGGGGACCCCCCCTTCTCTTCACCGCCCACCAGGGCTGTTGTCGGGATGGTGACAATATGTCGCCGCCCTTTACCTTCCCCCCACTGCGGGGGGGATGATGTCACCGAGTGCATGCTCAGAGTAGCATTTGCTCGAGGGGGGGGCTTCGACCCCCTACCTACAGTAACTCCGGTGAATAACCAGTTACGGCAGTTCCGGTGAATAACCAGCTGCCTCGTCACTGTCACTTGTGCGTGGACACAGTGATGGTCCACCTCACTCACCTGGGGTGGTCAATCCTCGTTGTCTGGTGAAAGACGGTTACTCTTCCTGCAAGGGAGGACTTACGGTGAATTGACACTGCTTGCGCCTGATCTGACTTCGGTCGGATATGTGGCTGGGGGGACCGAGATAGCACCAGACGGCGAACTAACGGCTAGCCTTTGTGGGGGGGGCCCCTCCCCTACAGATTATTGCCTTTCCTGTCTGAGAGGACAACGCTGGTATGCCCGCCGTAACGTGGCTTCTGCAAGGGACCTGGTGTGGGGTGCGGACATAGGGAATGCGTAGTCTTAGTAGTACCTTGTTTGTATCTTGACCCGCAGACTGCGATCGAGCCCCGCATTATAAATTTTTGACCCAAAAAAAAAAAAAATAAAATAAAGGGGGCCCACCCATGTTCAGGAGCGACTGTCAGGGAGGGGGGACACGAAACTAGGTACTGGTTCGGGGAGGTGCCTGAGCACTTTCAGATCCACTGTCGGTTATGCGTTACGGCTTCGATGCTGACTACGCTTTCCTTTCCGAGCTGAGAGGCTCACATTGGGGCAGCAGTATCTCCTAAATCTTGCACTCATACCTGTAGGGATTTGGAGAACACGGCATCGTCAAGCTCGGGTTGTTGGTACGCCACCACTGGCAAGTCCGTTTACTCGATAAAGGGGGCCCCCTTAGTGGTCATTGCAGCTATCCAGGTGGTTGGTGCGAAGATCAGCAGGAGGAGGACTTGGGCTGGGCATAGTGTACTTTGTTTGTATGTCTCTACCGTGGACTGCGATCGGGCGCCGCGTTATAAACTTTTGACCCAAAAAAAAAAAAAAATAGTAGGAACTCACAGAGCAAGGAGGCTGGAAGCCTCCCAGATGACCGGCAATCCAGTGATAATGTCCCTCCTCCCTAAGCCAGACCTCCCCCAGCTAGACGAGTGTGTCGACTTGGGCGAGTGTTGAAGCAGGCATCCCACACCCACTCTAAGCCCCCAGAGGGGCCTAGACTACTCTTTCATAGACAACACTCACCTAGTCAGGATCCTCGAAGCCCAGGAGAACGAGACAAATAGCAGCCATTGTCAAAAACAATGACCGGGGCATCCACGGAGATCAGATAGATGGATCTCTTAGCAAATCAGGGCAAGCCTGGAGACGCCGAGAGCGTTTGTGATGGTGAAATCCGATCGAAAATCGGACAAAAATTGGAGTCTCGACGTTGCTACCAACATCGAGCAGGAGTGTTTACCACTGTTTATGGTGGTTGTAACAAGTCAAGGAGCGATGACCAACTCAGGGATGGGGGGCAAAGGCAGTAACAGGGCAGGGGATGCCTCCGGATAGAAGAGCTCAGCCATGCTGAGCTCCTGAGTATACATGTCCTCGCGTTCAAGACTGCGAGTCCATCGTTTATGTGCGACATGGACGTCCTGCACCCACAGCACACGGTCGATCGTTGACCTCGAGGCTAGTTTGGGGCTGCTCTCAGCGTAATCAAGGGCCTCTTGCATGGCAACAGCGTCCTCGTCATCATCATCATCAGGGTTGGAGAGGTCTTCTCCAGCCCACAGATCTCTGACTGCTCTTAGGGCAGTAGCTACCTCCAGATCGTCTTGATTGTACCGGGTGTCGTAGTCTTGGACGTCATCTTCATAGATGTCGCCCGTAATCAGGGAGGGGTTGTGTAGACCCCAGCGTGGTGTTTGGTCTCTAGTTTGCCGTTTAGGCATTGAGAGGAAGTTAATGCTCGTAGATGATGGTAAAAATCAAAATACATAGCGTGCCATTTTTTTTTTTTTTTTTGGGTCAACAATTTATAACGCGGGGCTCGATTGCAGTCCACGCAGCAGGATACAAACTTGGGTACTACTATAACTATGCATTCCCCTCACCCATCTCCTACCCAGGTCCTCGTTTTAGCCACTTTAGGCGGGCAGTGCCACAGACGTTGGCCTCTCAGCCAGGAAAGGCAATAATCCAGAGGGGGAGCCCCCTCCCGAAGCTAGCCATTAGACAACGCTCCTTGACTTGTTACAACCACCATAAATAGTGGTAAACACCTCTGCTCAACGTTGCACGCGACGTCGACACCTCAATTTTTGTCCGATTTTCGATCGGATTTCACCATCACGAACGCTCTCGGCGTCTCCAGGCTTGCCCTGATTTGCTAAGAGATCCGTCCATCCGATCTCCGGGGATGTCTCGGTCATTGTTTCCAACAGTGACTGCTATCTGTCTTGTTCCCCTTGGCTTCGAGGATCCTGGCTAGGTGAGTGATGTCTATGAAAGAGTAGTCTGGGTCCCTATGGGGGCTTAGAGCGGGTGTGGGATGCCTGCTTCAATGCTCGCCCAAGTAGAAGCGCTTGTTTAGCTGGGGGAGGTCTGGCTTAGGGGGAAGGACGTTCTTACTGGACTGCTGGCCGTCTGGGAGGCTCCCAGCCTCCATGCTCTGTGAGTTTCTATTACTAGAGACATGCTACACTGACTACCCATTGGAATACACCATCGTTAAAAGGGGCCGGGTGATGGTGCCCCCTGACAGCTAGGTCAACGCTCTGGTGGCCGCTACTCACCACCAACTCTCTACCTCTGGTGCTCACTCTTTTAGGGTGTTATGACCCGGGTTCAATCTTCTCCCACCAGGCAACAGGATGCGCGGCCTGTTCGCCCCCTCGGAGCGTTTGGAGGCTGTATCGGGTGGACCTGGAACTGAGATAAGGGGCCATCTGTTATCGACCTTACGCTACGTATTTTGACTGTTATCGTCATTTACCTGTGCTAACTCACTCTCAATGCCCAAACGGCTGAACAGAGACCAAACCACACGCTGGGGCCTTCACGACCCCACCTTGATTACGGGTGACATCGTTGGTGATGATGCCCAAGACTACGACACCCAGTTCTCACAGAACGAACTGGAGGTAGCAGCTGCCCTAGGCAGTTTGAGATCTGTGGGCTGGGGAGGACCTCCCCGACCCTGACGACTACGTGGACTCTCTTGCTAGGCAGGAGGCCCTCGCTTACACTGCACGCTGCGTATTTCGATCACTAGCATCATATACCAGTACTAACTTGCTCCTGATGCCCAAGCGGACAACCAGAGACGATCGTTCCAATGATCCTATGCCTCCGGCAGCTGTTCCAGCTTCCTGTGTGGCGATGCCAACAGCTCTAGCAGAGCTCCAATCTGGGGAACCCTCGTTCCCAGTACAGTGCCGTCATCATCACAGATGGCCGTGCTGCTACTTGTGTGGGGCATTCCGCTCCACACCCATCACCGCCAGTCCGCTGGCTGCTGTCGGGTTGGTGACAAAGGTCGCTACCCTTTACGTTCTCCCCGCTGCGGGGGGGAAATTGCTATTGAGTGCATGTGCTGGCAGTGCATTTGCTCGAGGGGGGCTTTGGCCCCCTGCTTACGGCAGTTCCGGTGAATAACCAGGTGAACAACCAGCTGCCACATTACTGTTACTCGTGCATGACACGGTGATGGTCCACCTTGTTCGTCCGGGGTGGTCAATCCTCGTTGGCTGGGAGTATGCGGACGGTTATTCCTCCCGCAAGGGGGGATTTACGGTGAATTGACACCACTGCGCCTGATCTGACTTCGGTTGGATATGTGGCCGGGGGACCGCTTCGCACCAGCTGACGATCTAATGGCTAGCTTTGGGAGGGGGTCCCCCCCTCCAGATTATTGCCTTTCCTGGCTGAGAGGCCAACGTCTGTGGCACTGCCCGCCTAAAGTGGCTAAAACGAGGACCTGGGTAGGATATGGGTAAGGGGAAGCGTAGTTATAGTAGTACCCAAGTTTGTATCCTGCTCCGCGGACTGCGATCGAGCCCTGCGTTATAAATTGTTGACCCAAAAAAAAAAAAAAAAAAAAAGCTAGCCATTAGATCGTCAGCTGGTGCAGAACGGTCCTCCAGCCACATATCCAACCGAAGTCAGATCAGGCGTGGCTGTGTTAATTCACTGTAAATCCCCCCTTGTGGGAGGAATAACCGTCTGCATGTTCCCGGCCAGCGAGGATTGACCACCCCAGACAAATGAGGTGGACCATCACCGCGCTCCCGCATGAGTGACAGAGATGTGGTAGCTGGTTATTCACCTGGTTATTCACTGGAACTACCGTGGATAGGGGGCCAAGGCCCCCTTCGAGTAGATGCCGACGAGGGCATACACTCAGTAACAACATCCCTCCCGATGTCCCTACCGCGGACTGCGTTCGGGCGTCGCGTTATAAATTTTTGACCCAAAAAAAAAAAAAAATAGTCAGCGTGGGAGCTGTAATGCACAACCGACAGTGGATCTGAAAGCGCTCAGGCGCCTCTCCAAACCAGTACCTAGTTTTGTGTCCCCCCTCCCTGACAGTCGCTCCTGAACACGGGTGGGCCCCCTTTATGAGGGTTAACGGACTCGTCTGGTGCCCTATGGCCACCCCGACATACCGATAACACTAGCCAGAACCAGATGGGGGTCATATGCCCTGCGCGCACAACCTATCCTGGATCCCACGCAAGCGGGGTGAACAATCCTAGTGCAGGATTATTGTCCATGAATTCATGGAAGCCTTCGACGGTGTTGGGGCTTGCACGAGTTTCCTTGCGGTCCACTGCGTGGCAGACGCATAATATATGGTCTCGAGTTTGTATCTCGGGACCAAGGCACCAACATTGGTATTCCCCGTCGAGGGATAGATGTTGACGATACTCCCCTATAGGAGCATGGCCAGTGATCATACAAGTTGAATGGGAAGTCAACGTGGTGTTGTTTCCCATTACTTTCAGCCAAGGCCCACCTTTGTGAGTCGAGGGCAATGCCGGTTTTCCACCTACTCCTTTGAGTTGGTAGAAATGCCGTCCGCGATACGCCGGGTCTGAGAACCGGGTATGCCAATCCTTACAAACGGCCTTTTCGACCTGGTTCTTAAGGTAATCTAAGGATGTCTGCGGGTGTCTGCCCACGGAGATCTTGGTAGATGTAGCTACATCGTGTGCCATCTTGTGTACATTCCACTCAAATTTTGAGGGGACATGCCAGAATGTTACATTTCTATCTGCGCTAGCCAGGGACGAAGAGAGCGACAAGCATCCGGGGCAAAGATTTGCCCAGAGCATGGTTTTGGATCTATGAGGGACTCGATGCCCGTGGTTTTTTTTTTTTTTTTTTTGGGTCAACAATTTATAACGCGGGGCTCGATCGCAGTCTGCGGAGCAGGATACAAACTTGGGTACTACTGTAACTACGCTTCCCCTCCCCCATATCCTACCCAGGTCCTCGTTTTAGCCACTTTAGGCGGGCGGTGCCACAGACATTGGCCTCTCAGCCAGGAAAGGCAATAATCTGGAGGGGGAGCCCCCCCTCCCGAAGCTAGCCATTAACTCGTCCACCAGTGCAGAACGGTCCCCCAGCCACATATCCAACCGAAGTCAGATCAGGCGCGGCCGTGTTAATTCACTGTAAATCCCCCCTTGCGGGAGGAATAACCGTCTGCATACTCCTGGCCAGCGAGGATTGACCACCCCAGACGAATGAGGTGGACCATCACCGCGCTCCCGCACGAGTGACAGAGATGTGGTAGCTGGTTGTTCACCTGGTTATTCACCGGAACTACCGTGGATAGGGGGCCAAGGCCCCCTTCGAGTAGATGCCGTCGAGGGCATACGCTCGGTAACAACATCCCCCCCGCAGCGGGGAGAAGGTAGAGGGAAGCGACAAACTGTCACTATCCCAACATCGGCCACCAACTAATTGGTGGGAGTAGATGTGGGGGGGTGTGACACCCCCCTTTCAGTAGCGGCGCTGCTGTGCTCGAGGACCTCGAGGACGGCGGCGTCGTGATGAGGACGAGGGTTCCCCATGATGGAGCTCTGCATGAGCTGCCTGCCTAGCCGCGTAGGAAGCCCTGAAGGCTTCCGGTGACGTGAGGTCGAGAGGCAATCCGGCAGCTGCTAGTTCTGCCGACATTGGCTCGGACAATCGCCAGGTGGTCGTGAATAGTTCCCAGGCCATCTGACGCCATGCGTTCCTCTCAATGAGCGGAACGGCGGATACTCGGACAGTACCGACGAAAATCGTCATAGCCTCCAGTAAATGTAGAAAGCCATGAGAGGCGGATGTTATATCCACCCTCTCATCTCTCGACAACGGAGGCTCATCCTCCACCAACTCTGGGATGGCGGATGAACCCGGTGATGTGGGGAGGGGCAGCGCAGATTGCTCCTGCTGCCCCTCCGGATAGAGGAGCTCGGCGATGCTGAGCTCTTGATTGTTGTTGGCCTCGAGCCCAAGCTCGAGAGCCAGATCATGCACCTCATCGGCTATCACTTGTGATGCCAGGAAGCGGTTTATGGTCTCTTGCGAGGCTAGCTCGGTGAGACCTGGAATGAATTCGACGTCTCCGCCGGTGGCAGAGCCGTCATCGTCGTCTGGCAGGTCAGAGGAGTCATCCTCCGCCCAAAGATTGTGGAACTGGTTAGCCACATCAGAGTCCCATCCGCTCAGGGAGACGTGTCCGAACTCTGGGAGGTAGTTGTCGTTGAAGTCTGCGAAGTCGGCGTTTGTGTATAGGAGGGGGTCGCCATGAGCCGCCTGGTGTCGAGTTCACGCTCTACGGTTTGTAGAGGGCATTGAGGATGATTTAGCACAGGTAGATGACGGTAGAAGTCAAGATACGTAGCGTGATGACGATAACAGACGGTCCCTTATCTCAATTCCGGGTCCACCCGACACAGCCTCCAGACGCTCCGAGGGGGCAGACAGGCCGCAAATCCTGCTGCAGATTGGGAGGGGCAATTGAACCCGGTTCCGAACACCTCGAGGGTGTGAGTGCCGGAGGTAAAGAGTCGGTGGTAAGTAGCGGCCACCAGAGCGTTGACCTAGCCACCAGGGGGCACCATCGCCCGGCCCCTTTTAATGATGGTGTATTCCAATGGGTAGTCAGTGTAGCAGGTCTCTAGATGTAGAAACTCACGCAGCATGGAGGTAGGAAGCCTCCCAGACGACCCACAATCCAGTGAAAATGTCCCTCCTCCTGAACCAGACCTCCCCCAGCTAAACGAATGTGACGACTTGGGCGAGCGTTGAAGTAGGCATCCCACACCCACTCTAAGCCCCCATAGGGGCCCAGACTACTCTTTCATTGCCAACACTCACCTAACCAGGATCCTCGAAGCCCAGGAGTACGAGACGAATAGCAGTCACTGTCAAAAACAGTGGCCGGGGCATCCACAGAGATCGGATGGACGGATCTCTTAGCAAATCAGGGCAGGCCTGGAGACGCCGAGAGCGTTCGTGATGGCGAAATCCGATCGAAAATCGGACCAAAATTGAAGTGTCGACGTCGTGTGCAACGTTGAGCAGAGGTGTTTACCACTATTTATGGTGGTTGTAACAAGTCAAGGAGCGACTCGATGCCCGTGGTAGAGTCCGAGAATATCACCAACTTCTTGCATCCTCTGCTGCATGCAGCAGATACTCCCAGTTGGAGAGCAAAGAGTTCAACTTCCAGGCGGGTTCTCCTCCCAGAGGCTGAGACAATGTGATCCACCTGTTCCCCCTGTCCGAAGACAAGAGCGCAGGCGACAGCTTGAAATTTAGCATCTGTGGGCACCGAGGCGTCCACTGCAACGACGAGAGTGTCATCCTCTACTTGGGTGGAAGCCCAGGCCTTGTTGAGGTCACTCCTGTAAGAATTCCTCGCTGCATCCTCCTTAGAGGTGAGGCGATGAGAGGAAAAGCGAGTGGGGAATAGATCCTTCACTCTGTTTCCGGGTGTGTTTTCTTCCCCAAAGGGGTTGAATTCATCACCTGGTACGAGGGCCAATGCTGCAGCCGAAGCGACGGATGGGCCCTGTAGGGTGAGTGTGTTGAGCACATTCCCTCCCCAGAGTCCTAGCTCATGAGAGTGGGTAGTGCCGACATGATCAGGCCCTAAGATCGCTCTTAGGGGGTGCGATGGAGCCAATAGGGGGGTTTTAAACACCCCCCTGTCGACCAGACGACGCAGTAGCAGCTGCATAGGCAGCAGCCCCGCTAAACTTTCCAGACCGCCTATAGGGGTGGTTCTGAATGCACCGAGGATCCAACGAGCAGCGATGGACTGCACTTGGGCCAGTGTTCTGATGACACCTTTGACGTGAGCGCCTTTGAAGTGCCAGAGTCTGAGTCCATATGTCATAATGGGTACGACACACGAGCGGTACAGAAGGCGTTTCTGCATGGGGGTTAGCCCTCTCACAGAATTGCCAAGCATTCCCATCGCCCTCGCAGTGGTAAGGGCTTTGGTGGAGTAGAACCGTGTATGCTCCTTGAAGGAGAGTTTGCGGTCAAAGAAAAATCCAAGGTACCTCCAGGTGACCTTGGGTTTGAGGGGGGTATTGCCCGTATACGGAGCAAAGCCGAGGTCGATGGGTAAGGGAGTGAATCTCCTTGCCCTCGAAAAATGGAATATTTCGGACTTGTCGTGTTCAAGAACAAGCCCAAGGGAGGTGAATGTCTGGAAGATCCAGCCATACGCTTTTTTCAGAAGGGGGAGGTTATCCTCCAACTGTGGAGAGTGGGCAATGAGGGTACCATCGTCCACGTAGGACATGAGATTGACATCTCTGCCAATTTCGCTTCGTCTGAAGAGTTTCATGATGGGCGTTAGATATAACGCCGATAGGACAGGGGACAAGGCAGATCCTTGTCCCACTCCCACATCTGCTGCAAAGGAGCCAGATGAGAAAGTGTTCCATTTGTAGGTCGTCTTGCGACCGACCAGATATGAATGGAAGAAATTCACTACTTGCGCAGGGAATCCCGACCGAGAGATGATCTCCAATAGAACTTGGTGGTTCAAGGAGGGGAAGAATTGGGCGATGTCGAAGGCGACAACGCTTGTTTTGAGTCCTTTGGCCCAACCTGCCCTGACAAGATGGGTGAGGTAAATACCTGCATCCTCAGTGGAATGCTGGGCGACCCCCCCGAACTGGTTGTGCTCAAAGGCCTCATGTGCGACACCGTCGAACTGAAGTTGTCTAGACAACATCTTTTCGACTAATTTGCCCAGAGTGTTCAGTAGCACAATAGGCCTGAACGACTTTGGGGTGGAATAATTCGGTTTCCCTGGTTTCGGGATGATGACCGACAGGGATTCCTTAAAGTGAGCCGGCCAATGGCCAGCAGTGATGCACGCCTCAGCAATGCGGGTGATGAGCCCTGCCACTTCTGGGTTGCTACACCAGCGTTTTAGGTGCGACCACGTAACATGATCAGGGCCTGGAGCGGAATGGGAAGAACATGCATTTAACGCTTCTTTCATTTCTGTGATGGAGAACGGGATCCAGGCCCTTTCAGGCACTGGATCGAGTTCATCAAGAATGCTCAGATCGACTACTCGATCTGAAGCAGCATTGTAGGACCCATCAAGGGCAACCCAGAGGGAATCCAGATCGTTGCGAGGTTCTCCCCGATAGGAGATTGCCTCGTACGATGGGAGGTTGCGTTGACGAGTCCAGGACATCAGGTCCCAGGTCGTCTATTCATCATAGCCACTTCCTGGATACAGTCATCGAAGAAGTCGCGCTTTGCCGCTCACATGACCTTCCTGTAGTGCTTCCAGTCCCCCTCGTCTCAGGAGGCTCTGTAAGCTTCTAGGGCACCACTGCATTCGTCTGTCCACCAGCCTTTAGATGACTTGCTGAGGCGAGATTCCTGGGCATGGTTTTCCCATGCCTTGTTTAAAATTGTTGATATCGCCATGACGACATCATCGATTTCTGCCAAAGTGTTTCCATGCCAGCCAAGCCACGGAGTTAAAGCGGAGGAGACAGCATCTCGATATGACACTTCCTCCTCGGATCCTTTTTTGATGGACCACTTGGTGACTGGGACCAGTGATGCCAGGCCAGGTAGCACTAATGTCAGGGGGGCATGGTCAGACGTTCCCCTGGCCTCAGGTACGATCTCACAGTACAATACAAATCTAAGATCTGTAGGTACGAACATCAGGTCGATCACCGTAGGGTGAAGGCCATGTTGAGGAGGGAAATGGGTAGGGCCCTCCACTACTGGTAGGGCTCTAGTCAGGCCTAGTGCCGTGGCCGTTTCTACTAAGTGGTCAGCATTTTTTGTTTTTTTTTTTTTTTTGGGTCAACAATGTATAACGCGGGGCTCGATTGCAGTCCGCGGAGCAGGATACAAACTTGGGTACTACTATAACTACGCTTCCCCTCACCCATATCCTACCCAGGTCCTCGTTTTAGCCACTTTAGGCGGGCAGTGCCACAGACGTTGGCCTCTCAGCCAGGAAAGGCAATAATCTGGAGGGGGGGACCCCCTCCCGAAGCTAGCCATTAGATCGTCAGCTGGTGCGAAGCGGTCCCCCGGCCACATATCCAACCGAAGTCAGATCAGGCACAGTGGTGTCAATTCACCGTAAATCCCCCCTTGCGGGAGGAATAACCGTCCGCATACTCCCAGCCAACGAGGATTGACCACCCCGGACGAACGAGGTGGACCATCACCGTGTCATGCACGAGTAACAGTAATGTGGCAGCTGGTTGTTCACCTGGTTATTCACCGGAACTGCTGTAAGCAGGGGGCCAAAGCCCCCCTCGAGCAAATGCACTGCCAGCACATGCACTCAATAGCAATTTCCCCCCCGCAGCGGGGAGAACGTAAAGGGTAGCGACCTTTGTCACCAACCCGACAGCAGCCAGCGGACTGGCGGTGATGGGTGTGGAGCGGAATGCCCCACACAAGTAGCAGCACGGCCATCTGTGATGATGACGGCACTGTACTGGGAACGAGGGTTCCCCAGATTGGAGCTCTGCTAGAGCTGTTGGCATCGCCACACAGGAAGCTGGAACAGCTGCCGGAGGCATAGGATCATTGGAACGATCATCTCTGGTTGTCCGCTTGGGCATCAGGAGCAAGTTAGTACTGGTATATGATGCTAGTGATCGAAATACGCAGCGTGCAGTGTAAGCGAGGGCCTCCTGCCTAGCAAGAGAGTCCACGTAGTCGTCAGGGTCGGGGAGGTCCTCCCCAGCCCACAGATCTCAAACTGCCTAGGGCAGCTGCTACCTCCAGTTCGTTCTGTGAGAACTGGGTGTCGTAGTCTTGGGCATCATCACCAACGATGTCACCCGTAATCAAGGTGGGGTCGTGAAGGCCCCAGCGTGTGGTTTGGTCTCTGTTCAGCCGTTTGGGCATTGAGAGTGAGTTAGCACAGGTAAATGACGATAACAGTCAAAATACGTAGCGTAAGGTCGATAACAGATGGCCCCTTATCTCAGTTCCAGGTCCACCCGATACAGCCTCCAAACGCTCCGAGGGGGCGAACAGGCCGCGCATCCTGTTGCCTGGTGGGAGAAGATTGAACCCGGGTCATAACACCCTAAAAGAGTGAGCACCAGAGGTAGAGAGTTGGTGGTGAGTAGCGGCCACCAGAGCGTTGACCTAGCTGTCAGGGGGCACCATCACCCGGCCCCTTTTAACGATGGTGTATTCCAATGGGTAGTCAGTGTAGCATGTCTCTAGTAATAGAAACTCACAGAGCATGGAGGCTGGGAGCCTCCCAGACGGCCAGCAGTCCAGTAAGAACGTCCTTCCCCCTAAGCCAGACCTCCCCCAGCTAAACAAGCGCTTCTACTTGGGCGAGCATTGAAGCAGGCATCCCACACCCGCTCTAAGCCCCCATAGGGACCCAGACTACTCTTTCATAGACATCACTCACCTAGCCAGGATCCTCGAAGCCAAGGGGAACAAGACAGATAGCAGTCACTGTTGGAAACAATGACCGAGACATCCCCGGAGATCGGATGGACGGATCTCTTAGCAAATCAGGGCAAGCCTGGAGACGCCGAGAGCGTTCGTGATGGTGAAATCCGATCGAAAATCGGACAAAAATTGAGGTGTCGACGTCGCGTGCAACGTTGAGCAGAGGTGTTTACCACTATTTATGGTGGTTGTAACAAGTCAAGGAGCGAAGTGGTCAGCATGGATCGAGTGTTCAGGCCCCTGGGGATCCCAGGAGGTGTGCCTCACGTTAAAATCGCCACACATGAAGTGTAATCATGGGAGCGTCATGATGTTCTCGAAGAGGAGCGTGATGGCTGAGTGTTGGCTATCCGAGTAGATATTAGCCATTAACATGACGTCCTCCCCTATTCCCAGTGAGAACAAGAGGACGTCACGATCGTTGATCAGATCTCGTCTGAGACCTGGTCTTAGATTAGCGATGCTGTTCGCAAAATAAACAGCCACGCGTGGAGGGGAGTCAATTCCCGATGGGCGCACTAAGGTACCCCAATTTGGGCTCATTGGTGCGCCGATAACTTCCTCCCCTTCCCTGTTGTGGGCAGAAGGGGCGTGTCTTATTAATCGCCAAGGAGGCTCTTGAATAAAAAGCAAGTCGTAGTCATCTACGAAGTCTGCTAGTAATGAGTCCATGTAACCCCAGTTTCTGTTTACATTTCGACTAAATACGCGTAGCTGAGGGGTAGATCTAAGTCTGTCTCTCATTTACGTTCAGCCACCGTGTCCTGCGGGATGGTAAGAAGGAGGGGAGCGAGAGTTACGTCTCGCACTCACCTTGTCATAGCGAGCTTTGATCCAATCACGGTCAAAGCGATGTCGCCAAAAATTGCACCGATGGTCATCGGATGGGTGGTTCTTCCAGCAGTTTATGCACCTAGCCGGGTGAGGACAGGCTGCCCCCTCAGGGGTGGCTGGGACGGGAGGGTTCGCTTTGGCGTTTCCCTTACAACATCCTGCAAGGGCATGGTGGTGCTCCTTGCGGTGTGGGCCTGCACAGACCGGACATTTGGTCTGTGGAGCTCTGCATGCCGGGGTGGGGTGACCCCATTTCCAGCATCGTTGGGAAAGAGGCAAGCCGGGGTTCGCCCTGGCAGCCCTAACATAAGCGACATAGCGACCAAACTGGACGCCACGCCCGATGAGAGCCTTAGCTCGTGCACCACTGACTGAGTCAGCGATGTTGAGGTAAACGGTACATGTATCCGACATCTTCAAATCACGTATAACTCGTGGGGGGACTTGTAGCACTGTGAGGTCCGAGATTCCGGACTTTCCCAAGTGTGCAATGACGACATCAGGCGTTAGGGCCTTGTCGTTAGCGATGAAGGGCACATCAACCAGTTTGAGGTACGATGTGGAAGTAGGTAATGCTGCGTCCACTTGCAACGCGAAGGGGAATGCCTTATGAGCAGCCTCCTTGAAACATCGAAGGTCCTCCTCAGAGGCGACAACGTCTGTAGCTACTGATAGATTACCAGCATGCATCGATGCGGACTGGGCCACTAATTTAGAGTGGTGCAGGCCGAGAGTGGTCCGGACGTGGTCCAGGAAGTCAGCAGGATTCGTCTCCACCCCAAGGGGGGGACAAACGTGGACCAGGACCTGTCATCTCGACGGTCCGTGGACAGTAGGTGATGGCTTCGCAGCCTTCGGTTTGGAGGGGCCGACATGCTGCTGTATGTCAGCCAGCTTGTTGGTCAGAAGTTCAGGGAAGGCCTTGGCTAAATGCACAAGGCCATCCATGGATGTGTTAGGTGTTCGCCCCCCAGGGAAGTGAGCGACCTGAGCAAAGGTCCCCTTGCCCGAAGGCCTGGTCGACCAGTTCACGGGGGGAGGTGGTCCTCGGCCCCATGATGAAGAGACACCCCCTGCTGGAGGTTTAGGAAGAGGTTGAGCCCCTTTTGGGCCCCGAGTCCTCGCAGATTTGTGAGGGGGGGGGCGATGCCCATCCCATCCCTCCAGAAAGTCCGTCCTTGGGACGTCATTGGGATCGTTGGTGACAGTGCCCAACCTAGGTCGTTTGCTGCCTCCAGCCATCCTATCAATTGCTCCCCAGAGCGTAGCGCTTCCCAAGTTATGATCGAGACCAGCCTCGGCAGCTGCTACCAGCACAGAGCCCAGTTGCTCTGCGATAAGCTGCCATTCATCACCAGTAGGTCGTTTGGATCCTGTCCTGTTCAGAACAATTCGGAATCCTTCAGCGTATTCCCCCAAGTCTTTGGCGAAGGTCTGGGGCCCACTCCAGTCATCGCTAGCCATCTCCGTGTCCTGAATAACATGGGGGGAAGAGTTACCAGCCACTTCGTCAGCCCACTGCGAGGCAGGTGTAGAAGGGGTAGCAGGAGGTGCAGGAGACACAGTAGCATCCCTGGAAGATAACGCTGGCACGCTAAATTGCTGTGCTCGTGGTGTGACGATGCCCGCCCCATAGGGGGAGGGGGTTGGAGAGCCTCTTTGGGTCCTGTGTGGGCCCACTGAGGGAGTGTTCTGTGTGGATCTGCGACTTGAAGAGAGCCGGAGAGAGTCAATTGGATCGTCGCTGGGAGTTCTGGGCATACCCAATCTAGAGAGTCCCCCCTCATCCATCGCTTCGCCCGATCTCCCCCCTCTTCTAGAATACGAATCTGACATGCATCTTCTATTACTAGAGACATGCTACACTGACTACCCGTTGGAATACACCATCGTTAAAAGGGGCCGGGCGATGGTGCCCCCTGACAGCTAGGTCGACGCTCTGGTGGCCGCTACTCACCACCAACTCTCTACCTCCGGTGCTCACTCTTTTAGGGTGTTATGACCCGGGTTCAATCTTCTCCCACCAGGCAACAGGATGCGCGGCCTGTTTGCCCCCTCGGAGCGTTTGGAGGCTGTATCGGGTGGACCTGGAACTGAGATAAGGGGCCATCTGTTATCGACCTTACGCTACGTATTTTGACTGTTATCGTCATTTACCTGTGCTAACTCACTCTCAATGCCCAAACGGCTGAACAGAGACCAAACCACACGCTGGGGCCTTCACGACCCCACCTTGATTACGGGTGACATCGTTGGTGATGATGCCCAAGACTACGACACCCGACAACGCTCCTTGACTTGTTACAACCACCATAAACAGTGGTAAACACCTCTGCTCAACGTTGCCAGCGACGTCGACACTTCAATTTACGTCCGATTTTCGATCGGATTTCACCATCACGAACGCTCTCGGCGTCTCCAGGCCTGCCCTGATTTGCTAAGAGATCCGTCCATCCGATCCCCGGGGATGCCCCGGTCATTGTTTTTGACAATGGCTGCTATTCGTCTCGTTCCCCTGTGCTTCGAGGATCCTGGCTAGGTGAGTGGTGTCTATGAAAGAGTAGTCTTGGTCCCTATGGGGGCTTAGAGTGGGTGTGGGATGCCTGCTTCAATGCTCGCCCAAGTCGACGCACTCGCTTAGTTGGGGGAGGTCTGGCTCAGGGGGAGGGACATCGTTACTGGACTGCTGGTCGTCTCTGGGGCTTCCAACCTCCATGCTATGTGAGTCACTACTACTAGGGACAAGCTACACTGACTACCTGTTGGAATACACCGTCGCTAAAAGGGGCCGGGTGACGGTGCCCCCTGATAGCTAGGTCAATGCTCTGGTGGCCGACTGCTCCTTGACTTGTTACAACCACCATAAATAGTGGTAAACACCTCTGCTCAACGTTGCATGCGACGTCGACACTTCAATTTTTGTCCGATTTTCGATCGGATTTCACCATCACGAACGCTCTCGGCGTCTCCAGGCCTACCCTGATTTGCTAAGAGATCCGTCCATCCGATCTCCGTGGATGCCCCGGTCATTGTTTTTGACAATGGCTGCTATCTGTCTCGCTCTCCTGGGCTTCGAGGATCCTGACTAGGTGAGTGTCATTTATGAAAGAGTAGTCTGGGTCCCTCTGGGGGCTTAGAGTGGGTGTGGGATGCCTGCTTCAACGCTCGCCCAAGTCGACACACTCGTTTAGTTGGGGGAGGTCTGGCTTAGGGAGAAGGGACGTTATCACTGGATTGCTAGTTGTCTGGGAGGCTTCTAGCCTCCATGCTATGTGAGTCACTACTACTAGGGACAAGCTACACTGACTACCCGTTGGAATACACCATCGTTAAAAGGGGCCGGGCGATGGTGCCCCCTGGCGGCTAGGTCGACACCTTGGTGGCCGCCACTCTCCACCAACTCTCTACCTCCGGTGCTCACTCTTCTAGGGTGGTATGACCCGGGTTCAATCTTCTCCCACTGGGTTACAGGATGTGCGGCCTGTCCCCCCCTCGGAGCGTTCGGAGGCAGTATCGGGTGGACCCGGAATAGAGATAAGGGACCAGCTGTTATCGATGGCACGCTACGTATCTTGATTTCTACTATCACCTACTAGCACTAACTTCCCCTCTCAATGCCTAAACGGCGAACTAGAGCCCAAACACCACACTGGGGTCTACACGACCCCTCCCTGATTACGGGCGACATCTACGACGATGGCGTCCAAGACTACGACACCCGGTACGATCATGACGATCCGGATGTAGCTACTGCCCTACGGGCAGTTAGAGATCTATGGGCTGGAGAAGACCTCTCCGACCCTGAGGATGACGAGGATTCTCTTGCTATGCAGGAGGCCCTCAATTATGCCGAGAGCAGCCCCAAGCTAGCCTCGAGGCAAACAATCGACCGTGTGCTGTGGGCACAGGATGTCCATGTCGCACATAAACGATGGACTCGCAGTCTCGAACGCGAGGACATGTACACTCAGGAGCTCGGCATTGCTGAGCTCTTCTATCCGGAGGCATCCCCTGCCCCGTTACCGCCTTTGCCCCCCATCCCTGAGCTGGTGGAGGACAAAGTGCCGTTATCTGTGAATGAGAGGCTGGAAATCGAAGCCACCTCTCATGCCATGCTACACCAACTCGACGCGATGACCATGTTCGTTGGTACCGTCCGTACGTCCGCCGTTCCCCCTGCAGAGAGGAACGCATGGCGCCAAATGGCCTGGGAGTTATTCACGACCACCTGGCGACTGTCTGAGACGATGTCGGCGGAACTAGCAGCCGTTCCGACACCTCTCGACCTCACGTCTCCGGCAGCCTTCCGGGCTTCCTACGCGGTGGTGCACACCGCTCAATCAGAGCCTCAATCTGGGGAACCCTCGTCCCCAGCACGGCGCCGTCGTCCTCGAGGTCCTCGTGGACAGCAGCGCTGCAACTAGTACAGGGGGCTATCCCCCTCTACGTTCACGGCCACCAAGTAACTGGTGGCCACTATCGGGATGGTGACATGGTGTCGCTTCCCTATACCTTCCCCCCACTGCGGGGGGGACGATGTCATCGAGTGCGTGCACATGGGTGCATTTGCTCGAGGGGGGTCTCAGCCCCCTACTTACGGCGGTCACGGTGAATAACCAGGTGAACAACCACCTGCCTTGTTACTGTCACTCATGCACAACACGGTGATGGTCCACCTCATTTGTCTGGGGTGGTCAATCCTCGTTGGCTGGAAAAACGCAGACGGTTATTCCTCCCGCAAGGGGGGATTTACGGTGAATTAACACTGCTGCGCCTGGTCTGGCCTTGGTCGGACATGTGGCTGGGGGACCGTTTGCTCCAGGGGGCGATCTAATGGCTAACTTCGGGAGGGGGGGGCGCCCCCTCCAGATTATTGCCTTTCCTGGCTGAGAGGCCAACGTCTGTGGAACTGCCCGCCTAAAGGTGGCTAAAACGGGGACCTGAGTGGGGGATGGGCAAGGGGAACGCGTAGATAAAGTAGTACCCAAGTTTGTACCTTGCTCTGCGGACTGCGTTCGAGCCCCGCGTTATAAATTCTGATCCAAAAAAAAAAAAAAAAAAAAAAAAATGCTCTGGTGGCCGCATTTCACCACCGACTCCTCACCTCCAGTGCTCACTCCTCTGGGGTGTTATGACCCGGGTTCAATCTTCTCCCACCAGGCAACAGGATGCGCGGCCTGTTCGCCCCCTCGGAGCGTTTGGAGGCTGTATCGGGTGGACCTGGAACTGAGATAAGGGGCCATCTGTTATCAACCTTACGCTACGTACTTTGACTGTTATCGTCATTTACCTGTGCTAACTCACTCTCAATGCCCAAACGGCTGAACAGAGACCAAACCACATGCTGGGGCCTTCACGACCCCACCTTGATTATGGGTGACATCGTTGGTGATGATGCCCAAGACTACGACACCCAGCTCTCACAGAACGAACTGGAGGTAGCAGCTGCCCTAGGCAGTTTGAGATCTGTGGGCTGGGGAGAACCTCCCCGACCCTGACGACTACGAGGACTTTCTTGCTAGGCAGGAGGCCCTTGCTTACACTGCACGCTGCGTATTTCGATCACTAGCATCATATACCAGTACTAACTTGCTCCTGATGCCCAAGCGGACAACCAGAGATGATCGTTCCAACAATCCTACACCTCCGGCAGCTGTCCCAGCTTCCTGTGTGGCGATGCCAGCAGCTCTAGCAGAGCTTCAATCTGGGGAACCCTCGTTCCCAGTACAGTGCCGTCATCATCACAGATGGCCGTGCCATTACTCGTGTGGGGCATTCCACTCCACACCCATCACCGCCAGTCTGCTGGCTGCTGTCGGGTTGGTGACAAGTGTCGCTGCCCTTTACGTTCTCCCCGCTGCGGGGGGGAAACTGTTATCGAGTGCATGTGCTTGCAGCACATTTGCTCGAGGGGGGCCTTGGCCCCCTGCCTACGACGGTTTCGGTGAATAACCAGGTGAACAACCAGCCGCCACATTACTGTCACGCGTGCATTACACGGTGATGGTCCACCTCATTCGTCTGGGGTGGTCAATCCTCATTGGCTGGGAGTATGCGGACGGTTATTCCTCCCGCAAGGGGGGATTTACAGTGAATTAACACGGCCGTGCCTGATCTGACTTTGGTTGGATATGTGGCTGGGGGACCGCTTCGCACCAGTGGGTGATCTAATGGCTAGCTTCGGGAGGGGGTCTCCCCCTCCAGATTATTGCCTTTCCTGGCTGAGAGGCCAACGTCTGTGGCACTGCCCGCCTAAAGTGGCTAAAACGAGGACCTGGGTAGGATATGGGTGAGGGGAAGCGTAGTTATAGTAGTACCCAAGTTTGTATCCTGCTCCGCGGACTGCGATCGAGCCCCGCGTTATAAATTGTTGACCCAAAAAAAAAAAAAAATCTGACATGCATTGGTAAGACGCTAGATATACCGGATTGCTGAGATCGTGGACGGATTGAGCTGCAAAGTGTGAAAACGGTGTCGACGAAGTTTTTTGTGGCTGTGCACGTCGCGGTAAGAAGACAAGAAGCGATACGTCCAACGCTGACTATGCCCTCATTTCCGAGCTGAGAGGCTCACGTCGGGGTGGCAACATCCCCTAAATCTTGCACTCATACCCATAGGGATTCAGGGAACACAACATCGTCAAGTCCGGGTTGTCGGTACGCCACCACTGGCAAGTCCATTTACTCGATAAAGGGGGCGCCCTTAGTGGTCATTGCAGTTATACAGGTGGTTGGTGCGAAGATCAGCAGGAGGAGGACTTGGGCTGGGCGTAGTGTCCTCTGTTTGTATGTCTCTACCGCGGACTGCGTTCAGGCGTCGCGTTATAAATTTTTGACCCAAAAAAAAAAAAAAAAAATGGGGGGCAAAGGCGGTAACGGGGCAGGGGATGCCTCTGGATAGAAGAGCTCGGCAATGCCGAGCTCCTGTGTATACATGTCCTCGCGTTCGAGACTGCAAGTCCATCATTTATGTGCAACATGGACGTCCTGCGCCCACAGCACACAGTCGATCGTTTGCCTCGAGGCTAGTTTGGGGCTGCTCTCGGTGTAATCGAGGGCCTCTTGCATAGCAAGAGAGTCCTTGTCATCATCATCGTCAGGGTTGGAGAGGTCTTCTCCAGCCCATAGATCTCTAACTGCCTGTAGAGCAGTAGCTACATCCGGATCGTCTTGATCGTACTGGGTGTCGTAGTCTTGGATGCCATCGTCATAGATGTCACCCATAATCAGGGAGGGGTTGTGTAGACCCAGCGTGGTGTTTGGGCCGTTTAGGCATTGAGAGGGGAAGTTAATGCTAGTAGGTGATAGTAGAAATCAAAATACGTAGCGTGCCATCGATAACAGTTGGTCCCTTATCTCTATTCCAGGTCCACCCGATACTGCCTCTGAACACTCCGAGGGGGGAACAGGCCACACATCCTGTAACCTGGTGGGAGAAGATTGAACCCAGGTCATAACACCCTAGAAGAGTGAACACCGGAGGTAGAGAGTTGGTGGTGAGTAGCGGCCACCAGAGCGTCGACCTAGCCATCAGGGGGCACCATTGCCTGGCCCCTTTTAACGATGGTGTATTCCAATGGGTAGTCAGTGTAGCATGTCTCATCGCTTCTTGTCTTGTTACCGCTACATGCACAGCCACCAAAAATATCGTCGACACCGTTTTCATCTTTTGTGGCTCCATCCATCAATGATCCCAGCGATCCGGTTTCACTAGCGTCTTACCAGCGCATGTCAGATTCATTCAGTAGAAGAGGGGGGAGATCGGGCGAAGCGATGGATGAGGGGGGACTCTCTAGATTGGGTATGCCTTGAACTCCTGGCGACAATCCCATTGATTCTCTGCAACTCGAAGCGAGTCGCAGATCCACACAGAATGCTCCCTCTGTGGGCCCTCACAGGACCCAAAGAGGCCCTCCAACTCCCTCCCCCTATGGGGCGGGCATCGTCACTCCGCGAGCACAGCGATTTAGCGTGCCAGCACTATCTTCCAGGGATGCTACGGCGTCTCCTGCACCTCCTGCTACTCCTGCCACACCTGCCTCGCAGTGGGCTGATGAAGGAGCTGATAACTCTTCTTCCCACGTCATTCAGGACACGGAGATGGCTAGCAATGACTGGAGTGGACCCCAGACCTTCGCCAAAGACCTGGGAGAATATGCTGAAGGGTTCCAAATTGTTTTGAACAGGACAGGACCCAGACGACCTACTGCTGAAGAACGGCAGCTCATTGCAGAGCAACTGGGCTCGGTACTGGTAGCAGCTGCCGAGGCTGGTCTCAATCGCAACTCTGGAAGCGCTACGCTCCGGGGAGCCCTAGACAGGATGGCTGGGGGCAGTAAACGACCTAGGTCGGGGACTGTCACTAACGATCCCAATGACGTCCCAAGGACGGACTACCTCGAGGGATGGGATGGGCAACGCCCCCCCCCCTCACAAATCTGCAAGGACTCGAGGCCCGAAAGGAGCTCGACCTCTTCCTAAGCCCCCAACAGGGGGCGTCTCTTCATCATGGGGTCGAGGTCCACCTCCCCCCGTGAACTGGTCGACCAGGCCTTTGGGCAGGGGGACCTTTGCTCAGGTCGTGTGCTGCCCTGGGGGGCGAGTGCCTAACACATCCATGGATGGCCTTGTGCGGTTAGCCAAGGCCTTCCCTGAACTCCCAACCGACAAGCTGGCTGATAAACAGCAGCACATCAGCCCATCCAAACCGAAGGCTGCAAAGCCCTCACCTACAGTCCATGGACCGTCTAGACGACAGGTCCTGGTCCACGTTCGTCCCCCCCTTGGGGCGGAGATGAACCCTGCTGACTTCCTGGACCATGTCCGGGCCACTCTCGGGCTGCACCACTCTAAGTTAGTGGCCCAGTCTGCATCGATGCATGCTGGCAATTTGTCAGTAGCTACTGACGTCGTGGCCTCCGAGGAGGACCTTTGTTGCTTTAAGGAAGCCACTCACAAGGCATTCCCTTTCGCGCTGCAAGTAGACACAGCGTTACCTACCTCCACGTCATACCTGAAGCTGGTCGACGTGCCATACATTGCAAACGACAAGGCCATAACACCTGACGTTGTGATAGCACACTTGGGAAAGTCCGGGATATCGGACCTCACAGTACTGCAGGTCCCCCCATGGGTTGTGCGGGATTCGAAGATGTCGGATACGTGCACTGTTTATCTCAACATCGCTGACTCGGTTAGTGGTGCACAAGCTAAGGCTCTCATCGGGCAGGGCGTCCAATTTGGGCGCTACGTCGCTTACGTTAGGGCTGCCAGGGCGAACCCTGGTTTGCCTTTGTGCCAACGATGCTGGAAGTGGGGCCACCCCACCCCAGCATGCAGAGCTCCACAGACCAAGTGTCCGGTCTGTGCAGGACCACACCGCAAGGAGCACCATCGTGCCCTTGCTGGGTGTTGTAAGGGCAACGCTAAGGCTAACCCTCCTGTCCCAGCTACCCCAGAGGGGGCAGCCTGTCCTCACCCGGCTAGGTGCATAAACTGCCGGAAGAATCATGCATCCGACGATCGTCGGTGCAATTTCTGGCGACATCGCTTTGACCGTGACTGGATCAAAGCTCGCTATGACGAGGTGAGTGCGAAATGCAATTCTCGCTCCCCTCCTGCTCACCATCCCACAGGACACGGTGGCCGAACGTAAATGAGGGACAGACTTAGATCTACCCCACAGTTACGTATATTTAGTCAAAATGTTAACCGTAATTGGGGGTACATGGACTCGTTACTGGCAGACCTTATAGATGACTATGATTTGCTGTTCATCCAAGAGCCTCCTTGGCAATTGATAAGACACGCCCCCTCTGCCCACAACAGGGAAGGGGAGGAAGTTATAGGCACACCAATGAGCCCAAACTGGGGAACTTTAGTGCGCCCATCGGGAATTGACTCCCCTCCACGCGTCGCTGTATACTTTGCGAACAGCATCGCTAATCTAAGACCGGGTCTCAGAAGAGATCTGATCGACGATCGTGACATTCTCTTGTTCTCATTGGGAATAGGGGAGGATGTCATGCTACTCGCTAACGTCTACTCGGATAGCCAACATGCAGCCATCACGCTCTTATTTGAGAACGTCATGACGATCCCACGTTTGCACTTCATGTGTGGCAACTTCAATGTGAGGCACACTTCCTGGGACCCCCAGGGGCCTGAACACTCGATTCATGCTGACCACTTAGTATCGCTTCTTGTCTTGTTACCGCGACGTGCACAGCCACCAAAAACTTCGTCGACACCGTTTTCATCTTTTGTGGCTCCATCCGTCAACGATCCCAGCGATCTGGTTTATTCAGCGTCTTACCAACGCATGGCAGATTCTGTTAGCAGAGTAAGGGGGAGATCGGGCGAAGCGATGGATGTGGGGGACCCTTCCAGAGCCGGTACGCCCAGAACTCCTGGCGACGACCCCATTGATTCTCTACGGCCCTCTGGGGGCCGTAGATCCTCACAGATAGCACCTTCGGTGGGCCCTCATCGGTCCCAAAGAAGCTCTCCAACTCCCTCCCCATATGGGGCCGGAACGATCACACCTCGCGCACAGCGATTCAGCGTGCCGACACTATCTCCCAGGAGGGCCACAGCGTCCCCTGCACCACCTACCACTCCTTCCACTCCTGCCTCTCGATGGGGAGACGAAGCTTTGACACCCAACCACGAGCCCGTGATCCAAGACACGGTGATGGCGAGCGATGCGGACGACGATTGGGCCGGTCCAGTCACCTTCGCCCACGACCTCGGGGAATACGCCCAGGGATTCATTACTGTTCTGAACAGGACTGGAGCCCGACAACCGACTGCTGAACAATGGCAGGAAATCGCAGAACAACTGGGGGCGGTGCTGTATGCAGCGACCACAGTTGGATTCCATCGCGACTCGGGGAACACGACCCTCTGAAGAGCCATCGACAGGGCTGGCGGTGCAGGCAAACGACCTGCGACTACTGACCCCAACGACGTCCCAAGGACGGAGCACTTGGAGGGATGGGATGGGCCACGCCCCCCCCCCTCACAAATCTGCGAGGACACGAGGCCCGAGAGGGGCTCGACCTCTTCCTAAACCCCCAACAGGGGGCACCTCTTCTTCATGGGGCAGAGGACCTCCTCCCCCCGTGAACATGTCAACCAAGCCTTCGGGCAGGGGGACATTCGCTCAGGTCGCTCGCTTCCCAGGGGGGCGAGCTCCTAACACATCCATGGACGGCCTTGTGCGACTAGCCAAGGCCTTCCCTGAGCTTCCTACCGACAAGCTAGCTGACATCCAGCAGCACGTTGGTCCATCCAGGCCTAAGGCTGCAAAGCCTTCGCCCACTGTTCACGGACCGTCTTGAAGACAGGTCCTCGTTCACGTTCGACCCCCCCTAGAGGAGGGAACGAACCCTGCTGACTTCCTGGACCATGTCCGGACGACCCTAGGACTGCACCACTCCAAGCTAGTGGCACAGTCTGCTACTATGCACGCCGGGAATCTCTCGGTGTCAACTGATGTAGTGGCCTTGGATGAGGACCTACGATGTTTTAAGGAGGCGGCTCACAAGGCCTTCCCCTACGCGCTCCAAATCGACGCAGCGCTACCTACGTCCATGTCCTACCTCAAGCTGGTAGACGTGCCCTACATTGCAAACGACAAGGCCATTACGCCTGATGTTGTCATAGCTCACCTGGGGAAGTCAGGCATATCTGACCTCACCGTGCTGCAGGTCCCCCCAAGGGTCGTACGTGATTCGAGAATGTCGGATACGTGCACCGTTTACCTCAACGTTGCTGACTCCGTCAGCGGCGCACGAGCAAGAGCTCTCATCGGACGTGGTGTCCAGTTTGGACGATACGTCGCATACGTCAGGGCAGCCAGGGCGAATCCTGGACTCCCACTATGCCAACGGTGCTGGAAGTGGGGTCACCCCACCCCAGCATGCAGAGCTCCACAATCGAAGTGTCCGATATGTGCAGGCCCACACCGCAAGGAGCACCATCGTGCCCTAGCGGGGTGCTGTAAGGGAAACGCCAAGGCGAACCCTCCCATTCCCGCTACCCCAGAGGGGGCAGCATGTCCTCACCTGGCCAGGTGCATAAACTGCCGGAAAAACCACGCATCCGACGACCGTCGATGCAATTTCTGGCGACATCGCTTTGACCGCGACTGGATCAAAGCTCGCTATGACGAGGTGAGTGCGAGACGTAACTCTCGTTCTCCTCCTACTTACCATCCCGCAGGACGCGGTGGCCGAACGTAAATGAGGGATAGACTTAGATCTACACCGCAGTTACGCGTATTTAGTCAGAATGTTAACCGCAATTGGGGATACATGGACTCATTACTGGCAGACTTCGTAGATGATTACGACTTGCTTTTCATTCAAGAGCCTCCTTGGCGATTAATAAGACACGCCCCCTCTGCCCACAACAGGGAAGGGGAAGAAGTTATAGGCGCACCAATGAGCCCTAATTGGGGAACCCTGGTGCGCCCATCGGGAATTGACTCCCCTCCACGCGTTGCTGTCTACTTTGCGAACAGCATCGCCAATCTAAGACCTGGTCTCAGACGAGATCTGATCGACGATCGGGACATCCTTCTCTTCTCATTGGGAATAGGGGAGGACGTCATGCTACTCGCTAACGTCTACTCGGACAGCCAACACTCGGCCATCACGCTCCTTTTTGAGAACGTCATGACGATCCCACGCTTGCACTTCATGTGCGGCAATTTCAACGTGAGACACGCATCCTGGGATCCCCAGGGGCCTGTACACTCAATTCATGCTGACCACTTAGTGGAAACGGCTATGGCATTAGGCCTGACTAGAGCTCTACCAGTAGTGGAGGGCCCTACCCATTTCCCCCCACAACAGGGCCTTCACCCCACGGTGATCGACCTGATGTTCGTACCTACAGATCTCAGATTTGTACTGTACTGCGAGATTGAAGCCAGGGGAACGTCTGACCACGCCCCTCTGACGTTAGTGCTGCCTGGCCCGGGATCTATGGTCCCGGTTACCAAGTGGTCCATCAAAAAAGGATCCGAGGAGGAAGCATCGTACCGAGATGCCGTCTCCTCTGCTTTAACTCCGTGGCTTGAGTGGCACGGAGATACTTCGGCAGAAATCGATGAGATCGTTTCGGCGATATCAACGATTTTAAACAAGGCATGGGAAAACCATGCCAAGGAATCGCGCCTCGGCAAGTCGTCCAAAGGCTGGTGGACAGACGAATGCAGTGGTGCCCTAGACGCTTACAGAGCCTCCCGAGACGAGGGAGACTGGAAGCTCTATAGGAAAGTCATGCGACATGCAAAGCGCGACTTTTTCGACGACCGTATCCAGGAAGTGGCTACGATGAATAGACGACCCTGGGACCTAATGTCCTGGACTCGTCAACGCAACCTCCCGTCGTATGAGGCGATCTCCTATCGGGGAGAACCTTGCAACGATCTAGACTCGCTTTGGGCTGCCCTTGATGGGTCCTATAATGCCGCATCAGATCGAGCTGTCGATCTGAGCATTCTCGATGAACTTGATCCGGTGCCTGAAAGGGCCTGGATCCCGTTCTCCGTCACGGAAATGAAAGAAGCGCTAAATGCGTGTTCTTCCCATTCTGCTCCAGGTCCCGATCATGTTACGTGGTCGCACCTAAAACACTGGTGTAGCAACCCAGAAGTGGCAGGGCTCATCACCCGCATTGCTGAGGCGTGCATCACTGCTGGCCACTGGCCAGACCACTTTAAGGAATCCCTATCGGTTATCATCCCGAAGCCAGGGAAGCCTAACTATTCCACCCCTAAGTCGTTCAGGCCCATCGTGCTTCTGAACACTCTGGGCAAATTAGTCGAAAAGATGTTGTCGAGGCGACTTCAATTCGACGGTGTCGCACACGAGGCCTTCGAACAGAACCAGTTTGGAGGCGTCGCCCAGCGTTCCACTGAGGATGCAGGTATCTACCTTACCCACCTAGTCAGAGCAGGATGGGCCAAGGGACTCAAAACGAGCGTTGTCGCTTTCGACATCGCTCAATTCTTCCCCTCCTTGAACCACCAAGTTCTATTGGAGATCATCTCTCGGTCGGGGTTCCCTGCACAAGTAGTGAACTTCTTCCGTTCATATCTTGTCAGTCGTAAAAAAAACAACTTACAAATGGAACGCTTTTTCGTCTGGCTCCTTTGCAGCCGATGTAGGAGTGGGTCAAGGCTCTGCTTTGTCCCCTGTTTTATCGGCGTTATACCTAACGCCCATCATGAAGCTCTTCAGAAGGAGTGAAATCGGCAGAGATGTCGATCTCATGTCGTATGTGGACGATGGCACCCTCATCGCCCGCTCCCCACAGCTGGAGGATAACCTCCCCCTGCTCAAAAAAGCGTATGGCTGGATATTCCAGGCATTCACCTCCCTCGGGCTTGTCCTTGAACATGACAAGTCTGAAATATTTCACTTCTCAAGGGCGAGGAGATTCACTCCCTTACCCATTGATCTAGGATTCGCCCCTTACACGGGCAATACCCCCCTCAAGCCCAAGGTTACCTGGAGGTACCTTGGCTTTTTCTTCGACCGCAAGCTCTCCTTCAAGGAGCACACGCGGTTCTACTCCACCAAAGCCCTCACCACTGCGAGGGCGATGGGAATGCTCGGCAACTCTGTCAGAGGGTTAACCCCTATGCAGAAACGCCTTCTGTACCGTTCGTGCGTCGTACCTATTATGACATACGGACTCAGACTGTGGCACTTCAAGGGCGCTCGCGTCAAAGGTGTCATCAAAACGCTGGCCCAAGTGCAGTCTATTGCTGCACGTTGGATCCTCGGTGCATTCAGAACCACCCCAATTGGGGGCCTGGAAAGTATCGCAGGACTGCTGCCCATGCAGCTGTTACTGCGTCGTTTAGTCGACAGGGGAGTGTTCAGAACCCCCCTATTGGCACCATCACACCCCCTAAGAGCGATCTTAGGGCCTAATCACGTCGGCACCACCCACTCTCATGAGCTAGGGCTCTGGGGAGGGAATGTGCTTGACACACTTAACCTGCAAGGTCCATCTGTCGCTTTGGCTGCAGCTCTGGCCCTTGTACCAGGCGATGAGTTCGACCCCTTTGGGAAAGAAAACACACCTGGAAACAGAGTGAAGGATTTATTCCCCACTCGCTTCTCCTCTCACCGTCTCACCTCTAAGGAGGATGGGGCGAGGAATTCTTATAGGAGTGACCTCGACAAGGCCTGGGCGTCTGCCCAGGGGGAGGATAACACCCTAGTCATTGCAGTGGACGCTTCGGTGCCCACGGATGCTAAATTTCAAGCTGTCGCCTGTGCTCTTGTCTTCGGACAGGGAGAACAGGTTGATCGCGTTGTCTCAGCTTCTGGGAGAAGAACTCCCCCGGAAGTCGAACTTTTTGCTCTCCAACTGGGCGTCTCAGCTGCTTGCAGCAGAGGGTGCAAAAAGTTGGTGATATTTTCGGATTCTACTACGGGCATTGAGTCCCTAATCGATCCAAAACCACGTTCTGGGCAAATCTTCGCCCTGGATGCCTGTCGCTCCCTTCGTCCCTGGCTAGCTGGAGACGAGGAGAGAAAAGTTACATTCTGGCACGTCCCCTCGAAGTTCGAGTGGAACGTTCACAAGATGGCTCATGATGTAGCTACATCTACCAAGATCTCTGTGGGCAGACACCCGCGGACGTCTTTAGACTACCTTAAAAATCAGGTCGAAATGGCCGTTTGTAAGGACGGGCACACCCGGTTCGCAGATCCTGCGTACCGTGGACGACACTTCTATCAACTCAAAGGAGTAGGTGGAAAACCGGTGTTACCCTCGACTCACAAAGGTGGGCCTTGGCTGAAAGTTATGGGGAGCAGCACTACGCTGACTTCTCGTTCAACTCGTATGATCACTGGCCATGCTCCTATAGGGGAGTATCGTCAACGCCTATCCCTCAACGGGGAATACCAATGCTGGTGCCTCGGTCCCGAGATACAAACTCGAGACCTCTTATTACGCGTCTGCCCCAAGGTGGATCGCAAAGAAACTCGTGCAAGCCCCGACTCCGTCGAAGGCTTCCACGAATTCATGGACAACAATCCTGCATTAGGGGGCCGCTCCTTGACTTGTTACAATCACCATAAATAGTGGTAAACACCTCTGCTCAATGTTGCACGCGACGTCGACACCTCAATTTTTGTCCGATTTTCGATCGGATTTCACCATCACGAACGCTCTCGGCGTCTCCAGGCTTGCCCTGATTTGCTAAGAGATCCGTCCATCCGATCTCCGGGGATGTCTCGGTCATTGTTTCCAACAGTGACTGCTATCTGTCTTGTTCCCCTTGGCTTCGAGGATCCTGGCTAGGTGAGTGATGTCTATGAAAGAGTAGTCTGGGTCCCTATGGGGGCTTAGAGCGGGTGTGGGATGCCTGCTTCAATGCTCGCCCAAGTAGAAGCGCTTGTTTAGCTGGGGGAGGTCTGGCTTAGGGGGAAGGACGTTCTTACTGGACTGCTGGCCGTCTGGGAGGCTCCCAGCCTCCATGCTCTGTGAGTTTCTATTACTAGAGACATGCTACACTGACTACCCATTGGAATACACCATCGTTAAAAGGGGCCGGGTGATGGTGCCCCCTGACAGCTAGGTCAACGCTCTGGTGGCCGCTACTCACCACCAACTCTCTACCTCTGGTGCTCACTCTTTTAGGGTGTTATGACCCGGGTTCAATCTTCTCCCACCAGGCAACAGGATGCACGGCCTGTTCGCCCCCTCGGAGCATTTGGAGGCTGTATCGGGTGGACCTGGAACTGAGATAAGGGGCCATCTGTTATCGACCTTACGCTACGTATTTTGACTGTTATCGTCATTTACCTGTGCTAACTCACTCTCAATGCCCAAATGGCTGAACAGAGACCAAACCACACGCTGGGGCCTTCACGACCCCACCTTGATTACGGGTGACATCGTTGGTGATGATGCCCAAGACTACGACACCCAGTTCTCACAGAACGAACTGGAGGTAGCAGCTGCCCTAGGCAGTTTGAGATCTGTGGGCTGGGGAGGACCTCCCCGACCCTGACGACTACGTGGACTCTCTTGCTAGGCAGGAGGCCCTCGCTTACACTGCATGCTGCGTATTTCGATCACTAGCATCATATACCAGTACTAACTTGCTCCTGATGCCCAAGCGGACAACCAGAGACGATCGTTCCAATGATCCTACGCCTCCGGCAGCTGTTCCAGCTTCCTGTGTGGCGATGCCAACAGCTCTAGCAGAGCTCCAATCTGGGGAACCCTCGTTCCCAGTACAGTGCCGTCATCATCACAGATGGCCGTGCTGCTACTTGTGTGGGGCATTCCGCTCCACACCCATCACCGCCAGTCCGCTGGCTGCTGTCGGGTTGGTGACAAATGTCGCTACCCTTTACGTTCTCCCCGCTGCGGGGGGGAAATTGCTATTGAGTGCATGTGCTGGCAGTGCATTTGCTTGAGGGGGGCTTTGGCCCCCTGCTTACGGCAGTTCCGGTGAATAACCAGGTGAACAACCAGCTGCCACATTACTGTTACTCGTGCATGACACGGTGATGGTCCACCTCGTTCGTCCGGGGTGGTCAATCCTCGTTGGCTGGGAGTATGCGGACGGTTATTCCTCCCACAAGGGGGGATTTACGGTGAATTGACACCACTGTGCCTGATCTGACTTCGGTTGGATATGTGGCCGGGGGACCGCTTCGCACCAGCTGACGATCTAATGGCTAGCTTCGGGAGGGGGTCCCCCCCTCCAGATTATTGCCTTTCCTGGCTGAGAGGCCAACGTCTGTGGCACTGCCCGCCTAAAGTGGCTAAAACGAGGACCTGGGTAGGATATGGGTAAGGGGAAGCGTAGTTATAGTAGTACCCAAGTTTGTATCCTGCTCCGCAGACTGCGATCGAGCCCCGCGTTATAAATTGTTGACCCAAAAAAAAAAAAAAAAAAAAATCCTGCATTAGGATCGTTCAACTCACTTGTGTGGGATCCAGGATAGGTTGGGCGCGCAGGGCGTATGACCCCCGTCTGGTTCTAGCTAGTGTTATCGGTATGTCGGGGTGGCCATAGGGCACCAGACGAGTCCGTTAACCCTCATAAAGGGGGCCCACCCGTGTTCAGGAGCGACTGTCAGGGAGGGGGGACACGAAACTAGGTACCGGTTCGGGGAGGCGCCTGAGCGCTTTCAGATCCGTTGTCGGTTACGTGTTACGACGATTCCAGTCGACTATGCTTTCCTTTCCGAGCTGAGAGGCTCACGTCGGGGCGGCAGTTTCCCCTAAATCTTGCACACATACCCGTAGGGATTCGAGGACATGACATCGTCAAGCTCGAGTTGTCGGTACGCCACCACTGGCAAGTCCGTTTACTCGATAAAGGGGGCCCCCTTAGTGGTCAGTGCAGCTATCCAGGTGGTTGGTGCAAAGATCAGCAGGAGGAGGACTTGGGCTGGGCGTAGTGTACTTCGTTTGTATGTCTCTACCGCGGACTGCGATCGGGCGCCGCGTTATAAATTTTTGACCCAAAAAAAAAAAAAAAAAAAAATGCTGACCACTTAGTGGAAATGGCTACGGCATTAGGCCTGACTAGAGCCCTACCAGTCCTGGAGGGCCCCACACACTTCCCCCCTCAACAGGGTCTTCGCCCCACGGTGATCGACCTGATGTTCGTACCTACGGATCTCAGATTCGTACTGTACTGTGAGATTGTACCTGAAGCCAGGGGAATGTCTGACCACGCCCCTCTGACATTAGTACTACCTGGCCCGGGATCCTTGGTTCTGGTCACCAAGTGGTCCATCAAAAAAGGATCCGAGGAGGAAGCATCATACCGGGATGCTGTCTCCTCCACTTTAACTCTGTGGCTAGATTGGCACGGAGATACATTGGCAGAAATCGATGACGTCATCTCGGCGATATCAACGATTTTAAACAAGGCATGGGAAAACCATGCCAAGGAATCTCGCCTCAGCAAGTCATCCAAAGGGTGGTGGACAGACGAATGCAGTGGTGCCCTAGACGCATACAGAGCCTCTCATGACGAGGAGGACTGGAAGCACTATAGGAAAGTCATGCGACACGCAAAGCGAGACTTTTTCAATGACTGTATCCAAGAAGTGGCCACGATGAACAGACGACCCTGGGACTTGATGTCCTGGACTCGTCAACGTAACCTCCCGTCATACGAGGCAATCTCCTATCGGGGAGAGCCTTGCAACGATCTGGATTCCCTCTGGGCTGCCCTTGATGGGTCCTATAATGCTGCCTCAGATCGAGTAGTCGATCTGAGCATTCTTGATGAACTCGATCCAGTGCCTGAAAGGGCCTGGATCCCATTCTCCGTTATGGAAATGAAAGAAGCGCTAAATGCGTGTTCTTCCCGTTCCGCTCGAGGTCCCGATCATGTTACGTGGTCGCACCTAAAACACTGGTGTAGCAACCCAGAAGTGGCAGGGCTCATCACCCGCATTGCTGAGGCGTGCATCACTGCTGGCCATTGGCCGGCCCATTTTAAGGAATCCCTGTCGGTCATTATCCCGAAACCAGGGAAACCTAATTATTCTACCCCAAAGTCGTTCAGGCCCATTGTGCTACTGAACACTCTGGGTAAATTAGTCGAAAAAATGTTGTCTAGACGACTGCAGTTCGACGGTGTTGCACACGAGGCCTTCGAGCAAAATCAGTTCGGGGGTGTCGCCCAGCATTCCACTGAGGACGCAGGAATCTACCTCACCCACTTGATTAGGGCAGGGTGGGCCAAGGGACTCAAAACGAGTGTTGTCGCCTTTGACATCACTCAATTCTTCCCCTCCTTGAACCACCAGGTTCTGTTGGAGATTATCTCTCGGTCAGGGTTCCCTGCGCAAGTAGTCAGCTTCTTCTGTTCATACCTGGTCGGTCATAAGACAACCTACAAATGGAACGCTTTCTCATCTGGCTCCTTTGCAGCAGATGTGGGAGTGGGACAAGGCTCTGCCTTGTCCCCTGTCTTATCGGCGTTATATCTGACGCCCATCATGAAACTCTTCAGAAGAAGTGAAATCGGCAGAGATGTCGATCTCATGTCCTCGGTGGACGATGGCACCCTCATTGCCCGCTCTCCACAGTTGGAGGACAACCTCCCCCTTCTCAAAAAAGCGTATGGCTGGATCTTCCAGGCATTCACCTCCCTCGGGCTTGTCCTTGAACATGACAAGTCCGAAATCTTCCACTTCTCGAGGGCAAGGAGTTTCACGCCCTTACCCATTGATCTGGGCTTTGCTCCCTACACGGGCAATACCCCCCTTAAACCCAAGGTCACCTGGAGGTACCTCGGATTTTTCTTCGACTGCAAACTCTCCTTCAAGGAGCATACATGGTTCTATTCCACCAAAGCCCTCACCACGGCAAGGGCGATGGGAATGCTCGGCAACTCTGTCAGAGGGCTAACCCCTATGCAGAAACGCCTCCTGTACTGTTCGTGTGTCGTACCTATTATGACATACGGACTCAGACTATGGCATTTTAAAGGCGCTCATGTCAAAGGTGTCATCAAAATGCTGGCCCAAGTGCAGTCCATTGCTGTGCGTTGGATCCTCGGTGCATTCAGAACCACCCCAATTGGTGGTCTGGAAAGTATCGCGGGACTGCTGCCTATGCAGCTGTTACTGCGCCGTCTAGTCGACAGAGGGGTATTCAGGACCCCCCTATTGGCTCCATCACACCCCCTAAGAGCGATTTTAGGGCCTAATCACGTCGGCACCACCCACTCTCATGAGCTCGGACTCTGGGGAGGGAACGTGCTCGACACTCTCACCCTACAAGGTCCATCTGTCGCTTCGGCTGCAGCTCTGGCCCTTGTACCAGGCGATGAGTTCGACCCCTTTGGGGAAGAAAGCACACCTGGGAACAGAGTGAAGGATCTATTCCCCGCTCACTTCTCCTCTCATCGCCTCACCTCCAAGGAGGATGGAGCGAGGAACTCTTACAGGAGTGACCTCGACAAGGCCTGGGCTCATGCCCAGGCAGAGGACGACACTCTCGTCGTTGCAGTGGACGCTTCGGTGCCCACAGATGCTAAATTCCAGGCTGTCGCTTGCGCTCTTGTCTTTGGACAGGGAGAACAAGTTGATCGCGTTGTCTCAGCCTCTGGGAGGAGAACCCCCCCAGAAGTCAAACTCTTTGCTCTCCAACTAGGCATCTCGGCTGCTTGCAGCAGAGGGTGCAAAAAGTTGGTGATTTTCTCGGATTCTACTATGGGCATCGAGTCCCTTATAGATCCAAAACCATGCTCTGGGCAAATCTTTGCTCTGGACGCTTGTCGCTCCCTTCGCCCCTGGCTAGCTGGGGATGAGGAGAGAAACATCACATTCTGGCATGTCCCCTCAAAACTCGAGTGGAACGTACATAAGATGGCTCACGATGTAGCTACATCTACCAAGATCTCCGTGGGCAGACACCCACGGACGTCTTTAGACTACCTTAAAAACCAGGTCGAAAAGGCCGTTTGTAAGGATTGGCACACCCGGTTCTCAGATCCGGCGTATCGTAGTCGGCATTTCTACCAACTCAAAGGAGTAGGTGGAAAGCCGGTATTACCCTTGACTCACAAAGGTGGGCCCTGGCTGAAAGTTATGGGGAGCAACACTACGTTGACTTCCCGTTCAACTCGTATGATCACTGGCCATGCTCCTATAGGGGAGTATTGTCAACGTCTATCCCTCGACGGGGAATACCAATGCTGGTGCCTTGGTCCTGACATACAAACTCGGGACCATCTGCTACGCGTCTGCCCCAAGGTGGATCGCAAAGAAACTCATGCAAGCCCAGACTCTGTCGAAGGCTTCCACGAATTCATGGACAATAATCCTGCACTAGGATCGTTCAACTCACTTGCGTGGGATCCAGGATAGGTTGTGCGCGTAGGGCGTATGACCCTCGTCTGGTTCTGGCTAGTGTTATCGGTATGTCGGGGTGGCCGCAGGGCACCAGACGAGTCTGTTAACCCTCATAAAGGGGGCCCACCCGTGTTCAGGAGCGACTGTCAGGGAGGGGGGACACAAACCCAGGTACTGGTTCGGGGAGGCGCCTGAGTGCTTTCAGATCCGCTGTTGGTTGTGCGTTACAGCTCCAACGCTGACTACGCCTTCCTTTCCGAGCTGAGAGGCTCATGTCGGGGCGGCAATATCCCCTAAATCTTGCACCCATACCCGTAGGGATTTGGGGAACACAACATCGTCAAGTCTGGGTTGTCGGTACGCCACCACTGGCAAGTCCGTTTACTCGATAAAGGGGGCCCCCTTAGTGGTCATCGCAGCTATCCAGGTGGTTGGTGTGAAGATCAGCAGGAGGAGGACTTGGGCTGGGCGTAGTGTACTTCGTTTGTATGTCTCTACCGCGTTATAAATTTTTGACCCAAAAAAAAAAAAAAAAAAAAAAGTGTAGCATGTCTCTAGTAATAAAAACTCACAGAGCATGGAGGCTGGAAGCCTCACAGACGACCAGCAATCCAGTGATAATGTCCCTCCTCCCTAAGCCAGACCTCCCCCAACTAAACGAGTGTGCTGACTTGGGCGAGCGTTGAAGCAGGCATCCCACACCCACTCTAAGCCCCCAGAGGGACCCAGACTACTCTTTCATAGACAACACTCACCTAGTCAGGATCCTCGAAGCCCAGGAGAACGAGACAGATAGCAGTCACTGTCAGAGACAATGACCAGGGCATCCCCTGGGATCGGATGGACGGATCTCTTAGCAAATCAGGGCAAGCCTGGAGATGCCAAGAGCATTCGTGATGGTGAAATCCGATCGAAAGTCAGACAAGAATTGCAGTCTCGACGTTGCTACCAACGTCAAGGAGTGTTTACCACTGTTTATGGTGGTTGTAACAAGTCAAGGAGCGATGTAAGATCACTCTTAGGGGGTGTGATGGAGCCAATAGAGGGGTTCTGAATACCCCTTTGTTGACTAGACAGACAATGCAGTAACAGCTGCATAGGCAGCAGTCCTGCAATACTCTCCAAGCCACTGATAGGGGTGGTTCGGAATGCCCTAAGGATCCAGCGAGCAGCGATGGACTGCACCTGAGCCAATGTTTTGATGACCCCCTTGACGTGAGTGCCTTTGAAGTGCCAGAGTCTCAGTCCATACGTCATGATGGGCACGACATACGAACGGTAAAGAAGATGTTTCTGTATGGGAGTTAACCCTCTTACAGAATTGCCAAGCATTCCCATTGCCCTCGCCGTAGTGATGGCTTTGGTGGAGTAGAATTGTGTATGCTCCTTAAAGGAGAGTTTGTGATCAAAGAAAAACCCAAGGTACCTCCAGGTAACTTTGGGTTTGAGGGGGGTATTGCCCGTGTAAGGAGCAAAGCCGATCTATAGGTAGAGGAGTGAAGTTCCTCGACTTTGAGAAGTGAAATATCTCTGACTTGTCATGTTCCAGGACAAGTCCGAGGGAGGTGAACGCCTGGAAGATCCAGCCATACGCTTCTTTGAGAAGGGGGAGATTGTCCTCCAACTGTGAAGAGCAGGCGATGAGTGTGCCATCGTCCACATAAGACATGAGATCGACATTCCTGCCGATGTCGCTTCTTCTGAAGAGCTTCATAATGGGCGTCAGATATAACGCCGATAGGACTGGGGACAAGGCTCCCACATCGGCTGCAAAGAAGCCAGATGAGAAAGCATTCCATTTGTAGGTCGTCTTGCAACCGACCAGATATGAGCGCAAGAAATTCACTACTTGCACAGGGAATCCCGACCGAGAGATTATCTCCAGTAGAACCTGGTGGTTCAAGGAGGGGAAGAATTGAGCGATGTTGAACGCAACAACGCTTGTTTTGAGTCCTTTGGCCCATCCTGCCCTGACAAGGTGGGTGAGGTAGATTCCTGCATCCTCAGTAGAACGCTGGGTGACACCTCCGAACTGGTTTTGCTCGAAGGCCTCATGTGCAACTCCATCGAATTGAAGTCATCTAGCCAACATCTTCTCGACTAATTTGCCCAGGGTGTTCAGCAGCACGATGGGCCTGAACGACTTTGGGGTAGAGTAGTTAGGTTTCCCTGGTTTCGGAATGATTACCGACAGGGATTCCTTGAAGTGAGCCGGCCAATGGCCAGCAGTGATGCAAGCCTCAGCGATGCAGGTGATGAGACCTGCCACCTCTGGGTTGCTACACCAGTGTTTTAGGTGCAACCATGTAACATGATCGGGACCTGGAGCGGATCGGGAAGAACACGCACTAAGCGCTTCTTTCATTTCTGTGACGGAGAACGGGACCCAGACCCTTTCAGGCACTGGATTGAGTTCATCTAGAATGCTCAGATCAACTACTCGATCTGAAGCAGCATTATAGGACCCATCAAGGGCAGCCCAGAGGGAATCCAGATCGTTGCAAGGTTCTCCCTGATAGGAGATTGCCTCGTACGATGGGAGGTTACATTGACGAGTCCAGGACATCAGGTCCCAGGGTTGTCTGTTCGTCGTAGCCACTTCTTGGATACAGTCATCGAAAAAGTCACGCTTTGCATTGCATGACTCTTCTACGGCGTCCAGGTATGATGCCTCTTCCTTCCTCCAAGCCTTTTTTGATCGCCCACTTGGTAACCGGGACCAGGGATCCCGGGCCAGGTAGCATCAGTGTCAGGGGGGCATGGTCAGACGTACCCCTAGCTCTGGGAATGATCTCACAGTACAGAATAAATCTGAGATCCATGGGAATGAACATCAGGTCGATTACCGTGGGGTGAAAGCCCTGTTGTGGGGGAAAGTGAGTGGGTCCCTCCTCAACTGGGAGGGCTCTCATTAGGCCTAGAGCCATTGCCGTTTCCACCAAGTGGTCAGCATGAATCGAGTGTTCAGGCCCCTGGGGATCCCAGGAAGTGTGTCTCACGTTAAAGTCGCCGCACATGAAGTGGAGGGGAGGCGACGCTCCTTGACTTGTTACAACCACTATAAACAGTGGTAAACACTCCTGTGCGATGTTGGTAGCAACGTTGAGACTCCAATTTTTGTCTGATTTTCGATCGGATTTTACCATCACGAACACTCTCGGCGTCTCCAGGCTTGCCCCGATTTGCTAAGAGATCCGTCCATCCGATCCCAGGGGATGCCCTGGTCATTGTCTCTGACAGTGACTGCTATCTGTCTCGTTCTCCTGGGCTTCGAGGATCCTGACTAGGTGAGTGTTGTCTATGAAAGAGTAGTCTGGGTCCCTCTGGGGGCTTAGAGTGGGTGTGGGATGCCTGCTTCAACGCTCGCCCAAGTCAGCACACTCGTTTAGTTGGGGGAGGTCTGGCTTAGGGAGGAGGGACATTATCACTGGATTGCTGGTCGTCTGTGAGGCTTCCAGCCTCCATGCTCTGTGAGTTTTTATTACTAGAGACATGCTATACTGACTACCCACTGGAATACACCATCGTTAAAAGGGGCCGGGTGATGGTGCCCCCTAGTGGCTAGGCCTACACCTCGGTGGCCACTTTTCACCACTATCCCTCTACCTCCGGTGCTCACTCCTCTGGGGTGTTATGACCCGGATTCAATCTTCTCCCACCGGGCTACAGGATGTGCGGCCTGTTCCCCCCTTGGAGCGTTCGGAGGCAGTATTGGGTGGACCCGGAATAGAGATAAGGGACCACCCGTTATCGATGGCACGCTACGTATTTCGATTTCTACCATCATCTACGAGCATTAACTTCCTCTCAATGCCTAAATGGCGAACTAGAGACCAAACACCACGTTGGGGTCTACACAACCCCTCCCTGATTACAGGCGACATCTATGAAGATGACGTCCAAGACTACGACACCCAGTACGATCAAGACGATCCAGAGGTAGCTACTGCCCTAAGAGCAGTCAGAGATCTGTGGGCCGGAGAAGACCTCTCCAACCCTGACGATGACGATGATGAGGACTCTCTTGCTATGCAAGAGGCCCTCAATTATGCCGAGAGCAGCCCCAAACTAGCCTCGAGGCAAACGATCGACTGTGTGCTGGGGGCGCAGGACGTCCATGTCGCACATAAACGATGGACTCGCAGTCTCGAATGCAAGGACATGTATACACAGGAGCTCGGCATGGCCGAGCTCTTCTATCCGGAGGCATCCCCTGCCCTGTTACCACCTTTGCCCCCCATCCCTGAGTTGGTGGAGGACAAAGTGCCGCTATCTGTGAATGAGAGGTTGGAAATTGAAGCCACCTCTCATGCCATGCTACACCAACTGGACGCGATGACCATGTTCGTTGGTACCATCCGTACGTCCGCCGTTCCCCCTGCAGAGAGGAACGCATGGCGCCAAATGGCCTGGGAGTTATTCATGACCACCTGGCGAGTCGCTCCTTGACTTGTTACAACCACCATAAATAGTGGTAAACACCTCTGCTCAACGTTGCATGCGACGTCGACACTTCAATTTTCGTCCGATTTTCGATCGGATTTCACCATCACGAACGCTCTCAGCGTCTCCAGGCCTACCCTGATTTGCTAAGAGATCCGTCCATCCGATCTCCGTGGATGCCCCGGTCATTGTTTTTGACAATGGCTGCTATCTGTCTCGTTCTCCTGGGCTTCGAGGATCCTGATTAGGTGAGTGTCGTTTATGAAAGAGTAGTCTGGGTCCCTCTGGGGGCTTAGAGTGGGTGTGGGATGCCTGCTTCAACGCTCGCCCAAGTCGACACACTCGTTTAGTTGGGGGAGGTCTGGCTTAGGGAGAAGGGACGTTATCACTGGATTGCTAGTTGTCTGGGAGGCTTCTAGCCTCCATGCTATGTGAGTCACTACTACTAGGGACAAGCTACACTGACTACCCGTTGGAATACACCATCGTTAAAAGGGGCCGGGCGATGGTGCCCCCTGGCGGCTAGGTCAACACCTTGGTGGCCGCCACTCTCCACCAACTCTCTACCTCCGGTGCTCACTCTTCTAGGGTGGTATGACCCGGATTCAATCTTCTCCCACTGGGTTACAGGATGTGCGGCCTGTCCCCCCCTCGGAGCGTTCGGAGGCAGTATCGGGTGGACCCGGAATAGAGATAAGGGACCAGCTGTTATCGATGGCACGCTACGTATCTTGATTTCTACTATCACCTACTAGCACTAACTTCCCCTCTCAATGCCTAAACGGTGAACTAGAGCCCAAACACCACGCTGGGGTCTACACGACCCCTCCCTGATTACGGGCGACATCTACGACGATGGCGTCCAAGATACGACACCCGGTACGATCATGACGATCCGGATGTAGCTACTGCCCTACAGGCAGTTAGAGATCTATGGGCTGGAGAAGACCTCTCCGACCCTGAGGATGACGAGGATTCTCTTGCTATGCAGGAGGCCCTCAATTATGCCAAGAGCAGCCCCAAGCTAGCCTCGAGGCAAACGATCGACCGTGTGCTGTGGGCGCAGGACATCCATGTCGCACATAAACAATGGACTCGCAGTCTCGAACGCGAGGACATGTACACTCAGGAGCTCGGCATTGCTGAGCTCTTCTATCCGGAGGCATCCCCTGCCCCGTTACCGCCTTTGCCCCCCATCCCTGAGCTGGTGGAGGACGAAGCGCCGTTATCTGTGAATGAGAGGCTGGAAATCGAAGCCACCTCTCATGCCATGCTACACCAACTCGACGCGATGACCATGTTCGTTGGTACCGTCCGTATGTCCGCCGTTCCCCCTGCAGAGAGGAACGCTTGGCGCCAAATGGCCTGGGAGTTATTCACGACCACCTGGCGACTGTCTGAGACGATGTCGGCGGAACTAGCAGCCGTTCCGACACCTCTCGACCTCACGTCTCCGGCAGCCTTCCGGGCTTCCTACGCGGCGGTGCACACCGCTCAATCAGAGCCTCAATCTGGGGAACCCTCGTCCCCAGCACGGCGCCGTCGTCCTCGAGGTCCTCGTGGACAGCAGCGCCGCAACTAGTACAGGGGTCTATCCCCCTCTACGTTCACAGCCACCAAGTAACTGGTGGCCACTATTGGGATGGTGACATGGTGTCGCTTCCCTATACCTTCCCCCCACTGCGGGGGGGACGATGTCATCGAGTGCGTGCACATGGGTGCATTTGCTCAAGGGGGGTCTCGGCCCCCTACTTACGGCGGTCACGGTGAATAACCAGGTGAACAACCACCCGCCTTGTTACTGTCACTTGTGCACAACACGGTGATGGTCCACCTCATTCGTCTGGGGTGGTCAATCCTCGCTGGCTGGAAAAACGCAGACGGTTATTCCTCCCGCAAGGGGGGATTTACGGTGAATTAACACTGCTGCGCCTGGTCTGGCCTCGGTCGGACATGTGGCTGGGGGACCGTTTGCTCCAGGGGGCGATCTAATGGCTAACTTCGGGAGGGGGGGGCGCCCCCTCCAGATTATTGCCTTTCCTGGCTGAGAGGCCAACGTCTGTGGAACTGCCCGCCTAAAGGTGGCTAAAACGGGGACCTGAGTGGGAGATGGGCGAGGGGAACGCATAGATAAAGTAGTACCCAAGTTTGTACCTTGCTCCGCGGACTGCGTTCGAGCCCCGCGTTATAAATTCTGATCCAAAAAAAAAAAAAAAAAAAAAAAAAAATGACCACCTGGCGACTGTCTGAGACAATGTCGGCGGAACTAGCAGCCGTTCCGACACCTCTTGATCTCACGTCTCCAGCAGCCTTCCAGGCTTCCTATGCGGCGATGCACACTGCTCAATCAGAGCCTCAATCTGGGGAACCCTCGTCCCCAGCACAGCGCCGTCGTCCTCGAGGTCCTCGTGGACAGCAGCGCCGCAACTAGTACAGGGGTCTATCCCCCTCTACAATCACGGCCACCAAGTAACTGGTGGCCACTATCGGGATGGTGACATGGTGTTGCCTCCCTATACCTTCCCCCGACTGCGGGGGGGATGATGTCATCGAGTGCATGCACATGTGTGCATTTGCTCGAGGGGGGCCTTGGCCCCCTACTTACGGCGGTCACGGTGAATAACCAGGTGAACAACCACCCGCCTCATTACTGTCACTCGTGCACAACACGGTGATGGTCCACCTCATTCGTCTGGGGTGGTCAATCCTCGTTGGCTGGAAAAACGCAGACGGTTATTCCTCCCACAAGGGGGGATTTACGGTGAATTAACACTGCTGCGCCTGGTCTGGCCTCGGTCGGACATGTGGCTGGGGGACCGTTTGCTCCAGTGGGCGATCTAATGGCTAACTTGGGGAGGGGGGGCTCCCCCTCCAGATTATTGCCTTTCCTGGCTGAGAGGCCAACGTCTGTGGCACTGCCTGCCTAAAGTGGCTAAAACGGGGACCTGAGTGGGAGATGGGCAAGGGGAACGCGTAGATAGAGTAGTACCCAAGTTTGTACCCTGCTCCGCGGACTGCGTTCGAGCCCCGCATTATAAATTCTGATCCAAAAAAAAGAAAAAAAAACAGTGGTAAACATTCCTGCTCGACATTGGTAGCAATGTCGAGACTGCAATTTCGGTCCGATTTTTGATCGGATTTCACCATTACGAACGCTCTCGGCATCTCCAGGCGTAGCCTGATTTGCTAAGGGATCCGTCCATCTGATCTCTGTGGATGCCTCGGGCACTGTTTCTGACAGTGTCTGCTATTTGTCTCGTTCTCCTGGGCTTCGAGGATCCTGGCTAGGTGAGTGTTGTCAATGAAAGAGTAGTCTGGGTCCCTTTGGGGTCTCAGAGTGGGTGTGGGATGCCTACTTCAATGCTCGCCCATGTCGTCGCATTCATTTAGTTGGGGGAGGTCTGGCTTAGGAGGAAGGACACTCTCACTGGACTGCTGGTCGCCTGGGGGGCTTCCAGCCTCCATGCTTTTGTGAGTTTCTACTACTAGAGACATGCTACACTGACTACCCGTTGGAATACACCATCATTAAAAGGGGCCAGGTGATGGTGCCCCCTGACGGCTAGGTCGATGCTCTGGTGGCCGCTACTCACCACCAACCTCTCACCTCCAGTGCTCACTCCTTTGGGGTGGTATGACCCAGGTTCGATCTTCTCCCACTCGACAGCAGGATGTGCGGCCTGTCTGTCCCCTCGGAGCGATTGGAGGCTATATCGGGTGGATCCGGAATTGAGATAAGGGACTGCCTGTTATCGTTATCACACTACGTATCTTGACTTCTACCGTCATCTACTTTGCTAAATCATCCTCAATGCCCTCTGCAAACCGTAGAGCACAAATTCGACACTGGGTGGTGCACAGCGACCCCCTCTTACACTCCAATTTCAACATCGCAGACTTCGACGACGACTATCTCCCAGAGTTCAGTCACATCTCTTTGGGTGGATGGGACTCTGATGTGGACAACCAGCTCCACAATATATGGTCGGAGGACGACTCCTCCGACCTATCAGAAGTTGACGACTCTGCCATTGGCAGAGACGTCGAATTTATCCCAGGTCTCACCGAGCTAGCCTCGCAGGAGACTATAAACCGCGTCTTGTGGTCACAGCAGGTGGCCAACGATACGAGTAATCTGGCTCGAGGCCAACAACAATCGGGAGCTCGGCATCGCCGAGCTCCTTTATCCAGAGGGGCAGCAGGAGCAATCTGTGCCACCCCTCCCCACTTCACTGGGTTCATCTGCCATCCCAGAGTTGGTGGAGGATGAGAGCCTCCGTTGTTGAGAGATGAGAGGGCAGAACTAACAGCCGCCTCTCATGGCTTTCTACATCTACTGGAGGCAATGACGATTTTCATCGGTACCGTCCGAGTGTCCGCCGTCCCTCTTATGGAGAGGAACATATGGTGTCAGATGGCCTGGGAATTATCCACATGGCGATTGTCTAAGACCATGTCGGCAGAACTAGCAGCTGCCGCGTCACCTCTCAATCTCACGTCTCCGGCAGCCTTTCGAGCTTCCTATGCAGCGATGCTAGCAGCTCAATCAGAGCCTCAATCTGGGGAACCCTTGTCCCCAGCACATCGCCGTCGTCCTCGAGGTCCTCGAGCACAGCAGCGTTGCTACTAAAAAGAGGAACCACCCCTCCACATGTATGCCCATCACAGGAGTGGTGGCCATTATCGGGACAAGGATGCTTAGCCGTTACCCTACACCTTCTCCCCGCTGCAGGGGGGACGTTGTCATTGAGCGCATGCATGTGTTGGCACTTGCTCGAGGGGGGCCTTGACCCCCTGCCTATGGTAGTTCCGGTGAGTAACCAGGTGAATAACCAGCTACCTCATTTTCGTCACTCGTGCACAGGCACAGTAATGGTCCACCTCATTTGCCTGGGGTGGTCAACCCTCATTGGCTGGGAACATGCGGATGGTTATTCCTCCTGCAAGGGGGGATTTACAGTGAATTAACATGGCCGCGCCTGATCTGACCTCGGTTGGATATGTGGCTGGGGGACCATTCCGCACTAGCTGACGACCTAATGGCTAGCTTCGGGAGGGGGGGCTCCCCCTCCAGATTATTGCCTTTCCTGGCTGAGAGGCCAACGTCTGTGGCACTGCCCACCTAAAGTGGCTAAAACGGGGACCTGGGTGGAAGATGGGCGAGGGGAACGCGTAGATAGAGTAGTACCCAAGTTTGTACCCCGCTCCGTGGACTGCATTCGAGCCCCGCGTTATAAATTTTTGACCCAAAAAAAAAAAAAAAAAAAAAAGGACACGGAGATGGCAAGCGATGACTGGAGTGGACCCCAGACCTTCGCCAAAGACTTGGGGGAATATGCGGAAGGATTCCGAATCATCTTGAACAGGACGGGATCCAGAAGACCTACTGCTGAGGAATGGCAGAACATTGCGGAGCAACTGGGCTCGGTGCTGGTAGCAGCTGCCAAGGCTGGTCTTGATCGCGACTCCGGGAGCGCCATGCTCCGGAGAGCACTAGACAGGATGGCTGGGGGGAGTAAACGACCTAGGTCGGGTATGATCACCAACGATCCCAACGACGTCCCAAGGATTTTTTTTTTTTTTTTTTTTTTTTTTTTTTTTTGGGTCAACAATTTATAACGTGGGGCTCGATCGCAGTCCGCGGAGCAGGATACAAACTTGGGTACTACTGTAACTACGCTTCCCCTCCCCCATATCCTACCCAGGTCCTCGTTTTAGCCACTTTAGGCGGGCGGTGCCACAGACGTTGGCCTCTCAGCCAGGAAAGGCAATAATCTGGAGGGGGAGCCCCCCCTCCCGAAGCTAGCCATTAACTCGTCCACCAGTGCAGAACGGTCCCCCAGCCACATATCCAACCGAAGTCAGATCAGGCGCGGCCGTGTTAATTCACTGTAAATCCCCCCTTGCGGGAGGAATAACCGTCTGCATACTCCTGGCCAGCGAGGATTGACCACCCCAGACGAATGAGGTGGACCATCACCGCGCTCCCGCACGAGTGACAGAGATGTGGTAGCTGGTTGTTCACCTGGTTATTCACCGGAACTACCGTGGATAGGGGGCCAAGGCCCCCTTCGAGTAGATGCCGTCGAGGGCATACGCTCAGTAACAACATCCCCCCCGCAGCGGGGAGAAGGTAGAGGGAAGCGACAAACTGTCACTATCCCGACATCGGCCACCAACTAATTGGTGGGAGTAGATGTGGGGGGGTGTGACACCCCCCTTTCAGTAGCGGCGCTGCTGTGCTCGAGGACCTCGAGGACGGCGGCGTCGTGATGAGGACGAGGGTTCCCCATGATGGAGCTCTGCATGAGCTGCCTGCCTAGCCGCGTAGGAAGCCCTGAAGGCTTCCGGTGACGTGAGGTCGAGAGGCAATCCAGCAGCTGCTAGTTCTGCCGACATTGGCTCGGACAATCGCCAGGTGGTCGTGAATAGTTCCCAGGCCATCTGACGCCATGCGTTCCTCTCAATGAGCGGAACGGCGGATACTCGGACAGTACCGACGAAAATCGTCATAGCCTCCAGTAAATGTAGAAAGCCATGAGAGGCGGATGTTATATCCACCCTCTCATCTCTCGACAACGGAGGCTCATCCTCCACCAACTCTGGGATGGCGGATGAACCCGGTGATGTGGGGAGGGGCGGCGCAGATTGCTCCTGCTGCCCCTCCGGATAGAGGAGCTCGGCGATGCCGAGCTCTTGATTGTTGTTGGCCTCGAGCCCAAGCTCGAGAGCCAGATCATGCACCTCATCGGCTATCACTTGTGATGCCAGGAAGCGGTTTATGGTCTCTTGCGAGGCTAGCTCGGTGAGACCTGGAATGAATTCGACGTCTCCGCCGGTGGCAGAGCCGTCATCGTCGTCTGGCAGGTCAGAGGAGTCATCCTCCGCCCAAAGATTGTGGAACTGGTTAGCCACATCAGAGTCCCATCCGCTCAGGGAGACGTGTCCGAACTCTGGGAGGTAGTTGTCGTCGAAGTCTGCGAAGTCGGCGTTTGTGTATAGGAGGGGGTCGCCATGAGCCGCCTGGTGTCGAGTTCGCGCTCTACGGTTTGTAGAGGGCATTGAGGATGATTTAGCACAGGTAGATGACGGTAGAAGTCAAGATACGTAGCGTGATGACGATAACAGACGGTCCCTTATCTCAATTCCGGGTCCACCCGACACAGCCTCCAGACGCTCCGAGGGGGCAGACAGGCCGCAAATCCTGCTGCAGATTGGGAGGGGCAATTGAACCCGGTTCTGAACACCTCGAGGGTGTGAGTGCCGGAGGTAAAGAGTCGGTGGTAAGTAGCGGCCACCAGAGCGTTGACCTAGCCACCAGGGGGCACCATCGCCCGGCCCCTTTTAATGATGGTGTATTCCAATGGGTAGTCAGTGTAGCAGGTCTCTAGATGTAGAAACTCACGCAGCATGGAGGTAGGAAGCCTCCCAGACGACCCACAATCCAGTGAAAATGTCCCTCCTCCTGAACCAGACCTCCCCCAGCTAAACGAATGCGACGACTTGGGCGAGCGTTGAAGTAGGCATCCCACACCCACTCTAAGCCCCCATAGGGGCCCAGACTACTCTTTCATTGCCAACACTCACCTAACCAGGATCCTCGAAGCCCAGGAGTACGAGACGAATAGCAGTCACTGTCAAAAACAGTGGCCGGGGCATCCACAGAGATCGGATGGACGGATCTCTTAGCAAATCAGGGCAGGCCTGGAGATGCCGAGAGCATTCGTGATGGCGAAATCCGATCGAAAATCGGACCAAAATTGAAGTGTCAACGTCGTGTGCAACGTTGAGCAGAGGTGTTTACCACTATTTATGGTGGTTGTAACAAGTCAAGGAGCGACGACGTCCCAAGGATGGAGTACGGAACAGGTCGATCACGTTGTCTCAGCTTCTGGGAGAAGAACCCCCCCAGAAGTCAAACTCTTCGCTCTCCAACTGGGTGTCTCGGCTGCTTGCAGCAGAGGATGCAAACAGTTGGTGATCTTCCCAGATTCTACTACGGGCATCGAGTCCCTTATAGATCCAAAACCACGCTCTGGGCAAATCTTTGCTCTGGACGCTTGTCGCTCTCTTCGCCCCTGGCTAGCCGGGGACGTGGAGAGAAAGGTAACATTCTGGCACGTCCCCTCGAAGTTCAAGTGGAACGTACACAAGAAGGCTCACGATGTAGCTACATCTACCAAGATCTCCGTGGGCAGACACCCGCGGACGTCCTTAGATTACCTTAAAAACCAGGTCGAGAAGGCTGTTTGTAAGGATTGGCACACCCGGTTCTCAGACCCGGCGTATCGTGGTCGGCATTTCTACCAACTCAAAGGAGTAGGTGGAAAACCGGTATTACCCTCGACTCACAAAGGTGGGCCTTGGCTGAAAGTAATGGGAAGCAACACTTCGTTGACTTCTCGTTCAACTCGTATGATCACTGGCCATGCTCCTCCTATAGGGGAGTATCGTCAACATCTATCCCTCGATGGGGAGTACCAATGCTGGTGCCTTGGTCCTGACATACAAACTCGAGACCACCTACTATGCGTCTGCCCCAAGGTGGATCGCAAAGAAACTCGTGCAAGCCCCAACTCCGTTGAGGGCTTCCACGAATTCATGGACAACAACCCGGCCCTCAGGTCATTCAACTCACTTGCGTGGGATCCAGGATAGGCTGTGCGCGCAGGGCGTATGACCCTCGTCTGGTTCTGGCTAGTGTTATCGGTATGTCAGGGTGGCCGCAGGGCACCAGGCGAGTCCATTAACCCTCATAAAGGGGGCCCACCCGTGTTCAGGAGCGACTGTCAGGGAGGGGGGACACAAAACTAGGTACTGGTTCGGGGAGGCGCCTGAGCGCTTTCAGATCCACTGTCGGTTGTGCATTACGGCTCGGTAGCCGACTACGCCCTCCTTTCCGAGCTGAGAGGCTCATATCGGAGTGGCAGTTTCCCCTAAATCTTGCACACATACCCGTAGGGATTCGGAGAACACGACATCGTCAAGCTCGGGTTGTCGGTACGCCACCACTGGCAAGTCCGTTTACTTGATAAAGGGGGCCCCCTTAGTGGTCATTGCAGCTATCCAGGTGGTTGGTGCGAAGATCAGCAGGAGGAGGACTTGGGCTGGGCGTAGTGTACTCTGCTTGTATGTCTCTACCGCGGACTGCGTTCGGGCGCCGCGTTACAAATTTTTGATCCAAAAAAAAAAAAAAAAAAAAGGACGGAGTACTTGGAGGGATGGGATGGGCAACGCCCCCCCCCTCACAAATCTGCAAGGACCAGAGGCCCGAAAGGGGCTTGACCTCTTTCAAAACCCCCAGCAGGGGGCATCTCTTCATCATGGGGTCGAGGTCCACCTCCCCCCGTGAACTGGTCGACCAGGCCTTCGGACAGGGGGACCTTTGCTCAGGTTGCTCGCTTCCCTGGGGGGTGAACACCTAATACATCCATGGATGGCCTTGTGCGATTAGCCAAGGCCTTCCCTGAACTTCCTACTGACAAGCTGGCCGACATACAGCAGCACGTTGGCCCATCTAAACCGAAAGCCGCAAAGCCTTCACCTACCGTCCATGGACCGTCGAGACAACAGGTCCTGGTACACGTTCGTCCTCCCCTTGGGGCAGAAACGAACCCTGCCGACTTCCTGGACCATGTCCGGGCCACCCCCAGTCTGCACCACTCTAAGCTAGTGGCCCAGTCCACATCGATGCACACTGGCAATCTGTCAGTAGCTACTGATGTCGTCGCCTCCGAGGAGGACCTTCGCTGTTTCAAGGAGGCTGCTCACAAAGCATTCCCCTTTGCGCTGCAAGTAGACACAGCACTACCTACATCCACATTGTACCTCAGACTGGTCGACGTGCCATTTATTGCTAATGACAAGGCCCTAACGCCTGAAGTCGTCATCGCACACCTGGGGAAGTCTGGAATATCGGACCTCACAGTGTTACAAGTGCCCCCATGGGTGATATGTGATTCGAACATGTCGGATATGTGCACCGTATATCTCAACATCGCTGATTCAGTCAGCGGTGCATGAGCCAAGGCTCTCATCGGTCGTGGCGTCCAGTTCGGGCGTTATGTCGCTTATGTTAGGGCTGCCAGGGTGAACCCCGGCCTGCCCCTTTGCCAATGATGCTGGAAGTGGGGACACCCCACCCCAGCATGCAGAGCTCCACAGACCAAGTGTCCGATCTGTGCAGGCCCACACTGTAAGGAGCACCATTGTGCCCTTGCAGGGTGTTGTAAGGGAAATGCTAAGGTGAACCCTCCTGTTCCAGCTACCCCTGAGGGGGCAGCCTGTCCTCACCCAGCTAGATGCATAAACTGCCGGAAGAACCACGCATCCGACTACCGTCGGTGCAATTTCTGGCGACATCGCTTTGACCGTGACTGGATCAAAGCCCGCTATGACGAGGTGAGTGTGAGACTTAAGTCTCGCTCCCCTCCTGCTTACCATCCCGCAGGATGCAGTGGCTGAACGTAAATGAGGGATAGACTTAGATCTACACCGCAGTTGCGCATATTTAGTCAGAATGTTAACCGTAATTGGGGATACATGGACTCGCTACTAGCAGACCTTATAGACGACTATGATTTGCTGTTTATCCAAGAGCCTCCTTGGCGATTAATAAGACATGCCCCTTCTGCCCACAACAGGGAAGGGGAGGAAGTTATAGGCACACCAATGAGCCCAAATTTCATCGCTTCTTGTCTTGTTACCGCTACGTGCACAGCCACCAAAAACATCGTCAACACCATTTTCATCTTTTGTGGCTCCATCCGTCAACGATCCCAGCGATCTGGTTTATCCAGCATCTTACCAACGCATGTCAGATTCTTTTAGCAGAAGAGGGGGGAGATCGGGCAAAGCGATGGATGAGGGGGGACTCTCTAGATCGGGTACGCCTCGAACTCCTGGCGACGATCCCATTGACTCTCTGCGGCCACAGAATGCTCCCTCAGTGGGTCCTCACCGGACCCAAAGAGGTTCTCCAACCCCCTCCCCATATAGGGCGGGCATTGTCACACCGCGAGCACAGTGATTTAGCGTGCCAGTGCTTTCTTCCAGGGATGCCACAGCGTCTCCTGCACTACCTGCCACTCCCTCGACACCTGCCTCGCAGTGGGCTGACGAGGGGGCTGTTTCCTCTTCCCACCATGTCATACAGGACACAGAGATGGCAAGCAATGACTGGAGTGGTCCCCAGACCTTCGCCAAAGACTTGGGGGAATATGCTGAAGGATTCCAGATTGTTTTGAACAGAACGGGATCCAGAAGACCTACTGCTGAGGAACGGCAGAACATTGCAGAGCAACTGGGCTTGGTGCTGGTAGCAGCTGCCAAGGCTGGTCTCGATCGCGACTCCAGGAGCGCCACGCTCCGGAGAGCACTAGACAGGATGGCTGGGGGGAGTAAACGACCTAGGTCGGGTGTGATCACCAATGATCCCAACGACGTCCCAAGGACGGAGTACCTGGAGGGATGGGATGGGCTACGCCCCCCCCCCTCACAAATCTGCGAGGACAAGAGGCCCGAAAGGGGCTCGACCTCTTCCTAAACCCCCAGCAGGGGGTGTCTCTTCATCATAGGGATGAGGTCCGCCTCCCCCCGTGAACTGGTCGACCAGGCCTTCGGGCAAGGGGACCTTTGCTCGACGCTCCTTGACTTGTTACAACCACCATAAATAGTGGTAAACACCTCTGCTCAATGTTGCACGCGACGTCGACACCTCAATTTTTGTCCGATTTTCGATCGGATTTCACCATCACGAACGCTCTCGGCGTCTCCAGGCTTGCCCTGATTTGCTAAGAGATCCGTCCATCCGATCTCCGGGGATGTCTCGGTCATTGTTTCCAACAGTGACTGCTATCTGTCTTGTTCCCCTTGGCTTCGAGGATCCTGGCTAGGTGAGTGATGTCTATGAAAGAGTAGTCTGGGTCCCTATGGGGGCTTAGAGCGGGTGTGGGATGCCTGCTTCAATGCTCGCCCAAGTAGAAGCGCTTGTTTAGCTGGGGGAGGTCTGGCTTAGGGGGAAGGACGTTCTTACTGGACTGCTGGCCGTCTGGGAGGCTCCCAGCCTCCATGCTCTGTGAGTTTCTATTACTAGAGACATGCTACACTGACTACCCATTGGAATACACCATCGTTAAAAGGGGCCGGGCGATGGTGCCCCCTGACAGCTAGGTCGACGCTCTGGTGGCCGCTACTCACCACCAACTCTCTACCTCCGGTGCTCACTCTTTTAGGGTGTTATGACCCGGGTTCAATCTTCTCCCACCAGGCAACAGGATGCGCGGCCTGTTCGCCCCCTCGGAGCGTTTGGAGGCTGTATCGGGTGGACCTGGAACTGAGATAAGGGGCCATCTGTTATCGACCTTACGCTACGTATTTTGACTGTTATCGTCATTTACCTGTGCTAACTCACTCTCAATGCCCAAATGGCTGAACAGAGACCAAACCACACGCTGGGGCCTTCACGACCCCACCTTGATTACGGGTGACATCGTTGGTGATGATGCCCAAGACTACGACACCCAGTTCTCACAGAACGAACTGGAGGTAGCAGCTGCCCTAGGCAGTTTGAGATCTGTGGGCTGGGGAGGACCTCCCCGACCCTGATGACTACGTGGACTCTCTTGCTAGGCAGGAGGCCCTCGCTTACACTGCACGCTGCGTATTTCGATCACTAGCATCATATACCAGTACTAACTTGCTCCTGATGCCCAAGCGGACAACCAGAGATGATCGTTCCAATGATCCTATGCCTCCGGCAGCTGTTCCAGCTTCCTGTGTGGCGATGCCAACAGCTCTAGCAGAGCTCCAATCTGGGGAACCCTCGTTCCCAGTACAGTGCCGTCATCATCACAGATGGCCGTGCTGCTACTTGTGTGGGGCATTCCGCTCCACACCCATCACCGCCAGTCCACTGGCTGCTGTCGGGTTGGCGACAAATGTTGCTACCCTTTACGTTCTCCCCGCTGCGGGGGGGAAATTGCTATCGAGTGCATGTGCTGGCAGTGCATTTGCTCGAGGGGGGCTTTGGCCCCCTGCTTACGGCGGTTCCGGTGAATAACCAGGTGAACAACCAGCTGCCACATTACTGTTACTCGTGCATGACACGGTGATGGTCCACCTCGTTCGTCCGGGGTGGTCAATCCTCGTTGGCTGGGAGTATGCGGACGGTTATTCCTCCCGCAAGGGGGGATTTACGGTGAATTGACACCACTGTGCCTGATCTGACTTTGGTTGGATATGTGGCTGGGGGACCGCTTCGCACCAGCTGACGATCTAATGGCTAGCTTCGGGAGGGGGTCCCCCCCTCCAGATTATTGCCTTTCCTGGCTGAGAGGCCAACGTCTGTGGCACTGCCCGCCTAAAGTGGCTAAAACGAGGACCTGGGTAGGATATGGGTGAGGGGAAGCGTAGTTATAGTAGTACCCAAGTTTGTATCCTGCTCCGCGGACTGCGATCGAGCCCCGCGTTATAAATTGTTGACCCAAAAAAAAAAAAAAAAAAAGGGGACCTTTGCTCAGGTTGCGCGCTTCCCTGGGGGGCAAGCACCTAATACTTCCATGGATGGTCTAGTGCGCTTAGCCAAGGCCTTCCCTGAACTTCCTACCGACAAGCTGGCTGACATACAGCAGCATGTCGGCCCATCCAACCGAAAGCTGCAAAGCCTTCACCTACCGTCCATGGACCGTCAAGACGACAGGTCCTGGTTCACGTTGGTCCCCCCCTTGGGGCAGAAACAAACCCTGCCGACTTCATCGCTTCTTGTCTTCTTACCGCGACGTGCACAGCCACAAAAAATTTTGTCGACACTGTTTTCATACTTTGCAGCTCAATCCGTCTACGATCCCAGCGATCCAGTACAACCAGCGTCTTACCAATGCATGTCAGAATCACACTCGAGAAGAGGGGGGAGATCGGGCAAAGCGATGGATGAGGGCAGACTCTCTAGATCGGGTACGCCTAGAACTCCTGGCAACAATCCACTTGACTCTCTGCGGCTCTCTTCGAGCTGCAGATCCACACAGAGTGCACCCTCAGTGGGCCCTCACAGGACCCAAAGAGGTTCTCCAACCCCCTCCCCGGATGGGGCGGGCATCGTCACTCCGCGAGCACAGCGATTTAGCATGCCAGTGTTATCTTCCAGGGATGCAACTGCATCTCCTGCACCTCCGGCTACCCCTTCTACACCCGCCTCGTGGGCTGATGAAGTGGCCAATAATCTCTCCTCCCACGTCACTCAGGACACGGAGATGGCTAGTGATGACTGGAGTGGGCCCCAGACCTTCGCCAAAGACCTGGGGGAGTATGGTGAGGGATTCCAAATTGTTCTTAACAGGACGGGATCCAGACGACCGACTGCTGAGGAATGGCAGCTCATCGCAGAACAACTGGGCTCAGTGCTGGTAGCAGCTGCCGAGGCTGGCCTTGATCGCAACTCTGGTAGCGCCATGCTCCGGGGAGCCATAGATAGAATGGTTGGGGGCAGCAAACGACCTAGGTCGGGCACTGTCACCAATGATCCCAATGCGGATTATCTGGAGGGATGGGATGGGCAACGCCCCCCCCCTCACAAATCAGCAAGGACTCGAGGCCCGAAAGGGGCTCGACCTCTTCCTAAGCCCCCAGCAGGGGGTGTCTCATCATCATGGGGTCGAGGACCACCTCCCCCCGTGAACTGGTCCACCAGGCCTTAGGGCAGGGGGACCTTTGCTCAGGCTGCTCGCTTCCCTGGGGGGCGAACTCCTAACACATCCATGGATGGCCTTGTGCGTCTAGCCAAGGCCTTCCCTGAACTCCCAACCGACAAGCTGGCTGACATACAGCAGCATGTTGGTCCCTCCAAACCGAAGGCTGCAAAGCCATCACCTACTGTCCATGGACCGTCGAGACGACAGGTCCTGGTCCACGTTCATCCCCCCCTCGGGGTGGAGACAAACCCTGCTGATTTCCTGGACCACGTCCGGGCCACTCTCAGACTGCACCACTCTAAACTAGTGGCCCAGTCTGCATCGATGCATGCTGGTAACTTATCAGTAGCTACAGACATCATTGCCTCCGAGGAGGACCTTTGTTGCTTCAAGGAGGCTGCCCACAAGGCATTCCCCTTTGCGCTGCAAGTGGACGCAGCGTTACCCACATCCACATCGTACCTCAAGCTGGTCAACGTGCCTTACATCGCTAACGACAAGGCCTTAACACCTGATGTCGTCATCGCACACTTGGGAAAGTCCGGTATATTGGACCTCACAGTGCTACAGGTCCCCCCACGGGTGATACACGATTTGAAGATGTCAGATACGTGCACCGTTTATCTCAACATCGCTGACTCAGTCAGTGGTGCACGAGCCAAAGCTCTTATCGGTCGGGGCGTCCAGTTTGGACGCTACATCGCTTATGTTAGGGCGGCCAGGGCTAACCCCGGCTTGCCTCTCTGTCAATGATGCTGGAAATGGGGTCATCCCACCCCAGCATGCAGAGCTCCACAGACCAAATGTCCGGTCTGTGCAGGCCCACACCGTAAGGAGCACCACCGCGCCCTTGCAGGGTGTTGTAAGGGAAATGCTAAGGTGAACCCTCCTGTCCCAGCTACCCCAGAGGGGGCAGCCTGTCCTCACCCGGCCAGGTGTGTAAACCGCCGGAAAAATCACGCATCCAACGATCGTCGGTGCAACTTTTGGCGACATCGCTTTGACCGTGATTGGATCAAAGCTCGCTATGACAAGGTGAGTGCGAGACGCAACTCTCGCTCCCCTCCTGCTTACCATCCCGCAGGACGCGGTGGCCGAACGTAAATGAGGGACAGGCTTAGATCTACCCCTCAGCTACGCGTATTTAGTCAAAATGTAAACAGAAATTGGGGTTACATGGACTCGCTACTGGCAGATTTTGTAGATGACTATGATCTGCTTTTCATTCAAGAGCCTCCTTGGCGATTAATAAGACACACCCCTTCTGCCCACAACAGGGAAGGGGAGGAAGTTACGACTCGCTCCTTGACTTGTTACAACCACCATAAACAGTGGTAAACACTCCTGCTTGATGTTGGTAGCAACGTCGAGACTTCAATTTTCATCTGATTTTTGATCGGATTTCACCATCACGAATGCTCTCGGCACCTCCAGGCCTGGCCTGATTTGCTAAGAGATCCGTCCATCTGATCTCCAGGGATGTCTCGGGCACTGTTTTTGACAGTGTCTGCTATTCGTCTCGTTCCCCTTGGCTTCGAGGATCCTGGCTAGGTGAGTGATGTCTATGAAAGAGTAGTCTGGGTCCCTATGGGGGCTTAGAGTGGGTGTGGGATGCCTGCTTCAACGCTCACCCAAGTAGAAGCACTCGTTTAGCGGGGGGAGGTCTGGCGTAGGGAAAGGACGTTCTTACTGGACTGCTGGTCGTCTTTGAGGCTTCCTGCCTCCATGCTCTGTGAGTCTCTACTACTAGAGACATGCTACACTGACTACCCGTTGGAATACACCATCGCTAAAAGGGGCCGGGTGATGGTGCCCCCTGGCAGCTAGGCCTACACCTTGGTGGCCGCTTCTCACCACCATCCCTCTACCTCCGGTGCTCACTCTTCTAGGGTGGTATGACCTGGGTTCGATATTCTCCCACTAGGCAGCAGGATGTGCGGCTTGCTCGCCCCCTCAGAGCGTTCAGAGGCTGTATCAGGTGGACCCGGAACGTAGATAAGGGACCAGCCGTTATTGATTCCACGCTGCGTATTTTGATTCCTACCATCATCTACTAGCACTAACACACACACTCTCAATGCCCAAATGGCGAACCAGAGGCCAACCACCACATCGGGGTCTACGCGACCCCATTTTGATCATGGGTGACATCTTTGATGATGGCGTCCAAGACTACGACACCCGGTTCATGCAAGATGAATTGGAGGTAGCAGCTGCTCTCAAGGCAGCTAGAGATCTATGGGCCAGGGAAGACCTCTCCGACCCTAACGATGATGACGATGATGACTCTCTTGCCATGCAAGAGGCTCTCATTTTTGCCGAGGGGGGGCCTAGGCTCTCCTTGAGGAAAACGATTGATCGTGTACGATGGGCACTTGGTGTCGACGTCGAACACAAGCGCTGGGCTCATAGCCTCCCTAAGGAGGATATGTATTCACAGGAGCTCGGCATCGCTGAGCTCCTTTATCCGGAGGCATCCCCTGCCCTGCTACCGCCTTGGCCCCCCATCCCCGAGCTGGTGGAGGACAAAGTGCTGCTATCTAGGGATCAGAGGCTGGAAATCAAAGCCACCTCTGATGCCATGTTGCATTTACTGGACATTTTTTTTTTTTTTTTTTTTTTTTTTTTTTTTTTGGATCAGAATTTATAATGCGGGGCTCGAACGCAGTCCGCGGAGCAGGGTACAAACTTGGGTACTACTTTATCTACGCGTTCCCCTCGCCCATCTCCCACTCAGGTCCCCGTTTTAGCCACTTTAGGCGGGCAGTGCCACAGACGTTGGCCTCTCAGCCAGGAAAGGCAATAATCTGGAGGGGGTGCCCCCCCCTCCCAAAGTTAGCCATTAGATCGCCCGCTGGAGCAAATGGTCCCCCAGCCACATGTCCGACTGAGGCCAGACCAGGCACAGCAGTGTTAATTCACCGTAAATCCCCCCTTGCGGGAGGAATAACCGTTTGCGTTTTTCCAGCCAACGAGGATTGACCACCCCAGACGAATGAGGTGGACCATCACCGTGTTGTGCACGAGTGACAGTCACGAGGCGGGTGGTTGTTCACCTGGTTATTCACCGTGACCGCCGTAAGTAGGGGGCCAAGGCCCCCCTCGAGCAAATGCACACATGTGCATGCACTCGATGACATCGTCCCCCCCGCAGTGGGGGGAAGGTATAGGGAGGCGCCACCATGTCACCATCCCGATAATGGCCACCAGTTGGTACTTGGTGGCCATGAGTGTAGAGGGGGATAGGCCCCTGTACTAGTTGCGGCGCTGCTGTCCACGAGGACCTCGAGGACGACGGCGCCGTGCTGGGGACGAGGGTTCCCCAGACTGAGGCTCTGGTTGAGCAGTGTGCATCGCCGCATAGGAAGCCCGGAAGGCTGCCGGAGACGTGAGATTGAGAGGTGTCTGAACGGCTGCTAGTTCCGCCAACATCGTCTCAGACAGTCGCCAGGTGGTCGTGAATAACTCCCAGGCCATTTGGCGCCATGCGTTCCTCTCTGCAGGAGGAATGGCTGATGTACGGACGGTACCAACGAACATGGTCATCGCGTCGAGTTGGTGTAGCATGGCATGAGAGGTGGCTTCGATTTCCAGCCTCTCATTCACAGATAACGGCACTTCGTCCTCCACCAACTCAGGGATGGGGGGCAAAGGCGGTAACGGGGCAGGGGATGCCTCCGGATAGAAGAGCTCAGCAATGCCGAGCTCCTGTGAGTACATGTCCTCGCGTTCGAGACTGCGAGTCCATCATTTATGTGCGACATGGACGTCCTGTGCCCACAGCACACGGTCTATCGTTTGCCTCGAGGCCAGCTTGGGGCTGCTCTCAGCATAATTGAGGGCCTCTTGCATAGCAAGAGAGTCCTCGTCATCCTCAGGGTCGGAGAGGTCCTCTCCAGCCCATAGATCTCTAACTGCCCATAGGGCAGTAGCTACATCCGGATCATCTTGATCGTACCGGGTGTCGTAGTCTTGGACACCATCGTCATAGATGTCGCCCGTGATCAGGGAGGGGTCGTGTAGACCCCAGCGTGGTGTTTGGGCTCTGGTTCGCCATTTAGGCATTGAGAGGGGAAGTTAATGCTAGTAGGTGATAGTAGAAATCAAGATACGTAGCGTGCCATCGATAACGGTTGGTCCCTTATCTCTATTCCGGGTCCACCCAATACTGCCTCCAAACGCTCCGAGGGGGGGACAGGCCGCACATCCTGTCACCCAGTGGGAGAAGACTGAACCCGGGTCATAACACCCTAGAAGAGTGAGCACCGGAGGTAGAGGGTTGGTGGTGAGTAGCGGCCACCAGAGCGTCGACCTAGCTGTCAGGGGGCACCATTGCCCGGCCCCTTTTAACGATGGTGTATTCCAACGGGTAGTCAGTGTAGCATGTCTCTAGTAATAGAAACTCACAGAGCATGGAGGCTGGGAGCCTCCCAGACGGCCAGCAGTCCAGTAAGAACGTCCTTCCCCCTAAGCCAGACCTCCCCCAGCTAAACAAGCACTTCTACTTGGGCGAGCATTGAAGCAGGCATCCCACACCCACTCTAAGCCCCCATAGGGACCCAGACTACTCTTTCATAGACATCACTCACCTAGCCAGGATCCTCGAAGCCAAGGGGAACGAGACAGATAGCAGTTACTGTTGGAAACAATGACCGAGACATCCCCGGAGATCGGATGGACGGATCTCTTAGCAAATCAGGGCAGGCCTGGAGACGCCGAGAGCGTTCGTGATGGCGAAGTCCGATCGAAAATCGGACAAAAATTGAAGTGTCGACGTCGCGTGCAACGTTGAGCAGAGGTGTTTACCACTATTTATGGTGGTTGTAACAAGTCAAGGAGCGATGCATTTACTGGACATGATGACCTCCTTTGTAGGTACCGTCCGAGTGTCCACGGTTCCTCTCAATGACAGGAACTCTTGGTGTCAGATGGCGTGGGAGCTCTTCACCACCACCTGGCGATTTTCAGGGAGCATGATGGAGTCGCTTTGCGTGGCATCAGCTCCCCTCGACCTTACGTCTCCGGCAGCCTTCCAGGCTTCCTATGCGGCGATGCAGGCAGCTCAGTCTGCTCCACCAGCGGCAGAGCCTCCAATCGAGGAACCCTTGTCCCTGGAATGGCGTCGACGTCCTTGTGGCCCCCGCCAATGACCACGCCAAGCTTGAAGAAGGGGACCTCCCCTTCTCTTCACTGCCAACCAGGGCTGTTGTTGGGATGGTGACAATATGTCGCCGCCCTTTACCTTCCCCCCACTGCGGGGGGGATGATGTCACCGAGTGCATGCTCAGAGTAGCATTTGCTCGAGGGGAGGGCCTCGACCCCCTACTTACAGTAGCTCCGGTGAATAACCAGCTATGGCAGTTCCGGTGAACAACCAGCTGCCTCGTCACTGTCACCTGTGCTGGGACACAGTGATGGTCCACCTCACTCGCATGGGGTGGTCAATCCTCGTTGTCTGGTGAAAGACGGTTACTCTTCCCGCAAGGGAGGACTTATGGTGAATTGACACTGCTTGCGCCTGATCTGACTTCGGTTGGATATGTGGCCAGGGGGACTGAGATAGCACCAGACGGCGAACTAATGGCTAGCCTTTGTGGGGGGGGCCCCTCCCCCACAGAGTATTGCCTTTCCTGTCTGAGAGGACAACGCTGGTATGCCCGCCGTAACGTGGCTTCTGCAAGGGACCTGGTGTGGGATGCGGACATAGGGAATGCGTAGTCTTAGTAGTACCTTGTTTGTATCTTGACCCGCGGACTGCGATCGAGCCCCGCATTATAAATTGTTGACCCCAAAAAAAAAAAAAAGTCGATCTGAGCATTCTTGATGAACTCGATCCGGTGCCTGAAAGGGCCTGGATCCCGTTCTCCATTACGGAAATGAAAGAAGCACTAAATGCGTGTTCTTCCCATTCCGCTCCAGGTCCCGATCATGTTACGTGGTCACACCTCAAACACTGGTGTAGCAACCCAGAAGTGGCAGGGCTCATCACCCGCATTGCTGAGGCGTGCATCACTGCTGGTCACTGGCCGGCTCACTTTAAGGAATTCCTGTCGGTTATCATCCCGAAACCAGGGAAACCTAATTACTCTACCCCAAAGTCGTTCAGGCCCATCGTGTTACTGAACACTCTGGGCAAATTAGTTGAAAAAATGCTGTCTAGACGGCTGCAATTCGACGGTGTCGCACACGAGGCCTTCGAGCAAAATCAGTTCGGAGGTGTCGCCCAGTGTTCCACTGAGGACGCAGGAATCTACCTTACCCACCTGGTTAGAGCAGGGTGGGCCAAAGGGCTCAAAACCAGCGTTGTCGCCTTTGACATCGCCCAGTTCTTCCCCTCCTTGAACCACCAGGTTCTTCTGGAGATAATCTCTCGGTCGGGATTCCCTGCACAAGTAGTGAACTTCTTCCGTTCATATCTGGTTGGTCGCAAGACGACCTATAAATGGAATGCTTTCTCGTCTGGCTCCTTTGCAGCTGATGTGGGAGTGGGACAAGGGTCTGCCTTGTCCCCTGTCTTATCAGCGTTATATTTGAAGCCCATTATGAAACTCTTCAGAAGAAGCGAAATTGGCAGAGATGTCGATCTCATGTCCTACGTGGACGATGGTACCCTCATCGCCCGCTCTCCACAGTTGGAGGATAACCTCCCCCTTCTCAAAAAAGCGTATGGCTGGATCTTCCAGGCATTCACCTCCCTCGGACTTGTCCTTGAACATGACAAGTCCGAAATATTCCACTTCTCAAGGGCAAGGAAGTTCACGCCTTTACCCATTGACCTCAGCTTTGCCCCCTACACGGGCAACACCCCCCTCAAACCCAAGGTCACCTGGAGGTACCTTGGCTTTTTCTTTGACCGCAAACTCTCCTTCAAGGAGCATATGCGGTTCTACTCCACCAAGGCCCTTACCACTGCAAGGGCAATGGGAGTGCTCGGCAATTCTGTGAGAGGGCTAACCCCTACAGAAACACCTTTTGTACCGCTCGTGCGTCGTGCCTATCATGACATACAGACTGAGACTCTGGCATTTCAAAGGCACTCGCATCAAAGGTGTCATCAAAATGCTGGCCCAAGTGCAGTCCATTGCTGCCCGTTGGATCCTTGGCGCATTCAGAACCACCCCCATCGGTGGCTTGGAAATTATCGCAGGACTGCTGCCCATGCAGCTGCTACTGTGTCGTTTAGTCGACAGAGGGGTATTCAGAACCCCCCTGCTGGTCCCATCACACCCCCTAAGAGCGATCTTGGGGCCTAATCACGTCGGCACCACCCATTCTCATGAGCTTGGACTCTGGGGAGGAAACGTGCTCGATACACTCACCCTACAGGGTCCAGCTGTCGCCTCGGCTGCAGCTTTGGCCCTTGTACCAGGTGACGAGTTAGCGCACCTGGGAATAGAGTGAAGGATTTGTTCCCCACTCGCTTTTCCTCTCATCGCCTCACCTCTAAGGAGGATGGGGCAAGGAGCTCCTACAGGAGTGACCTCGACAAGGTCTGGGCTCTGGCTCAGATGGAGGATGACACTCTCGTCATTGCAGTGGACACTTCGGTGCCCACAGATGCCAAATTCCAAGCTGTCGCTTGCGCTCTCGTCTTCAGACAGGGGGAACAAGTAGATCGCGTTGTCTCAGCCTCTGGGAGGAGAACCCCCCCAGAAGTAGAACTTTTCGCTCTCCAACTGGGCGTCTCCGCTGCGTGCAGCAGGGGATGCAAAAAGTTGGTGATATTCTCAGACTCTACCATGGGCATCGAAGCCCTCGTAGACCCAAAACCATGCTCTGGGCAAATCTTTGCTCTGGATGCCTGTCGCTCTCTTCGTCCCTGGCTAGCTGGGGACACAGAGAGAAATGTAACATTCTGGCATGTCCCCTCGAATTTCAAGTGGAACGTACACAAGTTGGCTCACAATGTAGCTACATCTACCAAGATCTCCGTGGGCAGACACCCGTGGACATCCCTAGATTACCTTAAAAATCAGGTCGAAAAGGCCGTTTGTAAGGATTGGCACACCCAGTTCTCAGATCCGGCGTATCGTGGACGGCACTTCTACCAACTCAAAGGAGTAGGTGGGAAACTGGTATTACCCTCGACTCACAAGGGTGGGCCTTGGTTGAAAGTAATGGGAAACAACACCACGTTGACCTCCCATTCAACTCGTATGATCACTAGCCATGCTCCCATAGGGGAGTATCGTCACCGTCTCTCCCTCGATGGGGAATACCAATGTTGGTGCCTTGGTCCCGAGATACAAACTCGAGACCATTTACTATGTGTCTGCCCCAAGGTGGATTTTTTTTTTTTTTTTTTGGGTCAAAAGTTTATAACGCGGCGCCCGATCGCAGTCCGCGGTAGAGACATACAAGCAGAGTACACTACGCCCAGCCCAAGTCCTCCTCCTGCTGATCTTCGCACCAACCACCTGGATAGCTGCAACGACCACTAAGGGGGCCCCCTTTATTGAGTAAACGGACTTGCCAGTGGTGGCATACCGACAACTTGGACATGATGATGCCATGTCCCCCAAATCCCTATGGGTATGAGCGCAAGATTTAGGGGAAACTGCCGCCCCGATGTGAGCCTCTCAGCTCGGAAAGGAAAGCATATTCAACTGAAGTCGTCATAACGCATAACCGACAGAGGATTTGGAAGCGCTCAGGCGCCTCCCCGAACCAGTACCTAGTTTCGTGTCCCCCCTCCCTGACAGTCGCTCCTGAACACGGGTGGGCCCCCTTTATGAGGGTTAACGGACTCGTCTGGTGCCCTATGGCCACTCCAACATACCGATAACACTAGCCAGGACCAGACGAGGGTCATACGCCCTGCGTGCACAGCCTATCCTGGATCCCACACGAGTGAGTTGAACGACCCAAGCACTGGGTTATTGTCCATGAATTCGTGGAAGCCCTCGATGGAGTCTGGGCTTGCACGAGTTTCTTTGCGATCCACCTTAGGGCAGATGCATAGTAAATGGTCTCGAGTTTGGATCTCGGGGCCAAGGCACCAAACCCCAAGGTGGATTGAAAAGAAACTCGTGCCGACACGCTCCTTGACTTGTTACAACCACCATAAACAGTGGTAAACACTCCTGCTCAATGTTGGTAGCAACGTCGAGACTCCAATTTTTGTCCGATTTTCGATCGGATTTCACCATCACGAACGCTCTTGGTGTCTCCAGGCTTGCCCTGATTTGCTAAGAGATCCATCCATCCGATCTCTGTGGATGCCCCGGTCATTGTTTTTGACAATGGCTGCTTTTCGTCTCGTTCTCCTGGGCTTCGAGGATCCTGACTAGGTGAGTGTTGTCTATGAAAGAGTAGTCTAGGTCCCTCTGGGGGCTTAGAGTGGGTGTGGGATGCCTGCTTAAACGCTCGCCCAAGTCGACACACTCGTCTAGTTGGGGGAGGTCTGGCTTAGGGAGGAGGGACATTATCACTGGATTGCTGGTCATCTGTGAGGCTTCCAGCCTCCATGCTCTGTGAGTTTTTATTACTAGAGACATGCTATACTGACTACCTGCTGGAATACACCATCGTTAAAAGGGGCTGGGTGATGGTGCCCCCTAGTGGCTAGGCCTACACCTCAGTGGCGGCTTTTCACCACTATCCCTCTACCTCCGGTGCTCACTCCTCTGGGGTGTTATAACCCGGGTTCAATCTTCTCCCACCGGGCTACAGGATGTGTGGCCTGTTCCCCCCTCGGAGCGTTCGGAGGCAGTATCGGGTGGACCCGGAATAGAGATAAGGGACCACCCATTATCGATGGCACACTATGTATTTCGATTTCTACCATCATCTACGAGCATTAACTTCCTCTCAATGCCTAAATGGCAAACTAGAGACCAAACACCACGTTGGGGTCTACACAACCCCTCCCTGATTATGGGCGACATCTATGAAGATGACGTCCAAGACTACGACACCCGGTACGATCAAGACGATCCGGAGGTAGCTACTGCCCTAAGAGCAGTCAGAGATCTGTGGGCCGGAGAAGACCTCTCCAACTCTGACGATGACAATGACGAGGACTCTCTTGCTATGCAAGAGGCCCTCAATTACGCCGAGAGCAGCCCCAAACTAGCCTCGAGGCAAACGATCGACCGTGTGCTGGGGGCGCAGGACGTCCATGTCGCACATAAACGATGGACTCGCAGTCTCGAACGCAAGGACATGTATACACAGGAGCTCAGCATGGCCGAGCTCTTCTATCCGGAGGCATCCCCTGCCCCATTACTGCCTTTGCCCCCCATCCCTGAGTTGGTGGAGGACAAAGTGCCGCTATCTGTGAATGAGAGGTTGGAAATTGAAGCCACCTCTCATGCCATGCTACACCAACTGGACGCAATGACCATGTTCATTGGTACTGTCCGTACGTCCACCGTTCCCCCTGCAGAGAGGAACGCATGGCGCCAAATGGCCTGGGAGTTATTCATGACCACCTGGCAACTGTCTGAGACAATGTCGGCGGAACTAGCAGCCGTTCCGACACCTCTCGATCTCACGTCTCCGGCAGCCTTCCGGGCTTCCTATGTGGCGATGCACACTGCTCAATCAGAGCCTCAATCTGGGGAACCCTCGTCCCCAGCACGGCGCCATTGTCCTCGAGGTCCTCGTGGACAGCAGCACTGCAACTAGTACAGGGGCCTATCCCCCTCTACATTCATGGCCACCAAGTACCAACTGGTGGCCATTATCAGGATGGTGACATGGTGTCACCTCCCTATACCTTCCCCCCGCTGCGGGGGGGACGATATCATCAAGTGCATGCACTTGTTTGCATTTGCTCGAGGGGGGCTCCAGCCCCCCACTTGCAGTGGTTACGGTGAATAACCAGGTGAACAACCATCCGCCTCATTACTGTCACTCGTGCACAACACGGTGATGGTCCACCTCTTTCGCCTGGGGTGGTCAATCCTCGCTGGCTGGAAATACGCAGACGGTTATTCCTCCCGCAAGGGGGGATTTACGGTGAATTAACACTGCTGTGCCTGGTCTGGCTTTGGTCGGACATGTGGCTGGGGGACCATTTTGCTCCAGGGGGCGATCTAATGGCTAGCTTTGGGAGGGGGGGGCTCCCCCTCCGGATTATTGCCTTTCCTGGCTGAGAGGCCAATGTCTGTGGCACTGCCCGCCTAAAGTGCGAGGACCTGGGCAGGATATGGGTGAGGGGAAGCGTAGTTATAGTAGTACCCAAGTTTGTATCATGCTCCGCGGACTGCGATCAAGCCCCACGTTAGAAATTGTTGACCCAAAAAAAAAAAAAAAAAAAAAAAAAAAAAAAAAAAAGAAGAAACTTGTGCAAGCCCTGACTCTGTCGAAGGCTTCCACGAATTTATGGACAATAACCCAGTCCTCGGGTCGTGCAACTCACTTGCGTGGGATCCAGGATAGGCTGTGCATGCAGGATGTATGACCCTTATCTGGTTCTGGCTAGTGTTATCGGTATGTCGGAGTGGCCATAGGGCACCAGACGAGTCCGTTAACCCTCATAAAGGGGGCCCACCCATGTTCAGGAGCGACTGTCAGGGAGGGGGGACACGAAACTAGGTACCGGTTCGGGGAGGCGCCTGAGCGCTTTCAGATCCACTGTCGGTTACACGTTACGATGACTTCAGTCGAATACGCTTTCCTTTCCGAGCTGAGAGGCTCACGTCGGGGCAGCAGTTTCCCCTAAATCTTGCACTCATACCCGTAGGGATTCGGGGAACACGGCATTGTCAAGCTCAAGTTGTCGGTACACCACCACTGGCAAGTCCATTTACTCGATAAAGGGGGCCCCCTTAGTGGTCGTTGCAGCTATCCAGATGGTTGGTGTGAAGATCAGCAGGAGGAGGACTTGGGCTGGGCGTAGTGTACTCTGCTTGTATGTCTCTACCGCAGACTGCGATCGGGCGCTGCGTTATAAACTTTTGACCCAAAAAAAACAAAAAAAAAAAAAAGGAGATTGCCTCATACGATGGGAGGTTACGTTGACGAGTGCAGGACATCAGATCCCAGGGTCGTCTGTTCATCGTAGCCACTTCCTGGATACGGTCATCGAAGAAATCACACTTTGCATGTCGCATGACTTTCCTGTAATGCTTCCAGTCCTCCTCATCGCGGGTGGCTCTGTAAGCGTCTAGGGCACCACTGCATTCGTCTGTCCACCAGCCTTTGGACGACTTGCCGAGGCGAGATTCCTTGGCGTGGTTTTCCCATGCCTTGTTTAAAATCACTGATATCACCGAAATGACATCATCGATTTCTGCCGATGTATCTCCGTGCCAATCTAGCCACGGAGTTAAAGCGGAGGAGACAGCATCTTGGTATGATGCTTCCTCCTCGGATCCTTTGTTGATGGACCACTTGGTGACCGGAACCAAAGATCCCAGGCCAGGTAGCACTAACATCAGGGGAGCGTGGTCAGATGTCCCCCTGGCTTCAGGTACGATCTCGCAGTACAATACAAACCTAAGATCTGTAGGTACAAACATCAGGTCGATCACCGTGGGGTGAAGGCCCTGTGGTGGGGGGAAATGGGTAGGGCCCTCCACTACTGGTAGGGCTCTAGTCAGGCCTAATGCCGTAGCCGTTTCCACTAAGTGGTCAGCATGGATTGAATGTTCAGGCCCCTGGGGATCCCAGGAGGCGTGCCTCACATTAAAATCGCCACACATGAAGTGTAAGCGTGGGATCATCATGACGTTCTCAAATAAGAGCGTGATGGCTGAGTTAGCAAGTAGCATGACGTCCTCCCCTATTCCCAGGGAGGACAGAAGGATGTCACGATCGTCGATCAGATCTCGTCTGAGACCTGGTCTTAAATTAGCGATGCTGTTCGCAAAGTAGACAGCAACGCGTGGAGGGGAGTCAATTCCCGATGGGCGCACTAAGGTACCCCAGTTTGGGCTCATTGGTGCGCCTATAACTTCTTCCCCCTCCCTGTTGTGGGCAGAGGGGGCGTGTCTTATTAATCGCCAGGGAGGCTCTTGAATAAAAAGCAGGTCGTAGTCATCTATGAAATCCGCCAGTAACGAGTCCATGTAACCCCAATTTCAATTTACATTCTGACTAAATACGCGTAGCTGAGGGGTAGATCTAAGTCTGTCTCTCATTTACGTTCAGCCACCACGTCCTGCGGGATGGTAAGCAGGAGGGGAGTAAGAGTGACGTCTCGCACTCACCTCATCATAGCGAGCTTTGATCCAGTCACGGTCAAAGCGATGTCCCCAAAAATTGCACCGACGATCGTCAGATGCGTGGTTCTTCTGGCAGTTTATGCACCTAGCCGGGTGAGGACAGGCTGCCCCCTCTGGGGTAGCTGGGACAGGAGGGTTCACCTTAGCGTTACCCTTACAACACCCTGCAAGGGCACGATGGTGCTCCTTACGGTGCAGGCCTGCACAGATCGGACACTTGGTCTGTGGAGGTCTGCATGCTGGGGTGGGGTGGCCCCACTTCCAGCAACGTTGGCATAGGGGCAAGCCGGGGTTCACCCTGGCAGCCCTGACATATGCGACGTAGCGTCCAAATTGAATGCCCCGACCGATAAGAGCCTTTTTTTTTTTTTTTTTTTTTTGGGTCAACAATTTATAATGCGGGGCTCAATCGCAGTCCGCGGAGCAGGATACAAACTTGGGTACTACTGTAACTACGCTTCCCCTCACCCATATCCTACCCAGGTCCTCGTTTTAGCCACTTTAGGCAGGCAGTGCCACAGACGTTGGCCTCTCAGCCAGGAAAGGCAATAATCTGGAGGGGGAGCCCCCCTCCCGAAGCTAGCCATTAGATCGTCAGCTGGTGCAAAGCGGTCCCCCAGCCACATATCCAACTGAAGTCAGATCAGGCGCGGCTGTGTTAATTCACTGTAAATCCCCCCTTGCAAGAGGAATAACCGTCCGCATACTCCCAGCCAATGAGGATTGACCACCCCAGACGAATGAGGTGGACCATCACCATGTAATGCACATGTGACAGTAATGTGGTGGCTGGTTGTTCACCTGGTAATTCACCGGAACTGTCGTAGGCAGGGGGCCAAGGCCCCCCTCGAGCAAATGCGCTGCAAGCACATGCACTCAATAGCAGTTTCCCCCCCGCAGCGGGGAGAACGTAGAGGGCAGTGACATTTGTCACCAACCCGACAGCAGCCAGCAGACTGGCGGTGATGGGTGTGGAGCGGAATGCCCCACACGAGTAATGGCACAGCCATCTGTGATGATGACGGCACTGTACTGGGAACGAGGGTTCCCCAGATTGAAGCTCTACTAGAGCTGTTGGCATTGCCACACAGGAAGCTGGAACAGCTGCCGGAGGCGTAGGATCGTTGGAACGATCGTCTCTGGTTGTCCATTTGGGCATCAGGAGCAAGTTAGTACTGGTATATGATGCTAGTGATCGAAATACGCAGCATGTAGTGTAAGCGAGGGCCTCCTGCCTAGCAGGAGAGTCCTCGTAGTTGTCAGGGTCGGGGAGGTCCTCCCCAACCCACAGATCTCAAACTGCCTAGGGCAGCTGCTACCTCCAGTTCGTTCTGTGAGAACTGGGTGTCGTAGTCTTGGGCATCATCACCAATGATGTCACCCATAATCAAGGTGGGGTCGTGAAGGCCCCAGCGTGTGGTTTGGTCTCTGTTCAGCCGTTTGGGCATTGAGAGTGAGTTAGCACAGGTAAATGATGATAACAGTCAAAGTACGTAGTGTAAGATCAATAACAGATGGCCCCTTATCTCAGTTCCAGGTCCACCCGATACAGCCTCCAAACGCTCTGAGGGGGCAAACAGGCCGCACATCCTGTTGCCTGGTGGGAGAAGATTGAACCCGGGTCATAACACCCCAGAGGAGTGAGCACCGGAGGTGAGGAGTTGGTGGTGAAATGTGGCCACCAGAGCATCGACCTAGCTATCAGGGGGCACCGTCACCCGGCCCCTTTTAGCGACGGTGTATTCCAACAGGTAGTCAGTGTAGCTTGTCCCTAGTAGTAGTGACTCACATAGCATGGAGGTTGAAAGCCCCAGAGACGACCAGCAGTCCAGTAACAATGTCCCTCCCCCTGAGCCAGACCTCCCCCAACTAAACGAGTGCATCGACTTGGGCGAGCGTTGAAGCAGGCATCCCACACCCACTCTAAGCCCCCATAGGGACCTAGACTACTCATTTATAGACACCACTCACCTAGCCAGGATCCTCGAAGCACAGGGGAACGAGATGAATAGCAGCCATTGTCAAAAACAATGACCGGGGCATCCCCGGGGATCAGATGGATGGATCTCTTAGCAAATTAGGGCAGGCCTGGAGACGCCGACAGCGTTTGTGATGGTGAAATCCGATCGAAAATCGGACCAAAATTGGAGTCTCGACGTTGCTACCAACATCGAGCAGGAGTGTTTACCACTGTTTATGGTGGTTGTAACAAGTCAAGGAGCGTTGACCGATAAGAGCCTTGGCTCGTGCACCACTGACTGAGTCAGCAATGTTAAGATAGACGGTGCACGTATCCGACATCTTCGAATCACGTACTACCCGGGGAGGGACTTGTAGCACTGTGAGGTCCGATATTCTGGACTTTCCCAAGTGTGCAATGACGACATCAGGCGTTAAAGCCTTGTCGTTAGCGATAAATGGCACATCGACCAGCTTGAGGTACGATGTGGATGTGGGTAGCGCTGCGTCCAATTGCAGTGCGAAGGGGAATGCCTTGTGGGCAGCCTCCTTGAAACAGCGAAGGTCCTCCTCGGAGGCAACAACATCTGTAGCTACTGATAAATTACCACCGTGCATCAATGCAGACTGGGCCACCAGTTTGGAGTGGTGCAGTCCGAGAATGGTCCGGACATGGTCCAGGAAGTCAGCAGGGTTCGTCTCCACCCCAAGGGGGGGACGAACGTGAACCAGGACCTGTTGTCTCGATGGTCCATGTACAGTAGGTGAAGGCTTTGCCGCCTTCGGTTTAGAGGGGCCGACATGCTGCTGTATGTCAGCCAGCTTGTCGGTTGGAAGTTCAGGCAAGGCCTTGGCTAGACGCACAAGGCCATCCATGGATGTGTTAGGTGTTCGCCCCCCAGGGAAGCGAGCGACCTGAGCAAAGGTCCCCCTGCCCGAAGGCCTGGTTGACCAGTTCACGGGGGGAGGCAGACCTTGACCCCATGACGAAGAGACACCCCCTGCTGGGGGTTTAGGAAGAGGTTGAGCCCCTTTCGGGCCTCGAGTCCTCGAAGATTTGTGAGGGGGGGGGCGCTGCCCATCCCATCCCTCCAGATAGTCCGTCCTTGGGACATCGTTGGGATCGTTAGTTGCAGTGCCCGACCTAGGTTGTTTACTGCCCCCAACCATCCTATCTATTGCTCCCCGGAGCGTGGCACTTCCAGAGTTGCGATCGAGACTGGCCTCGGCAGCTGCTACCAGCACCGAGCCCAGTTGTTCTGCAATGAGCTGCCGTTCCTCAGCAGTCGGTCGTCTGGATCCCGTCCTGTTCAGAACAACTCGGAATCCTTCAGCATACTCTCCCAGGTCTTTGGCGAAGGTCTGGGGTCCGCTCCAGTCATCGCTAGCCATCTCCGTGTCCTGAATGACGTGGGAGGAGAGGTTATCAGCCACTTCGTCAGCCCACTGCAAAGCAGGTGTGGAAGGGGTAGCAGGAGGTGCAGGAGACACAGTAGCATCCCTGGAAGAAAGTGCTGGCACACTGAATCGTTGCGCTCGCAGAGTGATGATGCCCGCCCCATAGGGGGAGGGGGTTGGAGATCCTCTTTGGGTCCTGTGTGGGCCCACTGAGGGGGCATTCTGTGTGGATCTGCAGCTCGAAGAGAGCTGCAGGGAATCAATTGGGTTGTCGCCAGGAGTTCTGGGCGTACCGGATCTGGAAGGTCTCCCCTCGTCCATCGCCTCACCCGATCTCCCCCCTCTTCTAGAAAATGTTTCAGACATGCGTTGGTAAGATGCTAGTTATACCAGATCGCGGAGATCGAGGATGGATTGAGCTACAAAGGTTGAAAATAGTGTCGACAAAATTTTTTGTGGCTGTGCACATCGCAGTAAGAAGACAAGAAGCGACGTGCACTGTGTATCTTAACATCGCTGATTCAGTCAGCGGTGCAAAAGCCAAGGCTCTCATCGGTCATGGCATCCAATTTGGTTGCTATGTCGCTTATGTCAGAGTGGCCAGGGCAAACCCTGGCTTGCCACTTTGCCAACGATGCTGGAAGTGGGGACACCCCACCCCAGCATGCAGAGCTGCACAGACCAAATGTCTGGTCTGTGCAGGCCCACACTGCAAGGAGCACCATCGTGCCCTTGCTGGGTGCTGTAAGGGAAATGCCAAGGTGAACCCTCCCATCCCAGCTACCCCTGAAGGGGCAGCCTGGTCTCACCTGGCTAGGTGCATAAACTGCCGGAAGAACCACCCATCCAATGACCGTCGGTGCAATTTTTGGTGACATCGCTTTGACCGTGACTGGATCAAAGCGCGCTATGACGAGGTGAGTGTGAGAAGCAATTCTCGTTCCCCTCCTGCTTACCATCCCGCAGGACGCGGTGGCCGAACGTAAATGAGAGACAGACTTAGATCTACCCCTCAGCTACACGTATTTAGTCAAAATGTAAACAGAAACTGGGGTTACATGGACTCATTACTGGCAGATCTCGTAGATGACTACGACTTGCTATTCATTCAAGAGCCTCCTTGGCGCCTCTGAGGAGGACCTTCGATGTTTCAAGGAGGCTGCTCATCAGGCATTCCCCTTCACGTTGCAAGTGGACGCAGCGTTACCTACTTCCACATCGTACCTCAAACTGGTCGATGTGCCCTTCATTGCTAACGACAAGGCCCTAACGCCTGATGTCATCATTGCACACTTGGGAAAGTCTGGAATATCGGACCTCACAGTGCTACAAGTCCCCCCACGAGTTATACGTGATTCGAAGATGTTGGATATGTGTACCGTTTACCTCAACATCGCTGACTCAGTCAGTGGTGCACAAGCTAAGGCTCTCATCGGGCATGGCGTCCAGTTTGGTCGCTATGTCACTTATGTTAGGGTGGCCAGGGCGAACCCTGGCTTGCCTCTTTGCCAACGATGCTGGAAATGGGGTCACCCCACCCCAGCATGCAGAGCTCCACAGACCAAATGTCCGGTCTGTGCAGGCCCACACCGCAAGGAGCACCATCGTGCCCTTGCTGGGTGCTGTAAGGGAAACATCAAGGCGAACCCTCCCATCCCAGCTACCCCCGAAGGGGCAGCCTGGCCTCACCCAGCCAGGTGCATAAACTGCCGGAAGAACCACGCATCCGACGATCGTCGATGCAACTTTTGGCGACATCGCTTTGACCGTGACTAGATCAAAGCACGCTATGATGAGGTGAGTACGAGATGTAACTCTTGCTCCCCTCCTGCTTACCATCCCGCAGGACATGGTGGCCGAACATAAATGAGAGAAAGACTTAGATCTACCCCTCAGCTATGCATATTTAGTCAAAATGTAAACAGAAACTGGGGTTACATGGACTCATTACTGGCAGATTTCAACGCTCCTTGACTTGTTACAACCACCATAAACAGTGGTAAACACTCCTGCTCGATGTTGGTAGCAACGTCGAGACTCCAATTTTGGTCCGATTTTCGATCGGATTTCACCATCACGAACGCTCTCGGCGTCTCCAGGCCTGGCCTGATTTGCTAAGAGATCCATCCATCCGATCTCCAGGGATGTCTCGGTCATTGTCTCCAACAGTGACTGCTATCTGTCTTGTTCCCCTTGGCTTCAAGGATCCTGGCTAGGTGAGTGATGTCTATGAAAGAGTAGTCTGGGTCCCTATGGGGGCTTAGAGTGGGTGTGGGATGCCTGCTTCAATGCTCGCCCAAGTAGAAGCACTCGTTTAGCTGGGGGAGGTCTGGCTTAGGGGGAAGGACGTTCTTACTGGACTGCTGGTCGTCTTTGAGGCTCCCTGCCTCCAGGCTCTGTGAGTTTCTACTACTAGAGACATGCTACACTGACTACCCGTTGGAATACACCATCGCTAAAAGGGGCCGGGTGATGGTGCCCCCTGGCAGCTAGGCCTACACCTTGGTGGCCGCTTCTCACCACCATCCCTCTACCTCCAGTGCTCACTCTTATAGGGTGGTATGACCCGGGTTCAATCTTCTCCCACTAGGCAGCAGGATGTGTGGCTTGCTCGCCCCCTCGGAGCATTTGGAGGCTGTATCGGGTGGACCCGGAATGTAGATAAGGGACCAGCCGTTATCGATTCCACGCTGCGTATTTTGATTCTTACCATCATCTACTAGCACTAACACACACTCTCAATGCCCAAACGGCAAACCAGAGGCCAACCACCACATCGGGGTCTACGCGACCCCGCTTTGATCACAGGTGACATCTTTGATGATGGCATCCAAGACTACGACACCCGGTTCGTGCAAGACGAATTGGAGGTAGCAGCTGCTCTCAAGGCAGCTAGAGATCTATGGGCTGGGGAAGACCTCTCCAACCCTAACGATGATGACGACGATGACTCTCTTGCCATGCAAGAGGCTCTCATTTTTGCCGAGGGGGGGCCTAGGCTCTCCTTGAGGAAAACGATCGATTGTGTACGATGGGCACTTGGTGTCGATGTCGAACACAAGTGCTGGGCTCGTAGCCTCCCTAAGGAGGATATGTATTCACAGGAGCTCGGCATTGCTGAGCTCCTTTATCCGGAGGCACCCCCTGCCCCGCTACCACCTTGGCCCCCCATCCCCGAGCTGGTGGAGGATGAAGTGCTGCTATCTAGGGATCAGAGGCTGGAAATTGAAGCCACCTCTGATGCCATGTTGCATTTACTGGACATGATGATCTCCTTTGTAGGTACCATCCGAGTGTCCGCGGTTCCTCTCAACAACAGGAACTCTTGGCGTCAGATGGCATGGGAGCTCTTCACCACCACCTGGCGATTTTCAGGGAGCATGATGGAGTCGCTTCGCACAGCATCAGCTCCCCTTGACCTTACGTCTCCGGCAGCCTTCCAGGCTTCCTATGCGGCGATGCAGGCGGCTCAGTCTGCTCCACCAGTGGCAGAGCCTCCAACCGAGGAACCCTTGTCCCCGGAATGGCGTCGTCATCCTCGCGGGCCTCGCCCATGACCACGCTGAGCTTGAAGAAGGGGACCCCCCCTTCTCTTCACCGTCCACCAGGGCTGTTGTTGGGATGGTGACAATATGTCGCCGCCCTCTACCTTCCCCCCACTGCAGGGGGGATGATGTCATCGAGTGCATGCTCAGAGTAGGATATGCTTGAGGGGGGGCCTCGACCCCCCTACTTACAGTAGCTCCGGTGAATAACCAGCTATGGCAGTTCCGGTGAACAACCAGCTGCCTCGTCACTGTCACTTGTGCGTGGACACAGTGATGGTCCACCTCACTCACCTGGGGTGGTCAATCCTCGTTGTCTGGTGAAAGACGGTTACTCTTCCCGCAAGGGAGGACTTATGGTGAATTGACACTGCTTGCGCCTGATCTGACTTCGGTTGGATATGTGGCCGGGGGGACCGAGATAGCACCAGACGGCGAACTAATGGCTAGCCTTTGTGGGGGGGGCTCCCCCTCCAGATTATTGCCTTTCCTGGCTGAGAGGCCAACGTCTGTGGCACTGCCCGCCTAAAGTGGCTAAAACGAGGACCTGAGTAGGATATGGGCGAGGGGAAGCGTAGTTACAGTAGTACCCAAGTTTGTATCCTGCTCTGTGGACTGCGATCGAGCCCCGCGTTATAAATTGTTGACCCAAAAAAAAAAAAAAAGAATGCTCAGATCGACTACTATATCTGAAGCAGCATTGTAGGACCCATCAAGGGCAACCCAGAGGGAATCCAGATCGTTGCAAGGTTCTCCCCGATAGGAGATTGCCTCGTACGACGGGAGGTTGCGTTGACGAGTCCAGGACATCAGGTCCCAGGGTCGTCTATTCATCGTAGCCACTTCTTGGATACGGTCATCAAAGAAGTCACGCTTTGCCACTCGCATGACCTTCCTGTAGTGCTTCCAGTCCCCCTCGTCTTGGGAGGCTCTGTAGGCGTCTAGGGCACCACTGCATTCGTCTGTCCACGGGCCTTTAGATGACTTGCCGAGGTGAGATTCCTTGGCATGGTTTTCCCATGCCTTGTTTAAAATCATTGATATTGCCGTGACGACATCATCGATTTCTGCCGAAGTGTTTCCGTGCCAGCCAAGCCACAGAGTTAAAGTGGAGGAGACAGCATCTCAATATGACACTTCCTCCTCGGATCCTTTTTTGATGGACCACTTGGTGACCGGGACCAGTGATCCCGGGCCAGGTAGCACTAATGTCAGGGGGGTGTGGTCAGACGTTCCCCTGGCCTCAGGTACAATCTCACAGTACAATACGAATCTAAGATCTGTAGGTACGAACATCAGGTCGATCACCGTAGGGTGAAGGCCATGTTGAGGAGGGAAATGGGTAGGGCCCTCCACTACTGGTAGGGCTCTAGTCAGGCCTAGTGCCGTGGCCGTTTCCACTAAGTGGTCAGCATGGATCGAGTGTTCAGGCCCCTGGGGATCCCAGGAGGTGTGCCTCACGTTAAAATCGCCACACATGAAGTGTAATCGTGGGAGCGTCATGACGTTCTTGAAGAGGAGCATGATGGCTGAGTGTTGGCTATCCAAGTAGATATTAGCCATTAACATGACGTCCTCCCCTATTCCCAGTGAGAACAAGAGGACGTCACGATCGTCGATCAGATCTCGTCTGAGACCCAGTCTTAGATTAGCGATGCTGTTCGCAAAATAAACAGCCACGCATGGAGGGGAGTCAATTCCCGATGGGCACACTAAGGTACCCCAATTTGGGGTCATTGGTGCGCTGATAACTTCCTCCCCTTCCCTGTTGTGGGCAGAAGGGGCGTGTCTTATTAATCGCCAAGGAGGCTCTTGAATGAAAAGCAGATCATAGTCATCTACAAAATCTGCCAGTAGCGAGTCCATGTAACCCCAATGTCTGTTTACATTTTGACTAAATACGCGTAGCTGAGGGGTAGATCTAAGTCTGTCTCTCATTTATGTTCGGCCACCGCGTCCTGCGGGGTGGTAAGAAGGAGGGGAGTGAGAGTTACGTCTCGCACTCACCTCGTCATAGCGAGCTTTGATCCAATCACGGTCAAAGTGATGTCACCAAAAATTGCACCGACGGTCATTTTTTTTTTTTTTTTTTTTTTTTGTTGGGTCAACAATTTATAACGCGGGGCTCGATCGCAGTCCGCGGAGCAGGATACAAACTTGGGTACTACTATAACTACGCTTCCCCTCACCCATATCCTACCCAGGTCCTCGTTTTAGCCACTTTAGGCGGGCAGTGCCACAGACGTTGGCCTCTCAGCCAGGAAAGGCAATAATCTGGAGGGGGGGACCCCCTCCCGAAGCTAGCCATTAGATCGTCAGCTGGTGCGAAGCGGTCCCCCAGCCACATATCCAACCGAAGTCAGATCAGGCACAGTGGTGTCAATTCACCGTAAATCCCCCCTTGCGGGAGGAATAACCGTCCGCATACTCCCAGCCAACGAGGATTGACCACCCCGGACGAACGAGGTGGACCATCACCGTGTCATGCACAAGTAACAGTAATGTGGCAGCTGGTTGTTCACCTGGTTATTCACCGGAACTGCCGTAAGCAGGGGGCCAAAGCCCCCCTCAAGCAAATGCACTGCCAGCACATGCACTCAATAGCAATTTCCCCCCCGCAGCGGGGAGAACGTAAAGGGTAGCGACATTTGTCACCAACCCGACAGCAGCCAGCGGACTGGCGGTGATGGGTGTGGAGCGGAATGCCCCACACAAGTAGCAGCACGGCCATCTGTGATGATGACGGCACTGTACTGGGAACGAGGGTTCCCCAGATTGGAGCTCTGCTAGAGCTGTTGGCATCGCCACACAGGAAGCTGGAACAGCTGCCGGAGGCGTAGGATCATTGGAACGATCGTCTCTGGTTGTCCGCTTGGGCATCAGGAGCAAGTTAGTACTGGTATATGATGCTAGTGATCGAAATACGCAGCGTGCAGTGTAAGCGAGGGCCTCCTGCCTAGCAAGAGAGTCCACGTAGTCGTCAGGGTCGGGGAGATCCTCCCCAGCCCACAGATCTCAAACTGCCTAGGGCAGCTGCTACCTCCAGTTCGTTCTGTGAGAACTGGGTGTCGTAGTCTTGGGCATCATCACCAACGATGTCACCCGTAATCAAGGTGGGGTCGTGAAGGCCCCAGCATGTGGTTTGGTCTCTGTTCAGCCGTTTGGGCATTGAGAGTGAGTTAGCACAGGTAAATGACGATAACAGTCAAAATACGTAGCGTAAGGTCGATAACAGATGGCCCCTTATCTCAGTTCCAGGTCCACCCGATACAGCCTCCAAACGCTCTGAGGGGGCGAACAGGCCGCGCATCCTGTTGCCTGGTGGGAGAAGATTGAACCCGGGTCATAACACCCTAAAAGAGTGAGCACCAGAGGTAGAGAGTTGGTGGTGAGTAGCGGCCACCAGAGCGTTGACCTAGCTGTCAGGGGGCACCATCACCTGGCCCCTTTTAACGATGGTGTATTCCAACGGGTAGTCAGTGTAGCATGTCTCTAGTAATAGAAACTCACAGAGCATGGAGGCTGGGAGCCTCCCAGATGGCCAGCAGTCCAGTAAGAACGTCCTTCCCCCTAAGCCAGACCTCCCCCAGCTAAACAAGCGCTTCTACTTGGGCGAGCATTGAAGCAGGCATCCCACACCCGCTCTAAGCCCCCATAGGGACCCAGACTACTCTTTCATAGACATCACTCACCTAGCCAGGATCCTCGAAGCCAAGGGGAACAAGACAGATAGCAGTCACTGTTGGAAACAATGACCGAGACATCCCCGGAGATCGGATGGACGGATCTCTTAGCAAATCAGGGCAAGCCTGGAGACGCCGAGAGCGTTCGTGATGGTGAAATCCGATCGAAAATCGGACAAAAATTGAGGTGTCGACGTCGCGTGCAACATTGAGCAGAGGTGTTTACCACTATTTATGGTGGTTGTAACAAGTCAAGGAGCGAAGTGCACCGACGGTCATCGGATGGGTGGTTCTTCCGGCAGTTTATGCACCTAGCCAGGTGAGGACAGGCTGCCCCCTCAGGGGTGGCTGGGACGGGAGGGTTCGCTTTGGCGTTTCCCTTACAACATCCTGCAAGGGCACGGTGGTGCTCCTTGCGGTGTGGGCCTGCACAGACCGGACATTTGGTCTGTGGAGCTCTGCATGCCGGGGTGGGGTGACCCCATTTCCAGCATCGTTGGGAAAGAGGCAAGCCGGGGTTCACCCTGGCCGCCCTAACATAAGCGACATAGCAACCAAACTGGATGCCACGCCCAATGAGAGCCTTAGCTCGTGCACCACTGACTGAGTCAGCGATGTTGAGGTAAACGGTACACGTATCCAACATCTTCGAATCACGTATAACTCGTGGGGGGACTTGTAGCACTGTGAGGTCCGATATTCCGGACTTTCCCAAGTGTGCAATGATGACATCAGGCGTTAGGGCCTTGTCGTTAGCAATGAAGGGCACATCGACCAGTTTGAGGTACGATGTGGAAGTAGGTAACACTGCATCCACTTGCAACACGAAGGGGAATGCCTTATTGGCAGCCTCCTTGAAACATCAAAGGTCCTCCTCAGGGGCAACAACGTCTGTAGCTACTGATAGATTACCAGCATGCATTGATGAGGACTGGGCCACTAATTTAGAGTGGTGCAGGCCGAGAGTGGTCCGGACGTGGTCCAGGAAGTCAGCAGGATTCGTCTCCACCCCAAGGGGGGGATGAACGTGGACCAGGACCTGTCATCTCGACGGTCCGTGGACAGTAGGTGATGACTTTGCAGCCTTCGGTTTTTTTTTTTTTTTTTGGATCAAAAATTTATAACGCGACACCCGAACGCAGTCCGCGGTAGAGACATACAAACAGAGTACACTACGCCTAGCCCAAGTCCTCCTCCTGCTGATCTTCACACCAACCACCTGGATAGCTGCAATGACCACTAAGGGGGCCCCCTTTATCGAGTAAATGGACTTGCCAGTGGTGGCGTACCGACAACCCAGACTTGACGATGTCGTGTTCCCCGCATCTCTACGGGTATGAGTGCAAGATTTAGGGGATACTGCTGCCCCAACGTGAGCCTCTCAGCTCGGAAAGGAGAGTGTAGTCGACTGAGTCGCCGTAACGCATAACCGACAGTGGATCTGAAAGCGCTCAGGCACCTCCCTGAACTGGTACCTAGTTTCATGTCCCCCCTCCCTGACAGTCGCTCCTGAACACGGGTGGGCCCCCTTTATGAGGGTTAACGGACTCGTCTGGTGCCCTACGGCCACCCCGACATACCGATAACACTAGCCAGAACCAGACGAGGGTCATACGCCCTGCGCGCACACCCTATCCTGGATCCCACGCAAGCGGGGTGAACGATCCTAGTGCAGGATTATTGTCCATGAATTCTTGGAAGCCTTCGACGGTGTCAGGGCTCGCACGAGTTTCCTTACGGTCCACCGTGTGACAGACACGTAATATATGGTCTCGAGTTTGGATCTCGGGGCCAAGGCACCAGCACTGGTATTCCCCATCGAGGGATAGACATTGGCGATACTCCCCTATAGGAGCATGGCCAGTGATCATACGAGTTGAACGGGAAGTCAACGTGGTGTTGTTTCCCATTACTTTCAGCCACCCACCTTTGTGAGTCGAGGGTAATACCGGTTTTCCACCTACTCCTTTGAGTTGGTAGAAGTGCCGACCATGATATGCCGGATCCGAGAACTGGGTGTGCCAATCCTTACAAACAGCCTTTTCGACCTGGTTTTTAAGGTAGTCTAAAGACGTCCATGGGTGTCTGCCCACGGAGATCTTGGTAGATGTAGCTACATCATGAGCCATCTTGTGTACATTCCACTTTTTTTTTTTTTTTTGGATCAGAATTTATAATGCGGGGCTCGAACGCAGTCCGCTGAGCAAGGTACAAACTTGGGTACTACTCTATCTACGCGTTCCCCTCGCCCATCTCCCACTCAGGTCCCCGTTTTAGCCACCTTTAGGCGGGCAGTTCCACAGACGTTGGCCTCTCAGCCAGGAAAGGCAATAATCTGGAGGGGGCGCCCCCCCTCCCGAAGTTAGCCATTAGATCGCCCCCTGGAGCAAACGGTCCCCCAGCCACATGTCCGACCGAGGCCAGACCAGGCGCAGCAGTGTTAATTCACCGTAAATCCCCCCTTGCGGGAGGAATAACCGTCTGCGTTTTTCCAGCCAACGAGGATTGACCACCCCAGACGAATGAGGTGGACCATCACCGTGTTGTGCACGAGTGACAGTAACAAGGCGGGTGGTTGTTCACCTGGTTATTCACCGTGACCGCCGTAAGTAGGGGGCCGAGACCCCCCTCGAGCAAATGCACCTATGTGCACGCACTCGATGACATCGTCCCCCCCGCAGTGGGGGGACGGTATAGGGAAGCGACACCATGTCACCATCCCGATAGTGGCCACCAGTTACTTGGTGGCCGTGAACGTAGAGGGGGATAGCCCCCTGTACTAGTTGCGGCGCTGCTGTCCACGAGGACCTCGAGGACGACGGCGCCATGCTGGGGACGAGGGTTCCCCAGATTGAGTCTCTGGTTGAGCGGTGTGCACCGCCACATAGGAAGCCCGGAAGGCTGCCGGAGACGTGAGGTCGAGAGGTGTCGGAACGGCTGCTAGTTCCACCGACATCGTCTCAGACAGTCGCCAGGTGGTCGTGAATAACTCCCAGGCCATTTGGCGCCATGCGTTCCTCTCTGCAGGGGGAACGGCGGATGTACGGACGGTACCAATGAACATGGTCATCGCGTCGAGTTGGTGTAGCATGGCATGAGAGGTGGCTTCGATTTCCAGCCTCTCATTCACAGATAACGGTGCTTCGTCCTCCACCAGCTCAGGGATGGGGGGCAAAGGCAGTAAAGGGGCAGGGGATGCCTCCGGATAGAAGAGCTCAGCAATGCCGAGCTCCTGAGTGTACATGTCCTCACGTTCGAGACTGCGAGTCCATCGTTTATGTGCGACATGGACATCCTGCGCCCACAGCACACGGTCGATCGTTTGCCTCGAGGCCAGCTTGGGGCTGCTCTCGGCGTAATTGAGGGCCTCTTGCATAGCAAGAGAGTCCTCGTCATCCTCAGGGTCGGAGAGGTCCTCTCCAGCCCATAGATCTCTAACTGCCCGTAGGGCAGTAGCTACACCCGGATCGTCATGATCGTACCGGGTGTCGTAGTCTTGGATGCCATCGTCATAGATGTCGCCCGTAATCAGGGAGGGGTCGTGTAGACCCCAACGTGGTGTATGGTCTCTAGTTCGCCGTTTAGGCATTGAGAGGAAGTTAGTGCTTGTAGATGATGGTAAGAATCAAAATACGTAGCGTGCCATCGATAACGGGTGATCCCATATCTCTATTCCGGGTCCACCCGATACTGCCTCCGAACGCTCCGAGGGGGGAACAGGCCGCACATCCTGTAGCCCGGTGGGAGAAGATTGAACCCGGGTCATAACACCCCAGAGGAGTGAGCACCGGAGGTAGAGGGATAGTGGTGAGAAGCGGCCACCGAGGTGTAAGCCTAGCCGCTAGGGGGCACCATCGCCCGGCCCCTTTTAACGATGGTGTATTCCAGAGGGTAGTCAGTGTAGCATGTCTCTAGTAATAGAAACTCACAGAGCATGGAGGCTAGAAGCCTCCCAGACAACTAGCAATCCAGTGATAACGTCCCTTCTCCCTAAGCCAGACCTCCCCCAACTAAACGAGTGTGTCGACTTGGGCGAGCGTTGAAGCAGGCATCCCACACCCACTCTAAGCCCCCAGAGGGACCCAGACTACTCTTTCATAAACAACACTCACCTAGTCAGGATCCTCGAAGCCCAGGAGAACGAGACAGATAGCGGCCATTGTCAAAAACAATGACTGGGGCATCCACGGAGATCGGATGGACGGATCTCTTAGCAAATCAGGGTAGGCCTGGAGACGCCGAGAGCGTTCGTGATGGCGAAATCCGATCGAAAATCGGATGAAAATTGGAGTGTCGACGTCGCTTGCAACGTTGAGCAGAGGTGTTTACCACTATTTATGGTGGTTGTAACAAGTCAAGGAGCGTTGTGTGTACGTTCCACTCAAACTTCGAGGGGACATGCCAGAATGTAACGTGTCTCTCCTCGTCCCCAGCTAGCCAGGGGCAAAGAGAGCGACAAGTGTCCAGGGCAAAGATTTGCCCAGAGCGTGGTTTTGGATCGATTAGGGACTTGATGCCCGTAGTAGAATCCGAGAAAATCACCAGTTTTTTGCACCCTCTGCTGCAAGCAGCCGAGACGCCTAGTTGGAGAGCAAAGAGTTCGACTTCCGGGGGGGTTCTCCTCCCAGAGGCTGAGACAATGTGATCCACCTGTTCTCCTTGTCCGAAGACAAGAGCGCAGGCGACGGCTTGGAATTTAGCATCTGTGGGCACCAAAGCGTCCACTGCGACGACGAGAGTGTCGTCCTCTACCTGGGCAGAGGCCCAGGCCTTGTCGAGGTCACTCTTGTAAGAATTCCTCGCTCCATCCTCCTTGGAGGTGAGGCGATGAGAAGAAAAGCGAGTGGGGAATAAATCCTTCACTCTGTTCCCGGGTGTGCTTTCTTCCCCAAAGGGGTCGAACTCATCATCTGGTACAAGGGCCAAAGCTGCAGCCGACGCGACAGATGGGCCCTGTAAGGTGAATGTGTCGAGCACGTCCCCTCCCCAGAGCCCTAGCTCATGAGAGTGAGTAGTGCCGATGTGATTAGGCCCTAAGATCACTCTTAGGGGGTGTGATGGAGCCAATAGGGGGGTTCTGAATACCCCTCTGTCGACTAGACGATGCAGTAACAGCTGCATGGGCAGCAGTCCTGCGATACTTTCCAGACCTCCGATAGGGGTGGTTCTGAATGCACCGAGGATCCAACGCGCAGCAATGGACTGCACTTGAGCCAACGCTTTGATGACACCTTTGATGCGAGCGCCTTTGAAATGCCAAAGTCTGAGTCCGTATGTCATGATAGGTACAACACACGAGCGGTACAAAAGGCATTTCTACATAGGGGATAGCCCTCTGACAGAATTGCTGAGGATTCCCATCGCCCTTGCAGTGGTAAGGGTTTTGGTGGAGTAGAACCGCATATGCTCCTTAAAGGAGAGTTTGTGATCAAAGAAACACCCGAGGTACCTCCAGGTAACCTTGGGCTTGAGGGGGGTATTGCCCATGTAGGGAGCAAAGCCGAGGTCAATGGGTAAGGGAGTGAAGCTCCTTGCCCTTGAGAAGTGGAATATTTCGGACTTGTCATGTTCAAGGACAAGTCCGAGGGAGGTGAATGCCTGGAAGATCCAGCCATACCCTTTTTTGAGAAGGGGGAGGTTATCCTCCAACTATGGAGAGCGGGCGATGAGGGTACCATCGTCCACGTAGGACATGAGATCGACATCCCTGCCGATTTCGCTTCATCTGAAGAGTTTCATAATGGGCGTCAAATATAACGCCGATAAGACAGGGGACAAGGCAGATCCTTGTCCCACTCCCACATCGGCTGCAAAAGAGCCAGATGAGAAAGTGTTCCATTTGTAGGTCGTCTTGTGACCGACCAGATATGAACGGAAGAAATTCACTACTTGCACAGGGAATGCCAACCGAGAGATGATCTCCAATAGAACTTGGTGGTTCAAGGAGGGGAAGAATTGAGCGATGTCGAAGGCGACAACGCTCGTTTTGAGTCCTTTGGCCCACCCTGCTCTGATCAGGTGGGTAAGGTAGATTCCTGCATCCTCAGTGGAACGCTGGGCGACACCCCTGAACTGGTTCTGCTCGAAGGCCTCGTGTGCAACTCCATCGAACTGCAGCCATCTAGACAGCATTTTTTCGACTAATTTGCCCAGAGTGTTCAGTAGCACGATGGGCCTGAACGACTTTGGGGTGGAGTAGTTAGGCTTCCCTGGTTTCGGGATGATAACCGACAGGGACTCCTTTTTTTTTTTTTTTTTTTTTTTTTTAGATCAAGAGTTTATAACGCGGCGCCCGATCGCAGTCCGCGGTAGAGACATACAAACAAAGTACACTACGCCCAGCCCAAGTCCTCCTCCTGCTGATCTTCGCACCAACCACCTGGATAGCTGCAACGACCACTAAGGGGGCCCCCTTTATCGAGTAAACGGACTTGCCAGTGGTGGCGTACCGACAACCCGAGCTTGACGATGTCGTGTCTTCGAATCCCTACGGGTATGTGTGCAAGATTTAGGGGAAACTGCCGCCCCGACGTGAGCCTCTCAGCTCGGAAAGGAAAGCGTAGTCGACTGGAGTCGTCGCAACGCGTAACCGACAGCGGATCTGAAAGCGCTCAGGCGCCTCCCCGAACCGGTACCTAGTTTTGCGTCCCCCCTCCCTGACAGTCGCTCCTGAACACGGGTGGGCCCCCTTTATGAGGGTTAACGGACTCGTCTGGTCCCCTACGGCCACCCCGACATACCGATAACACTAGCTAGAACCAGACGGGGGTCATACGCCCTGCGCGCACAACCTATCCTGGATCCCACGCAAGTGAGTTGAACGACCCAAGGGCTGGGTTATTGTCCATGAATTCGTGAAAGCCCTCGACGGAGTCGGGGCTTGCACGAGTTTCTTTGCGATCCACCTTGGGGCAGACGCGTAGTAAGTGGTCTCGAGTTTGTATCTCAGAACCAAGGCACCAACACTGGTATTCCCCGTCAAGGGATAAACGTTGACGATACTCCCCTATAGGAGCATGGCCAGTGATCATACGAGTCGAACGGGAAGTCAACGTAGTGTTGTTTCCCATTACTTTCAACCAAGGCCCACCTTTGTGGGTCGAGGGTAATACTGGTTTCCCACCGACTCCTTTGAGTTGATAGAAGTGCCGACCACGGTACGCAGGATCTGAGAACCGGGTATGCCAATCCTTGCAAACGGCCTTTTCGACCTGGTTTTTAAGGTAGTCTAGAGACGTCCGCGGGTGTCTGCCCACAGAGATCTTGGTAGATGTAGCCACATCGTGAGCCATCTTGTGCACGTTCCACTCGAACTTCGAGGGGACATGCCAGAATGTTACGTTCCTCTCCTCATCTCCAGCTAGCCAGGGACGAAGGGAGCGACAGGCGTCCAGGGCAAAGATTTGCCCAGAACGTGGTTTTGGATCGATTAGGGACTCGATGCCCATAGTAGAATCCGAGAAGATCACCAACTTTTTGCATCCCCTGCTGCACGCAGCGGATACGCCGAGTTGGAGAGCGAAGAGTTCGACCTCCGGGGGGGTTCTCCTGCCAGAGGCTGAGACAACGCGATCGACCTGCTCTCCCTGTCCGAAGACAAGAGCGCAGGCGACTGCTTGAAATTTAGCATCAGTGGGCACCGAGGCGTCCACTGCAATGACGAGAGTGTCATCCTCTACCTGGGCAGCAGCCCAGGCTTTGTCGAGGTCACCCCTGTAAGAATTCCTCGCTCCATCCTCCGTAGAGGTGAGGCGGTGAGAGGAGAAGCGAGTGGGGAATAAGTCCTTCACTCTGTTTCCAGGTGTGTTTTCTTCCCCAAAGGGGTTGAATTCATCGCCTGGTACGAGGGCCAGAGCTGCTGCCGAGGCGACAGATGGGCCTTGCAGGTTAAGTGTGTCGAGCACGTTCCCTCCCCAGAGACCTAGCTCATGAGAGTGGGTGGTGCCGACGTGATTGGGCCCTAAGATCGCTCGTAGGGGGTGTGATGGGGCCAATAGGGGGGTTCTGAATACCCCTCTATCGACTAGTTGACGCAGTAACAGCTGCATAGGCAACAGTCCTGCGATGCTCTCCAAACCACCAATGGGGGTGGTACGGAATGCACCAAGGATCCAGCGAGCAGCGATGGACTGCACCTGGGCCAATGTTTTGATGACACCCTTGACGCGAGCGCCTTTGAAGTGCCAGAGTCTCAGTCCGTATATCATGATAGGCACAACACACGAGCGGTACAAGAGGCGTTTCTGCATGGGGGTTAGCCCTCTGACAGAATTGCCGAGCATTCCCATCGCCCTTGCGGTAGTAAGGGCCTTGGTGGAGTAGAATCGCGTATGCTCCTTGAAGGAGAGTTTGCGATCAAAAAAGAAGCCGAGGTACCTCCAGGTAACCTTGGGCTTGAGAGGGGTATTGCCCGTATAGGGGGCAAATCCAAGATCGATGGGTAGGGGAGTGAACCTCCTCGCCCTTGAGAAATGAAATATTTCAGACTTGTCGTGTTCTAGGACAAGTCCGAGGGAGGTGAATGCCTGGAAGATCCAGCCATACGCTTTTTTAAGAAGGGGGAGATTATCCTCCAACTGTGGGGAGCGGGCGATGAGGGTACCATCGTCCACATAGGACATGAGGTCGACATCTCTGCCGACTTCGCTTCTCCTGAAGAGTTTCATGATAGGCGTCAAATATAGCGCCGACAAGACTGGGGACAGGGCAGAGCCCTGTCCTACTCCCACGTCGGCTGCAAAGGAGCCAGACGAGAAAGCGTTCCACTTATAGGTCGTCTTGCGACCGACCAAGTATGAGCGGAAGAAATTCACTACTTGCGCAGGGAATCCCGACCGAGAGATGATCTCCAATAGAACCTGATGGTTCAGAGAGGGGAAGAATTGAGCGATGTCGAAAGCAACAACGCTCGTTTTAAGCCCTTTGGCCCATCCAGCTCTGACTAGGTGAGTAAGGTAGATACCTGCATCCTCTGTGGAACGCTGGGCGATGCCTCCGAACTGGTTCTGCTCGAATGCCTCGTGTGCGACACCGTCGAACTGAAGTCGCCTGGACAACATCTTTTCGACTAGTTTGCCCAAAGTGTTCAGGAGCACGATGGGCCTGAACGACTTAGGGGTGGAGTAGTTAGGTTTCCCTGGCTTCGGGATGATGACCGACAGGGATTCCTTAAAATGAGCTGGCCAATGACCCGCAGTGATGCATGCCTCAGCGATGCGGGTGATGAGCCCTGCCACCTCTGGGTTGCTGCACCAGTGTTTGAGGTGCGACCATGTAACATGATCGGGACCTGGAGCGGAACGGGAAGAACACGCGTTTAACGCTTCTTTCATTTCCGTAACGGAGAACGGGATCCAGGCCCTTTCAGGCACCGGATCGAGTTCATCAAGGATGCTCAGATCGACTACTCGATCTGAGGCCGCATTGTAGGACCCATCAAGGGCAGCCCACAGAGAATCCAAATCGTTACAAGGTTCTCCCCGATAGGAGATCGCCTCGTACGATGGGAGGTTGCGTTGACGAGTCCAGGCCATCAGGTCCCAAGGTCGTCTGTTCGTCGTAGCCACTTCCTGGATACGGTCATCGAAAAAATCACGCTTCGCATGTCGCATGACTTTTCTATAAAGCTTCCAGTCCCCCTCATCGCGAGAGGCTCTGTAAGCGTCCAGGGCGCCGCTGCATTCGTCGGTCCACCAACCTTTGGACGACTTGCCGAGGCGGGATTCCTTGGCATGGTCATCCCACGCCTTGTTTAAAATCGTTGATATCGCCGAGACGACATCATCGATTTCTGCCGAAGTATCTCCGTGCCAATCTAGCCACGGAGTTAAAGTGGAGGAGACGGCATCTCGATACGATGCTTCCTCCTCGGATCCTTTTCTGATGGACCACTTGGTAACCGGAACCAAAGATCCCGGACCAGGTAGAACTAACGTCAGGGGAGCGTGATCGGACGTTCCCCTGGCTTCAGGTACAATCTCGCAGTACAATACAAATCTAAGATCTGTAGGTACGAACATCAGGTCGATCACCGTGGGGTGAAGGCCCTGTTGTGGGGGGAAGTGGGTAGGGCCCTCCACCACTGGTAGAGCTCTAGTCAGGCCCAAAGCCGTGGCCGTTTCCACTAAGTGGTCAGCATGGATAGAGTGTTCAGGCCCCTGGGGGTCCCAGGAGGCGTGTCTCACGTTAAAATCGCCACACATAAAGTGTAGGCGTGGGATCATCATGACGCTCTCGAACAGGAGCGTAATGGCTGAGTGTTGGCTATCCGAGTAGACGTTAGCGAGTAACATGACGTCTTCCCCTATCCCAAGTGAGAAGAGGAGGACGTCCCGATCGTCGATCAGGTCTCGTCTGAGGCCGGGTCTTAGATTAGCGATGCTGTTCGCGAAGTAGACAGCGACGCGTGGAGGGGAATCAATACCCGAGGGGCGCACTAACGTTCCCCAGTTTGGGCTCATCGGTGCACCTATAACTTCCTCCCCTTCCCTGCTGTGAGCAGACGGGGCGTGTCTTATCAGTCGCCAAGGCGGCTCTTGGATAAAAAGCAAATCATAATCGTCTACGAAATCTGCCAGTATCGAGTCCATGTACCCCCAATTTCGGTTTACATTTTGACTAAATATACGTAACTGTGGGGTAGATCTAAGTCTGTCCCTCATTTACGTTCGGCCACCGCGTCCTGCGGGATGGTAAGTAGGAGGAGAGCGAGAGTTACGCCTCGCACTCACCTCGTCATAGCGAGCCTTGATCCAGTCGCGATCAAAGCGATGTCACCAAAAATTGCATCGATGATCGTCGGATGCATGGTTCTTCCGGCAGTTTAAGCACCTAGCCGGGTGAGGACATGCTGCCCCCTCTGGGGTAGCTGGGATGGGAGGGTTCGCCTTGGCGTTCCCCTTACAGCACCCCGCTAGGGCACGATGGTGCTCCTTGCGGTGTGGGCCTGCACAGATCGGACACTTTGACTGTGGAGCTCTGCATGCTGGGGTGGGGTGGCCCCACTTCCAGCATCGTTGGCATAGCGGGAGACCAGGGTTTGCCCTGGCTGCCCTAACGTAGGCGACATAGCGTCCGAATTGGACACCACGTCCGATAAGAGCTTTCGCTCGTGCGCCGCTGACCGAGTCAGCGACGTTGAGGTAAACGGTGCACGTGTCCGACATTCTCGAATCACGGACTACTCGTGGGGGGACTTGCAGAACGGTGAGGTCAGATATGCCTGACTTCCCCAGGTGTGCTATGACGACATCTGGCGTAATCGCCTTGTCGTTTGCGATGTAGGGCACGTCTACCAGCTTGAGGTATGACGTGGACGTCGGTAGCGCTGCATCGATTTGGAGCGCGTAGGGGAAGGCTTTGTGGGCCGCCTCCTTGAAACATTGTAGGTCCTCATCCGAGGCCACTACGTCAGTTGACACCGAAAGGTTTCCGGCGTGCATGGTGGCAGACTGCGCCACTAGCTTAGAGTGGTGTAGTCCTAAAGTCGTCCGGACGTGGTCCAGGAAGTCAGCAGGGTTCGTTCCCTCCTCAAGGGGGGGTCGAACGTGAACGAGGACCTGTCTTCGAGACGGTCCGTGGACGGTGGGCGAGGGCTTTGCAGCCTTGGGCCTGGATGGGCCGACGTGCTGCTGGATGTCAGCCAGCTTGTCGGTTGGAAGCTCAGGGAAGGCCTTGGCAAGTCGCACAAGGCCATCCATGGATGTGTTAGGTGCTCGCCCCCCAGGGAAACGAGCGACCTGAGCGAATGTCCCCTTGCCCGAAGGCTTGGTCGACATATTCACGGGGGGAGGAGGTCCTCTGCCCCATGACGAAGAAGTGCCCCCTGTTGGGGGTTTAGGAAGAGGTCGAGCCCCTCTTGGGCCTCGTGTCCTCGCAGATTTGTGAGGAGGGGGGCGTGGCCCATCCCATCCCTCCAGGTGATCCGTCCTTGGGACGTCGTTGGGGTCGGTAGTCGCAGGTCGTTTGCCTGCACTGCCAGCCCTGTCGATAGCTCTTCGTAGGGTCGTGTTCCCCGAGTCGCGATGAAATCCAACCGTGGTCGCTGCATACAGCACCGCCCCCAGTTGTTCTGCAATTTCCTGCCGCTGTTCAGCAGTGGGTCGTAGGGCTCCAGTCCTGTTGAGGACAGTTATGAATCCCTGAGCGTATTCCCTGAGGTCGTGGGCGAAGGTGGTCGGACCGGCCCAATCGTCGTCCGCATCGCTTGCCATCACCGTGTCTAGGATCACGGGCTCGGAGTTGGGTGTCGTAGCTTCGTCCCCCCACCTAGAGGCAGGAGTGGAAGGTGTGGTAGGAGGTGCAGGGGACGCTGTGGCCCTCCTGGGAGATAATGTCGGCACGCTGAATCGCTGTGCGCGAGGTGTGATCGTTCCGGCCCCATACGGGGAGGGAGTTGGAGAGTTCCTTTGGGACCGATGAGGGCCCACGGAAGGTGCTATCTGTGAGGATCTGCGGCCCCCAGAGGGCCGCAGCGAGTCAATGGGATCGTCGCCAGGAGTTCTGGGCGTACCGGCTCTGGAAAGGCTCCCCTCGTCCATCGCTTCGCCCGATCTCCCCCTTATTCTAGATACTGAATCAGACATGCGCTGGTAAGACGCTGTATAGACCGGATCGCTTGGATCGTAGACGGATTGAGCTACAGAGAGTGAAAACGGTGTCGACGAAAATTTCGGTGGCTGTGCACGTCGCGGTAACAAGTCAAGAAGCGATGACAGGGACTCCTTAAAGTGAGCCGGCCAATGGCCAGCAGTGATGCACGCCTCAGCAATGCGGGTGATGAGCCCTGCCACTTCTGGGTTGCTACACCAGTGTTTTAGGTGCGACCATGTAACATGATCGGGACCTGGAGCGGAGCGGAAAGAACACACATTTAGCGCTTCTTTCATTTCCATGATGGAGAACAGGATCCAGGCCCTTTCAGGCACCGGATTGAGTTCATCAAGAATGCTCAGATCGACTACTCGATCTGAAGCAGCGTTATAGGACCCATCAAGGGCTGCCCAAAGGGAATCCAGATCGTTGCAAGGTTCTCCCCGATAGGAGATAGCCTCGTACAATGGGAGGTTGCGTTGACGAGTCCAGGACATCAGGTCCCAGGGTCGTCTATTCATCGTAGCCACTTCTTGGATACGGTCATTGAAGAAGTCACACTTTGCGTCTCGCATGACTTTCCTGTAATGCTTCCAGTCCTCCTCGTCACAGGAAGCTCTGTAAGCATCTAGGGCACCACTGCACTTGTCTGTCCACCACCCTTTGGACGACTTGCCAAGGCGAGATTCCTTGGCATGGTCTTCCCATGCCTTGTTTAAAATCGTTGATATCGCCAAGACGACATCATCGATTTCTGCCAAAGTATCTCTGTGCCAATCTAGCCACGGAGTTAAAGCGAAGGAGACAGCATCCCGGTATGATGCTTCCTCCTCGGATCCTTTTTTGATGGACCACTTGGTAACTGGAACCAGAGATCCCGGGCCAGGTAGCACTAACGTCAGAGGGGCGTGGTCAGACGTCCCCCTGGCTTCAGGTACAATCTCACAGTACAGTACAAATCTAAGATTCGTAGGTACAAACATCAGGTCGATCACCATGGGGTGAAGGCCCTGTTGAGGGGGGAAATGGGTAGGGCCCTCCACTACTGGTAGGGCTCTAGTCAGGCCTAATGCCGTAGCTGTTTCCACTAAGTGGTCAGCATGGATCGAGTGCTCAGGCCCCTGGGGATCCCAGGAGGCGTGCCTCACATTGAAATCACCACACATGAAGTGCAAGCATGGAATCATTTTTTTTTTTTTTTGGGTCAAAAATTTATAACGCGGCGCCCGATCGCAGTCCGCGGCAGAGACATACAAACGAAGTACACTACGCCCAGCCCAAGTCCTCCTCCTGCTGATCTTCGCACCAACCACCTGGATAGCTGCAACGACCACTAAGGGGGCCCCCTTTATCGAGTAAACGGACTTGCCAGTGGTGGCGTACCGACAACTCGAGCTTGACGATGTCGTGTCCTCGAATCCCTACGGGTATGAGTGCAAGATTTAGGGGAAACTGCCGCCCCGACGTGAGCCTCTCAGCTCGGAAAGGAGAGCGTAGTCGACTGATGTCGTCGCAACGCATAACCGACAGAGGATCTGGAAGCGCTCAGGCGCCTCCCCGAACCGGTATCTAGTTTCGTGTCCCCCCTCCCTGACAGTCGCTCCTGAACACGGGTGGGCCCCCTTTATGAGGGTTAACGGACTCGTCTGGTGCCCAACGGCCACCCCGACATACCGATAACACTAGCTAGAACCAGACGGGGGTCATACGCCCTGCGCGCACAACCTATCCTGGATCCCACACAAGTGAGTTGAACGATCCTAACGCAGGATTGTTGTCCATGAATTCGTGGAAGCCTTCGACGGAGTCGGGGCTTGCACGAGTCTCTTTGCGCTCTACCTTGGGGCAGACGCGTAGCAGATGATCCCGAGTTTGTATGTCAGGACCAAGGCACCAGCATTGGTATTCCCCGTCAAGGGATAAGCGTTGGCGATACTCCCCTATGGGAGCATGGCCAGTGATCATACGAGTCGAACGGGAAGTCAACGTAGTGTTGTTCCCCATAACTTTCAGCCAAGGCCCACCTTTGTGAGTCGAGGGTAATACTGGTTTTCCGCCAACTCCTTTGAGTTGGTAGAAGTGTCGTCCGCGGTATGCAGGATCTGCAAACCGAGTGTGCCAATCCTTACAAACGGCCTTTTCGACCTGGTTTTTAAGGTAGTCTAAAGACGTCCGCGGGTGTCTGCCCACGGAGATCTTGGTAGATGTAGCTACATCATGAGCCATCTTGTGAACGTTCCACTCGAACTTCGAGGGGACATGCCAGAATGTTACGTTTCTCTCCTCGTCTCCGGCTAGCCAGGGACGAAGTGAGCGACAGGCGTCCAGAGCAAAGCCTTGCTCCGAGCGTGGTCTAGGATCAACTAGGGACTCAGTGCCCGTAGTAGAATCCGAGAAGATCACCAACTTTTTGCATCCTCTGCTGCACGCAGCCGAGACGCCCAGTTGGAGAGCAAAGAGTTCGACTTCTGGGGGGGTTCTCCTCCCGGAAGCTGAGACAACGCGATCGACCTGTACTCCCTGTCCGAAGACAAGAGCACAGGCGACGGCCTGAAATTTAGCATCGGTGGGCACTGAGGCGTCCACTGCAACGACAAGAGTGTCGTCCTCGACCAGGGCAGCAGCCCAGGCCTTATCAAGGTCACTCTTGTAAGAGTTCCTCGCTCCATCCTCCTTAGAGGTGAGGCGATGAGAGGAGAAGCGAGTGGGGAACAAGTCCTTCACTCTGTTTCCAGGTGTGTTTTCCTCCCCAAAGGGGTCGAACTCATCGCCTGGTACAAGGGCCAAAGCTGCGGCTGAGGCAACAGATGGACCTTGCAGGTTGAGTGTGTCGAGCACGTTCCCTCCCCAGAGTCCTAGCTCATGAGAGTGGGTAGTGCCGACGTGATTAGGCCCTAAGATAGCTCTCAGGGGGTGTGAAGGAGCCAATAGAGGGGTTCTGAATACCCCTCTGTCGACCAGACGACGCAGTAACAGCTGCATGGGCAGCAGTCCTGCGATACTTTCCAGACCACCAATAGGGGTGGTTCTGAATGCACCGAGGATCCAACGTGCAGCAATGGACTGCACTTGGGCCAACGTTTTAATGACACCTTTGATGCGAGCGCCTTTGAAGTGCCATAGTCTGAGTCCGTATGTCATGATAGGTACGACACATGAACGGTAAAGGAGGCGTTTCTGCATAGGGGTTAACCCCCTGACAGAATTGCCGAGCATTCCCATCGCCCTTGCAGTGGTGAGGGCTTTGGTGGAGTAGAATCGCGTATGCTCCTTGAAGGAGAGCTTACGGTCGAAGAAAAATCCGAGGTACCTCCAGGTAACCTTGGGTTTGAGAGGGGTGTTGCCCGTGTAAGGAGCGAAACCAAGATCAACGGGTAAGGGAGTGAATCTCCTCGCCCTTGAGAAGTGAAATATTTCAGACTTGTCATGTTCGAGGACGAGCCCGAGTGAGGTGAACGCCTGGAAGATCCAGCCATACGCCTTTTTAAGGAGGGGGAGGTTGTCCTCCAACTGTGGAGAGCGGGCGATGAGCGTGCCATCGTCCACATAGGACATGAGGTCGACATCTCTGCCGACTTCGCTTCTTCTGAAGAGCTTCATAACGGGCGCTAAGTATAATGCCGATAAGACAGGGGACAAGGCAGAGCCCTGGCCCACCCCCACATCGGCTGCAAAGGAGCCAGATGAGAAGACGTTCCACTTGTAGGTCGTTTTGCGACCGACTAGATATGATCGGAAGAAGTTTACTACTTGCGCAGGAAACCCTGACCGAGAGATAATTTCCAGCAGAACCTGATGGTTCAAGGAGGGGAAGAACTGAGCGATGTCAAAGGCGACAACGCTTGTTTTGAGACCTTTGGCCCACCCAGCTCTGACCAGGTGGGTAAGGTAGATACCTGCGTCCTCAGTGGAGCGCTGGGCGACGCCTCCGAACTGGTTCTGTTCAAAGGCTTCGTGTGCGACGCCGTCGAACTGAAGCCGCCTAGACAGCATCTTTTCGACTAACTTGCCCAGGGTGTTCAGAAGTACTATAGGTCTGAACGACTTAGGGGTAGAATAGCTAGGTTTCCCTGGTTTCGGGATAATGACCGACAGGGACTCCTTAAAGTGGGCCGGCCAATGGCCAGCAGTGATGCACGCCTCAGCAATGCGGGTGATGAGCCCTGCCACCTCTGGGTTGCTACACCAGTGTTTGAGGTGTGACCACGTAACATGATCGGGACCTGGAGCGGAACGGGAGGAACACGCGTTTAGCGCTTCCTTCATTTCCGTAACGGAGAACGGGATCCAGGTCCTTTCAGGCACCGGATCGAGTTCATCGAGAATGCTCAGATCGACTACTCGATCTGATGCGGCATTATAGGACCCGTCAAGGGCAGCCCAGAGGGAGTCCAGATCATTACAAGGTTCACCCCGATAGGAGATCGCCTCGAATGACGGGAGGTTGCGTTGACGAGTCCAGGACATGGCATGGTTTTCCCATGCCTTGTTTAAGATCGTTGATATCGCCGAAACGACGTCATCGATCTCTGCCGAAGTATTTCCGTGCCAATTTAGCCATGGAGTTAAAGCGGAGGAGACGGCATCTCGGTACGATGCCTCCTCCTCGGATCCTTTTTTGATGGTCCACTTGGTGACCGGAACCAGAGATCCCGGGCCAGGCAGAACTAACGTCAGGGGAGCGTGGTCAGACGTCCCCCTGGCTTCAGGTACGATCTCGCAGTACAATACAAATCTAAGATCTGTGGGTACGAACATCAGGTCGATCACCGTGGGGTGAAGGCCCTGTTGAGGGGGAAAGTGGGTAGGGCCCTCCACTACTGGTAGGGCTCTAGTCAGGCCTAGTGCCGTGGCTGTTTCCACTAAATGGTCAGCGTGGATTGAGTGTTCAGGCCCCTGGGGATCCCAGGATGCGTGTCTCACGTTGAAGTCGCCACACATGAAGTGTAGGCGTGGAATCGTCATGACGTTCTCAAAGAGGAGCGTAATGGCGGAGTGTTGGCTGTCTGAGTAGATGTTAGCGAGTAGCATGACGTCCTCCCCTATTCCCAATGAGAACAAGAGGATATCGCGATTATCGATCAGATCTCGTCTGAGGCCTGGTCTTAAGTTAGCGATGCTGTTCGCAAAATAGACAGCGACGCGTGGGGGGGAATCTATACCCGAGGGGCGCACTAACGTTCCCCAGTTAGGGCTCATCGGTGCGCCTACAACTTCCTCCCCTTCCCTGTTGTGGGCAGACGGGGCGTGTCTTATCAGTCGCCAAGGCGGCTCTTGGATGAAAAGCAAATCATAATTATCTACGAAGTCTGCCAGTATAGAGTCCATGTAACCCCAATTTCGATTTACATTTTGACTAAATATGCGTAACTGCGGGGTAGATCTAAGTCTGTCCCTCATTTACGTTCAGCCACCGCGTCCTGCGGGATGGTAAGTAGGAGGAGAGCGAGAGTTGCGTCTCGCACTCACCTCGTCATAGCGAGCTTTGATCCAGTCACGGTCAAAGCGATGTCGCCAGAAGTTGCATCGACGGTCGTCTGATGCGTGATTTTTCCGGCAGTTTATACACCTGGCCGGGTGAGGACATGCTGCCCCCTCTGGGGTAGCTGGGATGGGAGGGTTCGCCTTGGCGTTACCCTTGCAACACCCCGCTAGGGCACGGTGGTGCTCCTTGCGGTGTGGTCCTGCACAGATCGGACATTTCGACTGTGGAGCTCTGCATGCGGGGGTGGGGTGACCCCACTTCCAGCAGCGTTGGCATAGTGGGAGTCCAGGGTTCGCCCTGGCTGCCCTAACGTAGGCGACGTAACGTCCAAACTGGACACCACGCCCGATGAGAGCTTTCGCTCGTGCGCCACTGACAGAGTCAGCAACGTTAAGGTAAACGGTGCACGTATCCGACATCCTCGAATCACGTACGACCCTTGGGGGGACCTGCAACACGGTGAGGTCAGAGATGCCTGACTTCCCCAGGTGCGCTATGACTACGTCAGGCGTGATGGCCTTGTCGTTTGCAATATAGGGCACGTCTACCAGCTTGAGGTAGGACGTGGACGTTGGTAACGCTGCATCGATTTGGAGCGCATAAGGGAAGGCCTTGTGGGCCGCCTCCTTGAAACATCGTAGGTCCTCGTCTGAGGCCACTACGTCAGTGGACACCGAGAGGTTCCCAGCGTGCATGGTAGCAGACTGCGCCACTAACTTAGAGTGGTGCAGTCCTAAGGTCGTCCGGACATGGTCCAGAAAATCAGCAGGGTTCGTGCCCTCCTCGAGGGGGGGTCGAACGTGGACAAGAACCTGTCTGCGCGACGGTCCATGGACGGTGGGCGAAGGCTTCGACGCCTTGGGCCTGGATGGGCCGACGTGCTGCTGGATGTCAGCTAGCTTGTCGGTTGGAAGCTCAGGGAAGGCCTTGGCTAGTCGCACAAGGCCGTCCATGGATGTATTAGGTGCTCGTCCCCCAGGGAAGCGAGCGACCTGAGCAAATGTCCCCTTGCCCGAAGGCTTGGTCGACATGTTCACAGGGGGAGGAGGTCCTCTGCCCCATGACGAAGACGTGCCCCCTGTTGGGGGTTTTGGAAGAGGTCGAGCCCCTCTTGGGCCTCGTGTCCTCGCAGATTTGTGAGGGGGGGGGCGTGGCCCATCCCATCCCTCTAGGTGCTCCGTCCTTGGGACGTCGTTGGGGTCAGTAGTCGCAGGGCGTTTGCCTGCACTACCAGCCCGGTCAATGGCTCTTCGGAGGGTTGTGTTCCCCGAGTCGCGATGAAATCCAACTGTGGTCGCTGCATACAGCACCGCCCCCAGTTGTTCTGCAATTTCCTGCCGTTGTTCAGCAGTAGGTTGTCGGGCTCCAGTCCTGTTCAGAACAGTGATGAATCCCTGAGCGTATTCCCCGAGGTCGTGGGCGAAGGTGACTGGACCGGCCCAATCGTCGTCCGCATCGCTCGCCATCACCGTGTCTTGGATCACGGGTTCGGGGTTGGGTGTCATGGCTTCGTCCCCCCACCTAGAGGCAGGAGTGGAAGGCGTGGTAGGAGGTGCAGGGGACGCTGTGGCCCTCCTGGGAGATAATGTCGGCACGCTGAATCGCTGTGCGCGAGGTGTGATCGTTCCGGCCCCATAGGGGGAGGGAGTTGGAGAACTTCTTTGGGACCGATGAGGGCCCACGGAAGGTGCTATCTGTGAGGATCTGCGGCCCACAGAGGGCCGCAGAGAGTCAATGGGATCGTCGCCAGGAGTTCTGGGCGTACCGGCTCTGGAAGGGTTCCCCTCGTCCATCGCTTCGCCCGATCTCCCCCTTATTCTCGATACAGAATCAGACATGCGCTGGTAAGACGCTATATAGACCGGATCGCTGAGATCGTAGACGGATTGAGCTACAGAAAGTGAAAACGGTGTCGACGAAGATTTCGGTGGCTGTGCACGTCGCGGTAACAAGTCAAGAAGCGATGAAGCATGGAATCATCATGACGTTCTCAAATAAGAGCATGATGGCTGAGTGCTGGCTATCCGAGTAGACGTTAGCAAGTAGCATGACGTCCTCTCCTATTCCCAGTGAGAATAAAAGGATGTCACAATCATCGATCAGATCTCGTCTGAGACCCGGTCTTAGATTAGCGATGCTGTTCACAAAGTAAACAGCAACACGTGGAGGGGAGTCAATCCCCGATGGGTGCACTAAGGTTCCCCAATTTGGGCTCATTGGTGCGCCTATAACTTCTTCCCCTTCCCAGTTGTGGGCAGAAGGGGTGTGTCTTATTAATTGCCAAGGAGGCTCTTGAATGAATAGCAAGTCGTAGTCATCTATGAAATCTGCCAGTAATGAGTCCATGTAACCCCAGTTTCTGTTTACATTTTGACTAAATATGTGTAGCTGAGGGGTAGATCTAAGTCTTTCTCTCATTTACGTTCAGCCACTGCGTCCTGCGGGATGGTAAGCAGGAGGGGAGCAAGAGTTACATCTCGTACTCACCTCGTCATAGCGCGCTTTGATCCAGTCACGGTCAAAGCGATGTCACCAAAAGTTACACCGATGATCGTCGGATGCATGGTTCTTCCGGCAGTTTAAGCACCTAGCCGGGTGAGGACAGGCTGCCCCTTCGGGGGTAGCTGGGATGGGAGGGTTCGCCTTGGCATTTCCCTTACAGCACCCAGCGAGGGCATGATGGTGCTCCTTGCGGTGTGGGCCTGCACAGACCGGACATTTGGTCTGTGGAGCTCTGCATGCTGGGGTGGGGTGTCCCCACTTCCAGCATCGTTGGCACAGTGGCAGGCCAGGGTTTGCTCTGGCCGCTCTAACATAAGCGATGTAGCGACCAAATTGGATGCCACGACCGATGAGAGCCTTAGCTCGTGCACCACTGACTGAATCAGCAATGTTGAGATAGACGGTGCACGTATCCGACATCTTCGAATCGTGTATCACTCGTGGGGGGACCTGTAGCACTGTGAGGTCCGATATTCCGGACTTTCCCAAGTGTGCAATGATGACGTCAGGTGTTAAGGCCTTGTCGTTAGCGATGTAAGGCACGTCGACCAGCTTGAGGTACAACGTGGATGTGGGTAACGCTGCGTCCACTTGCAGCGTGAAGGGGAATGCCTTGTGGGCAGCCTCCTTGAAGCAACAAAGGTCCTCCTCGGAGGCGACGACATCTGTAGCTACTGATAGATTACCAGCATGCATCGATGCGGACTGGGCCACTAGTTTAGAGTGGTGCAGTCCGAGAGTGGCACGGACGTGGTCCAAGAAGTCAGCAGGGTTCGTCTCCGCCCCGAGGGGGGGACGAATGTGGACCAGGACCTGTCGTCTCGACGGTCCATGGACAGTAGGTGATGGCTTTGCAGCCTTCGGTTTGGAGGGACCAACGTGCTGCTGTATGTCAGCCAGCTTGTCGGTTGGAAGTTCAGGGAAGGCCTTGGCTAGACGCACAAGGCCATCCAAGGATGTGTTAGGAGTTCGCCCCCCAGGGAAGCAAGCAACCTGAGCAAAGGTCCCCCTGCCCGAGGGCCTGGTGGACCAGTTCACGGGGGGGAGGTGGTCCTCGACCCCATGATGAAGAGACGCCCCCTCTTGGGGGTTTAGGAAGAGGTCGAGCCCCTTTCGGGCCTCGAGTCCTCGCTGATTTGAGAGGGGGGGGGGCGTTGCCCATCCCATCCCTCCAGATAATCTGCATTGGGATCATTGGTGACAGTCCCCAACCTAGGTCGTTTTCTGCCCCCAACCATTCTATCTATAGCTCCCCGGAGCGTGGCGCTACCAGAGTTGCGATCAAGACCAGCCTCGGCAGCTGCTACCAGCACTGAGCCCAGCTGTTCTGTGATGAGCTGCCGTTCCTCGGCAGTCGGTTGTCTGGATCCCGTCCTGTTAAGAACAACTCGGAATCCCTCAGCATACTCCCCCAGGTCTTTGGCGAAGGTCTGGGGCCCACTCCAGTCATCGCTAGCCATTTACGTGTCCTGAATGACGTGGGAGGAGAGATCATCAGCCCCTTCATCAGCCCACAAAGCAGGTGTTGAAGGGGTAGCCGGAGGTGCAGGAGATGCAGTCGCATCCCTGCAAGATAACACTGGCATGCTGAATCGCTGTGCTCGTGGAGTGACGATGCCCACCCCATAGGGGGAGGGAGTTGGAGAGCCTCTTTGGGTCCTGTGAGGGCCCACTGAGGGTGCGTTCTGTGTGGATCTGCGGCTTGAAGAGAGCCGCAGGGAATCAATTGGGTCATCACCAGGAGTTTTGGGCGTACCAGATCTGGAAGGTCTCCCCTCGTCCATCGCCTTGCCCAATCTCCCCCCTCTTCTAGAAAGCGTTTCTGACATGCATTGGTAAGACACTGGTTATACCGGATCGCTGAGATCGAGGACGGATTGAGCTACAAAAGTTGAAAAATGGTGTCGACGAAGTTTTTTGTGGCTGTGCACATCGCGGTAGGAAGACAAGAAGGGAACTTTAGTGCGCCCATCGGGAATTGACTCCCCTCCACGCGTTGCTGTTTACTTTGCAAACAGCATCGCTAATCTAAGACCGGGTCTCAGGCGAGATCTGATCGACGATCAGGACATTCTCTTGTTCTCACTGGGAATAGGGGAGGATGTCATGCTACTCGCTAACGTCTACTCAGATAGCCAACATTTGGCCATCACACTCTTATTTGAGAATGTCATGATGATCCCCCGCCTACACTTCATGTGTGGCGATTTCAACGTGAGGCACGCCTCCTGGGACTCCCAGGGGCCTGAACACTCGATCCATGCTGACCACTTAGTGGAAACGGCTACGGCATTAGGCCTGACTAGAGCCCTACCAGTAGTGGAGGGCCCCACGCACTTCCCCCCTCAACAGGGCTTTCACCCCACGGTGATCGACCTGATGTTCGTACCTACGGATCTTAGATTCATATTGTACTGCGAAATCGTACCTGAAGCCAGCGGAACGTCTGACCACGCCTCTCTGACGTTAGTGCTACCTGGCCCGGGATCTCTGGTTCCAGTTACCAAGTGGTCCATCAAAAAAGGATCCGAGGAGGAAGCATCATACTGGGATGCTGTCTCCTCCGCTTTAACTCCATGGCTAGATTGGCATGGAGATACATCAGCAGAAATCGATGATGTAGTCTCAGCGATATCAGCGATTTTAAACAAGGCATGGGAAAACCACACCAAGGAATCTTGCCTCAGCAAGTCGTCCAAAGGGTGGTGGACAGACGAGTGCAGTGGTGCTCTAGACGCTTACAGAGCCACCCGCGATGAGGAGGACTGGAAGCACTACAGGAAAGTCATGCAACACGCAAAGCGTGACTTCTTCAACGACCGTATCCAGGAAGTGGCTACGATGAACAGACGACCCTGGGATCTGATGTCCTGGACTCGTCAACGTAACCTCCCATCGTACGAGGCAATCTCCTATTGAGGAGAACCTTGCAATGATCTGGACTCCCTTTGGGCTGCCCTTGATGGGTCCTATAATGCTGCCTCAGATCGAGTAGTCGATCTGAGCATCCTTGATGAACTCAATCCAGTGCCTGAAAGGGCCTGGATCCCATTCTCCGTCACGGAAATGAAAGAAGCGCTAAATGCGTGCTCTTCCCATTCTGCTCCAGGTCCCGATCATGTTACGTGGTCGCACCTTAAACACTGGTGTAGCAACCCAGAAGTGGCAGGGCTCATCACCTGCATTGCTGAGGTGTGCATCACTGCTGGCCATTGGCCGGCTCACTTTAAGGAATCTCTGTCGGTCATCATCCCGAAACCAGGGAAACCTAACTATTCCACTGCAAAGTCATTCAGGCCCATCGTGCTACTGAACACTCTGGGCAAGTTAGTCGAAAAGATGTTGTCTAGGCGACTTCAGTTCGACGGTGTCGCACACGACGCCTTCGAGCAAAACTAGTTTGGAGGTGTCGCCCAGCGTTCCACTGAGGATGCGGGAATCCACCTTACCCACCTTGTCAGAGCAGGCTGGGCCAAAGGGCTCAAAACCAGCATTGTTGCCTTCGACATCACCCAATTCTTCCCCTCCTTGAACCACCAGGTTCTATTGGAGATTATCTCTCGGTCGGGATTCCCTGCACAAGTAGTGAACTTCTTCCGTTCATATCTGGTCGGTCGCAAGACGACCTACAAATGGAACACTTTCTCATCTGGCTCGTTTGCAGCCGATGTGGGAGTGGGACAAGGGTCTGCCTTGTCCCCTGTCTTATCGGCGTTATACCTGACGCCCATTATGAAACTCTTCAGAAGAAGCGAAATCGGCAGAGATGTCGATCTCATGTCCTATGTGGACGATGGTACCCTCATCGCCCGCTCTCCACAGCTGGAGGATAACCTCCCCCTTCTCAAAAAAGCATATGGCTGGATCTTCCAGGCATTCACCTCCCTCGGACTTGTCCTCGAATACGACAAGTCCGAAATATTCCATTTCTTGAGGGCAAGGAGATTCACTCCCCTACCCATTGACCTCGGCTTTGCTCCTTACACGGGCAATACCCCCCTCAAACCCAAAGTTACCTGGAGGTACCTTGGCTTTTTCTTTGACCGCAAACTCTCCTTCAAGGAGCATACGTGCTTCTACTCCACCAAAGCCCTTACCACTGCAAGGGCAATGGGAATGCTCGGCAATTCTGTAAGAGGGTTAACTCCCATGCAGAAACATCTCCTTTTTTTTTTTTTTTTGGGTCAACAATTTATAACGTGGGGCTCGATCGCAGTCCACGGGTCAAGATACAAACAAGGTACTACTAAGACTACGCATTCCCTATGTCCGCATCCCACACTGGCCAGGTCCCTTGCAGAAGCCACGTTATGGCGGGCATACCAGCGTTGTCCTCTCAGACAGGAAAGGCAATAATCTGTAGGGGAGGGGCCCCCCCCACAAAGGCTAGCCGTTAGTTCGCCGTCTGGTGCTATCTCGGTCCCCCTGGCCACATATCCAACCGAAGTCAGATCAGGCGCAAGCAGTGTCAATTCACCGTAAGTCCTCCCTTGCGGGAAGAGTAACCGTCTTTCACCAGACAACGAGGATTGACCACCCCATGTGAGTGAGGTGGACCATCACTGTGTCCAAGCACAGGTGACAGTGACAAGGCAGCTGGTTGTTCAGCGGAACTGCCGTAGCTGGTTATTCACTGGAGCTACTGTAAGTAGGGGGTCGAGGCCCCCCCCTCGAGCAAATGCTACTCTGAGCATGCACTCGGTGACATCATCCCCCCTGCAGTGGGGGGAAGGTAAAGGGCGGCGACATATTGTCACCATCCCGACAACAGCCCTGGTGGGCGGTGAAGAGAAGGGGAGGTCCCCTTCTTCAAGCTCGGCGTGGTTGTTGGCGGGGGCCACGAGGATGTCGACGCTGTTCCGGGGACAAGGGTTCCTCGGTTGGAGGCTCTGCCACTGGTGGAGCAGACTGAGCCGCCTGCATCGCCGCATAGGAAGCCTGGAAGGCTGCCGGAGACGTAAGGTCGAGGGGAGCTGATGCCGCGCAAAGCGACTCCATCATGCTCCCTGAAAATCGCCAGGTGGTGGTGAAGAGCTCCCACGCCATCTGACGCCAAGAGTTCCTGTCATTGAGAGGAACCGCGGACACTCAGATGGTACCTACAAAGGAGGTCATCATGTCCAGTAAATGCAACATGGCATCAGAGGTGGCTTCGATTTCCAGCCTCTGATCCCTAGATAGCAGCACTTCGTCCTCCACCAGCTCGGGGATGGGGGGCCAAGGCAGTAGCGGGGCAGGGGATGCCTCTGGATAAAGGAGCTCAGCGATGCTGAGCTCCTGTGAATACATATCCTCCTTCGGGAGGCTACGAGCCCAGTGCTTGTGTTCGACGTCGACACCAAGTCCCCATCGTACACGATCGATCGTTTTCCTCAAGGAGAGCCTAGGCCCCCCCTTGGCAAAAATGAGAGCCTCTTGCATGGCAAGAGAGTCATCATCGTCATCATCGTTAGGGTCGGAGAGGTCTTCCCCGGCCCATAGATCTCTAGCTGCCTTGAGAGCAGCTGCTACCTCCGATTCATCTTGCACGAACTGGGTGTCGTAGTCTTGGACGCCATCATCAAAGATGTCGCCCGTGATCAAAACGGGGTCGTGTAGACCCCGATGTGGTGGTTGTCCTCTGGTTTGCCATTTGGGCATTGAGAGTGTGTGTGTTAGTGCTAGTAGATGATGGTAGGAATCAAAATACGCAGCGTGGAATCGATAATGGCTGGTCCCTTATCTACATTCCGGGTCCACCCGATACAGCCTCCGAACGCTCCGAGGGGGCGAGCAAGCCACACATCCTGCTGCCTAGTGGGAGAAGATCGAACCCGGGTCATACCACCCTAGAAGAGTGAGCACCGGAGGTAGAGGGATGGTCGTGAGAAGCAGCCACCAAGGTGTAGGCCTAGCCGCCAGGGGGCACCATCACCCGGCCCCTTTTAGCGATGGTGTATTCCAACGGGTAGTCAGTGTAGCATGTCTCTAGTAGTAGAAACTCACAGAGCATGGAGGCAGGAGGCCTCAAAGACAACCAGCAGTCCAGTAAGAACGTCCTTCCCCCTAAGCCAGACCTCCCCCAGCTAAACGAGTGCTTCTACTTGGGCGAGCGTTGAAGCAGGCATCCCACACCCGCTCTAAGCCCCCATAGGGACCCAGACTACTCTTTCATAGACATCACTCACCTAGCCAGGATCCTCGAAGCCAAGGGGAACGAGACAGATAGCAGTCATTGTTGGAGACAATGACCGAGACATCCCCGGAGATCGGATGGACGGATCTCTTAGCAAATCAGGCCAGGCCTGGAGATGCTGAGAGCGTTCGTGATGGCGAAATCTGATCGAAAATCGGACCAAAATTGGAGTCTCGACGTTGCTACCAACATTGAGCAGGAGTGTTTACCACTGTTTAGAGTGGTTGTAACAAGTCAAGGAGCGTTTTGAGAAACATCTCCTTTACCGTTCATGCGTTGTGCCCATCATGACGTATGGACTGAGACTCTGGCACTTCAAAGGTGCTCGCGTCAAGGGTGTCATTAAAACATTGGCCCAGGTGCAGTCCATCGCTGCTCCCTGGATCCTTTTTTTTTTTTTTTTTGGGTCAAAAGTTTATAACGCGACGCCCGAACGCAGTCCGCGGTAGAGACATACAAACAGAGTACACTATGCCCAGCCCAAGTCCTCTTCCTGCTGATCTTTGCACCAACCACCTAGATAGCTGCAACGACCACCAAGGGGGCCCCCTTTATCGAGTAAACGGACTTGCCAGTGGTGGCGTACCGACAACCCAGACTTGATGATGTCATGTTCCCCGAATCCCTATGGGTATAAGTGCAAGATTTAGGGGAAACTGCCGCCCCGACGGGAGCCTCTCAGCTCGGAAAGGAAGGCGTAGTCAGCGTCAAAGCCGTAATGCGCAACCGACAGTGGATCTGAAAGCGCTCAGGCGCCTCCCCGAACCAGTATCTAGTTTCGTGTCCCCCCTCCCTGACAGTCGCTCCTGAACATGGGTGGGCCCCCTTTATGAGGGTTAACAGACTCGTCTGGTGCCCTACGGCCACCCCGACATACCAATAACACTAGCTAGAACCAGACAAGGGTCATACGCCCTGCGCGCACAACCTATCCTGGATCCCACGCAAGTGAGTTGAACGACCCTAAGACCGGGTCCATGAATCTGTGGAAGCCTTCGACAGAGTCTGGGCTTGCACAAGTTTCTTTGTGATCCACCTTAGGGCAGACGCGTAGCAAGTGGTCTCGAGTTTGTATGTCGGGACCAAGGCACCAGCATTGGTATTCCCCGTCGAGGGATAGACGTTGACGATACTCCCCTATAGGAGCATGGCCAGTGATCATACGAGTTGAACGAGAAGTCAACGAAGTGTTGTTTCCCATAACTTTCAGCCAAGGCCCACCTTTGTGAGTCGAGGGTAATACCGGTTTTCCACCTACTCCTTTGAGTTGGTAGAAGTGCCGACCACGATACGCTGGATCCGAGAACCGGGTGTGCCAATCCTTACAAATGGCCTTTTTGACCTGGTTTTTAAGGTAGTCTAAAGACGTCCACGGGTGTCTGCCCACGGAGATCTTGGTAGATGTAGCTACATCGTGAGCCATCTTGTGTACGTTCCACTCGAATTTCCAAGGAACATGCCAGAATGTAACGTTTCTCTCCTCATCTCCCACTAGCCAGGGACGAAGAGAACGACAAGCATCGCTTCTTGACTTGTTACCGCGACGTGCACAGCCACCGAAATTTTCGTCGACACCGTTTTCACTTTCTGCAGCTCAATCCGTCTACGATCCAAGCGATCCGGTCTACACAGCGTCTTACCAGCGCATGTCTGATTCAGTATCTAGAATAAGGGGGAGATTGGGCGAAGCGATGGATGAGGGGAACCCTTCCAGAGCCGGTACGCCCAGAACTCCTGGCGACGATCCCATTGACTCTCTGCGGCCCTCTGGGGGCCGCAGATCCTCACAGATAGCACCTTCCGTGGGCCCTCATCGGTCCCAACGAAGCTCTCCAACTCCCTCCCCGTATGGGGCCGGAACGATCACACCTCGCGCACAGCGATTCAGCGTGCCGACACTATCTCCCAGGAGGGCCACAGCGTCCCCTGCACCTCCTACCACTCCGTCCACTCCTGCCTCCAGGTGGGGGGACGAAGCTAATACACCCAACCCCGAGCCCGTGATCCAAGACACGGTGATGGCAAGCGATGCGGACGACGATTGGGCCGGTCCGACCACCTTCGCTCATGACCTCGGGGAGTACGCTCAGGGATTCATAACTGTCCTCAACAGGACTGGAGCCCTACGACCTACTGCTGAACAACGGCAGGAAATTGCAGAACAACTGGGGGCGGTGCTGTACGCAGCGACCACGGTTGGATTCCATCGCGATTCGGGGAACACGACTCTACGAAGAGCTATTGACAGGGCTGGCGGTACAGGCAAACGGCCTGCCACTACTGACCCCAACGACGTCCCAAGGACGGAACACCTGGAGGGATGGGATGGGCCACGCCCCCCCCCTCACAAATCTGCGAGGACACGAGGCCCAAGAGGGGCTCGACCTCTTCCTAAACCCCCAACAGGGGGCACCTCTTCTTCATGGGGCAGAGGACCTCCTCCCCCTGTGAACATGTCGACCAAGCCTTCGGGCAGGGGGACATTCGCTCAGGTCGCTTGCTTCCCTGGGGGGCGAGCACCTAATTCATCCATGGATGGCCTTGTGCGACTAGCCAAGGCCTTCCCTGAACTCCCAACCGACAAGCTAGCCGACATCCAGCAGCACGTCGGCCCATCCAGGCCCAAGGCTGCAAAGCCTTCGCCCACCGTCCATGGACCGTCTCGAAGACAGGTTCTCGTTCACGTTCGACCCCCCCTTGAGGAGGGAACGAACCCAGCTGACTTCCTGGACCATGTCCGGACGACTTTAGGACTACACCACTCCAAGTTAGTGGCGCAGTCTGCTACCATGCACGCCGGGAACCTCTCGGTGTCAACTGACGTAGTGGCCTCGGACGAGGACCTACGATGTTTCAAGGAGGCGGCCCACAAGGCCTTCCCCTTTGCGCTCCAAATCGATGCTGCGCTACCGACGTCCACGTCCTACCTCAAGTTGGTAGACGTGCCCTACATTGCGAACGACAAGGCCATTACGCCTGACGTCGTCATAGCTCACCTGGGGAAGTCAGGCATATCTGACCTCACCGTCCTGCTAGTTCCCCCACGGGTTGTCCGTGATTCGAGAATGTCGGACACGTGCACCGTCTACCTCAACGTTGCTGACTCGGTCAGCGGCGCACGAGCGAAAGCTCTTATCGGACGTGGTGTCCAATTTGGACGCTATGTCGCCTACGTTAGGGCAGCCAGGGCAAACCCTGGTCTCCCGCTATGCCAACGATGCTGGAAGTGGGGCCACCCCACCCCAGCATGCAGAGCTCCACAGTCAAAGTGTCCGATCTGTGCAGGCCCACACCGCAAGGAGCACCATCGTGCCCTAGCGGGGTGCTGTAAGGGGAACGCCAAGGCGAACCCTCCCATCCCAGCTACCCCAGAGGGGGCAGCATGTCCTCACCCGGCCAGGTGCATAAACTGCCGGAAGAATCACGCATCAGACGATCGTCGATGCAATTTCTGGCGACATCGCTTTGACCGCGACTGGATCAAGGCTCGCTATGACGAGGTGAGTGCGAAACGCAGTTCTCGCTCCCCTCCTGCTCACCATCCCGCAGGACGCGGTGGCCGAACGTAAATGAGGGATAGACTTAGATCTACACCGCAGTTACGTATATTTAGTCAGAATGTTAACCGTAATTGGGGATACATGGACTCGTTACTGGCAGACTTCGTAGATGATTATGATTTGCTCTTCATTCAAGAGCCTCCGTGGCGACTGATAAGACACGCCCCCTCTGCCCACAACAGGGAAGGGGAAGAAGTTATAGGCGCACCAATGAGCCCCAATTGGGGAACTTTAGTGCGCCCATCGGGAATCGACTCCCCTCCACGCGTCGCTGTGTACTTTGCGAACAGCATCGCTAATCTAAGACCAGGTCTCAGACGAGATCTGATCGATAATCGTGACGTTCTCTTGTTCTCATTGGGAATAGGAGAGGATGTCATGCTACTTGCTAACGTCTACTCGGATAGCCAACATTCAGCCATCACGCTCTTGTTTGAGAACGTCATGACGATCCCACGACTACACTTCATGTGTGGCGATTTTAACGTGAGGCACGCTTCCTGGGACCCCCAGGGGCCTGAACACTCCATCCACGCTGACCACTTAGTGGAAACGGCGACGGCATTAGGCCTGACTAGAGCTCTACCAATAGTGGAGGGCCCTACCCATTTCCCCCCACAACAGGGCCTTCACCCCACGGTGATCGACCTCATGTTCGTACCTACAGATCTCAGATTTGTATTGTACTGCGAAATTGTACCTGAAGCCAGGGGAACATCTGACCACGCCCCCCTGACGCTAGTACTACCTGGTCCGGGATCTTTGGTTCCGGTTACCAAGTGGTCCATCAAAAAAGGATCCGAGGAGGAAGCATCATACCGTGATGCTGTCTCCTCCGCTTTAACTCCGTGGCTAGATTGGCACGGGAAAACATCGGCAGAAATCGATGATGTCGTCTCGGCGATATCAACGATTTTAAACAAGGCATGGGAAAACCACGCCAAGGAATCTCGCCTCGGCAAGTCGTCCAAAGGATGGTGGACAGACGAATGCAGTGGTGCCTTAGACGCTTACAGAGCCTCTCGTGACGAGGGGGACTGGAAGCTCTATAGGAAAGTCATGCGACACGCAAAGCGTGACTTTTTCGATGACCGTATCCAGGAAGTGGCTACGATGAATAGACGACCCTGGGATCTGATGTCCTGGACTCGCCAACGCAACCTTCCATCGTACGAGGCTATCTCCTACCGGGGAGAACCTTGCAACGATCTGGAATCTCTCTGGGCTGCCCTTGATGGGTCCTATAACGCTGCATCAGATCGAGTAGTCGATCTGAGCTTCCTTGATGAACTTGATCCAGTGCCTGAAAGGGTCTGGATCCCGTTCTCCGTGACGGAAATGAAAGAAGCGCTAAACGCGTGCTCTTCCCGTTCCGCTCCAGGTCCCGATCATGTTACGTGGTCGCACCTAAAACACTGGTGTAGCAACCCAGAGGTGGCAGGGCTCATCACCCGCATTGCTGAGGCGTGCATCACCGCTGGCCATTGGCCAGTCCACTTTAAGGAGTCCCTATCGGTCATTATCCCGAAACCAGGGAAACCTAACTATTCTACTCCTAAGTCGTTCAGACCTATAGTACTTCTGAACACCTTGGGCAAGTTAGTCGAAAAGATGCTGTCTAGGCGGCTTCAGTTCGACGGCGTCGCACACGAAGCCTTCGAACAGAACCAGTTCGGAGGTGTCGCCCAGCGCTCCACTGAGGACGCAGGTATCTACCTTACCCACCTGGTCAGAGCTGGGTGGGCCAAAGGTCTCAAAACAAACGTTGTCGCCTTCGACATCGCTCAGTTCTTCCCCTCCTTGAACCATCAGGTTCTGTTGGAAATTATCTCTCGGTCAGGGTTTCCTGCGCAAGTAGTAAACTTCTTCCGATCATATCTAGTCGGTCGCAAAACGACCTACAAATGGAACACTTTCTCATCCGGCTCTTTTGCAGCAGATGTGGGGGTGGGACAAGGATCTGCCTTGTCCCCTGTCTTGTCGGCGCTATACTTGACGCCCATCATGAAGCTCTTCAGAAGAAGCGAAATCGGCAGAGATGTCGATCTCATGTCTTATGTGGACGATGGCACCCTCATCGCCCGCTCCCCACAGCTGGAGGATAATCTCCCCTTGCTCAAAAAAGCGTACGGCTGGATATTCCAGGCGTTCACCTCCCTCGGACTTGTTCTGGAACACGACAAGTCTGAGATATTTCATTTCTCAAGGGCGAGGAGTTTTACTCCCCTACCCATCGATCTTGGGTTTGCTCCCTACATGGGCAATACCCCTCTCAAGCCCAAGGTTACCTGGAGGTACCTCGGATTCTTCTTCGATCGCAAGCTCTCCTTCAAGGAGCACACGCGATTCTACTCCACCAAAGCCCTCACTACTGCGAGGGCGATGGGAATGCTAGGCAATTCTGTCAGAGGGCTAACCCCCATGCAGAAACGCCTTTTGTACCGCTCGTGTGTTGTGCCTATCATGACATACGGACTGAGACTCTGGCACTTCAAGGGCGCTCGCGTCAAGGGTGTCATCAAAACACTGGCCCAGGTGCAGTCCATCGCTGCTCGCTGGATCCTTGGTGCATTCCGTACCACCCCCATTGGTGGTTTGGAGAGTATAGCAGGACTGCTGCCTATGCAGCTGTTACTGTGTCGTCTAGTCGACAGAGGGGTGTTCAGAACCCCCCTATTGGCTCCATCACACCCCCTAAGAGCGATCTTAGGGCCCAATCACGTCGGCACCACCCACTCTCATGAGCTAGGGCTCTGGGGAGGGAACGCGCTCGACACACTTAACCTGCTAGGCCCATCTGTCGCCTCGGCTGTGGCTTTGGCCCTCGTACCAGGCGATGAATTCGACCCCTTCGGGGAAGAAAACACACCTGGAAACAGAGTGAAGGATTTGTTCCCCACTCGCTTCTCCTCTCATCGCCTCACCTCTAAGGAGGAAGGAGCGAGGAATTCTTACAAGAGTGACCTCGATAAGGCCTGGGCCTCTGCCCAGGTCGAGGGAGACACTCTGGTCGTCGCAGTGGACGCTTCGGTGCCCACAGATGCCAAATTTCAAGCTGTCGCTGCGCTCTTGTCTTCGGACAGGGAAAACAGGTGGATCGTGTTGTCTCAGCTTCTGGGAGGAGAACCCCCCCAGAAGTCGAACTCTTTGCTCTCCAACTGGGCGTCTCGGCTGCTTGCAGCAGAGGATGCAAAAAGTTGGTGATATTCTCGGATTCTACTACGGGCATTGAGTCCCTAATTGATCCAAAACCTCGCTCTGGGCAAGTATTTGCCCTGGATGCTTGTCGCTCCCTTCGTCCCTGGCTAGCTGGGGACGAGGAGAGGAACGTCACATTCTGGCATGTCCCCTCAAAATTTGAGTGGAACGTACATAAGATGGCTCATGATGTAGCTACATCTACCAAGATCTCCGTGGGCAGACACCCGCGGACGTCTTTAGATTACGTTAAAAATCAGGTCGAAAAGGCCGTTTGTAAGGATTGGCACACTCGGTTCGCAGATCCTGCGTACCGTGGACGACACTTCTACCAACTCAAAGGAGTAGGTGGAAAACCGGTATTACCCTCGACTCACAAAGGTGGGCCGTGGCTGAAAGTTATGGGGAACAACACTACGTTGACTTCCCGTTCAACTCGTATGATCACTGGCCATGCTCCTATAGGGGAGTATCGTCAACGTTTATCCCTCGACGGGGAATACCAATGTTGGTGCCGTGGCCCTGAGATACAAACTCGAGACCACCTATTACGCGTCTGCCCTAGAGTGGATCGCAAAGAGACTCGTGCAAGCCCAGACTCTGTCGAAGGCTTCAACGAATTCATGGACAATAATCCTGCATTAGGATCATTCAACTCACTCGCGTGGGATCCAGGATAGGTTGTGCGCGCAGGGCGTATGACCCCCGTCTGGTTCTAGCTAGTGTTATCGGTATGTCGGGGTGGCCGTAGGGCACCAGACGAGTCCGTTAACCCTCATAAAGGGGGCCCACCCGTGTTCAGGAGCGACTGTCAGGGAGGGGGGACACGAACCTAGGTACCGGTTCGGGGAGGCGCCTGAGCGCTTTCAGATCCGCTGTCGGTTGTGCGCTACAGCGTTAACGCTGACTGCGCCTTCCTTTCCGAGCTGAGAGGCTCACGTCGGGGCGGCAATATCCCCTAAATCTTGCACTCATACCCGTAGGGATTCGGGGGACACGACATCGTCAAGTCTGGGTTGTCAGTACGCCACCACTGGCAAGTCCGTTTACTCGATAAAGGGGGCCCCCTTAGTAGTCGTCGCAGCTATCCAGGTGGTTGGTGCGAAGATTAGCAGGAGGAGGACTTGGGCTAGGCGTAGTGTACTTCGTTTGTATGTCTCTACCGCGGACTGCGATCGGGCGCCGCGTTATAAACTTTTGACCCAAAAAAAAAAAAAAAAATGCCTGGAAAATCCAGCCATACGCTTTTTTAAGGAGGGGGAGGTTATCCTCCAACTGTGGAGAGTGGGCGATGAGGGTACCATCGTCCACATAGGACATGAGATCGACATCTCTGCCGATTTTGCTTCTTCTGAAGAGTTTCATAATGGGTGTCAGATATAGTGCCGATAAGACAGGGGACAAGGCAGATCCTTGTCCCACTCCCACATCTGCTGCAAAGGAGCCAGATGAGAAAGTGTTCCATTTGTAGGTCGTCTTGCGACCGACCAAATATGAATGGAAGAAATTCACTTCTTGCGCAGGGAATCCCGACCGAGAGATAATCTCCAGTAGAACTTGGTGGTTCAAGGAGGGGAAGAATTGGGCAATGTCAAAGGCGACAACGCTGGTTTTGAGCCCTTTGGCCCAGCCTGCCCTAACAAGATGGGTAAGGTAGATTCCTGCATCCTCAGTGGAACGCTGGGCGACACCTCCGAACTGATTCTGCTCGAAGGCCTCGTGTGCGACACCGTCGAACTGAAGTCGCCTAGACAACATCTTTTCGACTAATTTGCCCAGAGTGTTCAGTAATACGATGGGCCTGAATAACTTTGGGGTGGAGTAATTAGGTTTCCCTGGTTTCGGGATGATAACCAACAGGGATTCCTTAAAGTGAGCCGGCCAGTGACCAGCAGTGATGCACGCCTCAGCAATGCGGGTGATGAGCCCTGCCACTTCTGGGTTGCTACACCAGTGTTTAAGGTGCGACCACATAACATGATCGGGACCTGGAGTGGAACGGGAAGAGCACGCATTTAGCGCTTCTTTCATTTCCGTAACGGAGAACGGGATCCAGGCCCTTTCAGGCACTTGATCGAGTTCATCAAGAATGCTCAGATCGACTACTCGACCTGAAGCAGCATTATAGGACCCATCAAGAGCAGCCCAGAAAGAGTCCAGATCGTTGCAAGGTTCTCCCCGATAGGAGATTGCCTCGTACGATGGGAGGTTACATTGACGAGTCCAGGACATCAGATCCCAGGGTCGTCTATTCATCGTAGCCACTTCTTGGATACGGTCGTTGAAGAAGTCACGCTTTGTGTGTCGCATGACTTTCCTGTAGTGCTTCCAGTCCTCCTTGTCATGGGAGGCTCTGTATGCATCTGCATTCGTCTGTCCACCAGCCTTTGGATGACTTGCCGAGGCGAGATTCCTTGGCGTGGTTTTCACCTGCCTTGTTTAAAATCGTTGATATCGCCGAGACGACATCATCGATTTCTGCCGATGTATCTCTGTGCCAGTTTAGCCACGGAGTTAAAGCGGAGGAGACAGCATCCTGGTATGATGCTTCCTCCTCAGATCCTTTTTTGATGGACCACTTGGTAACCGGGACCAAAGATCCCAGGCCAGGTAGCACTAACGTCAGAGGGGCGTGGTCAGATGTCCCCCTGGCTTCAGGTATGATCTCACAGTACAATACAAATCTAAGATCTGTAGGTACGAACATCAGGTCGATCACTGTGGGGTGAAAGCCCTGTTGTGGGGGGAAATGGGTAGGGCCCTCCACTACTGGTAGGGCTCTAGTCAGGCCTAATGCCGTAGCCATTTCCACTAAGTGGTCAGCGTGGATCGAGTGTTCAGGCCCCTGGGGATCCCAGGAAGTGTGTCTCACGTTGAAGTTGCCACACATGAAGTGTAAGCGTGGGATTGTCATGACGTTCTCGAATAAGAGCGTAATGGCTGAGTGTTGGCTATCCGAGTATATGTTAGCAAGTAGCATGACATCCTCTCCTATTCCCAATGAGAACAAGAGAATGTCACGATCATTGATCAGATCTCGTCTGAGACCCGGTCTTAGGTTGGCAATGCTGTTCGCGAAGTAAACAGCCATGCGTGGAGGGGAGTCAGTTCCCGATGGACACACTAACGTTCCCCAGTTTTTTTTTTTTTTTTTTTTTTGGGTCAAAAGTTTATAACGCGGCGCCCGATCGCAGTCCGCGGTAGAGACATACAAACGAAGTACACTACGCCTAGCCCAAGTCCTCCTCCTGCTGATCTTCGCACCAACCACCTGGATAACTGCGCTGACCACTAAGGGGGCCCCCTTTATCGAGTAAACGGACTTGCCAGTGGTGGCGTACCGACAACCCGAGCTTGACGATGTCGTGTCCCCGAATCCCTACGGGTATGTGTGCAAGATTTAGGGGAAACTGCCGCCCCGACGTGAGCCTCTCAGCTCGGAAAGGAAAGCGTAGTCAGCGACGAAGCTGTAACGCACAACCGACATTGGATCTGAAAGCACTCAGGCGCCTCCCCGAACCAGTACCTAGTTTCGTGTCCCCCCTCCCTGACAGTCGCTCCTGAACACGGGTGGGCCCCCTTTATGAGGGTTAACGGACTCGCCTGGTGCCCTACGGCCACCCCGACATACCGATAACACTAGCTAGAACCAGACGGGGGTCATACGCCCTGCGCGCACAACCTATCCTGGATCCCACGCAAGCGAGTTGAACGATCCTAATGCAGGATTATTGTCCATGAATTCATGGAAGCCCTCGACAGAGTCGGGGCTTGCACGAGTTTCTTTGCGATCCACCTTGGGGCAGACGCGTAGCAAATGGTCTCGAGTTTGTATCTCAGGGCCACGGCACCAACATTGGTATTCCCCGTCAAGGGATAAACGTTGACGATACTCCCCTATAGGAGCATGGCCAGTGATCATACGAGTTGAACGGGAAGTCAACGTAGTGTTGCTTCCCATCACTTTCAGCCAAGGCCCACCTTTGTGAGTCGAGGGTAATACTGGTTTTCCACCTACTCCTTTAAGTTGGTAGAAGTGACGTCCCCGGTACGCAGAATCTGCGAACCGAGTGTGCCAATCCTTACAAACGGCCTTCTCGACCTGGTTTTTAAGGTAGTCTAGAGACGTCCACGGGTGTCTGCCCACGGAGATCTTGGTAGATGTAGCTACATCATGAGCCATCTTGTGTACGTTCCACTCGAACTTCGAGGGAACATGCCAGAATGTAACGTTCCTCTCCTCGTCCCCGGATAGCCAGGGACGAAGGGAGCGACAAGCGTCCAGAGCAAAGATTTGCTCAGAGCGTGGTTTAGGATCAGTTAGGGACTCAATGCCCGTAGTAGAATCTGAGAATATCACCAACTTTTTGCACCCTCTGCTGCACGCAGCCGAGACGCCCAGTTGGAGAGCAAAGAGTTCGACTTCTGGGGGGGTCCTCCTCCCAGAGGCAGAGACAACGCGATCGACCTGTTCCCCCTGTCCGAAGACCAGAGCACAGGCGACAGCCTGAAATTTAGCATCTGTGGGCACCGAGGCGTCCACTGCAACGACGAGAGTGTCGCCCTCGACCAGGGCAGAAGCCCAGGCCTTATCGAGGTCACTCCTGTACGAGTTCCTCGCTCCATCCTCCTTAGAGGTGAGGCGATGAGAGGAAAAGCGAGTGGGGAATAGATCCTTCACTCTATTTCCAGGTGTGTTTTCTTCCCCAAAGGGGTCGAATTCATCGCCTGGTACAAGGGCCAGCGCTGCAGCCGAAGCGACAGATGGGCCTTGCAGGTTGAGAGTGTCTAATACATCCCCGCCCCAGAGTCCTAGCTCATGAGAGTGGGTAGTACCGACGTGATTAGGCCCTAAGATCGCTCTTAGGGGGTGAGATGGGGCCAAAAGAGGGGTCCTGAACACCCCTCTGTCGACTAAGCGACGCAGTAACAGCTGCATAGGCAGCAGTCCGGCGATACTTTCTAGGCCACCGATTGGGGTGGTTCTAAATGCACCGAGGATCCAACGTGCAGCGATGGACTGCACTTGGGCCAACGTCTTGATGACACCTTTGACGCAAGCGCCTCTGAAGTGCCATAATCTGAGTCCATATGTCATAATGGGTACGACGCACGACCGGTAGAGAAGGCGTTTCTGCATAGGGGTTAACCCTCTGACAGAATTGCCGAGCATTCCCATCGCCCTCGCAGTGGTGAGAGCTTTGGTGGAGTAGAATCGCGTATGCTCCTTGAAGGAGAGCTTACGGTCAAAGAAGAATCCGAGGTACCTCCAGGTGGCCTTGGGTTTGAGAGGGGTGTTACCCGTGTATGGGGCAAAACCGAGATCGATGGGTAGGGGAGTGAATCTCCTCGCCCTTGAGAAATGAAATATTTCAGACTTGTCGTGTTCAAGGACAAGCCCGAGGGAGGTGAATGCCTGGAATATCCAGCCATACGCTTTCTTGAGCAGGGGGAGGTTGTCCTCCAGCTGTGGGGAGCGGGCGATGAGGGTGCCATTGTCTACATATGACATGAGGTCGACATCCCTGCCGACCTCGCTTCTTCTGAAGAGTTTCATGATAGGCGTCAAGTATAACGCCGACAAGACAGGGGACAAGGCAGAGCCTTGACCTACCCCCACATCGGCTGCGAAAGAGCCAGATGAGAAGGTGTTCCACTTGTAGGTCGTCTTGCGACCTACTAGATATAAGCGGAAGAAATTCACTACTTGCGCAGGGAACCCCGACCGAGAGATGATTTCCAACAGAACCTGGTGGTTCAAGGAGGGGAAGAACTGAGCGATGTTGAAAGCGACAACGCTTGTCTTGAGCCCTTTGGCCCATCCTGCTCTGACCAGGTGGGTGAGGTAGATTCCTGCGTCCTCAGTGGAATGCTGGGCAACGCCCCCGAACTGGTTTTGTTCGAAGGCCTCATGTGCGACCCCATCAAATTGAAGTCGCCTAGACAACATCTTTTCGACCAATTTGCCCAGAGTGTTCAGAAGCACAATAGGCCTGAACGACTTTGGCATAGAGTAGTTAGGTTTCCCCGGCTTAGGGATGATAACCGACAGGGATTCCTTAAAATGAGCTGGCCAATGGCCCGCAGTGATGCATGCCTCAGCGATGCGGGTGATGAGCCCTGCCACCTCCGGGTTGCTACACCAGTGTTTGAGGTGCGACCATGTAACATGATCGGGACCTGGCGCGGAACGGGAAGAACACGCGTTTAACGCTTCTCTCATTTCCGTAATGGAGAACGGGATCCAGGCCCGTTCAGGCACCGGATCAAGTTCATCAAGGATGCTCAGATCGACTACTCGATCTGAGGCCGCATTGTAGGACCCATCAAGGGCAGCCCACAGAGAATCCAAATCGTTACAAGGTTCTCCCCGATAGGAGATCGCCTCGTACGATGGGAGGTTGCATTGACGAGTCCAGGCCATCAGGTCCCAGGGTCGTCTGTTCGTCGTAGCCACTTCCTGGATACGGTCATCGAAAAAATCACGCTTCGCAACGTTCCCCAGTTTGGGCTCATTGGTGTGCCTATAACTTCTTCCCCTTCCCTGTTGTGGGCCGAAGGGGCGTGTCTTATTAATCGCCAAGGAGGCTCTTGAATGAAAAGCAGGTCATAGTCGTCTACAAAGTCTGCCAGTAACGAGTCCATGTAACCCCAATTTCTGTTTACATTTTGACTAAATACACGTAACTGAGGGGTAGATCTGAGCCTGTCCCTCATTTATGTTCGGCCACCGCGTCCTGCGGGATGGTAAGAAGGAGGGGAGCAGGAGTTGCATCTCATACTCACCTCGTCATAGCGAGCTCTGATCCAATCACGGTCAAAGCGATGTCGCCAAAAGTTGCATCGACGATCGTCAGATGCGTGATTTTTCCGGCAGTTTATACACCTAGCCGGGTGAGGACAGACTGCCCCCTCAGGGGTAGCTGGAACAGGAGGGTTCGCCTTAGCGTTTCCCTTACAACACCCTGCAAGGGCACGGTGGTGCTCCTTGCAGTGTGGGCCTGCACAGATCGGGGATTTGGTCTGTGGAGCTCGGCATGCTGGGGTGGGGTGACCCCACTTCCAGCATCGTTGGCACAGAGGCAAGCCAGGGTTCGCCCTGGCAGCCCTAACATAGGCGACGTAGCGTCCAAACTGGACGCCTCGACCGATGAGAGCCTTGGCTTGTGCACCACTGACTGAATCAGCGATGTTGAGATAAACGGTGCACGTATCCGACATTTTCGAATCGCGTACTACCCATGGGGGGACTTGTAACACCGTGAGGTCCGATATCCCGGACTTTCCCAAGTGTGCAATGACAACGTCAGGCGTTAATGCCTTGTCGTTGACGATAAATGGCACGTCGATCAGCTTGAGGTACGATGTGGACATGGGTAGCGCTGCGTCTACTTGCAGCGCAAAGGGGAATGCCTTGTGGGCCACCTCCTTGAAGCAATGAAGGTCCTCCTCAGAGGCGACAATGTCTGTAGCTACTGATAAATTACCAGCATGCATCGATGCGGACTGGGCCACCAATTTAGAGTGGTGCAGTCCAAGAGTGGCCCGGACGTGGTCCAGGAAATCAGCAGGGTTCGTCTCCGCTCCAAGGGGGGGACGAACGTGGACCAGGACCTGTCGTCTCGACGGTCCGTGGACAGTAGGTGAGGGCTTTGCAGCCTTCAGTTTGGAGGGACCAACATGCTGCTGTATGTCAGCCAGCTTGTCAGTTGGAAGTTCAGGGAAGGCTTTGGCTAAGTGCACAAGGCCATCCATGGATGTGTTAGGTGCTCGCCCCCCTGGGAAGCGAGCAACCTGAGCAAAGGTCCCCCTGCCCGAGGGCCTGGTGGACCAGTTCACGGGGGGAGGTGGTCCTCGACCCCATGATGAAGAGACACCCCCTGATGGGGGTTTAGGAAGAGGTCGAGCCCCTTTCGGGCCTCGAGTCCTCGCTGATTTGGGAGGGGGGGGGCGTTGCCCATCCCATCCCTCCAGATACTCCACATTGGGATCATTGGTGACAGTCCCCGACCTAGGTTGTTTGCTGCCCCCAACCATTCTATCTATAGCTCCCCGGAGCGTGGCGCTACCAGAGTTGCGATCAAGACCAGCCTCGGCAGCTGCTACCAGCACCGAGCCCAGCTGTTCTGCGATGAGCTGCCGTTCCTCGGCAGTCGGTTGTCTGGATCCCGTCCTGTTAAGAACAACTCGGAATCCCTCAGCATACTCTCCCAGGTCTTTGGCGAAGGTCTGGGGCCCACTCCAGTCATCGCTAGCCATCTCCGTGTCCTGAATGACGTGGGAGGAGAGATTATCGGCCACTTCATCAGCCCATGAAGCAGGTGTAGAAGGGGTAGCCGGAGGTGCAGGAGATGCAGTGGCATCCCTGGAAGATAACGCTGGCACGCTAAATCGCTGTGCTCACGGAGTGACGATGCCCGCCCCATAGGGGGAGGGGGTTGGAGAGCCTCTTTGGGTCCTGTGAGGGCCCACTGAGGGTGTGTTCTGTGTGGATCTGCGGCTCGAAGAGAGCCGCAGGGAATCAATTGGGTCGTCGCCAGGAGTTCTGGGTGTACCGGATCTGGAAGGTCTCCCCTCGTCCATCGCCTCGCCCGATCTCCCCCCTCTTCTAGAAAATGTTTCTGACATGCGTTGGTAAGACGCTGGTTATACCGGATCGCTGGGATCGAGGACGGATTGAGCTACAAAAGTTGAAAACGGTGTCGACGAGGTTTTTTGTGGCTGTGCACGTCGCAGTAAGAAGACAAGAAGCGATGTCGCTGGATCCTTGGTGCATTCCGAACCACCCCCATCCGTGGCTTGGAGAGTATCGCAGGACTGCTGCCTATGCAGCTGTTACTCCATCGTCTAGTCAACAGAGGTGTATTCAGAACCCCCCTATTGGCTCCATCACACCCCCTAAGAGCGATCTTAGGGCCTAATCACGTCGGCACTACCCACTCTCATTTTTTTTTTTTTTTTTTTTTTGGGTCAACAATTTATAACTTGGGGCTCGATTGCAGTCCGCAGAGCAGGATACAAACTTGGGTACTACTGTAACTACGCTTCCCCTCACCCATATCCTACCCAGGTCCTCGTTTTAGCCACTTTAGGCGGGCAGTGCCACAGACGTTGGCCTCTCAGCCAGGAAAGGCAATAATCTGGAGGGGGAGCCCCCCCTCCCGAAGCTAGCCATTAACTCGTCCGCCAGTGCAGAACGGTCCCCCAGCCACATATCCAACCGAAGTCAGATCAGGCGTGGCCATGTTAATTCACTGTAAATCCCCCCTTGCGGGAGGAATAACTGTCTGCATGCTCCTGGCCAGTGAGGATTGACCACCCCAGACGAATGAGGTGGACCATCACCGCGCTCCCGCACGAGTGACAGAGATGTGGTAGCTGGTTGTTCACCTGGTTATTCACCGGAACTACCGTGGATAGGGGGCCAAGGCCCCCTTTGAGTAGATGCCGACGAGGGCATATGCTCAGTAACAACGTCCCCCCCACAGCGGGGAGAAGGTAGAGGGAAGCGACACACTGCCACTATCCCGATATCGGCCACCAACCAATTGGTGGGAGTAGATGTGGAGGGGTGACACCCCCTTTCAGTAGCGGCGCTGCTGTGCTTGAGGACCTGGAGGACGGCGGCGTCGTGATGAGGACGAGGGTTCCCCATGATGGAGCTCTGCATGAGCTGCCTGCCTAGCTGCGTAGGAAGCCCTGAAGGCTGCCGGTGACGTGAGGTCGAGAGGCAATCCGGCAGCTGCTAGTTCTGCCGACATTGGCTCAGACAATCGCCAGGTGGTCGTGAATAATTCCCAGGCCATCTGGCGTCATGCGTTCCTCTCAATGAGCAGAACGGCGGATACTCGGACGGTACCGACGAAGATCATCATAGCCTCCAGTAAGTGTAGAAAGCCATGAGAGGCGGATGTTATTTCCATCCTCTCATCTCTCGACAACGGAGGCTCATCCTCCACCAACTCTGGGATGGCGGATGAACCTGGTGATGTGGGGAGGGGCAGCGCAGATTGCTCCTGCTGCCCCTCTGGATAGAGGAGCTCAGCGATGCCGAGCTCTTGATTGTTGTTGGCCTCGAGCCCAAGCTCGAGAGCCAGATCATGCACCTCATCAGCTATCACTTGTGATGCCAAGAAGCGGTTTATCGTCTCAGTGAGGCTAACTCGGTGAGACCTGGAATGAATTCGACGTCTCCACCGGTAGCAGAGCCGTCATCATTGTCTGGCAGGTCGGAGGAGTCATCCTCCGCCCAAAGATTGTGGAACTGGTTAGCCACATCATCCGCTCAAGGAGACGTGCCCGAACTCTGGGAGGTAGTTGTCGTCGAAGTCTGTGAAGTCGGTGTTTGTGTATAAGAGGGGGTCGCCATGCGCCACCTGGTGTCGAGTTTGCGCTCCACGGTTTGTAGAGGGCATTGAGGATGATTTAGCACAAGTAGATGACGGTAGAAGTCAAGATACGTAGCGTGATAATGATAGCAGACGGTCCCTTATCGCAATTCTGGGTCCACCCAACACAGCCTCCAGACGCTCCGAGGGGGCAGGCAGGCCGCAAATCCTGCTGCAGATTGGGAGGGACGATTGAACCCGGTTCCAAACACCTCAAGGGTGTGAGTGCCAGAGGTAAAGAGTCGGTGGTGAGTAGCGGCCACCAGAGCGTCAACCTAGCCACCAGGGGGCACCATTGCCCGGCCCCTTTTAACGATGGTGTATTCCAATGGGTAGTCAGTGTAGCAGGTCTCTAGATGTAGAAACTCACGCAGCATGGAGGTAGGAAGCCTCCCAGATGACCCACAATCCAGTGAATATGCCCCTCCTCCTGAGCCAGACCTCCCCCAGCTAAACAAATGCGACGACTTGGGCGAGCATTGAAGTAGGCATCCCACACCCACTCTAAGCCCCCATAGGGGCCCAGACTACTCTTTCATTGCCAACACTCACCTAACCAGGATCCTCGAAGCCCAGGAGAGCGAGACGAATAGCAGACACAGTCAGAAACAGTGCCCGAGGCATCCACGGAGATCGGATGGACGGATCCCTTAGCAAATCAGACTACGCCTGGAGATGCCGAGAGCGTTCGTGATGGTGAAATCCGATTGAAAATTGGACCGAAATTGCAGTCTCGACGTTGCTACCAACGTCGAGCAGGAATGTTTACCACTGTTTATGGTGGTTGTAACAAGTCAAGGAGTGATGTGACTACTCACTCTCATGAGCTAGGGCTCTGGGGAGGGAACGTGCTCGACACACTCACCCTACAAGGTCCATCTGTCGCTTCGGCTGCAGCTCTGGCCCTTGTACCAGGCGATGAGTTCGACTCCTTTGGGGAAGAAAGCACACCTGGGAACAGAGTGAAGGATCTATTCCCCACTCGTTTTTCCTCTCATCGCCTCACCTCCAAGGAGGATGGGGCAAGGAATTCTTACAGGAGTGACCTCGACAAGGCCTGGGCCTCTGCCCAGGTAGAGGATGACACTCTCATCGTTGCAGTGGATGCTTCGGTGCCCATAGATGCTAAATTTCAAGCCGTCGCCTGCGCCCTGGTCTTCGGACAGGGGGAACAAGTAGATCGTGTTGTCTCAGCCTCTGGGAGGAGAACCCCACCGGAAGTCGAACTCTTCGCTCTCCAACTGGGCATGTCCGCTGCGTGCAGCAGGGGATGCAAAAAGTTGGTGATATTCTTGGACTCTACCACGGGCATCGAGTCCCTCATTGATCCAAAACCACGGTCTGGGCAAATCTTTGCTCTGGACGCTTGTCGCTCTCTTTGTCCATGGCTAGCTGGGGACGCAGAGAGAAATGTAACATTCTGGCACGTCCCCTCGAAATTTGAGTGGAATGTACACAAGTTGGCTCATGATGTAGCTACATCCACCAAGATCTCCGTGGGCAGACACCCGCAAACGTCTTTAGACTACCTTAAAAACCAGGTCGAAAAGGCCGTTTGTAAGGATTGGCACACCCGGTTCTCAGACCCGGCGTATCATGGTCGGCATTTCTACCAACTCAAAGGAGTAGGTGGAAAACCGGTATTACTCTCGACTCACAAAGGTGGGCCTTGGCTGAAAGTAATGGGAAACAACACTACGTTGACTTCCCATTCGACTCGAATGATCACTGGCCATGCTCCTATAGGGGAGTATCGTCACTGTCTCTCCCTCGACGGGGAGTACCAATGTTGGTGCCTTGGTCCTGAGATACAAACTCGAGACCATCTACTATGCGTCTGCCCCAAGGTGGACCGCAAAGAAACTCGTGCAAGCCCAGACTCCGTGGAAGGCTTCCACGAATTTATGGACAATAACCCGGTGCTAGGGTCGTTCAACTCACTTGCGTGGGATCCAGGATAGGTTGTGCGCCCAGGGCATATGACCCTCGTCTGGTTCTGGCTAGTGTTATTGGTATGTCGGGTTGGCCATAGGGCACCAGACGAGTCCGTTTTTTTTTTTTTTTTTTTTTTTGGGGTCAACAATTTATAATGCGGGGCTCGATCGCAGTCTGCGGGTCAAGATACAAACAAGGTACTACCAAGACTACGCATTCCCTATGTCCGCATCCCACACCAGGTCCCTTGCAGAAGCCACGTTACGGCGGGCGTACCAGCGTTGTCCTCTCAGACAGGAAAGGCAATAATCTGTAGGGGAGGGGCCCCCCCCCCAAAGGCTAGCCGTTAGTTCGCCGTCTGGTGCTATCTCGGTCCCCCTGGCCACATATCCAACCAAAGTCAGATCAGGCGCAAGCAGTGTCAATGCACTGTAAGTCCTCCCTTGCGGGAAGAGTAACCGTCTTTCACCAGACAACGAGGATTGACCACCCCAGGTGAGTGAGGTGGACCATCACTGTGTCCATGCACAAGTGACAGTGACGAGGCAGCTGGTTGATGCCGCACGAAGCGACTCCATCATGCTCCCTGAAAATCGCCAGGTGGTGGTGAAGAGCTCCCATGCCATCTGACGCCAAGAGTTCCTGTCGTTGAGAGGAACCGTGGACACTCGGACGGTACCTACAAAGGAGATCATCATGTCCAGTAAATGCAACATGGCATCAGAGGTGGCTTCGATTTCCAGCCTCTGATCCCTAGATAGTGGCACTTCGTCCTCCACCAGCTCGGGGATGGGGGGCCAAGGCAGTAGCGGGGCAGGGGGTGCCTCCGGATAAAGAAGCTCAGCGATGCCGAGCTCCTGTGAATACATATCCTCCTTAGGGAGGCTACGAGCCCAGCGCTTGTGTTCGACGTCGACACCAAGTGCCCATCGTACACGATCGATCGTTTTCCTCGAGGAAAGCCTAGGCCCCCCCTCGGCGAAAATGAGAGCCTCTTGCATGGCAAGAGAGTCATCATCGTCATCATCGTTAGGGTCGGAGAGGTCTTCCCCGGCCCATAGATCTCTAGCTGCCTTGAGAGCAGCTGCTACCTCCGATTCATCTTGCACGAACTGGGTGTCGTAGTCTTGGACGCCATCATCAAAGATGTCGCCCATGATCAAAGCGGGGTCACGTAGACCCCAATGTGGTGGTTGGCCTCTGGTTTGCCATTTGGGCATTGAGAGTGTGTGTTAGTGCTAGTAGATGATGGTAAGAATCAAAATACACAGCGTGGAATCGATAACGGCTGGTCCCTTATCTACGTTCCGGGTCCACCCGATACAGCCTCCGAACGCTCCGAGGGGGCGAGCAAGCCGCACATCCTGCTGCCTAGTGGGAGAAGATCGAACCCGGGTCATACCACCCTATAAGAGTGAGCACCGGAGGTAGAGGGATGGTGGTGAGAAGCGGCCACCAAGGTGTAGGCCTAGCTGCCAGGGGGCACCATCACCCGGCCCCTTTTAGCGATGGTGTATTCCAACAGGTAGTCAGTGTAGCATGTCTCTAGTAGTAGAAACTCACAGAGCCTGGAGGCAGGAAGCCTCAAAGACGACCAGCATTCCAGTAAGAACGTCCTTCCCCCTAAGCCAGACCTTCCCCAGCTAAACGAGTGCTTCTACTTGGGCGAGCATTGAAGCAGGCATCCCACACCCACTCTAAGCCCCCATAGGGACCCAGACTACTCTTTCATAGACATCACTCACCTAGCCAGGATCCTCGAAGCCAAGGGGAACAAGACAGATAGCAGTCACTGTTGGAGACAATGACCGAGACATCCCCGGAGATCGGATGGACGGATCTCTTAGCAAATCAGGCCAGGCCTGGAGACGCCGAGAGCGTTCGTGATGGCAAAATCCAATCGAAAATCGGACCAAAATTGGAGTCTCGATGTTGCTACCAACATCGAGCAGGAGTGTTTACCACTGTTTATGGTGGTTGTAACAAGTCAAGGAGTGTGTAGACGAGTCCGTTAACCCTCATAAAGGGGGCCCACCTGTGTTCAGGAGCAACTGTCAGGGAGGGGGGACACGAAACTAGGTACTGGTTTGGGGAGGTGCCTGAGCGCTTTCAGATCCACTCTCAGTTATGCGTTACGGCTTCGATGCTGACTATGCTTTCCTTTCCGAGCTGAGAGGCTCACGTCGGGGCGGCAGTATCCCCTAAATCTTGCACTCATACCCGTAGGGATTCGGGGAACACAGCATCGTCAAGCTCGGGTTGTCGGTACGCCACCACTGGCAAGTCCGTTTACTCGATAAAGGGGGCCCCCTTAGTGGTCATTGCAGTTATCCAGGTGGGTGGTGCGAAGATCAGCAGGAGGAGGACTTGGGCTGGGCATAGTGTACTTCGTTTGTATGTCTCTACCGCGGACTGTGATCGGGCGCTGCGTTATAAACTTTTGACCCAAAAAAAAAAAAAAATTCTGTGAGGATCTGCGGCTCAAACTGAGCTGCAGAGAGTCAATGGGATCGTCGCCAGGAGTTCGAGGCGTACCCGATCTAGAGAGTCCCCCCTCATCCATCGCTTCGCCCAATCTCCCCCCTCTTCTGCTAAAAGAATCTGACATGCGTTGGTAAGACGCTGGATAAACCAGATCGCTGGGATCGTTGACAGATGGAGCCACAAAAGATGAAAATGGTGTCGACGATGTTTTTGGTGGCTGTGCACGTAGCGGTAACAAGACAAGAAGCGATGATATCCAGCGTCTTACCAACGCATGTCAGATTCACATTCTAGAAGAGGGGGGAGATCGGGTGATGCGATGGACGAGGGGGGACTCTCCAGATCGGGTACGCCCAGAACTCCTGGCGACGATCCAATTGACTCTCTGCAGCTCTCTTCAAGCCGCAGATCCACACAGAATGCTCCCTCAGTGGGCCCACACAGGACCCAAAGAGGCTCTCCAACCCCCTCCCCCTATGGGGCGGGCATCGTCACTCCGCGAGCACAATGATTCAGTGTGCCAGCGCTATCGTCCAGGGATGCCACGGCGTCTCCTGCACCTCCTGCTACTCCTTCCACACCCACCTCGCAGTGGGCTGATGAAGGAGCTGATAACTCTTCCTCCCACATCATTCAGGACACGGAGATGGCTAGCGATGACTGGAGTGGACCCCAGACCTTTGCCAAAGACCTGGGGGAATATGCTGAAAGGTTCCAAATCGTTCTGAACAGGATGGGACCTAGACGACCTACTGCTGAAGAATGGCAGCTTATTGCAGAGCAGCTGGGCTCGGTGCTGGTAGCAGCTGCCGAGGCTGGTCTCAATCGCAACTCTGAAAGTGCCACACTCCGGGGAGCTTTAGATAGGATGGCTGGGGGCAGTAAACGACCTAGGTCGGGCACTGTTACTAACGATCCCAATGACATCCCAAGGACAGACTACCTGGAGGGATGGGATGGGCAGCGCCCCCCCCCTCACAAATCTGCGAGGACTTGAGGCCCGAAAGGGGCTCGACCTCTTCCTAAACCCCCAACAGGGGGTGTCTCATCATCATGGGGTCGAGGACCACCTCCCCCCATGAACTGGTCGACCAGGCCTTCGGGCAAGGGGACCTTTGCTCAGGTTGCTTGCTTCCCTGGGGGGCGAGCACCTAACACATCCATGGATGGCCTTGTGCGACTAGCCAAGGCCTTCCCTGAACTTCCGACCGACAAGCTGGCTGACATACAGCAGCATGTTGGCCCTTCTAAACCGAAGGCTGCAAAGCCTTCACCTACAGTCTATGGACCGTCAAGACGACAAGTCCTGGTCCACGTTCGTCCCCCCCTCGGGGCGGAGACGAATCCTGCTGACTTCGTTACGCGCTCCTTGACTTGTTACAACCACCATAAACAGTGGTAAACACTCCTGCTCGATGTTGGTAGCAACGTTGAGACTCCAATTTTGGTCCGATTTTCGATCGGATTTCACCATCACGAACGCTCTCGGCGTCTCTAGGCCTGCCCTGATTTGCTAAGAGATCTGTCCATCCGATCCCCGGGGATGCCCCAGTCATTGTTTTTGACAATGGCTGCTATTCGTCTCGTTCCCCTGTGCTTTGAGGATCCTGGCTAGGTGAGTGGTGTCTATGAAAGAGTAGTCTAGGTCCCTATGGGGGCTTAGAGTGGGTGTGGGATGCCTGCTTCAACGCTCGCCCAAGTCGACACACTCATTTAGTTGGGGGAGGTCTGGCTCAGGGGGAGGGACATTGTTACTGGACTGCTGGTCGTCTCTGGGGCTTCCAACCTCCATGCTATGTGAGTCACTACTACTAGGGACAAGCTACACTGACTACCTGTTGGAATACACTGTCACTAAAAGGGGCCGGGTGACGGTGCCCCCTGATAGCTAGGTCGATGCTCTGGTGGCCGCATTTCACCACCGACTCCTCACCTCCGGTGCTCACTCCTCTGGGGTGTTATGATCCAGGTTCAATCTTCTCCCACCAGGCAACAGGATGCGCGGCCTGTTTGCCCCCTCGGACCATTTGGAGGCTGTATCGGGTGGACCTGGAACTGAGATAAGGGGCCATCTGTTATTGATCTTACGCTATGTACTTTGACTGTTATCGTCATTTACCTGTGCTAACTCACTCTCAATGCCCAAACAGCTGAACAGAGACCAAACCACACGCTGGGGCCTTCACGACCCCACCTTGATTATGGGTGACATCATTGGTGATGATGCCCAAGACTACGACACCCAGTTCTCACAGAACGAACTGGAGGTAGCAGCTGCCCTAGGCAGTTTGAGATCTGTGGGTTGGGGAGGACCTCCCCGACCCTGACAACTACGAGGACTCTCTTGCTAGGCAGGAGCCCCTCGCTTACACTGCACGCTGCGTATTTTGATCACTAGCATCATATACCAGTACTAACTTGCTCCTGATGCCCAAACGGACAACCAGAGACGATCGGTCCAACGATCCTACGCCTCCGGTAGCTGTCCCAGCTTCCTGAGTGGTGATGCCAACAGCTCTAGCAGAGCTTCAATCTGGGGAACCCTTGTTCCCAGTACAGTGCCGTCATCATCACAGATGGCCGTGCTGCTACTTGTGTGGGGCATCCTGCTCCACACCCATCACCGCCAGTCCGCTGGCTGCTGTCGGGTTGGTGACAAATGTCGCTATCCTTTACGTTCTCCCCACTGCGGGGGGGAAATTGCTATCGAGTGCATGTGCTTGCAGTGCATTTGCTCGAAGGGGGCTTTGGCCCCCTGCTTATGGCAGTTCCGGTGAATAACCAGGTGAACAACCAGCTGCCACATTACTGTTACTCATGCATGACACGGTGATGGTCCACCTCATTCATCTGGGGTGGTCAATCCTCATTGGCTGGGAGTATGCGGACAGTTATTCCTCCCGCAAGGGGGGATTTACGGTGAATTGACACTGCTGTGCCTGATCTGACTTCGGTTGGATATGTGGCTGGGGGACCGCTTTGCACCAGCTGACGATCTAATGGCTAGCTTCGGGAGGGGGGCTCCCCCTCCAGATTATTGCCTTTCCTGGCTGAGAGGCCAATGTCTGTGGCACTGCCCGCCTAAAGTGGCTAAAACGAGGACCTGGGTAGGAGATGGGCGAGGGGAACACGTAGTTATAGTAGTACCCAAGTTTGTATCCTGCTCTGCGGACTGCGATTGAGCCCCGCGTTATAAATTGTTGACCCAAAAAAAAAAAAATGAAAGAGTAGTCTAGGCCCCTATGGGGGCTTAGAGTGGGTGTGGGATGCCTACTTCAACGCTCGCCCAAGTCAACACACTCGTTTAGTTGGGGGAGGTCTGGTTCAGGAGGAGGGACATATTCACTGGATTGTGGGTCATCTGGGAAGCATCCTACCTCCATGCTGTGAGTTTCTACATCTAGAGACCTGCTACACTGACTACCTGTTGGAATACACCATCGCTAAAAGGGGCCGGGTGACGGTGCCCCCTGATAGCTAGGTCGACGCTCTGGTGGCCGCATTTCACCACCGACTCCTCACCTCTGGTGCTCACTCCTCTGGGGTGTTATGACCCAGGTTCAATCTTCTCCCACCAGGCAACAGGATGCGTGGCCTGTTTGCCCCCTCGGACCATTTGGAGGCTGTATCGGGTGGACCTGGAACTGAGATAAGGGGCCATCTGTTATCAATCTTACACTACGTACTTTGACTGTTATCATCATTTACCTGTGCTAACTCACTCTCAATGCCCAAACAGCTGAACAGAGACCAAACCACACGCTGGGGCCTTCACGACCCCACCTTGATTTTTTTCTTTTTTGTTTTTGGGTCAACAATTTATAACGCGGGGCTCGATCGCAGTCCGTGGAGCAGGATACAAACTTGGGTACTACTATAACTACGTGTTCCCCTCGCCCATCTCCTACCCAGGTCCTCGTTTTAGCCACTTTAGGTGGGCAGTGCCACAGACATTGGCCTCTCAGCCAGGAAAGGCAATAATCTGGAGGGGGAGCCCCCCTCCCGAAGCTAGCCATTAGATCGTCAGCTGGTGCAAAGCGGTCCCCCAGCCACATATCCAACCGAAGTCAGATCAGGCGCAGCAGTGTCAATTCATCGTAAATCCCCCCCCTTGCGGGAGGAATAACCATCTGCATGCTCCTGGCCAGTGAGGATTGACCACCCCAGACGAATGAGGTGGACCCTCACCGCGCTCCCGCACGAGTGACAGAGATGTGGTAGCTGGTTGTTCACCTGGTTATTCACCGGAACTACCGTGGATAGGGGGCCAAGGCCCCCTTTGAGTAGATGCCAATGAGGGCATACGCTCGGTAACAACGTCCCCCCCCGCAGCGGGGAGAAGGTAGAGGGAAGGCCCTACCAGTAGTGGAGGGCCCTACCCATTTCCCCCCTCAACAGGGCTTTTACCCCACGGTGATCGACCTGATGTTCGTACCTACAGATCTCAGATTTGTATTGTACTGTGAGATTGTGCCTGAAGCCAGGGGAACGTCTGACCACGCTCCCCTGACATTAGTGCTGCCTGGCCCGGGATCTTTGGTTCCGGTTACCAAGTGGTCCATCAAAAAAGGATCCGAGGAGGAAGCATCTTATCGAGATGCTGTCTCCTCCGCTTTAACTCTGTGGCTAGATTGGCACGGAAATACCTCGGCAGAGATTGATGAAGTCGTTTCGGCGATATCAACGATCTTAAACAAGGCATGGGAAAACCATGCCAAGGAATCTCGCCTCGGCAAGTCATCCAAAGGCTGGTGGACAGACGAATGCAGTGGTGCTCTGGACGCTTACAGAGCCTCTCGTGATGAGGGGGACTGGAAGCTTTATAGGAAAGTCATGCGACACGCAAAGCGTGATTTTTTCGATGACCGTATCCAGGAAGTGGCTACGATGAACAGACGACCCTGGGATCTAATGTCCTGGACTCGTCAACGCAACCTCCCATCGTACGAGGCTATCTCTTATCGGGGAGAACCGTGCAACGATTTGGATTCTCTGTGGGCTGCCCTTGATGGGTCCTATAACGCCGCATCTGATCGAGCAGTCGATCTGAGCATACTCGAGGAACTTGATCTGGTGCCTGAAAGGGCCTGGATCCCGTTCTGGATCACGGAAATGAAAGAGGCGCTTAACGCGTGTTCTTCCCGTTCCGCTCCAGGTCCTGATCATGTTACGTGGTCGCACCTTAAACACTGGTGTAGCAACCCAGAAGTGGCAGGGCTCATCACCCGCATTGCTGAGGTGTGCATCACTGCTGGCCACTGGCCAGCGCACTTCAAGGAGTCCCTGTCGGTAATTATCCCGAAACCAGGGAAACCCAACTACTCTACCCCTAAGTCGTTCAGGCCTATTGTGCTACTGAACACTCTGGGCAAGTTAGTCGAAAAGATGCTGTCCAGGCGACTTCAGTTCGACGGTGTCGCACACGAGGCCTTCGAACAAAATCAGTTCGGAGGCGTCGCCCAGCGTTCCACTGAGGATGCGGGTATTTACCTTACCCATCTCGTCAGGGCAGGATGGGCCAAAGGGCTCAAAACGAGCGTTGTCGCTTTCGACATCGCTCAATTCTTCCCCTCTTTGAACCACCAGGTTCTATTGGAGATCATCTCGCGGTCGGGGTTTCCTGCGCAAGTAGTGAACTTCTTCCGTGCTTACTTAGTCGGTCGCAAGACGACCTACAAATGGAATGCTTTCTCATCTGGCTCCTTTGCAGCTGATGTGGGAGTGGGACAAGGCTCTGCCTTGTCCCCTGTCTTATCGGCGTTATACTTGACGCCGATCATGAAACTCTTCAGAAGAAGCGAAGTCGGCAGAGATGTCGACCTCATGTCCTATGTGGACGATGGCACCCTCATCGCCCGCTCGCCACAGCTGGAGGATAACCTCCCCCTTCTCAAGAACGCGTATGGCTGGATCTTCCAGGCATTCACTTCCCTCGGACTTGTCCTCGAACATGACAAGTCCGAAATATTTCACTTTTCAAGGGCGAGGAGGTTCACCCCCCTGCCTATCGATCTAGGCTTTGCCCCCTACACGGGCAACACCCCCCTCAAACCCAAGGTTACCTGGAGGTACCTCGGTTTCTTCTTCGACCGCAAACTCTCTTTCAAGGAGCACACATGGTTCTACTCCACCAAAGCCCTTACCACTGCGAGGGCAATGGGAATGCTTGGCAATTCTGTTAGAGGGTTAACTCCCATGCAGAAACGCCTTCTCTACTGTTCATGCGTTGTGCCCATCATGACGTACGGATTGAGACTCTGGCACTTCAAAGGCGCACGCGTCAAGGGTGTCATCAAAACGTTGGCCCAAGTGCAGTCCATTGCTGCACGTTGGATCCTCGGTGCATTCAGAACCACCCCAATTGGTGGCCTGGAAAGTATCGCTGGACTGCTGCCTATGCAGCTGTTACTGCGTTGGTTGGTCGACAGAGGGGCATTCAGAACCCCTCTGTTGGCTCCATCACACCCCCTGAGAGCGATCTTAGGGCCCAATCATGTAGGCACCACCCACTCCCATGAGCTAGGACTCTGGGGAGGGAATGTGCTTGACACATTAAACCTGCAAGGCCCATCTGTCGCTTCGGCTGCAGCTCTGGCCCTCGTACCAGGCGATGAGTTCGACCCCGTTGGGGAAGAAAACACACCTGGAAATAGAGTGAAGGACCTGTTCCCCACTCATTTCTCCTCTCATCGCCTCACCTCTAAGGAGGATGGAGCGAGGAATTCTTACAGGAGTGACCTCGACAAGGCCTGGGCTTCTGCCCAGGTCGAGGAAGACACTCTGGTCGTTGCAGTGGACGCTTCGGTGCCCACAGATGCCAAATTTCAAGCCGTCGCCTGTGCTCTTGTCTTCGGACAGGGAGAACAGGTGGATCGCGTTGTCTCAGCTTCTGGGAGGAGAACCCCCCCAGAAGTCGAACTCTTTGCTCTCCAACTGGGCGTCTCGGCTGCGTGCAGCAGAGGTTGCCAAAAGTTGGTGATTTTCTCGGATTCTACTATGGGCATAGAGTCCCTAACTGATCCTAAGCCACGTTCTGGGCAGATCTTTGCCCTGGACGCCTGTCGCTCTCTTCGCCCCTGGTTAGCCGGGGATGAGGAGCGAAACGTCACACTCTGGCACGTCCCCTCGAATTTCGAGTGGAACATTCACAAGATGGCTCACGATGTAGCTACATCTACCAAGATCTCCGTGGGCAGACACCCGCGGACGTCTCTAGACTACCTTAAAAATCAGGTCGAGAGGGCCGTTTGTAAGGACTGGCACACCCGGTTTGCAGATCCTGCGTACCGTGGACGACACTTCTACCAGCTCAAGGGAGTAGGTGGAAAACCTGTATTACCCTCGACTCACAAAGGTGGGCCCTGGCTGAAAGTAATGGGGAGCAACACCACGTTGACTTCTCGTTTGACTCGCATGATTACTGGCCATGCTCCCATAGGGGAGTATCGTCAACGTCTATCCCTCGACGGGGAATACCAATGTTGGTGCCGTGGTCCCGAGATACAAACTCGAGACCACTTATTACGCGTCTGCCCCAAGGTGGATCGCAAAGAAACTCGTGCAAGCCCCGATTCTGTCGAGGGCTTCCACGAATTCATGGACAATAATCCTGCACTAGGATCGTTCAACTCACTCGCGTGGGATCCAGGATAGGTTGTGCGCGCAGGGCGTATGACCCCCGTCTGGTTCTGGCTAGTGTTATCGGTATGTCGGGGTGGCCGTAGGGCACCAGACGAGTCCGTTAACCCTCATAAAGGGGGCCCACCCGTGTTCAGGAGCGACTGTCAGGGAGGGGGGACACGAAACTAGGTACCGGTTCGGGGAGGCGCCTGAGCGCTTTCAGATCCGCTGTCGGTTACGCGTTGCGACGATTCCAGTCGACTACGCTTTCCTTTCCGAGCTGGGAGGCTCACGTCGGGGCGGCAGTTTCCCCTAAATCTTGCACACATACCCGTAGGGATTCGGGGACACGACATCAAGCTCGGGTTGTCGGTACGCCACCACTGGCAAGTCCGTTTACTCGATAAAGGGGGCCCCCTTAGTGGTCAGCGCAGTTATCCAGGTGGTTGGTGCGAAGATCAGCAGGAGGAGGACTTGGGCTGGGCGTAGTGTACTTCATTTGTATGTCTCTACCGCGGACTGCGATCGGGCGCCGCGTTATAAACTTTTGACCCAAAAAAAAAAAAAAAAAAAGGTAGAGGGAAGCGACAAACTGCCACAATCCCGATATCGGCCACCAACCAATTGGTGGGAGTAGATGTGGAGGGGTGACACCCCCCTTTCAGTAGCGGCGCTGCTGTGCTTGAGGACCTCGAGGATGGCGGCGTTGTGATGAGGACGAGGGTTCCCCATGATGGAGCTCTGCATGAGCTGCCTGCCTAGCCGCATAGGAAGCCCTGAAGGCTGCCGGTGACGTGAGGTCGAGAGGCAATCCGGCAGCTGCTAGTTCTGCCGACATTGGCTCAGACAATTGCCAGGTGGTCGTGAATAGTTCCCAGGCCATCTGGCGCCATGCGTTCCTCTCTATGAGCGGAATGGCGGATACTCGGACGGTACCAATGAAGATCGTCATAGCCTCCAGTAAGTGTAGAAAGCCATGAGAGGCGGATGTTATTTCCACCCTCTCATCTCTCGACAACGGAGGCTCATCCTCCACCAACTCTGGGATGGCGGATGAACCCGGTGATGTGGGGAGGGGCAGCGCAGATTGCTCCTGCTGCCTCTCTGGATAGAGGAGCTCGGCGATGCCGAGCTCTTGATTGTTGTTGGCCTCGAGCCCAAGCTCGAGAGCCATCTGAGATCATGCACCTCATCGGCTATCACTTGTGATGCCAAGAAGCGGTTTATCGTCACCTGCGAGGCTAGCTCGGTGAGACCCGGAATGAATTCGACGTCTCCGCCGGTGGCAGAGCTGTCATCATCGTCTGGCAGGTCGGAGGAGTCATCCTCCGCCCAAAGATTGTGGAACTGGTTAGCCACATCAGAGTCCCATCCACTCAAGGAGACGTGCCCGAACTCTGGGAGGTAGTTGTCGTCGAAGTCTGCGATGTCGGTGTTTGTGTATAAGAGGGGGTCGCCATGCACCGCCTGGTGTTGAGTTCGCGCTCCACGGTTTGTAGAGGGCATTGAGGATGATTTAGCACAAGTAGATGACAGTAGAAGTCAAGATACGTAGCGTGATAACGATAGCAGACGGTCCCTTATCACAATTCTGGGTCCACCCGACACAGCCTCCAGATGCTCCAAGGGGGCAGGCAGGCCGCAAATCCTGCTGCAGATTGGGAGGGACAATTGAACCCGGTTCCGAACACCTCAAGGGTGTGAGTGCCGGAGGTAAAGAGTCGGTGGTGAGTAGCGGCCACCAGAGCGTCGACCTAGCCACCAGGGGGCACCATCACCCGGCCCCTTTTAACGATGGTGTATTCCAATGGGTAGTCAGTGTAGCAGGTCTCTAGATGTAGAAACTCACACAGCATGGAGGTAGGACGCCTCCCAGACGACCCACAATCCAGTGAATATGTCCCTCCTCCTGAACCAGACCTCCCCCAGCTAAACAAATGTGACGATTTGGGCGAGCGTTGAAGTAGGCATCCCACACCCACTCTAAGCCCCCATAGGGGCCCAGACTACTCTTTCGTTGCCAACACTCACCTAACCAGGATCCTCGAAGCCCAGGAGAATGAGACGAATAGTAGACACTGTCACAAACAGTGCCCGAGACATCCCTGGAGATCGGATGGATGGATCTCTTAGCAAATCAGGCCAGGCCTGGAGGTGCCGAGAGCGTTTGTGATGGCGAAATCCGATCAAAAATCAGATGAAAATTGAAGTCTCGACATTGCTACCAACATTGAGCAGGAGTGTTTATCACTGTTTATGGTGGTTGTAACAAGTCAAGGAGCGTGACCCCACCTTGATTACAGGTGACATCATTGGTGATGATGCCCAAGACTACGACACCCAGTTCTCACAGAATGAACTGGAGGTAGCAGGTGCCCTAGGCAGTTTGAGATCTGTGGGCTGGGGAGGACCTCCTCGACCCTGACAACTACGAGGACTCTCCTGCTAGGCAGGAGGCCCTCGCTTACACTGCATGCTGCGTATTCCGATCACTAGCATCATATACCAGTACTAACTTGCTCCTGATGCCCAAATGGACAACCAGAGACGATCGTTCCAACGATCCTACGCCTCCGGCAGCTGTTCCAGCTTCCTGTGTGGCGATGCCAACAGCTCTAGCAGAGCTTCAATCTGGGGAACCCTCGTTCCCAGTACAGTGCTGTCATCATCACAGATGGCCATGCCATTACTCGTGTGGGGCATTCCGCTCCACACCCATCACCACCAGTCCGCTGGCTGCTGTCGGGTTGGTGACAAATGTTGCTGCCCTCTACGTTCTCCCCGCTGTGGGGGGGAAACTGCTATCGAGTGCATGTGCTTGCAGCACATTTGCTTGAGGGGGGCCTTGGCCCCCTGCCTACGACCATTCCGGTGAATAACCAGGTGAACAACCAGCCGCGACATTACTGTCACATGTGCATTACACGGTGATGGTCCACCTCATTCATCTGGGGTGGTCAATCCTCATTGGCTGGGAGTATGCGGACAGTTATTCCTCCCGCAAGGGGGGATTTACAGTGAATTAACACAGCCGCACCTGATCTGACTTCGGTTGGATATGTGGCTGGGGGACCGCTTTGCACCAGCTGACGATCTAATGGCTAGCTTCGGGAGGGGGGCTCCCCCTCCAGATTATTGCCTTTCCTGGCTGAGAGGCCAATGTCGGTCACTTCTTGTCTTCTTACCGTGACGTGCACAGCCACAAAAAATATCGTCGACACCGTTTTCAACTTTTGCAGCTCAATCTGTCATCGATCTCAGTGATCCGGTACAACCAGCGTCTTACCAGCGCATGTCAGAATCATTTTCAAGGAGAGGGGGGAGATCAGGCGAAGCGATGGACGAGGGGAGACCTTCCAGATCCGGTACGCCCAGAACTCCTGGCGACGATCCACTTGACTCTCTGCGGCTCTCTTCGAGCCGCAGATCCACACAGAATGCACCCTCAGTGGGCCCCCACAGGACCCAAAGAGGTTCTCCAACCCCCTCCCCCTATGGGGCGGGTATCGTCACTCCGCGAGCACAGCGATTTAGCGTGCCAGCGTTATCTTCCAGAGATGCCACTGCGTCTCCAGCACCTCCGGCTACCCCATCTACACCTGCTTCGTGGGCTGATGAAGTGGCCGACAATCTCTCCTCCCACGTCATTCAGGACACGGAGATGGCGAGCGACGACTGGAGTGGACCCCAGACCTTCGCCAAAGACCTGGGAGAATACGCTGAAGGATTCCGAATCGTGCTTAACAGGACGGGATCCAGACGACCGACTGCTGAAGATCGGCAGATCATAGCTGAACGACTGGGCTCGGTGCTGGTAGCAGCTGCCGAGGCTGGTATTGATCGCAACTCGGGGAACGCTACGCTCCGGGGAGCAATTGACAGAATGGCAGGGGGCAGTAAACGACCTAGGTCGGGCACTGTCACCAACGATCCCAATACGGACTATCTGGAGGGATGGGATGGGCAACGCCCCCCCCCTCACAAATCAGCGAGGACTCGAGGCCCAAAGGGGGCTCGACCTCTTCCAAAACCCCCAACAGGGGGCGTTTCTTCATCATGGGGTCGAGGACCACCTCCCCCCGTGAACTGGTCCACCAGGCCTTCGGGCAGGGGGACCTTTGCTCAGGTTGCTCGCTTCCCCGGGGGGCGAACTCCTAACACATCCATGGATGGTCTTGTGCGTCTAGCCAAGGCCTTCCCTGAACTTCCAACCGACAAGCTGGTGGACATACAGCAGCATGCCGGCCCATCCAAACCGAAGGCTGCAAAGCCGTCGCCCACCGTCCACGGACCGTCGAGAAGACAGGTCCTAGTTTACGTTCGTCCCCCCCTTGGGGCAGAGACGAACCCTGCTGACTTCCTGGACCACGTCCGGATCACCCTCGGACTGCACCACTCCAAATTAGTGGCCCAATCTGCATCGATGCACACTGGTAATCTATCAGTAGCTACAGACGTTGTTGCCTCCAAGGAGGACCTTCGATGCTTCAAGGAAGCCGCCCACAAGGCGTTCCCTTTCGCGCTGCAGGTGGACGCAGCGTTACCCACATCCACATCGTACCTCAAGCTGGTCGATGTGCCATTTATCGCTAACGATAAGGCACTAACGCCCGATGTCGTCATTGCACACTTGGGGAAGTCTGGAATAGCGGACCTCACAGTGCTTCAAGTCCCTCCCCGCGTAGTACGTGATTCGAAGATGTCGGATACGTGCACTATATATCTCAACATCGCTGACTCAGTCAGTGGTGCACGAGCTAAGGCTCTCATCGGTCGAGGCGTCCAATTTGGACGCTACGTCGCTTATGTTAGGGCAGCCAGGGCAAACCCTGGCCTGCCTATCTGCCAACGATGCTGGAAGTGGGGTCACCCCACCCCAGCATGCAGAGCTCCACAGACCAAATGCCCGATCTGTGCAGGCCCACACCGCAAGGAGCACCATCGTGCTCTGGCAGGTTGTTGCAAGGGAAACGCGAAAGCGAACCCCCCAGTTCCAGCTACCCCAGAGGGGGCAGCCTGTCCTCACCCGGCTAGGTGCATGAACTGCCGGAAAAATCACGCATCCGACGATCGTCGATGCAATTTCTGGCGACATCGCTTTGACCGTGAATGGATCAAAGCTCGCTATGACGAGGTGAGTGCGAAACGCAATTCCCGCTCCCCTTCTACTTACCAGCCCGCAGGACGCGGTGGCCGAACGTAAATGAGGGATAGACTTAGATCTACACCGCAGCTACGCGTATTTAGTCAGAATGTTAACCGTAATTGGGGATACATGGACTCGTTACTGGCAGACCTTATAGACGACTATGATTTGCTTTTCATCCAAGAGCCTCCCTGGCGATTAATAAGACACGCCCCCTCTGCCCACAACAGGGACGGGGAAGAAGTCATTGGCGCACCGATGAGCCCTAATTGGGGTACGTTGGTGCGTCCATCGGGGATCGACTCCCCTCCACACGTCGCTGTATATTTTGCGAACAGCATCGCCAATCTAAGACCGGGTCTCAGACGAGATCTGATCGACGATCGTGACATTCTTCTGTTCTCACTGGGAATAGGGGAGGATGTCATGCTGCTTGCTAACGTTTACTCGGATAGCCAACATTCGGCCATCACACTCTTGTTCGAGAGCGTCATGACGATCCCACGCTTGCATTTCATGTGTGGCGACTTCAACGTGAGACACGCCTCCTGGGACCCCCAGGGGCCTGCACACTCGATCCATGCTGACCACTTAGTGGAAACGGCTACGGCACTAGGCCTGACGAGAGCCCTACCAGTCATGGAGGGCCCTACTCATTTCCCCCCACAACAGGGCCTTCACCCTACGGTGATCGACCTGATGTTCGTACCTACAGATCTTAGATTTGTACTGTACTGCGAGATCGTACCTGAAGCCAGAGGGACGTCTGACCACGCCCCTCTGACGTTAATGCTACCTGGCCCGGGATCTTTGGTCCCGGTCACCAAGTGGTCCATCAAAAAAGGATCCGAGGAGGCAGCATCCTATCGGGATGCTGTCTCCTCCGCTTTAACTCCGTGGCTAAATTGGCACGGAGATACTTCGGCAGAGATCGATGAGGTCGTCTCGGCGATATCAACGATCTTAAACAAGGCATGGGAAAGCCATGCCAAGGAATCTCGCCTCGGCAAGTCGTCCAAGGGCTGGTGGACAGACGAATGCAGTGGTGCCCTGGACGCTTACAGAGCCTCTCGTGATGAGGGGGACTGGAAGCTCTATAGGAAAGTTATGCGACATGCAAAGCGTGACTTCTTTGATGACCGTATCCAAGAAGTGGCTACGATGAATAGACGACCCTGGGATCTAATGTCCTGGACTCGACAACGTAACCTCCCGTCGTATGAGGCAATCTCCTATCGGGGAGAACCCTGCAACGATCTGGACTCTCTTTGGGCTGCCCTTGATGGGTCCTATAATGCTGCATCAGATCGAGTAGTCGATCTGAGCATTCTTGATGGACTTGATCTGGTGCCTGAAAGGGCCTGGATCGTGTTCTCCATCACGGAAATGAAAGAAGCGCTAAATGCGTGTTCTTCCCGTTCCGCTCCAGGTCCCGATCATGTTACGTGGTCGCACCTAAAACACTGGTGTAGCAACCCAGAAGTGGCAGGGCTCATAACCCGCATTGCTGAGGCGTGCATCACTGCTGGCCATTGGCCGGCTCACTTCAAGGAATCCCTGTCGGTCATCATCCCGAAGCCAGGGAAACCTAACTATTCTACCCCTAAGTCGTTCAGGCCTATCGTGCTGCTGAACACTTTGGGCAAACTAGTCGAGAAGATGCTGTCCAGGCGACTTCAGTTCGACGGTATCGCACACGAGGCCTTCGAGCAAAATCAGTTCGGAGGAGTCGCCCAGCGTTCCACTGAGGACGCAGGTATCTACCTTACCCACCTGGTCAGAGCAGGATGGGCCAAAGGGCTTAAAACGAGTGTTGTCGCTTTCGACATCGCTCAGTTCTTCCCCTCCTTGAACCACCAGGTTCTACTGGAGATCATCTCTCGGTCGGGATTCCCTGCGCAAGTAGTGAATTTCTTCCACTCATACCTTGTCGGTCGCAAAACGACCTACAAATGGAACGCTTTCTCATCTGGCTCTTTTGCAGCCGATGTGGGAGTGGGTCAAGGCTCTGCCTTGTCCCCTGTCTTATCGGCGTTATATCTAACGCCCATCATGAAGCTCTTCAGAAGAAGCGAAATCGGCAGGGATGTCGATCTCATGTCCTATGTGGACGATGGCACGCTCATCGCCCGCTCCCCACAGTTGGAGGATAACCTCCCCCTCCTTAAAGAAGCGTATGGCTGGATCTTCCAGGCATTCACCTCCCTCGGACTTGTCCTGGAACACGACAAGTCTGAAATATTTCATTTCTCAAGGGCAAGGAGTTTTACCCCCCTACCCATCGATCTTGGATTTGCCCCCTACACGGGCAATACCCCTCTCAAGCCCAAGGTCACCTGGAGGTACCTTGGATTCTTCTTCGATCGCAAGCTCTCCTTCAAGGAGCACACACGGTTCTATTCCACCAAAGCCCTTACTACGGCAAGGGCAATGGGAATGCTCGGCAATTCTGTGAGGGGACTAACCCCTGTGCAGAAACGCCTTCTATACCGTTCGTGTGTCGTACCCATCATGACATACGGGCTCAGACTTTGGCACTTCAAGGGCGCTCGCGTCAAGGGTGTCATCAAAACGCTGGCCCAGGTGCAGTCCATCGCTGCTCGCTGGATCCTCGGTGCCTTCAGGACCACCCCTATCGGTGGCCTGGAAAGTATCGCAGGACTGCTGCCCATGCAGCTGTTACTGCGTCGGTTAGTCGACAGAGGGGTATTCAGAACCCCTCTATTGGCTCCATCTCACCCCCTAAGAGCGATCTTAGGGCCCAATCACGTCGGCACCACCCATTCTCATGAGCTAGGACTCTGGGGAGGGAACGTGCTCGACACACTCAACCTGCAAGGCCCATCTGTCGCCTCAGCTGCAGCTCTGGCCCTCGTACCAGGCGATGAATTCGACCCCTTTGGGGAAGAAAACACACCTGGAAACAGAGTGAAGGATTTATTCCCCACTCGCTTCTCCTCTCATCGCCTCACCTCCAAGGAGGAAGGAGCAAGGAATTCTTACAAGAGTGACCTCGATAAGGCCTGGGCCTCTGCCCAGGTCGAGGGAGACACTCTTGTCGTCGCAGTGGACGCTTCGGTGCCCACAGATGCCAAATTTCAAGCTGTCGCCTGCGCTCTTGTCTTCGGACAGGGAGAACAGGTAGATCGTGTTGTCTCAGCTTCTGGGAGGAGAACCCCCCCAGAAGTCGAACTCTTTGCTCTCCAACTGGGCGTCTCGGCTGCTTGCAGCAGAGGATGCAAAAAGTTGGTGATATTCTCGGATTCTACTACGGGCATTGAGTCCCTAATTGATCCAAAACCTCGCTCTGGGCAGGTATTTGCCCTGGACGCTTGTCGCTCCCTTCGTCCCTGGCTAGCTGGGGACGAGGAGAGGAACGTCACATTCTGGCATGTCCCCTCGAAATTCGAGTGGAACGTACATAAGATGGCTCATGATGTAGCTACATCTACCAAGATCTCCGTGGGCAGACACCTGCGGACGTCTTTGGACTACCTTAAAAACCAGGTCGAAAAGGCCGTTTGTAAGGACTGGCACACTCGGTTCGCAGATCCTGCGTACCGTGGACGACACTTCTACCAACTCAAAGGAGTAGGTGGAAAACCGGTATTACCCTCGACTCACAAAGGTGGGCCGTGGCTGAAAGTTATGGGGAACAACACTACGTTGACTTCCCGTTCAACTCGTATGATCACTGGCCATGCTCCTATAGGGGAGTATCGTCAACGTTTATCCCTCGACGGGGAATACCAATGTTGGTGCCTTGGCCCCGAGATACAAACTCGAGACCACTTATTACGCGTCTGCCCTAGAGTGGATCGCAAAGAGACTCGTGCAAGCCCAGACTCTGTCGAAGGCTTCAACGAATTCATGGACAACAATCCTGCATTAGGATCGTTCAACTCACTCGCGTGGGATCCAGGATAGGTTGTGCGCGCAGGGCGTATGACCCCCGTCTGGTTCTAGCTAGTGTTATCGGTATGTCGGGGTGGCCGTTGGGCACCAGACGAGTCCGTTAACCCTCATAAAGGGGGCCCACCCGTGTTCAGGAGCGACTGTCAGGGAGGGGGGACACAAACCTAGGTACCGGTTCGGGGAGGCGCCTGAGCGCTTTCAGATCTGCTGTCGGTTGTGCGCTACAGCTCTAACGCTGACTGCGCCTTCCTTTCCGAGCTGAGAGGCTCACGTCGGGGCGGCAGTTTCCCCTAAAACTTGCACTCATACCCGTAGGGATTTGGGGAACACGACATCGTCAAGTCCGGGTTGTCGGTACGCCACCACTGGCAAGTCCGTTTACTCGAGGAAGGGGGCCCCCTGAGTGGTCATTGCAGCTATCCAGGTGGTTGGTGTGAAGATCAGCAGGAGGAGGACTTGGGCTGGGCGTAGTGTACTTCGTTTGTATGTCTCTACCGCGGACTGCGATCGGGCGCCGCGTTATAAACTTTTGACCCAAAAAAAAAAAAAAAAAACCAGAGCCCTACCTTTTTTTTTTTTTTGGGTCAAAAATTTATAACGTGATGCCCGAACGCAGTCCGCAGTAGAGACATACAAACGAAGTACACTACGCCCAGCCCAAGTCCTCCTCCTGCTGATCTTCACACCAACCACCTGGATAGCTGCAATGACCACTCAGGGGGCCCCCTTCCTCGAGTAAACGGACTTGCCAGTGGTGGCGTACCGACAACCCGGACTTGACGATGTCGTGCTCCCCAAATCCCTACGGGTATGAGTGCAAGATTTAGGGGATAATGCCACCCTGACGTGAGCCTCTCAGCTCGGAAAGGAAGGCGTAGTCAGCGTTGGAGCTGTAATGCACAACCGACAGTGGATCTGAAAGCGCTCAGGCGCCTCCCTGAGCCAGTACTTAGTTTCGTGTCCCCCCTCCCTGACAGTCACTCCTGAACACCGGTGGGCCCCCTTTATGAGGGTTAATGGACTCGTCTGGTGCCCTATGGCCACCCCGACATACTGATAACACTAGCCAGAACCAGACGAGGGTCATACGCCCTGCGCGCACAACCTATCCTGGATCCCACGCCAGTGGGGTGAACAATCCTAGTGCAGGATTATTGTCCATGAATTCATGAAAGCCTTCGATGGTGTCGGGGCTCGCACGAGTTTCCTTGCGGTCCACTGCATGGCAGACGCATAGTATGTGGTCTCGAGTTTGGATCTCAGGGCCAAGGCACCAGCACTGGTATTCCCCGTCAAGGGATAGACGTTGACGATACTCCCCTATAGGAGCATGGCCAGTAATCATTCGAGTTGCACGGGAAGTCAACGTGGTGTTGTTTCCCATTACTTTCAGCCATGGCCCACCTTTGTGAGTCGAGGGTAATACCAGTTTTCCACCTACTCCTTTGAGTTGGTAGAAGTGCCATCCACGATACGCCGGATCTGAGAACCGGGTGTGCCAATCCTTACAAATGGCCTTTTTGACCTGGTTTTTAAGGTAGTCTAAAGACGTCTGTGGGTGTCTGCCCACAGAGATCTTGGTAGATGTAGCAACATTATGAGCCATCTTGTGTACGTTCCACTCGAATTTCGAGGGGACATGCCAGAATGTAATGTTCCTCTCCTTGTCCCCAGCTAGCCAGGGGCAAAGAGAGCAACAAGCGTCCAGGGCAAAGATTTGCCAAGAGCGTGGCTTTGGATCAATTAGGGACTCGATGCCCATAGTAGAATCCGAGAAAATCACCAACTTTTTGCACCCTCTGCTGCAAGCAGCCGAGATGCCTAGTTGAAGAACGAAGAGTTCGACTTCCGGGGGGGTTCTCCTCCCAGAAGCTGAGACAACGCGATCCACCTGTTCTCCCTGTCCAAAGACAAGAGCGCAGGCGACAGCTTGAAACTTAGCATCTGTGGGCACCGAGGCGTCCACTGCAACGACGTGAGTGTCATCCTCTACTTGGGCAGACACCCAGGCTTTGTCGAGGTCACTCCTGTAAGACTTCCTCGCTCCATCCTCCTTGGAGGTGAGGCGATGAGAGGAAAAGCGAGTGGGGAACAGATCCTTCACTCTGTTTCCGGGTGTGTTTTCATCCTCAAAGGGGTCGAATTCATCGCCTGGTACAAGGGCCAAAGCTGCAGCCGAGGTGACAGATGGACCCTGTAGGGTAAGTGTGTCGAGCATGTTCCCTCCCCAGAGGCCTAGCTCATGAGAGTGGGTGGTGCCAACGTGATTAGGCCCTAAGATTGGTCTTAGGGGGTGTGATGGGGCCAGTAGGGGGGTTCGGAATACTCCCCTATCGACTAGACGATGCAGTAACAGCTGCATGGGCAGCAGTCCTGCGATACTTTCCAGACCACCGATAGGGGTGGTTCTGAATGCACTGAGGATCCAACGAGCAGCGATAGACTGCACTTGGGCCAACGTTTTGATAACACCTTTGATGCGAGCGCCCTTGAAGTGCCAAAGTCTGAGTCCGTATGTCATGATAGGTACGACACACGAACAGTACAAAAGGCGCTTCTGCATAGGGGTCAGCCCCCTGACAGAATTGCCGAGCATCCCCATCGCCCTTGCAGTGGTAAGGGCTTTGGTGGAATAGAACCGCGTATGCTCCTTGAAGGAGAGTTTGCGATCAAAGAAGAATCCGAGGTACCTCCAGGTAACCTTGGGCTTGAGGGGGGTATTGCCCATGTAGGGGGCAAAGCCAAGATCAATGGGTAAGGGAGTAAATCTCCTTGCCCTTGAGAAGTGAAATATTTCGGACTTGTCGTGTTCGAGGACAAGCCCAAGGGATGTGAACGCCTGGAAAATCCAGCCATACGCTTTTTTAAGAAGGGGGAGGTTATCCTCCAACTGTGGAGAGTGGGCGATGAGGGTACCATCATCCACATAGGACATGAGATCGACATCTCTGCCAATTTCGCTTCTTCTGAAGAGCTTCATAATGGGCGTCAGGTATAACGCCGATAAGACAGGGGACAAGGCAGATCCTTGTCCCACTCCCACATCCGCTGCAAAGGAGCCAGATGAGAAAGTGTTCCATTTGTAGGTCATCTTGCGACCAACCAGATATGAGCGGAAGAAATTCACTACTTGCGCAGGAAATCCCGACTGAGAGATGATCTCCAGTAGAACCTGGTGGTTCAAGGAGGGAAAGAATTGAGCGATGTTGAAAGCGACAACACTCGTTTTGAGCCCCTTGGCCCACCCTGCTCTAACCAGGTGGGTAAGGTAGATCCCTGCATCCTCAGTGGAATGCTGGGCGACGCCTCCGAACTGATTTTGCTCGAAGGCCTCGTGTGCGACACCGTCAAACTGAAGCCGTCTAGACAGCATTTTTTCAACTAATTTGCCCAGAGTATTCAGTAGCACGATGGGCCTGAACGACTTTGGAGTGGAATAATTAGGTTTCCCTGGTTTCGGGATGATGACCAACAGAGATTCCTTAAAATGAGCCGGCCAATGGCCAGCAGTGATGCACGCCTCAGCAATGCGGGTGATGAGCCCTGCCACTTCTGGGTTGCTACACCAGTGTTTTAGGTGTGACCATGTAACATGATCGGGACCTGGAGCAGAACGGGAAGAACACACATTTAACGCTTCTTTCATTTCCGTGACGGAGAACGGGACCCAGGCCCTTTCAGGCACTGGATCGAGTTCATTAAGAATGCTCAGATCGACTACTCGATCTGACGCAGCATTATAGGACCCATCAAGGGCAGCCCAGAGAGAATCCAGATCGTTGCAGGGTTCTCCCCGATAGGAGATTGCCTCGTAAGATGGGAGGTTATGTTGACGAGTCCAGGACATCAGATCCCAGGGTCGTCTATTCATGGTAGCCACTTCTTGGATACGGTCATCAAAAAAGTCACGCTTTGCATGTCGCATGACTTTCCTATAGTGCCTCCAGTCCTCCTCATCCCGGGAGGTTCTGTAAGCATCTAGAGCACCACTGCATTCGTCTGTCCACCAGCCTTTAAATGAATTGCCAAGGTGGGATTCCTTGGCGTGGTTTTCCCATGCCTTGTTTAAAATCATTGATATCGCCGAGACAACGTCATCAATTTCTGCCGATGTATCTCTGTGCCAGTTTAGCCACGGAGTTAAAGCGGAGGAGACAGCATCCCGATATGATGCTTCCTCATCGCTTCTTGTCTTCTTACCGCAACGTGCACAGCCACAAAAAAAACTTCGTTGACACTGTTTTTCAACTTTTGTAGCTCAATCTGTCCTTGATCTCAGCGATCCGGTATAACCAGCATCTTACCAACGCATGTCAGAAATGCTTTCTAGAAGAGGGGGGAGATCGGGCGAGGCGATGGACGAGGGGAGACCTTCCAGATCCGGTACACCCAGAACTCCTGGCAACGACCCAATTGATTCCCTGCGGCTCTCTTCAAGCCGCAGATCCACACAGAACACACCCTCAGTGGGCCCTCACAGGACCCAAAGAGGCTCTCCAACCCCCTCCCCCTATGGGGCGGGCATCGTCACTCCGTGAGCACAGCGATTTAGCGTGCCAGCGTTATCTTCCAGGGATGCCACTGCATCTCCTGCACCTCCGGCTACCCCTTCTACACCTGCTTCATGGGCTGATGAAGTGGCCGATAATCTCTCCTCCCACGTCATTCAGGACACGGAGATGGCTAGCGATGACTGGAGTGGGCCCCAGACCTTCGCCAAAGACCTGGGAGAGTATGCTGAGGGATTCCGAGTTGTTCTTAACAGGACGGGATCCAGACAACCGACTGCCGAGGAACGGCAGCTCATCGCAGAACAGCTGGGCTCGGTGCTGGTAGCAGCTGCCGAGGCTGGTCTTGATCGCAACTCTGGTAGCGCCACGCTCCGGGGAGCTATAGATAGAATGGTTGGGGGCAGCAAACAACCTAGGTCGGGGACTGTCACCAATGATCCCAATGTGGAGTATCTGGAGGGATGGGATGGGCAATGCCCCCCCCCCTCCCAAATCAGCGAGGACTCGAGGCCCGAAAGGGGCTCGACCTCTTCCTAAACCCCCATCAGGGGGCATCTCTTCATCATGGGGTCGAGGACCACCTCCCCCCATGAACTGGTCCACCAGGCCCTCGGGCAGGGGGACCTTTGCTCAGGCTGCTCGCTTCCCTGGGGGGCGAACTCCTAACACATCCATGGATGGCCTTGTGCATCTAGCCAAAGCCTTCCCTGAACTTCCAACCGACAAGCTGGCTGACATACAGCAGCACGTTGGTCCCTCCAAACTGAAGGCTTCAAAGCCATCACCTACTGTCCATGGACCGTCGAGACAACAGGTCCTGGTCCACGTTCGTCCCCCCCTCGGGGCAGAGACGAACCCTGCTGACTTCTTGGACCACGTCCGTGCCACTCTTGGACTGCACCACTCTAAACTAGTGGCCCAGTCCGCATCGATGCATGCTGGTAATCTATCAGTAGCTACAGACATCGTCGCCTCCGAGGAGGACCTTCGTTGCTTCAAGGAGGCTGCCCACAAGGCATTCCCCTTCGTGCTGCAAGTGGACGCAGCGTTACCCATGTCCACGTCGTACCTCAAGCTGGTCGACGTGCCTTACATCGCTAACGACAAGGCCTTAACACCTGACTTCGTCATTGCACACTTAGGAAAGTCCGGTATATCGGACCTCACAGTGCTACAGGTCCCCCCATGAGTGATACGCGATTCGAAGATGTCGGATACGTGCACCATCTATCTCAACATTGCTGATTCAGTCAGTGGTCAGCTCCTTGACTTGTTACAACCACCATAAATAGTGGTAAACACCTCTGCTCAACGTTGCACGCGACGTCGACACTTCAATTTTTGTCCGATTTTCGATCGGATTTCACCATCACGAACGCTCTCGGCGTCTCCAGGCTTGCCCTGATTTGCTAAGAGATCCGTCCATCCGATCTCCGGGGATGTCTCGGTCATTGTTTCCAACAGTGACTGCTATCTGTCTTGTTCCCCTTGGCTTCGAGGATCCTGGCTAGGTGAGTGATGTCTATGAAAGAGTAGTCTGGGTCCCTATGGGGGCTTAGAGCAGGTGTGGGATGCCTGCTTCAATGCTCGCCCAAGTAGAAGCGCTTGTTTAGCTGGGGGAGGTCTGGCTTAGGGGGAAGGACATTCTTACTGGACTGCTGGCCGTCTGGGAGGCTCCCAGCCTCCATGCTCTGTGAGTTTCTATTACTAGAGACATGCTACACTGACTACCCATTGGAATACACCATCGTTAAAAGGGGCCAGGCGATGGTGCCCCCTGACAGCTAGGTCGACGCTCTGGTGGCCGCTACTCACCACCAACTCTCTACCTCCGGTGCTCACTCTTTTAGGGTGTTATGACCCGGGTTCAATCTTCTCCCACCAGGCAACAGGATGCGCGGCCTGTTCGCCCCCTCGGAGCATTTGGAGGCTGTATCGGGTGGACCTGGAACTGAGATAAGGGGCCATCTGTTATCGACCTTACGCTACATATTTTGACTGTTATCGTCATTTACCTGTGCTAACTCACTCTCAATGCCCAAATGGCTGAACAGAGACCAAACCACACGCTGGGGCCTTCATGACCCCACCTTGATTACGGGTGACATCGTTGGTGATGATGCCCAAGACTACGACACCCAGTTCTCACAGAACGAACTGGAGGTAGCAGCTGCCCTAGGCAGTTTGAGATCTGTGGGCTGGGGAGGACCTCCCCGACCCTGACGACTACGTGGACTCTCTTGCTAGGCAGGAGGCCCTCACTTACACTGCACGCTGCGTATTTCGATCACTAGCATCATATACCAGTACTAACTTGCTCCTGATGCCCAAGCGGACAACCAGAGACGATCGTTCCAATGATCCTACGCCTCCGGCAGCTGTTCCAGCTTCCTGTGTGGCGATGCCAACAGCTCTAGCAGAGCTCCAATCTGGGGAACCCTCGTTCCCAGTACAGTGCCGTCATCATCACAGATGGCCGTGCTGCTACTTGTGTGGGGCATTCCACTCCACACCCATCACCGCCAGTCCGCTGGCTGCTGTCGGGTTGGTGACAAATGTCGCTACCCTTTACGTTCTCCCCGCTGCGGGGGGGAAATTGCTATCGAGTGCATGTGCTGGCAGTGCATTTGCTCGAGGGGGGCTTTGGCCCCCTGCTTACGGCGGTTCCGGTGAATAACCAGGTGAACAACCAGCTGCCACATTACTGTTACTTGTGCATGACACGGTGATGGTCCACCTCGTTCGTCCGGGGTGGTCAATCCTCGTTGGCTGGGAGTATGCGGACGGTTATTCCTCCTGCAAGGGGGGATTTACGGTGAATTGACACCACTGCGCCTGATCTGACTTCGGTTGGATATGTGGCCGGGGGACCGCTTCGCACCAGCTGACGATCTAATGGCTAGCTTCAGGAGGGGGTCCCCCCCTCCAGATTATTGCCTTTCCTGGCTGAGAGGCCAACGTCTGTGGCACTGCCCACCTAAAGTGGCTAAAACGAGGACCTGGGTAGGATATGGGTGAGGGGAAGCGTAGTTATAGTAGTACCCAAGTTTGTATCCTGCTCCGCGGACTGCGATCGAGCCCCGCGTTATAAATTGTTGACCCAAAAAAAAAAAAAAAAAAAAAAATTCAGTCAGTGGTGCACGAGCTAAGGCTCTCATCGGTCGTGGCGTCCAATTTGGTCGCTATGTCGCTTATGTTAGAGCGGCCAGAGCGAACCCTGGCCTGCCACTGTGCCAACGATGCTGGAAGTGGGGACACCCCACCCCAGCATGCAGAGCTCCACAGACCAAATGTCCGGTCTGTGCAGGCCCACACCGCAAGGAGCACCATCGTGCCCTCGCTGGGTGCTGTAAGGGAAACGCCAAGGCAAACCCTACCATCCCAGCTACCCCCGAAGGGGCAGCCTGTCCTCACCCGGCTAGGTGCTTAAACTGCCAGAAGAACCACGCATCCGACGATCGTTGGTGCAACTTTTGGCAACATCGCTTTGACCGTGACTGGATCAAAGCGCGCTATGACAAGGTGAGTACGAGACGTAACTCTTGCTCCCCTCCTGCTTACCATCCCGCAGGACGCGGTGGCCAAACGTAAATGAGAGAAAGACTTAGATCTACCCCTCAGCTACGCGTATTTAGTCAAAATGTAAACAGAAACTGGGGTTACATGGACTCATTACTGGCAGATTTCGTAGATGACTACAACTTGCTATTCATTCAAGAGCCTCCTTGGCGATTAATAAGATACGCCCCTTCTGCCCACAATAGGGAAGGGGAAGAAGTTATAGGCGCACCAATGAGCCCAAATTGGGGAACCTTAGTGCACCCATCGGGGATTGACTCCCCTCCACGTGTTGCTGTTTACTTTGCGAACAGCATCGCTAATCTAAGACCGGGTCTCAGACGAGATCTGATCGACAATCGTGACATTCTCTTGTTCTCACTGGGAATAGGTGAAGATGTCATGCTACTCGCTAATGTCTACTTGGATAGCCAACATTCGGCCATCACGCTCTTATTTGAGAACATCATGATGATCCCACGCTTGCACTTCATGTGTGGTGATTTCAACGTGAGGCACGCCTCCTGGGATCCCCAGGGGCCTGAGCACTCGATCCATGCTGACCACTTAGTGGAAACGGCTACGGCATTAGGCCTGACTAGAGCCCTACCAGTAGTGGAGGGCCCTACCCATTTCCCCCCTCAACAGGGCCTTCACCCCACGGTGATCGACCTGATGTTTGTACCTACGAATCTTAGATTTGTACTGTACTGTGAGATTGTACCTGAAGCCAGGGGGACGTCTGACCATGCCCCTCTGACGTTAGTGCTACCTGGCCTGGGATCTCTGGTTCCGGTTACCAAGTGGTCCATCAAAAAAGGATCATCGCTTCTTGTCTTCCTACCGTGACGTGCACAGCCACAAAAAACTTCGTCAACACCATTTTCACACTTTGCCGCTCAATCCGTCCACGATCTCAGCGATCCGGTATATCCAGCATCTTACCAACGCATGTCAGATTCGTATTCTAGAAGAGGGGGGAGATCGGGTGATGCGATGGACGAGGGGGGACTCTCCAGATCGGGTACGCCCAGAACTCCTGGCGACGATCCAATTGACTCTCTGCAGCTCTCTTCAAGCCGCAGATCCACACAGAATGCTCCCTCAGTGGGCCCGCACAGGACCCAAAGAGGCTCTCCAACCCCCTCCCCCTATGGGGCGGGCATCGTCACTCCGCAAGCACAACAATTCAGTGTGCCAGCGCTATCTTCCAGGGACACCACGGCGTCTCCTGCACCTCCTGCTACTCCTTCCACACCCGCCTCACAGTGGGCTGATGAAGGAGCTGATAACTCTTCCTCCCACGTCATTCAGGACACGGAGATGGCTAGCGATGACTGGAGTGGACCCCAGACCTTTGCCAAAGACCTGGGGGAATATGCTGAAAGGTTCCGAATCGTTCTGAACCGGACGGGATCTCGACGACCTACTGCTGAAGAATGGCAGCTTATTGCAGAGCAACTAGGCTCGGTGCTGGTAGCAGCTGCCGAGGCTGGTCTCGATCGCAACTCTGGAAGCGCCACGCTCCGGGGAGCCTTAGATAGGATGGCTGGGGGCAGTAAACGACCTAGATCAGGCACTGTCACTAACGATCCCAATGACGTCCCAAGGACGGACTACCTTGAGGGATGGAATGGGCAGCGCCCCCCCCCTCACAAATCTGCGAGGACTCGAGGCCTGAGAGGGGCTCGACCTCTTCCTAAACCCCCAGCAGGGGGCGTCTCTTCATCATGGGGTCGAGGTCCACCTCCCCCCATGAACTGGTCGACCAGGCCTTCGGGCAAGGGGACCTTCGCTCAGGTCGCTTGCTTCCCTGGGGGGCAAACACCTAACACGTCCATGGATGGCCTTGTGCATCTAGCCAAGGCCTTCCCCGAACTTCCAACCGACAAGCTGGCTGACATACAGCAGCATGTTGGCCCTTCCAAACCGAAGGCTGCAAAGCCTTCACCTACAGTCCATGGACCATCAAGACGACAGGTCCTGGTCCACGTTCGTCCCCCCCTCGGGGCGGAGATGAACCCTGCTGACTTCCTGGACCATGTCCAGGCCACTCTCGGGCTGCACCACTCCAAGTTAGTGGCCCAGTCCACATCGATGCATGCTGGTAATCTATCAGTAGCCACTGACGTTGTCGCCTCCGAGGAGGACCTTCGCTGCTTCAAGGAGGCTGCCCACAAGGCATTCCCCTTCGCACTGCAAGTAGACGCAGCGCTACCCACTTCCACGTCGTACCTTAAGCTGGTCGATGTGCCATACATCGCTAACGACAAGGCCCTAACACCTGACTTCGTCATCGCACACTTGGGAAAGTCTGGAATATCGGACCTCACAGTACTGCAAGTCCCCCCACGGGTGATACACAATTCGAAAATGTCGGATACGTGCACCGTCTACCTTAACATTGCTGACTCAGTCAGCAGTGCATGAGCCAAGGCTCTTATCGGTCGGGGCGTCCAGTTTGGACGCTACGTCGCTTATGTTAGGGCTGCCAGGGTGAACCCTGGTTTGCCTCTTTGCCAATGATGCTGGAAGGGGGGTCACCCCACCCCAGCATGCAGAGCTCCACAGACCAAGTGTCCAGTCTGTGCAGGCCCACACCGTAAGGAGCACCATCGTGCCCTTGCGGGGTGTTGCAAGGGAAACACTAAGGTGAACCCTCCTGTCCCAGCTACCCCAGAAGGGGCAGCCTGTCCTCACCCGGCTAGGTGCATAAACTGCCAGAAGAACCACGCATCCGACGATCGTCGGTGCAATTTCTGGCGACATCGCTTTGACCGTGACTGGATCAGAGCTCGCTACGATGAGGTGAGTACGAGATGCAATTCTTGCTCCCCTCCTGCTTACCATCCCGCAGGACGCGGTGGCCGAACGTAAATGAGGGATAGACTTAGATCTACACCGCAGTTGTGCATTTTTAGTCAGAATGTTAACCGTAATTGGGGGTACATGGACTTGTTACTGGCAGACCTTATAGACGATTATGATTTGCTTTTTATCCAAGAGCCTCCTTGGCGATTAATAAGACACGCCCCTTCTGCCCACAACAGGGAAGGGGAGGAAGTTATAGGCGCACCAATGAGCCCAAATTGGGGAACTTTAGTGCGCCCATCGGGAATTGACTCCCCTCCACGCGTCGCTGTATACTTTGCGAACAGCATCGCTAATCTAAGACCGGGTCTCAGACGAGATCTGATCGACGATCGTGACAGTCTCTTGTTCTCACTGGGAATAGGTGAAGATGTCATGCTACTCGCTAACATCTACTCGGATAGCCAACATTCGGCCATCACGCTCTTATTTGAGAACGTCATGACGATCCCAAGCTTACACTTCATGTGTGGCGACTTCAACGTGAGGCATGCCTCCTGGGATCCCCAGGGGCCTGAACACTCGATCCATGCTGACCACTTGGTGGAAATGGCTACGGCATTAGGCCTGACTAGAGCCCTACCAGTAGTAGAGGGCCCTACCCACTTCCCCCCTCAACAGGGCTTTCACCCCACAGTGATAGACCTGATGTTCGTAACTACAGATCTTAGATTTGTACTGTACTGTGAGATTGTACCTGAAGCCAGGGGAACGTCTGACCACACCCCTCTGACATTAGTGCTACCTGGCCCAGGATCTTTGGTTCCGGTTACCAAGTGGTCCATCAAAAAAGGATCCGAGGAGGAAGCATCGTACCGAGATGCTGTCTCCTCCGCTTTAACCCCATGGCTAGATTGGCATGGAGATACTTCGGCAGAAATCGATGATGTTGTTTCGGCGATATCAACAATTTTAAACAAGGCATGGGAAAACCACGCCAAGGAATCTCGCCTAGGCAAGTCATCCAAAGGTTGGTGGACAGACAAATGCAGCGGTGCCCTAGACGCTTACAGAGCCTCCCGGGACGAGGAGGACTGGAAGCTCTACAGGAAAGTCATGCGACACGCAAAGCGTGACTTCTTCGATGACCATATCCAAGAAGTGGCTACGATGAATAGACGACCCTGGGATCTGATGTCCTGGACTCGTCAATGTAACCTCCCATCGTACAAGGCAATCTCCTATCGGGGAGAACCTTGCAACGATCTGGACTCTCTCTGGGCTGCCCTTGATGGGTCCTATAACGCTGCTTCAGATCAAGTAGTTGATCTGAGCATTCTTGATGAACTCGATCAAGTGCCTGAAAGGGCCTGGATCCCATTCTCCGTTACGGAAATGAAAGAAGCGCTAAATGCGTCCTCTTCCCGTTCTGCTCCAGGTCCCAATCATGTTACGTGGTCAACACTCCTTGACTTGTTACAACCACCATAAACAGTGGTAAACACTCCTGCTCGATGTTGGTAGCAACGTCGAGACTCCAATTCTGGTCCGATTTTCGATCGGATTTCACCATCACGAACGCTCTCGGCGTCTCCAGGCTTGCCCTGATTTGCTAAGAGATCTGTCCATCCGATCCCCGGGGATGCCCCAGTCATTGTCTCTGACAGTGACTGCTATCTGTCTCGTTCTCCTGGACTTTGAGGATCCTGACTAGGTGAGTGTTGTTTATGAAAGAGTAGTCTGGGTCCCTCTTTTTTTTTTTTTTTTTTTTTGGATCAGAATTTATAATGTGGGGCTCAAATGCAGTCCGCGGAGCAGGGTACAAACTTGGGTACTACTCTATCTACGTGTTCCCCTCGCCCATCTCCCACTCAGGTCCCCATTTTAGCCACTTTAGGCGGGCAGTGCCACAGACGTTGGCCTCTCAGCCAGGAAAGGCAATAATCTGGAGGGGGAGCCCCCCCTCCCGAAGTTAGCCATTAGATCGCCTGCTGGAGCAAACAGTCCCCCAGCCACATGTCCGACCGAGGCCAGACCAGGCGCAGCAGTGGTAATTCACTGTAAATCCCCCCTTGCGGGAGGAATAACCGTCTGCGTTTTTCCAGCCAACAAGGATTGACCACCCCAGATGAATGAGGTGGACCATCACCGTGTTGTGCACGAGTGACAGTAACGAGGTGGGTGGTTGTTCACCTGGTTATTCACCGTGACCGCCGTAAGTAGGGGGCCGAGGCCCCCCTTGAGCAAATGCACACATGTGCATGCACTCGATGACATTGTCCCCCCCGCAGTGGGGGGAAGGTATATGGAGGCAACACCATGTCACCATCCCGATAGTGGCCACCAGTTACTTGGTGGCCGTGAATGTAGAGGGGGATAGACCCCTGTACTAGTTGCGGCGCTGCTGTCCACGAGGACCTCGAGGATGACGGCACTGTGCTGGGGACGAGGGTTCCCCAGATTGAGGCTCTGATTGAGCAGTGTGCATCGCCGCATAGGAAGCCCAGAAGGCTGCCGGAGACGTGAGATCGAGAGGTGTCGGAACAGCTGCTAGTTCTGCCGACATCATCTCAGACAGTCGCCAGGTGGTCGTGAATAACTCCCAGGCCATTTGGCGCCATGCGTTCCTCTCTGCAGGGGGAACGGCGGACGTACAGACAGTACCAATGAACATGGTCATTGCGTCAAGTTGGTGTAGCATGGCATGAGAGGTGGCTTCAATTTCCAACCTCTCATTCACAGATAGTGGCACTTCGTCCTCCACCAACTCAGGGATGGGGGGCAAAGGTGGTAACGGGGCAGGGGATGCCTCCGGATAGAAGAGCTTGGCCATGCCGAGCTTCTGTGTATACATGTCCTCGCGTTCGAGACTGCGAGTCCATCGTTTATGTGCGACATGGACGTCCTGTGCCCACAGCACACGGTCGATCATTTGCCTCGAGGCTAGTTTGGGGCTGCTCTCGGCGTAATTGAGGGCCTCTTGCATAGCAAGAGAGTCCTCGTCATCGTCATCGTCAGGGTTGGAGAGGTCTTCTCCAGCCCACAGATCTCTGACTGCTCTTAGGGCAGTAGCTACCTCCGGATCGTCTTGATCGTACCGGGTGTCGTAGTCTTGGACGTCATCTTCATAGATGTCGCCCGTAATCAGGGAGGGGTTGTGTAGACCCCAACGTGGTGTTTGGTCTCTAGTTTGCTGTTTAGGCATTGAGAGGAAGTTAATGCTCGTAGATGATGGTAGAAATCAAAATACGTAGCATGCCATCGATAATGGGTGGTCCCTTATCTCTATTCCGGGTCCACCCGATACTGCCTCCAAACGCTCCGAGGGGGGAACAGGCTGCACATCCTGTAGCCCGGTGGGAGAAGATTGAACCCGGGTCATAACACCCCAGAGGAGTGAGCACCGGAGGTAGAGGGATAGTGGTGAAAAGCGGCCACCGAGGTGTAGGCCTAGCTGCTAGGGGGCACCATCACCCGGCCCCTTTTAACGATGGTGTATTCCAGCGGGTAGTCAGTGTAGCATGTCTCTAGTAGTAGAAACTCACAGAGCATGGAGGCTGGAAGCCTCCCAGACAACCAGCAATCCAGTGATAATGTCCCTCCTCCCTAAGCCAGACCTCCCCCAACTAGACGAGTGTGTCGACTTGGGCGAGCGTTGAAGCAGGCATCCCACACCCACTCTAAGCCCCCAGAGGGACCTAGACTACTCTTTCATAGACAACACTCACCTAGTCAGGATCCTCGAAGCCCAGGAGAACGAGACGAATAGCAGCCATTGTCAAAAACAATGACTGGGGCATCCATGGAGATTGGATGGACGGATCTCTTAGCAAAGCAGGGCAAGCCTGGAGACGCCGAGAGCGTTCGTGATGGTGAAATCCGATTGAAAATCGGACAAAAATTGGAGTCTCGACATTGCTACCAACATCGAGCAGGAGTGTTTACCACTGTTTATGGTGGTTGTAACAAGTCAAGGAGTGTTTTGACAGAGGGGTATTCAGAACCCCCCTATTGGCTCCATCACACCCCCTAAGAGCGATCTTAGGGCCTAATCACGTCAGCACTACCCACTCTCATGAGCTAGGGCTCTGGGAAGGGGATGTGCTCGACACATTCACCTTACAGGGCCCATCTGTCACGTCGGCTGCAGCTTTGGCCCTTGTACCAGGCGATGAGTTCGACCCCTTTGGGGAAGAAAGCACACCCGGGAACAGAGTGAAGGATTTATTCCCCACGCACTTTTCTTCTCATTGCCTCACCTCCAAGGAGGATGGAGCGAGGAATTCTTACAAGAGTGACCTCAACAAGGCCTGGGCCTCTGCCCAGGTAGAGGACGACACTCTCGTCGTCGCAGTGGACACTTCGGTGCCCACAGATGCTAAATTCCAAGCCGTCGCCTGCACCCTTGTCTTCAGACAAGGAGAACAGGTTGATCGCGTTGTCTCAGCCTCTGGGAGGAGAACCCCCCCGGAAGTCAAACTCTTCGCTCTCCAACTAGGCATCTCGGCTGCTTGCAGCAGAGGGTGCAAAAAACTGGTGATTTTCTCGGATTCTACTATGGGCATCGAGTCGCTAATCAATCCAAAACCACGCTCTGGGCAAATCTTTGCCCTGGACGCTTGTCGCTCTCTTCGCCCCTGGCTAGCTGGGGACGAGGAGAGAAATGTTACATTCTGGCATGTCCCCTCGAAGTTCGAGTGGAACATACACAAGATGGCTCACGATGTAGCTACATCTACCAAGATCTCCATGGGCAGACACCCATGGACGTCTCTAGACTACCTTAAAAACCAGGTCAAAAAGGCCGTTTGTAAGGATTGGCACACCCAGTTCTCAGATCCAGCGTATCGTGGTCGGCACTTCTACCAACTCAAAGGAGTAGGTGGAAAACTGGTATTACCCTCGACTCACAAAGGTGGGCCCTGGCTGAAAGTAATGGGAGACAACACCACATTGACTTCCCGTTCAACTCGTATGATCACTGGCCACGCTCCTATAGGGGAGTATCACATCGCTCCTTGACTTGTTACAACCACCATAAACAGTGATAAACACTCCTGCTCAATGTTGGTAGCAACGTCGAGACTCCAATTTTGGTCCGATTTTCGATCGGATTTCACCATCACGAACGCTCTCGGCGTCTCCAGGCCTGCCCTGATTTGCTAAGAGATCCGTCCATCCGATCCCCAGGGATGCCCCAGTCATTGTTTTTGACAATGACTGCTATTCGTCTCGTTCCCCTGTGCTTCGAGGATCCTGGCTAGGTGAGTGGTGTCTATGAAAGAGTAGTCTAGGTCCCTATGGGGGCTTAGAGTGGGTGTGGGATGCCTGCTTCAATGCTCGCCCAAGTCGACGCACTCGTTTAGTTGGGGGAGGTCTGGCTCAGGGGGAGGGACATCGTTACTGGACTGCTGGTCATCTCTGGGGCTTCCAACCTCCATGCTATATGAGTCACTACTACTAGGGACAAGCTACACTGACTACCTGTTGGAATACACCGTCGCTAAAAGGGGCCGGGTGACGTTGCCCCCTGATAGCTAGGTCGATGCTCTGGTGGCCGCATTTCACCACCGACTCCTCACCTCCGGTGCTCACTCCTCTGGGGTGTTATGACCTGGGTTCAATCTTCTCCCACCAGGCAACAGGATGCACGGCCTGTTTGCCCCCTCGGAGCATTTGGAGGCTGTATCAGGTGGACCTGGAACTGAGACAAGGGGCCATCTGTTATCGATCTTATGCTACGTACTTTGACTGTTATCGTCATTTACCTGTGCCAACTCACTCTCAATGCCCAAATGGCTGAACAGAGACCAAACCACGCGCTGGGGCCTTCACGACCCCACCTTGATTATGGGTGACATCGTTGGTGATGATGCCCAAGACTACGACACCCAGTTCTCACAGAACGAACTGGAGGTAGCAGCTGCCCTAGGCAGTTTGAGATCTGTGGGCTGGGGAGGACCTCCCCGACCCTGACAACTACGAGGACTCTCTTGCTAGGCAGGAGCCCCTCGCTTACACTGCACGCTGCATATTTTGATCACTAGCATCATATACCAGTACTAACTTGCTCCTGATGCCCAAACGGACAACCAGAGACGATCGTTCCAACGATCCTACGCCTCTGGCAGCTGTCCCAGCTTCCTGTGTGGCGATGCCAACAGCTCTAGCAGAGCTTCAATCTGGGGAACCCTCGTTCCCAGTACAGTGCCGTCATCATCACAGATGGCTGTGCCATTACTCGTGTGGGGCATTCCACTCCACACCCATCACCGCCAGTCCGCTGGCTGCTGTCGGGTTGGTGACAAATGTCACTGCCCTTTACGTTCTCTCCGCTGCGGGGGGGAAACTGTTATCGAGTGCATGTGCTTGCAGCACATTTGCTCGAGGGGGGCCTTGGCCCCCTGCCTACGATGGTTCCGGTGAATAACCAGGTGAACAACCAGCCACCACATTACTGTCATGCGTGCATTACACAGTGATGGTCCACCTCATTCATCTGGGGTGGTCAATCCTCATTGGCTGGGAGTATGCGGACGGTTATTCCTCCCGCAAGGGGGGATTTACAGTGAATTAACACGGCTGTGCCTGATCTGACTTCGGTTGGATATGTGGCTGGGGGACCAGTTCGCACCAGCGGGTGATCTAATGGCTAGCTTCGGGAGGGGGTCTCCCCCTCCAGATTATTGCCTTTCCTGGCTGAGAGGCCAACGTCTGTGGCACTGCCCACCTAAAGTGGCTAAAACACATCGCTCCTTGACTTGTTACAACCACCATAAACAGTGGTAAACATTCCTGCTCGATGTTGGTAGCAACGTCGAGACTCCAATTTTGGTCCGATTTTCGATCGGATTTCACCATCACGAACGCTCTCGGCGTCTCCAGGCGTAGCCTGATTTGCTAAGGGATCCGTCCATCCGATCTCTGTGGATGCCTCGGGCACTGTTTCTGACAGTGTCTGCTATCTGTCTCGGTCTCCTGGGCTTCGAGGATCCTGGCTAGGTGAGTGCTGTCAATGAAAGAGTAGTCTGGGTCCCTTTGGGGTCTTAGAGTGGGTGTGGGATGCCTACTTCAACGCTCGCCCATGTCGTCGCAGTCGCTTAGTTGGGGGAGGTCTGGCTTAGGAGGAGGGACACTCTCACTGGACTGCTGGTCGCCTGGTGGGCTTCCAGCCTCCATGCTTTGTGAGTTTCTACTACTAGAGACATGCTACACTGACTACCCATTGGAATACACCATCGTTAAAAGGGGCCAGGTGATGGTGCCCCCTGATGGCTAGGTCGACGCTCTGGTGGCCGCTATTCACCACCAACTTCTCACCTCCGGTGCTCACTCCTTTGGGGTGGTATGACCCGGGTTCGATCTTCTCCCACTCGACAGCAGGATGTGCGGCTTGTCTGTCCCCTCGGAGCGATTGGAGGCTATATCGGGTGGATCCGGAATCGAGATAAGGGACCGTCTGTTATCGTTACCACGCTACGTATCTTGACTTCTACCGTCATCTACTTTGCTAAATCATCCTCAATGCCCTCTGCAAACCGTAGAGCGCGAATTCGACACCGAGTGGCGCACAGTGACCCCCTCTTACACTCCAATTTCGACGTCGCAGACTTCGACGACGACTATCTCCTGGAGTTCGGTCACATCTCTTTGGGTGGATGGGACTCCGATGTGGACAACCAGCTCCACAATCTATGGTCGGAGGACGACTCCTCCGACCTATCAGAAGTTGATGACTCTGCCATCGGCGGAGACGTCGAATTCATCCCAGGTCTCACCGAGCTAGCCTCGCAGGAGACTATAAACCGCGTCTTGTGGTCACAGCAGGTGGCTAACGATACAAGTAATCTGGCTCTCGAGCTTGGGCTCGAGGCCAACAACAATCGGGAGCTCGGCATCGCCGAGCTCCTTTATCCAGAGGGGCAGCAAGAGCAATCTGTGCCGCCCCTCCCCATTTCACCGGGTTCATCCGCTATCCCAGAGTTGGTGGAGGATGAGCCTCCGTTGTCGAGAGATGAGAGGGCGGAATTAACAGCCACCTCTCATGGCTTTCTACATCTACTGGAGGCAATGACGATTTTCGTTGGTACCGTCCGAGTGTCCGCCGTCCCTCTTACGGAGAGGAACGTATGGCGTCAGATGGCTTGGGAATTATTCACAGCCACATGGCGATTGTCTGAGACAATGTCGGCAGAACTAGCAGCTGCCGCGTCACCTCTCGATCTCACGTCACCGGCAGCCTTTCGAGCTTCCTATGCGGCAATGCTAGCAGCTCAATCAGAGCCTCAATCTGGGGAACCCTCGTCCCCAGCACGTCGCCGTCGTCCTCGAGGTCCTCGAGCACAGCAGCGTCGCTATTAAAAAAGGGGAACCACCCCTCCACATATACGCCCACCACAGGAGTGGTGGCCGTTATCGGGACAATGACGCTTAGCCGTTACCCTACACCTTCTCCCCGCTGCGGGGGGGACGTTGTCATCGAGCGCGTGCATGTGTTGGCACTTGCTTGAGGGGGGCCCTGGCCCCCTGCCTACGGTAGTTCCGGTGAGTAACCAGGTGAATAACCAGCTACCTCATTTTCGTCACTTGTGCGCAGGCACAGTGATGGTCCACCTCATTCGCCTGGGGTGGTCAACCCTTGTTGGCTGGGAACATGCGGACGGTTATTCCTCCCGCAAGGGGGGATTTACAGTGAATTAACACGGCCGCGCCTGATCTGACCTTGGTTGGATATGTGGCTGGGGGACCATTCCGCACTAGCTGACGACCTAATGGCTAGCTTCGGGAGGGGGGGCTCCCCCTCCGGATTATTGCCTTTCCTGGCTGAGAGGCCAACGTCTGTGGCACTGCCCGCCTAAAGTGGCTAAAACGGGGACCTGGGTGGGAGATGGGCGAGGGGAATGCGTAGATAGAGTAGTACCCAAGTTTGTACCCCGCTCCGCGGACTGCGTTCGAGCCCCGCGTTATAAATTTTTGACCCAAAAAAAAAAAAAAGTGGCTAAAACAAGGACCTGGGCAGGATATGGGCAAGGGGAAGCATAGTTATAGTAGTACCCAAGTTTGTATCATGCTCCGCAGACTGCGATCGAGCCCCACGTTATAAATTGTTGACCCAAAAAAAAAAATTTTTGATCCAAAGCCATGTTCTGGGCAAATCTTTGCCCTGGACGCTTGTCGCTCTCTCCGCCCCTGGCTAGCTGGGGACGAGGAGAGAAACGTTACATTCTGGCATGTTCCCTCAAAATTCGAGTGGAACGTACACAAGATGGCTCACGATGTAGCTACATCTACCAAGATCTCCGTGGGCAGACACCCACGGACGTCTTTAGACTACCTTAAAAACCAGGTCGAAAAGGCCGTTTGTAAGGATTGGCACACCCGGTTCTCAGATCCAGCATATCGTGGTCGGCATTTCTACCAACTCAAAGGAGTAGCTGGAAAACCGGTATTACCCTCGACCCACAAAGGTGGGCCCTGGCTGAAAGTAATGGGAAACAACACCACATTGACTTCCCGTTCAACTCGTATGATCACTGGCCATGCTCCTATAGGGGAGTATCGTCAACATCTATCCCTTGACGGGGAATACCAGTGCTGGTGTCTTGGCCCCGAGATCCAAACTTGAGACCATATATTACGCGTCTGCCACGCAGTGGACCGCAAGGAGACTCGTGCAAGCCCCGACACCGTCGAAGGCTTTCACGAATGGGCCCACCCGTGTTCAGGAGCGACTGTCAGGGAGGGGGGACACGAAACTAGATACTGGTTCGGGGAGGCGCCTGAGCGCTTTCAGATCCACTGTCGGTTGCGCGTTACGGCTTCGACGCTGACTATGCCTTCCTTTCTGAGCTGAGAGGCTCACGTCGGGGTGGCGGTTTCCCCTAAATCTTGCACTCATACCCGTAGGGATTCGGGGAACACGACATCGTCAAGTCCGGGTTGTTGGTACGCCACCACTGGCAAGTCCATTTACTCGATAAAGGGAGCCGCCCCCTTAGTGGTCATTGCAGCTATCCAGGTGGTTGGTGTGGAGATCAGCAGGAGGAGGACTTGGGCTGGGTGTAGTATACTCCGTTTGTACGTCTCTACCGCGGACTGCATTCGGGCGTTGCGTTATAAATTTTTGATCCAAAAAAAAAAAACATAATCATCTATAAGGTCTGCCAGTAGCGAGTCCATGTACCCCCAATTACGGTTAACATTCTGACTAAATATGTGCAACTGCGGTGTAGATCTAAGTCTATCCCTCATTTATGTTCAGCCACCGCGTCCTGCAGGATGGTAAGCAGGAGGGGAGCGAGAGTTGCGTCTCGTACTCACCTCGTCATAGCGAGCTTTGATCCAGTCACGGTCAAAGCGATGTCGCCAAAAGTTGCACCAACGATCGTCGGATGCGTGATTCTTCCGGCAGTTTATGCACCTAGCCGGGTGAGGACAGACTGCCCCTTCGGGGGTAGCTGGGATGGGAGGGTTTGCCTTGGCATTACCCTTACAACACCCAGCAAGGGCACGATGGTGCTCCTTGCGGTGTGGGCCTGCACAGATCGGACATTTGGTCTGTGGAGCTCTGCATGCTGGGGTGGGGTGACCCCACTTCCAGCATCGTTGGCAAAGAGGTAAGCCAGGGTTCGCCCTGGCAGCCCTAACATCAGCGACGTAGCGCCCGAACTGGACACCACGACCGATGAGAGCCTTGGCTCATGCACCGCTGACTGAGTCAGCAATGTTAAGATATACGGTGCACGTATCCGACATTTTCGAATTGCGTATCACCCGTGGGGGCACTTGTAACACTGTGAGGTCCGAGATTCCGGACTTCTCCAAGTGTGCGATGACAACTTCAGGCGTTAGGGCCTTGTCGTTAGCAATAAATGGCACGTCGACCAATTTGAGGTACGACGTGGATGTAGGTAGCACTGCATCTACTTGCAGCGCAAAGGGGAATGCTTTATGTGCAGCCTCCTTGAAACAACGAAGGTCCTCTTCAGAGGCGACGACGTCAGTAGCTACTGATAGGTTACCAGCATGCATCGATGCGGACTGGGCCACTAGCTTAGAGTGGTGCAGACCGAGGGTGACCCGGACATTTTTTTTTTTTTTTGGGTCAACAATTTATAATGCGGGGCTCGATCGCAGTCCGCGGAGCATGATACAAACTTGGGTACTACTATAACTACGCTTCCCCTCGCCCATATCCTGCCCAGGTCCTTGTTTTAGCCACTTTAGGTGGGCAGTGCCACAGACGTTGGCCTCTCAGCCAGGAAAGGCAATAATCTGGAGGGGGAGACCCCCTCCCGAAGCTAGCCATTAGATCGCCCCCTGGAGCAAAACTGTCCCCCAGCCACATGTCCGACCGAAGCCAGACCAGGCACAGCAGTGTTAATTCACCGTAAATCCCCCATTGCGGGAGGAATAACCATCTGTGTATTTCCAGCCAGCAAGGATTGACCACCCCAGGCAAATGAGGTGGACCATCACCGTGTTGTGCACGAGTGACAGTAATGAGGTGGATGGTTGTTCACCTGGTTATTCACTGTAACCACCATAAGTGGGGGGCCGGGGCCCCCCTCGAGCAAATGCAAACAGGTGCATGCACTCGATGACATCGTCCCCCCCGCAGCGGGGGGAAGGTATAGGGAGGCGACACCATGTCACCATCCTGATAATGGCCACCAGTTGGTACTTGGTGGCCATGAGTGTAGAGGGGGATAGGCCCCTGTACTAGTTGCGGCGCTGCTGTCCACGAGGACCTCGAGGATGATGGCGCCCTGCTGGGGATGAGGGTTCCCCAGATTGAGGCTCTGATTGAGCAGTGTGCATTGCCGTGTAGGAAGCCCGGAAGGCTGCCGGAGACGTGAGATCGAGAGGTGTCGGAACAGCTGCTAGTTCCGCCGACATCGTCTCAGACAGTCGCCAGGTGGTTGTGAATAACTCCCAGGCCATTTGGCGCCATGCGTTCCTCTCTGCAGGGGGAACGGCGGACGTACGGACGGTACCAATGAACATGATCATCGCGTCGAGTTGGTGTAGCATGGCATGAGGTGGCTTCGATTTCCAACCTCTCATTCACAGATAGCGGCACTTTGTCCTCCACCAACTCAGGGATGGGCGACATGCTCCTTGACTTGTTACAACCACCATAAACAGTGGTAAACACTCCTGCTCGATGTTGGTAGCAATGTCGAGACTTCAATTTTCATCTGATTTTCGATCGGATTTTGCCATCACAAACGCTCTCGGCACCTCCAGGCCTGGCCTGATTTGCTAAGAGATCCATCCATCCGATCTCCAGGGATGTCTCGGGCAATGTTTTTGACAGTGTCTGCTATTTGTCTCGTTCTCCTGGGCTTCGAGGATCCTGGTTAGGTGAGTGTTGGCAATGAAAGAGTAGTCTGGGCCCCTATGGGGGCTTAGAGTGGGTGTGGGATGCCTACTTCAACGCTCGCCCAAGTCGTCGCATTTGTTTAGCTGGGGGAGGTCTGGCTCAGGAGGAGGGACATACTCACTGGACTGTGGGTCATCTGGGAGGCCTCCTACCTCCATGCTGCGTGAGTTTCTACATCTAGAGACCTGCTACACTGACTACCCATTGGAATACACCATCATTAAAAGGGGCCGGGTGACGGTGCCCCCTGATAGCTAGGTCGATGCTCTGGTGGCCGCATTTCACCACCGACTCCTCACCTCCGGTGCTCACTCCTCTGGGGTGTTATGACCCGGGTTCAATCTTCTCCCACCAGGCAACAGGATGCGCGGCCTGTTCGCCCCCTCGGAGCGTTTGGAGGCTGTATCGGGTGGACCTGGAACTGAGACAAGGGGCCATCTGTTATCGATCTTATGCTACGTACTTTGACTGTTATCGTCATTTACCTGTGCTAACTCACTCTCAATGCCCAAATGGCTGAACAGAGACCAAACCACATGCTGGGGCCTTCACGACCCCACCTTGATTACGGGTGACATCGTTGGTGATGATGCCCAAGACTACGACACCCAGCTCTCACAGAACGAGCTGGAGGTAGCAGCTGCCCTAGGCAGTTTGAGATCTGTGGGCTGGGGAGAACCTCCCCGACCCTGATGTCTACGAGGACTTTCTTGCTAGGCAGGAGGCCCTCGCTTACACTGCACGCTGCGTATTTCGATCACTAGCGTCATATACCAGTACTAACCTGCTCCTGATGCCCAAGCGGACAACCAGAGACGATCGTTCCAACGATCCTACGCCTCTGGCAGCTGTCCCAGCTTCCTGTGTGGCGATGCCAACAGCTCTAGCAGAGCTTCAATCTGGGGAACCCTCGTTCCCAGTACAGTGCCGTCATCATCACAGATGGCCGTGCCATTACTCGTGTGGGGCATTCCGCTCCACACCCATCACCGCCAGTCTGCTGGCTGCTGTCGGGTTGGTGACAAGTGTCGCTGCCCTTTACGTTCTCCCCGCTGCGGGGGGGAAACTGTTATCGAGTGCATGTGCTTGCAGCGCATTTGCTCGAGGGGGGCCTTGGCCCCCTGCCTACAACGGTTCCGGTGAATAACCAGGTGAACAACCAGCCGCCACATTACTGTCACACGTGCATTACACGGTGATGGTCCACCTCATTCGTCTGGGGTGGTCAATCCTCATTGGCTGGGAGTATGCGGACGGTTATTCCTCCCGCAAGGGGGGATTTACAGTGAATTAACACGGCCGTGCCTGATCTGACTTCGGTTGGATATGTGGCTGGGGGACCGCTTCGCACCAGTGGGTGATCTAATGGCTAGCTTCGGGAGGGGGTCTCCCCCTCCAGATTATTGCCTTTCCTGGCTGAGAGGCCGACGTCTGTGGCACTGCCCGCCTAAAGTGGCTAAAACGAGGACCTGGGTAGGATATGGGTGAGGGGAAGCGTAGTTATAGTAGTACCCAAGTTTGTATCCTGCTCCGCGGACTGCGATTGAGCCCCGCGTTATAAATTGTTGACCCAAAAAAAAAAAAAAAAAAAAAAAAAAAAAAAATCATGGGCCCATCCCCGAGCTGGTGGAGGACAAAGTGCCGTTATCTAGGGATCAGAGGTTGGAAATCGAAGCCACCTCTGATGCCATGCTACATCTACTGGACATGATGACCTCCTTTGTAGGTACCGTCCGAGTATCCGCAGTTCCTCTCAACGACAGGAACTCTTGGCGTCAGATGGCGTGGGAGCTCTTCACCACCACCTGGCGATTTTCAGGGAGCATGATGGAGTCGCTTCGCGCAGCGTCAGCTCCCCTCGACCTTACGTCTCCGGCAGCCTTCCAGGCTTCCTATGTGGCGATGCAGGCGGCTCAGTCTGCTCCACCAGCGGCAGAGCCTCCAACCGAGGAACCCTTGTCCCCGGAACGGCGTCGACATCCTCGTGGCCCCCGCCAACGACCACACCGAGCTTGAAGAAGGGGACCCCCCCTTCTCTTCACCGCCCACCAGGGCTGTTGTCGGGATGGTGACATTATGTCGCCACCCTTTACCTTCTCCCCACTGCGGGGGGGATGATGTCACCGAGTGCATGCTCAGAGTAGCATTTGCTCGAGGGGGGGGCCTCGACCCCCTACCTACAGTAGCTCCGGTGAATAACCAGCTACGGCAGTTCCGGTGAATAACCAGCTGCCTCGTCACTGTCACTTGTGCATGGACACAGTGATGGTCCACCTCACTCACCTGGGGTGGTCAATCCTCGTTGTCTGGTGAAAGACGGTTACTCTTCCCGCAAGGGAGGACTTACGGTGAATTGACACTGCTTGCGCCTGATCTGACTTCGGTCGGATATGTGGCCGGGGGGACCGAGATAGCACCAGACGGCGAACTAATGGCTAGCCTTTGTAGGGGGGGCCCCTCCCCTACAGATTATTGCCTTTCCTGTCTGAGAGGACAACGCTGGTACGCCCGCCGTAACGTGGCTTCTGCAAGGGACCTGGTGTGGGATGCGGACATAGGGAATGCGTAGTCTTAGTAGTACCTTGTTTGTATCTTGACCCGCGGACTGCGATCGAGCCCCGCGTTATAAATTGTTGACCCAAAAAAAAAAAAAAAAAAAAAGCTCCATCATGGGGAACCCTCATCCTCATCATGACGCCGCCGTCCTCAAGGTCCTCGAGCACAGCAGCGCCGCTACTGAAAGGGGGGTGTCACCCCTCCACATCTACTCCCACCAATTGGTTGGTGGCCGATATTGGGATAGTGGCAATTTGTCGCTTCCCTCTACCTTCTCCCCGCTGCGGGGGGGACGTTGTTACCGAGCGTATGCCCTCGTCGGCATCTACTCGAAGGGGGCCTTGGCCCCCTATCCATGGTAGTTCCGGTGAATAACCAGGTGAACAACCAGCTACCACATCTCTGTCACTCGTGCGGGAGCGTGGTGATGGTCCACCTCATTCATCTGGGGTGGTCAATCCTTGCTGGCCAGGAGCATGCAGATGGTTATTCCTCCCGCAAGGGGGGATTTACAGTGAATTAACATGGCCGTGCCTGATCTGACTTTGGTTGGATATGTGGCTGGGGGACCGTTCTGCACTGGTGGACGAGTTAATGGCTAGCTTCGGGAGGGGGGGCTCCCCCTCCAGATTATTGCCTTTCCTGGCTGAGAGGCCAACGTCTGTGGCACTGCCTGCCTAAAGTGGCTAAAACGAGGACCTGGGTAGGATATGGGTGAGGGGAAGCGTAGTTACAGTAGTACCCAAGTTTGTACCCTCATCGCTCCTTGACTTGTTACAACCACCATAAATAGTGGTAAACACCTCTGCTCAACGTTGCAAGCGATGTCGACACTTCAATTTTCGTCCGATTTTCGATCGGATTTCACCATCACGAACGCTCTCGGCGTCTCCAGGCGTGCCCTGATTTGCTAAGAGATCCGTCCATCCGATCTCCGTGGATGCCCCGGTCATTGTTTTTGACAATGGCTGCTATTCATCTCGTTCTCCTGGGCTTCGAGGATCCTGACTAGGTGAGTGTTGTCTATGAAAGAGTAGTCTAGGTCCCTCTGGGGGCTTAGAGTGGGTGTGGGATGCCCGCTTCAACGCTCGCCCAAGTCGTCACACTCGTCTAGGTGGGGGAGGTCTGGCTTAGGGAGGAGGGACATTATCACTGGACTGCTGGTCGTCTGGGAGGCTTCCAGCCTCCATGCTCTGTGAGTTTCTACTACTAGAGACATGCTATACTGACTACCCGCTGGAATACACCATCGTTAAAAGGGGCCGGGCGATGGTGCCCCCTAGCGGCTAGGCCTACACCTTGGTGGCCGCTTCTCACCACCATCCCTCTACCTCCGGTGCTCACTCTCCTAGGGTGGCATGACCCGGGTTCAATCTTCTCCCACTAGGCAGCAGGATGTGCGGCTTGCTCGCCCCCTCGGAGCGTTCGGAGGCCATATCGGGTGGACCCGGAATATAGATAAGGGACCAGTCGTTATCGATTCCACGCTGCGTATCTTGATTTCTACCATCATCTACTAGCACTAACACAAACACTCTCGATGCCCAAACAGCGAACCAGAGACCAACCACCACATCGGGGTCTACGCGACCCCATTTTGATCACGGGCGACATCTTTGATGATGGCGTCCAAGACTACGACACCCGGTTCGTCCAAGACGAATCGGAGGTAGCAGCTGCTTTCAGGGCAGCTAGAGATCTATGGGCCGGGGAAGACCTCTCCGACCCTAACGATGATGATGACGATGACTCTCTTGCCATGCAGGAGGCTCTCGCTTTCGCTGAGGGGGGGCCTAGGCTCTCCTCGAGGAAAACGATCGATCGTGTACGATGGGCACTTGGTGTCAACGTCGAACACAAGCGCTGGGCTCGTAGCCTCCCTAAGGAGGATATGTATTCACAGGAGCTCGGTATCGCTGAGCTCCTTTATCCGGAGGCATCCCCTGCCCCACTACCGCCTTGGCCCCCCATCCCCGAGCTGGTGGAGGACAAAGTGCCGTTATCTAGGGATCAGAGGTTGGAAATCGAAGCCACCTCTGATGCCATGCTACATCTACTGGACATGATGACCTCCTTTGTAGGTACCGTCCGAGTATCCGCAGTTCCTCTCAACGACAGGAACTCTTGGCGTCAGATGGCGTGGGAGCTCTTCACCACCACCTGGCGATTTTCAGGGAGCATGATGGAGTCGCTTCGCGCGGCGTCAGCTCCCCTCGACCTTACGTCTCCGGCAGCCTTCCAGGCTTCCTATGCGGCGATGCAGGCGGCTCAGTCTGCTCCACCAGCGGCAGAGCCTCCAACCGAGGAACCCTTGTCCCCGGAACGGCGTCGACGTCCTCGTGGCCCTCGCCAACGACCACGCCGAGCTTGAAGAAGGGGACCCCCCCTTCTCTTCACCGCCCACCAGGGCTGTTGTCGGGATGGTGACATTATGTCGCCACCCTTTACCTTCTCCCCACTGCGGGGGGGATGATGTCACCGAGTGCATGCTCAGAGTAGCATTTGCTCGAGGGGGGGGCCTCGACCCCCTACCTACAGTAGCTCCGGTGAATAACCAGCTACGGCAGTTCCGGTGAATAACCAGCTGCCTCGTCACTGTCACTTGTGCATGGACACAGTGATGGTCCACCTCACTCACCTGGGGTGGTCAATCCTCGTTGTCTGGTGAAAGACGGTTACTCTTCCCGCAAGGGAGGACTTACGGTGAATTGACACTGCTTGCGCCTGATCTGACTTCGGTCGGATATGTGGCCGGGGGGACCGAGATAGCACCAGACGGCGAACTAACGGCTAGCCTTTGTAGGGGGGGCCCCTCCCCTACAGATTATTGCCTTTCCTGTCTGAGAGGACAACGCTGGTACACCCGCCGTAATGTGGCTTCTGCAAGGGACCTGGTGTGGGATGCAGACATAGGGAATGCGTAGTCTTAGTAGTACCTTGTTTGTATCTTGACCCGCGGACTGCGATCGAGCCCCGCGTTATAAATTGTTGACCCAAAAAAAAAAAAAAAAACAGGTCCTGGTTCACGTTCGTCCCCCCCTTGGGGCAGAAACGAACCAGGCCGACTTCCTGGACCATGTCCGGGCCACCCTCAGCCTGCACCACTCTAAGCTAGTGGCCCAGTCTGCATCGATGCATGCTGGCAATCTCTCAGTAGCTACTGACGTTGTCGCCTCCAAGGAGGACCTTTGTTGTTTCAAGGAGGCTGCTCACAAAGCTTTCCCCTTTGCACTGCAAGTAGACACAGCGCTACCTACATCCACGTCGTACCTCAAACTGGTCGACGTGCCTTTTATTGCTAACGACAAGGCCCTTACACCTGACGTCGTCATTGCACACTTAGGGAAGTCCGGAATATCGGACCTCACAGTGTTACAAGTGCCCCCACGGGTGATACACGATTCGAAAATGTCGGATACGTGCACTGTATATCTTAACATCGCTGATTCAGTTAGCGGTGCAAGAGCCAAGGCTCTCATCGGTCGGGGCGTCCAATTCGGGCGCTACGTCGCTTATGTTAGGGCTGCCAGGGCGAACCCCAGCTTGCCCCTTTGCCAACAATGCTGGAAGTGGGGGCACCCCACCCCGGCATGCAGAGCTCCACAGACCAAGTGTCCAATCTGTGCAGGCCCACACCGCAAGGAGCACCATCATGCCCTTGCAGGGTGTTGCAAGGGAAACGCTAAGTCGAACCCTCCTGTTCCAGCTACCCCTGAGGGGGCAGCCTGTCCTCACCCGGCTAGGTGCATAAACTGCCGGAAGAACCACGCATCCGACGATCGCCGGTGCAATTTTTGGCAACATCGCTTTGACTGTGACTGGATCAAAGCTCGCTATGACGAGGTGAGTGCGAGACATAACTCTCGTTCCCCTCCTGCTTACCATCCCGCAGGACATGGTGGCTGAACATAAATGAGGGATAGACTTAGATCTACACTGCAGTTGCGTATATTCAGTCAGAATGTTAACCGTAATTGGGGATACATGGACTCGTTACTGGCAGACCTTATAGAAGATTATGATTTGCTGTTTATCCAAGAGCCTCCTTGGCGATTAATAAGATACGCCCCTTCTGCCCACAACAGGGAAGGGGAGGAAGTCATAGGCGCACCAATGAGTCCCAATTGGGGAACATTAGTACGCCCATCGGGAATCGATTCCCCCCCATGCGTTGCTGTCTACTTTGCGAACAGCATTGCTAATCTAAGACCGGGCCTCAGACGAGATCTGATCGATGATCATGATGTCCTCTTGTTCTCACTGGGAATAGGAGAGGACGTCATGTTACTAGCTAACATCTATTCAGATAGCCAACATTCAGCCATCACGCTTCTCTTCGAAAACGTCATGATGATCCCACGACTGCACTTCATGTGTGGTGACTTTAACGTGAGGCACGCCTCCTGGGATCCCCAGGGACCTGAACACTCGATCCATGCTGACCACTTAGTGGAAACGGCGATGGCATTAGGCCTGACTAGAGCCCTACCAGTAGTGGAGGGCCCCACTCATTTCCCCCTGCAACAAAGCCTTCACCCCACGGTGATCGACCTGATGTTTGTGCCCACGGATCTTAGATTCATGTTGTACTGCGAGATTGAAGCCAGGGGAACGTCTGACCATGCCCCGCTGACATTAGTGCTACCTGGCCCAGGATCTCTGGTTCCGGTTACCAAGTGGTCCATCAAAAAAGGATCCGAGGAGGAAGCATCATACTGGGATGCTGTCTCCTCCGCTTTAACTCCGTGGCTAGATTGGCACGGACATAACTCAGCAGAAATCGATGATGTCGTCTCGGTGATATCAACGATCTTAAACAAGGCATGGGAAAACCACGCCAAGGAATCTCGCCTCGGCAAGTCGTCCAAAGGTTGGTGGACAGACGAATGCAATGGTGCTCTAGACGTGTACAGAGCCTCCCGTGATGAGGAGGACTGGAAGCATTACAGGAAAGTCATGCGACACGCAAAGCATGACTTCTTTGACGACCATATCCAAGAAGTGGCTACGATGAATAGATGACCCTGGGACTTGATGTCTTGGACCTGTCAATGCAACCTCCCATCGTATGAGGCAATCTCCTATCGGGGAGAACCTTGCAACGATCTGGACTCCCTCTGGGCTGCCCTTGATGGGTCCTACAACGCTGCCTCAGATCGAGTAGTCGATCTGAGCATTCTTGACGAACTTGACCCAGTGCCTGAAAGGGCCTGGATCCCGTTCTCCGTTATGGAAATGAAAGAAGTGCTAAATGTGTGTTCTTCCCGTTCTGCTCCAGGTCCCGATCATGTTACATGGTCGCACCTTAAACACTGGTGTAGCAACCCAGAAGTGGCAGGGCTCATCACCCACATTGCGGAGGCATGCATCACTGCTGGCCATTGGCTGGCCCACTTTAAGGAATCCCTGTCGGTTATCATCCCAAAACCAGGGAAACCTAATTACTCCACCCCAAAGTCGTTCAGGCCCATCGTGTTACTGAACACTCTGGGCAAATTAGTCAAAAAAATGTTGTCTAGATGACTGCAATTCGACGGTGTCGCACACAAGGCCTTCGAGCAAAATCAGTTCGGAGGTGTCGCCCAGCGTTCCACTGAGGACGCGGGAGTCTACCTTACCCACCTGGTTAGAGCAGGGTGGGCCAAAGGGCTCAAAACAAGTGTTGTTGCCTTCGACATCACTCAATTTTTCCCCTCCTTGAACCACCAGGTTCTACTGGAGATCATCTCTCAGTCGGGATTTCCTGCGCAAGTAGTGAATTTCTTCCGTTCATATTTGGTCGGTCGCAAGACAACCTACAAATGGAACACTTTCTCATCTGGCTCCTTTGCAGCAGATGTGGGAGTGGGACAAGGATCTGCCTTGTCCCCTGTCTTATCGGCGTTATACCTGATGCCCATTATGAAACTCTTTAGAAGAATTGAAATCGGCAGGGATGTCGAGCTCATGTCTTACATGGACATCGCTCCTTGACTTGTTACAACCACCATAAACAGTAGTAAACACTCCTGCTCGATGTTGGTAGCAACGTCGAGACTCCAATTTTGGTCCGATTTTCGATCGGATTTCGCCATCACAAACGTTCTCGGCGTCTCCAGGCTTGCCCTGATTTGCTAAGAGATCTGTCCATCCGATCCCCGGGGATGCCCCGGTCATTGTTTTTGACAATGGCTGCTATTCGTCTCATTCCCCTGTGCTTCGAGGATCCTGGCTAGGTGAGTGGTGTCTATGAAAGAGTAGTCTAGGTCCCTATGGGGGCTTAGAGTGGGTGTGGGATGCCTGCTTCAATGCTCGCCCAAGTCGACGCACTCGTTTAGTTGGGGGAGGTCTGGCTCAGGGGGAGGGACGTTATCACTGGATTGCTGGTCGTCTGGGAGGCTTCCAGCCTCCATGCTCTGTGAGTTTCTATTACTAGAGATATGCTACACTGACTACCCGTTGGAATACACCATCGTTAAAAGGGGCTGGGTAATGGTGCCCCCTGACAGCTAGGTCGACACTCTGGTGGCCGCTACTCACCACCAACTCTCTACCTCCGGTGCTCACTCTTCTAGGGTGTTATGACCCGGGTTCAATCTTCTCCCACCAGGCAACAGGATGTGCAGCCTGTTTGCCCCCTCAGAGTGTTTGGAGGCTGTATCGGGTGGACCTGGAACTGAGATAAGGGGCCATCTGTTATTGATCTTACACTACGTACTTTGACTGTTATCATCATTTACCTGTGCTAACTCACTCTCAATGCCCAAACGGCTGAACAGAGACCAAACCACACGCTGGGGCCTTCACGACCCCACCTTGATTATGGGTGACATCGTTGGTGATGATGCCCAAGACTATGACACCCAGTTCTCACAGAACGAACTGGAGGTAGCAGCTGCCCTAGGCAGTTTGAGATCTGTGGGCTGGGGAGGACCTCCCCGACCCTGACAACTACGAGGACTCTCTTGCTAGGCAGGAGGCCCTCGCTTACACTGCATGCTGCGTATTTTGATCACTAGCATCATATACCAGTACTAACTTGCTCCTGATGCCCAAACGGACAACCAGAGACGATCGTTCCAACGATCCTACACCTCCGGCAGCTGTCCCAGCTTCCTGTGTGGCGATGCCAACAGCTCTAGCAGAGCTTCAATCTGGGGAACCCTCATTCCCAGTACAGTGCCGTCATCATCACAGATGGCTGTGCTGCTACTTGTGTGGGGCATCCTGCTCCACACCCATCACCGCCAGTCCGCTGGCTGCTGTCAGGTTGGTGACAAATGTCGCTACCCTTTACGTTCTCCCCACTGTGGGGGGGAAATTGCTATTGAGTGCATGTGCTTGCAGTGCATTTGCTCGAGGGGGGCTTTGGCCCCCTGCTTACGGCGGTTCCGGTGAATAACCAGGTGAACAACCAGCTGCCACATTACTGTTACTCATGCATGACACGGTGATGGTCCACCCCGTTCATCCGGGGTGGTCAATCCTCATTGGCTGGGAGTATGCAGATGGTTATTCCTCCTGCAAGGGGGGATTTACGGTGAATTGACACTGCTGCACCTGATCTGACTTCGGTTGGATATGTGGCTGGGGGACCGCTTTGCACCAGCTGACGATCTAATGGCTAGCTTTGGGAGGGGGGCTCCCCCTCCAGATTATTGCCTTTCCTGGCTGAGAGGCCAACGTCTGTGGCACTGCCCGCCTAAAGTGGCTAAAACGAGGACCTGGGTAGGAGATGGGCGAGGGGAACGCATAGTTATAGTAGTACCCAAGTTTGTATCCTGCTCCGCGGACTGCGATCGAGCCCCGCGTTATAAATTGTTGACCCAAAAAAAAAAAAAAAAAAAAAAAAAGTCCATCATTTATGTGCGACATGGACGTCCTGCGCCCACAGCACACGGTCTATCGTTTGCCTCCAGGCCAGCTTGGGGCTGCTCTCGGCGTAATTGAGGGCCTCTTGCATAGCAAGAGAGTCCTTGTCTTCCTCAGGGTCAGAGAGGTCTTCTCCAGCCCATAGATCTCTAACTGCCTGTAGGGCAGTAGCTACATCCGGATCATCTTGATCGTACCGGGTGTCGTAGTCTTGGACGCCATCGTCATAGATGTCGCCCGTAATCAGGGAGGGGTTGTGTAGACCCCAGCGTGGTGTTTGGACTCTGGTTCGCCGTTTAGGCATTGAGAGGGGAAGTTAATGCTAGTAGATGATAGTAGAAATCAAGATACGTAGTGTGCCATCGATAACAGTTGGTCCCTTATCTCTATTCTGGGTCCACCCGATACTGCCTCCGAATGCTCCGAGGGGGGGACAGGCCGCATATCCTGTAACCCAGTGGGAGAAGATTGAACCTGGGTCATAACACCCTAGAAGAGTGAGCACCGGAGGTAGAGAGTTGGTGGTGAGTAGTGGCCACCAGAGCGTCGACCTAGCCGTCAGGGGGCACCATTGCCCAGCCCCTTTTAACGATGGTGTATTCCAACGGGTAGTCAGTGTAGCATGTCTCTAGTAATAGAAACTCACAGAGCATGGAGGCTGGAAGCCTCCCAGACGACCAGCAATCCAGTGATAACGTCCCTTCTCCCTAAGCCAGACCTCCCCCAACTAAACGAGTGTGTCAACTTGGGCGAGCATTGAAGCAGGCATCCCACACCCACTCTAAGCCCCCAGAGGGACCCAGACTACTCTTTCATAGGCAACACTCACCTAGTCAGGATCCTCGAAGCCCAGGAGAATGAGACAGATAGCAGTCACTGTCAGAGACAATGACCGGGGCATCCCCGGGGATCGGATGGATGGATCTCTTAGCAAATCAGGGCAAGCCTGGAGACGCCGAGAGCGTTCGTGATGGTGAAATCCGATCGAAAATCGGACCAAAATTGAAGTCTCGATGTTGCTACCAACATCGAGCAGGATTGTTTACCACTGTTTATGGTGGTTGTAACAAGTCAAGGAGCGAGAGATGTCGATCTCATGTCCTATGTGGACGATGGTACCCTCATTGCCTGCTCTCCACAGTTGGAGGACAACCTCCCCCTCCTTAAAAAAGCATATGGCTGGATCTTCCAGGCATTCACCTCCCTCGGACTTGTCCTGGAACACGATAAGTCCGAAATATTCCACTTCTCAAGGGCAAGGAGATTCACTCCCCTACCCATCGACCTCGGCTTTGCTCCTTACCCAGGCAATACCCCCTTCAAACCCAAGGTTACCTGGAGGTACCTTGGATTTTTCTTTGACCGCAAACTCTCCTTCAAGGAGCATACGTGGTTTTACTCCACCAAGGCCCTCACCACGGCAAGGGCAATGGGAATGCTCGGCAATTCTGTCAGAGGGTTAACCCCTATGCAGAAACATCTTTTGTACTGCTCGTGTGTTGTACCTATCATGACATACGGACTGAGACTCTGGCACTTCAAGGGCGCACGTGTCAAGGGAGTCATCAAAACGTTGGCCCAGGTGCAGTCTATCGCTGCATGCTGGATCCTCAGTGCATTCAGAACCACCCCTATCGGTGGTCTGGAAAGTATCGCAGGACTGCTGCCTATGCAGCTGTTACTGTGTCGTCTAGTCGATAGAGGGGTGTTCAGAACCCCCCTACTGGCCCCATCACACCCCCTAAGAGCGATCTTGGGGCCCAATCACGTCGGCACCACCCACTCTCATGAGCTAGGGCTCTGGGGAGGGAATGTGCTCGACACACTCACCCTACAGGGTCCATCTGTCACTTCGGCTGCAGCGCTGGCGCTTGTACCAGGCGATGAATTTGACCCCTTTGGGGAAGAAAACACACCCAGAAACAGAGTGAAGGATCTATTCCCCACTCGCTTTTCTTCTCATCGCCTCACCTCCAAGGAGGATGGAGCGAGGAATTCTTACAGGAGCAACCTCGACAAGGCCTGGGCCTCTGCCCAGGTAGAGGATGACACTCTCATTGTCGCAGTGGACGCTTCGGTGCCCACAGATGCTAAGTTCCAAGCTGTCGCCTGCGCTCTTGTCTTTGGACAGGGAGAACAGGTCGATCACATTATCTCAGCTTCTGGGAGGAGAACCCCCCGGAAGTCGAACTTTTTGCTCTCCAACTAGGCGTCTCAGCTGCTTGCAGCAGAGGGTGCAAAAAGTTGGTGATTTTCTCGGATTCTACTATGGGCATTGAGTCCCTAATTGATCCAAAGCCACGCTCTGGGCAAGTCTTTGCCCTGGATGCCTGTCGCTCTCTTTTTTGTTTTTTTTTTTTTTTTTTTTTGGATCAAAAATTTATAACGTGATGCCCGAACACAGTCTGCGGTAGAGACGTACAAACAGAGTACACTACGCCCAGCCCAAGTCCTCCTCCTGCTGATCTCCACACCAACCACCTGGATAGCTGCGATGACCACTAAGGGGGCCCCCTTTATCGAGTAAACAGACTTGCCAGTGGTGGCGTACCGACAACCCGGACTTGACGATGTCGTGTTCCCCGAATCCCTACGGGTATGAGTGCAAGATTTAGGGGAAACTGCCGCCCCGACGTGAGCCTCTCAGCTCGGAAAGGAAGGCGTAGTCAGCGTCGAAGCCGTAATGCGCAACCGACAGTGGATCTGAAAGCGCTCAGGCGCCTCCCCGAACCGGTATCTAGTTTCGTGTCCCCCCTCCCTGACAGTCACTCCTGAACACGGGTGGGCCCCCTTTATGAGGGTTAACGGACTCGTCTGGTGCCCTACAGCCACCCTGACATACCGATAACACTAGCCAGAACCAGACGAGGGTCATACGCCCTGCGCGCACGACCTATCCTGGATCCCACGCAAGTGGGGTGAATGATCCTAGTGCAGGATTATTGTCCATGAATTCGTGAAAGCCTTCGACGGTGTCGGGGCTTGCACGAGTCTCCTTGCGGTCCACTGCACGGCAGACGCATAATATATGGTCTCAAGTTTGGATCTCGGGGCCAAGACACCAGCACTGGTATTCCCCATCGAGGGATAGACGTTGACGATACTCCCCTATAGGAGCATGGCCAGTGATCATACGAGTTGAACAGGAAGTCAACGTGGTGTTGTTTCCCATTACTTTCAGCCAAGGCCCACCTTTGTGAGTCGAGGGTAATACCGGTTTTCCACCTACTCCTTTGAGTTGGTAGAAATGCCAACCACGATACGCCGGATCTGAGAACCGGGTGTGCCAATCCTTACAAATGGCCTTTTCGACCTGGTTTTTAAGGTAGTCTAAAGACGTCCGTGGGTGTCTGCCCATGGAGATCTTGGTAGATGTAGCTACATCATGAGCCATCTTGTGTACATTCCACTCAAATTTCGAGGGAACATGCCAGAATGTAACATTTCTCTCCTCGTCCCCAGCTAGCCAGGGGCGGAGAGAGCGACAAGCATCCAGGGCAAAGATTTGCCCAGAATGTGGCTTTGGATCAATTAGGGACTCAATGCCCGTGGTGGAATCTGAGAATATCACCAACTTCTTGCATCTCCTGCTACACGCAGAGGATACGCCCAGTTGGAGAGCAAATAGTTCAACTTCTGGGGGGGTTCTCCTCCCAGAAGCTGAGACAACGCGATCTACCTGTTCTCCCTGTCCGAAGACAAGAGCGCAGGTGACCGCTTGGTATTTAGCATCTGTGGGCACCGAGGCGTCCACTGCAACGACAAGAGTGTCATCCTCGACCTGGGCAGAGGCCCAGATATCCTGTTGCTCTCTTCACCCTTGGCTAGCTGGAGACGAGGAGAGGAACGTTACATTCTGGCATGTTCCCTCGAAATTCGAGTGGAGCGTACACAAGATGGCTCACGATGTAGCTACATCTACCAAGATCTCCATGGGCAGACACCCATGGACGTCCTTAGACTACCTTAAGAACCAGGTCAAAAAGGCCATTTGTAAGGATTGGCACACCCGGTTCTCAGATCCGGCATATTGTGGTCGGCATTTCTACCAACTCAAAGGAGTAGGTGGAAAACCGGTACTACCCTCGACCCACAAAGGTGGGCCTTGGCTGAAAGTTATGGGAAACAACACTACGTTGACTTCCCATTCAACTCGTATGATCACTGGCCATGCTCCTATAGGGGAGTATCGTCAATGTCTCTCCCTCGATGGGGAATACCAATGTTGGTGCCTTGGCCCCGAGATACAAACTCGAGACCATTTCTTATGCGTCTGCCCCAAGGTGGATCGCAAAGAGACTCGTGCTAGCCCAGACTCCGTCGAAGGCTTTCATGAATTCATGGACAATAATCCTGCACTAGGATCATTCACCCTGCTTGTGTGGGATCCAGGATAGGTCGTGCGCGCAGGGCGTATGACCCTCGTCTGGTTCTGGCTAGTGTTATCGGTATGTCGGGGTGGCTGTAGGGCACCAGACGAGTCTGTTAACCCTCATAAAGGGGGCCCACCCATGTTCAGGAGCAACTGTCAGGGAGGGGGGACACAAAACTAGATACTGGTTCGGGGAGGCACCTGAGCGCTTTCAGATCCTCTGTCGGTTGCGCATTATGGCTTCGACGCTGACTACGCCTTCCTTTCCGAGCTGAGAGGCTCACGTTGGGGCGGCAATATCCCCTAAATCTTGCACTCATACCCGTAGGGATTCGGGGAACACGACATCGTCAAGTCCGGGTTGTTGGTACACCACCACTGGCAAGTCCATTTACTCGATAAAGGGGGCCCCCTTTGTGGTCATTGCAGCTATCCAGGTGGTTGGTGTGAAGATTAGCAGGAGGAGGACTTGGGCTGGGTGTAGTGTACTCTGTTTGTATGTCTCTACCGTCGACTGCGTTCGGGCATCGCGTTATAAATTTTTTGACCCAACAAAAAAAAAGAATGTCGGCACTACCCACCCTCATGAGCTAGGACTCTGGGGAGGGAATGTGCTTGACACACTCACCCTACAAGGTCCATCTGTTGCTTCGGCTGCAGCTCTGGCCCTCATACCAGGCGATGAATTTGACCTCTTTGGGGAAGAAAACACACCCAGAAACAGAGCGAAAGATCTGTTCCCCACTCGCTTCTCCTCTCATCGCCTCACCTCTAAGGAGGATGGAGTGAGGAATTCTTACAGGAGTGACCTTGACAAGGCCTGGGCCTCTGCCCAGGTAGAGGATGACACTCTCGTCATGGCAGTGGATGCCTCGGTGCCCATGGATGCCAAGTACCAAGCTGTCGCCTGCGCTCTTGTCTTCGGACAGGGGGAACAGATAGATCACGTTGTCTCGGCTTCTGGGAGGAGAACCCCCCCGGAAGTCAAACTCTTCGCTCTCCAACTGGGCGTCTCCACTGCTTGCAGTAGGGGATGCAAAAAGCTGGTGATATTCTTTTTTTTTTTTTTTTTTGGGTCAACAATTTATAACGCGGGGCTCGATCGCAGTCCACGGAGCAGGATACAAACTTGGGTACTACTGTAACTACGCTTCCCCTCCCCCATATCCTACCCAGGTCCTCGTTTTAGCCACTTTAGGCGGGCAGTGCCACAGACGTTGGCCTCTCAGCCAGGAAAGGCAATAATCTGGAGGGGGAGCCCCCCCTCCCGAAGCTAGCCATAAACTCATCCACCAGTGCAGAACGGTCCCCCAGCCACATATCCAACCGAAGTCAGATCAGGCGCGGCCGTGTTAATTCACTGTAAATCCCCCCTTGCGGGAGGAATAACCATCTGCATACTCCTGGCCAGCGAGGATTGACCACCCCAGACGAATGAGGTGGACCATCACCATGCTCCCGCACGAGTGACAGAGATGTGGTAGCTGGTTGTTCACCTGGTTATTCACCGGAACTACCGTGGATAGGGGGCCAAGGCCCCCTTCGAGTAGATGCCGTCAAGGGCATACGCTCGGTAACAACGTCCCCCCCGCAGCGGGGAGAAGGTAGAGGGAAGCGACAAACTGTCACTATCCCGACATCGGCCACCAACTAATTGGTGGGAGTAGATGTGGGGGGGTGACACCCCCCTTTCAGTAGCGGCGCTGCTGTGCTCGAGGACCTCGAGGACGGCGGCGTCGTGATGAGGACGAGGGTTCCCCATGATGGAGCTCTGCATGAGCTGCCTGCCTAGCCGCGTAGGAAGCCCTGAAGGCTTCCGGTGACGTGAGGTCGAGAGGCAATCCGGCAGCTGCTAGTTCTGCCGACATTGGCTCGGACAATCGCCAGGTGGTCGTGAATAGTTCCCAGGCCATCTGACGCCATGCGTTCCTCTCAATGAGCGGAACGGCGGATACTCGGACGGTACCGACGAAAATCGTCATAGCCTCCAGTAAATGTAGAAAGCCATGAGAGGTGGACGTTATGTCCACCCTCTCATCTCTCGACAACGGAGGCTCATCCTCCACCAACTCTGGGATGGCGGATGAACCCGGTGATGTGGGGAGGGGCGGCGCAGATTGCTCCTGCTGCCCCTCTGGATAGAGGAGCTCGGCGATGCCGAGCTCTTGATTGTTGTTGGCCTCGAGCCCAAGCTCGAGAGCCAGATCATGCACCTCGTCGGCTATCACTTGTGATGCCAAGAAGCGGTTTATCGTCTCCTGCGAGGCTAGCTCGGTGAGACCCGGAATGAATTCGACGTCTCCGCCGGTGGCAGAGCCGTCATCGTCGTCTGGCAGGTCGGAGGAGTCATCCTCCGCCCAAAGATTGTGGAACTGGTTAGCCACATCAGAGTCCCATCCGCTCAGGGAGACGTGTCCAAACTCTGGGAGGTAGTTGTCGTCGAAGTCGGCGAAGTCGGTGTTTGTGTATAGGAGGGGGTCACCATGAGCCGCCTGGTGTCGAGTTCGCGCTCTACGGTTTGTAGAGGGCATTGAGGATGATTTAGCACAAGTAGATGACGGTACAAGTCAAGATACGTAGCGTGTTAACGATAACAGACGGTCCCTTATCTCAATTCCGGGTCCACCCGACACAGCCTCCAGACGCTCCGAGGGGGCAGACAGGCCGCAAATCCTGCTGCAGATTGGGAGGGACAATTGAACCCGGTTCCGAACACCTTGAGGGTGTGAGTGCCGGAGGTAGAGAGTCGGTGGTAAGTAGCGGCCACCAGAGCGTTGACCTAGCCACCAGGGGGCACCATCGCCCGGCCCCTTTTAATGATGGTGTATTCCAATGGGTAGTCAGTGTAGCAGGTCTCTAGATGTAGAAACTCACACAGCATGGAGGTAGGAAGCCTCCCAGACGACCCACAATCCAGTGAATATATCCCTCCTCCTGAACCAGACCTCCCCCAGCTAAACGAATGCGACGACTTGGGCGAGCGTTGAAGTAGGCATCCCACACCCACTCTAAGCCCCCATAGGGACCCAGACTACTCTTTCATTGCCAACACTCACCTAACCAGGATCCTCGAAGCCCAGGAGAACGAGACGAATAGCAGACACTGTCAAAAACAGTGACCGGGGCATCCACAGAGATCGGATGGACGGATCTCTTAGCAAATCAGGGCAGGCCTGGAGACGCCGAGAGCGTTCGTGATGGCGAAATCCGATCGAAAATCGGACAAAAATTGAGGTGTCGACGTCGCATGCAACGTTGAGCAGAGGTGTTTACCACTATTTATGGTGGTTGTAACAAGTCAAGGAGCGTCGGCTGGTGATATTCTTGGATTCTACCATGGGCATCGAGTCCCTCATAGACCCAAAACCACGCTCTGGGCAGATCTTTGCTCTGGATGCTTGCTGCTCTCTTTGCCCCTGGCTAGCTGGGGATGAGGAGAGAAATGTCACATTCTGGCATGTCCCCTCAAAATTCAAGTGGAACGTGCACAAGAAGGCTCATGATGTAGCTACATCTACCAAGATCTCCGTGGGCAGACACCCGTGGACGTCTCTAGACTACTTTAAAAATCAGGTCGAAAAGGCCATTTGTAAGGATTCGCACACCTGGTTCTCAGATCCGGCATATTGTGGATGGCATTTCTACCAGCTCAAAGGAGTAGGTGGAAAACTGGTGCTACCCTCGACTCACAAAGGTGGGCCTTGGCTGAAAGTAATGGGAAACAACACTATGATGACTTCCCAGGCAACTCATATGATCACTGGCCATGCTCCCATAGGGGAGTATTGTCACCGTCTCTCCCTCGACGGGGAGTACCAATGTTGGTGCTTTGGCCCCGAGATTCAAACTCAGGATCATCTATTACACGTCTGCCCTGTGGTGGATCACAAAGAAACTCATGCAAGCCCAGACTCTGTCGAAGCCTTTCACGAATTTTTGGACAACAATCCTGTACTAGGATCGTTCACCCCGCTTGAGTGGGATCCAGGATAGGTTGTGCGTGCAGGGCGTATGACCCTCGTCTGGTTCTGGCTAGTGTGATCGGTATGTCGGGGTGGCTGTAGGGCACCAGACGAGTCTGTTTTTTTTTTTGGGTCAAAAATTTATAATGCGGGGCTCGATTGCAGTCCGCGGAGCAGGATACTAACTTGGGTACTACTATAACTACGCTTCCCCTTGCCCATCTCCTACCCAGGTCCTCGTTTTAGCCACTTTAGGCGGGCAGTGCCACAAACGTTGGCCTCTCAGCCAGGAAAGGCAATAATCCAGAGGGGGAGCCCCCCTCCCGAAGCTAGCCATTAGATCGTCAGCTGGTGCAAAGCGGTCCCCCAGCCACATATCCAACCGAAGTCAGATCAGGCGCAGCAGTGTCAATTCACCGTAAATCCCCCCTTGCGGGAGGAATAACCGTCCGCATACTCCCACCCAACGAGGATTGACCACCCCGGACGAACGAGGTGGACCATCACCGTGTCATGCATGAGTAACAGTAATGTGGCAGCTGGTTGTTCACCTGGTTATTCACCAGAATCGCCATAAGCAGGGGGCCAAAGCCCCCCTCGAGCAAATGCACTGCAAGCACATGCACTCAATAGCAATTTCCCCCCCACAGTGGGGAGAACGTAAAGGGTAGCGACATTTGTCACCAACCCGACAGCAGCCAGAGGACTGGCGGTGATGGGGGTGGAGCAGGATGCCCCACACAAGTAGCAGCATGGCCATCTGTGATGATGACGGCACTGTACTGGGAATGAGGGTTCCCCAGATTGAAGCTCTGCTAGAGCTGTTGGCATCGCCACACAGGAAGCTGGGACAGCTGCCGGAGGCGTAGGATCGTTGGAACGATTGTGTAAGGGGACTAGGGGGGTGCCCTGTGTGTTTTTCCTATTTTTTATGTTCGTCCCATATTTTTCCCCACCTCATTTCCTGTTATTCTTCATTTTCTATGATTTTTCCGGATTTTATTACTAATTTTCCCTTGCTATCATGTTTGTATATGTTGACACTTTTATATTTAGAGGCGGAGTACCCCTTCCGACACATACCTCTTGGTATGATGTCATTCGGCGGCCTTGATCCGCCTATCTCCGCCTTTTTCTATTTTTAGGTTATATTCGATTTTTGTCGTCTTCACATATACTGGGCATCAGCAAGGGGATCCTTAGAGTTTTCTCTTCGGATTTCCCTTTGCTAGGTGCGCCCCCGATCCCTGTATTATGTAGCATAATTTTAACTTCAGATTTCCCTTTGCTAGAGGCTTAGGTTGCCCTTATAGATTGTCTCTGGTTGTCCGTTTGGGCATCAGGAGCAAGTTAGTACTGGTATATGATGCTAGTGATCAAAATACGCAGCGTGCAGTGTAAGCGAGGGCCTCCTGCCTAGCAAGAGAGTCCTCGTAGTTGTCAGGGTCGGGGAGGTCCTCCCCAGCCCACAGGTCTCAAACTGCCTAGGGCAGCTGCTACCTCCAGTTCATTCTGTGAGAACTGGGTGTCGTAGTCTTGGGCATCATCACCAACGATGTCACCTGTAATCAAGGTGGGGTCGTGAAGGCCCCAGCATGTGGTTTGGTCTCTGTTCAGCCGTTTGGGCATTGAGAGTGAGTTAGCACAGGTAAATGACAATAACAGTCAAAGTATGTAGCGTACGATTGATAACAGATGGCCCCTTGTCTCAGTTCCAGGTCCACCCGATACAGCCTCCAAATGCTCCGAGGGGGCAAACAGGCCGCGCATCCTGTTGCCTGGTGGGAGAAGATTGAACCCGGGTCATAACACCCCAGAGGAGTGAGCACCGGAGGTGAGGAGTCGGTGGTGAAATGTGGCCACCAGAGCATCGACCTAGCTATCAGGGGGCACCGTCACCCGGCCCCTTTTAGCGATGGTGTATTCCAACAGGTAGTCAGTGTAGCTTGTCCCTAGTAGTAGTGACTCACATAGCATGGAGGTTGGAAGCCCCAGAGATGACCAGCAGTCCAGTAATGATGTCCCTCCCCCTGAGCCAGACCTCCCCCAACTAAATGAGTGCGTCGACTTGGGTGAGCGTTGAAGCAGGCATCCCACACCCACTCTAAGCCCCCATAGGGACCTAGACTACTCTTTCATAGACACCACTCACCTAGCCAGGATCCTTGAAGCACAGGGGAATGAGACGAATAGCAGCCATTGTCAAAAACAATGACCGGGGCATCCCCGGGGATCAGATGGACAGATCTCTTAGCAAATCAGGGCAGGCCTGGAGATGCCGAGAGCGTTCGTGATGGTGAAATCCGATTGAAAATCGGACAAAAATTGGAGTCTCGACGTTGCTACCAACATTGAGCAGGAGTGTTTACCACTGTTTATGGTGGTTGTAACAAGTCAAGGAGCGTGTCACTGCAGGACATTGGCCTGCTCACTTCAAGGAATCCCTGTTGGTAATAATTCCGAAACCAGGGAAACCTAATTATTCTACACCAAAGTCGTTCAGGCCCATTGTGCTCCTGAACACTCTGGGCAACGCTCCTTGACTTGTTACAACCACCATAAATAGTGGTAAACACCTCTGCTCAACGTTGCACGCGACGTCGACACCTCAATTTTCGTCCGATTTTCGATCGGATTTCGCCTTCACGAACGCTCTCGGCGACTCCAGGCTTGCCCTGATTTGCTAAGAGATCCGTCCATCCGATCTCTGTGGATGCCCCGGTCACTGTTTTTGACAGTGTCTGCTATTCGTCTCGCTCTCCTGGGCTTCGAGGATCCTGGTTAGGTGAGTGTTGGCAATGAAAGAGTAGTCTGGGCCCCTATGGGGGCTTAGAGTGGGTGTGGGATGCCTACTTCAACGCTCGCCCAAGTCGTCGCATTCGTTTAGCTGGGGGAGGTCTGGTTCAGGAGGAGGGACATATTCACTGGATTGTGGGTCGTCTGGGAGGCTTCCTACCTCCATGCTGCGTGAGTTTCTATCTCTAGAGACCTGCTACACTGACTACCCATTGGAATACACCATCATTAAAAGGGGCCAGGCGATGGTGCCCCCTGGTGGCTAGGTCAACGCTCTGGTGGCCGCTACTTACCACCGACTCTCTACCTCCGGCACTCACACCCTCGAGGTGTTCGGAACCGGGTTCAATTGTCCCTCCCAATCTGCAGCAGGATTTGCGGCCTGCCTGCCCCCTCGGAGCGTCTGGAGGCTGTGTCGGGTGGACCCGGAATTGAGATAAGGGACCATCTGTTATCGTTAACACGCTACGTATCTTGACTTTTACCGTCATCTACTTGTGCTAAATCATCCTCAATGCCCTCTACAAACCGTAGAGCGCGAACTCGACACCAGGCGGCTCATGGCGACCCCCTCCTATACACAAACACCGACTTCGCCGACTTCGACGACAATTACCTCCCAGAGTTCGGACACGTCTCCCTGAGCGGATGGGACTCTGATGTGGCTAACCAGTTCCACAATCTTTGGGCGGAGGATGACTCCTCCGACCTGCCAGACGACGATGACGGCTCTGCCACAGGCGGAGACGTCGAATTCATCCCGGGTCTCACCAAGCTAGCCTCGCAGGAGACGATAAACCGCTTCTTGGCATCACAAGTGATAGCCGATGAGGTGCATGATCTGGCTCTCGAGCTTGGGCTCGAGGCCAACAACAATCAAGAGCTCGGCATCGCCGAGCTCCTCTATCTGGAGGGGCAGCAGGAGCAATCTGCGCCGCCCCTCCCCACATCACCGGGTTCATCCGCCATCCCAGAGTTGGTGGAGGATGAGCCTCCGTTGTCGAGAGATGAGAGGGTGGACATAACGTCCACTTCTCATGGCTTTCTACATTTACTGGAGGCTATGACGATTTTCGTCGGTACCGTCCGAGTATCCGCCGTTCCGCTCATTGAGAGGAACGCATGGCGTCAGATGGCCTGGGAACTATTCACGACCACCTGGCGATTGTCCGAGCCAATGTCGGCAGAACTAGCAGCTGCCGGATTGCCTCTCGACCTCACGTCACCGGAAGCCTTCAGGGCTTCCTATGCGGCTAGGCAGGCAGCTCATGCAGAGCTCCATCATGGGGAACCCTCGTCCTCATCACGACGCCGCCGTCCTCGAGGTCCTCGAGCACAGCAGCGCCGCTACTGAAAGGGGGGTGTCACCCCCCCCACATCTACTCCCACCAATTAGTTGGTGGCCGATGTCGGGATAGTGACAGTTTGTCGCTTCCCTCCACCTTCTCCCCGCTGCGGGGGGGACGTTGTTACCGAGCGTATGCCCTTGACGGCATCTACTCGAAGGGGGCCTTGGCCCCCTATCCACAGTAGTTCCGGTGAATAACCAGGTGAACAACCAGCTACCACATCTCTGTCACTCGCGCGGGAGCGCGGTGATGGTCCACCTCATTCGTCTGGGGTGGTCAATCCTCGCTGGCCAGGAGTATGCAGACGGTTATTCCTCCCGCAAGGGGGGATTTACAGTGAATTAACACGGCCGCGCCTGATCTGACTTCGGTTGGATATGTGGCTGGGGGACCGTTCTGCACTGGTGGACGAGTTAATGGCTAGCTTTGGGAGGGGGGGCTCCCCCTCCAGATTATTGCCTTTCCTGGCTGAGAGGCCAACGTCTGTGGCACTGCCCGCCTAAAGTGGCTAAAACGAGGACCTGGGTAGGATATGGGGGAGGGGAAGCGTAGTTACAGTAGTACCCAAGTTTGTATCCTGCTCCGCGGACTGCGATCGAGCCCCGCGTTAAAAATTGTTGACCCAAAAAAAAAAAAAAAAAAACACTCTGGGCAAACTGGTCGAAAAAATGCTGTCTCGACGGCTTCAATTCGACGGAGTAGCCCACGAGTCCTTTTTTTTTTTTCGCAGGAGACTATAAACCGCGTCTTGTGGTCACAGCAGGTGGCCAACGATACGAGTAATCTGGCTCTCGAGCTTGGGCTCGAGGCCAACAACAATTGGGAGCTCGGCATTGCCGAGCTCCTTTATCCAGAGGGGCAGCAGGAGCAATCTGTGCCACCCCTCCCCACTTCACCAGGTTCATCCGCCATCCCAGAGTTGGTGGAGGATGAACCTCCGTTGTCGAGAGATGAGAGGGCGGAATTAACAGCCGCCTCTCATGGCTTTCTACATCTACTGGAGGCAATGACGATTTTTGTCGGTACCATCCAAGTGTCTGCCGTCCCTCTTACGGAGAGGAACGTATGGCGTCAGATGGCCTGGGAATTATTCACAGCCACATGGCGATTGTCTGAGACGATGTCGGCAGAACTAGCAGCTGCCGCGTCACCTCTCGATCTCACATCTCCGGCAGCCTTTCGAGCTTTCTATGCGGCGATGCTAGCAGCTCAATCAGAGCCTCAATCTGGGGAACCCTCATCGCCGTTGTCCTCGAGGTCCTCGAGCACAGCAGCATCACTACTAAAAAGGGGAACCACCCCTCCACATATATGCCCATCACAGGAGTGGTGGCCACTATCAGGACAATGACGCTTAGCCGTTACCCTACACCTTCTCCCCGCTGCGGGGGGGACATTGTCATTGAGCGCGTGCATGTGTTGGCACTTGCTCGAGGGGGGCCTTGGCCCCCTGCCTACGGTAGTTCCAGTGAGTAACCAGGTGAATAACCAGCTACCTCATTTTCATCACTCATGCGCAGGCACAGTGATGGTCCACCTCATTCGCCTGGGGTGGTCAACCCTTGTTGGCTGGGAACATGTGGACGGTTATTCCTCCTGCAAGGGGGGATTTACAGTGAATTAACATGGCCGCGCCTGATCTGACTTCGGTTGGATATGTGGCTGGGGGACTGTTCCACACTAGCTGATGACCTAATGGCTAGCTTTGGGAGGGGGGGCTCCCCCTCCAGATTATTGCCTTTCCTGGCTGAGAGGCCAACGTCTGTGGCACTGCCCGCCTAAAGTGGCTAAAACGGGGACCTGGGTGGGAGATGGGCGAGGGGAACACGTAGATAGAGTAGTACCCAAGTTTGTACCCTGCTCCGTGGACTGCGTTCGAGCCCTGCATTATAAATTTTTGACCCAAAAAAAAAAAAAAAAAGTCGAAAAGGCAGTTTTATCGTGGATGGCACTTCCTCCAACTCAAAGGAGTTGGGGGGAAACCAGCTCTACCCTCAACCCACAAAGGTGGGCCTTGGCTGAAAGTCATGGGAAACAGTACTACTGATACTTCCCATGCAACTCGCATGATTACTGGCCATGCCCCCATAGGGGAGTATTGTCAACATCTCTCCCTCGACGGGGAGTACCAATGTTGGTGCCTTGGTCCCAAGATACAAACTCAAGACCATTTGCTATGCGTCTGCCCTAAGGTGGATTGCAAAGAAACTCGTGCAAGCCCAGACTCCATTGAAGGCTTCCACGAATTTATGGACAATAACCCGGCTCTCAGGTCGTTCAACTCACTTGCATGGGATCCAGGATAGGTTGTGCGCGCAGGGCGTATGACCCTCGTCTGGTTCTGGCTAGTGTTATCGGTATGTTGGAGTGGCTGCAGGGCACCAGACGAGTCCGTTAACCCTCATAAAGGGGGCCCACCCATGTTCAGGAGCATAGTGTACTTCGTTTGTATGTCTCTACCACAGACTGCATTTGGGCATCGCGTTATAAACTTTTGATCCAAAAAAAAAAAAAAAAGGTCTTCCAAACATAGCTCTGGTTTGTCCGACTCATAACCCATGTCACTACCTCTGTCATTGTCCTGTGCAAGAGACTCTCCCAATGCTTCCTGCAGCCCCAGACCTTTTTTTTTTTTTTTTGGGTCAAAGATTTATAATGTGGCGCCTGATCGCAGTCCGTGGCAGAGACATACAAACAAAGTACACTACGCCCAGACCAAGTCCTCCCCCTGCTAATCTTTGCACTAACCACCTAGATAGCTGCGACGACTACTAAGGAGGCTGAACCCTGACGCTCCTTGACTTGTTACAACCACTATAAACAGTGGTAAACACTCCTGCTCAATGTTGGTAGCAACGTCGAGACTCCAATTTTCATCTGATTTTCGATCGGATTTCACCATCACAAATGCTCTCGGCGTCGCCAGGCCTGGCCTGATTTGCTAAGAGATCCGTCCATCCGATCTCCATGGATGCCCCAGTCATTGTTTTTGACAATGGCTGTTATTCGTCTCGTTCCCCTGTGCTTCGAGGATCCTGGCTAGGTGAGTGGTGTCTATAAAAGAGTAGTCTAGGTCCCTATGGGGGCTTAGAGTGGGTGTGGGATGCCTGCTTCAATGCTCGCCCAAGTCGACACACTCGTTTAGGTGGGAGAGGTCTGGCTTAGGGGAAAGGACACCTACACTGGATTGCTGGTTGTCTGGGAGGCTTCCAGCCTCCATGCTCTGTGAGTTTCTACTACTAGAGACATGCTACACTGACTACCCATTGGAATACACCATTGTTAAAAGGGGCTGGGCAATGGTGCCCCCTGATGGCTAGGTTTAAGCGCCCACCAAAGTGTGCTATCACACTTTGGGCAGCGCTTATAAGTACTTTGGTGGCTGCTTTTCACCACCAATTCTCTACCTCCGGTGCTCACTCCTCTGGGGTGTTATGACCCGGGTTTGATCATCTCCCACCAGGCAGCAGGATGTGCAGCTTGCTTGCCTCCTCAGAGCGTTTGGAGGTTGCATCGGGTGGACCCAGAATGGAGATAAGGGACCAGCCGTTATCAATTCCACGCTGCGTATTTTGATTTCTACCATCATCTACTAGCACTAACATACACACTCCCAATACCCAAATGGCAATCCAGAGGCCAACCACCACACCGGGGTCTACCCGACCCCGTCCTGATTATGGGTGACATCTTTGATGATGACACCCAAGACTACGACACCCGGTTCGTGCAGAATGAATCGGAGGTAGCAGCTGCTCTCAAGGCAGTTAGACATCTGTGGGCCAGGGAAGACCTCTCTGACCCGGACTATGATGATGACGACGACTCTCTTGCCATGCAAGAGGCTCTCATTTACGCTGAGGAGGGGCCTAGGCTCTCCTCGAGGAAAACAATCGATCGTGTACAATGGGCATAGGGTGTCGATGTTGAACACAAGTGCTGGGCTCGTAGCCTCCCATGGGAGGATATGTATTCACAGGAGCTCAGCATTTTGGAGCTCCTTTATCCAGAGGCATCCCCTGCCCCGCTACCGCCTTGGCCCCCCATCCCCAAGTTGGTGGAGGACGAAGTGCCATTATCTAGGGATGAGAGGCTGGAGATTGAAGCCACCTCTGATGCCATGCTACATTTACTGGACATAAAGGTACCGTCCGAGTGTCCACGGTTCCTCTCAATGACAGGAACTCTTGGTGTCAGATGGTGTGGGAGCTATTCACCACCACCTGGTGATTTTCAGGGAGCATGATGGAGTCGCTTTGTGTGGCATCAGCTCCCCTAGACCTTACATCCCCGGCAGCCTTCCAGGCTTCCTATGCGGCGATACAGGTGGCTCAGTCTGCTCCACCAGCGGCAGAGCCTCCAACTGGGGAACCCTCATCCCTGGAATGGCGCCATCATCCTCGCGGGCCTCGCCAACGACCGCGCCGAGCTTGATGAAGGGGACCACCCCTTCTCTACACTGCCCACCAAACTTCTGGGGGCTGTTGTCGGGATGGTGGCAATATGCCGCCTCCCTTTACCTTCCTCCCACTGCGGGGGGGACATTGTCATCAAGGGCATGCTCAGAGGAGTGGATGCTCAAAGGGGGCTTCAGCCCTCTACCTACAGTAGTTCCAGTGAGTAACCAGCTGCCTTGTTACTGTCACTCATGCTTGGCCATGGTGATGGTCCACCTCACTTGCCTGGGGTGGTCAACCCTCATTGTCTGGTGAAGGATGGTTAATCTTCCTGCAAGGGAGGATTTATGGTGAATTGACACTGCTTGCGCCTGATCTGACTTCGGTCGGATATGTGGCCGGAGGGACCAAGGTAGCACCAGACGGTGAGCTAATGGCTAGCTTCTGTGGGGGGGGCCCCCCCTCTACAGATTATTGCCTTTCCTGGCTGAGAGGCCAACGTCTGTGGCCGTGCCCGCCTAAAGTGGCTTCTGCAAGGGACCAGGTGTGGGATGTAGACAGGGGGAATGCATAGTCATAGTAGTACCTTTGTTTGTATCCTGACCCACAGACTGCAATCGAGCCCCGCATTATAAATTCTGACCCAAAAAAAAAAAAAAAGAGGCCGGGCCCCCTTTATCAAGTAAATGGACTTGCCAGTGGTGGTGTACCAACAACCCAGCCTTGACAATGTCGTGTTCCCTGAGACTCCACGGGTATGTATGCAAGATTTAGGGGAAACTGCTGCCCTGATGTGAGCCTTTCAGCTCAGAAAAGAGGGCGTAATCAGCATCAAGGCTGTAACGTGCAACCGATAGGGGATCTGAAAGCGCTCAGGTGCCTCCCTGAACCAGTACCTGGGTTTGTGTCCCCCCTCCCTGACAGTCGCTCCTGAACATGGGTGGGCCCCCTTTATGAGGGTTAACGGACTTGTCTGGTGCCCTACAGCCACCCCAACATACCGATCACACTAGCCAGAACCATCCCACCGACAAGCTGGCTGACATTCAGCAGCATGTCGGCCCCTCCAGGCCAAAGGCCTCAAAGCCTTTGCCTACTGTCCACGGCCCATCTAGACGACAGGGCCTTGTTCACATTCGCCCCCCCTTAAAGGAGGGAGCGAATCCTGCTGACTTTTTTTTTTTTTTTTGGGTCAACAATTTATAATGTGGGGCTCGATCGCAGTCTGCAGAGCAGGGTACAAACTTGGGTACTACTATAACTATGCTTCCCCTCGCCCATCTCCTACCCAGGTCCTTGTTTTAGCCACTTTAGGCAGCAGTGCCACAGACGTTGGCCTCTCAGCCAGGAAAGGCAATAATCCGGAGGGGGAGCCCCCCCCTCCCGAAGCTAGCCATTAGATCGCCCACTGAAGCAAAACGGTCCCCCAGCCACATGTCCGACAAGTCAGACCAGGTGCAGCAGTGTTAATTCATCATAAATCCCCCCTTGTGGGAGGAATAACCATCTGCGTATTTCCAGCCAACAAGGATTGACCACCCCAGGCGAATAAGGTGGACCATCACCATGTTGTGCACAAGTGACAGTAACAAGGCGGGTGGTTGTTCACCTGGTTATTCACCGTGACCGCCATAAGTAGGGGGCCAAGGCCCCCCTCGAGCAAATGCACACATGTGCATGCACTCGATGACATCGTCCCCGCCGCAGCGGGGGGAAGGTATAGGGAGGCGACACCATGTCACCGTCCCGATAATGGCCACCAGTTACTTCGTGGCTGTGAATGTAGAGGGGGATAGGCCCCTGTACTAGTTGCGGTGCTGCTGTCCACGAGGACCTCGAGGACAACGGCGCCATGCTGGGGATGAGGGTTCCCCAGATTGAGGCTCTGATTGAGCAGTGTGCATCGCCGCATAGGAAGCCTGGAAGGCTGCTGGAGGTGAGATCGAGAGGTGTCGGAGCAGCTGCTAGTTCCGCCGACATCATCTCAGACAGTCGCCAGGTGGTCGTGAATAACTCCCAGGCCATTTGGCACCATGTGTTCCTCTCTGCAGGGGGAAGGGCGGATGTACGGACAGTACCAATGAACATGGTCATTGCGTTGAGTTGGTGTAGCATGGCATGAGAGGTGGCTTTGAGGCCCACCTTTGTGGGTTGAGGGTAGAGCTGGTTTCCCCCCAACTCCTTTGAGTTGGAGGAAGTGCCATCCACGATAAAACTGCCTTTTCGACTTTTTTTTTTTTTTTTTGGGTCAACAATTTATAACGTGGGGCTTGATCGCAGTCCGGGGAGCAGGGTACAAACTTGGGTACTACTCTATCTATGCGTTCCCCTCGCCCATATCCTACCCAGGTCCTCGTTTTAGCCACTTTAGGCGGGCAGTGCCACAGACGTCGGCCTCTCAGCCAGGAAAGGCAATAATCTGGAGGGGGAGACCCCCTCCCGAAGCTAGCCATTAGATCACCCACTGGTGCGAAGCGGTCCCCCAGCCACATATCCAACCGAAGTCAGATCAGGCGCAGTGGTGTCAATTCACCGTAAATCCCCCCTTGCGGGAGGAATAACTGTCTGCATACTCCCAGCCAATGAGGATTGACCACCCCAGACGAATGAGGTGGACCATCACCATGTAATGCACGCGTGACAGTAATGTCGCAGAAACTGGGGTTACATGGACTCGTTACTGGCAGACTTCGTAGATGACTATGATTTGCTTTTCATTCAAGAGCCTCCCTGGAGACTCATAAGACACGCCCCTTCTGCCCACAGCAGAGAAGGGAAAGAAGTCATCGGCACACCAATGAGCCCTAATTGGGGTATCTTGGTATGACCATCAGGGATTGACACCCCCCCACGTGTAGCTGTCTATCTTGCGAACAGCATTGCTAATCTCAGACCGGGTCTCCGCCGAGATCTGATCGACGATCGTGACATTCTCCTCTTCTCCCTGGGAATAGGAGAAGATGTCATGCTACTCGCTAACGTCTACTCAGACAGCCAACACTCGGCCATCACACTCTTGTATGAAAGTGTCATGACGATCCCATGACTACACTTCATGTGTGGCGATTTCAACATGAGACATGCCTCCTGGGACCCCCAGGGGCCTGAACATTCCATTCATGCTGACCACTTAGTAGAAACGGCAACGGCACTAGGCCTAACAAGGGCCCTCCCCAGTGTGGAGGGACCCACCCATTTTCCCCCACAACAGGGCTTTCACCCCACAGTGATCGACCTAATGTTCATACCCATGGATCTAAGATTTGTGTTGTACTGCAATATCGTCCCAGAAGCTAGGGGTATGTCTGACCACGCTCCCCTGACACTGACACTACCTGGTCCGGGATCCCTGGTCCCGGTCACCAAGTGGTCGATCAAAAAAGGATCTGAGGAGGAAGCATCATATCTCGATGCTGTCTCCTCCGCTTTAAATCTGTGGCTTCAGTGGCATGGAAATACTTCGGCAGAGATCGATGATGTTGTTTCGGCATCTGCTCCTTGACTTGATACAACCACCATAAACAGTGGTAAACACCTCTGCTCAACATTGCTCGCGACATTGACACTTCAATTTACGTCCGATTTTTGATTGGATTTTGCCATCACAAACGCTCTCAGCGTCTCCAGGCCTGGCCTGATTTGCTAAGAGATCTGTCCATCCGATCCCTGGGGATGCCCCAGTCATTGTTTTTGACAATGGCTGCTATCTGTCTCATTCTCCTGGGCTTTGAGGATCCTGGCTAGGTGAGTATTGTCAATGAAAGAGTAGTCTGGGTCCCTTTGGGGGCTCAGAGTGGGTGTGGGATGCCTACTTCAATGCTCGCCCAAGTTGTTGCATTCACTTAGTTGGGGGAGGTCTGGCTTAGAGGGGAGGGACACCTTTACTGGACTGCTGGTCATCTTTGAGACTTCCAACCTCCATGCTATGTGAGTCACTACTACTAGGGACCTGCCACACTGACTACCTGTCCGGAATACACCATCGTTAAAAGGGGCCGGGTGATGGTGCCCCCTGGGGGCTAGGACAACGCTTGGGTGGCTGCTCATCACCACCTACTCCTTACCTCCGGTATTCACTCCTCTGGGGTGCTCAGAACTGGGGTCAATCTTCCCTCCCACTAGGCAGCAGGATGCGTGGCCTGCCTGCCCCCTCGGAGCAACTGAAGGCCGTATCGGGTGGACCCGGAATCAAGATAAGGGGCCAGCTGTTATCAATCTCATGCTGCGTACTTTGACTTCTACCATCATCTACCTGTACTAACTCACTCTCAATGCCCAAACGGTGAACCAGAGACCAACCACCACACTGGGGGCTTCACACCCCCTCCCTGATTATGGGCGACATCTATGATGATGACGTCCAAGATTATGACACCCGGTACGAATGAGACGATCCGGAGGTAGCAGCTGCATTAAAGGCAGTTAGAGATCTGTGGGCTGGAGAAAACCTCTCCGACCCTGATGATGACGATGACGACAACCCTCTTGCTATGCAAGAGGCTCTCATTTACGCTGAGGGGGGGCCTAGGCTCGCCTCGAGGCAAATGATCGATCGTGTACGATGGGCACAAGGTGTCGACGTCATGCACAAGCAATGGTCCCGCAGCCTCCCACGGGAGGATATGTACTCACAGGAGCTCGGCATAGCTGAGCTCCTTTATCTGGAGGCACCCCCTGCCCCATCACCGCCTTTGCCCCCCATCCCCGAGTTGGTGGAGGACAAAGTGCCGTTATCAAGGGATGAGAGGCTCGACGCTCCTTGACTTGTTACAACCACCATAAACAGTGGTAAACACTCCTACTCGACATTGGTAGCAACGTCGAGACTTCAATTTTCGTCCGATTTTTGATTGGATTTCACCATCACGAACGCTCTCGGCGTCTCCAGGCCTGCCCTGATTTGCTAAGAGATCCATCCATCCGATCCCCGGGGATGCCCCGGTCATTGTTTTTGACAATGGCTGCTATTCGTCTCGTTCCCCTGTGCTTCGAGGATCCTGGCTAGGTGAGTGGTGTCTATAAAAGAGTAGTCTAGGTCCCTATGGGGGCTTAGAGTGGGTGTGGGATGCCTGCTTCAACGCTCGCCCAAGTCGATGCACTCGTTTAGTTGGGGGAGGTCTGGCTCAGGGGGAGGGACATCGTTACTGGACTGCTGGTCATCTCTGGGGCTTCCAACCTCCATGCTATGTGAGTCACTACTACTAGGGACAAGCTACACTGACTACCTGTTGGAATACACCGTCGCTAAAAGGGGCCAGGTGATGGTGCCCCCTGATAGCTAGGTCGATGCTCTGGTGGCCACATTTCACCACCGTCTCCTCACCTCCAGTGCTCACTCCTCTGGGGTGTTATGACCCGGGTTCAATCTTCTCCCACCAGGCAACAGGATGCGCGGCCTGTTTGCCCCCTCGGAGCATTTGGAGGCTGTATCGGGTGGACCTGGAACTGAGACAAGGGGCCATCTGTTATCAATCGTACGCTACGTACTTTGACTGTTATTGTCATTTACCTGTGCTAACTCACTCTCAATGCCCAAATGGCTGAACAGAGACCAAACCACACACTGGGGCCTTCACGACCCCACCTTGATTACGGGTGACATCGTTGGTGATGATGCCCAAGACTATGACACCCAGTTCTCACAGAACAAACTGGAGGTAGCAGCTGCCCTAGGCAGTTTGAGATCTGTGGGCTGGGGAGGACCTCCCCGACCCTGATGACTACGAGGACTCTCTTGCTAGGCAGGAGGCCCTCACTTACACTGCACGCTGCATATTGTGATCACTAGCATCATATACTAGTACTAACTTGCTCCTGATGCCCAAATGGACAACCAGAGACAATCGTTCCAACGATCCTACGCCTCCGGCAGCTGTCCCAGCTTCCTGTGTGGCGATGCCAACAGCTCTAGCAGAGCTTCAATCTGGGGAACCCTTGTTCCCAGTACAGTGCCATCATCATCACAGATGGCCATGCTGCTACTTGTGTGGGGCATCCTGCTCCACACCCATCACCGCCAGTCCGCTGGCTGCTGTTGGGTTGGTGACAAATGTCGCTACCCTTTACGTTCTCCCCGCTGCGGGGGGGAAATTGCTATTGAGTGCATGTGCTTGCAGTGCATTTGCTCGAGGGGGGCTTTGGCCCCCTGCTTATGGCGGTTCCGGTGAATAACCAGGTGAACAACCAGCTGCCACATTACTGTTACTCATGCATGACACAGTGATGGTCCACCTCGTTCGTCCGGGGTGGTCAATCCTCGTTGGCTGGGAGTATGCGGACAGTTATTCCTCCCGCAAGGGGGGATTTATGGTGAATTGACACTGCTGCGCCTGATCTGACTTTGGTTGGATATGTGGCTGGGGGACCGCTTTGCACCAGCTGATGATCTAATGGCTAGCTTCGGGAGGGGGGCTCCCCCTCTGGATTATTGCCTTTCCTGGCTGAGAGGCCAACGTCTGTGGCACTGCCCACCTAAAGTGGCTAAAACGAGGACCTGGGTAGGAGATGGGCAAGGGGAACATGTAGTTATAGTAGTACCCAAGTTTGTATCCTGCTCCGCGGACTGCAATCGAGCCCCGCGTTATAAATTGTTGACCCAAAAAAAAAAAAAAAAAAAAAAAAAAAAAAAAAAAAAAATCATTGGTGGCTGTTATCAGGAGAGCGGCAGTATGCCACCTCCCTTCACCTTCTCCCCACTGTGGGGGGGGACGTTGTCATTGAGTGCATGCACTATGCTGCATTTGCTCAAAGGGGGCCCTGGCCCCCTACCTACGGCAGTTCCGGTGAATAACCAGGTGAACAACCAGCTGCCTCATCACTGTTACTCGTGCGGAAGCGCAGTGATGGTCCATCTCACTCACCTGGGGTGGTCAACCCTCACTTGCTGGTAAAGTGAATACGGTTATTCTTCCTGCAAGGGAGGATTTACAGTGAATTGACACTGCTCGTTGATCCAACTTCGGTTGGGTATGGATGGGGGGACCGGGCTAGCAACAGCAGGCGATCTCATGGCTAGCATCTGGATGGGGGGCCCCCCCCTTCCAGAATATTGCCTTTCCTGTCTGAGAGGACAATGTAAGTGGCACTGCCCGCCTAAAGTGGCTTCTGCGAGGGACATGGTGTGTGATGCGGGTGGAGGGAATGCATAGTCATAGTAGTACTTCTGCTTGTATCTTGACCCGTGGACTGCGATCGAGCCCCGCGTTATAAATGATGACCCCAAAAAAAACAAAAAAATGATGTTGTTTCGGTGATATCAATGATTTTAAACAAGGCGTGGGATAACCATGCCAAGGAATCTCGCCTAGGCAAGTCATCCAAAGGATGGTGGACAGATGAATGCAAAGGTGCACTAGATGCTTACAGAGCCACTCAAGATGAGGAGTACTGGAAGCTATACTGCAAAGTCATGTGACATGCAAAACACAACTTCTTCGATGATCGTATCCAAGAAGTGGCCACCATGAACAGGCGACCCTGGGACCTTATATCCTGGACTCGTCAAAGAAACCTGCCATCGTATGAGGTGATCTCCTACTGGGGAGAGCCATGTAACGATCTAGATTCTCTGTGGGCCACCCTTGATGGCTCATATAATGCTGCCTCAGATTGAGTAGTTGATCTGAGCATCTTAAACAATCCCGTTCTCCATTACCGAAATGAAAGAAGCACTTAATGCATGTTCTTCCTGTTCCGCTCCAGGTCCCGATCATGTTACATGGTCGCACCTAAAACACTGGTGTAGCAACCTGGAGGTTGCAGGTCTCATCACCCGCATCGCCAAGGCATGCATCACTGTTGGTCATTGGCCAACACATTTCAAGGAATTCCTATCGGTAATTATTCCGAAACCAGGGAAACCCAACTATTCCACTCCAAAGTTGTTCAGACCTATTGTACTACTGAACACTATGGGAAAACTGGTCGAGAAGATGCTGTCCAGACGGCTTCAATTTGATGGAGTAGCCCACGAGGCCTTCAAGCAAAACCAGTTCGGAGGAGTTGCCCAGCGTTCCACAGAAGATGCAGGAATCTACCTTACCCACCTCGTTAGGGCGGGATGGGCCCAAGGTCTCAAAACCAGTGTCGTCGCCTTCGACATCACTCAGTTCTTCCCCTCCCTTAACCACCAGGTTTTATTGGAGATAATCTCTTGGTCGGGATTCCCTGCGCAAGTGGTGAACTTCTTCCATTCATACCTCATCGGTCGCAAGACGACCTACAAATGGAACACCTTCTCATCTGGCTCCTTTGCAGCAGATGTGGGGGTGGGTCAAGGTTCTGCCTTGTCCCCTTGTCCTATCGGCACTATACCTAATGCCCATAATGAAACTCTTCAGGGCAGAGATGTCAATCTCATGTCTTATGTGGATGATGGCACTCTCATCGCCCGCTCTGCATGGCTGGAGGATAATCTCCCCCTTCTCAAAGAAGCGTATGGCTGGATCTTCCAGGCATTCACTTCCCTTTTTTTTATTTTTTGGGTCAACGATTTATAACGCGGGGCTCGATCGCAGTCCGCAGAGCAGGATACAAACTTGGGTACTACTATAACTACACGTTCCCCTCGCCCATCTCCTACCCAGGTCCTCGTTTTAGCCACTTTAGGTGGGCAGTGCCACAGACGTTGGCCTCTCAGCCAGGAAAGGCAATAATCTGGAGGGGGAGCCCCCCCCTCCCGAAGCTAGCCATTAGATTGCTCACTGGAGCAAAATGGTCCCCCAGCCACATGTCCGACTGAAGTCAGACCAGGCGCAGCAGTGTTAATTCAGCATAAATCCCCTCTTGCGGGAGGAATAACTGTCTGCGTATTTCCAGCCAACGAGGATTGACCACCCCAGACAAATGAGGTGGACCATCACCGTGTTGTGCATGAGTGACAGTAATGAGGCGGGTGGTTGTTCACCTGGTTATTCACTGTGACCGCCATAAGTAGGGGGCCAAGGCCCCCCTCGAGCAAATGCACACATGTGCATGCACTCGATGACATCATCCCCGCTGCAGTGGGGGGAAGGTATAGGGAGGCGACACCATGTCACCATCGCTTCGCGTCGCTCCTTGACTTGTTACAACCACCATAAATAGTGGTAAACACCTCTGCTCAACGTTGCACGCGACGTCGACACTTCAATTCTGGTCCGATTTTCGATCGGATTTCGCCATTACGAACGCTCTCGGCGTCTCCAGGCCTGCCCTGATTTGCTAAGAGATCCGTCCATCTGATCTCTGTGGATGCCCCGGTCACTGTTTTTGACAGTGTCTGCTATCCGTCTCGTTCTCCTGGGCTTCGAGGATCCTGGTTAGGTGAGTGTTGGCAATGAAAGAGTAGTCTGGGCCCCTATGGGGGCTTAGAGTGGGTGTGGGATGCCTACTTCAATGCTCGCCCAAGTCGTCGCATTCGTTTAGCTGGGGGAGGTCTGGTTCAGGAGGAGGGACATATTCACTGGATTGTGGGTCGTCTGGGAGGCTTCCTACCTCCATGCTGTGTGAGTTTCTACATCTAGAGACCTGCTACACTGACTACCTATTGGAATACACCATCGTTAAAAGGGGCCGGGCGATGGTGCCCCCTGGTGGCTAGGTCGACGCTCTGGTGGCCACCACTCACCACCGACTCTTTACCTCCGGCACTCACACCCTTGAGGTGTCTGGAACCGGGTTCAATCGTTCCTCCCAATCGGCAGCAGGATTTGCGGCCTGCCTGCCCCCTCGGAGCGTCTGGAGGCTGTGTCGGGTGGACCCGGAACTGAGATAAGGGACCGTCTGTTATCGTTATCACGCTACGCTACGTATCTTGACTTCTACCATCATCTACTAGCACTAATACACACACTCTCAATGCCCAAACGGCGAACTAGAGGCCAACCACCACATCGGGGTCTACGCGACCCCGTTTTGATCACGGGCGACATCTTTGATGATGACGTCCAAGACTACGACACCCGGTTCGTGCAAGACGAATCGGAGGTAGCAGCTGCTTTCAGGGCAGCTAGAGATCTATGGGCGGGGGAAGACCTCTCCGACCCTAACGATGATGACGACGACGACTCTCTTGCTATGCAAGAGGCTCTTCTTTTTGCCGAGGGGGGGCCTAGGCTTTCCTCGAGGAAAACGATCGATCGTGTACGATGGGCACTTGGTGTCGACGTCGAACACAAGCGCTGGGTTCGTAGCCTCCCGAAGGAGGATATATATTCACAGGAGCTCGGCATTGCTGAGCTCCTTTATCCGGAGGCATCCACTGCCCCACCACCGCCTTGGCCCCCCATCCCTGAATTGGTGGAGGACGAAGTGCCGTTATCTAGGGATCAGAGGCTGGAAATCGAAGCCACCTCTGATGCCATGTTACATTTACTGGACATGATGACCTCCTTTGTAGGTACTGTCCGAGTGTCCGCGGTTCCTCTCAACGACAGGAACTCTTGGCGTCAGATGGCGTGGGAGCTCTTCACCACCACCTGGCGATTCTCAGGGAGCATGATGGAGTCGCTTCGCGCGGCATTGGCTCCCCTCGACCTTACGTCTCCCGCAGCCTTTCAGGCTTCCTATGCGGCGATGCAGGCGGCTCAGTCTGCCCCACCAGCGGCAGAGCCTCCAACTGAGGAACCCTTGTCCTCGGAACGGCGTCGACGTCCTCGTGGCCCCCGCCAACGACCACGCCGAGCTTGAAGAAGGGGACCTCCCCTTCTCTTCACCGCCCACCAGGGCTGTTGTCGGGATGGTGACAATACGTCGCCGCCCTTTACCTTCCCCCCACTGCGGGAGGGATGATGTCACCGAGTGCATGCTCAGAGTAGCATTTGCTCGAGGGGGGGGCTTCGACCCCCTACCTACAGTAACTCCGGTGAATAACCAGTTACGGCGGTTCCGGTGAATAACCAGCTGCCTCGTCACTGTCACTTGTGCGTGGACACAGTGATGGTCCACCTCACTCACCTGGGGTGGCCAATCCTCGTTGTCTGGTGAAAGACGGTTACTCTTCCCGCAAGGGAGGACTTACGGTGAATTGACACTGCTTGCGCCTGATCTGACTTCGGTCGGATATGTGGCCGGGGGGACCGAGATAGCACCAGACGGCGAACTAACGGCTAGCCTTTGTGGGGGGGCCCCTCCCCTTCAGATTATTGCCTTTCCTGTCTGAGAGGACAACGCTGGTACGCCCGCCGTAACGTGGCTTCTGCAAGGGATCTGGTGTGGGATGCGGACATAGGGAATGCGTAGTCTTAGTAGTACCTTGTTTGTATCTTGACCCGCGGACTGCGATCGAGCCCCGCGTTATAAATTGTTGACCCAAAAAAAAAAAAAAAACACCATGTCACCATCCCAATAATGGCCACCAGTTACTTGGTGGCCATCAATATAGAGGGGGATAGGCCCCTGTACTAGTTGCGGCGCTGCTGTCCACAAGGACCTTGAGGATGATGGCGCCGTGCTGGAGACAAGGGTTCCCCAGATTGAGGCTCTGATTCAGCAGTGTACATCACCACGTAGGAAGCCCGGAAGGCTGCCGGAGATGTGAGATCGAGAGGTGTCGGAGCGGCTGCTAGTTCTGCTGACATCGTCTCAGACAGTCACCAGGTGGTCGTGAATAACTCCCAGGCCATTTGGCACCATGTGTTCCTCTCTGCAGGGGGAAGGGCGGATGTATGGACAGTACCAATAAACATGGTCATCGCGTCCAGTTGGTGTAGCATGGCATGAGAGGTAGCTTCAATTTCCAACCTCTCATTCACAGATAGCGGCACTTTGTCCTCCACCAACTCAGGGATGGGGGGCAAAGGCAGTAACGGGGCAGGGGATGCCTCCGGATAGAAGAGCTCGGCCATGCCGAGCTCCTGTGTATACATGTCCTCGCATTCGAGACTGCGAGTCCATTGTTTATGTGCGACATGGACGTCCTGCACCCACAGCACACGGTCAATTGTTTGCCTTGAGGCTAGCTTGGGGCTGCTCTCGGCATAATTGAGGGCCTCTGGCATAGCAAGAGAGTCCTTGTCATCATCAGGGTCAGAGAGGTCTTCTCCGGCCCATAGATCTCTGACTGCTCTTAGGGCAGTAGCTACCTCCGGATTGTCTTGTTCGTACTGGGTGTCATAGTCATCTTCATAGATGTCGCCCATAATCAGGGAGGGGTTGTGTAGACCCCAGCATGGTGTTTGGTCTCTGGTTCGCTGTTTAGGCATTGAGAGGAAGTTAATGCTCGTAGATGATGGTAGAAATTAAAATACGTAGTGTGCCATCGATAACAGTTGGTCCCTTATCTCTATTCCGGGTCCATCCGATACTGCCTCTGAATGCTCCGAGGGGGGAACAGGCTGCACATCCTGTAGCCTGGTGGGAGAAGATTGAACCTGGGTCATAACACCCCAGAGGAGTGAGCACCGGAGGTAGAGAAGTGGTGGTGAAAAGCGGCCACCAAGGTATTTATAAGCGCTGCCCAAAGTGTGCTATCACACTTTGGCGGGCACTTAAACCTAGCCGTCAGGGGGCACCATCGCCTGGCCCCTTTTAATGATGGTGTATTCCAATGGGTAGTCAGTGTAACATGTCTCTAGTAGTAGAAACTCACAGAGCATGGAGGCTGGAAGCCTCCCAGACAACCAGCAATCCAGTGTAGGTGTCCTTTCCCCTAAGCCAGACCTCCCCCAACTAAACGAGTGTGTCGACTTGGGTGAGCATTGAAGCAGGCATCCCACACCCACTCTAAGCCCCCATAGGGACCCAGACTACTCTTTCATAGACACCACTCACCTAGCCAGGATCCTCGAAGCACAGGGGAACGAGACGAATAGCAGCCATTGTCAAAAACAATGACTGGGGCATCCACAGAGATCAGATGGACGGATCTCTTAGCAAATCAGGCCAGGCCTGGAGATGCCGAGAGCGTTCATGATGGCAAAATCCGATCAAAAATTGGACATAAATTGAAGTGTCGATGTCGAGAGCAACGTTGAGCAGAGGTGTTTACCACTGTTTATGGTGGTTGTAACAAGTCAAGGAGCGACCTCTTCATCATGGGGTAGAGGATCTCCTCCCCCCATGAACTGGTCGACCAAGCCTTCGGGCAAGGGGACCTTTGCTCAGGTTGCTCGTTTCCCTGGGGGACGAGCACCTAACACATCCGTGGATGGCCTTGTGCGATTAGCCAAGGCATTCCCTGAGCTTCCTACTGACAAACTGGCTGATATACAGCAGCATGTCGGCCCATCCAGGCCTAAGGTTGTGAAACCTTCGCCTACCGTCCATGGACCATCGAGAAGACAGGTCTTAATACATGTTCGACCCCCCCTCGAGGAGGGAGCAAACCCTGCTGACTTCTTAGACCAAGTTAGAACTACTCTCAGTCTGCACCACTCCAAACTAGTGGCCCAGTCTGCCTCTCTACATGCTGGGAACATCTCGGTATCAACTGACATTGTGGCCTCAGAGGAGGACCTTTGTTGCTTCAAGGAGGCCGCCCATAAGGCATTCCCCTTCGCGCTGCAAGTAGATGCAGTGCTACCCACATCCACATCGTACCTCAAATTGGTCGACGTGCCATACATTGCTAACGACAAGGCCATTACGCCTGATGTCGTCATAGCTCACCTGGGGAAATCAGGGATATCTGACCTCACCGTGTTACAAGTCCCCCCACGGGTGGTACGGGATTCGAAAATGTCGGATACGTGCACCGTGTATCTGAACATCGCTGACTCGGTCAGTGGTGCAGGAGTGAAAGCTCTTATCAGGTGTGGCATCCAATTTGGTCGCTATGTCGCTTATGTTAGGGCTGCCAGGGCAAATTCTGGATTGCCACTATGCCAACGCTGCTGGAAGTGGGGTCATCCCACTCCAGCATGCAGGGCTCCACAATCGAAGTGCCTGATTTGCGCAGGACCTCACCACAAGGAGCACCATCGTGCTCTGGCGGGATGCTGCAAGGGAAACGCTAAGGCGAACCATCCTGTACCAGCCACCCCCAAAGGGGCAGCATGTCCTCACCTGGCCAGGTGTCTGAACTGCCAGAAAAATCACGCATCTGACAATTGTTGATGCAATTTCTGGCACCACTGCTTTGATTGTGAATGGATCCTTTTTTTTTTTTGGATCAGAATTTATAACGCGGGGCTCGAACGCAGTCTGCAGAGCAGGGTACAAACTTGGGTACTACTCTATCTATGTGTTCCCCTCGCCCATCTCCCACTCAGGTCCCCATTTTAGCCACTTTAGGCGGGCAGTGCCACAACGTTGGCCTCTCAGCCAGGAAAGGCAGTAATCTGGAGGGAGAGCCCCCCCTCCTGAGGCTAGCCATTAGATCGTCCACTGGAGCAAAACGGTCCCCCAGCCACATGTCCGACCGAAGTCAGACCAGGTGCAGCAGTGTTAATTCATTGTAAATCCTCCCTTGCGGGAGGAATAACCATCTGCGTATTTCCAGCCAACGAGGGTTGACCACCCCAGATGAATGAGGTGGACCATTACTGTGTCGTGCACGAGTAACAGAGATGTGGCAGCTGGTTGTTCACCTGGTTATTCACTGGAACCGCCGTAAGCAGGGGGCCAAGGCCCCCCTCAAGCAAATGCCAGAAGGTGCATGCACTCGATGACAAAGTGTCACCATCCCGACAGCGGCCACCAGTCACTTGGTGGGCATGAGTACAGAGGCATAGGCCCCTGTTCTAGTTGTGGCGCTGCTATCCACGAGGACCTCAAGGACAACGGCGCCGTGCTGGGGATGAGGGTTCCCCAGATTGAGGCTCTGATCGAGCAGCTTGCATCACTGTGTAGGAAGCTTGGAAAGCTGCCAGTGATGTGAGATTGAGAGGTGTTGTGGCTGCAGCTCGCTCTGCCGACATCGTCTCAGACAATCGCCAGGTGGCTGTGAATAAATTCCAGGCCATTTGGTGCCATGCATTCCTCTCTGCAGGGGGAACGGCGGACACACGGACGGTACCAACAAACATGGTCATCGCATCCAGTTGATGTAACATGGCATGAGAGGTGGCTGTGATTTCCCACCTCTCATTGACAGATAGCGGCACTTCATCCTCCACCAACTCAGGGATGGAGGGCAAAGGCAGTGATGGGGCAGGGGATGCCTCCAGATAAAGGGGCTCAGTGATGCCGAGCTCCTGTGTATACACGTCCTTGCGTTCGAAACTGCGAGTCAGTTGTTTGTATGCAACGTGGACATCATGCACCCACAGTACGTGGTTGATCGTTTGCCTCAAAGCAAGCTTGGGGCTGCTCTCGGCATGATTGAGGGCCTCCTGCATAGCAAGAGACTCCTCATCATTGTCAGGGTCAGAGAGGTCTTCTCTGGCCCATAGATCTCTAACTGCCTTTAGGGCAGCTGCTACCTCCAGATCGTCTCATTTGTACCGGGTGTCGTAGTCTTGGATGTCATCATCAAAGATGTCACCCATAATCAGGGGGGGCCTGAAGCCCCCGTTGTGGTGGATGGCCTCTGATTCGCTGTTTGGGCATAGAGGGTGAGTTAATGCTAGTAGATGATGGTAGGAATCAAAATATGCAGTGTGGAATCGATAACGGCTGGTCCCTTATCTCCATTCCGGGTCCACCCAATAGAACCTCCAAACACTCCGAGGGGGTGAGCAAGCCGCACATCCTGCTGCCTAGTGGGAGAAGATCAAACCCGGGTCATACCACCCTAGAAGAGTGAGCACCGGAGGTAGAGGGATGGTGGTGAGAAGCGGCCACCAAAGTATTTATAAGCGCTGCCCAAAGTGTGCTATCACACTTTGGCGGGCGCTTAAACCTAGCTGTCAGGGGGCACCATCACCTGGCCCCTTTTAACGATGGTGTATTCCAATGGGTAGTCAGTGTAGCATGTCTCTAGTAGTAGAAACTCACAGAGCATGGAGGCTGGAAGCCTCCCAGATGACCAGCAGTCCAGTGAGAATGTCCCTCCTCCTAAGCCAGACCTCCCCCAGCTAAACGAATGCGACGACTTGGGCGAGTGTTGAAGTAGGCATCCCACACCCACTCTAAGCCCCCATAGGGACCCAGACTACTCTTTCATTGACAACACTCACCTAGTCAGGATCCTCGAAGCCCAGGAGAACGAGACGGATAGCAGACACTGTCAGAAACAGTGCCCAAGGCATCCCCGGAGATCGGATGGACAGATCCCTTAGCAAATCAGGCCAGGCCTGGAGATGCCGAGAGCATTCGTGGTGGCAAAATCCGATCGAAAATCAGATGAAAATTGCAGTCTCGACGTTGCTACCAACATCGAGCAGGAGTGTTTACCACTGTTTATGGCGGTTGTACCAAGTCAAGGAGCGATGACCCAGCCCCTTTTAACAACGGTGTATTCCAAGTGGGTAGTCAGTGTAGCATGTCTCTAGTAGTAGAAACTCACAGAGCAAGGAGGTTGATGGCATCCATGCCGACCGACAGTCCAGTAGAAGTGTCCTTTCCCCTAAGCCAGACCTCCCCCAGCTAAACGAGCGCATCTACTTGGGCGAGCGTTGAAGCAGGCATCCCACACCCACTCTAAGCCCCAATAGGGACCCAGACTACTCTTTCATAAACACCACTCACCTAGCCAGGATCCTCGAAGCCAAGGGGAATGAGACAGATAGCAGTCATTGTCAAAAACAATGACCAGGGCATCCCCGGGGATCGGATGGACAGATCTATTAGCAAATCAGGCCAGGCCTGGAGACGCCGAGAGCGTTCGTGATGGCAAAATCCGATCGAAAATCGGATGTAATTTGAAGTGTCAACGTCGCGAGCAACATTGAGCAGAGGTGTTTACCACTGTTTATGGTGGTTGTAACAAGTCAAGGAGCGATGTTAAAGTGCCATAGTCTCAGTCCATACGTCATAATGGGTACGACGCATGAACGGTATAGGAGGCGTTTCTGCATGGGGGTTAGCCCTCTTATAGAATTGCCGAGCATACCCATCGCCCTCGCCGTGGTGAGGGCTTTGGTGGAGTAGAATTTTTTTTTTTTTTTTTTGGGTCAACAATTTATAATGCGGGGCTTGATCGCAGTCCGCAGAGCAGGATACAAACTTGGGTACTACTATAACTATGCTTCCCCTCGCCCATCTCCTACCCAGGTCCTCGTTTTAGCCACTTTAGGCGGGCAGTGCCACAGACGTTGGCCTCTCAGCCAGGAAAGGCAATAATCTGGAGGGGGAGCCCCCCCCTCCCAAAGCTAGCCATTAGATCGCTCACTGGAGCAAAACGGTCCCCCGGCCACATGTCCAACCGAAGTCAGACCAGGTGCAGCAGTGTTAATTCACTGTAAATCCCCCCTTGCGGGAGGAATACCCATCTGCATATTTCCAGCCAACGAGGATTGACCACCCCAGGCGAATGAGGTGGACCATCACCGTGTTGTGCACGAGTGACAGTAACGAGGCGGGTGGTTGTTCACCTGGTTATTCACTGTGACCGCCATAAGTAGGGGGCCAAGGCCCCCCTTGAGCAAATGCACACATGTGCATGCACTCGATGACATCGTCCCCCCCACAGCGGGGGGAAGGTATAGGGAGGCAACACCATGTCACCGTCCCGATAATGGCCACCAGTTACTTGGTGGCCGTGAATGTAGAGGGGGATAGGCCCCTGTACTAGTTGCGGTGCTGCTGTCCACGAGGACCTCGAGGACAACGGCGCCATGCTGGGGATGAGGGTTCCCCAGATTGAGGCTCTGATCGAGCAGTGTGCATCGCCGCGTAGGAAGCCCGGAAGGCTGCCGGAGACATGGGATCGAGAGGAGTTGGAGCGGCTGCTAGTTCCGCCGACATCATCTCAGACAGTCGCCAGGTGGTCGTGAATAACTCCCAAGCCATTTGGCGCCATGCGTTCCTCTCTGCAGGGGGAACTGCAGATGTACAGACGGTACCAATAAACATGGTCATCGCGTCCTGTTGGTGTAGCATGGCATGAGAGGTGGCTTTGATTTCCAACCTCTCATTCACAGATAGCGGCACTTCGTCCTCCCCCAACTCAGGGATGGGGGGCAAAGGCGGTAATGGGGCAGGGGATGCCTCCGGATAGAAGAGCTCGGCCATGCCGAGCTCCTGTGTATACATGTCCTCGCATTTGAGACTGCGAGTCCATTGTTTATGTGCGACATGGACGTCCTGCACCCACAGCACACGGTTGATCGTTTGCCTCAAGGCTAGTTTGGGGCTACTCTCGGCGTAATCGAGGGCCTCTTGCATAGCAAGAGAGTCCTCGTCATCGTCATCGTCAGGGTTGGAGAGGTCTTCTTCGGCCCATAGATCTCTAACTGCCTGTAGGGCAGTAGCTACATCCGGATCATCTTGATCGTACCGGGTGTCGTAGTCTTGGACGCCATCATCATAGATGTTGCCCGTAATCAGGGAGGGGTTGTGTAGACCCCAGCATGGTGTTTGGACTCTGGTTCGCCGTTTAGGCATTGAGAGGGGAAGTTAATGCTAGTAGGTGATAGTAGAAATCAAAATACGTAGCGTGCCATTTTTTTTTTTTTTGGGGTCAACAATTTATAACGCGGGGCTCGATCGCAGTCTGCAGGTCAAGATACAAACAAGGTACTACTAAGACTACACATTCCCTATGTCTGCATCCCACACCAGGTCCCTTGCAGAAGCCACGTTACGGCGGGCATACCAGCATTGTCCTCTCAGACAGGAAAGGCAATAATCTGTAGGGGAGGGGCCCCCCCCACAAAGGCTAGCCGTTAGTTCGCCGTCTGGTGCTATCTCGGTCCCCCCGGCCACATATTCAACCGAAGTCAGATCAGGCGCAAGCAGTGTCAATTCACCGTAAGTCCTCCCTTGCGGGAAGAGTAACCATCTTTCACCAGACAACGAGGATTGACCACCCCAGGTGAGTGAGGTGGACCATCACTGTGTCCACGCACAAGTGACAGTGATGAGGCAGCTGGTTGTTCACCAGAACTGCCATAGCTGGTTATTCACCGGAGCTACTGTAAGTAGGGGGGCCGAGGCCCCCCCTCAAGCATATGCTACTCTGAGCATGCACTCGATGACATCATCCCCCCCGCAGTGGGGGGAAGGTAGAGGGCGGCGACGTATTGTCACCATCCCGACAACAGCCCTGGTGGGCGGTGAAGAGAAGGGGGGGTCCCCTTCTTCAAGCTTGGCGTGGTCGTTGGTGAGGCCCGCGAGGACGACGACGCCGTTCCGGGGACAAGGGTTCCTCGGTTGGAGGCTCTGCCACTGGTGGAGCAGACTGAGCCGCCTGCATCACCGCATAGGAAGCCTGAAAGGCTGCCGGAGACGTAAGGTCGAGGGGAGCTGATGCCGCGCGAAGCGACTCCATCATGCTCCCTGAAAATCGCCAGGTGGTGGTGAAGAGCTCCCACGCCATCTGACGCCAAGAGTTCCTGTCATTGAGAGGAACCGCAGACACTCAGACGGTACCTACAAAGGAGGTCATCATGTCCAGTAAATGCAACATGGCATCAGAGGTGGCTTCGATTTCCAGCCTCTGATCCCTAGATAGCGGCACTTCGTCCTCCACCAGCTTGGGGATGGGGGGCGAAGGCGGTAGCGGGGCAGGGGATGCCTCCGGATAAAGGAGCTCAGCGATGCCGAGCTCCTGTGAATACATATCCTCCTTAGGGAGGCTACGAGCCCAGCGCTTGTGTTCGACATCGACACCAAGTGCCCATCGTACACGATCAATCGTTTTCCTCGAGGAGAGCCTAGGCCCCCCCTCGGCAAAAATGAGAGCCTCTTGCATGGCAAGAGAGTCGTCGTCGTCATCATCATTAGGGTCGGAGAGGTCTTCCCTGGCCCATAGATCTCTAGCTGCCCTGAGAGCAGCTGCTACCTCCGATTCGTCTTGCACAAACCGGGTGTCGTAGTCTTGGACGCCATCATCAAAGATGTCGCCTGTGATCAAAGCGGGGTCGTGTAGACCCCGATGTGGTGGTTGGCCTCTGGTTCGCTGTTTGGGCATTGAGAGTGTGTGTTAGTGCTAGTAGATGATGGTAAGAATCAAAATACGCAGCGTGGAATCAATAATGGCTGGTCCCTTATCTACATTCCGGGTCCACCCGATACAGCCTCCAAACGCTCCGAGGGGGCGAGCAAGCCGCACATCCTGCTGCCTAGTGGGAGAAGATCGAACCTGGGTCATACCACCCTATAAGAGTGAGCACCGGAGGTAGAGGGATGGTGGTGAGAAGCGGCCACCAAGGTGTGGGCCTAGCCGCCAGGGGGCACCATCACCCGGCCCCTTTTAGCGATGGTGTATTCCAACGGGTAGTCAGTGTAGCATGTCTCTAGTAGTAGAAACTCACAGAGCATGTCTCTAGTAGTAGAAACTCACAGAGCATGGAGGCAGGAAGCCTCAAAGACGACCAGCAGTCCAGTAAGAACGTCCTTCCCCCTAAGCCAGACCTCCCCCAGCTAAACGAGTGCTTCTACTTGGGCGAGCATTGAAGCAGGCATCCCACACCCACTCTAAGCCCCCATAGGGACCCAGACTACTCTTTCATAGACATCACTCACCTAGCCAGGATCCTCGAAGCCAAGGGGAACGAGACAGATAGCAGTCACTGTTGGAAACAATGACCAAGACATCCCCGGAGATCGGATGAACAGATCTCTTAGCAAATCAGGCCAGGCCTGGAGACGCCGAGAGCGTTCATGATGGCGAAATCCGATCGAAAATCGGACCAAAATTGGAGTCTCGACGTTGCTACCAACATTGAGCAGGAGTGTTTACCACTATTTATGGTGGTTGTAACAAGTCAAGGAGCGATGATGTAGCATGCCATCGATAACAGTTAGTCCCTTATCTCTATTCCGAGTCCACCCGATACTGCCTCCGAACGCTCTGAGGGGGGAACAGGCCACACATCCTGTAACCTGGTGGGAGAAGATTGAACCCAGGTCATAACACCCTAGAAGAGTGAGCACCAGAGGTAGAGAGTTGGTGGTGAGTAGCGGCCACCAGAGCGTCGACCTAGCCGTCAGGGGGCACCATCGCCCAGCCTCTTTTAACGATGGTGTATTCCAATGGGTAGTCAGTGTAGCATGTCTCTAGTAATAGAAACTCACAGAGCATGGAGGCTGGAAGCCTCCCAGACGACCAGCAATCCAGTGATAATGTCCCTTCTCCCTAGACCAGACCTCCCCCCACTAAACGAGTGTGTCGACTTGGGCGAGTGTTGAAGCAGGCATCCCACACCCACTCTAATCCCCCAGAGGGACCCAGACTACTCTTTCATAGACACCACTCACCTAGTCAGGATCCTCCAAGCCCAGGAGAACGAGACAGATAGCAGTCACTGTCAGAGACAATGACCGGGGCATCCCCAGGGATCGGATGGACGGATCTCTTAGCAAATCAGGGCAAGCCTGGAGACGCCAAGAGCGTTTGTGATGGTGAAATCCGATCGAAAATCGGACAAGAATTGCAGTCTCGACGTTGCTACCAACATCAAGCAGGAGTGTTTACCACTGTTTATGGTGGTTGTAACGAGTCAAGGAGCGATGTGGTGGAGTCGAATCGCGTGTGCTCCTTGAAGGAGAGCTTGTGATCAAAGAAGAAGCCAAGGTACCTCCAGGTGGTCTTGGGTTTGAGAGATGAGTTGCCTGTGTACGGGGCAAACCCTAAATCTATCGGTAGAGGAGTGAAGTTCCTCGACCTAGAAAAATGGCATATCTCTGATTTGTCATGTTCCAGGACAAGTCCGAGGGAAGTGAATGTTTGGAAGATCCAGCCATACGCTTCTTTGAGAAGGGGGAGATTGTCCTCCAGCCATGCAGAGCGGGCGATGAGAGTGCCATCGTCCACATAAGACATGAGATCGACATTTCTGCCGATGTTGCTTCTTCTGAAGAGTTTCATAATGGGCGTTAAGTATAACACCGATAGGACAGGGGACAGGGCAGAACCTTGTCCCACCCCCACATCTGCTGCAAAAGAGCCAGATGAGAAGGTGTTCCACTTATAGGTCGTCTTCCGACCGACAAGGTAGGAACGGAAGAAATTCACTACTTGCGTAGGGAATCCCGACCGAGAGATAATCTCCAGCAAAACCTGGTGGTTCAAGGAGGGGAAGAATTGGGCAATGTCGAAAGCGACAACACTTGTTTTGAGACCTTGGGCCCATCCTGCTCTGACTAGGTGGGTAAGGTAGATTCCTGTGTCCTCTGTGGAACGCTGGGTGACTCCTCCGAACTGGTTTTGCTTGAAGGCTTTGTGGGCCACTCCGTCGAACTGAAGCCATCTAGACAATATCTTCTCGACTAATTTGCCCAGAGTATTCAGTAGCACAATTGGCCTGAACGACTTTGGCATAGAGTAATTAGGTTTCCCTGGTTTCGGGATAATGACCGACAGGGACTCCTTAAAGTGTGCTGGCCAGTGGCCAGCGGTGATGCAAGCCTCGGCTATGTGGGTGATGAGACCTGCTACCTCAGCGTTGCTGCACCAGTGTTTTAGGTGCGACCATGTTACATGATCGGGACCTGGAGCAGAACAGGAAGAGCATGCGTTGAGCGCTTCTTTCATTTTGGTAATGGAGAATGGGATCCAGGCCCTTTTTTTGTTTTTCTTTTTTGGATCAGAATTTATAATGCGGGGCTTGAACGCAGTCCACGGAGCAGGGCACAAACTTGGGTACTACTCTATCTACGCGTTCCCCTTGCCCATCTCCCACTCAGGTCCCTGTTTTAGCCACTTTAGGCGGGCAGTGCCACAAATGTTGGCCTCTCAGCCAGGAAAGGCAATAATCTGGAGGGAGAGCCCCCCCTCCTGAGGCTAGCCATTAGATCGTCCACTGGAGCAAAATGGTCCCCCAGCCACATGTCTGACCGAACCCAGACCAGGCGCAGCAGTGTTAATTCACCGTAAATCCCCCCTTGCGGGAGGAATAACCGTCTGCGTATTTCCAGCCAACAAGGGTTGACCACCCCAGATGAATGAGGTGGACCATTACCGTGTCGTGCACGAGTAACAGTGATGTGGCAGCTGGTTGTTCACCTGGTTATTCACCAGAACTGCTGTAAGCAGGGGGTCAAGGCCCCCCTCGAGCAAATGCCAGAAGGTGCATGCACTCGATGACATCATCCCCCCTGCAGCAGGGGGAAGAGGTATAGGGTAGCGACAAAGTGTCACCATCCTGACAGCGGCCACCAGTCACTTGGTGGGCGTGAGTACAGAGGCATAGGCCCCTGTTCTAGTTGTGGCGCTGCTGTCCACGAGGACCTCGAGGACAACAGCGCCATGCTGGGGACAAGGGTTCCCCAGATTGAGGCTCTGATCGAGCAGCTTGCATCGCCACGTAGGAAACTTGGAAAGCTGCCAGTTATAAGGGCAACCTAAGCCTCTAGCAAAGGGAAATCCGAAGTTAAAATTATACTACATAATACAGGCATTGGGGACACACCTAGCAAAGGGAAATCTGAAGAGAAAACTCTAAGGATCCCCTTGCTGATGCCCAGTATATGTGAAGACAACAAAAATCAAATATAACCTAAAAATAGAAAAAGGTGGAGATAGGCGGATCAAGGCCACTGAATGACATCATACCAAGGGGTATGTGTCGGAAGGGGTACTCTGCCTATAAATATAAAAGTGTCAACATGTACAAACATGATAGCAAGGGAAAATTAGTAATAAAATCTGGAAAAATCATAGAAAATGAAGAATAGAAGGAAATGAGGTGGGGAAAAATATAGGACAAACATAAAAAATGGGAAAAACATACAGGGCACCCCCCTAGTCCCCTTACATCACCCCCTCTCTAAGATGCATCGCCCCGATGCATTCGAAATCGCATACGACCAAAGTCCATGACTTGAATGCGACGCGGTGCAGCAGTGTGCCATCGGTGGAATTCCTTGATTAACCGAGGGGCATTTATGTCAGACTCTTCGACCCATGAGTTCTCCTCATACCCATAACCCTTCCAATGTACCAAATACTGGAGTTTTCCTTGACGCAAACAGCTGTCCAAGATTGACTCGACTTCGTATTGGGGTTCTCCCTCGATCACTGTAGGTGGTGGTGGTGAGTGTGAATGGCATCCCAGGAACGGATCTGGGGGAGCTGGAAGCAATTTGACGACATGGAAGATGGGATGGAGTCTGGACATGGAGGCTGGGAGGCGTAGATGATAGGCATGCATTCCAATGCACTTGACAATGGGGAAAGGTCCCAAGAAGCGATGAGCGAGTTTCTTGGATGGACGTGTAGTGGAGACATCACTGGAGTCAAGATAAACTCGATCACCAACCTTGTACTGAGGAGTTGGGGAGTGGCATTGGTTGTAAAATTGCGCCATGTCGTCCTTTGCCTTTGCTAAGGCTGCCCTTGCCTCCTCCAAGCTATCCCTCATGCGTTCTGTGAACTCATTCACTGTCTTGATGTGTGAGGGAGTTTGGCAAGGTTCAAATCCCATGCGTGGATGTCGTCCAGTGTCTAAGAGGAAAGGGGTCTGTTGAGTGGAAGCATGTACATGGTTGTTGTATCCAAACTCGGCCAAAGGAAGGAGATCGTCCCAATTGTCCTGGCATTCATTGACAAAAGAGGCGGATGTACTGCTCCAGTTCCTGGTTGACTCGCTCCGTCTGGCCATCAGTTTGTGGGTGATAAGCGGTTGAAGCAAGGAGTTTGATCCCCAGGAGTTGGTACAGCTCATGAGTGAACTCTGCCATGAACTGAGGGCCACAATCCGAGAGGAAGGCACCAGGAAGTCCATGTAATTTCCACACGTGGTGGAGGTAGAGTCAAGCGGCACCTAGGGAACTGACAGTGGTGTGAGTGGGAATGAAGTGAGCGCGTTTTCCCACTGAGTCAACTGTGCACATCACCGCATCAAACCCATTTGACTCTGGCAATTCCACCACAAAGTTGATGCTGACAACATCCCAACGACTCTCTGGAACAGGAAGAGGGTGTAGCTCACCAATAGGCTTGCGATGAGGAACCTTGGTGCGTAAGCAAAGGTCACAAGTGCGACAATACTGACCAATGAGCTGTGACATTTGTGGCCACCAATAGTTCCATGAGGTGAGCTCCAAGGTCTTCCAGCATCTGGGGTGGCCAGCAATCTGTGAGTCATGGTGTTGGGATATGATGTGCTGGTGAAGGTCTGGGTCATTGGGAACATAGATGCGATCCCTGAAATACAACAAGTCCTCCTTTTCAGCCCACTCTGCTGCACGTAAGGAAAGGGTCGATCCCTTCCTCAGTTCTTTAACAGCTTGGGCGACAACATCCTCATGTAAACCGCTATGGTTTGCATGATGAATGTCATGTAGGATGTCCCGCTCCTCACCCTGGGGTGCGATGCCTTCCAGTGCCCAAATGGTGAACAGGTCTGGCTGCAACAGCACAATGTTTTGGTTGTCACTGCTGCCATTCCCATGGTCTGCACGTCGGGATAGGGCATCGGTCTTCCCCATGCTGCGACCTGGACGGTGGTGCAAGGAGAAGTTGAATCTAGATAGATACAGGGACCAACGAGCTTGACGACGGTTCAATTTCTTGGCCATCATGAAGTACTCGAGATTCTTGTGATCCATCCAAATTTCCACCTTGTGTTGGGCACCCTCAAGGAAGTGTCGCCACTCCTCAAGTGCACGCATTATTGCCAACATCTCCTTGTCATGGATCTCGTAGTTTCGCTCTACAGCACTAAGGCTTTTGGAGTAGAACGCAACAGGATGCCACTTCTGGTCCTCCAGAGACTGCTGAGACAACATGGCGCCCATCGCAAAGTCAGAACTGTCAGCTTCTACACGAAAAGGACGCAAATTGTCAGCAAAGGTAAGGATCGGAGCGGAAGTGACCATCTCCTTAAGCTTTTTGAATGCCTCCTGTTGTGCATTATCCCACCTCCATGCCTCCTTTCCTGTCAAGTTGAACAGTGGTCGTGTATGATGTGAGAAATCCTTGATAAAACACCAATAGAAATTGATGAAGCCCAGGAAAGACTGCATCTCCTTCTTGTTCATGGGTGTCGGCCAAGCTGTGACCCCGTTTACCTTGATAGGATCCATCTCCACTTGACCCTCCGAGATAATCAGGCCGAGGTACTCGATCTTGGTCTTTTCAAACTTGCATTTGTCCTGACAAAGGTAGAGTTTGTACCGTCGAAGTCGCTCTAGGATGAGGCATGTGATGCGACGGTGCTCTTCAACCGTGCGAGTGAAGATGAGGATGTCGGCAAGATAGATGCAGACAACGCCTTCGAGGATGAGGTCGTGGAAGATGTCATTCATCATGGTCTGAAAGGTGGTGGGGCTATTAGTAAGGCCAAAGAACATGACAAGCTTTTCAAAAAGACCACAGTTGGTATGAAAGGCTGCCTTCCACTCATCTCCCTCCTTTATCCTCACATTATTATAGCCCCAATGGACATCGAGCTTGGTGAAGTATCAGGCTCCTTGGAGCTGGTTTATGAGTTCGGAGATGAGGGGTAGTGGGTAGTGATTTTTGAACGTGATGTTGTTGAGCCTTCTGTAGTCTTGAACTGGTCAAAGTGAGCCATCCTTCTTCTTGACAAAGAAAAAGGGAGAGGCCATGGGTGACTTCGATGGTCGAATACGTCCAGAGGCCAGGTGCTCATTGATGAACTGGTCAAGCTGCCGTTGTTCTTCCGGAGAGAGAGGATAGACCTTGCAGGATGAAGGGGTTGTGCTGGGGGTGAGTTCGATTGCATGATCCCATGGCTTGCGTGCAGGAAGAGAGTCAAATGACTCCTTGGAGAACACGTCTTCAAACTGATGGAGATGAGGGAGTAAGGAGTTAGTAGAGGATTTAGCAGCGTTGTTTTTGTGGAAGGCCTCAGCGAGGCATTGGAATATGTTGGATGTGGCACACACCTCATGCGATGAGTGAATCACAGTGTAGAAGATCCGATCACCCTCCTCCACTTCCTCTGGGTCCTCATCATCATCATCCAAGTCTGGCATTAGATCAGGAACCCCTTCCAATTCCACTTCAGGTATAGGCAGGGGTCCAGCACGACACTTCTGAGTACGTCGTATTGCTGCCTTCTGTCCACGACGTTCTTGCCTGGCTTCTGTGAAACACGTCCGACAGCGGGATGGACATCGGCTCATGGTAACCTCCCCGGTATGCCAGTTGACCTCTGGGTTATGGTCTCGAAGCCTTTTTTTTTTTTTTTTTTTTTTGGGTCAACAATTTATAACGTGGGGCTCAATCGCAGTCCGCAGAGCAGGGTACAAACTTGGGTACTACTCTATCTACGCGTTCCCCTCACCCATCTCCTACCCAGGTCCCCGTTTTAGCCACTTTAGGCGGGCAGTGCCACAGACGTTGGCCTCTCAGCCAGGAAAGGCAATAATCCGGAGGGGGAGCCCCCCTCCCAAAGCTAGCCATTAGATTGTCAGCTGGTGCGAAGCGGTCCCCCAGCCACATATCCAACCGAAGTCAGATCAGGCGCAGTGGTGTCAATTCACCATAAATCCCCCCTTGCGGGAGGAATAACCGTCCACATACTCCCAGCCAATGAGGATTGACCACCCCAGACGAATGAGGTGGACCATCACCGTGTAATGCACGCGTGACAGTAATGTGGTGGCTGGTTGTTCACCTGGTTATTCACTGGAACCATCGTAGGCAGGGGGCCAAGGCCCCCCTCGAGCAAATGCGCTGCAAGCACATGCACTCGATAACAGTTTCCCCCCCGCAGCGGGGAGAACGTAAAGGGCAGCGACATTTGTCACCAACCCGACAGCAGCCAGCAGACTGGCAGTGATGGGTGTGGAGCGGAATGCCCCACACGAGTAATGGCACGGCCATCTGTGATGATGATGGCACTGTACTGGGAACGAGGGTTCCCCAGATTGAAGCTCTGCTAGAGCTGTTGGCATCGCCACACAGGAAGCTGGGACAGCTGCCGGAGGCATAGGATCATTGGAACGATCGTCTCTGGTTGTCCGCTTGGGCATCAGGAGCAAGTTAGTACTGGTATATGATGCTAGTGATCGAAATACGCAGCGTGCAGTGCAAGCGAGGGCCTCCTGCCTAGCAAGAGAGTCCTTGTAGTTGTCAGGGTCGGGGAGGTCCTCCCCAGCCCACAGATCTCAAACTGCCTAAGGCAGCTGCTACCTCCAGTTTGTTCTGTGAGAACTGGGTGTCATAGTCTTGGGCATCATCACCAATGATGTCACCCATAATCAAGGTGGGGTCGTGAAGGCCCCAGCGTGTGGTTTGGTCTCTGTTCAGCTGTTTGGGCATTGAGAGTGAGTTAGCATAGGTAAATGACGATAACAGTCAAAGTACGTAGCGTAAGGTCGATAACAGATGGCCCCTTGTCTCAGTTCCAGGTCCACCCAATACAGCCTCCAAACGCTCCGGGGGGGCGAACAGGCCACGCATCCTGTTGCCTGGTGGGAGAAGATTGAACCCGGGTCATAACACCCCAGAGGAGTGAGCACTGGAGGTGAGGAGTCAGTGGTGAAATGCAGCCACCAGAGCATCGACCTAGCTATCAGGGGGCACCGTCACCCGGCCCCTTTTAGCGATGGTGTATTCCAACAGGTAGTCAGTGTAGCTTGTCCCTAGTAGTAGTGACTCACATAGCATGGAGGTTGGAAGCCCCAGAGACGACCAGCAGTCCAGTAACGATGTCCCTCCCCCTGAGCCAGACCTCCCCCAACTAAACGAGTGCATCGACTTGGGCGAGCATTGAAGCAGGCATCCCACACCCACTCTAAGCCCCCATAGGGACCTAGACTACTCTTTCATAGACACCACTCACCTAGCCAGGATCCTCGAAGCACAGGGGAACGAGATGAATAGCAGCCATTGTCAAAAACAATGACTGGGGCATCCCCGGGGATCAGATGGACGGATCTCTTAGCAAATCAGGGCAGGCCTTGAGATGCCAAGAGCATTCGTGATGGTGAAATCCGATCGAAAATCAGACGAAAATTGGAGTCTCGACGTTGCTACCAACATTGAGCAGGAGTGTTTACCACTGTTTATGGTGGTTGTAACAAGTCAAGGAGCATTTTGTGGTCTCAAAGCCATGGATATCCCAAAATCACCTTTTGCTTTCCTAATTGAGTGACAGCAAAAAGGGCATGCTCACTATGATCTTTGTAATGGAGAACCAGGTCTGCAACCTCTCGGATGGCACCAGCTTCATTTGGGGATCCATCCACATTATATACAGGTATCGGACGTGAGAGTGAGCGAGTATTTAGGCAATGTTGTTGTACCAGATGGGAATCGATGAAGAGACCAGTCGCACCAGAGTCCAGGAGTGCAGAGACACCGAGTATCTGTCCAGTGTCAGTCGTCTGCAGTTTGATGGCTAGGTTCAAGGAATGTGCAGAGGGAGTGGATGCCACAATATACTTGCGTGGTAGTTTACGCTCCCATGATTTAATTTTGGGATGTGGAGTAGAAGGAGAGATGGGGAGAGCAGGTACGTCTTTAGCCAACTTCGAAGGGTCAGAGAGGGGAGCAGTCACAGAAATGGATTCATTCTCCGGGGATTCAACTGACAAGACTTCAAAGCGGTTATGGACAGGCAGTGAGGGCGTACAATTCACTCGCTGCAAATAGGAAAATCCTGCTCCTCTACAACTTCCAACTTAATCTCCTCTGCAACTTGATCCTTCGCTTCCTCAACATCTACAAGCGCCAAAAAATCTTGCAGGAGTTCATCTCGTCCCTTGGGGGTGAGCATGCAGATATCCTGACGATGGGGACACGCTCCAGCCCTGTGTCCAGGTTCCCCACAACGGTAGCAGAGATCCAACTTACGTGCACGGCTGTGGGCTGCATCAACATCCATTGGTACTGGGACATTGATGGCTGGTGTGGGAGTTTGATGAACAGGAATGGGGTTAGGGCAGGGGAGGCTTCGATTGAAGGTGTAGGGCATATGAGTGGTAGTTGGAGCACAGAATGCAGCATTAAATGCCGCATTTGTGAGTCAGTTCTCATCACAGAGTGAAGCAGCTTCATACCAAGCAAGGATATCATCGTCTGCTGGGCGCCCTTCCAAGATTGCACAGTCGGTTGAGTCCCCGTCGGAACTTCACCACCACTGGTAACCCACTCCCATATCCTGCCATGTCCACCAAATCCTTGAACTCATCGATATAGTCATCCATGGATCGATGTCCCTGGTGGTAAGCGGATGACTCAAGTCGTGTCCCTGTTTGGTGGCATTCATTGAGGGGGCAGAAGTGGCATACAAACTCAGCTCAAAAGTCACCCCAAGTGGAGAAAGGTAGAGAACCGAGTTCTTTAGTTTGACGTAGGATACGGTCCACATAGAGATAGGCGCGTTCAGATTTCATGTATGTGAAGGCCCAATAAATTTTTGCAGCCTCATCAACGAATTGATGCAACTGGAGACTGATGTATAACTCACAGGAATTAAGGAATGCATGTCCCTGTGCACGTGCACCATTAAATTCGGTGGGGGGGGACAGTTTGATCTGGGTGCATTCCTTAGTGGACGCGTTTGGCAAGACGTTGTTGTTGGGTGTGCTTGGAGTTGTAAAGGGGGAACTATTGGTCATAGGGTTAGCCTGGAGGGTCCTAACAAAGTTTTCAATCGTAGATTTAAGCAAGTCAATTTGCATGTGCATTCCGGAAACGTCGCTTTCAAGTGCGTCGAAGCGTTCTGATGTGTCCATGTCGCTAGGGAGCATGTTTGGCGAAAATGGCGGCATAATAAAGGCGAGATTATCTGGAACAGTGTGTAGGGACTCTGTGGAGCTTTGGGAAGCATCGTCCAGTCTGTACCTGCCTATCTTGGGCAGCACGTTCGCAATTTTTGGGCCTTAGGGGAGAGTTTTCTACTATAAGGGCAACCTAAGCCTCTAGCAAAGGGAAATCTGAAGTTAAAATTATACTACATAATACAGGCATTGGGGACACACCTAGCAAAGGGAAATCTGAAGAGAAAACTCTAAGGATCCCCTTGCTGATGCCCAGTATATGTGAAGATGACAAAAATCAAATATAACCTAAAAATAGAAAAAGGTGGAGATAGGCGGATCAAGGCCACTGAATGACATCATACCAAGGGGTATGTGTCGGAAGGGGTACTCTGCCTATAAATATAAAAGTGTCAACATGTACAAACATGATAGCAAGGGAAAATTAGTAATAAAATCTGGAAAAATCATAGAAAATGAAGAATAGAAGGAAATGAGGTGGGGAAAAATATATGATGAACATAAAAAATAGGAAAAACACACAGGGCACCCCCCTAGTCCCCTTACACTGGTGACATGAGATTGAGAGGTGTTGCGGCAGCTGCTAGCTCCGCCGACATCATCTAAGATAATCGCCAGGTGGCCGTGAATAAATTCCAGGCCATTTGGCGCCATGCATTCCTCTCTGCAGGGGGAACGGTGGACACATGGACAGTACCAACAAACATGGTCATCGCATCCAGTTGATGTAGCATGGCATGAGAGGTGGCTGCGATTTCCCACCTCTTATTCACAGATAGCGGCACTTCATCCTCCACCAACTCAGGGATGGAGGGCAAAGGCGGTGACGGGGCAGGGGATGCCTCCGGATAAAGGAGCTCAGCAATGCCGAGCTCCTGTGTATACACATCCTCGCGCTCAAAGCTGTGAGTCAGTTGTTTATGTGCAACATGGATGTCTTGTGCCCACAGTACACGGTCGCTCATTTGCCTCGAAGCAAGCTTGGGGCTGCTCTCGGCGTGATTGAGGGCCTCCTGCATAGCAAGAGACTCCTCACCATTGTCAGGGTCAGAGAGGTCTTCTCTGGCCCATAGATCTCTAACTGCCTTTAGGGCATCTGCTACCTCCAGATTGTCTCGTTTGTACCAGGTGTCGTAGTCTTGGACATCATCATCAAAGATGTCGCCCATAATCAGGGGGGGGGGGGGGGGGCGTGAAGCCCCCAGTGTGGTGGACAGCCTCTGGTTTGCCGTTTGGGCATAGAGGGTGAGTTAGTGCTAGTAGATGATGGTAGGAATTAGAATATGCAGCATGGAATTGATAACAGCTGGTCCCTTATCTCCATTCTGGGTCCACCCGATAGAACCTCCAAATGCTCCGAGGGGGCAAGCAAGCCACACATCCTGCTGCCTAGTGGAAGAAGATCAAACCCAGGTCATACCACCCTAGAAGAGTGAGCACCGGAGGTAGAGGGATGGTGGTGAGAAGCGGCCACCAAAGTATTTATAAGCACTGCCCAAAGTGTGCTATCACACTTTGGCAGGTGCTTAAACCTAGCTGTTAGGGGGCACCATCACCTGGCCCCTTTTAATGATGGTGTATTCCAATGGGTAGTCAGTGTAGCATGTCTCTAGTAGTAGAAACTCACAGATCATGGAGGCTGGAAGCCTCCCAGATGACCAGTAGTCCAGTGAGAATGTCCCTCCTCCTAAGCCAGACCTCCCCCAGCTAAACGAATGCGACGACTTGGGCGAGTGTTGAAGTAGGCATCCCACACCTACTCTAAGCCCCCATAGGGACCCAGACTACTCTTTCGTTGACAACACTCACCTAGTCAGGATCCTCGAAGCCCAGGAGAACAAGATGGATAGCAGACACTGTCAGAAACAGTGCCCAAGGCATCCCCGGAGATCAGATGGACAGATCCCTTAGCAAATCAGGCCAGGCCTGGAGATGCCGAGAGCATTCGTGATGGTGAAATCTGATCGAAAATTGGACAAAAATTCCAGTCTCGACGTTGCTACCAACATCGAGCAGGAGTGTTTACCACTGTTTATGGTGGTTGTAACAAGTCAAGGAGCATGGATCCAGGCCCTTTCAGGCACTGGATCCAGATCGTTTAAGATGCTCAGATCGACTACTCGATCTGAGGCAGCATTATATGAGCCATCAAGGGCGGCCCACAGACAATCTAGATCGTTGCATGGCTCTCCCCAGTAGGAGATCACCTCGAACGATGGTAGGTTTCTTTGATGAGTCCAGGACATAAGGTCCCAGGGTCGCCTGTTCATGGTGGCCACTTCTTGGATACGATCATTGAAGAAGTTGCGTTTTGCATGTCACATGACTTTACGGTATTGGTTCCAGTCCTCCTCGTCTCAAGTGGCTCTGTAAGCATCCAGTGCGCCTTTGCATTTGTCTGTCCACCACCCTTTGGATGACTTGCCTAGGCGAGATTCCTTGGCGTGGTTGTCCCATGCCTTGTTTAAAATTGTTGATATCGCTGAAACAACATCATCGATCTCTGCTGACGTATTGCTGTCGGTAATAATTCCGAAGCCAGGGAAACCTAATTACTCTACACCAAAGTTGTTCAGGCCCATTGTGCTCCTGAACACTCTGGGCAAACTGGTCGAAAAAATGCTGTCCCGATGGCTTCATTTTGACGGAGTGGCACATGAGGCCTTTGAACAAAACCAGTTCGGAGGTGTTGCCCAGCGTTCCACAGAGGATGCAGGTATCTACCTCACCCACCTTGTTAGAGCAGGATGGGCTCAGGGCCTCAAAACAAGTGTTGTTGCCTTCGATATTGCTCAATTCTTCCCTTCACTGAACCACCAGGTTCTGTTGGAGATAATCTCTCAGTTGGGGTTCCCTACACAAGTGGTGAACTTCTTCCATTCATACCTCGTGGGTCGCAAAATGACCTACAAATGGAACACCTTCTCATCTGGCTCCTTTGCAGCTGATGTGGGAGTGGGTCAGGGCTCTGCCCTATCCCCTGTCTTATCGGCGCTATATCTAACACCCATAATGAAGCTCTTCAGAAGAAGCGAGACTGGCTGCAAGGTTGATCTCATGTCTTATGTGGACGATGGCACCCTCATCGCCCGCTCAGCACGATTGGAGGATAATCTCCCCCTTCTTAAAGAAGCGTATGGTTGGATTTTCCAGGCATTCACATCCCTCGGACTTGTCCTGGAACATGACAAGTCCGAGATATTTCATTTCTCAAGGTCGAGGAGCTTCACTCCTCTCCCGATCGACTTAGGGTTTGCCCCGTACACGGGCAACTCCCCTCTCAAACCCAAGGTCACCTGGAGGTACCTGGGGTTTTTCTTCGATCGCAAACTCTCCTTCAAGGAGCATACATGGTTTTATTCCACCAAGGCTCTCACAATGGTGAGAGCCATGGGCATGCTGGGCAATTCTGTCAGACAGCTAGAACCTATGCAGAAACATCTACTTTACTGTTTGTGTGTTATACCTATTATGATGTATGGACTACGACTTTGGCATTTTAAGGGCACACACGTCAAAGGTGTCATCAAAACACTGGCCCAGGTGCAGTCTATCACTGCACATTGGATCCTTGGTGCATTCTGGACCACCCCAATTGGTGGACTGGACAGTATCGCAGGACTGTTGCCCATGCAACTGCTCCTGCACTGATTGGTCGACAAAGGGGCTCTCAGAACCCCTCTGTTGGCTCCATCTCACCCCCTGAGAGCAATCTTAGGGCCAAACCACATAGGCAGCACCTTCCCTCATGAGCTTGGGCTCTGGGGCGGAGATGTGCTCAATACACTCACACTACAAGGACCCTCTGTTGCCTCGGCGGCAGCACTGGCTCTTGTACCAGCGGATGAATTTGACCCCTTTGGGGAAGAAAACACCCCTGGAAACAGAGTAAAGGATTTATTCCCTGCTCGCTTCTCCTCTCATCGTCTCACCTCCAAGGAGGAGGAGGCGAGGAGTGCATATAGGGGTGACCTCGACAAGGCCTGGGCTATGGCCCAGTCAGAGGCAGACACCCTCGTTGTTGCAGTGGACACCTCAGTGCCCACTGATGCCAGATTCCAAGCAGTCGCTTGTGCTCTCGTCTTCGGACAAGGGGAACAGGTAGACCGCATCGTCTCAGCATCTGGGAGGAGAACCCCCCTGGAAGTCAAACTATTCTCTCTCCAACTGGGCATCTCTGCTGCTTGCAGCAAGGGATGCAAAAAGTTGGTGATCTTTTCGGACTCCACAACGGGGATCGAGTCCCTTGTAGACCCAAAACCATGCTCTGGGCAAATCTTTGCTCTGGACGCTTGTCAATCCCTTCGTCCTTGGTTAGCTGGGGATGAGGAAAGAAACGTTATATTCTGGCACGTCCCCTCGAAATTCGAGTGGAACATACACAAGAAGGCTCACAATGTAGCTACATCTACCAAGATCTCCGTGGGCAGACACCCACGGATGTCTCTAGACTACCTCAAGACCCAAATCAAAAAAGCGGTCTGTAACGATTGGCACACGCGGTTCACAGAACCTGCATATTGTGGTCGGTATTTCCTCCACCTGAAAGGGGTCAGAGGAAAACCTGTAGCGACTCACAAAGGTGGGCCTTGGCTAAAAGTATTGGGAACCAGCACGACTGGCACATCTCGACTCACCCGTATGGTCACTGGCCATGCTCCCATAGGGGAGTATCGTCATCGTTTCTCCCTCAATGGGGAGTACCAATGTTGGTCCCTTGGTCCTGAGATCCAAACTCAGGATCACATATTATGTGTCTGCCCTGCGGTGGATTGCAAAGAAATGCGTGCAAGCCCCGACTCTGTCGAAGGCTTCTACAAATTCTTGGACTATAACCCTGCACTAGGGTCATTCACACCACTGGCATGGGATCCAGGATAGGTCGTGCGCGCAGGGTGTATGACCCTCATCTGGTTCTGGCTAGTGTGATCGGTATGTTGGGGTGGCTGTAGGGCACCAGATGAGTCTGTTAACCCTCATAAAGGGGGCCCACCCGTGTTCAGGAGTGACTGTCAGGGAGGGGGGACACAACACCAGGTACTGGTTTGGGGAGGCGCCTGAGCGCTTTCAGATCCAATGTTGGTTGCACGTTACGATGAGTCAGTTGACTATGCCCTCCTTTCTGAGCTGAGAGGCTCACGTCGGGGCAGCATTTTCCCCTAAATCTTGCACATATATCTGTGGGGTCTCGAGGGATGCAATGTCAAGTCCGAGTTGTCGGTATGCCACCACTGGCAAGTCCGTTTACTCGATAAAGGGGGCCTTCTTAGTGGCCATCGCAGCTATCCAGGTGGTTGGTGTGAAGATCAGCAGGAGGGGGACTTGGGCTGGGCGTAGTGTACTTCATTTGTATGTCTCTGCCGCGGACTGCGATCGGGCACCGCGTTATAAATTTTTGACCCAAAAATATATATATATATATATATTCTGGAAGGGGGGGACCCCCCATCCAGACACTAGCCATGAGATCGCCCACTGTTGCTAGCCCAGTCCCCCCATCCCTACCCAACTGAAGTCGGATCGACGAGCAGTGTCAATTCACTGTAAATCCTCCCTTGTGGGAAGAATAACCGTATTTGCTTTGCCAGCAAGCAAGGATTGACCACCACAGGTGAGTGAGATGGACCATCCCCGTGCTTCCACACGAGTAACAGTGATGAGGCAGCTGGTTGTTCACCTGGTTATTCACTGGAACTGCTGTAGGTAGGGGGCCAGGGCCCCCTTTGAGCAAATGCTGCATAGTGCATGCACTCAATGACAACGTCCCCCCTGCAGTGGGGAGAAGGTGAAGGGAGGTGGCACATTGCCACCCTCCTGATAGCGGCCACCAATGATTTGGTGGACATAGCCGTGAAGGGGTGATTCCCTTTTTAATTCCAGTGAGGTCGTTGACGAGGGCCTTGAGGACGACGGCGCTGTGCAGGGGACGAGGGTTCCCCACTTGGAGGCTCTGTCGCTGGTGGAGCAGACTGAGCCGCCTTCATCGCCTCATAGGAAGCCTGGAAGGCTGCCGGAGATGTAAGGTCTAGAGGAGCTGATGCTGCCCGAAGCGACTCCATCATGCTCCCTGAAAATCGCCAGGTGGTGGTGAACAGCTCCCACGCCATCGGACGCCAAGAGTTCCTCTCATTGAGAGGAACTGCGGACACTCAGATGGTACCCACAAAAGAGGTCATCGCGTCCAGTAAATGCAACATGGAATGAGAGGTGGCTTCAATCTCCAACCTCTCAACGCTCCTTGGCTTGTTACAACCACCATAAACAGTGGTAAACACTCCTGCTCGATGTTGGTAGCAATGTCGAGACTCCAATTTTCATCCGATTTTCGATTGAATTTCACCATCATGAACGCTCTTGGCATCTCCAGGCCTGGCCTGATTTGCTAAGAGATCCGTCCATCCGATCTCTGTGGATGCCCCAGTCATTGTTTTTGACAATGGCTGTTATTCGTCTCATTCCCCTGTGCTTCGAGGATCCTGGCTAGGTGAGTGGTGTCTATGAAAGAGTAGTCTAGGTCCCTATGGGGGCTTAGAGTGGGTGTGGGATGCCTGCTTCAATGCTCGCCCAAGTCGACGCACTCGTTTAGGTGGGGGAGGTCTGGCTTAGGGGAAAGGACACCTACACTGGATTGCTGGTTGTCTGGGAGGCTTCCAGCCTCCATGCTCTGTGAGTTTCTACTACTAGAGACATACTACACTGACTACCCGTTGGAATACACCATCATTAAAAGGGGCCGGGCGATGGTGCCCCCTGACGGCTAGGTTTAAGCACCCACCAAAGTGTGCTATCACACTTTGGGCAGCGCTTATAAGTACTTTGGTGGCCACTTTTCACCACCAATTCTCTACCTCCGGTGCTCACTCCTCTGGGGTGTTATGACCCAGGTTCGATCATCTCCCACCAGGCAGCAGGATGTGCAGCTTGCTTGCCCCCTCAGAGCGTTTGGAGGTTGCATCGGGTGGACCCGGAATGGAGATAAGGGACCAGCCATTATCGATTCCACGCTGCATATTTTGATTTCTACCATCATCTACTAGCACTAACATACACACTCTCAATACCCAAATGGCAATCCAGAGGCCAACCACCACACCGGGGTCTACGCGACCCTGTCCTGATTATGGGTGACATCTTTGACGATGACACCCAAGACTACGACACCCGGTTTGTGCAGAACAAATCAGAGGTAGCAGCTGCTCTCAAGGCAGTTAGAGATCTGTGGGCCAGGGAAGACCTCTCCGACCCAGACTATGATGATGACGACGACTCTCTTGCCATGCAAGAGGCTCTCATTTATGCCGAGGGGGGGCCTAGGCTCTCCTCAAGGAAAACGATTGATTGTGTACAATGGGCACAGGGTGTCGACGTTGAACACAAGTGCTGGGCTCGTAGCCTCCCATGGGAGGATGTGTACTCACAGGAGCTCGGCATAGCTGAGCTCCTTTATCCGGAGGCATCCCCTGCCCCGCTACCGCCTTGGCCCCCCATCCCCAAGTTGGTGGAGGACAAAGTGCCATTATCTAGGGATGAGAGGCTGGAGATCGAAGCCACCTCTGATGCCATGCTACATTTACTGGACATGAAGATACCGTCCGAGTGTCCGCGGTTCCTCTCAACGACAGGAACTCTTGGCGTCAGATGGTGTGGGAGCTATTCACCACCACCTGGTGATTTTCAGGGAGCATGATGGAGTCGCTTCGTGTGGCATCAGCTCCCCTAGACCTTGCATCCCTGGCAGCCTTCCAGGCTTCCTATGCGGCGATGCAGGCGGCTCAGTCTGCTCCACCAGCGGCAGAGCCTCCAACTGGGGAACCCTCATCCCCAGAATGGCGCCATCATCCTCGCGGGCCTCGCCAACGACCGTGCTGAGCTTGATAAAGGGGACCACCCCTTCTCTACACCGCCCACCAAACTTCTGGGGGCTGTTGTCGGGATGGTGGTGATATGCCGCCTCCCTTTACCTTCCTCCCACTGCGGGGGGGACATTGTCATCAAGGGCATGCTCAGAGGAGCGGATGCTCAAAGGGGGCCTTGGCCCTCTACCTATGGTAGTTCCGGTGAGTAACCAGCTGCCTTGTTACTGTCACTCGTGCTTGGCCATGGTGATGGTCCACCTCACTTGCCTGGGGTGGCCAACCCTCATTGTCTGGTGAAGGACAGTTAATCTTCCCGCAAGGGAGGATTTACGGTGAATTGACACTGCTTGCGCCTGATCTGACTTCGGTCGAATATGTGGCTGGGGGGACCGAGGTAGCACCAGACAGTGAGCTAATGGCTAGCTTCTGCGGGGGGGGCCCCCCCTCTACAGATTATTGCCTTTCCTGGCTGAGAGGCCAGCGTCTGTGGCCATGCCCATCTAAAGTGGCTTCTGCGAGGGACCAGGTGTGGGATGTAGACAGGGGGAATGCGTAGTCATAGTAGTACCTTTGTTTGTATCCTGACCCATGGACTGCAATCGAGCCCTGCATTATAAATTCTGACCCAAAAAAAAAAAAAAAATCTCCAACCTCTCATCCCTTGATAATGGCACTTTGTCCTCCACCAACTCGGGGATGGGGGGCCAAGGTTGTGATGGGGCAGGGGATGCCTCCGGATAAAGGAGCTCAGCTATCCCAAGCTCCTGTGAGTACACATCCTCCCATGGGAGGCTGCAGGTCCATTGCTTGTGCGCGACATCGACACCTTGTGCCCATCGTACACAATTGATCGTTTGCCTCGAGGAGAGCCTAGGCCCCCCCTCGGTGTAAATGAGAGCCTCCTGCATAGCAAGAGAGTTGTCATCATCAGGGCTGGAGAGGTTTTCTCCAGCCCATAGATCTCTAGCCGCCCATAGTGCAGCTGCTACCTCCAGATTGTCTCATTTGTACTGGGTGTCATAGTCTTGGACGTCATCATCATAGATGTCACCCATAATCAGGGTGGGGGTGTGAAGCCCCCGGTGAGGTGGTTGGTCTCTGATTGGCCGTTTGGGCATTTGAGAGTGAGTTAGTACAGGTAGATGACGGTAGAAGTCAAAGTATGCAGTGTGGGATTGATAACAGCTGGCCCCTTATCTCAATTCCAGGTCCACCCGATACAGCCTCCAGATGCTCCGAGGGGGCAGGCAGGCCGCACACCCTGCCACCGAGTGGGAGATATGATGGAACCCGGTTCTAACCACCCCAGAGGAGTGAATACTGGAGGTGGAGAGTAGGTGGTGGTGAGTGGCCACCCAAGCATTGTCCTAGCCCCCAGGGGGCACCATCACCTGGCCCCTTTTAACAATGGTGTATTCCAAGTGGATAGTCAGTGTAGCATGTCTCTAGTAGTAGAAATTCACAGAGCATGGAGGTTTTTTTTTTTTTTCTTTTTTTTTTTTTTTTTTTGGGTCAAAAATTTATAACGCAGGGCTCGAACACAGTCTGCGGAGCAGGGTACAAACTTGGGTACTACTCTATCTACGCGTTCCCCTTGCCCATCTCCCACCCAGGTCCCCGTTTTAGCCACTTTAGGCAGGCAGTGCCACAGACGTTGGACTCTCAGCCAGGAAAGGCAATAATCCGGAGGGGGAGCCCCCCCTCCCGAAGCTAGCCATTAGGTCGTCAGCTAGTGCGGAACGGTCCCCCAGCCACATATCCAACTGAAGTCAGATCAGGCGCGGCCATGTTAATTCACTGTAAATCCCCCCTTGCAGGAGGAATAACCGTCCGCATGTTCCCAGCCAACGAGGGTTGACCACCCCAGGCGAATGAGGTGGACCATCACTGTGCCTGCGCACGAGTGACAAAAATGAGGTAGCTGGTTATTCACCTGGTTACTCACCAGAACTACCGTACGCAGGGGGCCAAGGCCCCCCTCGAGCAAGTGCCAACACATGCACGCACTTGATGACAATGTCCCCCCCACAGCGGGGAGAAGGTGTAGGGTAACGGCTAAGCATCATTATCCCGATAACGGCCACCACTCCTGTGGTGGGCATATATGTGGAGGGGTGGTTCCCCCTTTTCAGTAGCGATGCTGCTGTGCTCGAGGACCTCGAGGATGGCGGCGTCATGATGGGGACGAGGGTTCCCCATGTTGGAGCTCTGCTTGAGCTGCCTGCCTAGCCACATAGGAAGCCCTGAAGGCTGCCGGTGACGTGAGATCAAGAGGCAACCCAGCAGCTGCTAGTTCTGCTGACATTGGCTCGGACAATTGCCAGGTGGTTGTGAATAATTCCCAAGCCATCTGATGCCATACATTCCTCTCTGTGAGAGGGACAGCGGACACCCAGACGGTACCGACAAAAATCGTCATTGCCTCCAGTAGATGTAGAAAGCCATGAGAGGCGGCTGTTAGTTCTGCCCTCTCATCTCTCGACAACGGAGGCTCATCCTCCACCAACTCTGGGATGGTGGATGAACCCGGTGAAGTGGGGAGGGGTGGCACAGATTGCTCCTGCTGCCCCTCTGGATAAAGGAGCTTGGCAATGCCGAGCTCCCAATTGTTGTTGGCCTCGAGCCCAAGCTTGAGAGCCAGATTACTCGTATCATTGGCCACCTGCTGTGACCACAAGACGCAGTTTATAGTCTCCTGCGAGGCCAGCTCGGTGAGACCTGGGATAAATTCGATGTCTCCACCGATGGCAGAGTCATCAACTTCTGATAGGTCGGAGGAGTCATCCTCCGACCATAGATTGTGGAGCTGGTTGTCCACATCAGAGTCCCATCCGCCCAAAGAGATGTGACCGAACTCTGGGAGATAGTCATCGTCAAAGTCTGCGATGTCGAAGTTGGAGAGTAAGAGGGGGTTGCTGTGCACCACCCGGTGTCGAATTCATGCTCTACGGTTTGCAGAGGGCATTGAGGATGATTTAGCAAAGTAGATGATGGTAGAAGTCAAGATACATAGCGTGATAACGATAACAGACGGTCCCTTATCTCAATTCCGGATCCACCCAATATAGCCTCCAATCACTCCGAGGGGACAGACAGGCCGCACATCCTGCTGTTGAGTGGGAGAAGATTGAACCTGGGTCATACCACCCCGAAGGAGTGAGCACTGGAGGTGAGAAGTTGGTGGTGAGTAGCGGCCACCAGAGCGTCGACCTAGCCATCAGGGGGCACCATCACCCCCTTTTAACGATGGTGTATTCCAATGGGTAGTCAGTGTAGCATGTCTCTAGTAGTAGAAACTCACAAAGCATGGAGGCTGGAAGCCTCCCAGGCGACCAGCAGTCCAGTGAGAATGTCCCTCCTCCTAAGCCAGACCTCCCCCAACTAAACGAATGCGACGACTTGGGCGAGCATTGAAGTAGGCAAGAGCATGGAGGTTGGAGACCCCCAGGACAACCAACAGTCCAGTAAGAACGTCCCTCTCCCCTAAGCCAGACCTCCCCCAACTAAACGAGCGCTTTCACTTGGGCGAGCATTGAAGCAGGCATCCCACACCCACTCTAAGCCCCCATAGGGACCTAGACTACTCCTTTATAGACACCACTCACCTAGCCAGGATCCTCGAAGCCAAGGGGAACAAGACAGATAGCAGTCACTGTTGAAAACAATGACCGAGACATCCCTGGAGATCGGATGGACAGATCCCTTAGCAAATCAGGCCAGGCCTGGAGACGCCGAGAGCGTTCGTGATGGTGAAATCCGATCGAAAATCAGACAAAAATTGAAGTCTCGACGTTGCTACCAACATCAAGCAGGAGTGTTTACCACTGTTTATGGTGGTTGTAACAAGTCAAGGAGCGTTGGCTTTGCAGCCTTGGGCCTGGAGGGGCCGACGTGCTGCTGAATGTCAGCCAGCTTGTCGGTGGGAAGCTCAGGGAAAGCCTTGGCTAACCACACAAGGTCATCCATGGAGGTGTTAGGTGCTCGCCCCCCTGGGAAGCAAGCAACCTGAGCAAAGGTCCCCTTGCCTGAGGGCTTGGTTGACCAGTTCACGGGGGGAGGAGGTCCTCTACCCCATGATGAAGAAACTCCCCCTGCTGGGGGTTTAGGAAGAGGTTGAGCCCCTTTAGGGCCTTGGGTTCTCGCAGATTTGTGAGGGGGGGGGCGTTGCCCATCCCATCTCTCCAGATGGTCCATCCTTGGGACGTCGTGAGGGTTGTTAGTAATGGTGCCCGACCTAGGTCGTTTACTGCCCCTGCCCGCCTCGTCTATAGCTCTTTGGAGGGTGTCACTCCCCGAATCGCGATTAAAGCCAACAGCAGTTGCAGCACTGAGTACCACCCCTAGCTGTTCGGCGATTTCCTGCCGTTGTTCAGCAGTTGGTTTACGGGCTCCTGTCCTACTAAGGACCATTAGGAATCCCTGTGCATATTCCCTCAGGTTGTGTGCGAAGGTGACTGGTCCGGCCCAATTGTCCTCAGCATCGCTCGCCATCTCCGTGTCCTGGATCACAGGAATGGGGTTTGATAGCTCAACTTTGTCAGCCCACTGTGAAGCAGGTGTAGAAGGAGTGATAGGAGGTGCAGGGGACAAGGTAGCCTGCCTGGGAGATAACGCTGGCACGCTGAATCACTGTGCACGTGGTGTGATCGTTCCAGCCCCATAGGGGGAGGGAGTTGGAGAGCCTCTTTGGGTCCGATGAGGACCCACAGAGGGAGCTATCTGTGAGGATTTACGCCCCCAGAGGGCCATAGAGAATCAATGGGGTCGTTGCCAGGAGTTCTGGGCATACCGGATCTGGAAGGTCTCCCCTCATCCATCACTGCATCCGATCTCCTCCCTTTTTGTATGAAACTATCTGCCATGCATTGGTAAGACGCTATATAGACCGGATCGCTTGGATCATTGACGGATTGAGCTACAGAGAATGAAAATGGTGTCGACCAAAATTTCGGTGGCTGTGCACGTCGCGGTATGAAGTCAAGGAGCTTGTTCTTCCCCTTCAGGGAATTCTTTGCCGGAAGGACTTGCCTCCTATCAGAAAAACACGTAAGATGTAAGTTCTCTGACTTTATTGTCATTATCCTTCTCACTGCTATTTTGTTACTCTAGTGAGTTCAGACAACTAAGATATCTACAACAATCGGTCATGCTCACATCGCTAGGGTCCTCAAGCATGAGAGACTCCATCACAGCAATTCAAGCAATCCACCACACCTTTTTGCGAGCAGTTCCGGATGATAGTGTGGAAGAATGGGCTCCAACAATGTTTGAAGACTATGAAGCTGTTGACATGGGCAACCGTTATTTTACTAATCAAAAGCACATCTCATTGTCTGAAGTGGTAAGGTTCAAAGCAGGTGTAGATCCCGATGGCATGCTCGAAGCAGTATCAGAAGGTACAGATGTTGCTCACACATGGGAGAATAAGGTGGAGTACTTTGAGCTATGCGAACATACTGGTGGTCAGAAAAGGTATGCATGCACACTTACCACTCACTATGATGACTAAATTATATCACACTAATGCAGATACAATGTTATCGATCCCATCAAATCCAGGATTGGTGATATCGTGGAGGCCCAGGTGTCTTTTGTTGTCGTCCCTCTCAAAGGGAAAAAATACAAAATGATCATCATATTGCGTGCGCTTACCCTACTTGATAGTACACCACTCAAAGTAAGTTACAGTATTATGATGACAAACATACACATCATTGACTAACGTTATGCAGGATGCAGAAAAGGCAAAATATCATGAACATTTACAAGACATTCCAAGGCCCCTCTCATTGAAGCGCAAAGTTGGGTATTATGAAGATGAGGAAGAAGAAACTAGGTTTAGAATGCATAAAATGGCCATTGATAAACATGAGTAGTGATAGAACAATAATAATTCACTTGTAGATTCAGTCATGATTCAGGTCCCATTAAGCAGTGTGAATCATCTGTAAATTGCCCAGAATTACTCTGACCATCAAATTTTCAAGTGCAATTCAAGTGTCGATTAAGCACACATCAAGGAAAGTCCTGTTTTGGGTTAATATTTAAAATAAGACTTGAGAAAACGTGAATCACAAAGTGAAACACAATTCAGAAGGCGATTTGATGATTCAGAGTTTTTGATGATTCATGTTTGTAACTGATCAATAACAATTGTAATAAAACTATCAATAACAGTTTGTAATCAAATGTATTGAAGTCATTACTATAGGTTACCGATAATTTAGATAGCTGGATGAAAATTTTCCTTTTATACTCAAAATCCGCATCTCGGCTAATTTTTTCATCCCATGGTTAGTAAAGTCAGTAATTTTTGTAATGGTTGCTGGAAGGTGGGAAAGAATTACTGACCATGGGGAAAACAGACATGGAAAAATGGTCACACTGAATTTTTCATCGATTCCCGGTTTGAAGAATGAGTCTTAACTTTGTTAAGGACTTGTAATGCTGTGGTGACCTGGGGCTTGACCCCGTGTTTGTATATATTATATTTCTTTGCTATTGACCTGGCTGGCCCCTATAAAGGGACCAGCCTTCTATTTTACATAAGCAATCCTTTACTACCACCTCGAGTACACACGATAATATATGTTATTCATGTTTAGCTCCTGCGTGATCTTAAGGGACCCCCCTCCAACTCACAACAGTTTTTTAAACACCCAAACTCATATAGAGTTAAGCTCAACATCGCCCCATCAGCGATCGTCATCAACATGACCCTGAACTTCTCCCGCGAAGGGAGAAAATTCTCAACGTGATCAGCGATGGAAGCATATCCATCGCTAGGACCTGAATCAAGTTTCTTTTGCACTCGACTCTTTGCTTTTCGCCTGCTGCTACGACCAAAATTTTTTTTTTTCTCTCCATTGCTGAAGACTGTACAACAAGACCGACACCATGGCCTACACCAAGGCCAAAACCAAGAACAAACTGAAGCCTGCTCCTAAGCAGGCCACGCAAGGTAACTCTCATCTGTCGCCATCAGGCTCGGATTCTTCTTGGTGCACACCGAGAGATTTAACTGGACCCCATCCACTCGAGGCGCATACAAGCACCTCAAGAAACAACGTTTCCCCTACTAGGGATACCCTCGAAGCGCATACAGCCACTTCGAGAAACATCAATTCCTCTGCCCTCGGACTACACCATCAACAGGCCACCATTGAGGATGCCGACGACAGTGATCCCAAATCCAGAAAATCTTCCTCATCAAAAAACAGTCAATGAGACTCTCAACCTAACCCAGGACCTCCTCCTGGTTTGCTGAACCTTTCTCCTCTGGATGAATTGACCCCAGAGCCCAACAACAACCAGGTTACCCCCGGTAGTGGTATCGATCTTCCCCGCAACAACCAGGTGTACAATACACCTGGATTATTTCCTGCCATGTGGCTGGATTTAACACCATCAGCGCCCGCAACGCCGATGAACACTAACGATCGGCTGCGCCAACAAGAAGAGAAAAAGCCCCTCAAGAAACCTGGAGAGGATGAACCGGACGAAGAGTTTGGAGCTGAGCACTTCGCACAGATCACGACGGATATGTTTACCCGTTGCATGGATGCAAGAGATTTTGAACCTATTAAGTTGGAAAACCAACTTAAAGATCTGGTGTTGAGTTACGCCAGACACTTTTCCAGTAGGAGTACATTTAACCCTACCATCCCTCATCCCGCCACAGCGGAACGAGATCCCAATCCTATCCTACCTCGTTCCAGCAACCCTGCGGAACAAGAAGATCCTTCCGCACATAGACATGGTTTCCCACATCTACAAAACCCCGAGTTATCTCATGAAGTACCTTCTAAGAAGAAGGTACACTACATCAACAACAACAGGATCATCCTTCAAAGGATACGTGATGGCGATATCCAGGACGGACATCCCACCTCGATCCCTGACCAGGAAATCCACTTCGACAAAGATGGTCAACCTTGGGATAAGGATGACACTTCATCTCGCCATCAGAAGCAGGACATCCCACCCTCTGGAAATTCCAGACGGCCTGCGCAGAGTCACGCAGGCCATGGAGGACCACCAGATGGAGATGGATCCGGGGGTGATGATAATGGAAGTGATAGTGACTCGACGTATAGCATGTCGAGCGATGACAGTACCAATTATTCTTCCCGGATAGAGGAAGAGGCGTCCCACAGAAACTCATCGAATCATCGACAAGAAACGCAGACTCACAATTCTTCCAGATGTATGCCGTCTGGACATTCTGGTACCCAACGAGAGCCAAATAGCCTTTACTGGTCTACATCTTCCCATCCCAATTCTTATCGAGAAAAAGGCTCTCACCGTCCCTCAAAATATTTGAGGGACATCCATACCAAGATACATAGACAGATCGACAACAAGGTCTCTGTCTTGACAGAAATTCCTACCACTGGAGGCAAGAACGGTCCCCCTGTTCCCAATCCGTCAAAGTACGGTGGATTACCTGACACTGAAAGCTTTGAAAGATGGCTAAATGCCCTTCTTCGGTGGTTGAAGGTGAACAAGGTATGCAGCCCTGAGCTGGACTCAGACCGTATTGAATATACGGTGATGTTCCTTGAGAACACTGCCCTCACTTGGTTTGAGGATAGTGTTGATGGTGCATACCGCCCACGCTCAATCTGGACTTTCAAAGAAGTCATCACTGGCCTATACAACCGGTTTGTGCATGAAAATGCGACGCATGACGCGACCGATAAATTTTGGCACATTGAATATAATGCCGAAGAAGGTGTTATGGGCTATTACCACAAACTGGAGCGATATGCTACCAGGATGATACAGGCGCCCAATCCTTTTATGTTCAAAACACAATTAGTGATCGGGTTGCCCACAAGCATCATCTCCTTTGTACTGGACAAAGGATGCTCCGCTGAGACAAGCTCAGTGCAAGATATTCTACACTTCGCCTGCCAGGTGGAGGAAATAGGGAAAATGAGAAAACGCTTCAATGAAAAGAAGCGTATAATGGATTCCACTAAGTTGAAGAGCGCATCCTCTTTGACTAAAAGTTCTAAAACAAAAGACCCTTCACCTGAATGGTCTCATGAATGATCCCGAGATCGTTCCCAAAAACATGATAAGAACTATCATGACAACTCTAAATATCCGGGTTCGAAGTATCCTACCAAGGAAGTTTGAAGTCACGGCAATAGCAATCGCCATAACAAAGATCGTCGTGATACTCAACATCGCTCGTCTGGAGGAAAACCATCCAGACATTCTGGATCCAGATCAGACAAAAGGTCTGATGACAAGAAGACCCCAACTTGTTACAGCTGTGGAGGTCCACACTACTCCACAGATAAGGGCTGCCCTAAATACGGACAGCCAAAACCATCGGCTAAGATGTACGCCGCTCGGGAAGGATCAGGCTCTACGACTGATCTCCAGACATCCCGTGCTCAACTGAGCGGTGATCACCACTTGAGTCCTACCAGGGACTCGGATTCACACTCTGCGACAAGTGAATGACTTACCGCAGCATACAGCGACTCAGAGGACAACACTCCCTCTGAGTATGGGTCTGCATTGTCAGACATGAACCCTGATGGTTCTCAGTACAGTTCAGAAGGCAAACTGTACAACTTGGAATCTGACACTGGAGATAACCCCAGTGAATATTCTGGATCAGAGCACTTTGGTGCGATCCGAGAAATCCTTTCAGAGTATGACTCCAATAGTTGCCCATCTGCCCAATCAGTATCTGACTCAGAGGAAGACTCTGAGGATGAGACAGAGAAGAAATCTCCATCATTTTCTGAAAGATTAGGCATCATGATGGACAACCTTTTCAAAAACAAACCGCGCTTTAGAGGCGTGACCACTTTGAGGAAATCCTCAAAGAAAATAACCCGTCCTCCTCGCTCAGAGAAGGACAACCATTGCTTTGTGGCAAAAATGAGGCTTCATGAACTTGAAGCTTTCGTCCTCCTTGATTCAGGCTGCACGTCTGATTCAATCTCACCTGAGTTCGCCATGTCGGCGAACCTGAAAGCCCACGGATTGGAAGAACCGGTGCCATTGCAATTGGGCACCGTTGGAAGCCGTTCAAAGATCAACTTCGGACTATTCACCAATTTTGAAATCAGTGAAATCAAAAACACCCACTACTTCGATGTTGTTAACATCGATAGGTATGACGCCATTCTGGGCACCATGTTCATGAGAAAACATGGTATAATATTAGACTTCGAACGTGACAAAGTACGCGTCAAGGGCAAACACCTCGATACCATCATCAAGGGCCCTAACACTTTCAAGCATGCCCGGCGGCATGCTATGCATCCTCAACCTCCAAAGGATGAGTGACTCGACCGTGGCCATCTGGCCGCGTGAAAGAAAAAAGACCCAGACAAGCCTGGTCCGAGTTCTACAAAAGTGCAACCTCTGTCTGTGAGACGTAGGAATGTTGAAATGGAAGAAATAGACAATGTTGACAAACATCATCCATCGAAGCTGAAACTTTCGGACCCCGTCCTTTTGGGACCCAAAGAGGGACCCCTGAGCGATGAAGAGGACGATCTGGAAGAGATCATCCAGGAATTCACTCGGGATAGATTTCCTGATGGACCCAATTTTGAACCTCCCGGGTTCGATCCCTCTATCCCTGCGGTACTTCTGCCAGATCAGGTCGATGACCTGAACGATGTACTCTTTGCAATTTGCAAAGATCTGGCTGATAAAGCTAAAAGTAAAGGACCTCTTTCAAAGAAGGACCTTCCACACCTCCACGAGGAGTGGAAACAATCTTGTCAGGACATCCTTAATGGAGTACCTGACAAACTACCTCCTTTAATGGAGATAAACCACCATATCCCACTGGTGGATGAGAAGAAGAAGTATAACTACTATCTTCCCAAATGTCCGGACTCGATGAGGAAACCCCTCGTTGAGAAAATATCCAAGTACTGCAAGGCAGGCTGGTGGCGCCCTGCCCGCACGGAGCAAGCAGCTCCGATGCTAGTAGTTCCCAAGAAAACAGGGAAACTTTGCACTGTAATCAATGCAGTGAAACGTAATGCTAACACAGTGAAAGACATTACACCATTTCCTGATCAAGACTTGATTTGTCTTGATGTCGCTCGAGCGAAGTACCGCTCGAAGATTGACCTCTTGGATGCCTATGAGCAGGTCCGAGTTGCACCAGAAGACGTCTGGAAAACCGCATTCTCGACTGTTCAAGGTGTTTACAAGAGTCTTGTTATGCAACAAGGCGACTGCAATGCACATCAACCTTTCAAAGGTTGATGAACTCCATATTCCGAGACTACATCAGAATATTCATCCATGCCTACCTGGATGACATTTTTGTGTTCAGTGACACAATCAAAGAACACCAGAAACATATGGAGCTCGTGTTTAACAAGCTACGCGAGCATTCTCTGTACCTTCGTGCAGAGAAGTGTGAACTCTATGCTGAAAAGGCAGAGTGTCTCGGTCACATGATTGATGAACATGGCCTACACGCTGATAGCGATAAAATGGCGCATATATGAGAGTGGAAAACTCCTTGTAATTATCACGAAGTCCAGCATTTTCTGGGACTCGTGCAGTATCAGGCACATTTCCTGCCAGATATAAGTGCTTTCACTAGTCCACTTTCTGCGATGACTAAAAACAGCCAAGCCTTTTTGTGGCGACCATTGCACAATCATTGCTTCCAGATGATTAAACACATCTGTTGCACAACACCAGTGCTGAAGCTGATCGACCCAGATTCACCTGAACCAATATGGGTGATCTGTGATGCCTCAGTCTTTGGGACTGGGGCAATGTATGGTCAGGGACCCGAGTGGCAAACTTGCTGCCCTGCTGGGTTCCTGTCCAAGAAACTCTCCAACGCTCAAAGGAACTACCATACCTTTGAGCATGAGACAATTGCCATACTTGAGGCACTCCTCAAGTGGGAAGACAAACTGATCGGTAGGCGCATTCATGTCATCACCGATCACCAAGCACTTGAGTTTTTCCAAACTCAACGCTGACTGTCTGCTAGGCAAACACGATGGATGGAATATCTATCGCATTTCGACTTTGACATTCATTATGTCAAAGGCAAATTGAACAAAGTAGCGGATGCTCTGTCCCACTACTACCAATTCGACTCTTGGGATGATGCTCCTTTAGTCCAACACTATGTCTTTGCAGACGTATGTCTCAACCCCAACCACGAGGATCTCCCATGGGATCGACATCTCAAAATCAAAAATTGAGTAATTGAAACTCGTTCTGCTGCTTTCCAGCAGAAACAAGTTGGTGAACAACTAAAAGCTCTTTGAGAACGAGTCAAAGAGCATGAGGCAGCCGCAGCCATAATAACTGCAAATGCAGAAGAAGTAACCACAACTCCTTCAGACACCAACCAATCGCAGGATGATCCTTTGATTTATGCCTCTCAGGCTAAAGGGCCTGACCTGCACATTGACATGTCAGAGTTAGACCCCCTGAATGACGATATCCACAAGGGATATGTCAACGACAAACATTTCAAGAAGGTTCTTGAAAAACCTAAGGATCACCCAGACTTCCAGATTTGGGATGATTTCATTTGGAGAAAGAACAGAGGAGGCGAAGATGTTCTTTGTGTCCCCACCTCTACTTCCAAGGGTACGACCTTACATGGTTGTATCATAAACAAGCCCACACACTGGTAGGGCATTTCGGCCCTCTGAAAACATTGGAATACATCTGACGTTGGTATTGGTGGCCTCGACTTCAATACAAAGTCGAGAAGTACTGTGATTTGTGCGAACCTTGTGTCCGCTCAAAGGGGGAATACCGCTCCCCTCAAGGCAAGCTGCACTCATTACTGACACCCATGAGATCATGGGAGTCAATTGGAATGGATTTTATCGGACCCTTCCCAGAGTCCGATGGATTTGACTACCTTTGGGTAATTATATGTCATCTGTCTTCCATGGTTCACCTTATCCTGGTGAACACAACGACGACAGCATCGCAACTATCTCCCATCTTTGTGAAGGAGATTGTCCGTTTGCATGGACTACCTGGCTCGATTGTTTGCGATCGAGACTCTAAATTCACGTCCAAATGGTGGCGTGAAATCCACCGTATCTTGGACGTAAAGATACTCATGTCCACGTCATTCCATCCTCAGACGGACAGAATAATGGAACACGCAAACCATTCGATCGCTCAAATCCTCCGAGCGTTTGTTGCATCCAATCAGAAAGATTGGGTAAAGTTCCTCTCTCTCATAGAGTTTGCAATAAACTCTACCATTAACAGAGCAACGGGTATGGCCCCATTTGAAATCAACTACGGATTCTTGCCTTGCATGATGCAAGAACTTCCTTCTACAGAATGCATTCCTCCCGGAGTGCATACTTTCGCAATGAATGCACTGCGAAACATGGCGATGGCCCATGATAGCATCATCGCTGAAAGAGTCTTTCAGCAGCACTATGCTAACAAGCATCAGTGCGAGGAGCCCGATATCAAACAAGGAGACCTTGTTTACCTTTCCACCAAAAATCTTGCGTTGCCAAAGGGACGCGCAAGTAAGCTGCTACCTAAATTTGTAGGACCCTACAAGGTCCTACAAGCTTTACCCAAAAAATCCAGCTATGTGCTGGATCTTCCCAGTGAGTTGAAATGCCAGCGTATACACCAGCATTTCCACGTGAGCCTACTAAGGCCTCACCACCCTAACGATGACTCGTTGTTTCCCAACAGGCGTTATCCTGACGCATATGGCTTTGGTGCCCCAGATGACACCAAATGGTACATCGAAGAAATCACGGCTCACAAGTGGTGTGGCCGTACCGTCCAGTTTGAAGTCAAGTGGAGTCTGGGAGACACCACTTGGGAACCTTTAGCGAACTGCAACGATCTTGCAGCTCTAGACACTTATCTGGCACTGATGGGTGCCAGAGACTGGCAAGAATTGCCAAAACGCGCAGGAACTCCTGCGCGTCAATGAACTTAGCTACTTTGAAATTTCGAAGTCACTTTGGGCATGTAACTGTCCAGCAGATTTCAAACCCTGCAACTGTACATCACAACGAAGAGCTACGCTTTACACATGTACACCCACGTGTATGACCACGATGATGAATATTTCGATGTGAAGAAGTGTCGAGATTCGGAAATTAAAAAAATCAGAGCCAATCGTGTTTATGATGAATACGAAAAAGATATTGCTGCCCTCCAGGATACCATCCGGAACCTGGAGAATGAGAATGAGCACCTGCACAAGCAGCTCAATGGACGTTCATCCTGTACTTGTGAACCCTCTCCTTACCCTGACAGACCTCAGGGTAATTCATATGCCAGTGCAGCCTCTCAGCCTGCTCCACCTCCTGCTCCCCGCCCCATTGTCCCCAACGAGGACGTTAACATGAATGAGGTCTACCCACCTCTTCCTAACCTTCCACCCCCGAGATATACATTCTCGGGCCCTGATGTTCCCAGGACGGTGAACTGGAAACCAGCTCCCAAGCTGCATGGCCAAGTTCCTATGTCCATTCCTCAGAACACTGAGGAATTTGATAGCTGGTCCCGGATGGCCCACACCTCTGGGAACTTCGCAATGTTGGAACGAATGCGCGAGTACATGTGGTTCATCAATGACACTCCTTCAGGGGCTCGAACGCCCCTGATGACTTATGCCCTTGCCCACTGGAGATTACCTGGTTGGCTCCCTGTTCAAATGCAGTCGGCTCGAGGATTACGCTGACTCAACAACCTTACTCGCCTGGAGCAACCCTCGCTCCTGGATTCTGCTGAAATGTGGGTGCAATTCATGCACCAACACCTGTACCAGTGGTGATTCCACCCTGGTACCCTACTGGACAAACAGAGGGTCTCCCTCCCACACGTCAGGGGACAACTCCTGCTTCGTCAACAGATTCCTTCAGGGCTCTCCCCTGAAGCCAAACTACTTCTCTACCTTCATATTGTGGAGGTACTAGTCACGCTGGGATTGTACCGACAGATTCGAGAGCACGAACACCTCTCACTGTACCCCGTGCGCCGTCGGCAGCCCATGCCGATCAGCAGCAATACAATTTCCCTCGAGGACATCGTATGACACCTCGCTTCTATGGGAGTCTTGGACGAGAAAGTCCGAGAAGGTTCTCACTATGCCATCGGCTGGCTTACAGCGATGGCTACTGCCAACTCTTCCCATTTGGAAGAGTCTTCTACCGCTGCAGACATCGTAAGATGTCTGCGGCAACATCAAAATACCTGTTCAGAGGATGCTCCTCTGATGTCTGAACCCCAGTGGTGGATCGCCGGGCCTAACAACGTGGCCCTTCAAGAGCCATGAAGAAAAAGAAAAAGAGAATCCACCGCTCCCACCAGGGGTGGAGCTCCCTCTCATTCAGGGCGACCTTGCCCTGAATCAATGACTTCCACGGCCCCGTCCTCCGGATTCTCCGCTGGACTATCTGCATCTATGCACGCGAGCACCTCTCGTGTGGACATCCAAACCCCTGCCAGTGCTGGACCTTTGTATCTGTCTGGCTGGCATCCAACTCCTCCAGAGGAATATTCCCTGGAGAACGATCCAAACTCAGGATGGTCCGGATCCCCCCTCATTGTCAAGGCGACTCAAGGCCAGAAGAAGGCCTTGAAGAGAGCTAGGAGAGTCGCCGCTGGCATCCCTCCTAACAGGCACAAGAAGTCTGTTAGCAAATTCACTCCAGTCGCATCTACCAAGCCATGAAAAGTTAGAGACGCTGAGGACGACGGTGATACCACCGACTCTGTCTCTTCATCCGACGATGAAACATTCACCATCAATAAGTCCACCGTCAATAAGGACCATTTCCCTCTTGATGAAGGGCAAACAATGGACACCTCGGCTCTGGGGAACTCCCCAGAGACACCCATATCCCAATTGTCTTCATTGGCATCAAACAATGAAACGACCATGCTTTCTTCCGTGCCCAATTACAAGCATGAAGACCCTGTACCCACAACTCCGGAGGAAGTTAGATGTATGATAGTCGACGTCAACCTCCCTGATTCCTCATCGAACCTCGACGAGTCCAACATATCATCATTCAGCCTCAACGATACCCACATCCCTGACGACCCTACTAAATAAGGTCATCGCATTTTTTAATAAACAAACGAATTGATTCACCTCGTCATACCCCGACGATACCCACATGCCAGACGATACTCTCTTCGAGATCATCTACTTACTCAAAACATTATGCTTCTCCCCTGGATGAAGCCTAAGGGGGAGGGTGTGGTGACCTGGGGCTTGACCCCGCATTTGTATATATTATATTTCTTTGCTATTGACCTGGCTGGCCCCTATAAAGGGACCAGCCTTCTATTTTACATAAGCAATCCTTTACTACCACCTCGAGTACACACGATAATATATGTTATTCGTGTTTAGCTCCTGCGTGATCTTAAGGGACCCCCCTCCGACTCACAACAAATGTGCAGCTGAGTGGAGATCAGCCATGCAACCCCTCAAACGATGAAGGCTGGGAGGACAAAGAGGATAACAGCAGGTGGGTTAAAACCCCAATCGAGATCAAGGTTCCATTCCCCAGAAGGTCGCTGCATCCAGGGCAAAAGGAGTTTGACGTGGGAACGCTTCATCACCGCAAACTGGTGTCGGTGATTAGGGAGAAAATTATGCATCCCTCTAACCATCCACACCTCCATTTTGAGCCGTATGAGTTATTTTGGCAACCAACTGAAGCTTCTAAACCAGTCAAAGCTCACGGAGAACTCTACACTTCAGAGGCATTCATTGAGGCTCACTGTGACCTTCAGGATTCTCCTGGAGAGCCAGGATGTGACCTTCAGAGAGTTGTAGTGGGTCTTATGTTCGCCTCAGATGGTACTCAGCTCTCAGCGTTCAGCACTGCTAAACTATGGCCAATTTATCTTGCGATGGGGAACGAGTCAAAGGACAGAAGGTCAAAGCCCTCCTGTCAAGCATTTGAGCACATCACCTACCTAGAGACAGTGAGTAGGACCTCATTAACTTTGCGCTAGTATGTGATCCTCATTCCTTTTTGAATGACAGCTCCCAGATGCATTTAAAGCCTTCGCTCGCCACAGAGCACCTGGGTGGAAAGGGCCCAAACGGAGCATTCATGGCCTGCCCCCTGGGGGCTAGGACAATGCTTGGGTGGCCGCTCACCACCACCTACTCCTTACCTCCAGTATTCACTCCTATGGGGTGCTCAGAACCAGGTTCAATCTTCCCTCCCACTAGGCAGCAGGATGCGTGGCCTGCCTGCCCCCTCGGAGCATCTGGAGGCTGTATCGGGTGGACCCGGAATTGAGATAAGGGGCCAGCTGTTATCAATCTCACACTGCGTACTTTGACTTCTACCGTCATCTACCTGTACTAACTCACTCTCAATGCCCAAATGGCCAACCAGAGATCAACCACCACACCAGGGGCTTCATGCCCCCTCCCTGATTATGGGTGACATCTATGATGATGACATCCAAGACTACGACACCTGGTATGAACGAGACGATCCGGAGGTAGCAGCTGCATTAAAGGTAGTTAGAGATCTGTGGGCTGGAGAAAACCTCTCCGACCCTGACGATGATGATGACGACGACCCTCTTGCTATGCAAGAGGCTCTCATTTACGCCGAGGGGGGGCCTAGGCTTGCCTCGAGGCAAACGATCGATCGTGTACGATGGGCACAAGGTGTCGATGTTGCGCACAAGCAATGGTCTCGCAGCCTCCCACAGGAGGATGTGTACTCACAGGAGCTTGGCATAGCTGAGCTCCTTGATCCGGAGGCACCCCCTGCCCCGTCACCACCTTTGCCCCCCATCCCTGAGTTGGTGGAGGATGAAGTGCCGTTATCAAGGGATGAGAGGCTGGAGATTGAAGCCACCTCTCATGCCATGCTGCATTTACTGGACGCGATGACCTCCTTTGTGGGTACCGTCCGAGTGTCCGTGGTTCCTCTCAATGAGAGGAACTCTTGGCGCCAGATGGCATGGGAGCTATTCACCACCACCTGGCGGTTTTCAGAGAGCATGATGGAGTCGCTTCGGGCGGCATCAGCTCCTCTAGACCTTACGTCTCCGGCAGCCTTCCAGGCTTCCTATGAGGCGATGAAGATGGCTCAGTCTGCTCCACCAGTGACAGAGCCTCCAAGTGGGGAGCCCTCATCCCCTGCACAGCGCCATCGTCCTCAAGGACCTCATCGACGACCTCACCAGAACTGAAATGGGATCACCCCTTCACAGCTACACCCACCAAATCATTGGTGGCTGTTATCAGGAGGGCGGCAGTACACCACCTCCCTTCACCTTCCCCCCACTGCGGGGGGGATGTTGTCATTGAGTGCATGCACTATGCAGCATTTGCTCAAAGGGGGCCCTGGCCCCCTACCTATGGCAGTTCCGGTGAATAACCAGGTGAACAACCAGCTGCCTCATCACTGTTACTCATGTGGAAGCGCAGTGATGGTCCATCTCACTCACCTGTGGTGGTCAATCCTCGCTTGCTGGTAAAGCAAATACAGTTATTCTTCCCGCAAGGGAGGATTTACAGTGAATTGACACTGCTCATTGATCCGACTTCGGTTGGGTATGGATGGGGGGACCAGGCTAGCAACAGTGGGCGATCTCGTGGCTAGCATCTGGATGGGGGGCCCCCCCCATCCAGAATATTGCCTTTCCTGTCTGAGAGGACAACGTATGTGGCACTGCCCGCCTAAAGTGGCTTCTGTGAGGGACATGGTGTGGATGTGGGCAGAGAGAATGCATAGTCATAGTAGTACCTTTGCTTGTATCTTGACCCACGGACTGCAATCAAGCCCTGCATTATAAATTTTTGACCCCAAAAAAAAAAAAAAAAAAGGGGCCGGGTGACGGTGCCCCCTGGTGGTAGGACAACACTTGGGTGGCCACTTCTCACCACCAACCTTCTACCTCCGGTGCTCACCCCCTCTGGGGTGTCATGACCCGGGTTCGATCTTCTCCCACTAGGCAGCAGGATGTGCAGCCTGCGTGTCCCCTCAGAGCAGTTGGAGGTGATGTCCGGTGGGCCCGGAATAGCGATTTTGGCCTGGCTGTTGCTAACTTGCATGCTGCATATTTCGATTTATAGCATCATATACCAGTACTAACTTGCTCTCAATGCCTAAATGGACAACCAGAGACCATCGTTCCAACAACCTTGTGCCTCCAGTGGCTGTCCAAGCAAAGACAGCCACACTCGACACATTTTCCATAACTACAGAGGAACAACCTTCTAGCCAAGCACACCGCGCTCTGAAAAAATTGATCAATGACATTCTCGACTGCCTTGATGATGAGCAAGCACCAGCAACACTCCAGAATTTAAACGACAGTGTCTTTATTCAAGGTTTTCGTACTAGCTACAGGGAAGCTTATAAACAATGGGGTGAAGAAGCAGAAGAAAGGCTAGATGAAGCCTACCAAGGGGGAATAAAGGATGAATGCAAACGATGGAAAGAAACACAGATGAACACCGAACCATGGGACACACCTACCCCAGCCACCGCAACCGTCAAAACAGCCATGCAGACCAACCCAGCCACCGACCGTCAGTGTGCTGCCATGCAAGCAGAGCCGATGATGACAAACTCGAGCACCCAAATGATGGCCAATCACATTGCCATTTCGAGCACTCAAACCACCTCTAAGACCACTGCTGACACCGCTGCACAAACGACACCCCTCACTGACGAGACCCCCACCAAACCGTCACCGCCGACGACGCCTGCACAGCCCCCATCAATGTTGTCAATGCTGTCAACATCGTCAACAACGGCCACCACAACCCCCTCCACAACCTCAAACCAGCCCAAAACACCTCAAAAACAACAGCACACTCTGCTGAGTCGACTCATAGACCCCCAGCAAGATCCCCAGCCCCTCCTCTTGAGCCCTAAGCCTCGTCATTCCACTGTCACGCCACTGACGACGTCGACAGCAACTCTGGTTGCAACCACCTCTAAGATGACAATTAGGGTCTCGTCTCATACCAAAACGATCGCTCCTAGACTTGTTACAACCACTATAAACAGTGGTAAACACCCCTGCTCGACGTTGGTAGCAATGTCGAGACTGTAATTTCCATCTGATCTTCGATCGGATTTTGCCATCACGAACGCTCTCGGCACCTCCAGGCCTGGCCTGATTTGCTAAGAGATCCGTCCATCCAATCTCCAGGGATGTCTCGGGCACTGTTTTTGACAGTGTCTGCTACTTGTCTCGTTCTCCTGGGCTTCGAGGATCCTGGTTAGGTGAGTGTTGGCAACGAAAGAGTAGTCTGGGCCCCTATGGGGGCTTAGAGTGGGTGTGGGATGCCTACTTCAACGCTCGCCCAAGTCGTCGCATTTGTTTAGCTGGGGGAGGTCTGGCTCAGGAGGAGGGACATATTCACTGGATTGTGGGTTGTCTGGGAGGCTTCCTACCTCCATGCTGTGTGAGTTTCTACATCTAGAGACCTGCTACGCTGACTACCCATTGGAATACACCATCGTTAAAAGGGGCCGGGCGATGGTGCCCCCTGGTGGCTAGGTCGATGCTCTGGTGGCCACTACTCACCACCGACTCTTTACCTCTGGCACTCACACCCTTGAGGTGTTCGGAACTGGGTTCAATTGTCCCTCCCAATCTGCAGCAGGATTTGCGGCCTGCCTGCCCCCTTGGAGCGTCTGGAGGCTGTGTCGGGTGGACCCGGAATTGCGATAAGGGACCGTCTGCTATCATTATCATGCTATGTATCTTGACTTCTACCATCATCTACTTGTGCTAAATCATCCTCAATGCCCTCTACAAACTGTGGAGCACGAACTCGACACCAGGCGGCGCATGGCGACCCCCTCTTATACACAAATGCTGATGTCGCAGACTTTGACGACAACTACCTCCCAGAGTTTGGGCATGTCTCCTTGAGCAGATGGGACTCTGATGTGGCTAACCAGTTCCACAATCTTTGGGCAGAGGATGACTCCTCCGACCTGCCAGACGACGATGACAGCTCTGCCACCGGCGGAGATGTCGAATTCATTCCAGGTCTCACCGAGCTAGCCTCACAGGAGACGATAAACCACTTCTTGGCATCACAAGTGATAGCCAATGAGGTGCATGATCTGGCTCTCGAGCTTGGGCTCGAGGCCAACAACAATCAAGAGCTCGGCATCACTGAGCTCCTCTATCCAGAGGGGCAGCAGGAGCAATCTGTGCCACCCCTCCCCACATCACCAGGTTCATTCGCCATCCCAGAGTTGGTGGAGGATGAGCCTCCATTGTCGAGAGATGAGAGGGTGGAAATAACATCCGCCTCTCATGGCTTTCTACACTTACTGGAGGCTATGACGATCTTCGTCGGTACCGTCCGAGTATCCGCCGTTCCACTCATAGAGAGGAACACATGGCGCCAGATGGCCTGGGAACTATTCACAACCACCTGGTGATTGTCTGAGCCAATGTTGGCAGAGCTAGCAGCTGCCGGATTGCCTCTTGATCTCACATCACCGGCAGCCTTCAGGGCTTCCTATGTGGCTAGGCAGGCAGCTCATGCAGAGCTCCATCACGGGGAACCCTCGTCCTCATCACAACGCCGCTGTCCTCGAGGTCCTCGAGCACAGCAGCGCCGCTACTGAAAGGGGGGTGTCACCCCTCCACATCTACGCCCACCAATTGGTTGGTGGCCGATATCGGGATAGTGGCAGTTTGTCGCTTCCCTCTACCTTCTCCCCACTGCGGGGGGGACGTTGTCACCGAGCGTATGCCCTCGTCGGCATCTACTCGAAGGGGGCCTTGGCCCCCTATCCACGGTAGTTCCAGTGAATAACCAGGTGAACAACCAGCTACCACATCTCTGTCACTCGTGCGGGAGCGCAGTGATGGTCCACCTCATTCGTCTGGGGTGGTCAATCCTCGCTGGCCGGGAACATGCAGACAGTTATTCCTCCCGCAAGGGGGGATTTACAGTGAATTAACACGGCCGTGCCTGATCTGACTTCGGTTGGATATGTGGCTGGGGGACCATTCTGCACTGGTGGACGAGTTAATGGCTAGCTTTGGGAGGGGGGGCTCCCCCTCCAGATTATTGCCTTTCCTGGCTGAGAGGCCAATGTCTGTGGCACTGCCCGCCTAAAGTGGCTAAAACAAGGACCTGGGTAGTATATGGGTGAGGGGAAGTGTAGTTACAGTAGTACCCAAGTTTGTATCCTGCTCCACGGACTGCGATCAAGCCCTGTGTTATAAATTGTTGACCCAAAAAAAAAAAAAAAAAAATTACTACCGGGTGTTCTGAACCCAGCAAGTAGTGTCTCCAAGTTTCCAGTGATCGTACTATCGCCAGAAGTTCCCTGTTGTATATTGAGTAGTTCCATTCTGTTGGTGTCAGTGCATGCAATATGTATCTGCACGGATGCCAGTCTCCATTCATATCCCTTTGTCTCAGCACTCCTCCTGTCGCGTGTTTTGAGGCGTCTGATTCGATCATGAATGGCTTTGTCGGGTCTGGCATCAGCAGTACCAGTGCTTCTGTGAATTTCCTTTTCAGCGTCTGGAAGGCCTGTTCGCATTCGGTTGTCCAGTTGAACATTTTGTCCTTCTTTATCAGCTCATTAAGCGGTCTGCTTGTCTCTGCAAAATGTCCAATAAACTTCCTGTAGAAGTTTCCAAATCCCAGGAAAGATCTGACTGCCTTTACGTTTGTCAGGGTTGGCCAATCCTGTATACCTGCCAGTTTTGTGTTGTCCATGGCAATTTCGTTGGGTCGGATGATCAGACCCAAGAATTCCACTTCGTGGACGTCAAACTTGCATTTCTCCGGCTTCAGGTATAAGTTGTTTTCCGCCAGTCTTTGCAGTACTTTCTTTGTCCTTTCCTGGTGTTCGTTCTGATCCTTGGAGAATATCAGGATGTCGTCCATGTAAATTACGAGCCATCCTTCTCCAATCATGTCACAGAATATCTCGTTCATCATTGCCTGGAAAGTCGCCGGTGAGTTGCATAATCTGAAGAACATCACCGTTGGTTCAAACAGCCCTCGATTTGTCTTGAAGGCTGCCTTCCATTGATCTCCATCCTTGATTCTGACGTTGTGATATCCCATCGGATGTCCAATTTCATAAACCATTTCGCCCCTCTTAGTTTGTCCAACAGGTCTCCTACCAGCGGCAGCGGGTAGGTATTCTTGATTGTTCCGTTGTTCAAATATCTGTAATCTTGGCAGGGTCGTAGCGCATCTGAGTCCTTCTTTGCAACGAAGAAGAATGGCGATGCCATGGGCGATTTCGATGGTCAAATGTATCCCTTCTGTAGGCTTTCATCGAGAAACTCGTCGAGTTTCTTTTGTTCTGCCGGTGACAGTGGGTATACCTTGCAATCTTTTGCCATAAAGTCCAATTTGAGGTCTATCGCGTGATCCCATGATCTTGATTCTGGGAATCATTCTGATGCTTCCTTCTGAAATATCCGTCGGTACTCTTTGTATTGCTCTGGGAGTAGTTTGTCTAGGGTCTTCTGTTCCGGGTCTCCTTCCTTTTGATGCGCCAGGTGCTGTGAGACCGATGTCTTTGCCCTAATCCAGACGTTCTGCCCATAGATGTATTGCGGTGTTCCTTTTGCTTTTACGAGTCGGGAGATCTTCTTCGTTGATTGGGAGTACGAGTATCTTGGCTCGTCGTACTCTTCTGTCAGCGGGGTTTTCCTTGGTTCGAAAATGCCAATGACGGGTTCCCCTCAGATGTAGGCAATTAGTAGTTTGTCGTCCGTGATCCCTTGCATGGGTGTCTCCTCTGTTTGTCCTGTTGTTTGTTCCGTTGCCTGTTTGTGGTTTGCTGATGCTGGGTTTTCCTTCCCAGTGCTTTCTTCGTCCTGTGGCCCAATGGGCTCCGCATCCGGAAGAGTTGTAACTGCAATCTCTTTGTCATTCACTTCTTCTATCGTCGCCCTTCTGGTCTCAGTGGACATTCTGTTTCTTTTTGGTTCAGTGTGGAGGGCTCCTCCCATCACCTTTGCTTTGGCGACAATTCTTTGGCATTGCTCGAGCCATTCTTCTTTTGTCGGTGTCTTTGTCTTGGAAAGGAGTCTTTCTCTTTCCCTGGCAGCTAGCCTCTTGAATTGCGCCCGTTGCTCTTCTCTCGTCTTTATTTTGAGATCGATCTTTTCTTTTTCTCTGGCGACTATTCTTCGGCACCATGCCTGTCGTTCTTCTTTTGTCATGTTGAAGGGGTTCTCCTTTTCCTTGGTTCCCTTCTGGCGCCATGATAGGCACCCTTTGTTGGGTTTCTCGGTTTGCACCCTCCCGATGAGGGTTCTTCCTTTCCCATGTGAGAGTTCTGTGTGACCCTCATTCTTTGCCCTGAACTGGAAGGTTCCGGTCCTCCAGTTGATCACAGGGTTAATCTTCCTGAGCCATGGCAGGCCCAAGATGATTGCTTCTCCTCCTAATCCCGCAATCAGGAAGGTCGTCAGGAATGTTCGCCCATTGATCGTTAGTGGTCCCCTGGCGTATTGGGAGATTTCCCCTTTCTTGTTTGGGGTTCCATCCACATTCTTTACTTTGATGATTCTTTCCAGGGGGCGCAGTCTGAGTCCATTTTCCTCTGCAAATTTGTGGCTCATGAATACTCCTCCCGCTCCTGAGTCAAGTAGGGCTTTGGTTTCGATGACTTTCCTCCCGTCTGCTCCTAGCACTTTGACATCTAGATGCATAGATTGATTCTTCAAAGTGGCTAGTAGTACAGAGCTAACAGAAAGTTCGGTGGTACCTGGCATCAAGGCAGGCCACCTCTTTAAAAATCCTCATCCTCTATTGTGGCAAGAGCCCTCGTCCTGTCTTCTTCATTGAGGTCCTTTATGATTGCTCGGATCTTCGAGTAGGCTTCTTTGCCTTTCTTCTTTGGGAATGACCGGTTCTCGGTTCTCGTTTCCCCTTTCTTGTGCTTGGTTGCTCTGTGCCCGGGTTGGTGGCACACAAAGCATAGCCCCTTCTTCATGTGTTCGACCCTCTCCTGGTCAGAGAGTCGGTTGATTTCTAGTGGGGTTTCTTTTGGTTTAGAGTTCACGGGTTTCTTCGCCCAGCTCTCCTGCAATTTCCCAGTTATCGCTTTTGCTCTCCTCCATTGTCCGTCATATTTGGAGGCAGTGTTGATCATCCCTTCAAGGGTTGTGGGGATCGTTTCCATGTTGAATACTATTTCAAGGAGCTTGGGGTTTAACCCATCCATGAAGAGTTCGATCAGGGCGGTATTGTCATTGATCCCCACCTTCTCTCGCAGGATTCGGAATTGCACAATGTAATCCTCCAGGTCCTGTCCCTGCTTTAGTGTTTTCATTTCGGTTCTGGCTTTGCCAGCTTCATCAATCGGGGTGAACGCTACTTTGAGCGCCACTTCAAAGGTTGACCATGTCCCTAGGTCTTCCTTTTCTGCCCATGTCTGTGCCCAGGGCGCAGCGGTTCCTCTGTTCATAAATGACAATGCAAAGATGATTTTCTTTTCATCTGTGTCATAGATTCCGTGGTTTACTCTCAGATAGAGTTTCACTTCTTGTAAGAACTTTGCAGTTCTGGTTCGGTCCCCTGTGAAGTCAGAGGGGGTTCAGATTCTAATCTCCTTGTTTGATGCGGTGGGTTTGATAGACATGTTATCAGGGATGTTGTCATTGGATAAGGAGAATGGGTCTCATTCTGGGGTTTCTTCTTTGCTTGTCGATCTGAAGTCTTCTTCAGTGAGGTATCTTGGTTCCTTGTCTTCTGTTCGCTTCGAGAACCACCTTTGTGCTGGTTCTGAGTATCGTACTAGTTGACCTTGGTATCTATACCATGAGGTTCTTCCTGATGTCAATGCTCCTGTTGGAGGTCTGTCTGGGCTTTGTCTGAAAGATGTCGTGTCTGCACCTAGGTAGGTGGACTTCGTAGATCAGCTTGACCTTTTGTTAAGACTATAGGTCTCGACTCAGCCTTGGCTTTGTGTGTCGCAGTTGGAGGCTTTCCAACTGTATCAGTGTTGCACTAGGAGACTCTCCTAGTGTATCGGGCTTCCTGCCTTCACTTGGGTACTTCCTCAAGTAGTCACGGCTATCCATACTCAGAGGGTTTCTGAGTAGACCATTCGTTCGAGTATCACAGTTGGAGGCTTTCCAACTGTCGAGTTTGGGTTATCACAGCTAGGGGCTTCCTAAGCTGTCAAGTTCGAGTGTATCACAACTAAGGGACTTCCTCAGTTGTTGAGTGTTTGGGTTGAGTCTAAGACCGTTGGTTGAATTAGGTCAAGCTGGAGAATACACAGAGTGTAGCTACAGCTTATATACTGTTCCAGGACTATCTATCGTCCAATCGGAAGGTGAGATGCTTATCAGGTAAATATATACAAGAACAATAGAAACAATTGGCCTCATGCCTCACATGAGGCATCCAATGTCAAGGAGTGCTGCGCCGCAGCATATCAGAGAACAATAAGAGATAAGCCTCATGCCTAGCATGAGGCGTCCGATGTCACGGATCTGATGTCAAGGATCCAATGTCAAGGACATGCTGCGGCACAGCATGTCGATCGTGAGGGTCTGACATCACGGACCTCATGTCGAGGGGCAGTTATACCACAGCATGTGTGGGAGTGGGTTTGGGTGCATGGAGTCACCATGTGTCAGAGTGTCTCCTGTCGGAAGTGAGTCGAGTTGAATCAGAAAAATAAAGTACCCGGTCTTGCCAGCATACGTCTGGTCGTCCTGGGTTACGATAACAGAAAATCATAACATAGACCGCCTGAACGACGATATCTGCAAGGGATATGTCAACGACAAACATTTCAAGAAGGTTCTTGAAAAACCTAAGGACCACCCAGACTTCCAGATTCGGGATGATTTCATTTGGAGAAAGAACAGAGGAGGCGAAGATGTTCTTTGCGTCCCCACCTCTACTTCCAAGGGTACGACCTTACATGGTCATATCATCAAACAAGCCCACACACTGGTAGGGCATTTCGGCCCTCTGAAAACATTGGAATACATCCGATGTTGGTATTGGTGGCCTCGACTTCAATACGAAGTCGAAAAGTACTGTGATTTGTGCGAACCTTGCATCCGCTCGAAGGGGGAATACCGCTCCCCTCAAGGCAAGCTGCACTCATTACCGACACCCATGAGACCATGGGAGTCAATTGGAATGGATTTTATCGGACCCTTCCCAGAGTCCGATGGATTTGACTACCTTTGGGTAATTATATGTCGTCTGTCTTCCATGGTTCACCTTATCCCAGTGAACACGATGACAACAGCATCACAACTATCTCCCATCTTTGTGAAGGAGATTGTCCATTTGCATGGGCTACCTGGCTTGATCGTTTGCGATCAAGACTCTAAATTCACGTCCAAATGGTGGCGTGAAATCCACTGTATCTTGGACATAAAGATACTCATGTCCACGTCATTCCATCCTCAGATGGACAGAATAACGGAACGCGCAAACCGTTCGATCGCTCAAATCCTCCGAGCGTTTGTTGCGTCCAATCAGAAAGATTGGGTAAAGTTCCTCTCTCTCGTAGAGTTTGCAATAAACTCTACCATTAACAGAGCAACGGGTATGGCCCCGTTTGAAATCAACTACGGATTCTTGCCTCGCATGATGCAAGAACTTCCTTCTACAGAATGCATTCCTCCCGGAGTGCGTACTTTCGCAATGAATGCACTGTGAAACATGGTGATGGCCCATGATAGCATCATCGCTGAAAGAGTCTTTCAGCGGCACTATGCTAACAAGCATTGGCGCGAGGAGCCCGATATCAAACAAGGAGACCTTGTTTACCTTTCCACCAAAAATCTTGCATTGCCAAAGGGACGTGCAAGTAAGCTGCTACCTAAATTTGTAGGACCCTACAAGGTCCTACAAGCTTTACCCGAAAAATCCAGCTATGTGCTGGATCTTCCCAGCGAGTTGAAACACTGACGTATACACCAGCATTTCCACGTGAGCCTACTAAGGCCTCACCACCCTAACGATGACTCATTGTTTCCCAACAGGCGTTATCCTGATGCATATGACTTCGGTGCCCCAGATGACACCAAATTGTATGTCAAAGAAATCACAGCTCACAAGTGGTGTGGCCATACCATCCAGTTTAAAGTCAAGTGGAGTCTGGGAGACACCACTTGGGAACCTTTAGCAAACTGCAACGATCTTGCAGCTCTAGATGCTTATCTGGCACTGATGGGTGCCAGAGACTGGCAAGAATTGCCAAAACGCGCAGGAACTCCTGTGCGTCGATGAACTTAGCTACTTCGAAATTTTGAAGTCATTTGGGCATGTAACTGTCCAGCAGATTTCAAACTCCACAACTGTACATCACAATGCGCGGAGTTTCAATTTTTTTTTCTTCCTTCATCGCTTGGTACATTACCATGGCGAGTATTCGACCAGACAAGGACGACCCTATGGGCGGTGATTTCAATGACAAAGAACCTAGCCAGATGCGCGAGACAGGCCCCAGTGGCCAGTCTCAAAGGGGGAAGGAGAAGAAGAGAGAGCTCGAGCCCACTGGCTTGAGCAGTAGCAACACTTGACACCATCGCTCGCCAAGCCCTGGCGAGATCGAAGAAGCCATCAGCGCTAGCAGACGTTCTGCTAGAGAAGAACAAAACCGGCGAGCTGGTGTGGGCACCAGCTCTTCCGCTACCGGAAATTGGAGGATTGACGGTGAAGGCATCGTCCTTCACTGAGGCACTTGCAACATCTGCAAGAGCTACGCTTTACACGTGTACACCCACGTGTATGACCACGATGATGAATATTTTGACGCGAAGAAGCGTCGAGATTCAGAAATTAACTCTGGTGCTCTCACCAGAGCCAATCATGTTTATGATGAATACGAAAAAGATATTGCTGCCCTCCAGGATACCATCTGGAACCTGGAGGATGAGAATGAGCACCTGCACAAGCAGCTCAATGGACATTCGTCCAAGCGAGCTCGTACTCATGAACCCTCTCCTTACCCCGACAGACCTCAGGGTAATTCATATGCCGGTGCAGCCTCTCAGCCTGCTCCACCTCCTGCTCCCCGCCCCATCATCCCCGATGAGGACGTTAACATGAACGAGGTCTACCCACCTCTTCCTAACCTTCCACCCCCGAGATATACATTCTCGGGCCCTGACATTCCCAGGACGGCAAACTGGAAACCAGCTCCCAAGCTGCATGGCCAAGTTCCTACGTCCATTCCTCAGAACACTGAGGAATTTGATAGCTGGTCCCAGATGGCCCACACCTCCGGGAACTTCACAATGTTGGAACAAATGCGCGAGTACATGCGGTTTGTCAATGACACTCCTTCAGGGGCTTGAACGCCCCTGATGACTTATGCTCTTGCCCACTGGAGATTACCCAGTTGGCTCCCTGTTCAAATGCAGTCGGCTTGAGGATTATGCCAACTCAACGACCCTACTCGCCTGGAGCAACCCTTGCTCCTGGATTCTGCTGAAACGTGGGCGCAATTCATGCACCGACACCTGTACCAGTGGCAATTCCACCCTGGTACCCTACTGGACGAACAGAGGGTCTCCCTCCCACACATCAGGGGACAACTCCTGCTTTGTCAACAGATTCCTTCAGGGCTCTCCCCTGAAGCCAAACTACTTCTCTACCTTCGTATTGCGGAGGTACTAGCCACACCGGGATTGTACCGACAGATTCGAGGGCGCGAATGCCTCTCACTGTCCCCCATGCGCTGTCGGCAGCCCATGCCGATCAGCAGCAATACAATTTCCCTCGAGGATGTCATATGACACCTCACTTCTATGGGAGTCTCAGACGAGGAAGTCCAAGAAGGTTCTCACTATGCCATCGGCTGGCTTACAGCGACAGCTACTGCCAACTCTTCCCATTTGGAAGAGTCTTCTACCGCTGCAGACATCGTAAGACGTCTGCGGCAACATCAAAATACCTGTTCAGAGGACGCTCCTCTGATGTCTGAACCCTGGTGGTGGATCGCCGGGCCTAACAACGTGGCCCTTCAAGAGCCACGAAGAAAAAGAAGAAGAGAATCCACCGCTCCCACCAGGGGCGGAGCTCCCTCTCATTCAGGGCGACCTTGCCCTGAATCAATGACTTCCACTGCCCCATCCTCTGGATTCTCTACTGGACTATCTGCATCTATGCACGTGAGCACCTCTCACGTGGACATCTAACCCCCTGCCAGCGCTGGACCTTCGTATCTGTCCAGCTGGCATCCAACTCCTCCAGAGGAATATTCCCTGGAGAACGATCTGAACTCAGGATGGTCCGGATCCCCCCTCATTGTCAAGGCGACTCAAGGCCAGAAGAAGGCCTTGAAGAGAGCTAGGAGAGTCGCCGCTGGCATCCCTCCTAACAGGCACAAGAAGTCTGTTAGCAAATTCACTCCAGTCGCATCTACCAAGCCGTGAAAAGTTAGAGACACTGAGGACGACAGTGATACCACCGACTCCGTCTCTTTGTCCGATGATGAAACATTCACCATCAATAAGTCCACCATCAATAAGGACCATTTCCCTCTTGATGAAGGGCAAACGACGGATACCTTGGCTCTGGGGAACTCCCCAGAGACACCCATATCCCAATTGTCTTCGTTGGCATCAAACAACGAAACAACCCTGCTTTCTTCCGCGCCCAATTACGAGCACGAAGACCCCGTACCCACAACTCTGGAGGAAGTTAGATGTATGATAGTCGATGTCAACCTCCCCAATTCCTCGTCGAACCTCGACGAGTCCAACATATCATTGTTGAGCCTCGACAATACCCACATCCCCGACGACCCTACTAAATAAGGTCGAATCGTTTTTTAATAAACAAACGAGTTGATTCACCTCGTTGTACCCCAATGATACCCACATGCCAGACGATACTCTCTTCAAGATCGTCTACTTACTCAAAACATTATGCTTCTCCCCTGGACAAAGCCTAAGGGGGAGGGTGTGGTGACCCAGGGCTTGACCCCGCATTTGTATATATTATATTTCTTTGCTATTGACCTGGGTGGCCCCTATAAAGGGACCAGCCTTCTATTTTACATAAGCAATCCTTTACTACCACCTCGAGTACACACGATAATATATGTTATTCGTGTTTAGCTCCTGCGTGATCTTAAGGGACCCCCCTCCAACTCACAACAAATATGTTGTCCTCTCAGACAGGAAAGGCAATATTCTGGATGGGGGGGGCCCCCCATCCAGATGCTAGCCATGAGATCGCCCGCTGTTGCTAGCCTGGTCCCCCCATCCGTACCCAAACAAAGTCAGATCGACGAGCAGTGTCAATTCACTGTAAATCCTCCCTTGCAGGAAGAATAACTGTATTCGCTTTACCAGCAAGCGAGGATTGACCACCCCAGGTGAGTGAGATGGACCATCACCATGCTTCCACACGAGTAACAGTGATGAGGCAGCTGGTTGTTCACCTGGTTATTCACTGGAACTGCCATAGGTAGGGGGCCAGGGCCCCATTTGAGCAAATGCTGCATAGTGCATGCACTCAATGACAACGTCCCCCCCGCAGTGGGGGGAAGGTGAAGGGAGGTGGCGTACTGCCGCCCTCCTGATAACAGCCACCAATGATTTGGTGGGCGTAGCCATGAAGGGGTGATCCCCATTTCAGTTCCGGCGAGGTCATTGACGAGGTCCTTGAGGATGACGGCGCTGTGCAGGGGACGAGGGTTCCCCACTGGGAGGCTCTGTTGCTGGTGGAGCAGACTGAGCCGCCTTCATCGCCTCATAGGAAGCCCAGAAGGCTGCCGGAGATGTAAGGTCTAGAGGAGCTGATGCTGCCCGAAGTGACTCCATCATGCTCTCTGAAAACCACCAGGTGGTGGTGAATAGCTCCCACGCCATCTGGCACCAAAAGCTCCTCTCATTGAGAGGAACCGCAGACACTCGGATGGTACCCACAAAGGAGGTCATCGCATCCAGTAAATGCAGCATGGCATGAGAGGTGGCTTCGATCTCCAGCCTCTCATCCCTTGATAATGGCACTTCATCCTCCACCAACTCGGGGATGGGGGGCAAAGGCAGTGATGGGGCAGGGGGTGCCTCCGGATAAAGGAGCTCAGCTATGCCGAGCTCCTGTGAGTACACATCCTCCCGTGGGAGGCTGCGAGACCATTGCTTGTGCGTGACGTCGACACCTTGTGCCCATCGTACACAATCGATCATTTGCCTCGAGGTGAGCCTAGGCCCCCCCTCGGCATAAATGAGAGCCTCTTGCATAGCAAGAGGGTCATCGTCATCATCATCGTCAGGGTCGGAGAGGTTTTCTCCAGCCCACAGATCTCTAACTGCCTTTAATGCAGCTGCTACCTCCAGATCGTCTCGTTCATACCAGGTGTCATAGTCTTTGATGTCATCATCATAGATGTTGCCCGTAATCAGGGAGGGGGCGTGAAGCCCCCGGTGTGGTGGTTGATCTCTGGTTGGCCATTTGGGCATTGAGAGTGAGTTAGTACAGGTAGATGACGGTAGAAGTCAAAGTACGCAGTGTGAGATTGATAACAGCTGGCCCCTTATCTCAATTCCGGGTCCACCCGATACAGCCTCCAGACACTCCAAGGGGGCAGGCAGGCCACACATCCTGCTGCCTAGTGGGAGGGAAGATTGAACCCAGTTCTGAGCACCCCAGAGGAGTGAATACCAGAGGTAAGGAGTTGGTGGTGAGCAGCCACCCAAGTGTTGTCCTAGCCCCCAGGGGGCACCGTCACCCGGCCCCTTTTAATGATGGTGTATTCCGGATAGGTAGTCAGTGTAGCATGTCCCTCATAGCAGAGACTCACAGAACAAGGAGGTTGGTGGCACCCAGGCCGACCAGCAATCCAGTAGAAGTGTCCTTCTCCCAAGCCAGACCTCCCCCAGCTCAACGAGCACGTCTACTTGGGCGAGCATTGAAGCAGGCATCCCACACCCACTCTAAGCCCCCATAGGGACCCAGACTACTCTTTCATAGACTCCACTCACCTAGCCAGGATCCTCGAAGCCAAGGGGAATGAGACAGATAGCAGCCATTGTCAAAAACAATGACTGGGGCATCCCCGGGGATCGGATAGACGGATCTCTTAGCAAATAAGGCCAGGCCTGGAGACGCCGAGAGCGTTTGTGATGGCGAAATCCGATTGAAAATCGGATGAAAATTGCAGTCTCGACGTTGTACACAACATTGAGCAGAAGTGTTTACCACTGTTTATGGTGGTTGTAACAAGTCAAGGAGCGTTGATTTTATGTCCGATTTTCGATCGGATTTCACCATTACGAATGCTCTTGGCAACTCTAGGCCTGGCCTAATTTGCTAAGAGATCCGTCCATCCGATCCCCAGGGATGCCCCGGTCATTGTTTTTGACAATGGCTGCTATCTGTCTCATTCCCCTTGGCTTCGAGGATTCTGGCTAGGTGAGTGGTCTTTATGAAAGAGTAGTCTGGATCCCTATGGGGGCTTAGAGTGGGTGTGGGATGCCTGCTTCAACACTCGCCCAAGTAGATGCGCTCGTTTACCTGGGGGAGGTCTGGCTTAGGGGAAAGGACACTTCTACTGGACTGTTGGTCGGCATGGATGCCACCAACCTCCTTGCTCTGTGAGTTTCTACTACTAGAGACATGCTACACTGACTACCCACTTGGAATACACCATCGTTAAAAGGGGCCAGGTGACAGTGCCCCCTGGGGGCTAGGACAACGCTCTGGTGGCCGCTCTGCACCACCAGCTCTCCACCTCCAGTGCTCACTCTTTTGGGGGTGGTATGACCTGGGTTCAATCTTCTCCCATCAGGCAGCAGGATGCGTGGCCTGCCTGCCCCCTCGGAGCGTTTAGAGGCTGCATCGGGTGGACCCGGAACTGAGACAAAGGGCCAGCTGTTACCGACTTCACGCTACATACTTTGACTCTTATCGTCATCTACCTGTGCTAACTCACTCTCAATGGCCAAATGGCTGAACAGAGACCAAACCACACGCTGGGGCCTTCACGACCCCTACTTGATTATGGGCAACATTGTTGACGATGATGCCCAAGACTACGACACCCGGTTTGCACAGAACAAACCGGAGGTAGCAGCTGCACTAGGCAGTCTGAGATCCATGGGCTGGGGAGGACCTCCCCAACCCTGATGATTACGAGGACTTTTTTTTTTTTGGGGGGTCAACAATTTATAACGCGGGGCTCGAATGCAGTCCGTGGAGCAGGGTACAAACTAGGGTACTACTATATCTATGCGTTCCCCTTGCCCATCTCCCACCCAGGTCCCCGTTTTAGCCACTTTAGGTGGGCAGTGCCACAGACATTGTCCTCTCAGACAGGAAAGGCAATAATCTAGTGGGGGGCCCCCCCCCTCCAGAAGCTAGCCATTAGATTGCCCGCTGGAGCAAAACGGTCCCCCAGCCACATATCTGACCAAAGTCAAATCAGGTGCAGCAGTGTTAATTCACCGTAAATCCCCCCTTGCGGGAGGAATAATCATCTGCATATTTCCAGCCAACAAGGATTGACCACCCCAGACGAATGAGGTGGACCATCACCGTGTCATGCACGAGTGACAGTAGTGTGGCAGCTGGTTGTTCACCTGGTTATTCACTGGAACCGCCATAGGCAGGGGGCCAAGGCCCCCCTCGAGCATATGCTAGCAGATGCATGCACTCGATGACATTGTCCCCCCCGCAGTGGGGAAAAGGTAAAGGGTGGCGACACTTGTCACCAACCCGACAGCAGCCAGCGGACTGGCAGTGATGCGTGTGGAGCGGAATGCCCCACACTAGTAATGGCACAGACGTCTGGGACGATGACTGCACTGTACTGGGGATGAGGGTTCCCCAGATTGAAGCTCTGCTGGAGCTGTTGGCATCACCACATAGGGAGCTGGGACAGCTGCCGGAGGCGCAAGGTCATTGAAACGATGGTCTCTAGTTGTCCATTTGGGCATTGAGAGCAAGTTAGTACTGGTATATGATGCTATTAATCGAAATACGCAGCATGCAAGTTAGCAACAGCCAGGCCGAAATTGCTATTCCAGGCCCACCCGACATCGCCTCCTGTAAGGGGACTAGGGGGGTGCCCTGTATGTTTTTCCTATTTTTTATGTTCATCCTATATTTTTCCCCACCTCATTTCCTTCTATTCTTCATTTTCTATGATTTTTCCGGATTTTATTACTAATGTTCCCTTGCTATCATGTTTGTACATGTTGACACTTTTATATTTAGAGGTGGAGTACCCCTTCTGACACATACCCCTTGGTATGATGTCATTCGGCGGCCTTGATCCACCTATCTCCGCCTTTTTCTATTTTTAGGTTATATTTGATTTTTGTCATCTTCACATATACTGGGCATCAGCAAGGGGATCCTTAGAGTTTTCTCTTTGGATTTCCCTTTGCTAGGTGTGTCCCCAATGCCTGTATTATGTAGCATAATTTTAACTTCGGATTTCCCTTTGCTAGAGGCTTAGGTTGCCCTTATAGTAGAAAACTCTCCCCTAAGGCCCGAAAATCGCGAATGCGCTGCCCAAGATAGGCAGGTACGGACTGGACGACGCTTCCCAAAGCTCCACAGAGTCCCTACACACCGTTCCAGATAATCTCGCCTTTATTATGCCACCATTTTTGCCAAACGCGCTCCCTAGCGACATGGACACATCAGAACGCTTTGACGTGCTTGAAAGCGACGTTTCCGGAATGTGTGCGCAAATTGACTTGCTTAAATCTACGATTGAAAACTTCGTTAGGACCCTCCAGGCTAACCCTACGACCAATAGTTCCCCCTTTATGACTCCAAGTGCACCCAACAACAACATTTTGCCAAACGCGTCCACTAAGGAACGTGCCCAGATCAAACCATCCCCCCCCGCCGAATTTAATGGTGCACGTGCGCAGGGACGTGCATTCCTTAATTCCTGTGAGTTATACATTAGTCTCCAGTCACATCAATTCATCGATGAGGCTGCAAAAATTTATTGGGCCTTCACATACATGAAATCTGAACGCGCCTATCTCTATGTGGACCGTATCCTACGTCAAACTAAAGAACTCAGTTCTCTACCTTTCTCCACTTGGGGTGACTTTCGAGCTGAGTTCGTATGCCACTTCTGCCCCCTCAATGAAAGCCACCGAGCAGTGACACGACTTGAGTCATCCACTTACCATCAGGGATGTTGATCCATGGACGACTATATCGATGAGTTCAAGGATTTGGTGGACATGGCAGGATATGGGAGTGGGTTACCAGTGGTGGTGAAGTTCTGACGGGGGCTCAACCGGGAGATTCAGGACCAGATTGCACAGATGTTGGAAGGGTGCCCAGCGGACGATGATATCCTTGCTTGGTATGAAGCTGCTTCACTCTGTGATGAGAACCGACTCACAAATGCGGCGTTTAATGCTGCATTCCATGCTCCAACTACCACTCATATGCCCTACACCTTCAATCAAAGCCTCCCCCGCCCTAACCCCATTCCTGTTCATCAAACTCCCACACCAGCCATCAATGTCCCAGTACCAATGGATGTTGATGCAGCCTGCAGCCGTGCACGTAAGCTGGATCTCTGCTACCATTGTGGGGAACCTGGACACAGGGCTGGAGCGTGTCCCCATCATCAGGATATCCGCATGCTCACCCCCGAGGGACAAGATGAACTCCTGCAAGATTTGTTGGTGCTTGTAGATGTTGAGGAAGCGAAGGATCAAGTTGCAGAGGAGATTAAGTTGGAAGTTGTAGAGGAGCAGGATTTTCCTATTCGCAGCAAGTAAATCGTACACCCTCACTGCCTGTCCATAACCACTTTGAAGTCTTGTCAGTTGAATCCCCGGAGAATGAATCCATTTCTGTGACTGCTCCCCTCTCTGACCCTTCGAAGTTGGCTAAAGACATACCTGCTCTCCCCATCTCTCCTTCTACTCCACATCCCAAAATTAAATCATGGGAGTGTAAACTACCACGCAAGTATATTGTGGCATCCACTCCCTCTGCACATTCCTTGAACCTAGCCATTGAACTGCAGACGACTGACACTGGACAGATACTCAGTGTCTCTGCGCTCCTGGACTCTGGTGCGACTGGTCTCTTCATCGATTCCCATCTGGTACAACAACATTGCCTAAATACTCGCTCACTCTCACGTCCGATACCTGTATATAATGTGGATGGATCCCCAAATGAAGCTGGTGCCATCCGAGAGGTTGCAGACCTGGTTCTCCGTTACAAGGATCATAGTGAGCATGCCCTTTTTGCTGTCACTCAATTAGGAAAGCAAAAGGTGATTTTGGGATATCCATGGCTTCGAGACCATAACCCAGAGGTCGACTGGCGCACCGGGGAGGTTACCATGAGCCGATGTCCATCCCGCTGTCAGACGTGTTTCACAGAAGCCAGGCAAGAATGTCATGGACAGAAGGCGGCAATATGACATACTCAGAAGTGTCGTGCTGGACCCCTGCCTATACCTGAAGTGGAATTGGAAGGGGTTCCTGATCTAATGCCGGACTCGGATGATGATGATGAGGACCCAGAGGAAGTGGAGGAGGGTGATCGGATCTTCTACACTGCGATTTGCTCATCACATGAGGTGTGTGCCACATTGAACATATCCCAATGCCTTGCCGAGGCCTTCCACAAAAACAATGCTGCTAAATCCTCTACTAACTCCTTACTCCCTCATCTCCATGAGTTTGAAGACGTGTTCTCCAAGGAGTCATTCGACTCTCTTCCTGCGCGCAAGCCATGGGATCACGTGATCAAACTCACCCCCGGCGCAACCCCTTCATCCTGCAAGGTCTATCCTCTCTCTCCAGAAGAACAACGGCAGCTTGACCAGTTCATTGACGAGCACCTGGCCTCTGGACGTATTCAACCATCGAAGTCACCCATGGCCTCTCCCTTTTTCTTTGTCAAGAAGAAGGATGGCTCACTTTGACCAGTTCAAGACTACAGAAGGCTCAACAACATCACGTTCAAAAATCGCTACCCACTACCCCTCATCTCCAAACTCATAAACCAGCTCCATGGAGCCCGATACTTCACCAAGCTCGATGTCTGTTGGGGCTATAATAATGTGAGGATAAAGGAGGGAGATGAGTGGAAGGCAGCCTTTCGTACCAACCGTGGTCTTTTTGAACCACTTGTCATGTTCTTTGGCCTTACTAACAGCCCTGCCACCTTTCAGACCATGATGAACAACATCTTCCACGACCTCATCCTCGAAGGCGTTGTCTGCATCTATCTCGACGACATCCTCATCTTCACTCGCATGGTTGAAGAGCACCGTCGCATCACGCGCCTCATCCTAGAGCGACTTCGATGGTACAAACTCTACCTTTGTCAGGACAAATGCGAGTTTGAAAAGACCAAGATCGAGTACCCCGGCCTGATTATCTCGGAGGGTCAAGTGGAGATGGATCCTATCAAGGTAAATGGGGTCACAGCTTGGCCAACACCCACAAACAAGAAGGAGGTGCAGTCTTTCCTGGGCTTCATCAATTTCTATCGGTGTTTTATCAAGGATTTCTCACATCATGCATGACCACTGTTCGACTTGACAGGAAAGGAGGCATGGAGGTGGGATAATGCACAACAGGAGGCATTCGAAAAACTTAAGGAGATGATCACTTCCACTCTGATCCTTACCTTTGCTGACAATTCGCGTCCTTTTCGTGTAGAAGCCGACAGTTCTGACTTTGCAACGGGCGCCGTGTTGTCTCAGCAGTCTCCAGAGGACCAGAAGTGGCATCCTGTTGCGTTCTACTCCAAAAGCCTTAGTGCTGTAGAGCGAAACTATGAGATCCATGACAAGGAGATATTGGCGATAATGCATGCACTTGAGGAGTGGCAACACTTCCTCGAGGGTGCCCAACACAAGGTGGAAATTTGGACAGATCACAAGAATCTCGAGTACTTCATGACAGCCAAGAAATTGAACCATCGTCAAGCTCGTTGGTCCCTGTATCTATCTAGATTTGACTTCTCCTTGCACCACTGTCTGGGTCGCATCATGGGGAAGACTGATGCCCTATCCCGACGTGCAGACCATGGGGATGGCAGCAGTGACAACCAAAACATTGTGCTGTTGCAGCCAGACCTGTTCACCATTTGGGCACTGGAAGGCATCGCACCCCAGGGCGAGGAGCGGGACATCCTATGAGACATTTGTCGTGCAAACCGTAGCGGTTTACATGAGGATGTTGTCGTCCAAGCTGTTAAAGAACTGAGGAAGGGATCAACCCTTTCCTTACATGCGGCAGAGTGGGCCAAAAAGGAGGACTTGTTGTATTTCAGGGATCACATCTATGTTCCCAATGACCCAGACCTTTGCCGGTGCATCATATCCCAACACCATGACTCACAGATTGCTGGCCACCCCGGACGCTGGAAGACCTTGGAGCTCACCTCACGGAACTATTGGTGGCCATAAATGTCACGGCTCATTGGTCAGTATTGTCGCACTTGTGACCTTTGCTTATGCACCAAGGTTCCTCGTTGCAAGCCTATTGGTGAGCTACACCCTCTTCCTGTTCCAGAGAGTCATTGGGATGTTGTCATCGTCGACTTTGTGGTGGAATTGCCAGAGTCAAACAGGTTTGATGCAGTGATGTGCACAGTTGACTGAGTGGGAAAATGCGCTCACTTCATTCCCACTCACACCACTGTCAGTGCCCTAGGTGCCGCTCGACTCTACCTCCACCATGTGTGGAAATTACATGGACTTCCTGGTGCCTTCCTCTCGGATTGTGGCCCTCAGTTCATGGCAGAGTTCACTCATGAGCTGTACCGACTCCTGGGGATCAAACTCCTCGCTTCAACCGCTTATCACCCACAAACTGATGGCCAGATGGAGCGAGTCAACCAGGAACTGGAGCAGTACATCCGCCTCTTTGTCAATGAATGCCAGGACAATTGGGATGATCTCCTTCCTTTGGCCGAGTTCGGATACAACAACCATGTCCATGCTTCCACTCAACAGACCCCTTTCCTCTTAGACACTGGATGACATCCACGCATGGGATTTGAACCTCGCCAAACTCCCTCCCACATTGAGACAGTGAACGAGTTCACAGAACGCATGAGGGATAGCTTGGAGGAGGCAAGGGCAGCCTTAGCAAAGGCGAAGGACGACATGGCGCAATTTTACAACCAACGCCACTCCCCAACCCCTCAGTACAAGGTTGGTGATCGAGTTTATCTTGACTCCAGTGACGTCTCCACTACACGTCCATCCAAGAAACTCGCTCATCGCTTCTTGGGACCTTTCCCCATTGTCAAGTGCATTGGAACGCATGCCTATCGTCTACACCTCCCAGCCTCCATGTCCAGACTCCATCCCGTCTTCCATGTCATCAAATTGCTTCCAGCTCCCCCAGATCTGTTCCCGGGACGCCATTCACACCCACCACCACCACCTACAGTGATCGAGGGAGAACCCCAATATGAAGTCGAGTCAATCTTGGACAGCCATTTGCGTCGAGGAACACTCCAGTATTTGGTACATTGGAAGGGTTATGGGTATGAGGAGAACTCATGGGTCGAAGAGTCTGATGTAAATGTCCCTCGGTTAATCAAGGAATTCCACCGACAGCACACTGCTGCACCGCGTCGCATTCAAGTCATGGACTTTGGTCGTATGCGATTTCGAATGCATCGGGGCGATGCATCTTAGAGAGGGGGTGATGTAAGGGGACTAGGGGGGTGCCCTGTATGTTTTTCCTATTTTTTATGTTCGTCCTATATTTTTCCCCACCTCATTTCCTTCTATTCTTCATTTTCTATGATTTTTCCGGATTTTATTACTAATTTTCCCTTGCTATCATGTTTGTACATGTTGACACTTTTATATTTAGAGGTGGAGTACCCCTTCCGACACATACCCCTTGGTATGATGTCATTCGGCGGCCTTGATCTCCCTATCTCTGCCTTTTTCTATTTTTAGGTTATATTTGATTTTTGTCGTCTTCACATATACTGGGCATCAGCAAGGGGATCCTTAGAGTTTTCTCTTTGGATTTCCCTTTGCTAGGTGTGTCCCCAATGCCTGTATTATGTAGCATAATTTTAACTTCAGATTTCCCTTTGCTAGAGGCTTAGGTTGCCCTTATACCTCCAGCCGCTCCGAGGGGGCAAGCAGGCCACACATCCTGCTGCCTAGTGGGAGAAGATTGAACCTGGGTCATGACACCCCAGAGGGGATGAGCACTGGAGGTAGAAGGTTGGTGGTGAGAAGCGGCCACCCAAGTGTTGTCCTACCACCAGGGGGCACCATCACCCGGCCCCTTTTAATGATGGTGTATTCCGGATAGGTAGTCAGTGTAGCATGTCCCTCGTAGCAGAGACTCACAGAACAAGGAGGTTGGTGGCACCCAGGCCGACCAGCAATCCAGTAGAAGTGTCCTTCTCCCAAGCCAGATCTCCCCCAGCTGAACGAGCATGACGACTTGGGTGAGCATTGAAGTAGGCATCCCACACCCCCTCTAAGCCCCCATAGGGACCTAGACTACTGTTTCATAGACACCACTCACCTAGCCAGGATCCTCAAAGCCCAGGAGAATGAGACAGAAAGCAGTCAATATGAGAAACAATGACTGGGGCATCCCCAGGGATCGGATGGATGGATCTCTTAGCAAATCAGGCCAGGCCTAGAGTCACCGAGAGCATTCGTGATGATGAAATCCAATCAAAGATCAGATGACAAATGCAGTCTCGACATCACGAGCAATGTTGAGCAGAGGTGTTTACCACTGTTTATGGTGGTTGTAACAAGTCAAGGAGCGATGACAATTACGAGGACTTTCTTGCTTGCTAGGCAGGAGGCCCTCACTTATGCCAAAAGGTGGGCCCAGGCTCGCCTCTAGGCAAGCTATCGATCGTGTGCAATGAGCGCAAGGTGTCGTCATCGCACATAGACAATGGACATGAAGCCTTGAACAAGAGGATGTGTACATACAGGAGCTCAGCCCCACTGAGTTCCTTTTTTTTTTTTTTTTTTTTTTGGGTCAAAAGTTTATAATGCGGCGCCCGATCGCAGTCCGTGGTAGAGACATACAAATGAAGTACACTATGCCCAGCCCAAGTCCTCCTCCTGCTGATCTTCGCACCAACCACCTGGATACCTGCAGCGACCACTAAGGGGGCCCCCTTTATCGAGTAAACGGACTTGCCAGTGGTGGCGTACCTACAACCCAGACTTGACATCGTGTTCCCTGAATCCCTACGGGTATGAGTGCAAGATTTAGGGGATATTGCTGCCGCAACGTGAGCCTCTCAGCTCGGAAAGGAAGGCGTAGTCAGCGTTGAGGCCATGACGCACAGCTGACAGTGGATCTGAAAGCGCTCAGGCGCCTCCCCGAACCAGTACCTAGTTTCGTGTCCCCCCTCCCTGACAGTCACTCCTGAACACGGGTGGGCCCCCTTTATGAGGGTTAACAGACTTGTCTGGTGCCCTACGGCCACCCCGACATACCGATAACACTAGCCAGAACCAGACGAGGGTCATACACCCTGCGCGCACAACCTATCCTGGATCCCATGCAAGTGAGTTGAACGACCCGAGAGCTGGGTTATTGTCCATAAATTCGTGGAAGCCTTCGACGGAGTCTGGGCTTGCACGAGTTTCTTTGTGATCCACCTTGGGGCAGACGCGTAGTAAGTGGTCTCGAGTTTGTATCTTGGGACCGAGGCACCAACATTGGTACTCCCTGTCGAGGGAGAGACGGTGACGATACTCCCTCATAGGAGCATGGCCAGTGATCATGTGAGTTGAACGGGAAGTCAATGTGGTGTTGTTTCCCATTACTTTCAGCCAAGGCCCACCTTTGTGAGTCGAGGGTAATACTGGTTTTCCACCTACTCCTTTGAGTTGGTAGAAATGCCGACCACGATACGCTGGATCCAAGAACCAGGTGTGCCAATCCTTACAAACAGCCTTTTCGACCTGATTTTTAAGGTAGTCTAAAGACGTCCACAGGTGTCTGCCCACGGAGATCTTGGTGGATGTAGCTACATTGTGAGCCTTCTTGTGTACGTTCCACTCGAATTTCGAGGGGACATGCCAGAATGTAACGTTTCTCTCCTCGTCCCCAGCTAGCCAGGGGCAAAGAGAGTGGCAGGCATCCAGGGCAAAGATTTGCCCAGAACGTGGCTTAGGATCAATTAGGGACTCGATGCCCATGGTAGAATCCGAGAATATTACCAACTTTTTGCATCCCCTGCTACACGCAGAGGATACACCTAATTGGAGAGCAAATAGTTCGACTTCTGGGGGGGTTCTCCTCCCAGAAGCTGAGACAATGTGATCCACCTGTTCTCCCCATCCGAAGACAAGAGCACAGGCAACGGCTTGAAATTTAGCATCTGTGGGCACCGAAGCGGCCACTGCAACAACGAGAGTGTCATCCTCTACCTGGGCAGAGGCCCAGGCCTTGTCGAGGTCACTCCTGTAAGAATCCCTCACTCCATCCTCCTTGGAGGTGAGGCGATGAGAGGAAAAGTGAGTGGGGAATAGATCCTTCACTCTGTTCCCGGGTGTGTTTTCTTCCCCAAAGGGGTCGAACTCATCGCCTGGTACAAGGGCCAAAGCTGCAGCTGAAGCGACAGATGGACCCTGTAGGGTGAGTGTGTTGAGCACGTTTCCTCCCCAGAGTCCTAGCTCATGAGAGTGGGTAGTGCCGACATGATTGGGCCCTAAGATCGCTCTTAGGGGGTGTGATGGGGCCAGTAGGGGGGTTCAGAATACTCCCTTATCGACTAGACGACGCAGTAACAGCTGCATAGGCAGCAGTCCTGCGATACTTTCCAGACCACCAATAGGGGTGGTTCTGAATGCACCGAGGATCCAACGAGCAGCAATGGACTGCACTTGGGCCAACGCTTTGATGACACCTTTGATGCGAGCACCTTTGAACACTGAGTTCCTTTATCAGGAGGCACTCCCTGCCCCATCACCACCTCTGTCCCCACCTTCCGAGTGGGTGGAGGACGAAGTGCCGTTATCTAGGGAAGAGAGGTTGGAGGTCGAATCCACCTCTCTTTCCATGCTACATCTACTGGACACGATGACCACCTCTGTTGGTACCATCCGAGTGTCAACCCCATGCTGCGTATTCTGATTAATAGGATCCTATACTGGTACTAACTTGTTCTCAATGCCTAAACGGACAACCAGAGACCATCGGTCCGACGACCTTGCACCTCCAGCAGCTGTCCCAGCTCCCTATGTGGTGATGCCAATAGCTCCAGCAGAGCTCCAATCTGGGGAACCCTCGTCCCCAGTACAGTGCTGTCGTCGTCCCAGACAGCCGTGCCGCTACTAGTGTGGGGCATTCCACTCCACACCCATCACCGCCAGTCCACTGGCTGCTGTTGGGTTGGTGACAAGTGTTACCACCCTTTACCTTCCCCCTGCTGCGGGGGGACGATGCCATCGAGTGCATGCTCAGGGGAGAGTATGCTCGAGGGGGGCCTCGGCCGTCTACCTATGGCAGTTCCGGTGAGTAACCAGCTGCCTCGTCACTGTCACTCATGCTTGGACACGGTGATGGTCCACCTCACTTGCCTGGGGTGGTCAACCCTCATTGTCTGGTGAAGGACGGTTAATCTTCCCGCAAGGGAGGATTTACAGTGAATTGACACTGCTTGCGCCTGATCTGACTTCGGTTGGATATGTGGCCGGGGGGACCGAGATAGCACCAGACAGTGAACTAATGGCTAGCTTCTGTGGGGGGGGGCCCCCTCTACAGATTATTGCCTTTCCTGGCTGAGAGGCCAATGTCTGTGGCCATGCCCACCTAAAGTGGCTTCTGCGAGGGACCTGGTGTGGGATGTAGACAGGGGGAACGTGTAGTCATAGTAGTACCTTTGTTTGTATCCTGACCCATGGACTGTGACCGAGCCCCGCATTATAAATTCTGATCCAAAAAAAAAAAAAAAACCTCCATGCTCTGTGAGTCACTACTACTAGGGACATGCTACACTGACTACCTGTCCGGAATACACCATCGTTAAAAGGGGCTGGGTGATGGTGCCCCCTGGTGGCTAGGACAATGCTTAGGTGGCCACTACTCACCACCAACTCTCCACCTCCGGCACTCACACCCTTGAGGTGTTCAGAACTGGGTTCAATTGTCCCTCCCAATCGGCAGCAGGGTTCGCAGCCTGCCTGCCCCCTCGGAGCATCTGGAGGCTGTGTCGGGTGGACCCAGAATTGAGACAAGGGACCAACTGTTATTGTTTCCACGCTATGTATCTTGACTTCTACTGTCATCTACTTCTGCTAAATTGTCCTCAATGCCCTCTACAAACTGTAGAGTGCAACCTCGACACCAGGCAGCACACGGCGACCCCCTCTTATACACAAATGCTGACGTCGCAGACTTCAACAACGACTACCTCCCAGAGTTCGGGCACGTCTCCTTGAGCAGATGGGACTCTCATCTGGAAATCGGCAGGGGTCCGGTATGACTAGACAGATTTGATCAATGATTAACACTCCGCCATCAGTAGATAAGATTTTATCTAGCCTTAAAACATCATCCAACACAGATGACAATGGGTCAGCCGCTGACACTTTTTCTGACAGAATTGCAGTGAATGACAGGGATCTGGTATGACTAGACAGATTTGATCAACAATTAACACTCCGCAATCAATAGATAAAATTTGGGCAGGCCTTAAAAGACGGTCAAACAAATATGAAGAGGGGTCAGACACTTTAACAGGATTGTGCTGTATGATATTGTTATATCATAGCATACAATTGTTCAAGCACAAGAAATAATTTTAGCTATCATTTCCTCGGAACAACATCCTTTCTAGAGATTATCCAGACCTTAAAATGTGCTATCATCCTTCCTAGAGTTTGTAGTTTGCTGACCAGATACTCAGATACTTTCAGGAAATGTTCAGGAACTGATGCTTGTACTCCCAGAATTGGAATGTATGATTTTTGTATATCCCAACATGCAATTGTTCAAGTGGAAGAAATGATTATATCTGCCATTTCCTCTATATCTCATTCTTCCTGGATCCTACCACTTGCTGGTAAGATACTCAGATACTTGCAGGAGATAACAGTTTCCCCCCCGCAGTGGGGAGAATGTAAAGGGCAGCAACACTTGTCACCAACCCGACAGCAGCCAGCGGACTGGCAGTGATGGGTGTGGAGCAGAATGCCCCTGGAGATGTGCCGAGCATCTCCCTCGCTGAAGGTGTGGAATGCGATGGTATAGCAAGCTTAGCTACTAACATGTGACTAGCTACAGGTATATCTACTAGATCACATGACCACCCTGGAGTGGGCATCCCTGACCACTCCATCCACCCATGTCCCAGATGGCAATGTCCTCGTCGCCCAGCAGAAAAACAACCAGAAAAAAAACTATGTGAACATAATAAAAAATGAGAATCTAAAAATTTTGTAGCCAGAAAATTCTATGGTTGAGATAAAGAATGAAATAAGATGAAACTCAACAGGGGGGTGCCCATCCCAATGCTCGAAGGGCCTTACTCAAGTCAGCAAGCCGGGGGTCTTGATCCCAGTCAAGCTTCAGAACAAGAGTGGTGAGTACAGGTGCTACTCCAACAGGAATAGTAATGATGGGTCTTCCTGGTCCTATACCGGTGGGATGTCGTCGAGTAATAAAAGGTTGAGGTGGAACGAGAGAAGGCAGAGCTAAACTAGAAAAATTTCGAGACGGAAAATAGTGCAGGGGAGGTCGTCGTCGTCGAGTCTGTCATCATAGGGTCCCAAACGGCTGTGTACGGCCTGTCCTCAGAGCTGAGAAATCTCGCAGTTGGGTTCTTGGGGCAGTAGGTAACGACATGGCATCTTCGGCCCAGTCAAAACATACAGGAGGTGGCGAAACAGCTTGTTTATGGTCGAGCAGAGGTGAGTATGGGTGTGCAGGGGGAAATAGGGGCGGAGGCAGTGAACGGGGGGCAGCAACAGGTGTCAACAGTGTTGTTAGTGACATGGCAGGGGTGTAGGACATGGGTGACAGTGAGACAGCTTGTTTTGGGGGGTTTGGGGGCAAGCAGGGTCGTTCAGATGTGTTTTGCAGGTGTTCTGGCAGGCCAGGTAGTGCATCTCGTTGTTTTACAGCTGCCATTTGTGGTCCCAGGTGGGACATAGCCAGGGGTTCAACCGTCATCGACGGACATGTTGACGATGACATGTCAGTCATTTTGGATCATTCGAGATGTGGAATGGGCAGGGGCATGGACTGGGGGGAACAGAGAGGTCTCGGAGGTAGTACAGGTCATCGTTGGGGATCGCTGGGCTGGCAGGGTCGTTCCATCGAGCAAATATTGCATTTTGGTGAGCACAGCTGCTCGTCATTGCATAACTCCGGCTGCTGGGCTGTAGACGGGCTCTGTGTGTTGTTTAGGGCTTTGTGAGTGGTCTCTGGGGTGGTAGCCATCGTTTTGGTATTTTATTTTATTTTATTTTATTTTTTTTGGGTCAACAATTTATAACACGGGGCTCGATTGCAGTCCGCGGAGCAGGATACAAACTTGGGTACTACTGTAACTACGCTTCCCCTCACCCATATCCTACCCAGGTCCTTGTTTTAGCCACTTTAGGTGGGCAGTGCCACAGACATTGGCCTCTCAGCCAGGAAAGGCAATAATCTGGAGGGGGAGCCCCCCCTCCCAAAGCTAGCCATTAACTCGTCCGCCAGTGCAGAACGGTCCCCCAGCCACATATCCAACCAAAGTCAGATCAGGCACGGCCGTGTTAATTCACTGTAAATCCCCCCTTGCGGGAGGAATAACCGTCTGCATGTTCCCGGCCAGCAAGGATTGACCACCCCAGATGAATGAGGTGGACCATCACCGCGCTCCCGCATGAGTGACAGAGATGTGGTAGCTGGTTGTTCACCTGGTTATTCACTGGAACTACTGTGGATAGGGGGCCAAGGCCCCCTTCGAGTAGATGCCGACGAGGGCATACACTCGGTGACAACGTCCCCCCTGCAGCGGGGAGAAGGTAGAGGGAAGTGACAAACTGCCACTATCCCGATATCGGCCACCAACCAATTGGTGGGCATAGATGTGGAGGGGTGACACCCCCCTTTCAGTAGCGGCGCTGCTGTGCTCGAGGACCTCGAGGATGGCGGTGTCGTGATGAGGACGAGGGTTCCCCATGATGGAGCTCTGCATGAGCTGCCTGCCTAGCCGCATAGGAAGCCCTGAAGGCTGCCAGTGATGTGAGATCAAGAGGCAATCCGACAGCTGCTAGCTCTGCCAACATTGGCTCAGACAATCACCAGGTGGTTGTGAATAGTTCCCAGGCCATCTGGCGCCATGCATTCCTCTCTATGAGTGGAATGGCGGATACTCGGACGGTACCGATGAAGATCGTCATAGCCTCCAGTAAGTGTAGAAAGCCATGAGAGGCAGATGTTATTTCCACCCTCTCATCTCTCGACAATGGAGGCTCATCCTCCACCAACTCTGGGATGGCGGATGAACCCGGTGATGTGGGGAGGGGCGGCGCAGATTGCTCCTGCTGCCCCTCTGGATAGAGGAGCTTGGCGATGCCGAGCTCTTGATTGTTGTTGGCCTCGAGCCCAAGCTCAAGAGCCAGATCATGCACCTCATTGGCTATCACTTGTGATGCCAAGAAGCGGTTTATCGTCTCCTGTGAGGCTAGCTCGGTGAGACCCGGAATGAATTTGACGTCTCCGCCGGTGGCAGAGCTGTCATCGTTGTCTGGCAGGTCGGAGGAGTCATCCTCCGCCCAAAGATTGTGGAACTGGTTAGCCACATCAGAGTCCCATCTGCTCAAGGAGACGTGCCCAAACTCTGGGAGGTAGTTGTCATCGAAGTCTGCGACGTCAGCGTTTGTGTATAAGAGGGGGTCGCCATGCGCCACCTGGTGTCGAGTTCGTGCTCCACTGTTTGTAGAGGGCATTGAGGATGATTTAGCACAAGTAGATGATGGTAGAAGTCAAGATACGTACGTGATAACAATAGCAGACGGTCCCAAATCCTGCTGCAGATTGGGAGGGACGATTGAACCCGGTTCCAAACACCTCAAGGGTGTGAGTGCTGGAGGTAAAGAGTCGGTGGTGAGTAGCGGCCACCAGAGCGTCGACCTAGCCACCAGGGGGCACCATCGCCCAGCCCCTTTTAACGATGGTGTATTCCAATGGGTAGTCAGTGTAGCAGGTCTCTAGATGTAGAAACTCATGCAGCATGGAGGTAGGAAGCCTCCCAGACAACCCACAATCCAGTGAATATGTCCCTCCTCCTGAGCCAGACCTCCCCCAGCTAAACAAATGCAACGACTTGGGCGAGCGTTGAAGTAGGCATCCCACACCCACTCTAAGCCCCCATAGGGGCCCAGACTACTCTTTCATTGCCAACACTCACCTAACCAGGATCCTCAAAGCCCAGGGGAACGAGATGAATAGCAGACACTGTCAAAAACAGTGCCCGAGACATCTATGGAGATCGGATGGACGGATCTCTTAGCAAATCAGGCCAGGCCTGGAGGTGCTGAGAGCATTTGTGATGGCGAAATCCGATCGAAGATCAGACGGAAATTACAGTCTCGACATTTCTACCAACGTCAAGCAGGGGTGTTTACCACTGTTTATAGTGGTTGTAACAAGTCAAGGAGCGATGACCCGGTAGTAATCCTCTCGGATCACAAGAACCTAACGTACTTCTGGACGGCACAGAAACTGAACAGACGACAGGCAAGATGGAGCTTATTCCTATCGGAATTCGACTTGCAACTCGTCCATGTACCTGGATCTCAGATGGTACAGAGCGATGTGCTATCACAGAGAGCGGACCATATACCGGAAGAAGACAACAATAATGAAGATGTCACAATGCTGCCAGAAACAGTATTTGTGAAATTCATTGATACAGAAATGCATGATCTACTTGCGGGTAGTATCATGAAAGATGACCTGGTGAAGAGCACGATTGAGGCGCTAAAGACCAAAAGAGCACTGCCGATAAAGTCGGCGTTAGAAGACTGGAAGATCGAGGACAGCCTCCTATTCTTCTGAAACCAATGCTACGTCCCTGACAGCGGGGACATACGAAAGAAGCTGGTACAGAAATACCATGAAGGGGTAACCAGCAGACACCCAGGACAATGGCAGACAACCAAAATGGTTAGGAGGGACTACTGGTGGCCAGGAATGATGACGTACATCAAGAACTATGTCGCCGGATGCGCTACATGCCAGCAGATGAAAGTCAACACCCACCCGACGACACCACCCCTACAAGCAATCAAATCTGAAGCAACAAGGCCATTTGCAATGGTGATGACCGATTTCATAACTGACTTACCAGAGTCCGACGGTTATGATGCGCTCATGGTTGTGGTAGACCATGGGCTTACGAAGGGGGTAATTTTCATCCCTTGCAAGAAAACAATCGATGCACTGGGAGCAGCGACCCTCTATCTGGATTACGTCTACAAATGGTTCGGCCTTCCAGACAAGATAATATCAGACAGGGACCCCAGATTTGCCTTGCAGCTATTCCAAGAATTAGGAAGATTGCTCAGAATCAAGCTGGCAATGAGTACGGCATACCACCCCCAGACCGATGGAGAAACAGAACGGGTGAATCAGGAAGTAGAAGTCTACCTGCAGATCTTCTGCTCAAACAACCAAGAGAAATGGAAGCACTTCCTTCCAACAGCAGAGTTCACGCACAACCAAAGGACGCACTCCACCCAGAAAAGCTCCCCGTTCTACCTGATGATGGGCTATGAACCAAAGGCGATCCCACTCCCATACCTGAAAACAAACATACTGGCTATTGAGAAATGAATAGTCGCATTGCAACAAGCCTGAGATGAAGCAAAGGCAACTCACGAGTTGGCCAGACAGCTGATGGCAGAAAGAACTACATGGCACTTCACGCCATTCAAAGAAGGAGACAGGGTGTGGCTAGAAGCAAAAAACCTCAAAATGACGCATGCGACAAAGAAACTCACACCCAAAAGAGAAGGACCATTCTCCATCAAGAAGGTTCTAAGCCCCCTCTCCTACTGACTGAAGCTACCAAACCAATGGAAAATACACCCAGTATTCCATGCAGCACTCCTCACCCCATATAAAGAAACCGAGATGCATGGTCCAAACTTCCCAAAACCTCCGCCGGACCTGATAGAAGGCAAATCAGAGTATGAAGTGGAAGCAATCATCGGACATAAAAAGAAAGGAAGGACCATGCACTTCTTAGTGAAGTGGGTCAGATACCCGACCTCAGAGAACTCATGGGAGCCCGAGGGAAACCTGAAACACGCCAAGACAATCCTAGGAACATATAAACAGCGACGACAGCTGTAGAACCCCCAAAGACCAAAAACACCCACCAAACTGAAGAAACCACAGGATGCTCCCCCCTCCATCGACACTACACCTACCATGAACCCCAGCAAGGACTGGGCGAACGGTCATTGACCAACAACCACTGATGAACATACTCCCAGGCAGACCCTCATGGGTATGCCCACATGGGATTCCCTTCTGGATAACAAGGGACGACTGGATAAGAAGGATGTCCTTGACTTGTCCCAAATGCTGCCTCTTTGCCTGGAGAAGCACGAAGGCGGACTACACCTGGGTGAGGACCCAATACGAAGAGTGGTGTTTTGAGGAAGAGCGAGACGGGGAAGACTACATCTTGGAGGACTTCTGCGTTGACCGGACAGGGCTTCGCCCTGGCATGAGGCCATTGGCAGGCGTGAGCAGACCCCTATGGATCGACCTCCAGTGGAACACCCACTACGATGAAGAGAGTGGATATACCCTGGCGAGAAGGCTCCTGCTTGGAGAGCACAGAGTACTGGGAACCCTACTGCGCTCCAACCGATTCCCCCAGATCCTGACCCACCCCAGTTCCTGAGTGGAGAAAAAGAAGATGGTGATCGAAGTCAGTGACTTCGAAGATAGAGAGAGGGTGATGTTACGATTTTCTGTTATCGTAACCCAGGACAACCAGACGTACGCCGGCAAGACCAGGTACTTTATTTTTCTGATTCAACTCGACTCACTTCCGACAGGAGATGCTCTGACACATGGTGACTCCATGCACCCGAACCCACTCCCACACATGCTGTGGTATAACTGCCCCTCGACATGAGGTCCGTGACATTGGATGCCTCATGCTAGGCATGAGGCTTATCTCTTATTGTTCTCTGATATGCTGCGGCGCAGCACTCCTTGACATTGGACGCCTCATGTGAGGCATGAGGCCAATTGTTTCTATTGTTCTTGTATATATTTACCTGATAAGCATCTCACCTTCCGATTGGACGATAGATAGTCCTGGAACAGTATATAAGCTGTAGCTACACTCTGTGTATTCTCCAGCTTGACCTAATTCAACCAACGGTCTTAGACTCAACCCAAACACTCGACAACTGAGGAAGTCCCTTAGTTGTGATACACTCAAACTCGACAGCTTAGGAAGCCCCTAGCTGTGATAACCCAAACTCGACAGTTGGAAAGCCTCCAACTGTGATACTCGAATGAACAGTCTACTCAGAAAGCCTCTGAGTATGGATAGCCGTGACTACTTGAGGAAGTACCCAAGTGAAGGCAGGAAGCCTGATACACTAGGAAAGTCTCCTAGTGCGACCCTGATACAGTTGGAAAGCCTCAACTGTGACACACGAAGCCAAGGCTGAGTCGAGACCTATAGTCTTAACAGTCTAACTCTGACATGTCAATGTGCAGGTCAGGCCCTTTAGCCTGAGAGGCATAAATCGAAGGATCATCCTGCGATTGGTTGGTGTCTGAAGGAGTTGTGGTTACTTCTTCTGCATTTGCAGTCATTATGGCTGCGGCTGCCTCACGCTCTTCGACTCATTCTCGAAGAGCTTTTAGTTGTTCACCAACTCGTTTCTGCTGGGAAGCAGTGGAACGAGTTTCAATTACTCGATTTTTAATTTTGAGATGTCGATCCCACGGGAGATCCTTGTGGTTGGGGTTGAGACATACATCTGCAAAGACGTAGTGTTGGACTAAAGGAGCATCATCCCAAGAGTCAAATTGGTAGTAGTGGGACAGAGCATCCGCTACTTTGTTCAATTTGCCTTTGACATAACAAATGTCAAAGTCAAAACGCGATAGATATTCCATCCATCGCGTTTGCCTAGCAGACAGTCAGCGTTGAGTTTGGAAAAACTCAAGTGCCTGGTGATCGGTGATGACATGAATGCGCCTACCGATCAGTTTGTCTTCCCACTTGAGGAGTGCCTCAAGTATGGCAATCATCTCATGCTCAAAGGTACGGTAGTTCCTTTGAGTGTCGGAGAATTTCTTGGACAGGAACCCAGCAGGGCAGCAAGTTTGCCACTCGGGTCCCTGACCATACATTGCCCCAGTCCCAAAGACTGAGGCGTCACAGATCACCCATATTGGTTCAGGTGAATCTGGGTCGATTGGCTTCAGCACTGGTGTCATGCAACAGATGTGTTTAATCATCTGGAAGCAATGATCGTGCAATGGTCGCCACAAAAAGGCTTGGCCGTTTTTAGTCATCGCAGAAAGCGGACTAGTGAAAGCACTTATATCTGGCAGGAAATGTGCCAGATACTGCATGAGTCCCAGAAAATGCTGGACTTCATGATAATTATGAGGAGTTTTCCACTCTCGTATATGCACCATTTTATCGCTATCAGCGTGTAGGCCATGTTCGTCAATTATGTGACCAAGACACTCTACCTTTTCAGCATAGAGTTCACACTTCTCTGCACGAAGGTACAGAGAATGCTCGCGTAGCTTGTTAAACACGAGCTCCAGATGTTTCTGGTGTTCTTCGATTGTGTCACTGAACACGAAAATGTCATCCAGGTAGGCATGGATGAATATTCCAATGTAGTCTCGGAATATGGAGTTCATCAACCTTTGAAAGGTTGATGGTGCATTGCAGTCACCTTGTTGCATAACAAGACTCTCATAAACGCCTTGAACAGTCGAGAATGCGGTTTTCCAGATGTCTTCTGGTGCAACTCAGACCTGCTCATAGGCATCCGAGAGGTCAATCTTCAAGTGGTACTTCGCTTGAGCGACATCAAGACGAATCAAGTCTTGATCAGGAAATGGTGTAACATCTTTCACCGTGTTAGCATTACATTTCACTGCATTGATCACAGTGCAAAGTTTCCCTGTTTTCTTGGGAACTACTAGCATCAGAGCTGCTTGCTCCGCATGGGCAGGGCGCCACCAGCCTGCCTTGCAGTACTTGGATATTTTCTTGGCGAGGGGTTTCCTCATCGAGTCTGGACATTTGGGAAGATAGTAGTTATACTTCTTCTTCTCATCCACCAGTGGGATATGGTGGTTTATCTCCCTTAAAGGAGGTAGTTTGTCAGGTACTCCATTAAGGATGTCCTGACAAGATTGTTTCCACTCCTCACAGAGGCGTGGAAGGTCCTTCTTCAAAAGAGGTCCCTTACTTTTAGCTTTATCAGCCAGATCTTTGCAAATTGTGAAGAGTACGTCGTTCAGGTCATCGACCTGATCTGGCAGAAGTACCGCAGGGATAGAGGGATCGAACCCGGGAGGTTCAAAATTGGGTCCATCAGGAAATCTATCCTGAGTGAATTCCTGGACGATCTCTTCCAGATCGTCCTCTTTGTCGCTCAGGGGTCCCTCTTCGGGTCCCAAAAGGACGGGGTCCGAAAGTTTCAGCTTCAATGGACGATGTCTGCAACATCGTCTATTTCTTCCATTTCAACATTCCTACGTCTCACAGACGGAGGTTGCACTTTTGTAGAACTCGGACCAGGCTTGTCCAGGTCTTTTTTCTTTCGTGTGGCCAGGTGGCTGCGGTCGAGTCACTCATCCTTGGGAAGTTGAGGACACATAGCATGCTGCCGGGCTTGCTTGAAAGTGTTAGGGCCCTCAATGATGGTATTGAGGCGTTTGCCCTTGATGCGTACTTCGTCACGTTCGAAGTCTAATACTATACCGTGTTTTCTCATGAACACGGTGCCCAGAATGGCGTCATACCTATCAATGTTAACAACATCGAAGTAGTGGGTGTTTTTGATTTCACTGATTTCAAAATCGGTGAATAGTCCGAAGTTGATCTTTGAACGGCTTCCAACGGTGCCCAATTGCAATGGCACCGGTTCCTCCAATTCATGGGCTTTAAGGTTTGCCGACATGGCGAACTCAGGTGAGGTTGAATCAGACGTGCAGCCTGAATCAAGGAGGATGAAAGCTTCAAGTTCATGAAGCCTCATTTTTGCCACAAAGCAACGGTTGTCCTTCTCTGAGTGAGGAGGATGGGTTATTTTCTTTGAGGATTTCCTCAAAGTGGTTGTGCCTCCAAAGCGCGGTTTGTTTTTGAAAAGGTTGTCCATCATGACGCCTAATCTTTCAGAAAATGATGGAGAAGAAATCTCCATCTCATCCTCAGAGTCTTCCTCTGAGTCGGATACCGATTGGGCGGATGGGCAACTATCGGAGTCATACTCTGAAAGGATTTCTCAGATCGCACCAAAGTGCTCTGATCCAGAATATTCACTGGGGTTATCTCCAGTGTCAGATTCCAAGTTGTACAGTTCGCCTTCTGAACTGTACTGAGAACCATCAGGGTTCATGTCTGACAACGCAGACCCATACTCAGAGGGAGTGTTGTCCTCTGAGTCGCTGTATGCTGCGGCGAGTTGTTCACTTGTCGCCGAGTGCGAATCTGAGTCCCTGGTAGGACTCAAGTGGTGATCACCGCTTGGTTGAGCACGGGATGTCTGGAGATCAGTCATAGAGCCTGATTCTTCCCGAGTGGCATACATCTTAGCCGATGGTTTTGGCTGTCCGTATTTAGGGCAGCCCTTATCTGTGGAGTAGTGTGGACCTCCACAGCTGTAACAAGTTGGGGTCTTCTTGTCATCAGACCTTTTGTCTGATTTGGATCCAGAATGTCTGGATGGTTTTCCTCCAGATGAGCGATGTCGAGTATCACAACGATCTTTGTTATGGCGATCGCTATCGCCATGACTTCAAACTTCCTTGGTAGGATACTTCGAACCTGGATATTTAGAGTTGTCACAATAGTTCTTATCGTGTTTTTGGGAACGATCTCAGGATCGTTCATGAGACCGTTCAGGTGAAGGGTCTTTTGTTTTAGAACTTTTAGTCGAAGAGGATGCGCTCTTCGACTTAGTGGAATCCATTATATGCTTCTTTTCATTGAAGCGTTTTCTCCTTTACCTATTTCCTCTGCCTGGCAGGCGAAGTGTAGAATATCTTGCACTGAGCTTGTCTCAGTGGAGCATCCTTTGTCCAGTACAAAGGAGATGATGCTTGTGGGCAACCCAGTCACTAATTGCATTTTGAACGTAAAAGGATTGGGCACCTGTATCATCCTGGTAGCATATCGCTCCAGTTTGTGGAAATAGCCCATAACGCCTTCTTTGGCATTATATTCAATGTGCCAGAATTTATCGGTCGCATTGTGCATCGCATTTTCATGCACAAACCGGTTGTATAGGCCGGTGATGACTTCTTTGAAAGTCCAGATTGAGCGTGGGTGGTATGCACCATCAACGCTATCCTCAAACCAAGTGAGGGCAGTGTTCTCAAGGAACATCACCATATATTCAATACGGTCTGAGTCCAGCTCAGGGCCACATACCTTGTTCACCTTCAACCACTGAAGAAGGGCATTTAGCCATCTTTCAAAGCTTTCAGTGTCAGGTAATCCACCGTACTTTGACGGATTGGGAACAGGGGGACCATTCTTGCCTCCAGTGGTAGGAATTTCTGTCAAGACAGAGACCTTGTTGTCGATCTGTCTATGTATCTTGGTATGGATGTCCCTCAAATATTTTGAGGGACGGTGAGAGCCTTTTTCTCGATAAGAATTGGGATGGGAAGATGTAGACCAGTAAAGGCTATTTGGCTCTCGTTGGGTACCAGAATGTCCAGACGGCATACATCTGGAAGAATTGTGAGTCTGCATTTCTTGTCGATGATTCAATGAGTTTCTGTGGGACGCCTCTTCCTCTATCCGGGAAGAATAATTGGTACTGTCATCGCTCGACATGCTATACGTCGAGTCACTATCACTTCCATTATCATCACCCCCGGATCCATCTCCATCTGGTGGTCCTCCATGGCCTGCGTGACTCTGCGCAGGCCATCTGGAATTTCCAGAGGGTGGGATGTCCCGCTTCTGATGGCGAGATGAAGTGTCATCCTTATCCCAAGGTTGACCACCTTTGTCAAAGCGGATCCCCTGGTCGGTGATCAAGGTGGGATGTCCGTCCCAGATATTGCCATCATGTATCCTTTGAAGGACGATCCTGTTGTTGTTGATGTAGTGTACCTTCTTCTTAGAAGGTACTTCATGAGATAACTCGGGGTTTTGTAGACGTGGGGAACCACGTCTATGTGTGGAAGGATCTTCTTGTTCCGCAGGGTTGGTGGAATGAGGTAGGATAGGATTGGGATCTTGTCCCACTGTGGCGGGACGAGGGATGGTAGGGTTAAATATACTCCTACCAGAAAAGTGTCTGGCGTAACTCAATGCCAGATCTTTAAGTTGCTTTTTTTTTTTTTTTTTGGGTCAACAATTCATAATGTGGGGCTCGATCGCAGTCCGCGGAGCGGGGTACAAACTTGGGTACTACTCTATCTACGTGTTCCCCTCGCCCATCTCCCACCCAGGTCCCTGTTTTAGCCACTTTAGGCAGGCAGTGCCACAGACGTTGGCCTCTCAGCCAGGAAAGGCAATAATCCGGAGGGGGAGCCCCCCTCCCAAAGCTAGCCATTAGATCGTCAGCTGGTGCGAAGCGGTCCCCCAGCCACATATCCAACCGAAGTCAGATCAGGCACAGACATGTTAATTCACTGTAAATCCCCCCTTGCAGGAGGAATAACCGTCCGCATACTCCCAGCCAATGAGGATTGACCACCCCAGACGAATGAGGTGGACCATCACCATGTAATGCATGCGTGACAGTAATGTGGCAGCTGGTTATTCACCTGGTTATTCACCGGAACCGTCGTAGGCAGGGGGACAAGGCCCCCCTCGAGCAAATGCGCTGCAAGCACATGCACTCAATAGCAGTTTCCCCCCCGCAGCGGGGAGAACATAAAGGGCAGCGACATTTGTCACCAACCCGACAGCAGCCAGCGGACTGGCGGTGATGGGTGTGGAGCGGAATGCCCCACACGAGTAATGGCATGGCCATCTGTGATGATGATGGCACTGTACTGGGAATGAGGGTTCCCCAGATTGAAGCTCTGCTAGAGCTGTTGGCATCGCCACACAGGAAGCTGGGACAGCTGCCAGAGGCGTAGGATCATTGGAATGATCGTCTCTGGTTGTCCGCTTGGGCATCAGGAGCAAGTTAGTACTGGTATATGATGCTAGTGATCGAAATATGCAGCGTGCAGTGTAAGTGAGGGCCTCCTGCCTAGCAAGAGAGTCCTCATAGTCATCAGGGTCAGGGAGGTCCTCCCCAGCCCACAAATCTCAAACTGCCTAGGGCAGCTGCTACCTCCAGTTCGTTCTGTGAGAACTGGGTGTCATAGTCTTGGGCATCATCACCAACGATGTCACCCATAATCAAGGTGGGGTCATGAAGGCCCCAGCGTGTGGTTTGGTCTCTGTTCAGCCGTTTGGGCATTGAGAGTGAGTTAGCACAGGTAAATGACAATAACAGTCAAAGTACGTAGCGTAAGATCGATAACAGATGGCTCCTTGTCTCAGTTCCAGGTCTACCCGATACAGCCTCCAAATGCTCCAGGGGGACGAACAGGCCACGCATCCTGTTGCCTGGTGGGAGAAGATTGAACCCGGGTCATAACACCCCAGAGGAGTGAGCACCGGAGGTGAGGAGTCGGTGGTGAAATGTGGCCACCAGAGCATCGACCTAGCTATCAGGGGGCACCGTCACCCGGCCCCTTTTAGCGACGGTGTATTCCAACAGGTAGTCAGTGTAGCTTGTCCCTAGTAGTAGTAACTCACATAGCATGGAGGTTGGAAGCCCCAGAGACGACCAGCAGTCCAGTAACGATGTCCCTCCCCCTGAGCCAGACCTCCCCCAACTAAACGAGTGCGTCGACTTGGGCGAGCATTGGAGCAGGCATCTCACACCCACTCTAAGCCCCCATAGGGACCTAGACTACTCTTTCATAGACACCACTCACCTAGCCAGGATCCTCGAAGCACAGGGGAACAAGATGAATAGCAGCCATTGTCAAAAACAATGACCGGGGCATCCCCGGGGATCGGATGGATGGATCTCTTAGCAAATCAGGCCAGGCCTGGAGACGCCGAGAGCGTTCGTGATGGTGAAATCTGATCGAAAATCGGACGAAAATTGGAGTCTCGATGTTGCTACCAACATCAAGCAGGAGTGTTTACCACTGTTTATGGTGGTTGTAACAAGTCAAGGAGCGTCTTTAAGTTGCTTTTCCAACTTAATAGGTTCAAAATCTCTTGCATCCATGCAATGGGTAAACATATCCATCACGATCTGAGCAAAGTGCTCAGCTCCAAACTCTTCATCCAATTCATCCTCTCGAGGTTTCTCGAGGGGCTTTTTCTCTTCTCATTGGCGCAGCCGATCGTTAGTGTTCATCGGCGTTGCGGGTGCTGATGGTGTTAAATCCGGCCACATGGCAGGAAATAATCCAGGTGTATCATACACCTGGTTGTTGCGGGGAAGATCGATACCACTACCGGGGGTAACCCGGTTGTTGTTGGGCTCTGGGGTCAATTCATCCCGAGGAGAAAGGTTCAGCAAACCAGGATGAGGTCCTGGGTTAGGTTGAGAGTCTCGTTGACTGTTTTTTGACGAGGAAGATTTTCTGGATTTGGGATCACTGTCGTCGGCGTCCTCAACGGTGGCCCGTTGATGGTGTAGTCCGAGGGCAGAGGAATTGATGTTTCTCAAAGTGGCTGTATGCGCTTTGAGGGTATCCCTAGTAGGGGAAACTAGTGTTTAAAGGTCCGGTCCAATGGACTGGAAAAAAAAAAACCACAACCTAACCAAACCCAACCGAATGCAACCGAACCATGTGGCGATGCCAACAGCTCTAGCAGAGCTTCAATCTGGGGAACCCTCATTCCCAGTACAGTGCCGTCATCATCACAGATGGCCATGCCATTACTCGTGTGGGGCATTCCGCTCCACACCCATCACTGCCAGTCCGCTGGCTGCTGTCGGGTTGGTGACAAATGTCGCTGCCCTTTATGTTCTCCCCGCTGCGGGGGGGAAACTGCTATTGAGTGCATGTGCTTGCAGCGCATTTGCTCGAGGGGGGCCTTGTCCCCCTGCCTACGACGGTTCCGGTGAATAACCAGGTGAATAACCAGCTGCCACATTACTGTCACGCATGCATTACATGGTGATGGTCCACCTCATTCGTCTGGGGTGGTCAATCCTCATTGGCTGGGAGTATGCGGACGGTTATTCCTCCTGCAAGGGGGGATTTACAGTGAATTAACATGTCTGTGCCTGATCTGACTTCGGTTGGATATGTGGCTGGGGGACCGCTTCGCACCAGCTGACGATCTAATGGCTAGCTTTGGGAGGGGGGCTCCCCCTCCGGATTATTGCCTTTCCTGGCTGAGAGGCCAATGTCTGTGGCACTGCCCACCTAAGGTGGCTAAAACGGGGACCTGGGTGGGAGATGGGCGAGGGGAACGCATAGATAGAGTAGTACCCAAGTTTGTACCCTGCTCCATGGACTGCGATCGAGCCCCGCATTATGAATTGTTGACCCAAAAAAAAAAAATGCAACCAAACTGTCGGTTGCGGTTGCTTGGTTTCAGGGGGCAGTTGGGTTGCCGGTTGCCTCTATTTCAGAATACTTGAAAACCATTCAAAAACTGGTTGCAATCAGTTGCAACCGGTCTTCTTACAGTTCTACATATCCCATACTACTTAAGTAAATTTATGTACTGTATTTGAAAACATATAACTAATGTAGTCTACTTGTACTTATATTTACGGTATACAAAAGGGCAATGTGAACCCAGGGCAAAAAGAGCTTGTTTCACGAGTCCTTATATACCCCGTGGCTGTGCACAGACCATTTGGTCGTGCTTGTGCTCCCCAAAAAGAAAGTGGCACCACTTTCTAAACAACTCCCATGACCACGAATGACCCACAATGCCGCGTCATCCCTACCATCTACACCTCCTACCTCAAAATACTGCGCTGGATTACTAGAAAGTGGGCCCAGACGACACGCTAGTTGTTGTTTGGGCCCTCAGGTATGTTTTTTTATTCTTAAATCATTCTTTTTGGCTAACTAATACTCTTCCTTTTCAGATTCTAACCTTTTGATGACGATGTCGGGCCCACCACCCCATGCTCCCACGATGCAATGCCACTGCCAATGCCAGCCGATGCCAACAGCGACAACAACAACAACATGGATGTGTTGTCATCACCACCCCCGCAGGCCCAAACGACGATGAATGTCGTTTGGGCCATATGGTATGTTTTGTATGATTCATTTCTTACTATGAACTAACTTTCTTTTTCTTTTTATGTTTTTCCTGTTGATAACGACATTGCGTGGCCCCCAAGTACACCCCCTCCATCACCGTTCCCTGGCCCTATGCCGCCGCTGTGAGCATCTGCTCGCAGGGCCGCAACGGGCCCTGTTTCTTGACAACAACGCCACACAAATGCCATGTCACATAGCGCCGCCACCCCGCCTGTGAGCCACTGCTCGTAGGGGGTGATGGTGGTGCTGACTGACAACACAGATGGGTGGGGGTAACAAACAACAGCACGAAGATGGAACGGGGGGACATCAAATGACAATGCGAACACGAACGACTGGGGACAATGTATAACAGGGACAGCAAATGGGGAGGATGATGAATGCAGGGATGATGGACAACAGGGATGACAACGATGGGGAACAATGGTGGGGATGCCGACATGGCATCAGGGGGGGTGCAACAACATGACAACAAATGGCAGCAACAACAACAACAAATGCAGGGCAACCACAATGACAATGAATGCGGGGGATGACCCTACCCATGCCACCAACACAAGAGTGGCATTGTTTTTTTAGGTTTTCTTTTTCTTTCGTCTTATTTTCTTATTTTCGCTCTCTGAATGACCCCCCACCGCTGCGAGCACCTGCTCGCAGGGTGTGTTGTAATTAGGTGTATTTAATATATAGTAAAATTAAAATATGTATCGAAAATTGCTGGAAAAACCGGTGGCAACCGGTTTTTCGAGGGCAACCGAACCGACTAGGACCAGTCCTAGTTGGTTTGGTTGCAGTTGCCCTAAGTTGGGCACCAGTTGCAACTGGTTGCGGTTGCCGGTTGCCCATCTTGGGGTCGAAAAACTGGACCGAACCGGACCTTAAAACACTAGGGGAAACGTTGTTTCTCGAGGTGCTTGTATGCGCCTCGAGTGGATGGGGTCCAGTTAAATCTCTCAGCGCGTGCCAAGGAGAATCCGAGCCTGATGGCGATGGATGAGAGTTACCTTGCGTGGCCTGCTTAGGAGCAGGCTTCAGTTTGTTCTTGGTTTTGGCCTTGGTGTAGGCCATGATGTCAGTCTTGTTGTACAGTCTTCAGCAATGGAGAGAAAAAAAAAAAAATTTGGTCGTAGCAGCAGGTGACCAGCAAAGAGTCGAGTGCAAAAGAAACTTGATTCAGGTCCTAGCGACGGATATGCTTCCGTCGCTGATTGCGTTGAGAATTTTCTCCCTTCGTGGGAGAAGTTCAGGGTCGTGTTGATGACGATCGCTGATGGGGCGATGTCGAGCTTAACTCTATACAAGTTTGGGTGTTTAAAAAACTGTTGTGAGTCAGAGGGGGGTCCCTTAAGATCATGCAGGAGCTAAACACAAATAATGTATATTATCGGGTGTACTCGAGGTGGTAGTAAAGGATTGCTTATGTAAAATAGAAGGCTGGTCCCTTTATAGGGCCAGCCAGGTCAATAGCAAAGAAATATAATATATACAAATGCGGGGTCAAGCCCCGGGTCACCACAGTATGTGGCACTGCCTGCCTAAAGTGGCTTCTGCGAGGGACATGGTGTGGGATGTGGGCAGAGAGAATGCGTAGTCATAGTAGTACCTTTGCTTGTATCTTGACCCGCGGACTGCGATCGAGCCCCGCGTTATAAATTTTTGACCCCAAAAAAAAAATTGGACGTAAAATGAAGTGTCAACATCGTGAGCAACGTTGAGCAGAGGTGTTTACCACTGTTTATGGTGGTTGTAACAAGTCAAGGAGCGAACCGAGAGCATGGAGGTTGGAAGCCTCCCAGACGACCAACAGTCCAGTGAAAATGTCCCTTCCCCTAAGCCAGACCTCCCCCAGCTAAACAAGTGCGACTACTTGGGCAAGCATTGAAGTAGGCATCCCACACCCACTCTAAGCCCCCATAGGGACCCAGACTACTCTTTCGTTGACATCACTCACCTAGCCAGGATCCTCGAAGCCCAGGAGAATGAGACGAATAGCAGACACTGTCAAAAACAGTGCCCGAGGCATCCCCGGAGATCAGATGGACAGATCTCTTAGCAAATCAGGCCAGGCCTGGAGGTGCCGAGAGCGTTCGTGATGGCGAAATCCGATCAAAAATTGGATGAAAATTGAAGTGTCGACGTCGTGAGCAACATTGAGCAGAGGTGTTTACCACTGTTTATGGTGGTTGTAACAACTCAAGGAGCGTAGGGATGAGATGTTGGAGATTGAATCCACCTCTCATGCCATGTTACATCTACTGGACGTGATGACCACATTTGTTGGTACCGTCCATGTGTCTGCCGTTCCTCCCACAGAGAGGAACGCATGGCGTCAAATGGCATGGGAGCTACTCACAGCCACCTGGTGATTTTCAGAGACTATGTCGGCGCAACTATTGGCCGCTGCAGCTCCCCTCAACCTCATGTCACTGGCAGCCTTTCGGGCTTCCTATGTGGCGATGCAAGCTGCTCAATCCGAGCCTCAACCTGGGGAACCCTCGTCCCCAGCATGGTGCCATCGTCCTCAAGGCCCTCGAGCACAGCAGCACCGCTATTAAAACCAGGTAACACCCCTCCACATCTATGCCCACCAAATGGTTGGTGGCTGATATCGGGATAGCGGCATTTTGCTGCTACCCTCCACCTTCCCCCCACTGTGGGGGGGACGTTGTCATCGAGCGCATGCACTTGGTGGCATTTGCTCAAGGGGGGCCTTGGCCCCCTACCTATGGTAGTCAGGGTGAATAACCAGGTGAACAACCAACTACCTCATCACTGTCACTCATGCATAGACGCGGTGATGGTCCACCTCATTCATCTGGGGTGGTCAATCCTTGCTGGCTGGGAACATGCAGGCAGTTATTCCTCCCGCAAGGGGGGATTTACTGTGAATTGACATGGCCGCACCTGATCTGACTTTGGTTGGATATGTGGCTGGGGGACCGGTTTGCACCAGCGGACAATCTAATGGCTAGCTTTGGGAGGGGGGGGCTCCCCCTCCAGATTATTGCCTTTCCTGTCTGAGAGGACAATGTCAGTGGCCTGCTCACCTAAAGTGGCTAAAACGAGGACCTGGGTTGGGAAGCAGGCAAAGGGAACGTGTAGATAGAGTAGTACCTTTGTTTGTTCCCACTCCACGGACTGCGTTCGAGCCCCACGTTATAAATAATGATCCAAAAAAAAAAAAATGCCCGGTCTGTGCTGGTCCACACTGCAAGGAGCACCACCGTGCACTGGTGGGGTGTTGGAAAGGAAACACTAAGGTGAACCCTCCTGTACCAGCCACCCCAGAGGGGGAGGCATGCCCACACCTGGCTAGGTGCATTAACTGCCGGAAGAATCATGCATCCAACGATTGTCAATGCAATTTCTGGCGTCATCACTTTGATCGAGAGTGGATCTTAGCACACTATAACGAGGTAAGTGCGAGATGTTCATCTCGCTCCCCTCCTGCTCACCTTCCCGCAGGATGCAGTGGTTGAACGTAAATGAGGGACAGACTTAGATCTATCCCACAGTTACGAATATTTAGTCAGAATGTTAACCGTAATTGGGGTACATGGACTCGTCACTGGCAGATTTTGTAGATGATTATGATTTGCTTTTCATTCAAGAGCCTCCTTGGAGACTGATAAGACACACCCCTTCTGCCCTCAACAGGGAAGGGGAAGAAGTTATTGGCGCACCTATGAGCCTCAATTGGGGTACACTGGTGCGACCATCAGGGATCGACTCCCCTCCGCGCATTGCTGTGTACTTTGCGAACAGCATCGCTAATCTCAGACCGGGTCTCTGCCGAGACCTGGTCAATGATCATGACATTCTCCTCTTCTCCCTGGGATTAGGGGAAGATGTCATGCTACTTGCTAACGTCTATTCGGACAGCCAACACTTGGCCATCACACTTCTTTATGAAAGTGTCATGACGATCCCATGCTTACACTTCATGTGTGGCGATTTCAATGTGAGACACGCCTCTTGGGACCCCCAAGGGCCTGAACACTCTATCCACACTGACCACTTGGTGGAAATGGCGATGGCACTAGGCCTGACAAGGGCCCTCCTGGTCGAGGAGGGACCCACACACTTTCCCCCACAACAGGGCTTTCACCCCACAGTGATCGACCTGATGTTCATTCCCACAGATCTAAGATTTGTGTTGTACTGCAAAATTGTCCCAGCAGCCAGGGGAACATCTGGCATGGCTCAATTGGTATGGGGATACCTCGGCAGAAATCGATGATGTTGTTTCGGCGATATCAACAATTTTAAACAAGGCGTGGGACAACCATGCCAAGGAATCTCGCCTAGGCAAGTCGTCCAAAGGATGGTGGACAGATGAATGCAGAGGTGTTCTAGATGCATACAGGGCCTCCCATGACGGAGAGGACTGGAAGCATTATCGGAAAGTCATGTGACATGCGAAATGCGACTTCTTTGACGACTGTATCCAAGAAGTGGCTACCATGAACAGACAACCCTGGGACCTGATGTCCTGGACTTGCCAACGTAACCTACCATCATATGAGGCAATCTCTTATCAGGGAAACCCTTGTAACGATCTAGACTCTATGGGCTGCCCTTGATGGGTCCTATAACACTGCCTCGGACCGAGAAATCGATCTGAGCATCTTAAACGATCCCTTTCTCAGTTACGGAAATGAAAGAAGTGCTCAACACATGCTCTTCCCATTCTGCTCCAGGGCCCGATCATGTTACATGGTCGCACCTAAAACACTGGTGTAGCAACCCAGAGGTGTCAGGTCTCATCACCCACATTGCTGAGGCATGCATCACTGTTGGCCACTGGCCAACACACTTCAAGGAATCCCTGTAGGTCATCATCCCAAAGCCAGGGAAACCTAACTATTCCACTCCAAAGTCGTTCAGCCCCATTGTGCTACTGAACACTCTGGGAAAATTGGTCGAAAAGATGCTGTCTAGACGGCTGCAGTTTGACGGAGTGGCTCACAAAGCCTTCGAGCAGAATCAGTTCGGAGGAGTCGCCCAGCATTCCACAGAGGATGCAGGAATCTACCTTACCCATCTCGTTAGGGCGGGGTGGGCCCAAGGTCTCAGAACAAGCATTGTCACCTTCAACATCGCCCAATTCTTTCCCTCCCTGAACCACCAGGTTTTGTTGGAGATCATCACTCGGTTGGGATTCCCTGTGCAAGTCGTGAATTTCTTCCATTCATACCTGATCGGTTGCAAAACAACCTACAAATGGAACACCTTCTCATCTGGCTCTTTTGCAGCCGATGTGGGGGTGGGACAAGGCTCCGCCCTGTCCCCAGTCCTATCGGCATTATATCTAATGCCCATTATGAAGCTTTTTGTTAAGAACTGATCTGAAAGGGCTCGTCGGAATCCGGTCAGACCCGGCGGGTGTTTAAGAGCGGAAGATTGTTGGGTCGTAGCAGATTATGCAGATGGGTAACGAAAAGGACTTGGCTTTAGCTTGTAAGAAGCTGCACCCTTCACCTCATCTGGTGTCCTAATTTTGGGTAGAGGTTTTTAGAGATAGGAGCGGGAGAGTGCGGGTAAATGTGGGAAGGAGTATGGAGGGACTTAGGTTAAGTTCAGATGAGACTAGAACTTCAGAGGGGAACTGGAGGTTGAGTTGAATGGAGTTCAGACTCTTAGAGGTCAGGAGTTGGAGTAGAAGGAGGTTTTAGATTGACAGGGTAAAGTCGAGTCTATGTCGATATATGAACTGAGGAATACAAAGCGAAACTAACTGAGCTTAAATACTAGAGTCCAGAACAAGAGTGGAACAGAAACAGAAACTGCGGCAGTGTCTCAACTGCGTAGATAAATTGCCTAGCGGAGGCCGCACAGGAATCCGTAGTCGAATTTGCAAAACTAGACGGCAGCCTTGGAAGGCAACCGTGGTTGCTGTACACAGTGGCCTGGTGCACAGCAGTGTGGGCAGTGCAAGGGGGCCAGAACGAAGGCAGTAGGAGTTGAGTTAGGAAAAGCAGAAAAGATCGGAAAGTTGTGGGTTCCGAGCAGGCGAGGAATGGATCGTGGCAGTATTTCCCCCTTAGTGCTGAGCCTACGAGGCACGTGAAGGTTCGAGTCCAAATGAGGAAGTTGGTTGACTCCCGAATGCGGCAATTGGTTGAAAAATTTTGTTGTTTTCCTTCTTCCATCACCTATACAAAATGTCCCCCCCAGCAGGCTCCGCTCAACTGAAATTGGCTGCAATGAAGGCTCAGTACAAACAGAGGGAGCGGGAGATGAAAGAACAGATGGAGCAGGAGGTGAGAGAATTGGAGGAGGCAGCAAGGGAGGAGGAACGTCGGGCGCAGGAGGCGCAGAAGGCATCAGAGGAGGCTGCAAAGGCAGAGGAGGTGCGCCAGGCAGCAGCGCAGAAAAAAGAGGCTTCAGCTGCAAAACGCATGGAGAAGAAGCGGGCAGCTGCAGCTGCGGGTTTGGAGGATGAGGCCGAGGGGAGCAAGTCCCCAAAGAAGAAGAAGATTGCCACGTCAAGGGCACGGGTGGGGTCAGAAGAATCGGTGAGTCTGGTGCGGGTGCAGGCCGCCTTGCCCTGCAAAAGGTGCATAGTTGGTTTTCTTTCAATGTTTTCAGACTGACAAGTGGCTTAGGTGCCAATATCAAAAAGTTTCGTGCTTCAAGATGGGTGTGAAGGGATGCGTGTGTGATAACTGCACGCGCGTTAAGCACAAGTGCGAGGAGGTCATGTGGGAGGGGCAGGAGGCCCCAACAGTAAGAAAAGCGAGGTCTGGAGCAGGAACAGCGGGCCCGCCGGAAAACAGCGGAGAAGTGGCGGAGCTGCTACGGCAGCTGGTGAAGGTGGTGAGGAAAGGGTTTGGGGAGGTGGCGACAGTGGTGAGGGAGTCGATGGAGGAGATCCGGGATGCAATGGACCTGGAGTGGGAGGCGGACAAAAGTATCGAGGGGGAGAGTGACAAGGATGAGGAGGAAGTGGAGCGGGCAGTACGAGAGTCCCGATGGGAAAGGCACAGGATCCACCAGTCTGGAGACGACTGGGCAGGATTCCAAAGATATTTGGAAAAAAGGCGGGCAGACAACGTGGAGGAGGGCAAGGGTGAGGAAGAGAAGGATGAAGGCGGGGAAGGTGGAGAAGTGGAGGAAGGTGGTGAAGTCGGAGGAGAGGATGACGAAGATGGAGAGGGAGAAGCGGAGGTAGTGTAGGGATCCGGTCGGATCCAAAAAATCTTTTTTCAATAAAGTTTGTTCTGAGTTTGGACTGAGTGAATAAGTAACATGAATCATCTTTAAGCGGGTAACGGTCCAATTTTTTGCGGGTAGCAGGTGTGAAAATCCGCAAGGAGTTCTTGGGCGTGGTCAAGTTCCGTAACAGGTAGCCAGGAAGTCTCTTCATCAGTTCCCTGGTAACCTTCCCATCGGACGAGGTAGAGAATCTTGCAGCGACGTCGGTTGTTGACTTTGGAGTCGAGGACTTCGGCGATCTCATATTCGAGCTCGTCATTGATGGTGATTGGAGGAGGTGGAGGTTGTACTCGATTTGGAATTGTGTTCGGGGAGTGTATCTCTAGTTGAGAGACATGGAAAACAGGGTGAATAGCCCGCATGTGATCCGGGAGCCGCAGGGTAACTGAGTGAGTTCCCGGGCGGGCGATGATTTCAAAAGGACTGTGGTTCTTTTCAGAGAGTTGCTTGGAGGGATGGGTGGTGCGGATATTTTCTGCAGTGACATAAGCAAAATCACCAATGTTGAAGTCAGGTGCGGGTGCCCGATGTTTATCCACAGGACCTTGATAATGTTCTTGAGCGGCCGCAAGTTGTTTCCAAAGTTCCTGGTGAAGGTCGTCTAAATCGACGATGAATTCATGGGCGCGCTGTGAAGCTAAGTCGTGCTCTGGAAAGATGGAAATGTTCGGGTGGTAACCTTTATTGGCAAAGAAAGGTGATACGCCTGTAGAGGCGGAAGGAGCATTGTTGTAGGCAAATTCGCCCAAGGGCAAGAGGTGAGACCAGTCATCCTGCTGATAGCTGCAGAAGATCCGGAGGTACTGTTCCAAGGTCTGGTTAAGTCGTTCTGTCTGACCATCACCTTGCGGATGATAACTGGAAGTGAAGTGGATCCGCATGTCGAGTGCTTTTCCAAGAGAGCAGAAAAAATGAGAGACAAACTCGGATCCCCAGTCGCAAGTGACGTGCGACGGAACACCATGCTTGGAGAAGACGTGGAGGATGAACAGGTTGGCTAGTTCTTGGGCTGTGATTTCATTGACAGTTGGAATGAAGATGCCCTGTTTGGTGAGGCAGTCAACGATGACTAGGATAGCAGTGTGACCAGCGGAGTCGGGTAGTTGTTCAATGAAATCCATGGAGATGGAATTCCAAGGTCGTTCTGGAACCGGAAGTTGCTTTAGGAACCTGTAGGGCCTGTGTCGAGGCGATTTGGATCGTTTGCAAGTCGTACAGGATTTGCAGAATTCCTGGACGAAGGTGCAGAGGTTTGGCCAGACGTATTCCCGGCGGACAAGCTGCTGGGTTTTGTTTTGTCCAAAGTGGCCGGAGAGGATATGATCATGTTTGTATTGGAGGACTTTGAGGCAGAGATCCGCAACGTCCGGAACATAAATCCGGTTGAAGTGGCGGAGAAGTCCTGCCTCATCTATGGTCCAGTTGGGGTCAACAGGTGTCGGGAGATGAACAGAAGATATAGGGTCAAGGGGAAGAGAGGTGTGGATGTTGTTGTGGAGTTTCTCAACGTCCATGATTACTGCTTGTCGAAGGATGGGTGTGGCGAGATAAGTGGTGCAGAGGGAAGAGGAGAGTTGTTCCTGTGTGAATACAGGTCGGAAGTTGGTCGGGTTTACAGAGGTGAAGTCGCTATTTCCCCCCTTGCGGTAGATGTCCCAACGTCTAGTGAGTGCATCTGGCTTGGCCCCTAGTTTCCCAGGGTGGAAGCGGATGACGAGATTGAACTGGGAAAGGTACTCAGACCAATGGGCCTGGCAGCGGGTGAGCAACTTGGTAGTGCTGAAGTACTCCAGATTTTTGTGGTCCGTGACCACATCAACTGGGTTTGTGGAACCCTCGAAGTACTGCCTCCAGTGTTTGAAGGCTTCGAAAATGGCCAAGAGTTCCTTGTCATGTGTGTCATAATTTAGTTCAGCGGGATTGAAGGAGCGGGAATGAAAAGCGACCAGATGGATTTCTCCATCCGCAGTGTAAACTGAAAGGATAGCAGCTAGGGCATAGTCGGATGCATCCATTTCGAGTACCATTTGTGAGTCGGGTACCCATTGGGTTAAGACGGGTGCATGAGTGAATTCTTGTTTGAGCCTTTCAAAGGCGTCGCGGCACTTCTTGTTGAAGTCCCAAGGTGCGGATTTCCACGTCAAGCAGGTAAGTGGGATGACAATGTCTGAATAACCGTTAATGAAACGGCGGTAAAAATTGCAGAAACCTAAGAAGGATTGGATGTCCTTAACTTTCCTAGGCTCGGGCCAGTCGAGCATGGTTTTGACTTTATCCTCGGACATCCAAAGTCCATCCGGTGAAAGGATGAAACCTAAATATTCAACGGTGTCTTTGTGGAACTCACATTTCTGTGGGGAGGCATAAAGTCCATTTTTCCGGAGACGGCGGAGGACTTCTTTAATGTGAGTCCCATGCTGGGACTTGTCGTCTGAATAGATCAGGATGTCATTGAGGTACACGATGACACAAACATCCAGCATGTCGCTGAAGATGTTGTTCATAAAACGCTGGAACGCTGCGGGTGCATTAGTGAGTCCAAAGGGAACCACCAACCACTCAAAGGATCCGTAGCGGGTGCGGAAAGTAGTTTTCCATTCGTCACCATCCACGATGCGGACTAGGTGATAAGTGTGCCGCAAGTCTATCTTGGTGAACAAGTGGGCTTTTCGGGGAGAGTCAAGGAGGTCAGAAATGAGAGGAAGGGGATAGCGGTCTTTCTTCGTAAGACGATTGAGTCCTCGGTAGTCGACACAAAGTTGGAGGCTACCATCCTTCTTCTTGACAAAAAGTATAGGAGCTCCATGTGGAGACTTAGAAGGACAAATGAAGCCTGAGCGGATGTTTTCATCAATGAAGACTCGTAGGGCTTCTAATTTGGAGGGAGAGAGGGAGTACATGCGACCTGGAGGAGGGGGAGCATTATCCTCCGTCTCTATCTTGAGGTCGTAAGGACGATGTGGAGGAAGGGTGTCTGCCTTATTCTTATTAAAGACATCGGCAAATTCATGATACTCGGTGGGAATGTCAGATAAATCCAGTGGGGTTGAGGATTGGGTTGAGCAGGTGGATAACCCTTCTGGAGCGAAGGTCATCTGGAAGGCTACTGCCCCAGGGAGTTTGCTAGCATGCGCATAAGCGGCAGTGTTGATGAAAGAGATGTCGGGAGGTGTAAACTTAGGAGGAATGGGGGGTTCGGAAAATGCGGAGGATTCAAGGATTTCTACTGGAAGGTTCAGGGACAAAGGAGACGTCTGGGGTGCTGAACCTCTATGATCAGCAGAGTGGAAAGTGATTTGGCTTGAAGACCAGTCAATCAACAGATTGTATTGCTTCAGCCAGTTATGACCAAGTACTGCAGAACAGGAAGAGTCTAGCAAGGTTACATAAAATGACAGATTGAACATTTCACCAGTAGGAAAGGTGACTGGAAGTTGGGCAACTTGAGTTATGGTGGAGTTGCAAGATCCATCAAAGAGTCATAAACCAATTGGGTTAATGGATTCCGTGCTGAGTTGGTTATTCAACATGAAAGAGGAGTCAAGAAAGCAGTGGGATGAACCAGAATCAATGAGGGTTCGGACAGGGGTGGAAAGGTCAGGAATAGTTAAGAGGATGATTAGGGAGTCAGGGTCAGAAAGAGCGGACGCGTTGAGACAGATGTAGGCAGCCAAGTGGGTAAGGTCAACGCAACCCCCAGCCCCAATGGCTGTATCCTGAGGGTTGCGGACTATTTTTCCGAGTTCGCAGAATTGGGAATCACAGTGGATGTGCGGGCTTTTGCAGCTTTAGACTTCGGGCAGTTTCCTGCTACGTGCCCTTCTTCACCGCAGTAGAGGCAAAGTCTTTCCCGCATGCGACGTTCTCGTTCATCCGCAGTAAGTTTGCCATTCTTCCCCAACTTGTTGGAGATGGATGACTTGGAAGTGTTCTTTGTCGTGGAGGGCTGCTGGTTGGAGGAGTTTCCCCAAGGGGAGCTCGACAAGGATTGATTGGTGGACTGGGAGGAACCTTTGGGGTTGTCCTTCTTGACAGGGTTAGAAGAGTTCCCGGAATTCTTAGTTTTGAACCGGGTTTCATCTTCCTGCATCCAGTAGATATTGTCACAGTCCTGCACTTTCAAGCGCAGTCCTGCAAGGGTGTCGGGTTTACCACCCCAAAGGACTTCTATACAAAGTCGGAGTGGAAGACTGCGGAAATAGCGGTCACGGAGGGCTGCCTCATTCCTGTTGACCCTAGAAGCTAATTCCCAAAAGTCAACGTTATACTTTGTGATGCGACCACTTTTCTTCATTGCTAAATCGGAAAGAGCTTTTTCCGCATCCCTGAGCGGGTCGTGCAGGCCGAAGTTACTCTCTAGTTCAGCGAGAAAAGCCTCATAATCCCACATCCAGTGTGCGGAATCGGTCGGGTTGTTAAGACCGGGCTCAAACCAGCTGAGAGCTGATCCCTTGAGATAAGAAAGGATAAATATGATCTTTTTCTCATCAGAAGAAAATACGTGCGGACGGTCACGGAAATGAAGGTTACATGAGACTAGGAAGTCTCTAAGTTTCTTTGGGTTGGAGCCATCGAAGGTGTCGGGGTTGCAAACTTTGATTTTCTCGGTCTTGGGTGCGTTATTTTGTTGGAGGGTGCAGATACTCTCTGAGAGGTTGTAAAGAACATCTATGAACCTATCCCCTGGATCAGGGTTTCCCCCCGCGAGAGGTTGATCATCAGGATCATTGGGATCAGGGTCACCCCCAGGGCCGTCCATACCACTAGGGCTGTCGGGTCCGCCAGGAGGTCCGTCCTCTAGACCACGATCTTCCAACCCATAGGGTTCAGGCTGGTTGATGCCCCTATGTACTCAAGGGGAGTTGTGGGTCAGGGTTCTTCCGGATTCGTGGGAGATTGTTGAGCTTGAGTAGACATGACGTTTGCACTGATTGATGGGGCTCCGAAACCGATTTGTTGGAAAATGTTGGAAGGTCTGGAAGTTACTCTGAATGTTGAGGCGGGTCGTGGGCTAGGAAGTGTGGATCGCTGAATTGCAGAGATCCCTGGAATGGTACCGGCACGCTGAGAGTTTCTGGTTGTGCGCTGGCAAGTTTCAGTTGGGGTCATAGGAGAAGAGACGAGTGAAGCATGAGTTCATATATACTGTTAAGAACTGATCCGAAAGGGCTCGTCGGAATCCGGTCAGACCCGGTGGGTGTTTGAGAGCGGAAGATTGTTGGGTCGTAGTGGATTATGCGGATGGGTAACGAAAAGGACTTGGCTTCAGCTTGTAAGAAGCTGCGCCCTTCACCTCGTCTGGTGTCCTAATTTCGGGTAGAGGTTTTTAGAGATAGGAGCGGGAGAGTGTGGGTAAATGCAGGAAGGAGTACGGAGGGACTTAGGTTAAGTTCAGATGAGACTAGAACTTCAGAGGGGAACTGGAGGTTGAGTCGAATGGAGTTCAGACTCTTAGAGGTCAGGAGTTGGAGTAGAAGGAGGTTTTAGATTGACAGGGTAAAGTCGAGTCTATGTCGATATACAAACTGAGGAATACAAAGCGAAACTAACTAAGCTTAAATACTAGAGTCCGGAACAAGAGCAGAACGGAAACGGAAACTGTGGCAGTGTCTCAACTGTGTAGATAAATTGCCTAGCGGAGGCCGCACAGGAATCCGTAGTCGAATTTGCAAAACTAGACGGCAGCCTTGGAAGGCAGCCGTGGTTGCTGTACATGGCAGCCTGGTGCACAGCAGTGTGGGCAGTGCAAGGGGGCTGGAACGAAGGCGGTAGGAGTTGAATTAGGAAAAGCAGAAAAGATCGGAAGGTTGCCGGTTCTGAGCGGGCGAGGAATGGATTGTGACACTTTTCACAAGAAGCGACATCGGCAAAAATGTCAATCTCATGTCTTATGTGGACGATGGCACGCTCATCGCCCGCTCTGCACGGTTGGAGGACAATCTCCCCCTGCTCAAAGAAGTGGATGGCTGGATCTTCCAGGGATTCACCTCCCTCGGACTTGTCTTGGAACATGACAAGTCAGAAATATTTCACTTCTCTAGGGCAAGGAGCTTCACTCCAACGCTCCTTGACTTGTTACAACCACCATAAACAGTGGTAAACACTCCTGCTTGATGTTGGTAGCAATGTCGAGACTGCAATTTTCATCCAATTTTCGATCGGATTTCGCCATCACGAACGCTCTTGGCGTCTCCAGGCCTGGCCTGATTTGCTAAGGGATCCATCCATCCGATCTCCGGGGATGCCTCGGGCACTGTTTCTGACAGTGTCTGCTATCTGTCTCATTCTCCTGGGCTTCGAGGATTCTGACTAGGTGAGTGTTGTCAACGAAAGAGTAGTCTGGGTCCCTATGGGGGCTTAGAGTGGGTGTGGGATGCCTACTTCAATGCTCGCCCAAGTCATCGCATTCGTTTAGCTGGGGGAGGTCTGGCTTAGGAGGAGGGACATTCTCACTGGACTGCTGGTCATCTGGGAGGCTTCCAGCCTCCATGCTCTGTGAGTTTCTACTACTAGAGACATGCTACACTGACTACCCATTGGAATACACCATCGCTAAAAGGGGCCGGGTGATGGTGCCCCCTGATGGCTAGGTTTAAGCGCCCACCAAAGTGTGCTATCACACTTTGGGCAGCACTTATAAATACTTTGGTGGCCGCTTTTCACCACCATCCCTCTACCTCCAGTGCTCACTCTTCTAGGGTGGTAACACCTGGGTTTGATCCTCTCCCACTAGGCAGCAGGATGTGTGGCTTGCTCGCCCCCTCAGAGCATTTGGAGGTTGTATCGGGTGGACCCGGAATGGAGATAAGGGACCAGCCGTTATCAATTTCACGCTGTGTATTTTGATTCCTACCATCATCTACTAGCACTAACTCACCCTCTATGCCCAAACGGCGAACCAGAGGCTGTCCACCACACTGGGGGCTTCATGCCCCCCCCTGATTATGGGTGACATCTTTGATGATGATGTCCAAGACTATGACACCCGGTACGAACGAGACGATCCGGAGGTAGCAGCTGCCCTAAAGGCAGTTAGAGATCTATGGGCCAGAGAAGACCTCTCCGACCCTGATGATGACGAGGAGTCTCTTGCTATGCAGGAGGCCCTCAATGACGCTGAGAGCAGCCCCAAGCTTGCTTCGAGGCAAACAATTGACCGTGTACTGTGGGCACAAGACATCCACATTGCACATAAACAACTGACTTGCAGCTTCGAGCGCGAGGACGTGTATACACAGGAGCTCGGCATTGCTGAGCTCCTTTATCTGAAGGCATCCCCTGCCCCATCACCGCCTTTGCCCTCCATCCCTGAGTTGGTGGAGGATGAAGTGCCGCTATCTGTGAATGAGAGGTGGGAAATCGCAGCCACCTCTCATGCCATGCTACATCAACTGGATGCGATGACCATGTTTGTTGGTACCGTCCGTGTGTCCACCATGCCCCCTGCAGAGAGGAATGCATGGTGCCAAATGGCCTAGAATTTATTCACAGCCACCTGACGATTATCTGAGATGATGTTGGCGGAGCTAGCAGCTGCCGCAACACCTCTCGATCTCACGTCACCGGCAGCTTTCCAAGCTTCCTATGCGGCGATGCAAGCTGCTCGATCAGAGCCTCAATCTGGGGAACCCTCGTCCCCAGCACGGCGCTGTCCTCCTCGAGGTCCTTGTGGACAGCAGCGCTGCAACTAGAACAGGGGCCTATGCCTCTGTACTCATGCCCACCAAGTGACTGGTGGCCGCTGTTGGGATGGTGACACTTTGTCGCTACCCTATACCTCTTCCCCCCGCTGCGGGGGGGATGATGTCATCGAGTGCATGCACCTTCTGGCATTTGCTCGAGGGGGGCCTTGGCCCCCTGCTTACGGCAGTTCCGGTGAATAACCAGGTGAACAACCAGCTGCCACATCACTGTTACTCATGCACGACATGGTAATGGTCCACCTCATTCATCTGGGGTGGTCAACCCTTGTTGGCTGGAAATATGCAGACGGTTATTCCTCCCGCAAGGGGGGATTTACGGTGAATTAACACTGCTGCGCCTGGTCTGGTTTTGGTGAGACATGTGGCTGGGGGACCGTTTTGCTCCAGTGGACGATCTAATGGCTAGCCTCAGGAGGGGGGGCTCTCCCTCCGGATTATTGCCTTTCCTGGCTGAGAGGCCAATGTTTGTGGCACTGCCTGCCTAAAGTGGCTAAAACGGGGACCTGAGTGGGAGATGGGCAAGGGGAACATGTAGATAGAGTAGTACCCAAGTTTGTACCCTGCTCTGCGGACTGCGTTCGAGCCCTGTGTTATAAATTCTGATCCAAAAAAAAAAAAAAATGAGGGACAGACTTAGATCTACCCTGCAGTTACAAATATTTAGTCAGAATGTTAACCGTAATTGGGGATACATGGACTCATTACTGGCAGATTGTAGATGACTATGATTTGCTTTTTATTCAAGAGCCTCCTTGGAGACTGATAAGACATGCCCCCTCTGCCCACAACAGGGAAGGGGAAGAAGTTATCAGCGCACCAATGAGCCCCAACTGGGGTACCTTGGTGCGACCTTCAGGGATCGATTCCCCCCCACGTGTTGCTGTGTACTTCACGAACAGCATCACCAATCTCAGACCAGGTCTCCACCGAGATCTGGTCGATGATCGTGACATCCTTCTATTTTCCCTAGGAATAGGGGAAGATGTCATGCTACTCGCTAACGTCTATTTGGACAGCCAACACTCAGCCATCACACTCCTTTATGAAAGTGTCATGATGATCCCACACTTACACTTCATGTGTGGTGATTTCAATGTGAGACATGCCTCCTGGGATCCCCAAGGGCCTGAACACTCTATCCACGCTGACCACTTGGTGGAAACAGCAACAGCTCTAGGCCTAACAAGGGCCCTCCCAGTCGAGGAGGGACCCACACATTTTCCCCCACAACAGGGCTTTCACCCCACAGTGATCAACCTGATGTTTATTCCCATGGATCTGAGATTTGTGTTGTACTGCGAAATCGTCCCAGCAGCCAGGGGTATGTCTGACCATGCCCCCTTGACACTGACACTGCCTGGCCCGGGATCTTTGGTCCCGGTCACCAAGTGGTCCATCAAAAAAGGATCCAAGGAGGAAGCATCGTACCTTGATGCTGTCTCCTCCACTTTAAATCCATGGCTTAACTGGCACAGAAATACATCGGCAGAAATCGATGATGTCGTCTCGGCGATATCAACGATTTTAAACAAGGCATGGGATAACCATGCTAAGGAATCTTGCCTAGGCAAGTCATCCAAAGGATGGTGGACAGACGAATGCAGAGGTGCTCTAGACGCCTACAGGGCCTCCCATGATGGAGAGGACTGGAAGCACTACCAGAAAGTCATGCAACATGCAAAGCGAGACTTCTTTGATGACCATATCCACGAAGTGGCTACCATGAACAGATGACCCTGGGACCTAATGTCCTGGACTCGTCAATGCAACCTACCATTGTTTGAGGCGATCTCTTATCAGGGAAACCCTTGCAACGATCTAGACTCCCTCTGGGCTGCCCTTGATGGGTCCTACAATGCTGCCTCGGACCGAGAAGTTGATCTGAGCATCTTAAATGATCTGGCTCCAGTGCCTGAAAGGGCCTGGGTCCCATTCTCCATTACAGAAGTGAAAGAAGTGCTTAATGCATGTTCTTCCCGATCCGCTCCAGGGCCCAATCATGTTATGTGGTCGTACCTAAAACACTGGTGTAGCAACCCTGAGCTGGTGAGTCTCATCACCCACATAGCTGAGGCGTGCATCACTGCAGGACACTGGCCTGCCCACTTCAAGGAACCCCTGTCAGTAATAATTCCAAAACCAGGGAAACCTAACTACTCTACACCAAAGTTGTTCAGGCCCATTGTGCTCCTGAACACTCTGGGCAAACTGGTCAAAAAGATGCTGTCCTGACGGCTTCAGTTCGATGGAGTGGCACACGAGGCCTTTGAACAAAACCAGTTCAGAGGTGTTGCCCAGCATTCCACAGAGGATGCAGGAATCTACCTCACCCACCTCATCAGAGCAGGATGGGCTCAGGGCCTCAAAACAAGTGTTGTCGCTTTCGACATTGCTCAGTTCTTCCCTTCATTGAATCACCAGATTCTATTGGAAATCATCTCCAGGTCGGGGTTCCCTGTGCAAGTAGTGAACTTCTTCCGTTCTTACCTTGTGGGTCACAAAATGACCTACAAGTGGAACACCTTCTCATCTGGCTCCTTTGCAGCCGATGTGGGGGTGGGATAGGGCTCTGCCCTATCCCCTGTCTTATCAGTGTTATATTTAACACCCATTATGAAGCTCTTCAGAAGAAGCGAGATTGGCAGAAAAGTCGACCTCATGTCTTATGTGGACGATGGCACCCTCATCGCCCGCTCTTCACAACTGGAGGACAACCTCCCCCTGCTCACAGAAGCATATGGCTGGATCTTCCAGGCATTTACGTCCCTTGGACTTGTTCTAGAACACGACAAGTCCGAGATTTTCCACTTCTCGAGGTCAAGGAGCTTCACTCCTCTACCGATAGATCTAGGTTTTGCCCCCTACATGGGCAATTCCCCCCTCAAACCCAAGGTCACCTGGAGGTACCTAGGGTTCTTTTTCGATCGCAAGCTCTCCTTTAATGAGCACACGCGATTTTATTCCACCAAGGCTCTCACCACAGCGAGAGCCATTTTTTTTTTTTTGGATCAGAATTTATAACATGGGGCTCGAATGCAGTCTGCAGAGCAGGGTACAAACTCAGGTACTACTCTATCTACGCATTCCCCTTGCCCATCTCCTACCCAGGTCCTCATTTTAGCCACTTTAGGTGGGCAGTGCCACAGACGTTGGCCTCTCAGCCAGGAAAGGCAATAATCTGGAGGGGGAGCCCCCCCCTCCTGAAGCTAGCCATTAGATCGCCCACTGGAGCAAAACGGTCCCCCAGCCACATGTCCGACCAAAGTCAGACCAGGTGCAGCAGTGTTAATTCACTGTAAATCCCCCCTTGCGGGAGGAATAACCATCTGCGTATATCCAGCCAGTGAGGGTTGACCACCCCAGACGAATGAGGTGGACCATCACTGTGCCATGCACGAGTGACAGTGATGTGGCAGCTGGTTGTTCACCTGGTTATTCACTGGAACCACCGTAGGCAGGGGGCCAATTGAGCAAATGCTACCACATGCATGTGCTTGATGACAACGTCCCCCCCGCAGTGGGGAGAAGGTAAAGGGTGGCGACACTTGTCACCAACCCGACAGCAGCCAGCAGACTGGCAGTGATGGGTGTGGAGCGGAATGCCCCACACTAGTAATGGCATGGCCATCTGGGACGATGGTGGCACTGTACTTGGGACAAGGGTTCCCCAGCTTGAAGCTCTGTTGGAGCTCTTGGCATCGCCACATAGGGAGCTGAGACAGCTGCCGGAGGTGCAAGGTCGTCAGAACGATGGTCTCTGGTTGGCCTCCATTTAGGCATTGAGAACGAGTTAGTACTGGTATAGGAATCTATTAATCAAAATATGCAGCGTAAGGTTGACACTCGGACGGTACCAACAAAGGTGGTCATCGCGTCCAGTAGATGTAGCATGGAAGGAGAGGTGGATTCGACCTCCAACCTCTCATCCCTAGATAACAGCACTTCGCCCTCCACCCACTTGGGGAGGGGGGGAACAAAGGCGGTGATGGGGCAGGGAGTGCCTCCAGATAAAGGGACTCAGTGATGCTGAGCTCCTGTGAATGCATATCCTCTTGTTCGAGGCTTCATGTCCATTGTCTGTGTGCAACAACGACACCTTGCGCTCATTGCACACGATCGATAGCTTGCCTAGAGGTGAGCCTGGGCCCACCTTTGGTATAAGTGAGGGCCTCCTGCATAGCAAGAAGGTCCTTGCAATTGTCAGGGTCGGGGAGGTCCTCCCCAGCCCACAGATCTCAAACTGCCTAATGCAGCTGCTACCTCTGGTTCGTTCTGTGTGAACCAGGTGTCGTAGTCTTGGGCATCATCGCCAACGATGTCACCCATAATCAAGGAGGGGTCATGAAGGCCCCAGCGTGTGGTTTGGTCTCTGTTCAGCTGTTTGGGCATTGAGAGTGAGTTAGCACAGGTAAATGACAATAACAGTCAAAGTACGTAGCGTAAGATCGATAACAGCTGGCCCCTTGTCTCAGTTCCAGGTCCACCCAATACAGCCTCCAAACGCTCCAAGGGGGCAGGCAGGCCGCACATCCTGCTACCTAGTGGGAGAAGATTGAACCCAGGTCATAGCACCCCAAAGGAGTGAGCACTGGAGGTGGTGAGTTGGTGGTGAGAAACGGCCACCAGAGCGTTGTCCTAGCTGTCAGGGGGCACCGTCACCCGGCCCCTTTTAGCGATGGTGTACTCCAACAGGTAGTCAGTGTAGCTTGTCCCTAGTAGTAGTGACTCACAGAGCATGGAGGTTGGAAGCCCCAGAGATGACCAACAGTCCAGTAAGAACGTCCCTCCCCCTAAGCCAGACCTCCCCCAGCTAAACAAGCGCTTCTACTTGGGCGAGCATTGAAGCAGGCATCCCACACCCACTCTAAGCCCCCATAGGGACCCAGACTACTCTTTCATAGACATCACTCACCTAGCTAGGATCCTCGAAGCCAAGGGGAATGAGACAGATAGCAGTCACTGTTGGAAACAATGACCGAGACATCCCTGGAGATCGGATGGACGGATCTCTTAGCAAATCAGGCCAGGCCTGGAGACGCCGAGAGCATTTGTGATGGCAAAATCCGATCGAAAATTGGACAAAAATTGGAGTGTCGACGTCGCCGGTAACATTGAGCAGAGGTGTTTACCACTGTTTATGGTGGTTGTAACAAGTCAAGGAGCGACGACAGCGAGAGCCATGGGAATGCTCAGCAATTCTGTTAGGGGACTAGAACCCATGCAGAAGCGCCTACTATACCACTCATGTGTCGTTCCCATCATGACATATGGACTGAGACTCTGGCATTTCAAAGGCACACACGTCCATTGCTCCTTGACCTCTTACCGTGATGGCACAGCCACAGAACATTTTGTTGACACTGTTTTCAACTTCTACAGCTCAATCCGTCAACGATCCAAGCGATCCAGTTTATTCAGCATCTTACCAATGCATGTCTGATACATTCATACAAAAAGGGAGGAGATCGGACGCAGTGATGGACGAGGGGAGACCTTCTAGATCCGGTATGCCCAGAACTCCTGGCAATGACCCACTTGACTCTCTGCGGCCCTCTGGGAGCTGCAGATCTACACAGTATGCTCCCTCAGTGGGCCCTCACAGGACCCAAAGAGGATCTCCGACACCCTCCCCATACGGGGTGGGAATCATCACTCCGCATGCACAGTGCTTTAGCGTGCCAGCGATATCTCCAAGGGGGGCTACTTCGTCCCTTGCACCTCCTACCACCCCTTCAACACCAGCTTCACAAGTGGCCTTCAATCTGGTGCTGTCCAACCCCCTACCTGCTATACAGGACACAGAGATGGCGAGCGATGTGGATGACGATTGGGCCGGCCCTGCTACTTTTGCCAGTGACTTAGGGGAGTACGCTACTGGATTCCAAAAGGTTCTGAATAGGACAGGGTCCAAACGACCAACTGCTGAAGAACGGCAGGTCATAGCTGAACAGCTGGGGGCAGTGCTGGACGCAGCAGCTGCAGTCGGCTTTACTCGTGATTCAGGGAATACCACCCTCCGAAGAGCCATTGACAGGATCGCTGGAGGAGGCACATGACCCAGGTCGGGTACCATCACCAATGACCCACACGATGTCCCAAGGATGGACCACTTGGAGGGCTGGGACGTGCAGCGTCCCCCCAACAAATCTTTGAGGAATTGGTTCCCCAAGGGGGCCCGACCTCTTCCTAAGCCTCCAACAGGAGGGATTTTGTTGTCATGGGAAGGGGACCTCCCCCCCCATGAACTGGTCGACCAAGCCTTCGGGCAAGGGGACCTTCACTCAGGTAGTTCGCTTCCCAGGAGGACGAGCTCCCAACACTTCCATGGATGGCCTAGTGCATCTAGCCAAAGCCTTCCCGGAACTACCCACCGACAAGCTAGCTGACATCCAGCAGCACGTCGGCCCCTCCAGGCCAAAGGCCTCAAAGCCTTCACCTACTGTCCACGGCCCATCTAGATGACAGGTCCTTGTTCATGTTTGCCCACCCTTAGAGGAGGGAGCGAACCCTGCTGACTTCCTTGACCATGTTAGGACCACCCTCACACTGCACCACTCTAAACTAGTGGCCCAGTCTGCTACTTTACACACTGGGAATATCTCAGTGTCTACTGACGTAGTCGCCTTGGATGAGGACCTATGATGCTTCAAGGAGGCGGCCCACAAGGCTTTCCCCTTCACCCTGCAAATCAATGCAGTGCTACCCACATCCACGTCGTACCTCAAGCTGGTCGACGTGCCCTACATTGTGAACAACAAGGCCATCACACCTGATGTCGTAGTTGCTCACCTCGGAAAGTCAGGCATCTCTGACCTTACGGTGCTGCAAGTCCCTCCTCGGGTAGTATGAGATTCGAGAATGTCAGATACATGCACCGTCTACCTCAACGTCGCAGACTCCATCAGTGGTGCACGAGTGAAAGCTCTCATTGGGCGTGGTGTTCAATTTGGATGCTACGTCGCTTACGTTTGGGCGGCCAGGGCAAACCCTAGCCTTCCCTTATGCCAATGGTGCTGGAAATGGGGTCATCCCACCCCAGCATGCAGAGCTCCACAGTCAAAATGCCCGATCTGTGCAGGTCCTCACTGCAAGGAGCACCATTGTGCCCTGGCAGGGTGCTGTAAGGGGAACGCCAAGGTGAACCCTCCTGTTCCAGCCACCCCAGAGGGGGTAGCCTGTCCTCACCTGACTAGATGTATCAACTGCTGGAAGAACCATGCATCTGACGATCGTCGATGCAATGTCTGGCGTCATCACTTTGATCGGGACTGGATCCTAGCACGCTATAACAAGGTGAGTGCGAGATGTTCGTCTCGCTCCCCTCCTGCTTACCCTCCTGCAGGACGTGGTGGCTGAACGTAAATGAGGGACAGACTTAGATCTACCCCGCAGTTATGAATATTTAGTCAGAATGTTAACCATAACTGGGGATACATGGACTCGTTACTGGCAGATTTTGTAGATGACTATGATTTGCTTTTCATTCAAGAGCCTCCTTGGAGACTGATAAGACACACCCCCTCCGCCCACAACAGGGAAGGGGAAGAAGTTATCGGTGCACCGATGAGCCCCAATTGGGGTACCTTGGTGCGACCCTCAGGGATCGATTCCCCCCCACGTGTTGCTGTTTACTTCGTGAACAGCATCACCAATCTCAGACTGGGACTCTGCCAAGATCTGGTCAATGATCGTGACATCCTTCTATTTTCCCTGGGAATAGGGGAAGATGTCATGCTACTCGCTAACGTCTATTCAGACAGCCAACACTCAGCCATCACACTTCTTTATGAAAGTGTCATGACGATCCCACACTTACACTTCATGTGTGGCAATTTCAACATGAGACATGCCTCCTGGGATCCCCAAGGGCCTGAACACTCTATCCATGCTGACCACTTGGTGGAAACAGCAACGGCTCTAGGCCTAACAAGGGCCCTCCCGGTCAAGGAGGGACCCACACATTTTCCCCCACAACAGGGCTTTCACCCCACAGTGATCGACCTGATGTTTGTTCCCACGGATCTGAGATTTGTGTTGTACTGCGAAATCGTCCCAGCAGCCAGGGGTACGTCTGACCATGCCCCCTTGACACTGACACTGCCTGGCCCGGGATCTTTGGTCCCAGTCACCAAGTGGTCCATCAAAAAAGGATCCGAGGAGGAAGCATCGTACCTTGATGCCGTCTCCTCCACTTTGAATCCATGGCTTAATTGGCACGGAAATACACCAGCAGAAATTGATGATGTCGTTTCGGCGATATCAACAATTTTAAACAAGGCGTGGGATAACCACACCAAGGAATCCTGCCTAGGCAAGTCATCCAAATGATGGTGGACAGACAAATGCAGAGGTGCTCTTGACGTGTACAGGGCCTCCCATGACAGAGAGGACTGGAAGCATTATTGGAAAGTCATGCGACATGCAAAACAATGCTCCTTGACTTGTTACAACCACCATAAACAGTGGTAAACACTCCTGCTCGATGTTGGTAGCAACATTGAGACTCCAATTTTTGTCCGATTTTCGATCGGATTTCGCCATCACGAATGCTCTTGGCGTCTCCAGGCCTGGCCTGATTTGCTAAGGGATCTGTCCATCCGATCTCCGGAGATGCCTCAGGCACTGTTTCTGACAGTGTCTGCTATCCATCTCGTTCTCCTGGGCTTCGAGGATCCTGACTAGGTGAGTGTTGTCACCCAAAGAGTAGTCTGGGTCCCTATGGGGGCTTAGAGTGGGTGTGGGATGCCTACTTCAATGCTCGCCCAAGTCATCGCATTCATTTAGCTGGGGGAGGTCTGGCTTAGGAGGAGGGACATTCTCACTGGACTGCTGGCCGTCTGGGAGGCTTCCAGCCTCCATGCTCTGTGAGTTTCTACTACTAGAGACATGCTACACTGACTACCCATTGGAATACACCATCGTTAAAAGGGGCCGGGTGATGGTGCCCCCTGGTGGCTAGGCCTACACTTTGGTGGCTGCTTCTCACCACCGTCTCTCTACCTCTGGTGCTCACTCTTCTAGGGTGGTATGACCCAGGTTCGACCTTCTCCCACTAGGCAGCAGGATGTGCGGCCTGTTCACCCCCCCGGAGCATTTGGAGGCTGCATCGGGTGGACCCAGAATGGAGATAAGGGACCATCTGTTATTGCTTACATGCTACGTACCTTGACTTCTACCGTCACCTACTCATGCTAACTTATGCTCAATGCCTAAACAGTGATCCAGAGTCTATCCACCTCACCGGGGTCTACACGACCCCTCCCTGATCACAGGCGACATCTTTGACGATGACGTCCAAGACTACAACACCTGGTTCAAACAGAACAAATCGGATGTAGCTACTGCATTAAGGGCAGTTAGAGATATATGGGCTGGGGAAAACCTCTCTGACCCTGACGATGATTATGATGACGATTCTCTTGCTATGCAGGAGGCTCTCATGTATGCCGAGGGAGGGCCCAGGCTCTCCTCAAGAAAAATGATCGACCATGTACGATGGGCACAAGGTGTCGATGTCGTGCACAAGCGATGGACTCACAGCCTCCCAGAAGGAGGACGAAGTGCCGTTATCAAGGGATGAGAGGCTGGAAATTGAAGCCACCTCTCATGCCATGTTACATATACTGGACATGATGACCTCGTTTGTAGGTACTGTCTGAGTGTCCACCGTTCCTCTCAATGAGAGGAACTCTTGGTGTCAGATGGTGTGGGAGCTCTTCACCACCACCTGGCGGTTTTCAGAGAGCATGATGGAGTCGCTTTGGGCGGCATCAGCTCCTCTAGACCTTATGTCTCCGGCAGCCTTCCGGGCTTCCTATGAGGCGATGATAGCGGCCCAATCTGCTCCACCAGCAACAGAGCCACCAACTGGGGAACCCTTGTCCTTGGAACGGCGCCATCGTCCTCGTGGGCCTCGCCAATGACCGCGCCAAGCTTGATGAAGGGGACCACCCCTTCTGAACACTGCCCACCAAACTTCTAGGGGCCGTTGTCAGGATGGTGGCAATATGCCGCCTCTCTTTACCTTCCTCCCACTGTGGGGGGGACGTTGTCATCGAGTGCATGCTCAGAGGAGTGTATGCTCGAGGGGGGCCTTGGCCCTCCACCTACAGTAGTTCCGGTGAGTAACCAGCTGCCTCATTACTGTCACTCGTGCTTGGCCACGGTGATGGTCCACCTTACTTGCCTGGGGTGGCCAACCCTCATTGTCTGGTGAAGGACGGGTAATCTTCCCACAAGGGAGGATTTACAGTGAATTGACACTGCTTGCGCCTGATCTGACTTCGGTCAGATATGTGGCCGGGGGGACCGAGATAGCACCAGACGGCGAACTAATGGCTAGCTTCTGTGGGGGGGGCCCCCCTCTACAGATTTTTTTTTTTTTTTTTTTTTTGGGTCAGAATTTATAATGCAGGGCTCAATCGCAGTCCACAGGTCAAGATACAAACAAAGGTACTACTAAGACTACGCATTCCCTCTGTCCACACCCCACACCAGGTCCCTTGTAGAAGCCACATTACGGTGGGCATACCAGCGTTGGCCTCTCAGCCAGGAAAGGCAATAATCTGTAGGGGAGGGGCCCCCCCTGCAGAAGCTAGCCGTTAGTTTGCCATCTGGTGCTATCTCAATCCCCCCGGCCACATATCCAACCGAAGTCAGATCAGGCACAAGCAGTGTCAATTCACCGTAAGTCCTTGTGGGAAGAGTAACCATCTTTCATCAGACAATGAGGTTTGACCACCCCAAGCAAGTGAGGTGGACCATCACCATGTCCAAGCACGAGTGACAGTGACGAGGCAACTGGTTATTCACCGGAGCTACCATAGGTAGGGGGCCGAGGCCCCCCCTCGAGCATGCACTCGATGACATCATCCCCCCCGCAGTGGGAGGAAGGTAGAGGGAGGCGGTGTACTGCCACCATCCCAACAGCAGCCCTGGTGGGCGGTGATGAGCAGGGGTGATCCCCTCCTTCAAGCTCGGCGTGGTCGTTGGTGAGGCCCACGAGGATGACGATGATGTTCTGGGGACAAGGGTTCCCCAGTTGGAGGCTCTGCCGCTGGTGGAGCAGACTGAGCTGCCTGCATCGCTGCATAGGAAGCCTGGAAGGCTGCTGGAGACATAAGGTCTAGGGGAGCTGATGCCACATGAAGCGACTCCATCATGCTCCCTGAAAATCGCCAGGTGGTGGTGAATAGCTCCCACGCCATCTGACGCCAAGAGTTCCTGTCGTTGAGAGGAACCGTGGACACTCAGATGGTACCTACAAAGGAGGTCATCATGTCCAGTAAATGTAGCATGGCATCAGAGGTGGCTTCGATCTCCAGCCTCTCATCCCTAGATAACGGCACTTCGTCCTCCACCAACTCGGGGATGGGGGGCCAAGGTGGTAGCAGGGCAGGGGTTGCCTCCAGATAGAGGAGCTCAGCAATGCCGAGCTCCTGTGAATACATATCCTCCTGTGGGAGGCTATGAGTCCAGCGCTTGTGTTCGACGTTGACACCCTGTGCCCATCGTACACAATCGATCGTTTTCCTCGAGGAGAGCCTAGGCCCCCCCTCGGCATAAATGAGAGCCTCTTGCATGGCAAGAGAGTCGTCGTCATCATCATCATCCAGGTCGGAGAGGTCTTCCCTGGCCCACAGATCTCTAACTGCCTTGAGAGCAGCTGCTACCTCTGATTCGTTCTGCACGAACCAGGTGTCGTAGTCTTGGGCGTCATCATCAAAGATGTCACCCGTAATCAGGACAGGGTCATGTAGACCCCGGTGTAGTGGTTGGCCTCTGGATTGCCGTTTGGGCATTGAGAGTGTATGTTAGTGCTAGTAGATGATGGTAGGAATCAAAATACGCAGCATGGAATCGATAACGGCTGGTCCCTTATCTCCATTCCGGGTCCACCCGATACAACCTCCAAACGCTCCGAGGGGGCGAGCAAGCTGCACATCCTGCTGCCTGGTGGGAGAAGATTGAACCCGGGTCATAACACCCCAGAGGAGTGAGCACTGGAGGTAGAGAATTGGTGGTGAAAAGTGGCCACCAAAGTATTTATAAGCGCTGCCCAAAGTGTGATAGCACACTTTGGTGGGCGCTTAAACCTAGCCGCCAGGGGGCACCATCACCCGGCCCCTTTTAACGATGGTGTATTCCAATGGGTAGTCAGTGTAGCATGTCTCTAGTAGTAGAAACTCACAGAGCATGGAGGCTGGAAGCCTCCCAGACGACCAGCAGTCCAGTGAGAATGTCCCTCCTCCTAAGCCAGACCTCCCCCAGCTAAACAAATGCAACGACTTGGGCAAGCATTGAAGTAGGCATCCCACACCCACTCTTAGCCCCCATAGGGACCCAAACTACTCTTTCGTTGACAACACTCACCTAGTCAGGATCCTCGAAGCCCAGGAGAATGAGATGGATAGCAGACACTGTCAGAAACAGTGCCCGAGGCATCCCCAGAGATCGGATGGATGGATCCCTTAGCAAATCAGGCCAGGCCTGGAGATGCCAAGAGCGTTCATGATGGCGAAATCCGATCAAAAATCGGACGAAAATTGCAGTCTCGACATTGCTACCAACATCGAGCAGGAGTGTTTACCACTGTTTATGGTGGTTGTAACAAGTCAAGGAGTGTCCTCTACAGATTATTGCCTTTCCTGGCTGAGAGGCCAACACTGGTATGCCCGCTGTAATGTGGCTTCTGCAAGGGACCTGGTGTGGGATGTGGGCCAAGGGAATGCGTAGTCTTAGTACCTCTGTTTGTATCTTGACCCATGGACTGCGACCGAGCCCCACGTTATAAATAATGATCCAAAAAAAAAAAAAAAAAAATGCAACATGCAAAACGAGACTTCTTTGATGACCGTATCCACGAAGTGGCTACCATGAACAGATGACCCTGGGACCTAATGTCCTGGACTTGTCAACGCAACCTACCATCGTTTGAGGCGATCTCTTATCAGGGAAACCCGTGCAACGATCTAAATTCTCTATGGGCTGCCCTTGATGGGTCCTACAACGCTGCCTCAGACCAAGAAGTCGACCTGAGCATCTTAAATGATCTGGTTCCAGTGCCTGAAAGGGCCTGGGTCCCATTCTCTGTTACGGAAATGAAAGAAGCGCTTAATGTGTGTTCTTCCCAATCCGCTCCAGGGCCCGATCATGTTATGTGGTGGCACCTAAAACACTGGTGTAGCAACCCTGAACTAGCGAGCCTCATCACTCACATAGCTGAGGTGTGCATCACTGCAGGACATTGCCCTGCGCACTTCAAGGAATCCTTGTTGGTAATCATCCCAAAACCAGGGAAACCTAACTATTCTACGCCGAAGTCATTCAGGCCTATTGTACTCCTGAACACTCTGGGCAAACTAGTCGAAAAGATGCTGTCTAGACGGCTCCAGTTCAACGGAGTGGCACACAGTGCCTTCGAACAAAACCAGTTCGGACGAGTCGCCCAGTGTTCCACAGAGGATGCAGGAATATACCTCACCCACCTCATTAGAGCAGGATGGGCACAGGGTCTTAAAACAAGCATCGTCACATTCAACATCGCTCAATTCTTCCCTTCCTTGAACCACCAGGTTCTACTGGAGATCATCTCCCGGTCGGGGTTCCCTGCACAAGTAGTGAACTTCTTCCGTTCTTACCTTGTGGGTCGCAAAACAACCTACAAGTGGAACGCCTTCTCATCTGGCTCCTTTGCAGCCAATGTAGGAGTGGGACAGGGCTCTGCCCTATCCCCTGTCTTATCGGCGTTATACCTAATGCCCATAATGAAACTCTTCAGAAGAAGCAATATTGGCCATAAGGTTGATCTCATGTCTTATGTATAAGGGCAACCTAAGCCTCTAGCAAAGGGAAATCCGAAGTTAAAATTATACTACATAATACAGGCATTGGGGACACACCTAGCAAAGGGAAATCCGAAGAGAAAACTCTAAGGATCCCCTTGCTGATGCCCAGTATATGTGAAGACGACAAAAATCAAATATAACCTAAAAATTGAAAAAGGCGGAGATAGGCGGATCAAGGCCGCCGAATGACATCATACCAAGGGGTATGTGTCGGAAGGGGTACTCCGCCTCTAAATATAAAAGTGTCAACATGTACAAACATGATAGCAAGGGAAAATTAGTAATAAAATCCGGAAAAATCATAGAAAATGAAGAATAGAAGGAAATGAGGTGGGGAAAAATATAGGACGAACATAAAAAATAGGAAAAACACACAGGGCACCCCCTTAGTCCCCTTACATTATGTGGATGATGGCACCCTCATCGCCCGCTCGTTACAGCTTGAGGACAATCTCCCCCTGCTCACAGAAGCATATGGCTGGATCTTCCAGGCATTTACATCCCTTGGGCTTGTCCTAGAGCATGACAAGTCCAAGATATTCCACTTCTCAAGGTCAAGGAGCTTCACACAAGGCCAGCCTCATAATTTCTCCTTTCTGAAATATAGTTAGAAATTCTTTGTGAAATATTATATTTGAGACTAAATTTCTACAAACAGAAATTTAAAAATTACCCATTAGAAATATACTTTGAAAATCAGTATTTCTAATGGGTAATTTTTTGAATTTCTGTTTGTAGAAATTTAGTCTCAAATATAATATTTCACAAAGAATTTCTAACTATATCTCAGAAAGGAGGAATTATGAGGCTGGCCTTGTGCTCATAATTCCTCCTTTCTGAAATATAGTTAGAAATTCTTTGTGAAATATTATATTTGAGACTAAATTTCTACAAACAGAAATTCAAAAAATTACCCATTAGAAATATACTTTAAAAATCAATATTCCTAATAGGTAATTTTTTGAATTTCTGTTTGTAGAAATTTAGTCTCAAATATAATATTTCACAAAGAATTTCTAACTATATTTCAGAAAGGAGAAATTATGAGGCTGGCCTTGTGTCACCCCTTTACCGATTGATTTAGGATTTGCCCCTTACACAGGCAACTCCCCCCTTAAACCCAAGGTCACCTGGAGGTACCTAGGGTTCTTTTTTGATCGCAAGCTCTCCTTTAAGGAGCACACGCAATTCTACTCCACTAAAGCTCTCACTACGGCAAGAGCCATGGGAATGCTCAGCAATTCTGTTAGGGGACTAGAGCCCATGCAGAAGCACCTACTATACCGCTCGTGTGTCATTCCCATCGTGACATACAAACTGAGACTCTGGCATTTCAAGGGTGCATGCATCAAGGGTGTCATCAAAACTTTGGCCCAGGTGCAATCTATCGCTGCACACTGGATCCTTGGTGCTTTTCATACCACCCCAATCGGTGGTCTAGACTGCATCACAGGGGTGTTGCCTATGCAACTGCTACTGCGCTGATTGGTCGACAAAGGGACATTCAGGACCCCCCTGCTGGCCCCATCTCACCCCCTCAGAGCAATCTTAGGGCCAAAATACGTGGGCAGCACCTTCCCTCATGAGCTTGGGCTATGGGGAGGAGACGTGCTGAACACAAGGTCCATCCATTGCCTCAGCCGCAGCAATGGCCCTTGTCCCAGAGGATGAGTTCGACCCCTTTGGGGAAGAAAACACCCCTGGAAACAGAGTAAAGGATCTATTCCCTGCTTGCTTCTCCTCTCATTGTCTCACCTCTAAGGAGGATGAGGCGAGGAGTGCATATAGGGGTGACCTCGACAAAGCCTGGGCTAAGGCCCAGTCAGAGGCAGACACCCTCATTGTTGCAGTGGACGCTTCGGTGCCCACTGATGCCAAATTCCAAGCAGTCACCTGTGCTCTCGTCTTTGGACAAGGAGAACAGGTAGATCACATCGTCTCAGCATCTGGGAGGAAAACCCCCCCAGAAGTCAAACTATTTGCTCTCCAACTGGGCGTCTCTGCTGCTTGCAGCAAGGGATGCAAAAAGTTGGTGATCTTTTCGGATTCTACAATGGGCATCGAGTCCCTTGTAGACCCAAAACCATGCTCTGGGCAAATCTTTGCTCTGGACGCCTGCCGCTCCCTTCGTCCATGGCTAGCTGGGGACGAGGAAAGAAAAGTCACATTCTGGCATGTTCCCTCGAAGTTTGAGTGGGGCATACACAAGAAGGCTCACGATGTTGCTACATCTACCAAGATCTCTGCAGGCAGACACCCACGGATGTCTCTAGACTACCTGAAGACCCAAGTCGAAAAAGCGGTCTGTAAGGATTGGCACATGCGGTTCGCAGATCCAGCGTATTGCGGACGGTATTTCCTCCACCTCAAGGGGATCGGAGGAAAGCCTGTACTACCCTCGACTCACAATGGTGGGCCTTGGCTGAAAGTCTCAGGAACCAATACAACTGGCACTTCTCGACTCACCCGTATGGTCACTGGCCATGCTCCCATAGGGGAGTATCGTCATCGTTTCTCCCTCGACAGGGAGTACCAATGTTGGTGCCTTGGTCCCAAGATCCAAACTCGGGATCATATATTATGCGTCTGCCCTGCAGTGAATTGCACAGAAACTCGTGCTAGCCCAGACTCTGTCGAAGGCTTTTACAAATTTTTGGACTATAACCCAGAATAGAACTTGGGTACTAGCGTGGGATCCAGGATAGGTTGTGCGCGCAGGGCATATGACCCTCATCTGGTTCTGGCTAGTGTGATCGGTATGTCAATGGTGGCTGTAGAAGGCGGTCGATGAGTCTGTTAACCCTCATAAAGGGGGCCCACCCATGTTCAGGAGTGACTGTCGGGGAGGGGGGACACAAACCCAGGTACTGGTTTGGGGAGGCACCTGAGCGCTTTCAGATCCTCTGTCGGTTGCGCGTTATGACAACTTAGTTGACTATGCCTTCCTTTCCAAGCTGAGAGGTTCACATCGGGGTGGCAGTCTCCCCTAAATCTTGCATACATACCCGTGGAGTCTCGAGGGACACATCGTCAAGTCCGGGTTGTTGGTATGCCACCACTGGTGAGTCCGTTTACTTGATAAAGGGGGCCTTCTTAGTGGCCATCGCAGTTATCCAGGTGGTTGGTGCAAAGATCAGCAGAAGGGGGACTTGGACTGGGTGTAGTGTACTTCATTTGTATGTCTCTGCCACAGACTGCGTTCGGGCGCCACATTATAAATTTTTGACCCAAAAAAAAAAAAAAGGGGGTTTATGTGATAATTAATTTGTTGTAGTATGAAGATTTATAAAATGAGGTCAGTGCCAAGTGCTGCTCAGCAACCCAGTGGCTGTGCCGATGTAGTATGAAGACTTACAAAATGAGGTTGGTGCTGAGTGGTGCTCAGCACCCCACTGGCTGTGGCCGATGCTGATACTGATGCCACCAAATAAAAAATCCCATTGCCATACAGTGACATGTATGATAAACTCAGTAAATGCCCTGTTTATGCGATAATTAATTTGTTGTAGTATGCAGACCTACAAAATGAGGTTGGTGCTGAGTGGTGCCCAGCATTCTGGTGGCTGTTGCCGATGGCGATGCCAATGCCACCGAAAAAAAAATCCTGATGCCATACAGTGACATGTATGATAAACTCAGTAAATGCCCTGTTTATGCGATAATCAATTTGTTGTAGTATGCAGACCTACAAAATGAGGTTAGTGCTGAGTGGTGCCCAGCACTCTGGTGGCTGTTGCCAATGGCGATGCCAATGCCACCGAAAAGAAAATCCTGATGCCATACAGTGACATGCATGATAAACTCAGTAGATGCCCTGTTTATGTGATAATTAGTTTGTTGTAGTATGAAGACTTACAAAATGAGGTCATTGCTGAGTGCTGCTCAGTAACCCACTGGCTGTGGCTGATGCCACCTAAAAACAATCCTGATGCAAACAGTTGTACAGTGTCACATATGATAAACTCAGTAAAGGCCTCATTTAAGTGATAATTAATTTGTTGTAGTATGCAGACCTAGACAATGAGCTCAGTGCCGAGTGCTACTCGGCCCCCCTGTTGCTGTGGCCGATGCTACTGAAAAAAAATTCCTGATGCTGTACAGTGACATGTATGAGAAACTCAGTAAATGCTTTTGTTTATGCAATGATCTCTATTCACAATAATTGTGTACTAACCCTCAACTCCATCCCCTCCATTGCCATGCCCATCTGTCGAGGTTAGTCAACCTCCAGACTTGGATGTAATTTCCTCCAACATCATATCTCATTATGTAGGTCTGCATACTACAAATGTAAATGAGGCTTTGACTCCACTGAATAAATCATACACCACACTGTGCACCTTGCAGCATCGAGAAAATTTCCTAGGTATTATTGGCCAAAGCCACCAGGTTCTCGAGCAGCACTCAGCACTGACCTCATTGTCTAGGTTTGCATACTACAACAAGTTAATTATCACTTAAATGAGGCCTTTACTGAGTTTATCATATGTGACACTGTACAACCTTTGGCATCAGAATTTTTTTTTTAGGTGGCATTGGCCACAGCCACTGGGATGATGAGCAGTACTATTGCACAAACAGGGCATTTACTGAGTATATCATACATGACACTATACAACCACTGGCCTCGAGATTTTTTTGAGATGGCAGTGGCATCACCATTGCCATCGCCATTGGCACAGCCACCGGGTTGCCGAGCAGCACTTGGCACCGACCTCATTTTACAAATCTTCATACTACAACAAATTAATTATTGCATAAACAAGGCATCGGCATCAGGAATTCTTTTTAGGGGCATCAGCATTGGCATCGGCACAGTCACCGGGTTGCCAAGCAGCACTCAGCACCAACCTCATTTTATAAATCCTCATACTACAACAAATTAATTATTACATAAACAGGGCATTTACTGAGTTTATCATATATCTCACTGTATGGCATCAGGATTTTTTTTTTGGTGGCATCAGCATCAGCATCGGCATTGGCACAGCCACTGGGTTGCCGAGCAGCACTCGGCACCGACCTCATTTTACAAATCTTCATACTACAACAAATTAATTATTGCATAAACAAGGCATCGGCATCAGGAATTTTTTTTAGGTGCATCGGCATCGGCATTGGCACAGTCACCGGGTTGCTGAGCAGCACTTGGCACCGACCTTAATTTGTAGGTCTGCATACTACAACAAATTAATTATCACTCAAATTTATTATACATGATGCTGTAATACCGCACATATATGCCGATGCCACCGCTGTTGCTGCTGCCATTGCCATTGCCATTTACTGTGTACAACACTACCTCATATGTCACTGATCTGGCCATTAACATTCCCCATAGTAAATAACAAGCCAGAATACTAACACTGTATCTATTTGATAGTAGTACATGTTATACTTATTATGAGAGCATTCTATGGGCCCCCATGAACCTGTATCATTCGGTACAATGTATATGTTCTATATACCGTATTACTTGGTACAGTGTAGCTGCTCTATGTGACAGAGTAGGATCTACACTTGTTGTGTCACTGTTGAGCTATGTTCGAGTTATTGCCTTTTTTGGAACACTTGCTTCAACCTACCTCTCTAGTGTATGGCATGGCCTCTCCTGCTATCTGGATGGACTATAGCTCAAGGGAACTTCATAAGATATATTACTATGCACTATTTTATGTACCATATTGAGAAGCTGAAGCTCTGCTGGCCTTTGGTGAGTATAACCTATCTCAATATATTGACTCTCCATCCCTCTTGTACAGACTCATGGACCATTCCAAGGTGTTAATTCTACTTATAGTACCTTGGTATGCTCGTATATATTGCCACTAATGGGTACTGTAACCTGGCATTGAGTAACAAGGAGATTAGGTGAGTAGGTGTAGATCCTACTCTGTAGCTCAAAGTATTGACTATATAGTTGACTTGTAGGCTATAAATATAGGGTAGGTGACTACCCTAACTGCTCAGAAGGAGATTTGGACAATAGGAAAGGTGTGTGACCAATTATGGGCAAAGTTCTGTTCTGTTGATGGGAAACCCATGCCCCTGTGAGCCAGGACCTCAGTCCCATCCCATTAGACATACAGACCTTTTATTTACTTCACCTATAGACCTGGAAAACGAAGAAAGCAAATGCTTTTGTGCCACAGATCTCATGCAGCAAGTATTCCTCCTCCCCACCCCTAGTTCGCTTTTTTGACTATCTTATCCCATGTAGCTTTGATGGTAGGCTCTCCCCATCGTTTGTAAGGTCTCTATGATGCATTTATGATGCTCATTCATGCAGTGGGATGAACAGGAGAGCTGGTGAGTGACCATCTCTGATATCACACTAACACATAATTTGACATCCCACTGGCCCCCTAGTCTCTATACTTGGTATACCACTCTATATGGTACCCTTACACCCTTTTGGCTGTACAACTTTGGTCCTGATCCACATGCCAGCTCAGCAGTAGGTACCCTCTCCTCCTCCCCTACATTTTCGCTTTTTTCCCACTGTAGTCACTGCCTTATGGGCTAGAGCACTTATCCCTATCATGTATATAGACCTTGACATGATTTTATTGGCCTGGATATCAGTACAACAATCTCTCATTCTCACTTCAAGAAGGTAGTGCTCTAGCAGGCTTATCAGGGCAGGTAAAGTGGAAAGGATGGCAGGTAGTCATTCTATGTACACATGTAGTTAATGTAAGCAAAAGAAACCAAGGGAAACGGGGCAGAATGAAGGAAATAGTGAGCTTGCTGTCAGAGACAGTGAGCACAATGTTAGCCGATGTGGGCAGACATAAGCCGACAGTGAGGGGAGAGATTGATGGCCTTGATGGTGACAGTACCCGACGACATTGATGGCAGGTACTGATGTCCGGCACATGCCGTAGATGTCTTGGAGGAGTCTACACTATATTTATTCAAGGTTTATCGAAGGAGGGCCATACACATTTAATTCCCTCTTATTAGAGGAGGACCTCATATGTAGCTCCACCTCTAATAAGAGGTGATTGGTGGGATTATCAGGTGAGAATGGTATACAATCTTATAACTTAATATCAGCTTTAGACTTTATCCTATTTAGGAAATATATTGCCAAGGTCCAAATAATAAATCAATGAATCAATGAATCAATCAAAAATTTCACTATTTCCTGGAATGATAAAGAACGATTCTTAACTATGTTAAGGACTCGTAATCTGCGAAGTGCTGAAAAAGAAGATAGAAGCAGGAGTATATGAATCGTCAAACTCATTGTATTGGTCATGATGGTTTTGCATTGCGAAGAAAGATGCAAAATCACTTCAAATCATCCAGTCTCGAACCTCTTAATCAAGTAACGATTCAGCACTCTGGCATCGTCCCAATCCCTGAGCATCTAGCTGAACAGTTTGGGGGATGCACTTGCAGTGGAATGTTGGACCTATATGTCGCATTCGACGAAAGGAAAGTCGCAGAATCATCTCGAGATCTAACAACATTTCAGACACCTTTCGGAGCACTTCGAATTGTCACCCTACCAATGGGTTGGATGAACTCTGTTCCAATCTTACACGACAATGTCACATTCATCCTACAACCCAAAATCCCTCATATTACCATCCCTTACATCGATGATACACCAGTTAAGGGTCTGAAATTGGAATATCGAATGATCGGAGGATCTTACAAAACAATCGCTGATAATCCAGGCATTCGATTGTTTGGGAACATTTTGGGAATCTAAATTGTATAGTCCAACACATGAAGTATTAAGGCAAGGCAGGGGTAGGGGTATACCCTTGTGTTTTTGGGCTAAGGGTATGAGGGGTAAGGGTGGGGGTTTGGAAGTTCATACCATTGCATACCCCTATACCCTTACTAAGGGTACAGGGGTATGCCAGGGGTATGCTTATGTAAGAATATCATTTGATTTTTTCAGCTACAAAGACTCATATTCAAGATTTTCATCAATTTTTTTTTTTTTTTTGGGTCAGAATTTATAACACGGGGCTCGATCGCAGTCCACAGGTCAGGATACAAACAAAGGTACTACTATGACTATGCATTCCCCCTGTCTACATCCCACACATGGTCCCTTGCAGAAGCCACTTTAGGCGGGCATGGCCACAGAGGTTGGCCTCTCAGCCAGGAAAGGCAATAATCTGTAGAGGCCCCCCCCCCCCCGCAGAAGCTAGCCATTAGCTCACTGTCTGGTGCTACCTCGGTCCCCCCGGCCACATATCCAACCGAAGTCAGATCAGGTGCAAGCAGTGTCAATTCACCATAAATCCTTCCTTGCAGGAAGATTATGTTGAAATTAATCCCTGATGCATGCTGTATACATGAGGCAATACATGCAGCATACACATGTATACATGAGGCGATACATGCAGCATACGCATGTTACTGCGCTTACTGCGCATACATGCGGTAAACACATTCCCGAGTCATGTGACATCCTTAATATTATGTATATAAAGAGAACCTGTACCGTAGTAGGAATACAGTGTTCTTACCTCTGCTAACCCTAGCTGTAAGTCTAACTAAACCCCAGGTAGGTTGTAAGGAACGTGTTGTCTCTTCCCCTGTGCAGCGTATATAGTCTGCTCCAACAGGTTATGGGCCCTGCTGGGCACGTCGCGAACGCGCTTTAATTAGCTGCGAACGACGTTGACTTCATTGTCTCCAAATTATAACCTTGCGCTCTTCGTGAGCTGCATTGCGCTCCCTGCGAGCTGCATATAAAACCTAGGTTGACTAGGGTTAACCACTCTGAAGGAGTGTTTTTTCCTGAGAACGTTAAACGTGTTTTATTGAGTAAAAGACTGATTGAGCGCTTTTAACAGCTGCCACCACAGAATCATGTCTTCAACTCTTGAAAAACTCGTTCAAACTTTCGATGGATCAAATTACATCTTATGGGCCGACTCTATGAAGGCGTGGCTCAGGTCTCAGGGCCTCTGGCAAATAACTAGCGGGGCGGAGCAAAAACCGCCCCCGGCGCCTCCTTTGACGGCGACGAACGCTACCTTGGTAGCGGACGCTAATGCCAAGCTCCAGACCTGGAGCAACAAAAATGACCAGGCTATTGGTAGCCTAGTGCTCCGCCTGGCCCCCTCCATTCGGCAGCGTGCCAACACAAAGGACACTGCTGAGGAGGTGTGGGACCTCATTCGCACCGATTATGGTGTGGACGGCCCCTCCCAAGTCTTTTCGGACTTTAGGTCCGCAATAGCAATCAAAATCCCGGCAGCGAACCCTGCACCGGAGATTGCGAGAATGGCTGACAAATTTGAGCGCCTCACGGCTGCTAACGTCGCCATCCCCGAGCTAGTACAGGCGATGATTCTACTTGCTGCGATGCCGCGCGAGTACGACTCATTGTCTGCAACGGTCCTTAACACGACCGCCACTAGCGCCTTGACATTTAAACATGTCAAGGACTCCATTGTTGCTGAAGCCTCAAGGCGCACAGCAGTTGGAAAGCCCGCTGGCCAGCCTCAGGCCAACAAACTTTCCGCTGTCAAGCGCAAGGGGGGAAACCCCAAATGGCAGCCCAAAGAAGGGCAAAACAGCAACGGAGACTCGTCCCGAAAACGTGGACGACGTGGGGACAGAAAGACTAAGGAGGAGAAGCCAAAAGAGAAACATACCCACCTCGCCTCCAACGCCTTTACCACCATAAATGGTAATGGCACCATCATACCGCCGATGCCGCTCATACAGCGCATCGAACGACGCGAACACACTCCCACAAGGGATCCTCGCCGCCGACCGCCTGCACAGGCATACACGGGCGCGGCCTCTTCTTCTCATTCGGTTTACGCTGAATATCAGCAAGCTCGAGACACCCTCGAGCGCATGCAACTTCCGCGCACCGCGAAAAATCTGCGACCGCTGGAAGAGCACCTTACGGTGCGAGAAGGTAAGAGAAGGAGGATAGAGCCAGAAACCGAGGCTACGATCGAGGAGGTAGAAGACGATACCGTCTCCCTCGGATCCGAACCTCCGGTAACTGACGAGGAAGTGTGGAAAGCCGTCGACGAAATGCTCGTCGATGAACCCCTTGACACAGGGGCGTATGATGACAGGTCAGTCCTTTTCCCTGCCACAAGCACTAAGATTAAAATTCCTATGAATACAGCGAACTTTTCATGTGAAATTTTACCGCTATTAAATGTATCATGGAATTATGTAGATCTTAATATATGTGCTATGTGTGCAAAGGGAGATTGTAAGAAAGGTGCCGACTGGATCATGGATTCAGGCGCATCAAAACACTTCACTGGTGAAATAAAAGATTTCGCTTCTTACGAGCCTTTACCGAGAAAGGACTCTACCTTGGTCCAAACGGCCACTGGTACTACTCATATAGTAGGAAAAGGAGCAGTCTTCATTAGGCACCAGGTAGTATGTAATGGGAAGTCAGAGACGCGTGAAACGCGACTATACCCCGTCTACTACATACCCGACATTAATACTCGATTGATGTCAATGGGGGTCTTTTTACAAGACGGAAGTGATGTGCGTGGTTCCTCCGCATACATTTCATTCATCGAGCATGGAAACCCAATCATGCATTGTGTCCCTCTAAGGAGGAATGACACGATCTATTGGGCTCGGACTCATATATTGAGCACCAAAAAGGTTAATGTCGCGACCATTTATGTCGCTGACTACTTGACTTGGCATAGGCGACTTGGACACCCATCCAAAGAGGCGCTAGAGAAAATGCCTAAAAGCACCATAAAATTCCCAAGGAATTTAATTATTCCTAAAGACAAAATTATATGTCCAGGGTGTGCAGAAGGGAAAATGACCTCAAAATCTTTTCCCGAGTCAGACTCACGAGCTGACAAATCCTTTGAATTAATACATTCCGACCTAAAGGAACTCCCGGTACAATCGTACCACAAACATAAATACTTCATTGTATTTCTGGATGACAAAACGTCACATATTTGGGTCCAATGTCTCAGAAAGAAATCTGACGCTGCTGCAGCGATTAGACAATTTCTAGCAATGGCTAAGACCCAATATGGCGCTACAATCAAGCGCTGGCGTGTTGATCCAGGGGGGGAGTTCAAGGATCGTGAGCTACAAAAACAGCTCAAGGATTTAGGCATCAAAATAGAGATGTCTGCACCCCACGTTCATCAACAGAACGGGCGCGCAGAGCGCGCCATAAGGACAATAATGGAAAAGTCGCAAACCCTGCGATTCACCGCTTGTCTACCACAATCATGGTGGGAATTTTGCATAGAACATGCAACACATTTATACAACCGAACCCCAATAAGGCGCCTGAAATGGCTGACACCTTTTGAGGACCTGACAAAGGTCCGCCCAGATCTAAACAATCTGAAGGTCTTCGGTTGCGGTGCTTATGTCTATCTACCAAAGGAAAAACGTCCAACAACATTGTCTCCTCGATCGGAGCTAATGACGTACCTTGGAGTAGAAGATGGCATTAAAGCATATCGTTTCATGCGACGAAACGGCGCAATATTCATTGGTGCTACGGCACTATTTGATGAAACGATGTTCCCATGCTGTCCCGGAGCTAAAACTCCTGCCAAGACAGACCTTGGTGATTTTCCACCAGAACCAGAAGATGACGACCACTCATCTGGAACGGATGGCGATGACCCTATACCGCCACAAAATCCGCCCCTTCCTCCATCATCAGAAGATGATGATGATGATTTACCAAGCGAGCAAAAGGCGCATGACGATGCGACTAACGCTCCTCCTCCGCCACCTCCAGTTAGCACTGAGGACTTTCGTCCAAGACGTGAAGATCAACAGGAATGGCAGCAATTGCCCCGTCGATCAGGCAGGCAGAGGAAAATCCCAAACCGTCCCGGCAATACCTATGGAGAACAGCGACTCCCCTCTGACATAGAGAGAGACATTGCGCGTGATCGATATTGGAAGAAGTCTGTGGGTCAAGATTCGGATCATAACCGAACACGACCACGACCTCAACAGCAAGAACCGGTTGCTGGACCGAGTTCGGCACCCCACGAGAGTGTGCCCGATTCCAATAATCAAGAACATGATCACCCAATGGGGGAACCGGACGAAGCAGGTTATATTAAAAAGATAACCAAGGAAGGTGGAGATGAGCTTATCTGCTGGCTGTTGTCAAAAGCAGTCACACCATCAAGCGGAAAAAGCCTAGTTCCAAACCAATTTCGCGATATTGCGCGCCTACCCTGGCAGCAGCAACTTGAGTGGAAACAGGCTTGTCGTGAAGAGTTAGAGGCTCTTCGCAAGCGACAAGTCTATGACATCGTCGATCTTCCACATGATCGAAAAACGATCAAAAATAGATGGGTTTTCTCCGTGAAATCGGACGGAAGAAAACGAGCCAGACTCGTGGCCAAAGGCTTTTCACAAGTTGAAGGTGTTGACTTTGATGAGATTTTCTCACCAGTAGTCCGCTACGAGACCGTACGCCTCATGTTTGCCCTTGCATCTCTAGAAGGCATGTATATGACCGGTCTAGATGTAAAAACCGCATTTTTATACGGCAAACTTGATGAGGAGATCTATATGGATCAACCCGAGGGTTTCAAACTTGAGGGTAAAGAGCGCAAAGTAATGCGCTTACGCCGAGCATTGTATGGCCTTAAACAGGCTTCACTAGCATGGTGGAGAGAGCTAGAGGCATTTATGCGCACCATTGGGTTCGTGCGCGCCAGCTCCGATGCCGGCATCTTCATACACAAGGATCCTAAGACAGGCAGCATCGTTATTGCGCTAGTCTATGTTGATGATGGCTTGTTCATGGGCAAGAACAAGAAACTTGTGGATGAAAAGAAGAATGCTTGCCTGAAGCATTGGGAGTGCCGTAGTACTGAAAAAGTCACGGAATTCTTAGGCATGCGCGTCACCCAGACCGCTGCAAAAGTCAAACTCGATCAAACAGAATATCTCGCCAAAGTGCTTGAGAGGTTCGAGATGACAAATGCCAAGATTGTCCCCACTCCGCTCCCGACTGGCTACAAACCGTCGGAGAACACAGCGACGCCAAACGCGGCGCTTAGATCAAAATATCAGTCTGTGATTGGATCTTTATTGTATCTGATGCTCGGAACGCGACCTGATATCGCTTACGCGGTAATCAAGATGTCGCAATTCTCGGCTAATCCTAGCCAAGAACATCTAGACAAAGCGATGTACATAATGCGCTATCTGGTGGGAACCCAGAAGTACAGTATGGTCTATGATGGAGAGAAATCCGAGGGGCTACAGGCCTTCACAGATTCTGATTGGGCAGCTGACACAGTCAAGCGCCGATCTACAACGGGTTACTTTGCTACTCTGGCGAGTGGCATTGTGTGCTGGCAGTCCCGTTTACAAAAAACTGTAGCACTGTCATCCACAGAAGCCGAATACATGGCTCTCTCCGACACTTGTCGGCAGATAGTGTGGATAGAGTCCTTATTCCAGGAACTTGGATATACACTGAAGCGCGTACCAATCTGCGCTGATAATCAAGGATCCATCTTTATTGGATCAAATCCAGTTCAGGAAAGAAGGACCAAACATATAGACATTCGCTACCACTACACCCGCGAATGCATAGAAAATGACAAAGTCACAGTCGTTTTCATTCCTGGAAGTGATAATCCGGCTGACATGTTCACAAAGAACCTTGGCGCTGTCCTATTCAGGAAATTTAGAGACTCTCTCGGAATTACTTTCGAGATTCAAACTTAGCTGCTTAGAGCGCTGTACAGTTTGAGGGGGGGTGTTGAAATTAATCCCTGATGCATGCTGTATACATGAGGCAATACATGCAGCATACACATGTATACATGAGGCGATACATGCAGCATACGCATGTTACTGCGCTTACTGCGCATACATGCGGTAAACACATTCCCGAGTCATGTGACATCCTTAATATTATGTATATAAAGAGAACCTGTACCGTAGTAGGAATACAGTGTTCTTACCTCTGCTAACCCTAGCTGTAAGTCTAACTAAACCCCAGGTAGGTTGTAAGGAACGTGTTGTCTCTTCCCCTGTGCAGCGTATATAGTCTGCTCCAACAGATTAACCATCCTTCACCAGACAATGAGGGTTGGCCACCCCAGGCAAGTGAGGTGGACCATCACCATGGCCAAGCACGAGTGACAGTAACAAGGCAGCTGGTTACTCACCAGAACTACTGTAGGTAGAGGGCCGAGGCCCCCTTCGAGCATCCACTCCTCTGAGCATGCCCTCGATGACAACGTCCCCCCCACAGTGGGAGGAAGGTAAAGGGAGGTGGCATATCGCCACCATCCCAACAACAGCCCCCAGACGTTTGGTGGGCAGTGTAGAGAAGGGGTGGTCCCCTTCATCAAGCTCGGCATGGTCGTTGGCGAGGCCCGCGAGGACAACAGCACTGTTCTGGGGATGAGGGTTCCCCAGTTGGAGGCTCTGCCGCTGGTGGAGCAGACTGAGCCACCTGCATCGCCGCATAGGAAGCCTGGAAGGCTGCCGGGGATGTAAGGTCTAGGGGAGCTGATGCCGCACGAAGCAACTCCATCATGCTCCCTGAAAATCGCCAGGTGGTGGTGAATAGCTCCCATGCCATCTGACGCCAAGAGTTCCTGTCATTGAGAGGAACCGCAGACACTCGGATGGTACCTACAAAGGAGGTCATCATGTCCAGTAAATGTAGCATGGCATCAGAGGTGGCTTCGATCTCCAGCCTCTCATCCCTAGATAACGGCACTTCATCCTCCACCAACTCGGGGATGGGGGGCCAAGGCGGTAGCGGGGCAGGGGATGCCTCCGGATAGAGGAGCTCAGCAATGCTGAGCTCCTGTGAATACATATCCTCCCATGGGAGGCTACGAGCCCAGCGCTTGTGTTCAATGTTGACACCCTGTGCCCATTGTACACGATCGATCGTTTTCCTCGAGGAGAGCCTAGGCCCCCCCTCGGCGTAAATGAGAGCCTCTTGCATGGCAAGAGAGTCGTCGTCATCATCATAGTCTGGGTCGGAGAGGTCTTCCCTGGCCCACAGATCTCTAACTGCCTTGAGAGCAGCTGCTACCTCCAATTCATTCTGCATGAACCGCGTGTCGTAGTCTTGGGCGTCATCATCAAAGATGTCACCCGTAATCAGGACGGGGTCGCATAGACCCTGGTGTAGTGGTTGGCCTCTGGATCACCGTTTGGGCATTGAGAGTGTGTATGTTAGTGCTAGTAGATGATGGTAGAAATCAAAATACGCAGCGTGGAATCGATAACGGCTGGTCCCTTATCTCCATTCCGGGTCCACCCGATGCAACCTCCAAATGCTCCGAGGGGGCAAGCAAGCCACACATCCTGCTGCCTGGTGGGAGATGATCGAACCCGGGTCATAACACCCCAGAGGAGTGAGCACCAGAGGTAGAGAATTGGTGGTGAAAAGCGGCCACCAAAGTACTTATAAGCGCTGCCCAAAGTGTGATAGCACACTTTGGCAGGCGCTTAAACCTAGCCGTCAGGGGGCACCATCGCCTGGCCCCTTTTAACAATGGTGTATTCCAACGGGTAGTCAGTGTAGCATGTCTCTAGTAGTAGAAACTCACAGAGCATGGAGGCTGGAAGCCTCCCAGACAACCAGCAATCCAGTGTAGGTGTCCTTTCCCTTAAGCCAGACCTCCCCCACCTAAATGAGTGCGTCGACTTGGGCGAGCGTTGAAGCAGGCATCCCACACCCACTCTAAGCTCCCATAGGGACCTAGACTACTCTTTCATAGACACCACTCACCTAGCCAGGATCCTCGAAGCACAGGGGAACGAGACGAATAACAGCCATTGTCAAAAACAATGACTGGGGCATCCACGGAGATCGGATAGACGGATCTCTTAGCAAATCAGGCCAGGCCTGGAGACGCCGAGAGCATTCGTGATGGTGAAATCCGATCAAAAATCGGACAAAAATTGGAGTCTCGACGTTGCTACCAACATTGAGCAGGAGTGTTTACCACTGTTTATGGTGGTTGTAACAAGTCAAGGAGTGTTGAAGATTTTCATCAATTAAATTCAGATTTTGGGATTGTCCAACATGATAATGGCTTTCATATGTTAATAAGAGGTATTAATATGTGATATTAATAGTAAATACAATAGTTATCAACACTTTTCAGATAAATCTTGCTCTAAATATGTTGATTTTGTGCCAAACCCTTGTACCCTTGACAAACCCTCCCATACCCTTGGCAACCCTTATATGTTTCCATACCCTTACCCCTAAGGGTAGGGTGTTCAGGGGTAGGGGTAGGGGTATGAGATTTGACACCCAGGGGTAACCCCTGCCTTGCCCTATGAAGTATTGTGGAGGAACCTTTTCTGGTCTGAAACTCTACCTTTGCATCACTGAAATAATTGTTTTAGGTCATCGATGCAATATCGAAGGTCGTATGGCCAATCCCACTTGCATCACAGCGGTTAGCAAATGGGGACCTTGTTGAAGCCTCACGGAGGTCAAGGCATTTTTAGGAACTATTGGAGTTTGTTGTATCTTTATTTGAAACTTTGCTCAATGTGCTACAGCTCTAATACACCTTACACGAAAAGATGTCCCTTTCAAATTCAGACTGAAGCAAATCACAGCACAGGAAGACATAGTGTTGAAGGGTCCAGTCCATAGAACTGAAAAAAAGACCAAAATTGGACTGAATTGGACTGGAAAAGACCAGACCAGTGGTCTATTTATGGACTGGTCTTTTGCAGTTCAGTTAGCAGTCTTTCCATTTTGAAAAATGTTGTAAAACCGAAGAAAACCAGTCTAAACCAGTTAGGACCAGTTTTATTGTGGGAACATATATTGGACCATGTTTCCACATGAAATCCGGCAAATTTGACCTCTGGTTCATAAAGAATGGTTAAGAATTGAGCAAGATATCATCAAATCTATTTTTGTATGAGTATTTTGTTGTATCAGATTGATTTTCATTTCATCTTACTCATATGTTGATCATTTGCTTGATTCTATTAATGATCATAGGACTAACATGTATAATAATACTCCCACCATTTGTCAATGCATGCTATGCATCACATAATTTATGGTTGTCACATTACATTTCTTGGTGTTCAGCACGAGTCATTCAGTAGATGTATTTTTATATTGATTATAGCCAAGTCAAATCTTGATGAAATGTCTTAAAAGTTAGACAGAATGGTGGGGAATTACAATGTCTATCCATATGTACAGTGGTTATAAGGTCCAGGTAATATTTGCTAAGATACATATGGGTTATATTAATATGACAAATTTCATGACAAAACATCGGTCTGAACCAGTCTTAACCGGTCTTTTTTGGTCTTTTAACCGGAAAGGACCAGTCCTAGGTGGTCCAGTTCAGTTCTAGCAGTATCTGGGTCAGTCCTGGACTGGTTTAGGTTGCGGTCTTTATGTTTTTGGGTCAAAAAACTGAACTGGACTGGACCCTTAAACACTAGGAAGACCTGAAGCAAGCACTCATCAATTCTCCAGCAATTCATGCTATCGACTACTCATCTGATGCCCCAGTTATCCTATCAGTTGACACCTTGTACATTGCTATTGGGTTCTTTCTCATGCAATGCGATCCCAACAACCCTCAAAAATGGTATTACAGTCGATTCGGCTCGATCATGCTTAATGACCGCGAATCCCAGTTCTCGCAAGCAAAACTCGAACTCTACAGTCTATATCATGCTCTTGGAGCACTTCAATTGTACCTAATAGGGGTCCAAAACCTCATTGTCAAAGTCAACGCAAGTTATATCAAAAGCATGCTCTCGAATCCTGATATTGCACCTAGCGCTAGCATCAATCAATGGATTGTCTCAATTCTCACTTTTCACTTCACATTAGTTCATGTTGCAGGTACACATCATGGTCCAGACAAACTTTCGAGACATCCTCCACAAGACAAAGAATCTTTGACCAGTTCAATAACATAAACGATTTTTGGAGACTGGATCAACCGTCTTCACAGTTTCATACACCAAATCAATCCCATTACGACTTGTCCCTTTACTTCCTATTGAGTTTTGACACTCTCCCTCTCTTCAGATCTCAGTAAGGGGGAGGATCTGACCTATGATGATGTCCCACAAACGAACAATGCAAAAAAGGATGACAAAAGATCAATTTAATGGTTAGAGGATTTGGTACGACCTCCAGATTTATCAGATTCCGAATACACTACCTTCATTCAATATTGCACCAAATTCTTCTTGGATTGCAGCAAACTTTGGAGAAAGGACTCTCATGGAGCTCACAAAATCGTCGCAATTCCTGAATGTCATCTCGAAGTTATTCGTGCAGCTCACGACAATATTGGACACAAAATGGTCTTTGCGACAAAATCTGTTATTTCCCTATGATTCTGGTGGCCTAACATGAAAGCTGACATTGCATGGTTTATTTGCACCTGCCTGTAGAAAGTGAATCCTAGTATAAACAACTCAGTCTCTGGATAAGTGACTTTATTAATCTGTACTATACCTAGTATAAACAACTGTTGTAGTAGAGTAAGTATGTGTCAATAAATATGTATAGTAAATATAGCTCACCTCAGTCTCTGGATAAGTGACTGAGGTGATAAAGTAAACTACTGAAGATATATATATGTGTAATGCGTAACAAAAGGATGTGTGTCAAAGGAAAAGAGACAAGGGGAAACTTAAACACGAGCCGACCACGCGGATCAAAGGGAATGCTAAAATAGCACACGCATCAAACGCATCAAAAGTGTTATGGACTCACAGTGCGATTCCAACACTGCCACCTCTGCCAAGTATGACAAACTTGAAATCTCCTCATTCCACCTACTGTTGCCACACCCGCACCTTTATTCGGCAAAGTCTACATCGATACTATGCAAATGCCTCCTTCGAGCGGATTCAAGTATATCGTACAAGGTCGATGTTTGCTAATGACCTATCCCAAATGGCGAAATGTTCGATGAGAAAATGCCATGACCCTCAGGGATTGGATTATGAGTCCTTATGTTTACAGAAGACTCGTTCTTATACTCAGGAATCAATGAAAAATTCAGCGCATGCGACAAAAATGGCTGCATTTTACTCACGGTCAGTAATCTGAAGCAATGACTACAAAAATTTAGTGACTTTTGTAACCATGTGACTTAATTTTAGCCGAGATGTGGATTTATGGATATCCGGATATGCTTGTAACTGGACTCAAATAATGGAAATGCCTTACCCCAGCCCGGGCATTTCAATGTGCGTCATATATTTGCATTTATTTGTTCTGAAATCAAAAGCATTGTATCTCACTCATTTCTTATCCAATTAGGTTCATTTAACTACAGATGGGAAAGTATATCATTGACCAATCATTGGGAGAGTGTTTGGCATTGTTGTCATGACTAAATATAGTATCTCCTTCAGTTTTCATCCAATTTGGATGATTCAACTCACAAATGAAAATATACTGTTGGTCTATCATCAGGAGATATTTACTGATGTTTGGCATTGTTTGTTTATAGATCAACAAGATCAAAAAGACTATATCAAAGCCAGTTTCCACTCAATTGAGTTTATTTAACTTGTGGAAGGGTATGTAACTTGGGCACTTTACACTGTGCTGACAAAGGTTGTTTATATTTGTTTGTTAGATTATCAAAATACTGTATCTTGCTCAATTCTTGGCCAATTTGGTTTACTTAACTTGGAATGAGAAGATACATTATTGGCCCATCATTGAGATCATATTTCTCATTGTTTGGCATTGTTTGTATTGTATAAACTTGTCAGTTCTTCTTTAATCCAACTGATTTAACCTGCAAATAAAATGTATACTATTTGCACATCTGATTTGAGTGTGCTGACAAAGGTTGTTTATGTTTGTTTGTTAAATCATTAAAAATACTATATCTTGCTCATTTGCATTTATTTGTTTTAAAATCAAAAGTGTTGTATCTTACTCATTTCTTGTCTGATTAGGCTCATTTAACTACTGATGAAAATTACATCATTTGCCAATCATTTATGTGATCATGTGACTTTACCCTATATGGTAATTATAATCAAATTTGCTAAATCATATTGTTGTATATGATCATTCTGACTGGTTTCTTGAGCTGAGTTCAGAAATGTTATTCATTGATATCTTTCTATTGCTATATATGGTAATTACCATCAAATTGATTAAACCTTATTGATGTATGTGATGTTATATACCATTTTGACTAGATTTTTGAGCTGAGTTCAGAAATGTCATTTATGTGACATCTTTCTATTACCATATAGTAATTACCTTCAAATTGACTAAATTATACTATTTAGTAATATAGTAACATATGTTGGGTATTATTTGTATTACCATATAAGTTATCCAATTTACCTGGTTTGAAAAAGAAGTAGCAGCTTTCAAACTATCTAAATAAATAAAAAAACATAAGGACTCATATCTGCCAGTACTGGCCATCTACCCCAAGTCTTTGAAGATATCATTTGTAGATGGGGTTCCCTATACAAAATTGTGAGGGATAATGGATCAGCCTTCATCACAGCATTGGAATACCTTTCAAAATGATATCATATTAACCATATTCGAATTAGCGGCTACAATTCTTATACAAATGGAATCGTCAAACAAGCTCACTTTGATATTTGACAATCGTTATTCAAAGCAGTTGATGGAGATCAGAGCAAATGGTCAGCTGGAGCACACTCTGTGTTTTGGGCAGAACGAGTTACAGTTTGTAGACGTATGGGTTGCTCTCCTTACTTCGCAGTTACAGGATCACATCCCCTAATCCCACTTGACATCTCTGAAGCAACATACTTGCAACCCCCTCCCAATTCTATCTTATTGACAACTGATCTCATCGCTCAAAGAGCAATCGCACTACAGAAATGATCATCCGACCTCGAACTTCTATATTCAAAAGTCTATACCGCTTGACTCGAAGCCACGAAACATTTCAAACTTGTTCACAAATGAATGATGCATGACTACAACTTCGAAAAAGGCGACCTGGTCCTACTTCGCAACATGCAAATCAAGAAATCTCTCAATCGTAAGATGCGACCTCGATATTTAGGTCCAATCGCCGCCTTCTGACTCCTTCCCTATTTTGCTTGAAAATCAATTCCCCCTCCGCCAAACTTCCTTGATATCGACTCCGAACATCTCAAAAAACTTTGAAACACTTTGAACATTGACGAAGATATTCCTGAAGACCTTCCGGACTTCGAGGACAAATAATTATTCCCTTTTCTTTGTTCGCGATCACTTACCTAGGACTTCAATTTCTTTTAGTGTACAATACAAGTCATGATATTGCATCATAGCGTGGCTGTGCAAACTCCAAAAGGGTTTTCCAGCCATGATGATCTACTGAGCCTTTCCCTTATTCTCTTTATTTTCTTTATTTTTTTTTACTTTTATTCCCTACTTTTCGAGACTCACAAGATTTAAATTGAAAAGAAAAACAAAAATACAAAAATACAACAAAGTCTTTTTACTCCTCCATCATAACTTCTAACTTGGGGTAGATGGCCCGTACTGGCAGATATGAGTCCTTATGTTTTTTTATTTATTTAGATAGTTTGAATGCTGCTACTTCTTTTACTCAAACCAGGTAAATTGGATAACTTATATGGTAATACAAATAATACCCAACATATCTTACTATATTACTAATGTTAAGATAGGGTTCATCCACTCTCTACTGCATCACATGACAAAAGAGTGACAAATCGTGACATTTTACCATTTCTCTAATTTCAGCCTACAATCCCATTTTTATCCAAAATAACAACCCAAAGTCCCCTTAAAATATATTTCTGGAGTTGTCAATCATCCAATCTTTTGTTAGAAACATAGTGATAGGATTTTGATCATTTTCTTCCCTTTTGAGTAAAATGATGGCAAGCTCTGAAAACGCAATCGAGCACATCATGACAATGCATAGAAAATATAATTGAGTAACAGGGCTATGGGAAGGCACAGCAAGCATCACCTCAATCTTGGACATTACACACAGCAAAAGAAATGCAGATTAACCCCAACTCAGATAATAAAGAGAATGTAAGAAATATAATACATTGCATATTCTGAGTCTGATCTTCCAAAAAAATTAGGCCACACCCACAGCACAGTTCACTAGTACTCAACACATAACAGTTCACTAGTATGCTTGCTTCTTTGGCAGATGTCCCCCTTATATCCATGCAACAATTTTCCATGTGGTCACTTTGATTCATGGATGGCTATCACAAAGAGCTAAACAGCAAACAGGCTGCATGGGTAGCAAAGAAATATCGGGGTCACCACACAATTCCAGAGACCATCCTACATGAGCTCATCACTGCAAACATCAATTGAAAAGTCAGAAATCACTGCACAGATTCATCTAATTCTATAATTTTCAAGTATATATTTACATTGTCATACATCATATGTAATCAATACATACATTCTCCGGTATACATACTTATAAAGAACTCATAATAATGTTGTCGACATGCTTAATCATTATCAATAACTTGATGCATTAATGAGTCATGTGTTTGGTCACAGTGCCATCACAGTGCATGTGATACAGTAGAGAGTGGATGAACCCTATCTTATATGCATACTACAGACTACTACTTGCTTGCACTTGAATAATATAAATCATATAAAAATTGAGCAAGTTGCCTTATATGGTAATACAAATAATGACAAACATATGTCACTATATCTCCAATGTTTTATGCATGCTATGGTTACTTGCTTGCATTTCAACTATATAAATCAAATAAGAATTAGAAAAATTGCCCAACATGGCAGTAATTTACACTCCCCCATATGTTCTGCATGGATCTGTACAGACTATGCAGACTCCGCATGGACTATGCAGAATCCAGGTGAGTCCGCACAGAATTCATGTTATCAAGTCAATATCTCACAAGTTCCAAGCTTCTCAGACTGTATGAAAGTTATGAAGTGCCTACAAAATAAGATTGTGCAGAGCAAGGATTGAACTTAAGACCTCATGCTAACTTCACATAACAAACAAGTATACTTAACCAGTTGAGCCACAGGAGAATTATTTGTTACTAATATAAAGTTTATTTATGACACTCAAAACTCAAACTCATACTCAATTAGTTAAACCCTCTCGAAGGAGGTGCATTGTTATATATTTAAAATCAAATAACATTAACTAAAGAGTACTATAATTATATTTAAAACCCCTCGCATTGAATGCAAGGGGAAGGTGACAATTATAAATCAAAAAGAAAATCCCCTCACCCACATAAAACATGAGCGAGGGGGTATAGAAAACAAAAAACAAACCCTCCCCATGCAAAATGTGGGGGAGGGGGTGGCCTGGTGGTGTCTCATCATGGTGCCCATCGTCCTGCATGCATTCCCATGGTATAAGAAATAAGAAAAAAAAAAATTACCTATGGCCCCAGCTGCCCTTGGTGCACCATCCTTGGTGTCGTGGTTGGTGTGTTGTGGTTGGTGCGTCTTCCTGGTTGCATCGTCCTGCTGGGGGTTGTCCTGGGCAGCTTTTGTCTGTTGCTGCTGTTGCCATCGTGGTCCCCATTGTCCTGCATGGTTGCTGTCATTGTGTTGTTCCCGTCATCCTGTGTCCCTTGGTGCTCCTCATTGTGCTTCCCACTGTGTGTTCCCCTCATCGTCATTGCCATTCCACCCACAATCCACCCCCCAAGCAGTGGCTCATGGGGCTGGAGGCAGGTGGTGTGTCATTGGCCCTGTTGTTGTCGTCCGTCGTGGTTGGCAGCTGTACTTCGCATTCTGGGGGTGCTGGTGCTGGTAGGTGGCAGCATCATCATTGTCATCACCTGCACACACTCACGATCCACCCTACGAGCAGAGGCTTGCAGGCGTGGGGTGGGTGCATCATCTGTTTTGGGGGTCTCCTAGTTTGGAGGGTTAGGGGGGGTCAGTGACATGGCATGCAAGGAGGGGGTAGGTGGGTGCATACCAGGTGGGTATTGTTAGGAAACCACCCCATTACCTAATAAAATTTCATCTTTATTTTATTATGTCGAATTACGCTACATGATGCCAAATGATGCTACACTTTGATAGCATGAGAATTTTATTTTGCATGCATCAATATGTACACACATGTATGAGTGTGTCGGTAACAACAATGTACAATATATGTAACATAGTATATAAACCCACCTGACCTTCCCACAATACTAAGGTTCAGAATAGTGATGGATATGTTCCCGCCACCCCAATCACCACCCGATCACCATCTCCCATGGGCCATGGTTGATCAACACACACCAGTCTCAGCTAACATTGTGCTCATCATCCCCAATGATGAGCATGCTATTCCACTCATTCCTGGCCCTTTACCTTTGCTTTTTTTGGTAGATAACACTTATGCATGTATATATATAGTGCTAATAAACAGTTATTTTCACTTTTACAGCTATATTTAACCTATAACAAGCACTCTCTCTGGTTGAGAGGAGGAGGAGGTCTCTTCTCTTCATTGGGGGGGGTGGGTCTGTAATGCATGTGTATGGATATTCATATTTGATAACATGAATGGGGAGGGTGCTGCATGAGATGGGAAGGGGGGAAATGGGGAGAATTGACAGAACAAGGGGAGGGGGTACCATCTACTGGGCTTGTACACTGTCTACAGCTATAAAACTGTATGTAGAGTGTATATGGATGTATGTAGAAGTGAGGATTGATGTTGGGAGAGCTGGGGGACAAAGTGCTCTTTGTCAGTGCACCTGTATAGGGAGGGAGGAGTGGTCACTTACTTGCATACCTAGGCCTTCCCCTTATGAGATGCACATGGAAAGAGAGTATTATGGTCCTAATAAATGACCTGATGGACCTCCCAGAGGCCCTGCAGTTGTGAGGATAGACAGAAAAGAGAATATGTACTCAGGAAGAGATATACTTACCCTGTGACATCTGTGGGGCCAAAGTGTTCGCTTTCTTCGATTCCTAGGTCTAATATAAAGGTATAATAAGGTTCAGTAAAGGTTATGACAGGGGGAGAAGATCCTAGCTCAACAGGGCATGGGTTCCCCATCAGCAGAGGTGAACTTTGCTCAGCATGGCTCACACTCTGTACCTTTCATCCAAACATCATCATAGGCATTCAGTAGATACTTTTGACCTTCGTTTATAGTCTACAATCAACCCATATGGTCTGTACTTCATCCTACAAAGTAGGAACTTCACATACTCACCTACTCCATGCCAGCTCATGGAACTCACTAGTGGCCTTATATACAGGCATATGATGTAGTACAAGTAAATTTAGCACCTTTGAACAGTTCATGAGTCTATAAAAGAGTGATAGAGAGTAAATGTATTGAATTGAACATGGCACAGTCACTCACCCAAAGCCAATGGTGTCTCAACCACTTGTTGTAGTAATAAACTTAGGACCCAATATCATATTCCCTTGAATTATAGCCTACTCATATAGTAGGAGGCCAAGCTATGCACCAGGAAGCAGGTTGAACCAGGTGTTCCAAAATGATAATAATCTTGAACATCAGCAAAATCAAGGATCAACTTATTTTACTTATTTGGCTTAAAGCCCAGTTAAGGAAAATAAGTACATTTTTTCCCTTAAATTTAGGATCATTAAGCAGATATAATCAACTAAACAGTATAAGCAACATGTAAGCAAATTAAGGCTGTAAGGAGCTTGTAAGGCCTTAAGGCCTTAAGGACTGCTTGACTTGTCTTCAAAGTTTCTTCTAAGTCCCTCTCAGCCAGCCCAGACACCACTTCCACCTCCCTCACACCTCTACACCATCACTGCTCTCACATCCATATCCATGCCAGCCAGAGCCACTAGTGGCTGCAAGCCAGATCTATGTTCTGTCTATGTTGTAACAATGAGATGGTGCCAAGATGGTACACTGCAGCCTAGGACAATGACCCAGGACAGGACCAGGAGAACTCACTGCTGTGAGCCCCTGCTCACAGGGTGGATGAGTTATAATGGAGCAACAACAATGGGGATGATAATGAATGGCTGCAAGCCACTGCTCGTGGGGTGGATTGCAGGTGCTAGCAGCCAACGATGAAGGACAATGGAAAGAGGAACAACAAACAACAAACAGGAGACAGGAATGCAGGGACAAAGGGAGAGAACAGTGAAGACAACAACAATGAACAATGAACCACCACCACCCCGCTGCAAACAACTGCTTGCAGGGTGGAAATGGGGAGCAACAAGATGGGATGACAATGCCATGGGACAGGGACAGAGAGGAGGGACAAAGGACAACAATGTGGGCAGCGACCAGGAAGAGGATGGCGATGGGGCAAAACAAAAAAAAGGCTCAAGAAACATCTCTTGGGCCATAGGTGAGTTTTTTTTCTTCTTTTCTCATTTCATTTCCTTGTGACTAACAACAAAAATCTTAGATAGTGATTTTACTGTTGACAACAATGGTGTGTGCCCTCTGATCAACCCTCACCACTGCCATGAGCCTCTGCTTGTGGAATGATTAGGTAGCAGCAGGACCATATGCTCACAATAAGGAGGGTGACATGACAGCAGCACCCCCAACTACTGCCATGAGCAACTGCTCATGGGGTGGAAACAGGGAGGGGGAGGAGGGGATAGCCACCAGGCCATCACCACCACCCGATGAAAAGGACAAGGACAGAACAGTGGGTACCATGACACAAGAAACACTGCCACCCCTTGCCCCCCACTGTCTCACTGTGAGCAAGACAGGGGTTTTCTCTTTTTAGTATTGAGACGGCATGACCATACAGTGAAGCCTTACCATGACGCCATGAAACAACAACAACAAACAGCACACCACCCACCTCACAAGCAACTGCTCATGAGGTGGATCACAGGTGGAATGACAGCAGTGACAAGGCTGCCATGATAATGGTGGGTGAATGGAAGAAGTGATGTGGAGCAGAAATGATGGGGGTTGATGGGGAACATTTGGGAAGTAGTGAAAAAGGGTGTTGAGTGGGGTTCCTGGGGGAGTGGTGGTGGGGTAAACAGGAACAACAGGAGCATGGGAACAATGGGAGCAGGGATGAAACCATAGTCAACTATGTACTTCACTGTATTGGCCATCTACAGTATCTGGTGACAGCCATGGAAATACACCACCTGAGGCATCACCCTTTTTTAACTGAGCAAAGTAATCATCTCTTGCATCATTACATTCATATCTGATATTGAAGTACTGCATTATCTGAAGTTGCCTAGGTGTAAAGTTATAATCAGTAAAAGTTTCATCCCAGGAATAATCTTTGTCTTTCAGAGTTTCTCCAGATCTCCAGGGTTTGAATAAAGTAAGCATTGTAGCACAGTAATATTCCCTATCTCCTTTATCACATCTTGGTAATGATCCTCCAACAAAGTTTGGTACAACATTATGTTTGCTTTCATTAAAGTACACCTGATGGGTTTTGTATAAAGGATGGTCTTTTAAAAATGGTTGAAGTTTGCTACTTGTGTTCTCTGCATTTGATTGAATTTGATCATTATGATTACTATCATCAATTATATCATTATCATTGAATGTATCATTATCTCTTAAATTGAGATCATCTGATTCTGCATCTGATTCATAATGTTCTATCTTGTCTGGCTTGGATTCAGATAGCTGTACAACTTCAGGAAGCAGGTCAAGTTCATCATTCTCAATATCAATATCATGTTTTCTACCTTTAGAGACTTTGACTCTGGTTGCCATTTGTACCCACTCATACAAAGTCTTATTTTCATACACCTTTGGTCTATACATATAATCATGAACTGCTGAAAAGCCAACATATTGACCTGACTGCTCTTTTTTAATAACAACCTTTTCTGGTAGAATTTGCTCCCAAGTCTTCTTCTGATCTCCAAGGCTTGAGTACCTCTCTAACATAATTTTTCCAGAACACTGTAACAAACTTGTGACTAGTGAAATGATCTAGAAATCCCAATAAATACAAGCAAGCCATAGGACCACCTATTTCCATCTTTGCTGTCAAAAAGTTTACAGTTTGTGTTAAGATCTTTCTAGCTTTCTCTTTTTGCTTTAATGAACTATCTAGCATTTCAGAGTTTCTATTGAAAACACTTTTAATTGCATCAAATATAGTATGTGTTTTAAGACCAGGCTTTGTAACATAATCTGAAATATATGCAACAATAGCTTTAATTGCAGTACCAGATAGTAAACTTGTAATATCACTATTACACCTTAGTAAAAAGGTTACAACTGGAGTCAAAGTATTAATCCATGCTTCACCCTTTTTGACATTAAGTGCTCCAGTTTTAGGATCAACTTCAGTTTGTTCAAATAGAGGTCTTAGAAACCTGGCTTTACATTTTCCTTGTTTGTTAATACAAGTTGGTCTGGATTTTTTTTTAGCTTTCTCATTAGTAGACTGACTTCTACAGTTATGCACATTAGACCTAAGTATAAGATCATCAACAGTGTTTCTAAATCTTGACCACCAAGTATCAAGCTTCTTACAATCTGAACAATTGTTACAAGTATCTTTACAAATTGGAGGTGGTGATTCAGGTAATGTTTGAGTAGGATCATTGTAACTTTTATTTTGTAGTATTTCAGTATCTACCTTAGCTTTGACTTCATCCATTGTACCAGTAAGAAATTCACCAATATGAACACCTTCTAAGTATTGAACCATTTTTTGTTGAAAATCTGAAGTAGGATCCATAATCTTGTCTCTAATTTCCTGAGGTGTCAATGAACCTTTAAGCCAAAGCAACATATGCATATGTAAAGTCAATCTGCCTTGTTGTTCAACTGTTCCATAATATGCTCCAGTATTTCCAAATATTCCAGGATGCTTTTCACCAACACCCAGCCCATGTTTAATAAACATAAGTTAAAGAACTGTGCACCAGCAACTGGATTATGAGCTATTAACACATAACACTCTTCATAACTTCAGAGTTTTGGAGAAAAAGTTTCTTGAGTATCAGCAAAGTATAATGATATAGGATGCATATTATCAGCAGGTGAGAATGTAATAAACCATGAAGGTGCTCCAGCAAATGATATTAATGACCAAATTTCATTTCTCATATACTTCTTGCTAGTAGTAGAACCTTTGACACAAGAGGCAGAGCAATATATTACCCTGGAGAAAATGTTGGGAATAATGGGAGAAAAAGACGTTTTTTCATTGGGGAAAAATAAAAGGAACCATCAGTAAAAATATGTTATTTTCCCACATTTTGTCCTTTTGGTTGCTGCAGAAAAACAACTAATCTGTGTCCAGGAGAAAAACTTCTGAACATGAGGGGGAAAAAGGTCATTTCCCCACATATTCCCAGTTTTTTCTCTGTGGAAAAATAACTAATCTGTTTCTAGGTGAAAAAATTGTGGAAGTCAGGAGAAAAAATGTTATCTTCACCAGATATAGAGAAAATGTGGAAAAAAAGATATATTCACCCTCCATTGTCACCTGATTTTCTCCTGGGAATGGATGAGTTATTTGTGCTGAGCAAGAGCAAAGAGAAAAGTGTGGGAAAAACAACATTTTTTTACTGATGGTTCCTTTTATTTTTCCCCAGGGAAAAAGTGTCTTTTTTCCCTATTATTCCCAACATATTCTCCAGGGTAATGTATTGCTCTGCCTCTTGTGTGACATGACCACCAACATGATCCAAGTCTTTGATTAGTTGAAAGCATAGTTTTTCTTCATTGGTGTCTGGTTTTACTCTTTCACCCTCTTCCATTCATGTTATTAAATTAGTAAGCACTTCAATATCAACATCCATAAGTCATTTTAAAATTGCATCAAACTTTGGTTTTTCAGCCAACAAGTATCCAGCTGTAGTACTCTCTTTGATTTGTTCATGATTAAATGCAATTAATGGAAAATGAGAATCTTTTTGAAATCGTTTATCATGATACATTAGCAAATGCCTCTTATGAGCAATATCAGAAAGTCGACCTTGTTGAACAAAATTACCAATTCCTCCAAGGCCATAAGGAAATAGCCAAGACATCATTTGTGGAAATAACTGAGGATTTCTATAAATTGATTGAGCTTGCTTTTCATGACCAATTGCAAGAATCTTGCCATTACTTGTCAAATGCTTAAGTGCAATTGCTTTGATAGCTTTCAAACTTTTAGTAGAAAACTCTTCACCAGTTAAGCCATGAACTACAAATGGACATTGACCAGTTTCAGTTCCATCTTCTGCTTCCATGTCATTTACAGCAGTTGATTCAGAATTCTTATTTGTAGTAGAGTGTTGATAATCAACTACAACTGGTGGACTTAGTCATCTTCTGGATATTTGCTAAGATTCTTATATGAAATCTCAAGATCAAAGTAGTCACAATGATTAAGCTTACGCCATTCAAGTGCAGCTGAGACTTTCTTTCTTCTGACCAATAATGGAGTTCATTCAAAGTCTGCCTTAGTAGGCTTACAAGGACCAGTATATATAAATGCTAGAACATCATCCATTTCTTCAATTGGAGGTGGTAGAATATCATAAATCTTTGGCATAGGATTTGCAAAGGTAATTGCATTAGCTCTCATTTTATGCATTCCAGATGAAACTTTAACAAGACAGCGGTTATGCTGAACTCTGGCTACAAGTAACTGTTCTGCAAATGATAAATTTTGTAATTGAGATGGAACTTTTCCAATCCATTTACCATTTGCTAAAGCCATTAATGGTACTTTTTCTTGTGTCACAGATTTCATGCAAGACTTGCAAATACTATCTAAGTCATTATCAAGAATAGGACCTTCAATATCAATTATAGGATCATTAGATGAATTTCTTTCTTTTTGTGACATTCCTGGTTGAATCAAAATATTTAAATTCAAGTTAGTTTCAGATAATTTGGTTAACTCTAATATGGAAGTCAATTTACCACAAATAGCACATCCAGATTCTACAAATTGTTCTGGTGATGTATCTTTGCAGAAGTTAGAAATTATTGTATGCTGCAATATTTCAGAAAGTGGAAGAGGTGGAAATAATCTTGACTGTTTTTCCTGGCTTTTCTTTACTGCATTTCAAATGTGAAGTCTTATAATCAGGATTATTAGCTTGACTCTTCTTTACTGCATTCAAATTTGAAGTCTTATAATCAGGATTATTAGCTTGACTTTTCTTTACTGCTGCAAGATGTAATGATTTATAGGTTAAATTATCAGCCTGGTATTTCTTAACTACATCTAAGTGAGATGCTTTTCTCTTTGCATTAATATCTGATATATCAATTATCTCAAAAAGAGTAACATACTCTTGACAGTGATCACAAATGTGATTGCAAAGTATAGTTTGAACATCTTGAATCTTGATTTTAGAATGTACTTTAATCTGATGATATTTTGCAATAATCTTAAGTTCAGCAATACTTAGCTTGGGAACTAATGTAGTCAAAGGTATAATTCCAGAAACTAATGTGTTATTTGATCTTTGCAATATAGCTGCTTCTAAAGGTGCTGTTAAGAACTGATCTGAAAGGGCTCGTCAGAATCCGGTCGGACCCGGCGGGTGTTTGAGAGTGGAAGATTGTCGGGTCGTAGCGGATTATGCGGATGGGTAACGAAAAGGACTTGGCTTCAGCTTGTAAGAAGCTGCACCCTTCACCTCGTCTGGTGTCCTAGTTTCGGGTAGAGGTTTTAGAGATAGGAGCGGGAGAGTGCGGGTAAATGCGGGAAGGAGTACGGAGGGACTTAGGTTAAGTTCAGATGAGACTAGAACTTCAGAGGGGAACTAGAGGTTGAGTCGAATGGAGTTCAGACTCTTAGAGGTCAGGAGTTGGAGTAGAAGGAGGTTTTAGATTGACAGGGTAAAGTCGAGTCTATGTCGATATACGAACTGAGGAATACAAAGCGAAACTAACTAAGCTTAAATACTAGAGTCTGGAACAAGAGCGGAACAGAAACAGAAACTGCGGCAGTGTCTCAACTGCGTAGATAAATTGCCTAGCGGAGGCCGCACAGGAATCCGTAGTCAAATTTGCAAAACTAGATGGCAGCCTTGGAAGGCAGCCGTGGTTGCTGTACACGGTGGCCTGGTGCACAGCAGTGTGGGCAGTGCAAGGGGGCCGGAATGAAGGTGGTAGGAGTTGAGTTAGGAACAGCAGAAAAGATCGGAAGGTTGCGGGTTCCGAGCGGGCGAGGAACGGATCGTGACAGGTGCCAAATACCAGACAAACTTGAATTGTTCAGTAGTAATACCTTCAATAAATGGCAATAACTCTTCTGTAGTAAATAAGTTGGATTTTCCACCTCCAGTTATTCTATATGAGTTCAGAGAAGTATTATAAATATAATGTTCTACATTTGTAATTTGTAGTATGATATAAACATATGAAATAAACAAATATTTGCTAATAACCAAACAGTCTTCAATCAATTTGAATGCAATAATATGATAAACAAGCAAATAACATGTCAATTGTGCAGGACTAGTAATAATTGACAGTGCTCCATTGATGTGTTTTATATATGCAACATAGTCATGTCTGCAAAATAAATTTTGTTTAAGTTTCAAGCTAACTTCAAGTATTTTGATAGCAGAGATGTCATGTTGTAGTATAATATTAATAGTATCTAATAGTGTAAGAAAACTCCTTATATACAACTCCAATAAGGGTGAGGATCTTAGTTTAAGCCATAACTGATAAACATAACTTGATGAATTTACAAAACAAAGATCAATATCAAAAGCCAAGCATGGCTTGATATCAAGAGGTTTTTGCCAACATGTTTCAGATTTAGATAAGTAATAATATTGAAATGCCAAATTTTGTGAAGTCAAAATTGCCAAAGGGCTCAAAGTAATAGAACTTATATTATCAACTATTAGTAAGGATGACTGAAAATAGTACATCTCTGATTGAATGCAAGAACTTTGATTCTGGGTTGCCCATGGGCTCAAAATACAACAACTTTCATTTGAGGATGCCCAAGAGCTCAAAATAAAGAACTTTCATTCCAGGATGCCCAAGGGCCTATTGTGTTTGTGTTCCAGAATGCCCAAGGGCCAAACATAGAAGAACTAGAACTTTCATTCTGGGTTTATAAGGGCAACCTAAGCCTCTAGCAAAGGGAAATCCGAAGTTAAAATTATACTACATAATACAGGCATTGGGGACACACCTAGCAAAGGGAAATCCGAAGAGAAAACTCTAAGGATCCCCTTGCTGATGCCCAGTATATGTGAAGACGACAAAAATCAAATATAACCTAAAAATAGAAAAAGGCGGAGATAGGCGGATCAAGGCCACCGAATGACATCATACCAAGGGATATGTGTCGGAAGGGGTACTCCGCCTCTAAATATAAAAGTGTCAACATGTACAAACATGATAGCAAGGGAAAATTAGTAATAAAATCCGGAGAAATCATAGAAAATGAAGAATAGAAGGAAATGAGGTGGGGAAAAATATAGGACAAACATAAAAAATAGGAAAAACACACAGGGCACCCCCCTAGTCCCCTTACATCACCCCCTCTCTAAGATGCATCGCCCCAATGCATTCGAAATCGCATACGACCAAAGTCCGTGACTTGAATGCAATGTGATGCAGCAGTGTGCCGTCAGTGGAATTCCTTGATTAACTGAGGGGCATTTACGTCAGACTCTTCGACCCATGAGTTCTCCTCATACCCATAACCCTTCCAATGTACCAAATACTGGAGTTTTCCTCAATGCAAATGGCTGTCCAAGATTGACTTGACTTCATATTGGGGTTCTCCCTCGATCACTGTAGGTGGTGGTGGTGGGTGTGAATGGCATCCCGGGAACGGATCTGGGGGAGCTGGAAGCAATTTGACGACATGGAAGACGGGATGGAGTCTGGACATGGAGGCTGGGAGGCGTAGACGATAGGCATGCATTCCAATGCACTTGACAATGGGGAAAGGTCCCAAGAAGTGATGAGCAAGTTTCTTGGATGGACGTGTAGTGGAGACATCACTGGAGTCAAGATAAACTCGATCACCAACCTTGTACTGAGGGGTTGGGGAGTGGCGTTGGTTGTAAAATCGCGCCATGTCGTCCTTCGCCTTTGCTAAGGCTGCCCTTGCCTCCTCCAAGCTATCCCTCATGCGTTCTGTGAACTCATTCACCATCTCGATGTGGGAGGGAGTTTGGCGAGGTTCAAATCCCATGCGTGGATGTCGTCCAGTGTCTAAGAGGAAAGGGGTCTGTTGAGTGGAAGCATGGACATGGTTGTTGTATCCGAACTCGGCCAAAGGAAGGAGATCATCCCAATCGTCCTGGTGTTCATTGACAAAGAGGCAGATGTACTGCTCCAGTTCCTGGTTGACTCGCTCCATCTGGCCATCAGTTTGTGGGTGATAAGCGGTTGAAGCGAGGAGTTTGATCCCCAGGAGTCGGTACAGCTCACGAGTGAACTCTGCCATGAACTGAGGGCCACGATCCGAGAGGAAGGCACCAGGAAGCCCATGTAATTTCCACACGTGGTGGAGGTAGAGTCAAGCGGCACCTAGGGCACTGACAGTGGTGTGAGTGGGAATGAAGTGAGCGCATTTTCCCACTGAGTCAACTGTGCACATCACCGCATCAAACCCTTTTGACTCTGGCAATTCCACCACAAAGTCGACGCTGACAACATCCCAACGACTCTCTGGAACAGGAAGAGGCTGTAGCTCACCAATAGGCTTGCGACGAGGAACCTTGGTGCGTAAGCAAAGGTCACAAGTGCGACAATACTGACCAATGAGCCATGACATTTGTGGCCACCAATAGTTCCGTGAGGTGAGCTCCAAGGTCTTCCAGCATCCGGGGTGGCCAGCAATCTGTGAGTCATGTTGTTGGGATATGATGCACCGGCGAAGGTCTGGGTCATTGGGAACATAGATGCAATCTCTGAAATACAACAAGTCCTCCTTTTCAGCCCACTCTGCCGCACGTAAGGAAAGGGTCGATCCCTTCCTCAGTTCTTTAACAGCTCGGGCGACAACATCCTCATGTAAACCGCTATGGTTTGCATGATGAATGTCACGTAGGATGTCCCGCTCCTCGCCCTGGGGTGCGATGCCTTCCAGTGCCCGAATGGTGAACAGGTCTGGCTGCAACAGCACAATGTTTTGGTTGTCACCGCTGCCATCCCCATGGTCTGCACATCGGGATAGGGCATCGGTCTTCCCCATGCTGCAACCCGGATGGTGGTGCAAGGAGAAGTCGAATCTAGATAGATACAGGGACCAACGAGCTTGACGACAGTTCAATTTCTTGGCCGTCATGAAGTACTCGAGATTCTTGTGATCTGTCCAAATTTCCACCTTGTGTTGGGCAGCCTCGAGGAAGTGTCGCCACTCCTCAAGTGCACGCATTATCGCCAACATCTCCTTGTCATGGATCTCGTAGTTTCACTCTACAGCACTAAGGCTTTTGGAGTAGAATGCAACAGGATGCCACTTCTGGTCCTCCGGAGACTGCTGAGACAACATGGCGCCCGTTGCAAAGTCAGAACTGTCGGCTTCTACACGAACAGGACGCGAATCGTCAGCAAAGGTAAGGATCAGAGCGGAAGTGACCATCTCCTTAAGCTTTTCAAACACCTCCTGTTGTGCATTATCCCACCTCCATGCCTCCTTTCCTGTCAAGTCGAACAGTGGTTGTGCATGATGTGAGAAATCCTTGATAAAACACCGATAGAAATTGATGAAGCCCAGGAAAGACTGCACCTCCTTCTTGTTCGTGGGCGTCGGCCAAGCTGTGACCCCATTTACCTTCATAGGATCCATCTCCACTTGACCCTCCAAGATAATCAGGCTGAGGTACTCGATCTTGGTCCTTTCGAACTCACATTTGTCCTGATGAAGGTAGAGTTTGTACCATTGAAGTCGCTCTAGGATGAGGCGCATGATGCGACGGTGCTCTTCAACCGTGTGAGTGAAGATGAGGATGTTGTCGAGATAGATGCAGACAACGCCTTCGAGGATGAGGTCGTGGAAGATGTCATTCATCATGGTCTGAAAGGTGGCAGGGCTATTAGTAAGGCCAAAGAACATGACAAGCAGTTCAAAAAGACCATGGTTGGTATGAAAGGCTGCCTTCCACTCATCTCCCTCTTTTATCCTCACATTATTATAGCCCCAACAGACATCAAGCTTGGTGAAGTATCGGGCTCCATGGAGCTGGTTTACAAGTTCGGAGATGAGGGGTAGTGGGTAGCGATTTTTGACCGTGATGTTGTTGAGCCTTCTGTAGTCTTGAACTGGTCGAAGTGAGCCATCCTTCTTCTTGACAAAGAAAAAGGGAGAGGCCATGGGTGACTTCGATGGTCAAATACATCCAGAGGTCAGGTGCTCGTTGATGAACTGGTCAAGCTGCCGTTGTTCTTCCAGAGAGAGAGGATAGACCTTGCAGGATGAAGGGGTTGCGCCGGGGGTGAGTTCGATCGCGTGATCCCATGGCTTGCGCGCAGGAAGAGAGTCGAATGACTCCTTGGAGAACACGTCTTCAAACTCATGGAGATGAGGGAGTAAGGAGTTAGTAGAGGATTTAGCAGCGTTGTTTTTGTGGAAGGCCTTGGCAAGGCGTTGGGATATGTTCGATGTGGCACACACCTCATGCGATGAGTGAATCGCAGTGTAGAAGATCCGATCACCCTCCTCCACTTCCTCTGGGTCCTCATCATCATCATCCGAGTCCGGCATTAGATCAGGAACCCCTTCCAATTCCACTTCAGGTATAGGCAGGGGTCCAGCACGATACTTCTGAGTACGTCGTATTGCTGCCTTCTGTCCACGACGTTCTTGCCTGGCTTCTGTGAAACACGTCCAACAGCGGGATGGACATCGGCTCATGGTAACCTCCCCGGTACGCCAGTCGACCTCTGGGTTATGGTCTCGAAGCCATGGATATCCCAAAATCACCTTTTGCTTTCCTAATTGAGTGACAGCAAAAATGGCATGCTCACTATGATCTTTGTAACAGAGAACCAGGTCTGCAACCTCTCGGATGGCACCAGCTTCATTTGGGGATCCATCCACGTTATATACAGGTATCGGACGTGAGAGTGAGCGAGTATTTAGGCAATGTTGTTGTACCAGATGGGAATCGATGAAGAGACCAGTCGCACCAGAGTCCAGGAGTGCAGAGACACCGAGTATCTGTCCAGTGTCGGTCGTCTGCAGTTCGATGGCTAGGTTTAAGGAATGTGCAGAGGGAGTGGATGCCACAATATACTTGCGTGGTAGTTTACGCTCCCATGATTTAATTTTGGGATGTGGAGTAGAAGGAGAGATGGGGAGAGCAGGTACGTCTTTAGCCAACTTCGAAGGGTCAGAGAGGGGAGCAGTCACAGAAATGGATTCATTCTCCGGGGATTCAACTGACAAGACTTCAAAGTGGTTATGGACAGGCAGTGAGGGCGTACAATTCACTCGCTGTGAATAGGAAAATCCTGCTCCTCTACAACTTCCAACTTAATCTCCTCTGCAACTTGATCCTTCGCTTCCTCAACATCTACAAGCGCCAACAAATCTTGCAGGAGTTCGTCTCGTCCCTCGGGGGTGAGCATGCGGATATCCTGACAATGGGGACACGCTCCAGCCCTGTGTCCAGGTTCCCCACAATGGTAGCAGAGATCCAACTTATGTGCACAGCTGCGGGCTGCATCAACATCCATTGGTACTGGGACATTGATGGCTGGTGTGGGAGTTTGACAAACAGGAATGGGGTTAGAGTGGGGGAGGCTTCGATTGAAGGTGTAGGGCATATGAGTGGTAGTTGGAGCATGGAATGCAGCATTAAACACCGCATTTGTGAGTTGGTTCTTGTCACAGAGTGAAGCAGCTTCATACCAAGCAAGGATATCATCATCCGCTGGGCGCCCTTCAACATCTGTGCAATCTGGTCCTGAATTTCTCAGTTGAGCCCCCATCGGAACTTCACCACCACTGGTAACCCACTCCCATATCCTGCCATGTCCACCAAATCCTTGAACTCATCGATATAGTCGTCCACGGATCGATGTCCCTGGTGGTAAGCGGATGACTCAAGTCGTGTCACTGCTCGGTGGCGTTCATTGAGGGGGCAGAAGTGGCGTACGAACTCAGCTCGAAAGTCACCCCAAGTGGAGAAAGGTAGAGAACCGAGTTCTTTAGTTTGACATAGGATACGGTCCACATAGAGATAGGCGTGTTCAGATTTCATGTATGTGAAGGCCCAATAAATTTTTGCAGCCTCATCGATGAATTGATGCGACTGGAGACTAATGTATAACTCACAGGAATTAAGGAATGCACGTCCCTGCACACGTGCACCATTAAATTTGGCGGGGGGGACGGTTTGATCTGGGCACGTTCCTCAGTGGACGCGTTTGGCAAAACGTCGTTGTTGGATGCGCTTGGAGTCATAAAGGGGGAACTATTGGTCATAGGGTTAGCCTGGAGGGTCCTAACGAAGTTTTCAATTGTAGATTTAAGCAAGTCAATTTGCACGCGCATTCCAGAAATGTCGCTTTCAAGCGCGTCAAAGCGTTCTGATGCGTCCATGTCGCTAGGGAGCACGTTTGGCGAAAATGGCGGCGTAATAAAGGCGAGATTATCTGGAACGGTGTGTAGGGACTCTGTGGAGCTTTGGGAAGCGTCGTCCAGTCTGTACCTGCCTATCTTGGGCAGCACATTCACAATTTTTGGGCCTTAGGGGAGAGTTTTCTACTATAAGGGCAACCTAAGCCTCTAGCAAAGGGAAATCCGAAGTTAAAATTATACTACATAATATAGGCATTGGGGACACACCTAGCAAAGGGAAATCCGAAGAGAAAACTCTAAGGATCCCCTTGCTGATGCCCAGTATATGTGAAGACAACAAAAATCAAATATAACCTAAAAATAGAAAAAGGCAGAGATAGGCGGATCAAGGCCACCGAATGACATCATACCAAGGGATATGTGTCGGAAGGGGTACTCCACCTCTAAATATAAAAGTGTCAACATGTACAAACATGATAGCAAGGGAAAATTGGTAATAAAATCCGGAAAAATCATAGAAAATGAAGAATAGAAGGAAATGAGATGGGGAAAAATATAGGACAAACATAAAAAATAGGAAAAACACACAGGGCACCCCCCTAGTCCCCTTACAGGGTTGCCCAAGGGCTCAAAATACAAGAACTTTTGTTCCAGGGTGCCCAAGGGCTCGAACTTGGGTTCCAAATGCCACTATGGTAAAAGCTTGTTAAGCTTTCATCTGGGCCAGAAGAAAAAGTTTGTAAGCAAGCATAGTGTGAAAAATATAGCCACTCACCCAGACCAAGAGTAGGCAAATTATCACACCAATCCAAAGATTGACTTACTAGTAAATTATAACTATTAGCAGTTATTTATAGCCAAATAAATGACTTACTAGCAAGATCCAAGTAAATAAAAGACATAGTAATATCAGTTGTATCTACAATAATAAAAATCATAAGATAAGAATCAAAGAAAAGATCAACAAAATTTAAAAATAGTATCAAAATAATATTATTTGTACTGTTCAACAGTTCAAATAATATAGAAGTAATATTATACAAATGAAAACATTATTTGTACTGTTCAACAGTTCAAATAATATAGGAGTAATATTATACAAATAAAAACCAATTGTATAACTGGCAGGCTCAAAAGTACAAAAGAACATTAACAAAAACTCACTCTCACATCTACTACTAGATGTGAAGTGTTGAACAGTTTAAGTAGTATAAAAGATAATTTGGAAAAAAAAAAACAAAAAAAACAAAAAACAAAAAACTCACCAAGTTGCAGCTCACACCCAGGTAGAGCACCCACAGAGGGGGGAGAGGACAAAGAGTATAGATTGTTGCCTATAAGAGGGTTTAGTAGCCTTAGAAGCCATAGCAAAAACAACTGAAGCAGTAGGGCAAGAGGGAGGCTCAGAATGCATCACAGTAAGAGATGATGGTGGTTGAAGAACAAGAGTTGAAATGTTTTTTAAAGTTCAAAGTCAGTTTGATATGTATAGCAACTGTATAGTTATACAAATAAGATTCAGATTGACCATATATGGAAATATTAACTTTCAGTATGCATTTGATCAGAATTTTGAGCTGAGTTCAGATCTGATGTTTATTTAAGCCAAATACAAATAAACAAAGTCATATTATTGATATAATGCAAGTTGATTAGATTATACCTGACAAGAAAGCAATATGGCATTTGATTGAATTATATAACCAGGTCTACCATCTGCATGTAGTCATGTGACCAAATATTATAGCATTTATTGGATTATGTAATCAGGTATATTGGCATGTAGTCATATGATCAGCCATTTAAGAGTTTCAGAAACACTAATAATGCAATGTTGATTAGATTACAGCCAACAAGATCAAAAGTCACATGATGTTCTAAAAATAGATTGTGTGCACAATGTAATCAGATTTGGTTCTATCATTATATAATACAATTTGGAGCATTATTGCATGAGTTATTCACAAAATAAGTTTTTGGAGCCAGCAATGAAATTTTTTTTTTGTATCCAAGTATAGCAATAGATATAAGTCACATGACCAAACAAGTATGATTTTTTAACTCAGCTTGAAAAATCAATACAAATAGCCTCCTAGATCAATATCTTACATCATTTTGAAATTTTTGTAAACTTTCAGTTGTGTTTTCACAATTATAAGATCCATTATGTTGGTACTACTATTATGTAATCTTCCCATGCACTATTTGCATTTGTTGTTATATATTTTTAAGTATTGACCAATTTCCTATTTAGGAAATATTTTGCTGTGGTCCATATTGTAAATCAATGAATCAAAATTGTTACTATTTACTCAAATGATAAAGAACAAGTCTTAACTATGTTAAGGACTCGTAACAGTTTGAGAGATCCACACTGAGTCAGGCGTGTAAGAGACAAGTTTAACATACTCATGCAAATGACTGTCTGATGATGATGAATTATTAAGTGCGATGGAAATGGGTAAAGGGTTGTGCAAACAATACTGGCACAAGCCAAGGTGATCAGCTAACATTGAACCAATGAGGATGACGTGTGCTCCAATCAAGCATGCTATTCACTGTGATAGATTTGTCAGTTATCTTACCCATCAAGGAGCACATCCAATGGAGATGCATGACCATAAGTGGTGCACTCACCTCTTCTTCAGTTTCAGAACCAGAACCGAGGACTGCGGAAGGCATGACACCTCCTCTTACTTATGTAAGAGAGTTGGGGATTGCACTGTGCCTGACACGTGACCATGAGAATAGCCTGATTTAGTTAGTGAGATTGCAGGTCCCATCATGGTGGGGAGCAGTTCCCACCCACCATCAAACCTTCGTGCTTGCTGTTCCTGATGATGCACTTGCTATTTCCCTCATTCCCACTTTTTCTTTCAATTATTCATTCATATTGTACATACATTATTATTATAATATTTCCTTATTGAGCCATTTTCGACCAGCTACAGTGTGATGTCCTTCAATTCAGGCTTGCTCAGTGGGGGACCAAGCAGGATACCCCAAAACATATAGCTAGATACATTGTAAATTATAATAATATACATATCTCATATCTCATGCATCATAATAAAAAGGGGACTGTCAGGGAGAGTGAAAAAAACAAACTTACAGACAGGGGGGGGGGAGTATCATGTTCTAGCATAAAGAAACCCCTCTATACCTTGGAACAACCACCCCAAAAAGGAGGTTTTATACATTCTGAGTGTGGGGGTGGGATTGTTGAGGGCAGGGGGATGAGGGGCATACCAGGTTTTCTGTAAAGGGAGACAGGGCATCCAGTTGGTGTTCTGGCAGCAGAATCTGGCTGGCCAATTAACATGGTGCAATAATCACTGGAAATCCATCAATACTAGTACTAGGACTTATTTATCTCCCTTCCAGTGAACTTGAAGGTTGTATATCAAGGGCAAATTGAACAGGAGGGGGAAGGACATCTAGGGTAACATCATGATGGAGTTATCAGACTGTTTTGAGAATTCATTGAGGAGCTTACCTGGTATATACACCATTTATAGGGCAATGTAGGCCTCCAACTGTTAGTTTAACATCAGGCTCAAGGTCCTGGAAGCATTGTATGTTGGTAGGAAGTGGATATGTACAAAAATCATGCATTTGGCACTGACTGATAGGATGAGGCCACAAAATAAGAGGAAAATATGTATTATGGCCATCCTAGAGTTGCATACAAGTGGTCTTTTAATATCCAGGGGATGTGAAAGGCAAGAGAGTGGAAAATGCCAATTGATGCAACTTGAACATTGTCTGCATTTTGTATGTGTGGTGACCCGGGCTTGACCCTGTGTTTGTATATATTACTTTTCTTGGCTATTGACCTGGCTGGCCCCTATAAAGGGACCAACTGTTAAGACTATAGGTCCTTAACTCAGCCTTGGCTTTGTATGTTACAGTTGGAGGCTTTCCTAGTGTATCAGGCTTCTGGCCTTCACTTGGGTACTTCCTCAAGTCGTTATGGCTATCCGTACTCAGAGGCTTTCTGAGTAGACCATCGGTTTGTGTATCACAGTTGGAGGCTTTCCAACTGTCGAGTTCGAGTTATCACAGCTAGGGGCTTCCTAAGCTGTCGAGTGTTCTGGTTGAGTCTAAGACCATTGATTGAAGTAGGTCAAGCTGAGGAATACAGGCAGTATTACTACAGCTTATATACAGTTCGAAGATACCTATCATCCAATCGGAATGCAGGATCATTATCAAGTAAAAATAGAAAGAACAATAGAAATGACAGGCCTCATGCCTTGCATGAGGCGTCCGATGTCACAGAGTGCTGCGCCGCAGCATGTCAGGGAACAATAAAGGATAAGCCTCATGCCTAGCATGAGGCATCCGATGTCACGGATCCAATGTCAAGGATCCAATGTCAAGGACATGCTGCAGCGCAGCATGTTGATCGTGAGAGTCCGACGTCATGGACCTCATGTCAAGGGGCTGTCATACCACAGCATGTGTGGGAGTGGGTTCGGGTGCATGGAGTCACCATGCGTCAAAGCGTCTCCCGTCGGAAGTGAGTCGAGTTGAATCAGAAAAATAAAGTACCCGGTCTTGCCGGCGTATGTCTGGTCGTCCTGGGTTACGATAACAAAAATCATAACACCAACCTTCTATTTACATAATAACCTTTTTACAACCACCTTGAGTACACACAATAATATATGTTATTTGTGTTTAGCTCCTGTGTGATCTTAAGGGACCCCCCTCCAACTCACAACAGTTTTTTAAACACTCAAACTCATATAGAATTAAGCTCGACATCGCCCCATCGGTGATTGTCATCAACATGACCCTGAACTTCTCCCACAAAGGGAGAAAATTCTCAATGCGATTAGCAATGGAAGCATATCCATCACTAGGACCCGAATCAAGTTTCTTTGCACTCGACTCTTTGCTTTTTGCCCACTGCTACGACCAAAATTCTTTTTCTCCATTGCTGAAGATTGTACCTCAAGAACGAGACCATGGTTTTGACCAGGGCCAAGACCAAGAACAAGCTGAAGCCTGCTCCCAAGCAGGATGTGCAGGGTAGATCTCATCCGTCGCCATCAGGCTCAGAGTCTCCTTGGCGCGCTCCAAAATATTTGACTGGATCCCATCCACTCGAGGCGCATACAAGCACCTTGAGAAACAATGTTTCTCCTACTAGGGACTTTCAGACCCTCGAAGCGCATACAGCCACTTCGAGCCTCAGCCCACACCATTGATGGCCCACCATCGAGGATGCCGACAACAGCGACCCCGGATCCAGAAAATCTTTCTCATCAAACAACAGTCGACAAGACACTCATTCCATTCCAGGACCTCTCCTGGCTTGCAGAAGCTTTCTCCTCTGGATGAATTGACCCCAGAGCCCAGCAACAACCAGATTACCCCTGGTAATGGTATCAATCTTCCCTGCAACAGCCAGATGTACAAAACACCTGGATTATTCCCTGCCGTATGGCTGGATTTAACAGCATCAGCACCTGCAATGCCGATGAACACTGACAATCAGCTGCACCGACGCCTAGAGAAAAAACCCCTCGAGGCCAAACCTTGAGAGGATGAATTGGACAACAAATTTGGAGCTGAGCATTTTGCTCAGATCACAATGGATATGTTTACCCATTGTGTGGATGCAAGAGATTTTGAACCAATTAAGTTGGAAAACCAACTTAAAGACCTGGCGTTAAGTTACACCAGTCACTTTGCCCGTAGGGAAATAATGAACCCTACTATACCTCGTTCCACAGCAACAGAACAAGATCCCAACCCTTTCCAACCTTGTTCCACCAACCCAGCGGAATGAGAAAATCCTTCCACCCACAGATGTGGTTCCCCACGTCTACAGACCCCTGAGTTGTCTTGTGAAGTACCTTCTAAAAAGAAGGTACACTATATCAACAACAACAGGATTGTCCTTCAAAGGATACTCAATGGCGATATCCAGGACGGACATCCCACCTCAATCCCTGATCAGGGGATCCATTTCGACAAAGATGGTCAATCTTGGGATAAGGATGATCCTTCATCTCGCCATCAAAAGCGAGAGAGCCCACCATCTGTAAATTCCAGATGGCCTGCAGAGTCACGCTGGCCATGGAGGACCACCAGATGGAGATGGGTCTGGGGATGATGGTAATGGAAGTGATAGCGACTCGACGTATAGCACATCAAGCAATGAAAGTACTGAACATTCTTCTCAATTCGAGGAAGAGGCATCCTGCAGAAACTCATCAAATCCCCGACGAGGAGTGCAAACATGCACTTCTTCCAGATGTACCCCATCTGGACGTTCTGGTACCCCACAAGAACCAAGTAGCCCTTACTGGTCTACATCTTCCTATCCCAATTCTTATTGAGATAAAGGCTCTCACCATCCCTCAAAATATTTGAGGGATATTCATGCCAAGATACATAGACAGATCGACAACAAGGTCTCTGTCTTGACAGAGATTCCTGCCACTGGAGGCAAGAACAGTCCCAGAGTTCCCAATCCATCGAAGTATGGCAGATTACTCAACACCAAAGCCTTTGAAAGATGGATGAATGCCCTTCTTCAGTGGTTAAAGGTGAACAAGGTGTGCAGCCCTGAACTGGACTCAGACCACATCAAATATATGGTGATGTTCCTTGAGAACACCACCCTCACTTGGTTTGAAGATAGCATTGACGGTGCATACCATCAATGATCTGCCTGGACTTTCAAGGAAGTCATCACTGGCCTATATGACTGGTTTGTGCATGAAAATGCAACCCACGACATGACCAACAAGTTCTGGCACATCGAGTATAATGCCGATGAGGGCATTATGGGCTATTACCACAAACTGGAGTGCTATGCTACCAGGATGATACAGGCACCCAATCCATTTACATTCAAAATGCAATTGGTGACCGGGTTGCCCACAAGCATCATATCCTTTGTACTAGACAAAGGATGTTCTGCTGAGACAAGCTCAGTGCAAGATATCCTACACTTTGCCTGCCAGGCAGAGGAAATCAGTAAGATGAGAAAACGCTTCAATGAAAAGAAGCGTATAATGGATTCCACCAAGTCGAAGAGCACATCCTCTTCAACTAAAACTTCCAAAACAAAAGACCCTTCTCCCGAATGGTCTCATGAACAATCCCAGGATTGTTCCCAAAAATACGATAAGAACTATTGTGATAGCTCTAAATATCCGGGGTTGAAGTATCCTACCAAGGAGCTTCAAAGTCATGGCGATAGTGATTGCCATAACAAAGATTGTCATGATACTCAACATCACGCATCTGGAGGGAAACCATCCAGACACTCTGGATCCAAGTCAGACAAAAGGTCTGATGACAAGAAGACCCCGAATTGTTACAGATGTGGAGGTCCACACTACTCCACAGATAAGGGCTGCCCTAAGTATGGACAGCCCAAACCGTCGGCTAAGATGTACACCACTTGAGAAGGATCAGCATCTACGGCTGATCCCCAAACCTCCTGTACTCAACCGAGTGGTGAGCACCATTCGAGTCCTACCCGGAACTCAGATTCACATTCTGCGATGAATGAGAGACTCCCCACAGCATACAGCGACTCAGAGGATAACTCTCACTCTGAGTATGGGTCTGCCTTATCAGACATGAACTCTGATGGTGTAAGGGCAACCTTACGATCAGAGTCCTAAGAACTCAATACTTGCAAGGGAAAACCAAAGATTAGATTCAATAACTATTGAACAAGGAAAAGACCCATACCTTGCAAGGGAAAACCAAAGAGAAAACTCTAAGGAGTCTGGTGCAAGGCCGAAGTATATATATGGAAGGCATGCGATGTTCTAAAACACTTGGAGCCCCTTCCATCCTAGCACTAATTCAGATCCAGGGTTGGGTTCCCATTTGGGGAGATGGCCATCAATCAGTGATAGTGTCCGCATTAGGCCATGCTCAGTAAGTGGTGTCCACATCAGGCCATGATTGGTAATGGGTGTGCAAAGACATCCTCAATCATTTCCACAGGTGCAATGATTGCGCAACTGGTTTGCGCAAAGGTGCAAACTGCGACAATGGCTTGCACAGGGCTATTCACTGTGAGAATGGTGAGAGTACAATAGGGGCTGATGGATCGACATATTGGACTGTTTGTAGCTGGTTGGCACAAAAGGTGCCTCATTGCGCAAAAGGTGCCTCAGTGTGCGAAAGGCACTTTGTTGCGCGATGATGATACTCAACCAGGAAACCCAAACAAAACCCACTATAAGGGCTCAAATGGTATAATGCTAGTTAGAGGAAGGTTGCAAGGTGGTACTAAATACATATCACCGCTGTAAACCAAGGGTATGAAAATGACTCTAGAGGGTGTGTGATGAAGTTCGATGAGGTTCAAAAGTATTTGAAGTGTTGCGATGATGTTTGAGAGAAGTTCGATAACAATCGAGGGCATACAAAGCGCTGCAATAGCGTTTGAGGGAAATTTAATGAAGTTCAAAGAGTATTTGAAGAGGTCTGATGATGTTTGAAGAGGTTCAAAGAGGTGCAATGAAGTTTGAAGAAGTTTGAAGAGGTGCAATGATGTTTGAAAGAAGTTCGAAGGCCTTTATAGAAGATGAAGACGCCTTCGATGGTGGCTGAGGATAGACTATAAGGATGTAGAAAGGTGTCGAGAGAGGATAGACAATATGTGATAGTTTCGAGAAGCTAGTGCAAGGAGTTTGAGGAAATTTGGCGTAAAACACTGAACTTCGAGACTAAGTCGAGACACTTGGACTCAAGAGAATGGCTCTTAAATCAGACGATTGGTGTGAGAGGACGATGTATTCTGTTCTTCTAAGTAGCTAGTACAAGGCTATATATGTTTGGGAGAAGTGATACTAAAAAGGAAATAAAACATGAGGAATACATGAGGCAAGATATAAAACAATAGAGAATCTTTGCAAATCATAGAATAAATGAAAGAAGAGAAGAAGGGAAACATCTAGAGTAGGCATTAGCATGGGTAACCCACGGGTACTTTTGAGTCAACTCATACCTGTACCCACCCCTACCCATACCCGCAACCCACGGGTCACATGCCATGGGTCATCACGGGTACAGGTATTGCACCTAGGTTTTCTCGGAAGTTCCTATATTATGTCTATTCTACTGTAATATACTATCCTAGCCATCATCGAGCTCTAATTCCTCATCCCCCTCGACATCATCAAGAACTGTAACAGCTAAAATGTCAGTATCCTTCACCAGACCCAGTAAGCTCTGAGATCCTAAACATAGCAGAGCCCGAGTTGACTGCGCTGATAGCCGACCATGGACATGAGATAGAACAAGGCGGCCACAGCTGAATATCCGCTTGACATCAACTGATGTTGCTGGTAGGAAGAAATACCTTGAGCTGACAGAGGTACCAGAAGGATTAAAGAACACACCTGGGATCGTCAAATAATCCAGCGCCATATGTGAGAGATAGGGGTACATTGCGCGGCGCTCGTGTCACCACATCAGCACATCCCCCACTGCTTCAGGATCTGTGTTGAGGTACCTGTCAAGCTCGTCACATAATTCATGTTGCTTGGGGGCACTGAGTGAAGGGAGGCTGTCGAACATGTTTGATGGTGCCAATGACCGGAAATGTCCAGTTATGCAGGGAAGTACCAAAAGCCAGTGAGTTCATACATTTTTTCCAGTGATTGGCTTGGCTGGAGTGGGTTCGTTTTGGTCTTGAGCATCTTCTTGTTTGTAAGATTGTTCAAATGCGTTGCATACCAGTTCCTTTGCCGTCTCGATCCATTCTTGTTCCCAACCGGCCATTTTGAAGCATGTGAGCTTATGGCGTGGGTGTAAAACTAATTGACAGGGCATAAGAAGAGCTAGCAAGTAGAAACATCAGCTACATACCCATAGCAATGTGGTATACCTCTGACAAATCCATGAGCAAATAGTAGCGGTTCAGTGTCTTCTTCCTGAGTTTGAGAGAGGCTTTGATTGCTGTGGAAAGGGTCCAATCATGAGCATGGGCAGTGAGCTTGTCATTAATAAAATCCATGGCAGGAATAACGGTAGCAAGGTTAGGCATTGAACACGAGAAGAACAAAGTCACATCCTTCAAGACCTGGGCTTGACTGATGACTCAGCGATCCGTGGATTGCTGCCATCACTCACCTTGAGCACGTCACACAACTGTTTGGCGATTATCCATTCCCTCTCGCTCAATTCATAATTCCGAAGCTGGTTCTGCCTGTCTCCTGTCAAGATGTCGATTGCTTTCCAATACTCGAGTGCAAAATTCAACATGTCATAGGTTGAATTCCAATGTGTTGTTACATCGTGAGGTATGATTTGTTTTTTCATTGTGAGCTCATCTAGCAGTCTTTGCCATGATGGCAGGATGATTGTCAAAGAGTTTATGACCTTAAAAGAAAGCTTTCAAAGCTGCAAGTGTGTAAGTATGCAACTCCCTACATGTGGATGTCACTGATATTCTTACCTTGACCAGAACAAGCTTTACTGGTCGAATATCTTCCTCAACTCATTCACGTTCGGTTGGTGACAGCAACATCATCTCATTAATCCATCCTTCAACATCATCATCGCTTTCGTCCCCCACGTCTATTTCGCCATTGATCTGATATTGTCCCATTACTTCCTCAGCCTGTTCATTTTCAAGATCGACATCACCCACGAGGTTGCGCAATTCTTGTTCGGCCTTGTCAAGATGTTTGTCGTCTCGTTTTTTCTGTACATTGAATTGCCTTATAATGGATTTTGCAACAAGATTGACAATATGTAAAAAGCATCGTGTGTGGCCATCCTTGGAGAAGTTCGGCAGGATTTTTGCAAGCTCAGCTATCATGACATTGTTACATGATGCATTATCACAAGTAATACTCAGAATCTGTTCCTTGGTGAGCATTTCATCGTCTGGAATCATCGCAACACTTACTTTGTCTGCAATTCCGAATTCCTCTAGAATCTTTGCAAACACCATTGCCAGGTTAAGTCCAGAGTGAGACTACATAGGAATGGGTTTGTCAGCTCTCAAAAATTGGGATTTTAGGTGCATAAATACTGTGGCAACTTCAATGACATCTAAGACCATGCACAGTGGCTCGCCATTCTTTTCCAGGTGAACTGTAAGGGCAATGAATGCCTTGTGATTGGGGGAGGTCCATGCGTCCATCGCGAAGTTCAATTCACCATCATATTTCTCAACTTTGGTAAGCCCTTTTTCAAACTTGGTCTGTCAAAAGCTTTCACTTACCTGTAGCATGCTAGCAATCCTCTGGCATGCACGTGCAAACACCATTCGAACATCACGGGATACTGTTGAAGGAGAAGGTATGTAATACTCTGGCCACCCTCATCAATGATTGAAAGCCATGGTCTTTTACAATCTTGAAGGGCTGGGCACTTTCACTAACCCAACGGACAATCTCGGCTCTACAAGTGTGTTAGTGGATCATTACTTGTCATTGTGATGTAACAAACTTGGCTTTGGTTTTTGTGTGTTGTCGGTGTGAGAAAGTAACCTTGGCTTTTCCAAGTCTCTCGAAGATCGCCGTAATTGATCCATTTTTCGATACTAGGTTGGTTACAGAAGCACGAGCCTCTGATGCATTTTTTGTTTGATCAGCGGCTGCAAGTGTTTCCGCTCCCCAGCATCGCTTTGCGTGCTTTTGCAAATTACCTGTTGAGTTGGAGTCTAAGACTTCTTGTCCAAGTAGCGTCGTATTTTCTTTTTGCAGCCTCTCGCAGCACAGGTAAATTCATGGAAGCACCGCCCATTGTCATGATCAATGCTTGGGATAGGCTGGTAGAAGTCATAAATGGGTGTGGTCCAATCTTTTTTCAAGCGCTCTGATAGAATTAATGTGAGTAAATCTTTTTCACAACACCAGTATGAATGTATGAATGATGAAGTACCCAGTTCAGCATCAGCATCTTCGTCACCTGTATCACTGTCAATGTCAATGACGGCAGTTGACTCATTACTGGGTTCACTATCATGAGTTTGAGTGGGTGTTTCAGGCAGTGTTGATGCAACAGAAACAGCGTCATCGTCAGTAAGTCCTCTTCTTTTCTTCTTTGGCAAGATTGCCATGATGACCTTTGATGCCTTCCGCTTTAGAGTTCTTGTAATTTTGGACCCCTTGGTTGATCCATCAGATTTCTGCGAAGCTGGCATGGTACGGAGTGTCGGTTTTTTCTTTCCATTTCTGTCATGTTTGTGTACACATTAAATTAGGTCAGAACTCCAAAACTGTACAATTTCATGTATTTGTGGGGCTAGTACATATGTAGATATCAGGTACCATGAGATCTTGGTTGGGTTGACGGGTTGATGGGTCACAGACTTGTGACCCGTACCCGTACCCATCACTACCTGTACCCATGACCCACATGGGTTACCAAACCCATGCCAATGCCTAGTCTAGAGGCATGATTTATCACTGGTACCTGTCCCCATTGATCCAATATATCATCAAGATGTCAAAGCACCACAATCGCATCCTAAAATCCTGTCATTGCATCTCCTCATGTCCAGTGGTGCTCGATATGTGATGCACTAACTCTTACAAGGTGTGCTGCATGTATCTGAAGGGCAGTGCAATAGGTGTATGGCAGCCGAAGGCGTTCAAAGTGCTGTGATATCGTTCAAAGTTGTTCGAGATCATTCAAAGTCATTCAAGGTTGATCAAAGTCGATTGAAGTAGTTTTGGAGCAGTGTCATGGGGTTCATAGGGGTTGGGAGTGTGCGTTTTGATGTGTTGATGCCTCTGGAGATGTTCCCAGAGCTTAGAGCGCACAGTGGACCTATCATCCTCCCCCTTACTGAAATCCTGACTGTCCCAGTCAGCCGATTGTAGTCACATGCAAAATGCATGATCATGTTGAAGCTGTAAACAAACTCAAACACTTCTCGCTCTCCTTCCTCAACCTCTAAACTCTCAACACTAGCTCTTCATTATGTCTCTCCTCGCCAAACTCAATACTGAAGTCCTCGAATACACCAAATTGATGCCAGATCATGGTGTCGCTGAAGACCTCGATGTTGAAGTGTGGGGGAAAGGGTTTTGTGAGAAGATGGTAAGTTTTTGATTCTTATTCGATATTCAGATTCTAACGTGATATGTTCAGGTGGAATACGATGAATTGGCGGACAATTTGGGCGAAGAGCGCAACTCAACCGTGCAACAGGTCGTCAAAGAGGTTTTTGAGCTGTTCAAACCGATGGCTCAACACGAATGGCTTTCGTGGGGTGGGGACTTCTTGTTTGCAGATCTGAGTGAGCAGGTGGAGCAAGAGCAAAGGGAAGACGAAGCGAGACGAGTTTGGGAGGAGGAGGAGGAGGCTCGCAGGGCAGAGGAAGATGTGAAGAAAGCGAAGATCGAGGCTCAGAGGGGGGCATTAGGAGATGCTGATGATGCTCAACCCGGAAACCCAAACAAAACCCACAAAATGGCTTCAGATGGTATAACACAAGTCAGAGGAAGGTTGTGAGGCCCTCTAGATGTCACCTGTCAGACCAACCGTCAAATGGTCATAAAACAACTGCTTGTCAAAGCAGTTCGAGGCTAAAAGAATGTGTTTTGAGGACTTGCAATGATTTTTGAGGGGTTGCGATGATTTGTGAGACTTTGCAATGATTTTCGAGATGTCGCGATGCTTTTTGAGATGTCGTGATATTTTTTGAAGAGGTTTCGAGGAATTTCGAGTGCGCAGATATGTTCGGACGCAAGATCAGGGGACTAGACGAGTAGTAGAAGTGACGAAAAGGCTAATCAAGGGAAGCGAGAGCGAAAATAGCATAATGTGAGGAATTTCGAGGAATTTCGAGGAAGTTTAGTGTAAAACACCAAACTTCGGACTGAATAAGACTAAACTGTACTCTCAAATCACTGTGATCTGGGAGGAAGACAATGACTTTCTTGTTTTTCTTTGTATCTAGTACATCTTTTTATCTAAAATAAAGAAAGTACCTAAAAAGGCTAGAGAACATGAGGCAAACATGTGGAAAACTCGAGGCAAAAGACAATATAAGTATATCAGAACAATAAAGCGAGCCTAGAAGGGGTGAATATAATGCATGATGAAGAAATAATAAGAAAGAATAGCTAAAAGTGGACTGTCCTTGTTATTAATTGAATAATAGATCGGAAACTGCTTTGAGCAGATTGTATGCATGCACATGCGGTCAAAATGTGTTCGATATACTCAATATAGTGTCCAATGTGTCCAGCATGCGTCCACAGATCGTTCAAATAGGAAATACTGTGTCCAACAATGTTTTTCGAGGTTCGATGTTTTTTGAAGATTTTCGAAGATTCTTTGGACTTCATTCATGGCCCGATATTGGTGCGATATTGTTCAACAATGGTAGGGGATACATCTGGCATGTGTGCGATGATTATTCAGATAGTGATATAGTGTCTGATGTCGATTTGCAATGTTCGATCATGTTCGATCATGTTCGATACAATGCTCGTGATCCTCGACGATGTTCGATCACATTCGATACAATGCTCACGATGCTCAACCACATTCGATGATGCTCGGGATGCTCAACCACATTCGATGATGCTCGCGATCCTCGACAATGTTTGATCACGTTCAATACGATGCTTGCAATCCTCGACGATGTTCAATCGCTTTCGATATGATGCTCAATCGCATTCGACAATGCTCGAAGTCAGTCGAGGAAATATCAGACTTGTTCGAAGGCCGATATCACTGCGATATTGCTCGATACTGGTTCGGAACTCGTCGACAATGCTCCAAGTGTCTATCCCAAGCTGTCTGAAGGTCAGGGGAGTTGTACTATAGCGGCCGAAGGCATATGAAGAATTTCGAGGTGTCGCAAAGAGTTTTGAAGCATTGCAAAGGATTTCGAAGCATTCTCATGACTTTGTAGAGCTTCATAGAGCGTTGTAGAGCTTCAGAGGGGTTTGTATGGGTTCATAGAGCTTTGACGATGATCGTAGATGTGATTTTCTGAGCTTGAACGACAAGGTGGACCTATCAACACTCGAAACGCAGCTCTTGCTGCATTTCATGCTAAAACTTTGTCGAAGGAGGAGCTGCAACGATGAAACGGAGAGGTTGCAGCGGAAGCACGAGCAATCAAGAGGCTAGAGGCTGGAGAGGAGGACAAGGAAGAAGATTTGGGAGGGTTGCCAGTAATCAGGATTGGGAAGCATAAGGTAGTGGAGATTGAGGGAGGCGAGGATGATGAGGATGAGATCGTCGAGGACAAGGTAGAGAGCAAGTGGAGGAGGTTCACTGAGGGCAGACTTCTCGACTTCAAAGGCCTGGTGAGTTTTCACTTTGTTTTTGAAGGGTTTTCAGAGTGCTAATCAATGTCATAGTGCGATCGATGTGCTAGGATGATATCCCAGCTGTCATGCATTGTCAAGGAGGGAGCCCCAAAGTGCACGAAGTGCACTCAGGCAGTGCAGGGGTGCTACTGGGAAGGGGTCTCGAGGCGGGGACTTCGCAAAGGCAAAGCGAGAAGATTCAGGGTTGCGAAACCAGATTTGCACCCAAAACCAGGTATGAAACTCATTCAATATAATCTTGTAGTGTATGCTAACCTATTCTCAGATCGAAAGTACCTCGAATTCGCATCATGGGTCCCATCACCAACATCAAACTGGTCGCAGGCCCTTCGAAACCATCGAAGGAGAAAAAGAGGTCGTCGAAGGGAAAGGGAAAGGCAAAAGCAAAAGCATCGCATAGTTTCGAAGAGGGTGAGGATGTCGATGAAGAGGTCATGACTCGTCGTTGATTCCTGGCGATGAGGTTGGCGGAGTTGAAGGTCAAAATGGAAGTCTTGTGCAGGCAGATAGAAGTAGTGGAGAAGATGTTGGAAGAGTAGAAGTTTTTGTCGTTCTTTCTGTCACTAATTTAGATTTTTTGTGAGTCTCGAAAGTAGCAATAAGAAAAGTAAGAAGGAAAAGAAAGAAGAAAAGAAAAAAAAGGAATAAGGGAAAGGCTAACGACTTTGAAATGTTTTGTGGCTTCAAGTCAAGCAGTATAGACTTTCGAATAGAGAATTTTGAGGTCAGATGATCGCTTCTGCAGTGCTATCGCTCTTCGAGTGATGAGATCAGTTGTCGATAAGATAGAATTGGGAGGGGGTTGCAAGTATGTTGCTTTGGAGATGTCGAGCGGGATTAGGGGATGTGATCCTGTAATTGTGAAGTAAGGAGAGCAACCCATGCATCTACAAACTGTAACTCGTTCTGCCCAAAACACCGAGTGTGCTCCAGCTGACCATTTGCTCTGATCTCCATCGACTGCTTTGAATAACAATTGTCGAATATCAAAATGAGCTCATTCAACAATTCCGTCTGCATGAGAGTTGTAGCCGCTAATTCAAATGTGGTTAATATGATATCATTTCAAAAGGTACTCCAACACTGCGATGAATGCTGATCCATTATTGCTCATGATTTTGTATAGCAAACCCCATCTACAAATGATATCTTCGAAGATCCAGTCCCCGAGGGTCATGGCATTTTCTCGTCAAAGCTTTCACCACTTGGGATAAGTCGTTAGTGAACATTGACCTTGTACAATATACTTGAATCTGCTCGAGGGAGGCATTTGCATGGTATCGATGTAGACTTTGCCAAATAAAGGTGCGGGTGTGGCGACGGTAGGTGGGATAAGGAGATTTTGAGTTTGTCATACCTGGCACAGGTGGCAAGTGCGAATGTACCATGCGATGTCTGCTTTCATGTTAGGCCACCAGAATTGTAGGGAAATAACGGCTTTTGTCATGAAGACCATTTTGTGTCCGATATCATCATGAGCTGCATGAATGACTTCGAGATGATGTTCAGGAATTCCAACAATTTTGTGACCTCCGTGCGAGTCTTTCCTCCAAAGTTTGCTGCAATCTAAGAAGAATTCAGTGCAATATCAAACGAAGGTAGCGTATTCAGAATCTGATAAATCTGGAGGTCATACCAAATCCTCTAACCATTTTCGAACACGAATTAATCTTTTGTCTTCCTTTTTTGCATTGTTCATTTGTGGGACATCATCATAGGTCGGATCCTCCCCCTTACTGAGATCTGAAGAGAGGGAGAGTGTCGAAACTCGATAGGAAGTGAAGGGTCGAGTCATAACGGGATTGATTTGGTGTATGAAACCATGAAGACGGTCGATCCAGTCTCCAAAATCATTTTTGTTATCGAACTGGTCATCTTCATCTTGTGGAGGATGTCTCAAAAGTCCATCTGGACCATGATGTGTACCTGCGACATGAACTAATGTGAAGTGAAAAGTGAGGATCAAGATGATCCATCAATTGATGCTAGCACTAGGCACGATATCGGGATTTGAGGGCATGCCTTTGATATACCTCACATCGACTTCGACGATGAGGTTTTGGACCCCTATTAGGTACAATTGAAGTGCTCTGAGAGCGCGATATAGACTGTAGAGTTCGAGTTTCACTTGCCAAAACTGGGATTTGCGGTCATTAAGCATGATCAAGCTGAATCAACTGTAATATCATTTTTGAAGGTTGTCGGGATCGCATTGCGTGAGAAAGAAGCCAATAGCGATGTACGAAGTATTGACTGATAGGATAACTGGGGCATCGGATGAGTAGTCAATAGCGCAAATTGCTGGGGAATTGATCAATGCTTGCTTCAGGTCTTCCTGTGCTGCGATTTGTTTCAGTCCAAAATCAAAAGGGACATCTTTTCACGTAAGGTGTATTAGAGCTGTAGCACATTGAGCAAAGTTTCGAATAAAGATACGACAAACTCCAATGGTGCCTAGAAATGCCTTGACTTCAGTAAGGCTTCGACAAGGCCCCCATTTGCTAACTGCTGCGATGCAAGTGGGATCAGCCATATGACCTTCGATATTGCATCGATGACCTAGAATGATTATTTCAGAGACACAAAGGTAAAGTTTTGGACCAGAAAAGGTTCCTCTGCAATACTTCATGCATTGGACTATACAATTTAGATTCCCGAAATGCTCCCAAATGAAGCGTCAAATGCCTGGATTATCAGCGATTGTCTCATAAGATCCTCCGATAGTTCGATATTCTGATTTCAGACCCTTAACTGGTGTGTCATCGATGTAAGGGATGGTGATATGAGGGATTTCGGGTTGTAGGATAAATGTTACATCATCGTGTAAGATTGGAACTGAGTTCATCCAACCCATTGGTAGGGTGACAATTCAAAGCGCTCTGAAAGGTGTCTGAAACATCATTAGATCTTGAGATGATTCTGCGACTTTCCTTTTGTCGAATGCGACATATAAGTCCAACATTCCACCACAAGTGCATCTGCCAAATTGTTCAGCTAGATGCTTGGGGATCGGGACAACACCAGAGTGCTGTATCATTACTTGATTAAGAGGCTCGAGACTATGAATGATTCGAAGTGATTTTGTGTCTTTCTTCACAATGCAAAACCATCACGACCGATACGACGAGTTCGACGACTCGTATACTCCTGCTTCAATCTTCTTTTTCAGCATCTTGCAGATCTGTTTGTACAGACCAGGAGGTATAGGGATATTATGTTCGACCCATGGAGTGTGAGGAATAACAGGGAATTCGATAGGAGGAAAGAAGTTGGGGCAAAAGCTTCCTTGTTCTTGTTCAAACCATGCAAAACCCGTTTCGTGATTTCGAATAAAATCGTGCATAAGCTTTTGTTCTTCTGGCCATAGAAAATTGCCAGGATGGTTTTTGTTGATAATAGCTTTGTGTTTGAGTGTATGTTGGGGAGAAGGGACAAACAATGGGGGGTGAGGATTGAGTTTTGGCATTTGCTCAAGGGGGTCGCCAGTGATCATTCGAATGATGCAAAATTGATCAGGTAGTTCAGTAATAACCAGTCAAACTTTCTGTGCGACTGGTTTGTATTTCTTCTTCGAGGCTGCGAAGATTGGGTATATAGAGCCAGTTTACGAGACATGGGGAGGGGAAATGATAGTGAAGTCATGCACAATAAAGAGGTTGCATACTGGTGACTAGCCGTTAAATATAAGTTCGCAAGGATCGAAGAAAAGGAAAAGGGGTTCGAAGAGTTTGAGGAGTCAATATCGGGAATAATCGCAGTGTACTCAATAGTTATAGAGGAATTAGAATGGTCGAAAGAAATAATGAGGGTGCACTGGTTATTCTCTGAGATTTTATCCTCTAGTTGCAAAAGTCCTTGCGAACTACTCTTCTTCATCGATTTGATCAGGGAATAGTCGGAATAGTGCAGGATCATGTCGAGTTCAGATCAAATATAGTTATTGTCTGCACTTCGTTTCGATAATTTTTGACCGTACTCTCTGTGAGAACATCGAATGGTCGTCCGAGCAGAATGTCATATGCCGGATCGCGGATGATGTGTATTTGCATATAGAGAGTGATGCTACCAACTTTGCAAGGTGCATTCCGTGCTAAACCTAGACTCTGGTCAATACCACCATTAGCCAATTCCAGAGGGATGTGTATCAAAGGATCGTATGCGAGACTGAGTTCGTGACAGACTTCTTCTGACATTGCGATGATCGACGAACCCGGATCAACTATGCTTTCAACTGGATTTCTGCCGTTGACGTTCATAATAACTGATCTAATAGAATGTGATTCCTTCGCTGCGATAAAAGGTTCAGGTATTTCTCCAGGGTGAAGACTGCTAATATAGGTTTCATAAGGGTCGTCAATTACGAATATGTCATTGTGAAGGAGATTTGTAGCATTATTTCCTTCAGGTTGCTGGATACGACGTGCAGTGACCTGTTCCTTCCATTTCATACAAACTTCGGGCGATAGCGAAAGTAATTCTTTGGGGGTTAGAGTGATAATCAGTGTTTTCATCGATCGAGTGAAAATGTCTTTGGTGATTTTGTCCTTTTGAATGGGAGCTTGGGTATGGTAGGATGGGCCATCTTTCACTTTTCATGTTGATGTGAAGTTGTGTTTGTGAGGAGGTAGGTACGAGTTTTCTTTAGCGCTGTTGTAGGGATGTATTACCAGTTGCAATGATTGCTCGGAGGTCAAAGACGGTGCCATATTTGAAGTAGGTGGGTTGGTCACTGTGGACGATATCAATGGTGCCAGTAGTTGCAGGATGAATCGTTTGACCGTTGCAGGGATTGAAGGCTGTGAGGTAGGAGCTGTTGGCACATTCGGATCAGTTCACGTAAAAGGTCTACCACTTCGCAAAGCATATATCTCTTGTTTGAGTTGTGCGATACAATCCTTGGCCATTGTGGATAAGTTGGTAATTTGGTAGACACCTCTGGATGGCGTTGAAGAAACTGTCAAAGGTGCGATATTATACATTAGCAAAGGGGTAAGGTTAGATGGAGGGTTTTGTCGAGTCCATTCGTCAATCCTGTCCTTGATAAAATGACCGGGGATGCTTCAAGGAGTGAATTGACCATTTGGGAGAATGATTTTGCCTTCTGTGTTCTTCTTACACTTTCCTTCATTGATATAAGACTGGCAAACCAAGCAGTCGCTAATAAAATGTCCTGTAAGCCCACAAAAGATGCAAACTAAGGTTTCGAGCTGGTCCAAATGAAATCCACTGTTAGGTCGAGTAGTGTTCGTGGTCTTCAAACCTGCTAAAGCTGTTACAAGAGTGGCTGCGAATTTCTCAAGGATTGCCGTAAGGTCTTCCAATTTAATTTGGGGCAAAGATGTCGATGTTGTTGGGATTGCCGAAGGTGCTGAAGAATGTGAACTAAGTAGCGATGTCGAATCTGAGCCAATAGATCCTGCTAAAACAAATTTTGCCACTGCATGAATATCATCAAGTGGGTAAGGGTTGTCGGGGTAGTGATCGGGGAATTTTAGTTTGAGTCATTGAGTGATTCTAGCCCATAAGCCTGGTTGGAAACCCCGGATGAAGGCTCTGCTTTGTTCCACATCGGAAATCCTCCCTTTAGTAGATAGAAACTTTGTAATGTTATAGAATGACCAATAGTATAATCCCAAATCGCTCGTGTTGTAAATACCTATGCAAAGTTGTTCGCCGACGAGTTTGTCCATGTCCGAAATTGACCATTTCCAATCATCTTCAGAACCGGGGTACAGTTGGTGAATGGTGATGCGAAAGTTCTGGAATGAAATGCCGGCGTCGTATTCTGGAATCGATTCCCAGAGTTCGGAAGTGTCGATATCAAGGTAGCAACAAGCATGCTTCTTCATATCTTCCGAGTTTGTGACATTGCACGCCGAGAAAAGTAATTCAAGCTTGTTAAAGTATCTGTGAAGTTCTTGCAGCTGGGTAGGGTCAAATTTCGGAGCTGTGGAATGACCACGAGCTGGCATCATTGCTTGCGTAGTCATGAATGCGATGTTTCTAGGAGTAGGGGTTAAAGCTTGTGTGAATGATGGTAGAGGAGTCAAAGTTGTTGGAAGGATGAATGAAGATGTAGATGACAAAGACGAAGAAGTAGAAGATGATGTTGAGGGCAATGAGATTGGTGAAGGGAATAGTCGATGATGAGTCAATTCTGCTTCGGAAACAGGTATAACAATATCTCCCAATTGTTCGAGAGATTTGAAGGCGTGGCAAGTGTTGATTTGTAGGTTTCTAGCTTGTGTTGGCCTAAGCCGGGAGATTCGAGATGGATTAGGCGATGAAATGATTTAGAAATCCCTTGTGGTGGGCTCCAAAATGATGATACTCGACCAGGGAACCCAAACAAAACCCACTATAAGGGCTCGAATGGTATAATGCTAGTTAGAGGAAGGTTGCAAGGTGGCACTAAATATCACCACTGTAAACCAAGGGTATGAAAACGACTCTAGAGGGTGTGCGATGAAGTTCGATGAGGTTCAAAAGTATTCGAAGCATTGCGATGACGTTTGAGAGAAGTTTGATAACAATTGAGGGTGTACAAAGCGCTGCGATAGCGTTTGAGGGAAATTTAATGAAGTTCAAAGAGTATTTGAAGAGGTCCGATGATGTTTGAAGAGGTTCAAAGAGGTGCAATGAAGTTTGAAGAAGTTCAAAGAGGTGCAATGATGTTCAAAGAAGTTCGAAGGCCTTTATAGAAGATGAAGATGCCTTTGATGGTGGCTGAGGATAGACTATAAGGATGTAGAAAGGTGTCAAGAGAGGATAGACGATATGTGATAGTTTTGAGAAGCTAGTGCAAGGAGTTCAAGGAAATTTGGCGTAAAACACTGAACTTTGAGACTAAGTTGAGACACTTGGACTCAAGAGAATGGCTCTTAAATCAGATGATTGGTGTGAGAGGACGATGTATTCTGTTCTTCTAAGTAGCTAGTACAAGGCTATATATGTTTGGGAGAAGTGATACTAAAAAGGAAATAAAACATGAGGAATACATGAGGCAAGATATAAAACAATAGAGAATCTTTGCAAATCATAGAATAAATGAAAGAAGATAAGAAGGGAAACATCTAGAGGCATGATTTATCACTGGTACCTGTCCCCATTGATCGAATATATCATCAAGATGTCAAAGCGCCACAATCACGTCCTAAAAGTTGTTGCATCTCCTCGTGTCTGGTGGTGCTTGATATGCAACACACTAACTCTTACAAGGTGTGCTGCATGTATCCAAAGGGTGGTGCGATAGGTGTATGGTGGCCAAAGGCGTTTGAAGTGCTGCGATATCGTTCAAAGTTGTTCAAAGTCAATCAAAGTCAATCAAAGTAGTTTCAGAGCAGTGTCGCGGGGTTTGTAGGGGTTGGGAGCATGCGTTTTGATGTGTCGATGCCTCTGGAGACATTCCCAGAGCTTAGAGCGCACAGTGGACCTATCAGCAAATGTTTGCATGTGTGCGGAAACATTCGCAAATGTGTGCCAACCATTGTAGGGGCTCATAAGGTGTTCCCCTTACATCACCCCCCCCCTTAAGGCACAGCGTCCTGATGTGCAAAGTTCCATTGGTGCAGATATCATGGTCAGGCACTCGGATGAGCCCTGTAGAAGTTCACGATTAGTTTTGCAGCATCAAGATCCTCCTCTGGAATCCATGAATTCTCTTCATGCCTGTAACCTCTCCATCTGACCAGATACTGCAACTTCCTACCCTTCATCTTGCTGTCCAGCACCTCATCCACCTTGTACCTCTCCTCTCCTCCTATGATCTCAGGAGGCGGCAGTGGTTTTGCATGGCGACCTTCAATTGGGTCCATTGGCGCGGGCATGAGCTTGACAACGTGGAACACCGGATGTATTCAAGCCATCGATGGTGGCAGTTGGAGGCAATATGCATGCAAGCCAACAGGATGAATGACTGGGTATGGCCCCAGGAAGCGGTGCACAAATTTCTTTGTGGGTCTAGTTGTGCTGATATCTGAAGCATCCAGGAAGACCTTTTTGCCGATTGTGAAAATCGGTGCGGGGATTTGCCATTGGTTATAGTACCTCGCCATGTCATCCTTCGATTTTGCAAGGGCGGCATGAGCCTCCTCCAACATCGACTTCATCTGATCTGCAAACTCATTGACTGCCTCAAGCCTCAAGGGTCGTTGGTTGGGCTCAAAACCCATCTGTGGATGTCTGCCAGTGTCAACAAAGAAGGGGGAGTGCTGGACATGGTTATTGTATGTGAATTCACCCAGAGGGAGCAGAGTGTCCCAATCATTTTGGTGCTCATTCACAAAAATGTGGATGTACTGCTCGAGCTCCTGATTGACTCATTTGGTCTGCCCATCAGACTGTGGGTGATACGCTGTGGATGCCGAAATGGTGATCCCCAACAAGTGATACAATTCACACATGAATTGCACTATGAACTGCAGTCCACAATCCAAGAGCATTGATTTCAGGAGACCATGAAGCTTCCACATGTTCTGCAAGTACAATCGCACCGGTCCCAGCACTGTAATGGTGGTGTGAGTGGGTATGAAATGGCTGTGCTTGCTCAGCGAGTCTACCACCACCATCGTCGCATCGAAGCCATGAAGTCCAGAAGTTCGGTGATGAAATCAACACTTACCACATCCCAGCAATTTTTGGGGATTGGGAGGGGGTGTAGTTCACCGAAAGGTCGGTGCTTCTGCACCTTTATGCGAGTACACAGATCGCAGGCCTTACAGTACTGACTGACAAAGTGTGACATGTTTGGCCACCAGTAATTGCGCGAGATGAGTTCGAGTGTTTTCCAGCACCCTGCATGTCCACCAATCTTGGAGTCATGATGCTGTTCAGTGATTCTGCGTCATAAGTCTGGTATGAGCAGAACATAAATGCAATCACAAAACCTCCATAATCCATCCTCCTCTGTCCACTCCGAGCTTTGCAATGTCTTGCCCTTGGCCCTATCCAACTCCTTCATCGCTAGTACCACCACATCTTTGCTCTTTCCATCCCAAACCCCCTTTTGCACTTCGTGCAATATATTTTGCTCCACTCCTTTGATTGTCACCCCTTCGAGTGTGCAAATCACGAAGAATTCGGGGCAGAGCAGGGTAGTGTCGCGATTATCATCAGCACCATTCACATGATCGGCTCATTGCAAAAGTGCATTGCATTTACCCATACTCTTTCCAGGACGGTGGTGCATGATGAAGTCGAACCATGAAAGATAGAGTGACCAGCGAGCTTGTCTGCAATTTAGCTTTTTCGCGGTCATGAAGTACTCCAGATTTTTGTAGTCAGTCCAGATCTCTACCTTGTGCTGTGCACCTTCAAGGAAATGCCTCCATTCCTCTAATGATCTCATCACTGCTAGCATCTCCTTGTCGTGGATCTTGTAATTTTGTTCGACTGCATTGAGCGACTTTGAGTAGAACATGATAGGGTGCCATTTGAGATTGTCAGCCGATTGCTGAGCTGTCCACCTCGATGCAAAATGCTTTGGCATCATCAGCAAAATGGAGAATAGGGGAGGATGTGACCCAATTCTTGATTTTGTCAAAGGCACCTTGTTCCAAAGGTCCCCATTCCCATTTGCACTCCTTCTTTGTGAGCTCAAAGAGGGGTTTCACATGATGTGAAAAGTCTTTGATGAAGTGCCAATAGAAATTCATGAACCCTAGGAATGACTGTACCTCCTTGCGCGTTGTGGGGGTGGGCCATTCGGTGACTCCTGCTACCTTGACGGGATCCATACAAATTTCACCCTCGGATATGATGAGTCCGAGGTACTCAATCGTTGTTTGCTTGAACTCGCACTTGTCATGTCACAGAAACAACTTGTGCACATGAAGGCACTCCAGGACAAGGAGCATAATGCGCCGATATTCATCGATCAATTTCGTAAAGATGGGATGTCATCCAGGTAGACACAGACCACTCCCTCCATAATGAGATCCTGAAAAATGTCATTCATCATTGTTTGGAATGTGGAAGGGGAGTTCATGAGTCCAAAAAACATCACCAAGGGTTCAAAAAGCCTGTGATTTGTGCGAAAAGCGGCTTTCCATTTGTCGCCCCTTTTCATGCGCACATTGTTGTACCCCCATCGCACGTCAAGTTTTGTAAAGTATTTCGCACCTCGTAGTTGATTTACCAGTTCCGAAATCAGTGGTAGCAGATATCGGTTTTTGATCATGAGGGCATTGAGAGCGTGATAATCTTGTACAAGCCAGAGGGATCCATCCTTCTTCTTGATAAAGAAGACAGGGGATGCCATCGGCGACTTTGAGGGGCAAATGCGGCCAGTGGCTAGGTTCTCCTGGATGAATTTGTCCATCTCGGCCTGTTCATTGGGCGCGAGGGGGTAGACCTTGCAGCTAGCGGCTTTCGCACCAGGGATGAGTTCGATCACATGATCCCATACCTTTCAATCAGGCAAGCGGTCGAATGAAGACTTTGCAAATAGGTCCTCGAACTCGTAGAAGTGTGCAGGGACAGATTCATGAAAGGACTTTGGTTGCGCATTCTTATGGAAGGCCTCTGCTAGCCATTGTGAAATGTTGGACGTGGTGTGAACGAATTTCACTTCACAGGGAATGGTAGTGACGAAGATGCGATCTCCCTCTTTGAGCAAGTTTTCACTCGAAAGGGGCAGTTCATCATGGTCTTCATCATTGTTATCATCATTCACCAGTTGTGGAAGGTCCGGGATGTCCTCCATCTCAACATCAGGGGTAGGCATGGGACCTGCATGACAGGTATGAATGCTAGTGATTTCCCAAAAAGCACTTTTGCACTCTTCATTCGTCTCGTTCTGACAGGTGCAGCAGTGATTTGGGCATCAACTCATTTTGACCTCATTAGTCTGCCAGTCCACCTCAGGATTATGCTTGCAGAGCCAGGTGAGGCTGAGAATAACATCTTGCTTGCCAATGCCAGTCACCGTGAACGTCACACATTCAGAGTGGTCGCAAAATCATAGTAGGACCTCTACAACTTCCAAGATATTGCCTGCTTCGTTTGCTGAGCCATTGACATTGAACACAGGGGTGGGTCAGCTGAGCACTTTTGTTGCAAGGTGATTTTGTGCAACAAAATTGGAACTGACGAAAAGGCTGGTGGCGCCACAATCAAGTAGTGCCTTGGTCATGTGCACAGCGCCGGTATTGGTGGTTTGCAGCAATACTTCGAGCTCAAACAAGTGGGCTCGGGGTTGCCGATATGACATAGTGGTTGGGGAGTCATTTTCCCATTTAGGGTGCTTATGAAAATGCAAACGAGGATAGGGAGGGGTTAGTATGGCTTGCGCATCGTTCGCAGAGAGATTAGTCGATGAAATAGAATTTGATTTGTACACTTCATCTACTGACAACACTGCGAAACAATTTTTCATGGACAACGGTGGCATACTGCTTACTCGTTGTCGCTGCGAAAATCCTCCTTTACTTCTACAATGGGCTCCTCGTTCCTCTCATTTGTGTTGTTCACATCCAGTGCTGCGAATTCCTCCTGCGCAAAATCCTGTCGCTCTTCGCCATTCATGTACCAAATGTCAAACCGTCTTGGGCATTTGGGTCATGTATGACCGGTGATGATGCTCAACCCAGAAACCCAAACAAAACCCACAAAATGGCTTCAGATGGTATAACATGAGTCAGAGGAAGGTTGCAAGGCCCTCTAGATGTCACCTGTCAGACTGACCATCAAATAGTCATAAAACAACTGCTTGTCAAAGCAGTTCGAGGCTAAAAGAATGTGTTTTGAGAATTTGCGATGATTTTTGAGATGTCGCAATGCTTTTTGAGATGTCGCAATATTTTTCGAAGAGGTTTCGAGGAATTTCGAGTGCGCAGATATGTTTGGACGCCAGATCGGGGGACTAGACGAGTAGTAGAAGTGACAAAAAGGCTAATCAAGGGAAGCAAGAGTGAAAATAGTGTAATGCGAGGAATTTCAAGGAATTTTGAGGAAGTTTAGCGTAAAACACCAAACTTCAGACTGAATAAGACTAAACTGTACTCTCAAATCACTGTGATCTGGGAGGAAGATGACGACTTTCTTGTTTTTCTTTGTATCTAGTACATCTTTTTATATAAAATAAAGAAAGTACCTAAAAAGGCTAGAGAACATGAGGCAAACATGTGGAAAACTCGAGGCAAAAGACAATATAAGTATATCAGAACAATAAAGCGAGCCTAGAAAGGGTGAATATAACACATGATGAAGGAATAATAAGATAGAATAGCTAAAACTGGACTGTCCTTGTTATAAATTGAATAGAAGATCAGAAACTGCTTCGAGTGGATTGTATGCACATGCAGTTGAAATGTGTTCGATATACTCGATATAGTGTCCCATGTGTCCAGCATGCATCTGAAGATCATTTGAATAGGAAATACTGTGTCCAACAATGTTTTTTGAAGATTTTCGAAGATTCTTCTGACTTTGTTTGTGGCCCGATATTGGTGTGATCTTGTTTGACAATGGTAGGAGATACGTCTGGCATGTGTGTGATGACCATTGGGATAGCGATATAGTGTCCGATGTCGATTTTCGATGTTCGATGATGTTCAATTGCGTTTGATACAATGCTCGACAATGTTCGACAATGCTTGACCACGTTTGACAATGCTCAACCACGTTCGACGATGTTCGATCGCGTTGCTCACGCTGTTCGATCGTGTTTGATACAATGCTTGACTGCGTTCGACGATGCTCACGCTGTTCAATCGCGTTCGATACGATGCTCGCGCTCAGTAGACTTGGTCGGGAGTGGTCACGCTGCTTCTGGGACCTTGTGCGAGTTATCCGATGTGATTAGAATGTGGTTGAAATGGTGAATTGGCCTTTGAGCCGAGGAGACAACCTATCACTGGGTTCTCCGCAATGAAAGCAGACGAGCGCAGATTCATCCTTTGGTTTGGTGGGTGCAGAGACACTTTGCGCTGAAGGTGTGTATCACAATGGGGTGGTTGTGTGCGAAATCGGGGGGAGGGGCCATGCCACGGTGGGAACAAGCTTGTGGAACATGTTTCCCGGCTGCGAGCTGGTTTTGGATCGTGAGGCCATTCATGAAGACATGCGAAAAGCCTCATTCACAATGCGATTTTTGTCGCAGACAATAGCGGCATTGTACCACTGCTTGGGGGTGTTATCCGAAGGTCATCCGGTGGTGAGACAGGTGACATGGTCTTGGATCTTCACATTTAGACCTTGTCGGAATTTGAGGATGATATGCGAGCCCTCGAAGTACTGCACTTGCTCTACCAGTTCGCGAAAGTTGTCGACGTACTCATCAATGGTTCATGTACCTTGGAAGTACTTCACAGTCTCAAGCTTAGTCCACGAAGATTGGATCTCATTCTTCAGACAGAACTCGTTTGCAAATTCAGCCACAAAATCAGAGTAGGAGGTGTAGGGGAGTCTTCTGCTTAGTTGGTAGTTGCACATGAGACGATCCACAAACCATGTGGCTCATCCGCCCTTCATGAATGAGAGGGCCCACATAACCTGCGCATGCTCATCTGCAAATTGATGAGGAGTGAGGGCAAAGTAGAGTGCGCACAAATTCAGGAATGCTCATCCTTGTGAATGATCACCCAAAAAGTCTGCGGGGTTTTCAGGCTTGGGGCAGTAATCTCATGGCGATGTTTCACAATGGATTTCGTGAACTACTGGGCCAGGAGACCCTAGATCTGTGGGGTTGGAGATGCTCAGAAGCACCTGTGGCTCTTCACAGTCCACCTCTCATTGTGCAAATACCACCATAGTCTGTACAAGGCCTGCAATGCTCGCTTTGATGTGCTGGAGGCAGTCCTCATTGTCCGTCTCCATGGGAAGGTTGGTAGTTGTGTAAAGGGGCAGAAGAGTCAAGTGGAGGGATGATAGTGAAGCTCTCCAAAGTCGCAAAGCAGGTGCAAAAATGTGCGAAATTTTTGTAAACTGAGTCGCTGGCTGGGGTAACCTACTACCTTCAGTCCACTAAAGAGAGAGCTTTCTTCTGTAAGGGCAACCTTATGATCAGAGTCCTAAGAACTCGATACTTGCAGGGGAAAACCAAAGATTAGATTCAATAACTAAGATTAGATTCAATAACTATTGAACAAGGAAAAGACCCATACCTTGCAAGGGAAAACCAAAGAAAAAACTCTAAGGAGTCCGGTGCAAGGCCAAAGTATATATATGGAAGGCATGTGACATTCTAAAACACTTGGAGCCCCTTCCATCCTAGCACTAATTCAGATCCAGGGTTGTGTTCCCATTTGGGGAGATGGCCATCAATCAGTGATAGTGTCCGCATCAGGCCATGCTCGGTAAGTGGTGTCCACATCAGGCCATGATTGGTAATGGGCATGCGAAGACATCCTCAATCATTTCCACAGGCGCAACAATTGCACAACTGGTTTGCGCAAAGGCACAAATTGCGACAATGCCTTGTGCAGGGCTATTCACTGTGAGAATGGTGAGAGTACAATAGGGGCTGATGGATCGACATATTGGACTGTTTGTAGATGGTTGGCACAAAAGGCACCTTGTTGCGTGAATGGCACTTTGTTGCGCAAATGTTTGGGCATGTGCGGAAACATTCGCAAATGTGCACCAACCATTGTAGGGGCTCGTAAGGTGTTTCCCTTACAGACAGTTCTCAGTACAGTTCAGAAGGTGAACTGTGCAACTTGGAGTCTGACACTGGGGGTGATGCCAGTGAATATTCTGAATCAGAACACTTTGGGGCGATCTGAGAAATCCTTTCAGAGTATGACTCCGACAGTTGCCCATCCACCCAGTCAGTATCCGACTCAGAGGAAGACTCTGAGGACGAGACAGGGAGAAATTCTCTGTCATTTTCTGAAAGATTGGGTATCATGATGGACAACCTATTCAGAAACAAGCCACACTTCAGAGGCGCGACCACTTTGAGGAAATCCTCTAAGAAAATAACCCGTCCTCCTCACTCTGAGAAGGACAACAGGTGCTTTGTGGCAAAAATGAAGCTTCATGAACTTGAAGCTTTTGTACTCCTCAATTCAGGCTGCACATCTGATTCAATTTCCCCAGAATTTGCCATGTCAGTGAATCTTAAAGCCCACAAATTGGAAGAACTGGTGCCCTTGCAATTAGGCACTGTTGGAAGCTGTTTGAAGATCAACTTCAGACTATTCACTGATTTTGAAATCAGTGAAATAAAAAACACCCATTACTTTGATGTTGTTAACATCAATAGATATGACGCCATTCTAGGCACCATCTTCATGAGGAAACACGGTATAGTTCTAGACTTCGAACATGACAAAGTACGTGTCAAGGGCAAACACCTCAATACCATTATCGAGGGCCCTAACACTTTCAAGCAAGCCTGTCAGCATGCTATGCATCCTCAACCTCCCAAGGATGAGTGACATGAGAGTGGCCACCTGGCTGCAGGAAAGAAGAAGGACCCAGACAAGCCTGGTCCAAGTTCCACAAAGGTGCAACCTCCATCTGTTAGATGTAGGAATGTTGAAATGGAAGAAGTAGACGATGTTGACAAACATTGTCAGTCTACACTAAAATCTTCAGACCCCGTCCTTTTAGGACCCGAAGAGGAACCCTTGAGCAATGAAGAAGACAATCTAGAAGAGATTGTCCAGGAATTTACTCGGGATAGATTCCCCATGGGACCCAATTTCGAACCTCCCAGATTCGACCCCTCTATCCCTGTGGTACTTCCACCAGATCAGGCTGATGACCTGAACAACAATTTGTGAAGAGCTGGCCAATAAAGCTAAATGCAAAGGACCCCTTTCAAAAAAGGACCTTACATGCCTCTGGGAGGAGTGGAAACAATCTTGTCAGGACATCCTCAATGGAGTTCCTGACAAACTACCTCCTTTGAGGGACATAAACCACCACATCCCATTGGTGGATGAGAAGAAGAAGTATAACTACTATCTTCCAAAATGTCCCGACTCAATAAGGAAACCCCTCACCAAGAAAATAGCCAAGTACTGCAAAGCAGGCTGGTGGCGTCCTGCCTGCATGGAGCAAGCCGCTCTGATGCTAGTAGTTCCCAAGAAAACTGGGAAACTTTGCACTGTGATCAATGCAGTGAAATGGAACGCTAACATGTGAAAGATGTTACACCATTTCCTGATCAAGACTTGATTCATCTTGATGTCACTCGAGCTAAGTACCACTCGAAAATCGACCTCTCTGATGCCTATGAGCAGGTCCTAGTTGCCCCAGAAGACATCTGGAAAACCACCTTCTCGATGGTTCAGGGCATCTACGAGAGTCTTGTTATGCAACAAGGCAACTGCAATGCACCCTCAACCTTCCAAAGGTTGATGAACTCTATATTCCAAGATTACATTGGAATCTTCGTCCACGCCTACCTGGACAATATCTTCGTGTTCAGCGACACAATTGAAGAACACCAGAAGCATCTGGAGCTTGTGTTTAACAGACTACATGAGCATTCTCTGTACCTCCGTGCAGAGAAATGTGAACTCTACGCTGAAAAGGTAGAGTGTCTCGGTCATATGATTGACGAGCATGGCCTACACACAGATAGTGACAAAATGGCCCATATACAAGAGTGGAAAGCTCCTCATAATTATCATGAAGTCCAGTGTTTTCTGGGACTTGTGCAGTATCTGGCACATTTCCTGCCAGATATAAGTGCTTTCACTAGTCCGCTTTCAGTGATGACTAGCAATGGTCAAGCCTTTTTATGGTGACCATTGCATGATCATTGCTTCCAGATGATTAAACACATCTGTTGCACAATGCTGGTGCTGAAGCCGATCAACCCAGATTCACCTGAGCCTATATGGGTGATCTGTGACACCTCAGTCTTTGGGACTGGAGCGATGTATGGTCAGGGACCTGAATGGCAAACTTGCCACCCTGCTGGGTTCCTGTCCAAGAAATTCTCTGATGCTCAAAGGAACTACCGTACCTTTGAGCATGAAACAATTGCCATACTTGAGGCACTCCTCAAGTGGGAAGACAAACTGATTGGTAGATGCATTCATGTCGTCACCGATCACCAGGCGCTTGAGTTCTTCCAAACTCAATGCCGACTGTCTGCTAGGCAAACACGATGGATGGAGTATCTGTCACATTTCGACTTTGACATTCGTTATGTCAAAGGCAAATTGAACAAAGTAGCAGACGCTCAGTCCCGCTACTACCAATTCGACTCTTGAGACAATGCTCCATTAGTCCAACACTATGTCTTCGCACATGTACATCTTGATCCCAACCATGAGGATCTCCCATGGGATCGACATCTTGAAATCAAAAATTGAGTAATTGAAACTCATTCTGCTGCTTCCCAGCAGAAACGAGTTAATGAACAACTCAAAGCTCTTTGAGAACGAGTTGAAGAGCATGAGGCAGCCGCAGCCATAATGACTGTGAATGCGGAAGAAGCAACCACACTTTCTTCAAAGACCAACCAATCGCAGGATGATCCTTTGATTTACGCCTCTCAGGCTAAGGGGCCTTACCTGCACACTCACATGTCAGAGTTAGACCCTCTGAACAGCAATATCTGAAATGGATATGTCAACGACAAACATTTCAAGAAGGTTCTTGAAAATCCAAAGGACCACCCAGACTTCCAGACCCGGGACGGTTTCATTTGGAGAAAGAACAGAGGGGGCGAAGAGGTCCTTTGCGTCCCCACCTCTACTTCCAAAGGTACAACCTTACATGGTCATATCATCAAACAAGCCCACACCTTAGTGGGGCATTTTGGTCCTCTAAAGACATCGGAATACATCTGACATTGGTATTGGTGGCCTCGACTTCATTATGAAGTCGAGAAATACTGTGATTTGTGGGAACATTGTGTCTGCTTGAAGGGGGAATACTGCTCCCCTCAAGGCAAGCTGCACTCATTACTGACACCCATGAGACCATGGGAGTCAATTGGAATGGATTTCATCAGACCCTTCCCAGAGTCTGATGGATTTGACTACCTTTGGGTAATCATCTGTCATCTGTCTTCAATGGTTCACCTAATCCTGGTGAACACAATGATGACCGCATCACAACTATCTCCCATCTTTGTGAAGGTGATTGTCTGTTTACATGGACTACCTGGCTCGATCGTTTGCAATCGAGACTCTAAATTCATGTCCAAATGGTGGTGTGAAATCCACCATATCTTGGACGTCAAATTACTTATGTCCACTTCATTCCATCCTCAGACAGATGGAATAACGGAACACATAAATTGTTTGATCACTCAGATTCTCTGAGTGTTCATTGCATCCAGTCAAAAAGATTGGGTAAAGTTCCTCTCTCTCATAGAGTTTGCCATAAACTCTACGATTAACAGAACAACGGGGATGGCCCTGTTTGAAATCAACTATGGATTCTTGCCTCGTATGATGCAAGAACTTCCTTCTACAGAACACATTCCTCCCAGAGTGCGTACTTTCACAATGAATGCACTGTGAAACATGGCCATGGCCCATGATAGTATCATCGCTGAAAGAGTCTTTCAATGACACTATGCAAACAAGCATCGGTGCGAGGAGCACGATGTCAAACAAGGAGACCTTGTTTACCTCTCCACAAAGAACCTTGCATTACCAAAAGGACATGCAAGTAAATTGCTACCTGAAATTGTAGGACCCTACAAGGTCCTACAAGCTTTCCCAGAGAAATCCAACTATGTGTTGGATCTTCCTACAGAGCTGAAATGCTGGCGTATACACCAACGTTTCCATGTGAGCCTACTAAGGCCTCACCATCCTAACAACGATGTGTTGTTTCCCAACAGGCGTTATCCTGATGCATATGACTTTGGTGCCCCAGATGACACCGAATGGTACGTCAAAGAGATCACGGCACACAAGTGGTGTGGCCGTGCCATCCAGTTTGAAGTTAAGTGGAGTCTGGAGACACCACTTGGGAACCTTTAGAGAACTGCAATGATCTTGCAGCCCTGGACGCTTATCTGGCACTGATGGGTGCCAGAGACTGGCAAGAATTGCCCAAATGTGCAGGAACTCCTGTGCATCAATGGACCTAACAACTTGGAAATTTCCAGGTCACGTTGGGGGTGTAACAGATTTCACACTCCACAACTTTACATCGTGCAGAGTTTCAATGATTTTTTCTTTGTCACTTGGTACACTACCATGGCAAGCTTTCCTCCAGACAAAGATGACCCCATGGGGGACGATCGAATCAACAGACCTAGACGGACGCGTGAGATGAGCCCTAGTGGCCAGTCTCAAAGGGGGAAGGAGAAGCAGAGAGAGCTCGAGCCCACTGGCTCAAGCAGCAACACTCAACCCCATTGCTCGCCAAGCCCTGGCAAGATTGAAGAAGCCATCAGCACTAGCAGACATTCTGCTAGAGAAGAACAAAACCAGTGAGTTGGTGTGGGCACCAGCTCTTCCACTGCCGGAAATTGGAGGATTGACGGTGAAGGCATCGTCCTTCACCGAGGCACTTGCGACACTTGCAAGAGCTACGCTTTACACGTGTACACCCACATGTATGACCATGATGATGAATATTTTGACGTGAGAGATCATCGAGATTTGGGTATTAACTCTGGCCCTCTCACCAGAGCCAAACGTGTTTATAATGAATATGAAAAAGATATTGCTGCCCTTTGGGAGACCATCCGGAACCTGGAAGATGAGAATGAGCACCTGCACGAGCAGCTCAATGGACGTTCATCCAAACAAGCTTGTACTCGTGAACCCTCTCCTCACCCTGAGAGGCCCCAGGGTACTTTGTATGCCGGTGCAGCCTCTCAGCCTGCACCACCTCCTGCTCCCCGCCCCGTCATTGTCCCCAACAAGGACTTCAATATGAACGAGGTCTACCCACCTCTTTCCAACCTTCCAACCCCGAGATATACATTCTCAGGCCCTGATGTTCCTAGGACGGCAAACTGGAGACCAGCTCCCAAGCTGCATGGCCAAGTTCCTATGTCCATTCCTCAGAACACTGAGGAATTTGATAACTGGTCCCAGATGGCCCACACCTCTGGGAACTACCCAATGTTGGAATGAATGCGTGAGTACATGCAGTTTGTCAATGATACTGCTCCAGGGGCTCGAACGCCCCTGATGACCTATGCCCTTGCCCACTGGAGATTACCTGGTTGGCTCCCTGTTCAGATGCAGTCGGCGCAAGGATTACGCTGACTCAACGACCCTACTTGCCTGGAGCAACCCTCGCTCCTGGACTCTGCTGAAACGTGGGCGCAGTTCATGCACCAACACCTGTACCAGTGGTGATCCCACCCTGGTACCCTGCTGGACAAACAGAGGGTCTCCCTCCCACATGTCAGGGGACAACTCCTGCTTTGTCAACAGATTCCTTCAGGGCTATCCCCTGAAGCTAAACTACTTCTCTACCTTTGTATTGCATAGGTACTAGCCATGCTGGGAATGTACCAACAGATTCAAGAGCGCGAATGCCTCCCACTGTCCCCCATGCACCATTGGCAGCCCATGCCAATCAGCACCAATTCAACTTCCCTCAAGGACGTCATATGACACCTCGCTACCATAGGAGTCTTGGACAAGGAAGTCCGAGAAGGTTCTCACTATGCCATTGGCTGGCTTACAGCGATGGCTACTGCCAACTCCTCCCATTCGGAAGAGTCTTCTACTGCTGCCAATATCGTAAGACCTCTGCGGCAACATTCCAACACCCATTCAGAGGACGCCCCTCTGATGTCTGAACCCTGGTGGTGGATCACCGGGCCTAACAATGTGGCCCTTCAAGAGCCACAAAGAAAAAGAAAAAGAGATTCCACCGCTCCCACCAGGGGCAGAGCTCCCTCTCATTCAGGACAACCCTGCCCTGAATCAATGACTTCCACTGCCTGGTCCTCCAGATTCTCCGCTGGACTATCTGCATCTCTGCATGCAAGCACCTCTCATGTGGACAACCAACCTCCTGCCTGTGCCGGGCCTTCTTACCTGTCCAGCTGGCATCCACCTCCTCCAGAGGTATATCCCCTGGAGAACAATCCGACCTCAGGATGGTCCGGGTCCCCCCTCATCATCAAGGCAACTCAAGGCCAGAAGAAGGCCTTGAAGAGAGTGAGGAGAGTTGCCGCTGGCATCCCTCTGAACAGGCACAAGAAGCCAGTTAGCAAACTCCCTCCTGTTGCGTCTACCAAGCCGTGAAAAATTAGAGACCCTGACGACAATGGTGATTCCACCAACTCCATCTCTTCATCCAACAATGAAACATTCACCATCGACAAGGACCGTTTCCCTCTTGATGAAGGGCAGACAACAGACACCTCTGCTCTGGGAAACACCCCAGAGACCCCCATATCCCAATCGTCTTTGTTGGCATCAAACAACGAAATGACCCTACTTTCCTCTGCGCCTGATTACGAGCGCAAAGTACCCGTACCTACCACCCCGGAGGAAGTTAGACATATGTTAGTTGATGCCAACCTCCCCGAATCCTCATCGACCCTCAACGAGTCCCACATATCATTGTTGAGTCTCGACGATACCCACATCTCTGACGACCCTACTAAATAAGGTCGTTGTGTTTTTTAATAAATGCATGAATTGATTCTTTTCATCCTACCCCGACGATACCCACATACCAGACGATGCTCTCTTCAAGATCATCTATTTACTCAAAACATTATGCTTCTCCCCTGGATGAAGCCTAAGGGGAGGGTGTGGTGACCCAGGGCTTGACCCCGCATTTGTATATATTATATTTCTTTGCTATTGACCTGGCTAGCCCCTATAAAGGGACCAGCCTTCTATTTACATAATCAATCTCTTTACTACCACCTCGAGTACACACGATAAATATATGCTATTTGTGTTTAGCTCCTGTGTGATATTAAGGGACCCCCCTACAACTCACAACATTGACCCCATGTTTGTATATATTACTTTTCTTTGCTATTGACCTGGCTGGCCCCTATAAAGGGACCAACCTTCTATTTACATAATAGCCTTTTTACAACCACCTCAAGTACACACGATAATATACATTATTCATGTTTAGCTCCTGTGTGATCTTAAGGGACCCCCCTCCGACTCACAACAGTATGACTCTTGAGTCTGTAGTTTCACTTTTTCACTTCCCCTGACTCTCCCCTTCCTGTTAGAATGCATGGTATATATATTTACAATGTATTTAACCATACAATCATTCTGGGGCACTTAGGAGCAAGATACCATTAAAGGAACATCACACTGTAGGTGGTCAAAAATGGCTCAATAAGGAAATATTATATTATAACAATAATGGATGTACAATATAAATGAACAATTGAAAGAAAAAGCAAAGGGGAATGAGGGAAATAGCAAGCATGTCGTCGGGAACAGCGAGGGCGGGAACTGCTGCCGTGATGGGACCTGCTTAAATGATCTCACTAACTAAATTAGGCTATTTTCACGGTCACGTGTCAGGCACAGCGCCTTATATGATGGCTGACTAGCTCCGGGTGCCGGTGATGGCTGACCGTTTCGAGCTAACGGCCGACCGGAGACCAGCAGATCACTCTCGATTGCCATAATCAGAAACAATTTCCTTTCTGAGAACAATGGAACGTATTCGCCAACTTTGTTGCAACTTTGCCATACTACATTGGCTATATACTTCGCAATGGCAACTTCCACTCGTTCAGCGGACACTGTGTATCTAGTCCGCAAGGCAATGGGCGTCGGGTATCAGCTCACCTCCCTCATGATCCCTCCTCTCTACACAGTGCTCATTCTGGCAAGACGTGGTCGAGGCGCCCTCTCAATCAACCGTCTTCTTCGCGCAACATGGTTAGGCGGCTTGGGAGGTAAAATCTGTCTGATCAACCTCTCCTTGTGTTTATATTTATCATCAGGCGGACTAACATGTGGTGGCTTAGCCTACGGTTGGTATGCTCGTTCAGATGAAGAACTTGTGAGGACTACGCGGCTTCTAATTGCTAATGATGTGCTTTCCTTCAGCCGCTGTCACAATATCTCGAATACTGATCTATTCAACCTTACCAGTACAACAGAGTGAGGGCAGATGATCATGCCATAATCGGAACCGTCCTCATGGCTATTCTTGCTCCCGCCGTCTTGTGGAATCGTGCGCATGTACTACATCGTGCGTTTACTCTTCGTTTTTCTCTCCACATTCACACCCCATCCATTTCAGTTGTGTTGGGTGGAGCAGGTTTTGGAAGCAGTACGGGTCTCCTGACTTACTATGGTCGATCACTCACAAACACAGGCAACCCATCCCACAAATCTAATATTCCAGTGCCTTCTGCTTCGTAATAGATCATCCTAGCATCAAACTCTGCCGTCGTTTTTATCTTCTGTCTATGACAGAAGTTAGGACTGACAATGAGCAATTCCTGCTCTTCGTCTCATTGTAGCGTCTTGGCCTTTCGAGCACTACTGCAGTTGAACGGATTGACGATACACGTTTAATTGTTGTTGATTGACCATGACCAGCGGAGAGCCGACTTTGCCGTGTGCTTACATCTGAGTAACACTGGCTTGTGGACGGTTCGTGACGGACAAGCCGCTTGGCTTTCACCCGTGTGAGACTGCGGCTTGGGTGCTTGAGTGAAAACGATTAAGTATATGGTGCCTGCGATCTTGTTAATGAACCGAGAACCTGTGATGTTAAATTTTTTTGAAGTTTATGAGATGTTTCTCCCAAATTGCAACTGTCGCGGCCCTGTGCCATATATCCTATCGTCACGCATATTTTCTAATTCTGTCTTCCCATTTGATGGTACCGCGATGGGTGAGCATCATATGCACAACTGCCTCCTGAACATGTTCTTAAGGAATTTGTTTCTTGCACATATGTAATGACTAGAAAAATCAGGTAAAAAAGGATCCGTGGAAATGCAACACGTTATATAACATGTGAAATTATAGCAGTATGCAAAAATTATTTCTGTTGCCCTGGTGTAGTACGCTTTTCTTCTGAAAGTTCTCGATACGTGCTTGAGTCGGAACTTGCTTCTGATACAACCAGTATGCCATCTTCCCATCCCTTCTCCATTTGCATTCTAACTCTAGAAATCCCGATGCCTCCATGAGAGCCTTCAGATGTGTGAAATTTAGATATCGAGAGTTTGTAACGCATGGAAGTGGGAGCTATAAAGTAAGGAGTAGGCGGGTGTAACGATCCTGAATGTCGAATACTCACTGCCAGAAATAAATAACCATCCGGAGACAACATGTTATGAGCAAGACGTAACATGCGACCTAGTGAAACGTTAGATGCCATATGTGTAAAGTCTGTTGTATTGAATACCCCGGTCCCTTGCATCTGGGACGAAGTTGAGCACCAGACTTAGAGTAATGCTGTCCCATTTTTCACGGTTCTTAGCCTCGTCAAGTAGCAGAAAGTCTTGTTCCAGAATAGATGGATGTCGTGAGCGCAAATCGATGGGGGTAGCGTCGATCCAGGAGGAGCATGACTTATAATTATCCGGTTTCAACGCCCCAACTTCAAGTAGCCTATATTGAATAGTATCAACCTTGGAAATCGTGTCATAAGTTACTACAGAGCGCACTGCAGTCTGGCTTGCCCTTTCTTCAAGTCATTTAATCCCAAGTTCTTCAGCCATTTTATTAGTATCGTTTCGCTGCCTCCTCCACGATCCTTTCTCTGGCCGACAGCGGACACATGTTGATAGCGCTCTAAACCTCCCAAATGGGTAATCTGGACCTCTATATCTTCCAATGCTTTCAAGTGTTCAGCATCTCGTGTCTGGGCATCTTGCAGTTGAGCTCGGCGTTTGAGAAGGAGATGAAACCGGCGTATAATGGTCCGGCTTGACTGGGAAGTGCTAGAAAACGCTTTTCCTGACTCGAAACAGGTTACTGGTCTTTTCATATGACGAGCTTTGGGCATCTATAAAGGATTCTTTTGGGGATAGCAGTGACTGCAAGGGGTATACTCAGCCGGTAGATTCCGGATGTTGAAGGATTCGCATGCCGGACGCGATATTCTTATCACTCAAATTTTGTTCTAATCCCTCGTTCTGGAGACAAAAATGGCGAGCCGTAAACTGGCGCACCTTGAAATCAGTGGTGCTCCCAAGACTTAATTGCGCGCGAACTGGTAAAAGCATACTCGCCGGCAGATGTCGAGACGGTATAGTGTTCTTGATATCGCTTAGATACGTGATCATTTAGTCTCCTGCTACTTCAAAATAACGGTGGCGCAGCGTGTGGGGTCATTCGGCGTTCTCGGCGACAACTGGATCACGATAAAATTGAAAAGAATTAACATATGAATAATCGAGTGCTCAAACTATAGGGAGATACAACAATGACAAGCAATGTTTTCTCCAATAAGCACCATAGAAATTTTTTCAAGATGGGCCCAGCAGTCAACTTGCTGGATTGACAGGTGTCTCACATGCCCAGACGATGTGATGGAAGAAGAAATACCAGCTACATAAGTAGAAATCTTTGGGAACTAGTGCACAAATTTGGCACAAATCCATCTCAAACAAATCCTCCTCCCCCACGCTTGGCGTCGATTTTCTTGAATCGTTCATCTTCTTGTCTCTGCAGATCAAAGTGAATTGCTGAATAGCAATCGAGGTAAGATGATGTGACCTTCTTGATAACGCAAAGCGATACGAGTAAGAGGCACAAAACTATGGCCATATACCCATAGACCTGTGAGAGGATTAGCCACCGCTGAATCTTCCCTGTAAAACCCTCACAGTGCTGAAAAAACCCGTGATCAGCACAATTTGCAAGGTAGAATGAAATCGGAACAACAAACGTGAAGACGTTGTTCAGTGTCATATCCGCAAAGCTGGTGATAGGCGTGACACAAAAATTCGTCACTATGTCGGATGCTAAACCAGAAATAAATTGTTGGTTCTGGCAGAACGAGCCTCCAATCTCAGCCTGATCACTTCCGTTAAAGTATCCACAGCATTTGAGCTACAAAAATTATTTGCATTGCCCCTAGAAATAGTAAGTCTAATGAACAACACACCTGATCCTGAAGCGTTATCCTGGTTTGAGGACTCGCTTGTAACCACAGACGATGGAAATTTGCCCGCTCTTGCAAGGTGAAGAACCACACAAAGGTGCCAATGATGACAATACTGATGGCATCCAACAGAAGAGCGTAGTTTAGTATGACAAGGCCGATCGTGACATGATTTTTCTGGATGATAGCGCCGACAGAGATCGCCCAAGTGACCAGTAGTGCAATGCCTAAAACTGTCCCAACTACGAAAAACAAGTCAGTGACATGTAGAATACAATGCGAGTCTACTCACCATTTAAATCAGCCGGAGAAAGGACCATGTTCATCAGATTATTCTCTGCTCTCCAGACAATCGATAACGAGAGCGCGACTACGCCTGCGGCGAGTAGGAGAAAGTCTAAAGCTGCCCATACTCCCATCAATTTCCTGGAAACCATTTTTGGTGATTACTGAGCAATGAAACCGATTGTATAGTTTGTATCGGCTTGACCAGCTTCGTGAGACTGAATGCCGTAGAACATGGGGAATATAATTTAACGCACACGTTGTGATGAACGCAAACAATAAGGAGTAGATCACCACAGGTGAAGAAACGAAACAAGCTCTCTCAGAGGATGAGGTGGCTGTAGCACCGAGAAGATTGGCGAGGAAAAAAGAGAGGACGGTCAACGTCTTGGTGTAGCTGCCAACAAAGGGAATAAATCAGCGGCAGTATGGACCTGTGTTTCCAACTTGAATATCTGAGGTGGTGGACCAGAGTAGGCCTGTCACAATGCATAGCATCCAGTTGCCACCACGTGACTCGATATGATGCTGTAAAATTTAAAAGTATTGTTATTGTTGAGTGATAGAGTTAAGTATCCGTTCATATCAACGTTAGTACTTGAAGCTTGAAGCTTGAACCAAAGACTTTATCATTGCCCACCGCATTGAGCAATGTGGTTGTATTATGAGCAGTGAGTCAATGACCAAATGTCACGTCACAATCTTTATTTAAGCATCGTTGACCGCTGACAGTCATCTTCCTAACATACTCGACGTCAGTTTTCTTGTTACACTTATACATAATGGACGATGACTGGGAGGCCAAGAGAGTTATCGGGTATAAAAGACAGACCAAGGTTACTAAGAAGGATTCCGATTTGAACGGTACGTACTGAGTGAAGACCTGAATGCTGCTCACTTTCTGACGCCCTCCATACAGCCGTGAGTTTACCTTACAATCAAGCCGTGCTCTGCATCGTATGTTCACTTTACACTCAACGCGCAGGCTCGTCGTACAGGCGCAGTTGTTGCGACAGACAAGAAAATTTCTGCAGGTGGAAACAAATCTAACCAAGGCATGCAGTGCGCCTCTTTTGGACTTGAGAACAGACCTTCACATGTTATTTACGTTAGGCACTGATCACCAGCGAATCGCCAAACTTGACAGGGAGAACGAGGTGGCCCCTCCGTCGAAAATTGCCCCTTCTGTCGGCCGCGTGCGATTACCTCTCTTGTCTTTTTTTCTTTCTAACTACTAATAAATCATATAGGCTATTCAGACTGCTCGTGCAGAACTCAAACTTTCGCAGAAAGAGGTAGCCCAAAAGATCAATGAGAAACCATCTGTCCTGCAGGATTATGAGTCGAGCAAAGCTATTCCCAATCCTCAAATTCTGGGTAGGCTGGAAAGGGTCCTCGGTGTAAAGCTCCGTGGTAAGAAATTTGGAGAGTCTGATGTTCTTAGATTGCTGACCGCTACATACAGGCTCAGATATCGGGAAGAAATTGGAGGCTCTGAAAAAGTCGTAACCGGGTCGTGTAGCATAACTTTTCATTTTTCAGTCCTAGAGGCTCTGGTAGAGGTTTGTGTGTATGCAGTTGTGTCAAATACTTGGACGGGGCGCAATATAAACATCACACGAGAGCATATGACAGAATAGTAGAATATCAGTGTATGTATGATCACATTGAGAATCCAAATTCAGAGCTGATGTGAGGCTGTCGTTGGACCACCACTATCATATGAACCCTGCAGGGGGTCAGAACTGGACAAGCTACTACTCTTCCAGAGTAAACACTGACATATGTGATATAGTCCGGACTCTCGCATGCCTTGTACTCCTTCAGCAGTTCTTCGCATGTTGCTCTAATTATACAAATATTATTGTGAGGCTTACGAATGGAGATTGAAAGAACGTACCTGGCATCGTCAAATTCTTCTAGACCATGTTCAAACATCTTCTCCTTCTTATATTGCTCCAAGAATGCATTGCGCTTCCGTAGTCGGTCAAACTGGTCCAGCATACGTTTAAATAGCTTCGAGAGAGAAGTCACTTGATAACAATGGGATACAAATAGAAATATTGCACGTACGGAAGCAATACTGGTGTGATTTGCGAGCATTAAGCCACTGACACGATGGTTTGTCGTAACATATGGTGATTTTCGAGTCAGAGCAACTTGGATAGATGCTGGACCCCACGGAATGAAATTTGCAAGTTGGCGTTCACGGATACGAAGTAGGGATTGGTGTACCTAATATGGTGGATATCACTTTCAGTTACAAAAGATAAAATAATCACATACATCAGTGGAGTCCACATCTCCCTGAATAATGTTTAGGATGGAGATGTAGCAAGCTGTTTTGCTTGGCATTGTAGACACCATACGGTTCTTGGGCTGCAGCAGGCGACGCATAACATCTAACACTGTCGTTCGCCGGATGGGCTTAGCCTACGGCTGGAAAGTCAATACTGCTTTGCGAAGATGACGAACCACTCTGACCTTGTCTATTTGATCACTTGTAAAGGGTGTATAGGACGTCATAAGGAAATGGCAACGGGGCGTCGGGATGAGAGACGCAATGATGCCAACCAGGTCATTGTTCATATATCCCGGATACCGTAGAGTTTGCGTGCTGGCCGCCATCACTGTCGACACCTACATCCCTTAAAACACGGAGAAGTGCAAACATGGGAACGTACAAGTTGATTCGTCTGATCAAACGAGGGCGTTTGTACGTGTAGCCGATCTGCCGATATCCGGGCCAATGCACCGTTGTCGAGAACAATCACAGAGTCGGCGTGGTTTACAAGGCGTTTGAGCGTGAGGAGAGAGTTGTAAGGCTGCACGACTACATCTCCCTCTTGTGCATTTGGAAATACGCTGTACGTCTGAATCAGTTTCTTTGGAAATTTGTCGTTCAAGCGTTCCAGAAGGAAGGAACCGAGACCGGAACCGGTACCGCCTGCTATTGAGTGCATCAACATGAATCCCTGTGATGAACGAATCAACTTCCCGATCCTTAATACATGCCCAGCTTTACCTCCAGTGAATCACTTCCCTCCGCCTCTCGGTCAATCATCTCCATTACTTCTTCGTAGATACGCTCCCCAGTCGAGTATCCTTGTGCCCAGTTATTTCCGGCCCCTCCCCCATCCTTAGAAACGAAGATGTTCTCAGGGTTGTACAGATTTGCGTAGGGAGAAGAAAGGATGTTGTTAATGACCTTTATGTAGTCACTCAGACAAAGGATGTGGCATGTGATAGATACGCACAGACCCTTGGCTCTAGATCGACCAGAATGGCGCGAGGGATATAATGTTCGTCGTCCGCTTGGTAGAAGAAAACATCCTTGCGATCACCGCCCTCAGTTGCCCACTCCTCAAGAATGCCTTCCCTGTTGATACCGTGTTCAGCACACAGCCGCTGCCAATACACGGCACCCACTTGGAACTATGATCAGGCATTGATACAATAAGTAATTACGCAAAATGCTCACTTTGATTTCCACATTGACCAAGCTGGACTGTTACAATCTCTCGAGGCATCGGTGCGACGCGTTCAATTTAGAGAAACGTCACGAGATGAGCTCGAGGCCTGGGAAATTCAAGTTGGAGACTCAGGCTACGACGACGTCTCAACCCTTGCTTTGAACCTCATGTCACATCAATCATTGTCTGGTCAGGCTTTTACACCATTCGGATGGGTCGTCTGCTTTTGGGTTCTCGTTCTGGCCTTTCAGGCGAGTACCTAATTGTCCTGCTTCTCTGTACCAGCTGAGAACGAGGAGACCGATCCTAGTATGGTTATCATATTTCCGTCCTCAACCAAATACAAGCCGTGCTTACCTGCAAAGACAAGTCCTCCGACCTTATTCACTTCGGCCTGTCGACATGCATACCCATGTCCGAATTTATTTTCTCTGTCGTCACAGCCATCTTCACCGTCGGCGGCCTCATAGGTAGCCTACTTGCAAATCTCGTCATGGACTCACGCGGTCGTAAGGGCGCAACGAGGGTCAGCGCCTTATTAACTGCAGGCGGCGCCGCTCTCATGGGTTTCAGCAGCTCCGTGACGTTGTTGAGCCTTGGCCGGTAAGCGTCGCGTAGGTCTCACACTCACATCGCTCATGTCATGTAGATTTTTTGTCGGGGTGGGCTCTGGTATTGGGTTATGTGTTGGACCCGTCTACCTCGCGGAAATAGCTCCGTCCAAAATCAGCGGGAATGTTGGTGAGCATAAGGATGTCTTCTTCTCAATCGATCTCATCAACTGTGAATCTTTAAAGGCGTCTTGACTCAATTGGGGATTGTTCTTGGTATCATGATCACCCAGGCGATGGGCCTCCGACTAGCATCTCCAAGTGAATGGCGGATCGTTCTCTTTTTCTCGTTTGTGATTTCCGCAGCTCAGGTCCTCTTCAGCGTGTTCGTGGTGGAGTCTCCTGCTTGGTTAGGGAGAAATGGCCAACTGGATAAGAAGAAGGCTGCCGCAAAGAGACTTTGGGGATCTGATCGTAATTATCTCACAATCACAATCGGGCTGTCTTCGTTGAGAAGTCTTCTAGTTCCCAGCCAGAGAAATGAAGATGATCCGCTGCTTGATGAGCTTGAAGCGAGACGAGAAGCTACTCCAGTCAATGTTGTCACAGTGCCGCAACTATTGGCTGCCCGAGAGTTATGGAAACCTCTCGCAATTATATCTCTCGCAATGGCTTCGCAACAGTTGTCTGGTATGTACTACTGCGGTGTTATCATGGCATTCCAGTGACTATTTCTTTAAAATAGGCATCAACGCAGGTCAATTCCTGATTACTTCCCACCGTTTCAGACACTGACTCCATGGGCAGTTCTTTACTATAGCAATAACATACTCTCTAAGTCTTTTCCTGATCTTGGGCCATACATCTCTCTGGGTGTTACAGTTGTCAATGTTCTTATGACTTTCCCTCCCATTATTCTCATCGAAGTCAGTCGAGGGCCGGCATCATTAGACGAGCAAGGCTGACACCCCTTAATTACAAGCGCATGGGCCGAAGGCAACTCTTGGTAATTTCGACAATCGGTGCTGTGTTGTCCCTCTGGGGTGTCGGATACGGTCTCAATCACGGTCTCGTTACCTTGTCGAGTATAGCAATATTGACCTTTGTCATGTAAGTTATCCTAGGCAGTCATCGGAACCTTGTGTTGATCCCTCGACACCATCAAAGGGCGTTCGCAACAGGCCTTGGACCCATTCCATTCGTGCTCATTCCAGAAGTATCGCCCCCTTACGTATGTGTTTGTGCTGAACCTCCTTGAGATTCTGCCAATCGTTTTCTACAGGCGGTTTCAGCTCTGTCGTCGGTAGCACTGTCCACGAATTGTTAGTTTTTCATTTACATTTATGTCGGTGAACACCGCTGACGAAGCGTTTAGGGATAGTAAACTTCTGGGTGGGTCTGGTTTTTTTGCCATTGCGTGATATTCTTGCAGGAAACGACGTAAGGAAGCAGGGTCGAGTGTTTTATGTGTTTGCAGCTGTATTGATTTCTTCAACATTTGTGTTGTCAAGAATTTACCGTACGTAGTGTAGATCGGAGTATGAATATCAAGTCGCCGTTTTAATATTGAGTGCTGCTGCCACTTGGATTTGGCGGACGGGGGTCTCTGGTCATCGAGACAACGTCGAAGGTGCCTTTCGACTTTTTCCCTCTTTATCCCAGCTATCCTCCATAATCTCATTCAAAACGGCGACCGGTCCTGGAAGCGTTGCTCGGCGCTCGGTGACTCCATCCAGGTCGTCCCACATGGACAATCCGCCGACGACGAACATCCATACTATCGTCAAGGCGCAGATTGTCTTTTTGCTTTCCACCCTCACCGAGGACAATTTTGAAAGGAATCAGGTCGAAATACGCTCCGTACGTCCTTCATTTTGTCTATCACTTTTTTTCACTGATCGTTCACGCGCAGCTCTCGGAGCAACATGGAATAGACACCTATCTGCATTTTATTCGTCGTCTCATCGTTCATTCCCAATCCCGTTTGGTCTCAGCGCCATCTCCTTCCCCCTTCGACACATCTACCTCATTAACATTTCGATTATTGGTTCAGGAAACTCAACGCCTTGCTCGCGACCCATTTCTTGCTGACCGTTTCCGCGATGGCATAGACAAGGGTGAAGGAGATCTGTTCAGGCAGTTCGATCTTGTTAGATTCGCCGATCGCATTGGTCTGCGCCCTCTCGAAAGGCTGGTACTCGCGTCGTCTATCATTTCTGCCCAGCGCAAGGAACTGGCTAACCAAGCCACGAACATCATTCGCCTCGACTTCGATAATGCTGCCCTAGCCCTCTGTCACAACCCATCCTTTGACCACGCTGATCTGTCACCAAATCAGGTAACAACGCTTATGTCTAACCTCCTCTGTGATCCCCCTGCCGAATCTCCGGTGCTCGACACCAATCAGGTAAAAGCACTCATAACCGCTGTGCAAACCAAGTATGGCAAGGACACCGTCACTCCCATTCTTCTCCGCATACTTCCAAACCTAAGGTATGGTATTGACAGTTTCGTACTGAGGATAGATACTAACATGCATTATATCAATAGTCTTCTACCTAACACATCCCTTGTGGACCTCTTGCTCCATCTTGGCCCAGACATCTCAAGCGATGCTGATGTTGTGAGATCGTTGCTCGGGCGTTACGGTATCAACGATGCCAACCCCCCTCGGGATGTCCAAGTCGTCGAGACCATGTCGATACTGAGTAGGCAAGCTGTCGAAGGCAAACTCACTTGTGATGTTGGATCTCTTATCAGAGCGTTCAGCAGCTTTGTATGAGGCATTTATTTATCTCTCCCAACTGCTGTTTATAATTTTGTTGACAGGACATCACTCTTGATTGGCCGAATGTCATCAAATCGTTTGACAGGACAGACCGCCATGGGGTGGACACTGCGACGCTAAAATTGTTGATCGCGATTCTTCTGAACTCTCCGCGAGAAGCCGAACGACATGCGGTTACCGGCTTTTGGGAATCGTGGAGTAATCCTCTTTACCAACTTCGACTATTGGATGCACTACTTTCCCTCCCAGCGGATACGTTCAACTTTGTACAGCTTCCAGGACAGAGAATCGTCACAGTGGATGATGTGGCAATCGCAAGTCCAACCATCAAGTCACTCGCTGCTAATGTTCAAGGGCACACCTGGAATTCGCTAGAGCTGTTTGAGGTCTTGGTCCGTTTGGCAGGGTCTGATTCCCTCGAAATCCGAAACTGCGTGAGAGAGATGCTGGACAAGGCAATCAAGATCAGTGCTGAGCTGGTTCACATGGGACTGTTACAAGTGCCGGTATGTTTCGAAAGCTTTTCTGGGACGAGTCTTGACAGAATTTTCATCAGGAATCTCCTTGGAACGAGATAAGATTAGAATACTCTCGGAAACTCCTCGCCATGTTTCTTGCTGGTCATCCCAACCACCAACTTGTCTTCATGAGAATATGGCAGATTGAACCTACGTATCTCACAGATGCCTTCCGAGACTTTTATGAAGAAAATCCCTTGAACATAACTCGTATTCTTGATGTCGCACAAGATCTTAAAGTACGTTCCTGTCTTCCACCTTGACCCAGTGTTAGGACTGATGATTTTTAGATACTCGAGGCCCTTCTCGAAGTTCGGCCCTTCGTTTTTGCTCTTGATGTTGCTGCCCTCGCCTCACGGCGAGAATATCTCAACTTGGACAAATGGCTAGCAGACAATGTGTCTAATCATGGGGGCGAATTTCTACACTCCGTTATCATTTTCCTGGAACAAAAAATGGACAGCGAGAAGGCATCCAGAATATCTGACCCTGCTGTTGAAAATCGCACTATGTCTCTCAGCCCCCATACCATTACCATCATCTTGCGTGTTCTCCGGAACAGGTTGGTTGGTAATTATCTTTGTGTGAAGATGCGACTCAATTCATTTTCTATCAGCTCTGCCTTGATGAACGAAGGCGATGTCGATTTTTGCCTTGAAGTTCGCAACGCTTGTCTCCAGATCCATCCCCGTCTTATGAGCCTTACTCCTGGATCAGATATCGAACCTGGCTTCACTGTCGTTAGCTATTCCGCCGAGATTGAAGCCGAAGTTGACGGGATTTACAAACAAATGTACGACGAAAACACGTCTATCGACGAGGTCATTGCCATGCTTGAACTGCACAAAGCATCCACCAATCCTCGAGATCACGAAGTGTTCTCATGTATGCTCCACTTCCTTTTTGACGAGTATAAGTTCTTCCAATCCTACTATCCCGCCCGCGAGCTTGCTATGACTGGGTACCTTTTTGGTTCTCTGATCCAACACCAGCTCATCGATTACATTCCACTTGGAATAGCCATCCGCTACGTTCTCGACGCCCTAAACTGCCCCCCAGAGACTAACCTCTTCAAATTTGGGCTTCAAGCTCTTAGTCAGTTTGAGAACAGACTTTCAGAATGGCAACCCCTCTGTGCTGCTCTGCTTGCGATACCTCATATGATAGAAGCACAGCCTGACCTATCAGGGAAACTCCAACGTGCATTGGCTTCCGCTGATGGCAGTAATAATGCCAGTCTTATGACTTTGGGAGGTTCCTCTGACCCCGTCGTCGTGTTTACGGCTATTCAGCCGGATACAATCATTGGAAATATAGAGTCTCCACCTGAAGAGCTCTCCGATCGGATTCTCTTTATCGTCAACAATCTTGCGCCGAGCAACTTTGAGACAAAACTGACCGAGATGCGGGACCAATTTGACGACAGTTTTTCCCGTTGGTTTGCAAACTATCTGGTTGATCAACGGATCAGCACCGAACCAAATAATCATGGCCTCTACCTTCGATTCCTGGATGCAATGGACCGCCAGGGGCTATCGAAGCTTGTTTTGCAAGAGACTTTCATAAAAGCGGCTGTGTTGTTGAACTCCGAGAGGTCAATGCAATCGGGTTCAGATAGAAATACGTTGAAGAACATCGGGTCCTGGCTTGGCACAATAACACTGGCTCGTGAACGACCAATCAAGCACAAGAATTTGTCATTCAAGGACCTCCTGATCGAAGGATATGACAATGGTCGTCTTATCGTTGCCATTCCTTTTGTCTGCAAGACCCTTGAACCTTGCATCAAATCCCAGGTTTTTAAGCCGCCCAATCCATGGCTGATGGCCGTCATTAGTCTGCTTGTAGAGCTCTATCACTTCGCGGAGTTGAAGCTCAATCTCAAGTTTGAGATCGAGGTTCTTTGCAAAGCTCTCGAAATTGACCTGAATACTGTTGAAGCGACGACGGTGCTGAGGAACCGTCCTCTGGCAGACTCTGGCTTACCCTTACCAGATTACGTGTTGGACATCAGTTCGATTCCAATTGGTGGTGATCCATCAGGACATGGCGACTCGCCAATATTACCAATCGGGCCTACAAGCCCTTCAGACTCTCACAGAGCAGTTGGAGCTCAAATTGAGGCGATTCTTACGAATCTTGGTCGTCATGTCCATGTGAACCCTCAACTCACACCATTGAACATGAACCATGCATTCAAGCGAGTGGTGCAAATGGCGGTTGATCGAGCTGTACGAGAGGTAAGTATACAGATCCTTCAATTCTTCGTATCATTTCATGTGGCTTGTACAGATCATTCTTCCCGTCGTCGAAAGATCGGTGACCATTGCTGGCATTTCCACTAGGGAGCTTGTGGCCAAGGATTTCGTGACAGAATCCAATGAAGAGAAGATGCGAAGTGCTGGCCATCTAATGGCGAAGAAACTTGCAGGAAGTCTTGCGCTGGTGACATGCAAGGAGCCTTTGAAGAGTAATCTTGCGACCCACTTCCGTCAATTTCTAGCTGATCATGGATTCAGTGAGGTTAGTCATCGTTCTCTGCTATGATCAGAAGATGGATGCTTAACCACAACTGATGACAGGTGGCCTCGGAACAAGTCGTGCTGCTCCTAGTCCAAGACAATTTGGACGTCGCTTGTTCTGCGATCGAGAAGGCAGCTATGGAACGAGCTATTTCTGACATCGATGATGGTTTTGCTGCTTCATATGACGCCCGCCGCCGTCATCGCGAGGTACTGCTTATTCTTTCTCTGTGCCATTGAAAGTTATCTAAAATGAGAAATGCAGCAACATCACAATAGTCAACCTTTCTGGGATACCTCTGCACTTCCCTCGAATTTCTCCGCTAATCTCCCTGACCTTTTGCGAGTGAAGCCTACCGGCCTTCAACCTCATCAAATGGGGGTGTATGAAGATTTTGGTGGGCCCTCCATATCGGCGTATTATAACGTTTTGATTAAGCTGTGTATAGGAGTGGAGCCGAAACGAAGAACGATAAGCAGGCCGAATTCAACATTGTCTTTTACCGCTCCAACGCTCTACTCTCCTTCCCCTGCGCCTGAATCAGCACGATTTCAGAGTCATCAAGAAGCAATGGAGCGCTTTACGGTACTCTCCCAATTGAGATTGATGTTCGACCAGAAATATTAACAGTCGTCATTTCCCAGATCCTCGTAAGAGATTTGGAAGCCATTATGATGCAATTGCCGGTGCAGTCCCTTGCATCATTACCTTCCAACCATGATATCCGCCATCTTCTTCGACAAATATTGTATCTCGCTAACGAGGCCGTTGATCGCCAGCGTACGCCGTTGATGATGTCCCAAAAGATTGTGCAGCTTCTGTACAAAACCCCCTCACAGCTCGGCCGGGAAGTTTTCGTAGCCCTGTTGGACCAACTCTGCCATACGTTTGAAGATGTTGCAAAAGAAGCAATTACTTGGCTTTTGTACGCGGAAGATGAGGTTAGTAAAATTTTCAGTCTTTGCAAGCACCCGGGTAACACGATGTTGGTAGCGAAAATACAATGTTGCAGTCACTGTGACTTTATTACGAAGTGGTCTTGTTAACACCACTCTGCAAGATCAACAACTCGCGAAAATCTTGTTCACTGATCCTCGGCCCAGTTTGCTTAATTTTGCCGCAGGCCTGATTCGAGACTGTCTATCAAGCGACCCTCCTGTAGCTTCACAGGCACAGTTCGGTTACTCTATCGAGATTTTAGGACAGCTTTCGCAAGCCGGAAAGGCTAATGATGAGTCAGTCCAGTTATGTTGTATCCCTATACACTTCGCTGATCGAAGATAAATAGAGTGAACAGACTATTGGATGATTTACGGGGAATACGCCGCCCGTCTGCTCCAGTCACTCCCGACAATCTTCCTATTCCTCAGCCATCGGTGAAGCCGGAAACTGAACAGCTGCGAGAGAAGCTGTTCGTTTGGTTTCAACAGTGGATCGCAATATTCCAGCGGTCTCACTCCCCGGAGAAGAATTTTGTTCCTTTCATCACCCAATTGACCAAACAGGGGATATTAAAAGTCGAGGACATGTCCTCCTTTTTCTTCAGGGTTTGCGCCGAATCCAGCGTCAACAGCTACATCAAGTGCATTGCAACTGGCGATTTTGATTATGCATTTCAGGCGCTGGATGCAATGTCAAGACTGATCGTTTACATCATCAAGTATCATGGCGATGCGTCAGGCATCAATAACGATCAAGCAAAAGTTCACTATCTGACAAAGATTCTTTCCATCTTTGTTCTTGTCTTGGCAAATTTACATGAAGAGCAAGGACCAGCTTTCCAACAAAAGCCATTCTTTAGGTTTTTTTCGAGCCTTGTTAACGATCTTCATGGCATTGAAACCCACCTTGGTCCGGTGTATTTCCAATTGCTGATTGCCATTAGGTGTGTTGTCATGTCTCTCTCGTTGCTTCGATATCTAACCGTTAAGCAGTGATACATTTAGTTCCCTACAACCTACATATTTCCCTGGATTCGCCTTTTCCTGGATGTGCCTAATCTCTCATCGGCTCTTCATGCCAAAACTGTTACTTTCTGAGAACCGTGAGGTACGGACAATTGTTTTGAGGATGTGACTGTCACTTTAGCATCTTTGATTAGGGATGGTCGGCCTTCCACAAGCTACTGATATCTCTTTTCAAATTCTTGTCACCTTTCTTGAGAGATGAGGATGTACAGTCGGCAACTCGCGACCTTTATCGTGGAGCTCTTCGGCTTATTTTGGTTCTTCTGCACGATTTCCCAGAATTCCTCAGCGAGTATTACTTCACTCTCTGTGATGTCGTGCCTCCCAACTGCATCCAGCTGCGCAACATCATTCTCAGTGCATTTCCTCCCGCTCTGATTCTCCCTGACCCGTACCTTCGCAACATCAAATATGATTCGATACCCGAAATGGGCCCCATCCCGCCGATCTTATCGGATTTCTCATCTGGTCTCAAGAATGGCGATCTACGTGGTTACTTGGATCAGTATCTTCTCAATCGAGGAACACCATCTTTCCTCCCGTCACTTAAGGAGCGTTTGAGGCTTTCAGGTTCAACCGAAGGCTCCGTTAACACCTACAATTTATCCCTCATCAACTCGCTTGTGATGTACATCGGTGTATCTTCAGTTGCTCAAGCTAAGGCCAGAAGTGGGTCGTCGCTCTTTATCGCTAGTGACCCTGGTGTCGTTGCCTTGCAGTATCTTGCAACAAATCTTGATGTTGAAGGTGATTTGAAGTCTTCCTTCGGTTAAAACAGCTTTGAAATTTTTCCCTGTAGGACAACACCATCTTCTTGTTTCTATCGGTCTGCACCTGCGGTACCCCAATGCGCATACACACTGGTTCAGCTCCTTGCTGCTTCATCTCTTCCTCGAAGTTAGGGACGACCGCTTTAGGGAAGTAATGACAAAGACTCTTCTGGAACGGTTCATCGTACACCGTCCACATCCATGGGGTGCATTAGTAACTTTCATTGAATTGCTTCGTAACCCAAAGTATGAGTTCTGGAGCAAAGAGTTCGTTCGAGTAGCGCCTGAAGTCACAATGCTTCTTGAACGTGTAAGTTCATCAGTTTCGCATTAACTGTCACTAATCACCAGTATGTGGCAGGTGGCGAGGTCCATTTACTAGAATTTGTTGTTTTTATTGTTGCTATCTGTTGCACGTATCTGTTCTGTTCTATTAGGGTTTTCTACCACACACTGTATTGTAATAACATTTCATCGCATTCAACTGTTCATCAAGCTAAAATATGATTGAGATGATGAGAATATGTGCATGGCATCCATCATTACACTATATATAAGCAAGCACTTAAGCACGGTTCACTTTACCCAACAAAACGGTGGGACCAGCTTTGTACTTTACGCGTGACACAGGTTCAAAACAACCATGACAGAGCTTCATTCCATTTCCAATTTCGACCCCAGACGCTAACCGCACATCATGAACACGAAATACCAGGCTGGAATAATCAACTTACCCAGCTCCATTAATCCCAGCAGCGCCGATGTAGTCGCTGTCAGCATCGAGCACCACCCAGCTTGGCACAGAAACACCAGTCCGAATGGGAAACAGTCTGGCCAACCTTTCAAACCCCGGTCGGTCAGGGGAAATCATAAATAGCATGATAGACTGCTCATCCGCAGTAGATGAAAGGTGAGGATGCAGAAATAATGCAGCTGTGAGCAATTGAGGATGTATTCAGCATAAAAGGATCAGGCGTTCACGTACAACAATCGTTAGCAAGGTTTTGATCGTGCAATCTTAGACCAGAGGTTGTCGTCACCTCGAACAAGGTCCTTCTCTTTCTCAAAACTCTCCGGACCAAGTCTGAAGAATGTTTCCCGATAAAAACTATATTCCCATCAGGCCAAGATCCTGCACCCAATAATGGCAGCGCTTCGGATTCTAGAACAATCTCCGCGTCTAACCTATGGTAAACATTTAGATCATGAATGATCCTCAACGCCACTGACAGCTCTCGAGACTGAGCAACATCAGTGACTATGAAAACTATAGGACCACAAGAAGCCAGAATTTGTTGCAGTCGAGACGGTGGTTGAATCTCTTGACGCACGTCACTTACAACCTGGTAAAATGTGGTGAGAAAATTCTGTTAGGGCGAAATGTGAAATGTTTACCTGCCAATTTTTGGGTCCCATTGCCGTCTTCAGAAAGAATACAACATCGACCTGTGGAAGAGCGATTGTCGGAGAGCTGTCTACATCAACCAAATCACCATCATAGAAACGTCGATCGACAGAGAAGGTGTGCACATTGAAGGTCGCTACGGAGACGGGAGCACCATGGACGATCCTAATGCGAATTCTCCCTAACCTGGTAATTAGGAGAATTAGGCAGTATTTTTAAAGCGCTGGACTCTCGACTCACCTGCCCGGTATGCTAAGACTTTCAATTTTCCATCCACGAAGAGACCCGCTTTCGCTGGGTATGGAAACGGTGAGCGTAAATTCCATTACATTTGATTCCAGGCACCGGATATCTATGACAGAATCCAAGAATCTCTGCACGCGTCCGTTGTTGAGAATCGAGGGATACCAGTGACCTTTCTTAGCATCCTCGTGGAACCTGATCATAAACAAAGATTTCAGCACTTATACCGACGAACGTCAGATGCCGACGAACGTTGCATGCACATCTGGTGACCATGTCCGGAGAATACTCATGGCTTCTCTAGAATGCCAAACAGGTACATTCTCGTCATCTCCACTAAAATGAGCGAACAATGAGGATCGTGTCGCGTTACCTCCAGGAAAGAAATCTCACCCGTGAATAGCCAAAACTGGTGTGTCGACCAAATTTGAAAGGTACAGGTCATTATCGTCCGGGGTCAGCGAAGACTCAAGGATGGCACGCAATATAGGATCTAAGAAATGTGCAGATCTTGGAAGGCGAGTTTGTCATGAAGAACCTTGGTGCATGTGATGTAGTCACCTTGACATCGTCAACGGGACATAAGCTTGAGACTTGATGTACCCAGCTGCAGGCACCACTGGACAAAGGAGGAAATGATATGAGTGGAAAGAAGTATTCACAGCTGTATGAAGCGTGCGAACCGCCAAGGACTCTGTCTGGATAACGAGAAGCAAGATACCATGCACCTTGTCCACCATTCGAATGACCCAAAATAATCACTTTCGTTGGACTAACGCGTAAGGAATGCCAGGTGTCATTGCGAGTAGAAATAGAAGCTAGTGCGTCCACAGTGCTCCATGCGTCTTTTGCACTAGGGCCATGCCAGTCCAATCCCTATCGATAAGCATGAGAAGAGGGGATCAATATCTGAATGATGCCATACCCACGATGTCCGTCCAGATGGCACAACAACCCAGTTATATTTGTTCCGAGGTAACGAATCACGCCAAAAGTGCTGCTCAAAAATATCAACTCCTGCGCCATCTATAATTAGAATCAGCGCGTTGTTGTCAGCTACTTGTCTAAGTGAAATGTGAATACACTCACGAAGAGCTAGGAATATAGGATGTGACTGTTCAACATGAAGAGATGATGGCGGGATGGCTATAAATGCTGTCGGCATGGACTGGCCATAGAAATAAGTGGCTCTTATGGCAGATGCATTCCGAAGAGCTAGGTTTCTTATTGGAATCAAGAACGCAACCACTTTGGACATTCCTTCGGATACCATAGTCACCTCTACATGAAGCTCACTATCGTGGAAGGGTGCGCTCTGAGATATATGAAGTGGAACTATGCGCATCTGGGAAGGGGCAATGCGACATTTACGTCGCAATGAGAGTTTGATCACCTTCAAAACCATATTCAGTTGAATCGTAGGCACAGCCGCTATGTCATGAATCTCACCTCTGCGTTCTTCGCGGCGACATCTATGACAGTCCACCACCCAGAAATACAACGAATGCCGATACCAAGAGCATCGCCAAAGGCAATGCCGTCAATGAAATCGCAAATAACGTCCTGGGATGGCTCACGAATGTATTGCGACGCGGGTACCTGGACTTGGACGGAAAATCGGATTGTTTGTACAGGAGTCTCCTTGCCTTGAGTTTTTGGATCTCCAAATAACCTGATCTGGGCAAATTAGTCAATTACTATAAGGGTAGAAAGGGTAATACCTCATAGTCTCCACTAACGTAAATATCATACTTTGTAGGTCTTGTCAATGAAGGAAGAACAGGAAGTTTGACTATTTGAGGAAGGGCACGTTCCATGTCATATATGTTCCCAGAATACCATTCGGGAACCCAGGATGAACGTTCGATGCTATCAGCAGACGGGAGGACAGTGAAGTACGACCCTTGAGAAAGGTGGATGAGAAGATATGGGACCAATGCCAACTCTGATGCTGATGCAGGTGGGTATATAGTGAGAGAAGTACGGAGAACCGCGTGGTGTTGCAATGCAGCCCATCCTTCTGTTGCTCTGAGGGACTCCCATCTGCAGGAAGGCCATAGCACGATATGCTATGAAGAATAATATATACTCGCCTTACATCTGAGAAAGAGACTTTAAGGAGACCGTTCATATCTGCCTTGGCTGTGCCCCAGGCAACTCTACCGCCGTCGGCATAAGAAGACGGCCACGACTTGTTGAAGTCTATTGGTTCTGACACTGAAAAAGATAAATTGGTGTGTCATGAAGTCTCATACGGATCCGTGCCTACAATTGAGGGGAAATGATGGCGAGAGGTAATGTTGTTCTCGAGCGTGAATGGGAAATGGTCCGAGGACCTTTGATAGCCAGGTGAATATGAACACCACCAGGGTGGAAGGCTCACATTCCAGTCCTGACTCAATGCCACTTTCCAAGTCTGATGATCAGTTGAAGACGGATTCAATAATGCGCTAAGGAAGCGCCGCCAGAGATCCATGAGAAGGTACTTATGTATTTGTCAGGAGAGTGAAGAACAAACACAAGACGTTGCATCGCGACCATCACATCATGTCCAGTAGACAAGGAGGAAAGCTCAAACCTCTCAAGGTCATTTATTTGGAACATTAGTCCACGATGTAATGCTGATGATATTGAAGGCTCCTAAAAAGGATAAGAAAGAAGATGAGGATCCGGAAGAGGCTGCGAAGCTCAGGGAGCAGAAGAAGACTGAAGCAGCAGCATTGAAGGCTGCACGAGATAAAGGTATTTTACTAGTTTATTAAGCGTTGATATGTGATCTGAATTTGCTCGATAGCCTTGAAGGGTAAGTGGCCGAATACAAAAATGCAGCTATTAGTATACTTATGTCTGGCAGGTGGACCAATGGGTGGTACTGGTGGAATCAAAAAGCCTGTCCTGCACTAATTTCTGTGCGATTATACTAACATTGATCACAGATCGGGTAAGAAGTAGTTGAGTATAACGGACGGTGTTGAAGACGGGCGTAGTACATAAAATAGATGTTTGTCTTTGTTTAAAACTAATGCCGTCCACATGGTCGATCCAAGTTTGCTCCATCCTTTTAATTCTACGATATCCTGCCCCTCATGTTAGGCCCTTTGCAAGGTCTACCATCCAGTAACTCCCAGCAGCAAAACCAGCAGCAACAGCAGCAGCAACAGCAATCTGGCCAGCAAGGAAATATCCCTCCGCCACCACCTCAAAATGGCCAGGATTTTACCCTCTCAAGTGTTCTCCATTTCTTGCAGACTGAATGGAGACGTTATGAGCGCGACCGTAATGAATGGGAGATAGAGCGAGCAGAAATGAGGGTTAGAGTGTCCTTTCATTCTTTCTCCGTGTCGCGTTCCTCACTCCTCATATTCGCAGGCACGCATAGCTCTGCTTGAGGGCGAGCGTCGGTCCTTTGAAAACATAAAACTAGACCTCATGCGGCGGATCAAAATGCTTGAATACGCTCTACGCATGGAAAGGTGCAATATCGTGCTCCACATATGCTTGCTTCATGAACTATGAACTGACTTTATCCTCCAACACCAGGTCAAAACAACTCACACAACCAACCTCTCAAAACAACCCTCCTTCCAAGCTCGCTGCAATTCAAAGTCATGCCACCTCGTCGTCCCAAAAAGATGATGTTCAAAGTCATAAGGGCGACAGTAGCGGCAGTTCCCCCCGAAGCGAAGGTATGCTCGTTCAGCTTCCTGCCCATGACAGATTTTGACACCCACTATGCTGTATCGTTAGATTCTCCGCTTCCAGATAATCGATTGCCTAATGGTGGGCCTGTTGCTGGCAGACCTAACTCTTGGGGTACAGCTAATTGGCCCAACGGCCCATCTGGAGGAACCATTGCCGGCCTAGGCAAGCCTCCACCGGGAAGAGATCCAAAAAGTAGAGCGCGTAGTCGCGACTACTTGAAACAGTGCGTCGCTCGCTCCCACAATCTTATTCCCCGCTTTCGGTGTTGGTACATTTCATACTCATCTTTCTATCCTCCGCAGATGTCTGCAGGAAATATCATATTTGACCTCCCCCCAAGCGATGAACCCTCTACCCAACCGGCCCTTGGTCAACAGCACGTCTATACCACTATCTTTACCCAACGTCCCATCGTTCGACCAAATTGCTTATCATCGACCACGAAAAGTGTTACCTGAAGCAGGCAAAGACTTTCCTCTATTAAATGGCCATGCACCGATGTCTGGCCCATCATCAGCTCCTGCACCGAGCAGTCAACAGGTTCCTCTGCTTGAACGCAACAATTCTTTGAGTTCCGGAAGCGCTCAACAACAGACTGGCCCTGCATCACAGGCAAGTCCCAGCCAACAACAGTCATCTCCGACGATACCACAAAGGGACAAGGAAAGAGAGGTTGAATCAGAAGGTCGACAACTAACTGCGATATTTCGGCCGGATGATGCGGGGGAATGGAGAGAAAAATTGAGGTTATCTCATGAAGCTTCCGAGCAAGCGAGATCGGCAAGAGAGGAACACTCAGGCTCACTCAGTAGTGTCAACTCCTGGGATAGGAATCGGGACGATGATGATGATGTCAAGGAGGAGGATGGTGAGGTTGATGATGATGACGCCAGTGTCATTGGTGAAGGAGAAGGAACCAAAGTTTGGAAAGCCAAACGGACACTCAGAAAGTTAGTTTCATCATCAGTGCCTAAGATTTGAAGGTACTTATTTCGTCGTCAGCCATCTGGATGCCGTGCGGGCACTTGCATTCCACCCTACTGAACTATGTCTCGCATCGGGTGGAGATGACTGTACCGTCAAAATCTGGCGGGTGGACGTCGCTGGCCTGGCTTCTTCTGCGTACGTCTTCCCAATACATTATGAACGTCCTGCTGACGGCTCAACAACGCAGCACACGAGCAACCACTGAGGTCGAACCACAGCTTACGCTTCGTGGGCATTCGGCCGCAATAACTCGACTGATCCATGCGCCTTCAAAGGGACTTTTGTATTCTGCCTCGCTTGATTCCTCAATACGTGTTTGGGCACTACCTGTGCAGTCGCACACCACATATGCTCCCTACGATGAGACCCGTGCTCGAGGGGAACTTATAGGACATACGGATGCGGTCTGGGACCTCGCACTAGTGCGAGACGAGAGCACGCTTATTAGTTGCGGGGCAGAAGGAACGGTCAAGGTTTGGGATGTGAGCGGACCTTCTGGAGGTGGCTCTTTGAAGCTAACATGGGGTTGGGCGGGTCTGGAACATCCGGATGACCTCCGCGAAGACTCGAACGATCCTGGAGCAACTGCTGTTGAAGCCCTCAAAGCTGATCTTAAAAAAGTGGCCGTAGCATATCAAAATGCTGTCGTCAAAGTGTTTGATATCGAGAGCGGAAAAGAGCTATCTCGACTGCAGAGTGATATGAGTTATGGTACGCTCTATATGTGGCCCCGTAATGCCACTGACTTGTCTTCTGATAGATGGCACGCCAATCACCCAAATAAATCGAATCGTCTCCCATCCGACAATGTCACTTCTCGTGACTGCGCATGAAGACAAGTTCATCCGGATTTTCGACATCACTACTGGTACGCTGATATTGGAACCCTGACTAGCGCTCGCTGATGTAGTTTTAGGACAATGTACACATTCGATGTTGGCACACCTTGATGGTGTCACATCGCTGTCAATCGATGCAGCAGGCTTCTCCCTTGTGTCTGGGAGCCACGATTGCTCTATACGTTTCTGGGATCTCCTCGGCACTCGTGCATGTGTACAGGAAATCACAACGCATCGAGAAAAGGCTCGAGAAGGGGTGCTAGACGTGGAGTTTCATCCATCACTACCTTTCATGGCGAGTGCAGGTGCTGATGGCGTGGTAAAACTCTACGCATCGTCATGAAACTTGCTTTTCTTCTTTTTGCTCTCAGAAGCACTGCGTTCTGTCTATAGATCTGGCTGCCTACTTACTTGATGGACGGGGATATTCCTCTCTTGTGTACTTAATGACCATATTTCTTATGACGTCACTTGTACCCTTCACGATTATTATGGTTGGTTCCGTATATCAGTTTCTCATGTGTGGGACATCGTCTACCGTACAGAAGAGTCATAAAATCAACAGGAGTCTGAAGTAGTATGAATAACAAGTTTAGATCTTCTGCGTTTTGGAAGGGGTATATGGAGAGTCCAACTCCTTGTGATAAATTAGTCTAAACCCGAAAGAAACGCTAGAGCTACAAAGACTAAGTATACAACAGACCGTGTGCAAAGCATTTGGAAAACAGAACTCGTGTATGGTGGTCCGAGTGGCAGTACAATTGCTATATCTCTAAAATTGTACCATTTAGTATCAAACTATACCCCAGATGAAAGACGTACTGATATGCATACCGGGCTCGACAACTAAAATTTGTGCACCAAGTCCTTTCTCTTCCACCAAATCCCGGACTTGCGGGACAATGATATGTCGCATGGATTTAACAGAATCGCCGTTCATGTCATCCTTGCAATGCATAACATATATTCTGATACCGTCCAATGTTCCCCTCAAGTCATCTTGGGATATAGGGTTCTTCTTCTTCTTCTTACGAGGTGGTCCTGGACGAATTATCGGTAGTCCGCCGCTTCTGAATTTAACGACTTCGATCGCCAATGCTGTCAGTTCATCGACAAGATGCTCAGGGCTGAGGTGGCCATACAATATGTCTTCGTGTCGTCCGGAAGGCCAGGAACATTCGATGAAGATAGCAGAGAGCTTCTGAGGTATTTTAGGAGCAGCAGCACGCCATACGTTGATGGTTTGAGGTCTAGCGGCCACTGTATCAGGCTCGACATCACCAAAGAAGATAAATTCGCGGTTGTGAAGGTCATGACGAATGAAAAATGCTGCGGATTCGTAGTTTCCCGTTTGGTTGCGACCATGGTTGAGCGCAATTGTTCGGACAGATATACCCGGATATATGGTCTTATACAAGTTATCGTTGCGAAGCCTTTGTAAATTCAAATTGCATGAGATTTTGAGGCACAGGTATGCGAAACAACACTGCCCATACATGCAATATAATAGCTTATTGTCATCGTCCTCCTCGTCCCAAGATGCCAAGTTTGGCCAAATTCTATCAGAGAAAATGCTCTCCAGGTTTTCCAGGGTTTGTTTCATGGCGTATACGCGCTTGCGTGGTCCAGCTAGGGAACCTGCGGATATCGCCAAGCCATTTACATGGTCGAGATGCGCATGAGTAATGAGGAAACAGCTATTGACATAAATCATTGGTTAGACGGTAAGAATGGAAGATGGTTATGGAACTGACCGCACGAAGGAATATATCTCAGAGGCTGAAAACCTGTTGGGTGCGACCTTGTCTGGGGATTCGAAGAGCAGAGGATTCTCCTGTAACAGTCGGCTTAACGCGCCTTGGGCCGAACCTAATGATTGTGTTAAGGTGATGGGTAGAAAGTGATACCGCGTACCGGCTTCCAATGCTATTATACCATCCTTCCAGGTTGTATCATGGGGTTTGAGAAGATAACTGTCACCGAATGGGTTGAATGAATACATACGAAAATTATAAGGGTAGTTACGCTGATAAGTTTGTTTCGTCTGGGCCTCCACCACAACCTACGACTACGATGTCGAACGTAGACATTGAAAAAGTGTTGAGTCAAGATAAGATAAGATAGTACGAGGGCACGTGATCGTATCCGACCTCTTTCCAACCAACATGTCATCGTCGTCGAATGCAGTACAGAATAACAGTCGATTATTTCCACCGTTTGCTAGGAAACTAGCACAAAATGATTATACAGTATACGCAACTTTTGCAGATAAGCTGGCCGTTTGGCTTGGTTCTGAGCGGGCATACTATCCTGCCGCGAGGCCAGAGGTGAGCGCGTGCCATAATCTTGCCCATAACTTGGCCATTTATCCTCTGATACACAATAGATCGTAAAGCTACTTCTGGTACGATAAGTCTACTCCAGGACCTACATCTTTCCTATCATTTGCCACAGACGGCTCATGCTACTCTTCGTCGCGCTGTGGGTGCTGACGCGAACTCCAACGTCCCTTTCCATATATCCACTTGTATCGGACACCCAATGACAGCACCTTATGCTCGACTTTTGAAAGCTGTCCATCCTCATAGAGAGCTCTTTGTCGAGCCTGAATTGCGAGGTTCAAACTTGAGCCATCCATCAATATCGGCACTCATTGACTACTCTTTCCACAGATCAAGTAAGACATTTGATAAGCACTGCATCTATGCCTTCTATTTCAGCGGATGCTCAGTACGAAACTGCGTGTGTAGACAATATTGTACCTCTAGTACTTATTAATTAACATCACCATGTAGGTTGCCCAACGGCCTTTTATTGCCGGTTAATGGTTATACTCCTTCCACCCAACTCAGTTCTTCATCTGTTGCTTCAGACCTTCAAATGCCGTCTTCTGCCCCCAACGTGTCATCTCCCGCTTCGCTGCCTCAACCCTTATCCCAGGCTCCTACTATGATGTTAAATACAGCTCCAAGTGAACGCAGCATATCTTCATTCAACTTCTCACGTAATGCCACTCCCGAAATTTCCTACATGAACGGCTAATTCCCTGCTTGTAGACACCCCCGACGGTAATATACCGACACCCCCGTCACAACCCGCTCAGCACTTTCATACTGTAGCAACAATGGAAATGCAACAAAACTTTACTCCACTCCGTGAGCTCAATTTGGCAAGCCCCACTGTCGCACACCCAGGAGGAAGTACGAGCATCCCGAAAAAAAAGAAGAAAGCCAAGGTCAAGCTCGCGTCGCTGGTAGCAAAAGACTTGGAGGAGTTGAGCCGCAAGCGGGCTATAGGACAGGAACCTGTGGAAGAATCAGCTTCTTTGCTAGTAACGTCACGCTCTAATGGAACACCCGCTTTTACTTCATCATCCCATAGAGAAGATTCGACCTCCTCTTCTTCAGTACTCTTGGTTGACACCGAAACATCTGGTGTGGAATCCACTAATGCTTCTGGGAATGCCAACCCTAGCTCCTCATCTGCCATGGAAATCAAGACTGAACATCCTGATAGTCCCCTGGTTGAAATCGGTCATTCCAGTATGACTGCTGTATGTTTTCTCTACATTTGATCCTCTTTATTACTGCCTCATTTACGTTCTTCACTTTTTTTTACCAGGATCTGCTTCCACACCACATACGTGATTCCATGGAAGTGACCAATTTAGATGTATGTCTCCTTTATCGGATTACTGTGGGATCTAGGATACCTCTGATTACTACTTTGAAGTTGCAGAATCGCTCAACAAGCCTTTCTGCTAGCGTGCCCGATATATCAGGCGTAACTGAGTATCCGCGGACTCTGTGTCATTGTGAAGAGGCTTCAGGGGGCGGCTTCGAGTCATCTGCGGATGCTGTCGATATGGTGGATGAACCAAGTGTCGTTCCTGGAGAGCAGACTGATCCCAGGCCGATTTCAGTCTCATTTACCCCTCGTGGAAAGAATGCACATGATGTGGCATGTGAGGCTTCCGATGTGGACTATGATATCTTGGAAAACATCCGAGCAAATCGTCCTGGTGCCGGTGTTGATACTTGTGACGGGATTCCTGCTCAAGACCCACTTGTAGACGCTGATGGACAACCGACCGAAGGTGTTGAACAGGAGTGTCTTACGTCCACTACTGGATTAGGGTCAGAAACTTTGGTGCCATCTCCATTTATTACTCCAAATACGACGTTATCTTCAGGAGTACCTGTATCACTTCCTGTGACAAGTCTGGTGGATTCGACGAGTCCTCTTCCACAGCAGAAGGACCACCGTCACGAGCTAGAGTCGGTAGCTTCAAGTTCACTGGCTAATACCGGACATAACGTCAGCGCTACTGCACAGGATCAAAACGATTCATCCGCTGGTCAAATCGGGAGGACAGTGGATGAAGGAACCAAACAATCAGATATTTCTCGGCGCGTCCCTCCATTTTTTGAACATGAGCTGCAAGACCCTACTACCACCGACTCTTTCTTATCGTCAACCGAAAATATCAGCCAATTGTCTCCCAACAGTGGCGATTCCGCAGAGGCTGCAACGCCCACAGCAAAACCGGACGCGACATTGATGTCTATGCAAGATACAGCGATGAGCACGGCGCTGCGTGATTTACAAGAATCATCCCCCTCCCAGGGTGCTACCATCTCACCGGTCCAACCTGGTATGTGCTATCTTTTATAGCTAGATCGAACCTCATTCATGTAATGTAGATGTGTTCAGGGGTAAAATGCGCATTCTCGCGATCCACAGAGGTTCATCTAATAACACTAAAATATCCCTCCGCTTTGATATTCCTGAAGGACACCTCCAAGCATTGGAAATCTGGAACAATCGAAGGAACGTCAAAGAGTGTGTTTACGCGCTCAACCTTTCTTCCGTTATTTACTTTTGTGCGTGATATGAACTTTTAGAGGATTGCAAGAAAGCATGTGCATCTCGCTCGCTTGCTATGTGTGGAAGAAAGGCGGGCAAAAATCCGTTGACCAATTGTCCGCCTTACCGGCCTGCTGGCCCAAGATGGGTGGCCTGACAATGGACGTACTGTACAAGGGCAGAAGGGAAATTTTTCCTTTGTCTCCACCGTTCATGGTACGTGTGACTCAACTGCACTGATGCATCATTATAGTGATTTACAGGTTGCACCCAATGGGTTGGTTGATATATCTGAGTTTCTCAGTCCAGGTTCCAATGTCATCGAACTCAATCATCGTCTTGACATGTCAGGGTACATATTTATTCTTCGAGCTCACTCCCCCACCAATGGCCAGCTCGAGGAAGTTGCCCAGAGACACAGCAAACGGCAGGAATGGCAGGAATGGTTGCGACATGTTTCTCGGCCATTAGACATACCTCTCCCCCCGTTTCCTTGAAATTTATTGCTCCGACTGCGATGATTTTGCCTTCCGAAAGATGATTTAATATTACGAAGGTAAATCACTGTACTTTCCGCGACTAAAGCTGTAAGAGCATCAGTAAATAAAAGGACGAATTAAAGATTAAACATCATTCGAAAGTAAACTGTTGAGGGCCCTTTGCAGATCATATCCATGACTTTCCAGTGCATTGACCGCTTGAGTGCGGCTGAAGCCCATTCCTGTAAGCTGTTTGACAGCTTCCACATCATCATCACTGGCTGGAGTAACAATTCTGTACGGCTCCTCTTGAGGAGGTGTAAGAAGCTGGGCGGAAGGCGTTGGGAAGGGTTCTTGCGGCTGCTGTTTCTTCTTCTTGCCAAATGGCAATCGAATCTGCTTCTAATTAAACAATATAACATTTGAACAGTTGGCATACATACGTTGAGCTTTGAATGTCGCGTTGGCGGTTCCTTCAATTTGTCAGGAATATCTTTAGACGAGGAGGTGGAAGGTCGAGGCTTGGGGGAAGAAACGCGGGGTGGGGGAGATTTTGCCCGTGGGGTTGATAAAACGTGTCCGGTCTGAGGCGACGAGTTGAACTTCGGGGAAACAGGAGGTGATGATGCTGGGAATGCTGCCTGTGTCGGGCTTGGATTCTCAGTTGCCACTTGTCGCGCGGGAGAAGAGAAGGAGGTATTCAAGTTGAGAGTAGGTCCTGAATCAAAGCCCAAGAAAGCCTCGTCAAAGGTCGGCTTAGCAGGTTCTGCCTTGGGGAGTAGATCATCTGGGACGAGGCCTTCTAAAGCAGGCTTATTATGAGATGGAGAGGCAGGAGCCTGATTTCTAAGGGATGTCGTGAAGACGTTATCAAAATGATTATTCTTGTTTTCTCCTGGGACCGTAGCTGGGACTTCTGGGACTTGCGGAAACTGCGTAGCACTTGCAAAGTCGAAGTTATCGTCGAATGCAGAATCGAAACTAAAGTTCTGTGTAGAAGATGGTGCAGTACTGGGTATTATGCCCATAGCCTCGTCAAAGGCACTGACACCGGCAACGGTCGGAACTTCAGACGGCGAAGTGATGTGATTAGCGAGCACGGCGTCTACTGAAGGATTCAGTATTGAGGTGACAGCTGTGTCCTTGGTATCAACCCTCGGGAAAGGGCTGGTTCCAGCAGGGCCTACACTGAAGACGTCGTCAAAAGACACTTTTGGTTCAACCGAGAATCCCTGTGCAGGGGGACCTGCCAGAGTGTCGTTGTCTTGACTTTTCGTCTTCGCGAGCTCTGCTAAAGGAACCTCATCTTCACTGTCACTTTCGCTGTCCGAATCATCCACCTCGATCTCTTTAAGTTGAGCTGCCAGGTCAGTTTCGCGGGTACGATTCTCTTCAGGGGAACCAGGGAACTGGCCGGGAATTGCGTCATCCGCTCCGATATCGGGGAAATGTGAAGTTGCATCTTCCATTATGGGGAGCTGTTGGACGGGGGATACTGAATTGTGCGCGACAGGGGTTTGAGCGTGGTTGTTATTTGCGGTGGTGGGAGGGGTGACATATTGGTCGCTTCCATCAGTCGAAGCTGTGGAGCGGACTGATTCTAGGGACATATCGGGCCTGGGTGTTGATGTGCGAGATTCAATCAAATTACCATTCGCCTCCTTGACATCGGATGAAGGCTGAGTTTCGCTGTCGAGTTGAAAGCCCTGAGACAACCCAAACGGATCATTGGTTGAAGATCTATTGGCGGATTCTGCGAAATCCACGTTCCCAGCTGCGGAAGTTGCTGGCTGGGACGCCTCACCGAATGGCACGAAGGGGGATTGAGAACGAGGCGAAGAAGTCCCAGAAGATAGGCCCAATCTTTCAAAAGGATTGTTGCTTTTGCCCGCAACAGATCCAGCGGGACTAGAAGGATCAGGGGACACAGGGAGTGCATGACTGGCGGCGAAAGTTAAGGAATCTGACGACAGATCACGTTTGTCGGGCAATGGTGTCGGCAGCTTCACGAGTTCAGATTCAGCCTCCTCCCGCTCCTTTGTGACAGAAATAACTTCTACGTTGGCTTCTTCTAATTCCTTTTCGATTTTCGCCTTTTCCGTCTCTCTCGAGCTTAATTGTTTTTTGGCGATAGCGAGAAGCCCCTTTTGCTGTTTCGCGTCCTTCTTCGCTTTCTCAATCTCTGACCTCAATGATTCAACCTGCTGGCCAACTTCAACCATCTTGCGGTGCAAGTCCCTGGCCTCCTCCTTGTCTCGTAAGAATGCCCCTTCGATTTCTGACTTCTCGACCCGTAATGCACTCAAGTCGCTCTCAGCTCGGATTAGCTCCTCCCGGGACGTCTGCATTTCTGCCGTTTGTGCCGAGTGTCGGTCGCGTAAAGTAGTCAACAACTTTGCCTCTGTCTCGTATGCAGCTTTAGCTGAGGAAAGCTGAGTCTGCAATGCAGAAAGTTGGGAAGCCTGAGTCGCAAGCGTTTGCTCAACCGCTACTCGTTCATTCTTCGTGCTATCTAGTGAGCGAGTGGTTGAGTTGAGTTGGTTTTGAACGTTGCCAATCTCTGCAGATTGATCATGCAGAGGAATGGAAGTACGCGCGATGTCATCATCATCATCACCGAGTAAATCCCGATGGGATGATGCTGCGGACAACCACAGTAAGAAGGAACTGCAGTGTGCAAAGATACAACAGACTTACCATTGTGTGCTGATGAGGCGAAAGGATCGCGGGTTACAGTTGGAGTAGGACGTGGAGGTTGAGGTGGTACTGCGGAAGGCGGTGGTGTGTCATCCCCCAAAAGATCCTTCGCAGCCTCTGGTGAATGCGAGATAGATGGCGAGAAGGGCGACGAGTTTTTGGCGCGCATAGAAGGAGGTAGCAAGGAAGGTGGGAGGGTAGATGGAATATCTGTACCTGCAAGTTTCTTCTGAATTAGATGCATAGCCACTGCAAAACCATCTCTTGTGAGGCATCCATCGTTGTTCATGTCAGCCAAGTCCCTTGAAAAGAGGACGTATGAGAGGAGGAAAAAAATGAAAAATGTCTCGAAATAACGTACCAGACTTGAGCAAGTGCATCACCTGGCAAATTGGACTTCAACATGAAAGGAACAGCTACATCGCCCTCGATGTAGCCACGTCGTTGAGAATCGAGCTCGTCGAAAAAACGATCCGCAGTGGTTTTTTCAGCGGCCGTAACGTCCCAGGGAAGTGTATGTCCATTTTGCGGTACGGATGGCGAAGCAAGCGAGCTATCGTTTCGCACAGATGGTCTTGATTGAGCTGCAGATAAACCAGTGTTATCCGGCTGGAGAAGTGGATGTTGTCCAGTGTGTTGCGGCTGGACATTATTGCGAGCCTGGGGGAAAGCGCCAGTGAGAGGACTGACAGATCCACTATTGCCCGTCATGTGGGATCTGACACTAGTTTGATTATGACCTGAAGCTTGGAGATACAATCCTGGGGGGAGAGATGAAGGTATAAAAGAGAGTTGGCCAGACATCAGTCCCTGAATAAAATACATGGCAATAGCAAAGTCAGTCGAGTCCAAAGCACCACGATATTGGGTGTCAGCTAGATTCCTATTGGAAGAGAGAATTAGAGTCCAAGGGTCCAGCAGACACTTGGAGATTAGCAAACCATATTTGAAGGAGTTTATCGTTGCTCAAAGTGGATTTGACAAAAATATCTCTAGCCTTTTCCCCTGCATAGGCATATTGGGAACGAAATGGATGAAACATAGACAGAAGGCCTTACCACTGAGCAGACCATTAGCGGGACCAGACTTCATAAAGAGGGCCTGGAACTTGGTTCTGTCCTGAGCCGTAAAAGGAGGAAAACCGGGTGGTGGAGACTTTGATAAAGAGACACCAGTATTATGGTGAGTCAAAGGGCTGACGCCGTCAATAGAGGGAAGAGGACCAGCTATTAGAAGACGGTATGAGTGATAGGCGGGAAATAGCAATGGAGAGCACTGACGCTTATTGATTAACGTCTTTGTGACTTTCTCTCCCTTCTGAGCCCAGCCTATAAGTCGGACAGCAATGGCTACACCCTTCTTTGGTAGCCACCCATTATTGTGCTCATCAGCAATGCTCCAGATATCACCAAGGATGTTTGGCTCGAGTTTAGCACCAGCAAAGACCTTGACAGCGACATCTCCGGTGAGGATACCGTGTTTCTGAGGATCTCCCTGATCAAATATAAGAGAAACGAGGGCAAGCTCTGCAGTTGTAGGAGAGAACGTAGAGGACATTTTGTCCAAGGTGACGGAGATGTTCCAAGTTTGTTCTGTAAGCAAAGTGGACCTTCACACGCTCCATTCACAGCACTCAAGCATGCCCTCAGCAATATATTTCTAGCAAGGACGATACCAGGACGTTTCCAACGTATTTACTGCGTGTTATATCCCCGCCCATTTGTGTGTCTTTATACATGTTCCTTCTTACATTGGCTTGAAGTTATTTAGTTACGGGCAAGTAAGTCACGTGCCACACCGTTTTGCTGTACAGCTGCTACCTTTTGGCTAGATTTCTTTAACCTGGCATGGAACAGCTTACATCCTCTCTGGCTCCCTCTCGAGCAGCTCCAAAATCCACAGTTGCCGGTTCATCTAACCAAGTGGCCGGTAGCGTCGCGAAACGGTACTGTTCAGCTCTCTCTACCTAGTCCTTCGACCCAACTCATCGTCAATAAAATAAGCCTTGGTAATGAACTCATGACTCTCATGGTAAGTTGTTTTACTCGTCTTCTTGAAGATTGAAACCCACTGTGTCCAGATGTCTTCGTCGCCAGGCATAGTCAGTTAATGCTCGTTTTGTTTTGTCAACTTTCTCTTGAATTGTATGGAACAATAGTCCGCCTTTCCAAAAAGCGATGGCAATCTCTTTGAGTGGATTGGCACGATTGAAGGCCCCCCAGAAACTGTGAGTAGCGTCCTACCTTACACAACTTTATATGAACACGCAATAGATTTACGCTGGCTTGACATTCCGAATTTCCATTTCATTTCCTTCAAACTATCCATATGTCGCACCTAATATCAAATTTGAAACGCCGTGCTACCACCCGAACGTTGACATTACTGGAGGGGCGATCTGCCTGGATATTCTACAAGTATTTATGGCATATTTGTAGTATGCTAAACGCTGAAAGGGATGCACAGGATAAATGGTCAGCGGTATACAGCGTACAAACGATCCTACTGTCACTACAATCCTTACTTGGTGGTACGTTCATAAGTTATTATATATGAGCGTGGCATGATATATATATATGAGCAGAGCCCAACAATGCCTCGCCATTAAACGCAGATGCAGCAAATCTATGGAATAACAGTGAAGGTAAGTTGGAAGCAAGCTTAAGAGAGTCTAAAAGATGAACATTTGTATGTTACTTAGCATTCAAAACGCAGTTGATGAAGCATTACCGGGCTTAGTACCTTAGTTGTTTGTATGTAATTAGAATTTTCTGTTTTGTTTTTCGCAATAGTACGACTTGGTCAACTTTGTCTGTCTGCAATGACCAGCTCTTCACCGGATATCGATATCTCCTCGTTGTCCCTTTCTTCCCAGCAACGTCTTCATGACTCTTACGACTATGAAGCCAACACTGGAAGACCTCCTTATCACTTTGCTACTTCTCCTCTAAAGAAGCCTATCCGCAGTGCTCTCCCAACCGTTCGCTTCTTTTTTTCTTTCTTTTCTCTTTTTTTTTCTAATCGTTTGCTCTTCTAGCAATGGCTCGATACTAATTCTTCTGATAGTCGCTCCCTTTCTCCTCAAAATAACTCGGACTTTTCTTCCGCTGGCGGCTCTCCTCCCATGGGCAATCTCAATCCTCCTCCCATCGCTCCTTCTACCCCTTTCCAAAACCTCGATGATGAAATCATTCCCACTGCTATTGTCATTAAAAATATTCCTTTCAACGTCAAGCGCGAAACCCTCCTTGATATAATCGTACGTCTCTTTATCTACATATCCATCATTTATCTGCACCTTCATTTATTACATTAGGCATCTTTATCAATCCCTACCCCTTATGCCTTCAACTATCACCTTGATCAGCAGGGTGCATTCCGTGGATTAGCTTTTGCCAACTTTCGTCAATCCACCGATGCCGATGCCGTCGTGGTCGCTCTCAATGGCTTTGATGTTCAAGGACGTAAGCTTCGTGTCGAGTACAAGAAGGTTTTGCAAGCTGGCGAGAAAGAGCGCATTGAAAGAGAAAAGGCAATTCGGCGCATGCGTTCTATGCAGCTTGAGAAGGAGCAGAGTACTGCCACCCCGCTTTATGAAGACTACGGTACTTCCATCTCCTCGGCATTCACTTCACAGCGCTCCTTTTCTTCCGGATCGCCTTATCACCAACAGCAATATTCTCCACCAAATGCATCTACGATGCCCAGCTCTCAGTTTACTTTGTCATTAAACTCGGCCCCCGCAGCCTCAACTCAGGTTCCTCAACCTGCCACCCCAAGCATCTCCGAAACAGCTGCATCAAATGAATTGGATCTCAACGACCCTTCCACTTTGGAGATCTACTCTAGGATTTTGCTTTTCAAGGACGATCGCATGCGCGACGAGCTAGCGTTTTCCAGGTCTCTCAGCCCTAAACAAAGAAGGGTTGTTCATCTCATCGCTCAGAAACTTGGCGTATACCACTATTCTGTCGGAGAAGGTGATGAGAGATATGCTGTAGTCACACGTATCGATCCCCAAAGGGTACGTAGTCTCATGTCTATGTCTATATTACCATTTGAGAACCTGCAGCAGCAGCAGCAAACTCAACGTCAGCCCCCCCACACGCTTTCGCGTGCCCCATCTGCCTATCTGAGTCCTACCAGCCAAGGACCTTCGAGCTCACTTCGTGTCAAGAAATCTATGCCAGATATGAAAACATTGCATTCACAAGCCCCGCGCCTCAGCTCCCGTGCTTCAAACGGCAACATCCGGGAAGGCTACGCCACAATTGCGTCCCCTTCGCGTCGTATCTCCGCCGGTTTTGGCTCATTATTTTCCAATGGTTCTGGTCCATTTAGCAGTGGTGGTGTGATACCACCTGTCCCAAGTCTTCCTTCTGCAATGAGCTCGGCCACTTTGAATGGTGGCCATGACAGCCCCGGTGGCGTTGTCAGGCAACCTCGCGGTCCAGGCGTCGGGGGCTTTGGCAGGAGGGATAGCAGAGTCGGAGCTAGCGAAGGCCAAACTAGAGGTGGGCTTGATGCCACGGAATAAAACACTTGCTGGAAATCTAACAAAGGCCCACTTCGCAATTCATTCAGATGCTTTGCATGGTGAAGACGGAAGAGCCCATTAATCTCCTCACAATCATCGCGCGGTTCCGTGTTCCCCTGGAGAACTACTTTATAAGTCCTCGTACAATGTGTATTCCGCCAGTCGATGCGCTTCACTTTCTTTAAATTGTTCCCAACATTGAAAAATGTTCACTTTCTCTCATTTCACGAATGTTATCCCCACTTACGCACTCCTTCCTATATCATACTATGCTCTGCACACACTTTCCTTTGGTCGTTGATGAATCTTGTATCTAATTTTTTTTTTCAATTTCTTCCTTTCTTAAAAGCAGTAACGCTCGTCACGTGCAAGTTTTTTTCTTCTTTGGCCACCTCAAGTTGGACGCGCGTCGAGGCGCTGATTCAATCCTTGAAATGTCGGGGTCTACTGCAGTAAAAGCTGCGATCTTTGCTGCAGGCGCCTTGGTAGGCGGAGGAGTTACCGCCTTCGTCACTAGTCGGTATCAACCTACATCTAACAGACCTCTGCTAGGCGTGTCGACTTCTCCTGCGCCAACGGTTGTATTTGATGAAGCAAGCAAAGCCAAGTCGGTTGATGTGGGGATCGCTCCACCATCCTTGTTGTCCCCCATCCTCAAATTTGGTCACCCTGGTCAGTACCAGCAGTGTTTCCGTCCTTTCATGGCCACATTCCCGCGTACTATTGCCAGGTCCAATCGCCGACCCGCTAGTACGTAAAGCATACGTTGCGACTTACGATAGACGTCTCCGACACCCTGCCTGGGTATGTCACCTCTGCTTTAAAGAACAAACTAGTCGCCAAGTTTTATGCAATGTTTACTTTTCAGACGGCTGAGCACCTCTCTCGGGAGACATTAAGTCGACCCCATTCCAAGCAATTTGATGAATCCAGCGATTCAGGAGACCGTTCCAAATCTACGTTTCTTGAGGACGAGTCAATACCAATTCCATTCAGGTCCCGACTAAAGGATTACTTCAGAAGCGGTTACGATCGTGGACATATGCGAGTTATTCTATTTCCCGGTCATCCGGAATAGTATTTCAACTGTAGTCTTGCTTTAGGGTACCTGCAGCGGATGCAAAATTTTCTCAGGTGCTTTTTTTCGAACTTTCAACAATGAGCTTGTCTGACATGCGAGTTTGGCAGGAGGCTATGAACGAAACATTTCTTCTTTCAAATATTGCCCCGCAGGTTGGGGAAGGTTTCAATAGACATTGTATGTCTCCTCCGTCGATGTCGCATTTGATCCATGCTAAGTATTGTATAAGACTGGGCGTACTTGGAAGATTGGTGTCGGCGTCTTACGGGGACTTTCCAAGACGTGTATGTCTTCACGATACCCTTGTATCTACCTCGGTTGGAGTCAGATGGCAAATGGCGTGTGGTTAGTTTTTGCTCTATAGCCTTCCTTTCCACGGCTTAATGTTGTGCAGACTCATGAAGTCATTGGGTCTCCTCCAAATGTCTCTGTGCCCACTCACTTTGCGAAAGTCGTGTTGGCATCGAAATTGCCTTCACCTTCTACTCCGGACGTCCTCGAACTTTCCACGGGGGCCTTCGTTCTTCCTAACGCTATCATACCCGATGAAGCACCGCTGAAGAGCTTCGCAATGCCTGGTGACTTTTTTATTTTTATTTTTATTTTTTACCTCAGCGACTGATGGAATATCTCCCGCAGTGGAAGCGGTTGAACGCGCTGCGGGTCTCACCATTTTTTCTGATGCTGTAAAGTCGGCGTCAACTGATATTTGCAAGACAACCAAGTGTCAAGTCGTGGTGCGGAGATTTGATGAGACGCAAAAGAATCTTAATCGAAAGAGTATTGCGGCACCAAAATAGACAGCAGACATGAATTAATATGAGCAGTTAATAGTCAGACAGAATATCCTTAATTCCATCCCAATATTCTGGCCTTACGCGGATCTTAATTTCTTGCTTCGTTAACCAGGCAAAGTCCTGCACTGACTTTGTGTCAGGTTTTGCTTGGCCGGCCATGATGTGAGCCTTGAAAAAAAATATAATTTTCTTGACAGACATTGTAAGGGATAGAAAAGGGAGGAAAATCGGGGACGTACTTCTGCACCAAGTTCATCAGATGAGTTGGCTGGTAGAGGCTTGTAAAAACCAACAGGATTTCGACCAACAATCCAGGTATCCATATTTGAGCCGCACTCGACATGCAAATCTCTTTGGGCCGCCTGATACAAGTATGACAAATTTAGCATATTTAGAACAAAGTCGGAATAAAAAAATAATTGTCACGAACCTGGTGTAGAAGCTCTCCTTTCTCCACACCCCCTTCGGGAAATCGCCAAGAATCCTGGCCGTCTTCTGTTGTGCGAAGCAAGAGATATATATTTCGTTTCCCCTTTCTATCGAGGCTCTTGAAGTCGCGGTTGGTATCAGAAATGTGGACCCTTGGCATCAATTCCTCGGTGTCTCCTTCTTGAAGTGCAAGTTGATCTGCTGCTGCTTTCTCAGCTGCCGCTTTCTCCTTGCTGATGAATTCATCCAAGCCAAAGGTTGGACCAAAGGCTTTTCGCTCTCGCTTCTTCTCTTCCATATTGAAACGGGTTTCAAGCAAGGAACCTTCCTTGAAATAGAAGTCTAAAGGGAAAGGATTGTGGAGAGCGCGTCGCATGCGTGCTTGGTAGGCATAGTAAGCGCGTTCAAATAAGGTGGGAGTCCGGGTTATAATTGGAGAACGATTCAAAACGACTGCCGCGGATAGTTTTGGGGGCCGTTTGAGTTGTAACGTAGGTTCTGATGATAGGGTATTTGGAAGACTTGTGTTTGCTGCCAGTGAACGACGAAATGAAGCTTTGGAAAGAGTCAGAATGAGCTGCGTAGATGATGGTTAGAGTTTACCTGTTGGATTGAAAACTGTTCTCGATAACATAGAATTATGAAGTAAGCGCGGGAATCTTTTGCCTCTAGTAGCTTTGCTTTCATGTCTGTTTCTCTCGTATCCAACACCTATCTCGACGAGAATTCCGCAAAGATCAGAGCGAAACCTGTCCCTTGGGAGGTTCATTCTCGTTCCTTTCTTACATTGCAACTCACTCAATTTGAGTACCTTAGGGGTACCAACGCGCCGATCTCGTCACTTCCGAAGAACTTGCTCTCATCAAGAAAGTTGACAGGCAGCCCAGGCTAAAGATCGAATCAATTCTTCTTTCAGATGGCCCGACTTATGCGCTCTTATATCTTCGTCTCCTCAAGAAACTCCAGAGGATTGACACCATGCAATGCATATTGGTCCTGATTGCGGATGCACTTGCAGGTTTGTCCCATACGCTCGGAAGCGGTCCAAGCCCTCATCAATCACTCTTGTGCAGATCATGATGAACGGATAACTCTCTTCCTTAGAGCCTCAGAAAGTGACCCAGAACTCCCATATGCTCCTCTACTTCGGTAACCTACAGACTTGTATGCAAATTATACACTAGTTCATGATCTATTTTAGGACTCTCGATACCCAAGATGAATTTGTACAGCTAAAGGCTGCCCAAATTCTGACAGTAATACTAAGGTCTGTTGCTGGGGTTGTTCGCGCTCAAAGACTTATTGATTTCTGGCTGTTGGATCGTCAGTTCGAAATCCACTCCCCTTCAATCACAACAACTGAACCCGTTTATCAACACCCTCGCCTCGTTTGTACAGAGCACGTCGCAGAACAAACGCGATGCAGCTGTCCAGTGTCTCGAGGCTCTGCTTGCGCGTCGGGAGTTACGCCATGCAGTTTGGGCCGTACCAGGAATCATAGCCGGGTATGTAACCTTACGATCATACTAATAAGTGCTTCCTTGTGCATGTCATCGCTCAGGTTTGTAGAAATACTCAAACGTCAGCCTGGCCCTCAGATGAGCTACCAAGTAGCCTTTTGCTTATGGTTGTTGTCATTTGAGCAAGACGTCGCGGAGCAGATCAACAAGTGCGTTTTATGCATCTTTTTCTACATCCATCATCACATATGTCCAGGAAATACGATATTATCCCTCTCTTAATTGATGTCGCTCAAGGAGCTGTGAAAGAGAAAGTGATCCGCGTCATTGTTGCTACGTTTCGAGTTGCGCATATCGTTTGATGCATTCTCCCTCCAATCTGACATGTATCGCACAGAATCTTGTGATGAAGGCCCCAACAGCAAATTTGCCAGCCATGTTGGTTGCCCAACTTCTCCCCTTCGCCAAGAATCTTTGCACGCGGAAGTGGTCAGATGAAGACATCATCGAGGATGTTCAGTTTCTCCGAGATGAGCTCAATACTAATTTCCAGAGTTTAACGTAAGCATGCGATAGCTGTTGTCGTTTGTGATTGATTGACTTCCGGTCCCCCGTAGAACATATGACGAGTATACCTCAGAGCTACTGTCGGGGCACCTGTCTTGGACACCTGTACATGAATCAGAAGATTTCTGGAAGGAAAACGCAACTAGATTAAATGACAAAGACTCTGAACAACTGAAGTAAATTGTGTTTTCTTTTCTCGACTTTACTTCACCAAACTGATGTCACCTGACAGAATTCTAATCAGACTACTACAAGAGTCTACAAATCCTATTGTGCTCGCTGTTGCTGCACATGATATTGGACAGTATGTGAAACACTGTGACCGAGGGAAGAAGTGAGGATTTTGTCCATGTTCGTGTGCGTAACGCTCACGACTCTGTTCAGATCGGTCACAAATCTGGGTGGAAAGGCAAGGGTAATGGAACTTATGGCACATGAGAATTCGGACGTGCGCTATCGTGCCTTACTTTCAGTACAGCAGCTTGTCAGCCAACCATGGATGACAGCGTGATCAAGCTGCCCTATGTATGCATTACTTAGCCCATAAGATTAATGATTCTTGGATCCTGGGTGTACTATCGCGGTATATTATGACGATACCCAGATTTCAGTAACAACGTCCCACTCTTTGAGGGTAACGACTGGGCTCATGCAAGTGACGTCTCCGCTGTCCCTCCCCGTATCAGTAAGATCATCTCCGACAAGCAAAACACGCAAGCCTCCGATTGTCGTATACCCTTTGTGCGTTGGCAGATATGACACCTCAAAATCTTGCGAAGCATGGAGTTTTATAACGGTTTCGGTTGCATCACTGTGAACTCCTGTCTCTGAAACAGATAGCTCGACAGGAGGCAAGAATAAAGCAGATGATCCAATGAACACTGCACCAGTAGATCTCCGAGAGTTTAACTCGTCTGGATCGGAAAAGAAAGGAGGTGGTAATGTGATAGAATAATTTGGGTGATGTTCATTCTCTATTTCATCCCGAAATTTCTGCCGAGGAGACCCCGCCAGCAACTTCTGATCAGCTAGAGCGTGCTTGAAAGTTGGCTGAAGTGAGGACGGTGTAGAAAAGCCTGATGATGATCGAGAGTTGAGTGTCGCAGAGGGAGCAGAGGTAAGTGGGTGGGAGGGTCTATTTCGTCGATGCTGGAGGTGTTGTACAGCAAGTCTGACAGTTCTATACTGAGCCTTCTTTCCTGGCTGCATCTGTGCGGACAGAATGAGAGAAAATGTTATACTAAAGGGCTTCTCTAATTGAACGGACGTGGGAGTGGACTCGCGTTTAAGTAGATTGACTTCGATATCAGATACATAGGGCGAGGTTGAGGGTTGGGGGGTAGTTGCAATCACTCCAGTTAACGGTGAATGGCTTTGAGAAGGAGATCCAGACCGCTTTGAAGGAGTTCCTGGTCGCGATTGACTTAATTGCGGAGATTGAGGGCGTGACGGAAGACCTGCACTGATGGCGCGCTTTACGTAGGACGGCGGCATGAGCACAGGTTGCGGAGCTGGGGCAAGAAGTGGTATTCGTCGAGACAACATGGATGTCAGGAGACGACCAGGTTCACCAAATGATGACCTCCAGAATATATCAAGTCGGCCTAAGGGTATAGTACTGCCAGGTGGAAAGACTATGGGTTCCAATGAGACAGATTTGGGCGTGAGGATATAGATGTACTGGCGGATATCTTGGGGCTGCATGAGGGCCTGAGAGCCGGAGAACAACTTTTCATGATTGTCATTGCCCAGAACGTTGATGTCTGCGACGTTCCAATCGTCCGTACACTCAAACTGCATTCGTTCAAATTGTAGGGGGTCCGAAGTCAGATTTTGAATATGCACTTCGAGAAACACTTTGTCTCTTTCCAGAGGTGACATCAACGCTGTAGGGGACCGAGGCATATGGACTTTCGTTTTAACAGAGAGAGGATTAGTGACCTAGCAACATGCGTTAGCGAATGCACATGATATTTACAAGGACATTTACAGCAAATTTATAGAACTTTCGAAATGTCTGGAGACCCATATCGTCGGAGTTCTCCGGTGGAACCAAAGGTAGTGGTAGATTCAAGGGTAATTTATAGGCGACGGTGCAAGCTAGGACGTGCTGACCCAGCTCTTTAATTTCATAAGTGACAATACTTTCGAAAGTATCTCCGACAGCAATTTGGTGGGCTGGACCCCCGAGGTCGGCAAGCACAACTTTTGACGACGCAGTTTGCATTTCAACCTTGACGCTGAACCCATCAATATCGACCTGGGCTTCATTATTGATACATAAGCAACAAGAAAAGGTTTCTCCGAGTTGAATAAAACCAAAAGAGGATGGCAATGTAAGGAATTGGGTTGTATGAGTGAGATCTCTCAAAGTTTTGGGATAACCGGGTAGTGGAGTTGTTCCTTGTAGAGAGAGAATAGAGGCGGTCGAATGGGCCTGATATATGTCAGACTTGAATAAGGTGATGATGCACATGGCAACATACTGAAAACGATGGTGAACTCGAGTAGAATGGTTGCCATGCGCTTGCCAACTCTGGCCTCTGTTTACGAATACGATTAAAAAGAATAAATGGCAATAGAACACACGAACGGAGACTCGCATTACTTTAAGCGACAGCAAATGTGGAGGCGCGTCCATAGCCAGATGTGTGACTGTGACTCGTGACACTTGCTGTTGTTCTGACGATGGCGTCGTCGCCGAGCTCGCCCTCCAGCCAACGACGAAGGCTTTTGGAGAAACGCCAGCCACTGGCACGCTCAAACTCTTCTCTTTTGGGGACTATCAGAAACATCGTAACGGCTCCTTTGACTTGGTTTGCCACCACAGATGATTTTGAAGATTCCAAGGACCTCAAGGGCAAGCGCAGACGGGTCGTAGCTCCACAGCATGGGCCACTTGGCGAGCATGATAGCTGGTCGACGCCCAACAAGCGTATGCGAGTGCACAGTCCACCAAGGGATCACCAACAACTTCACCATTTCCCATCGAGCAATACCTACGGTTATCTAGACCCCCCGACGTCTGTCTTCCAGCAACAACATAACCAGCCCAACTTCTTTAATCAACCAACCACAGCCCCTTCAGTCTCTGTATCCATCCCAGTCCCTGCCTACGAACCCTTTCGTAATAACAATACACTCTCGCGTACTATGTCCATTGACCCTCCATCTCGACCTGTTTCTCGCTTATCTGCCATGGCTTCTATCCTTACGCCCTCGGATTTTGATAACTCAACGGAAACTTCTGCAACCAGGCATCTCACGAGGGACCTTTCCATGCCCCCGTTATCCGCTCGCCCATCGTTCCGTATGCGCACTTCCATGACTCCGCAACCACAACCGCGGAAAGAATCCTCTGAGCCTCCTTCCCTTAGCACCCTGGTCATCAACCCTATGTTTGTCCGTGGACCCTCTGCTCGTGTATCGGAACCCCATCAACAATCTACTACACTCGGTTCACTTGTGGATTCCGTGCGGAGTGTACGCCTCTAGTATTCCTCCCTAATCTCTCTGTTAACCTTTCCATTGTAGGCACGCTCACCAGTCCGCCAGCATAGCTCTTTGCTCTTTGGGACCAGCGCTGAGGACACTAACAATCGTGAGCGCAAGTTTTGATCCAATTCTTTATCTTCAATCTGATAGTTGCACCAGGCGTTCGTCAAGCAAGTCCTGCAGAAAAAGCTTTGCATGAACTCGATGTATATAAGACCCCACTTCTTCCAACTCGGCTTCGCTCCAACATCTCAGGATCGTCTAATCTAATCGCTGCTTCAGCTTCCACCGATTTGTTCAAATCTCGTCGAAAGTTCAACCTTGTCCTGATGCAGGACGACGAGCGTGTTAGTCGTTTAGGGCGAAAATCCAGTGTCAAAAGAGATGTGAGAGACGTACCTCTCGTTAACGAGACCAAGCCTTACGCCGGTGAAGGTGGGATGAAGAAATTATTGGCGAGGAGGAGAATGGAGGCTGAGAAATACAATCAGAAGCAAGAAGTTTGCGGAAGCGAAGATGCGGACCAGAAAGTGCAAGCGCTAGGTGTCGATGACCACAGCAGTGGCGCCCGTCCAGCGCTTAACGACGAATCGGACGAGCTTCATGCGGGCCTCGACTCGATTCGACCTTCTTCTCATCCACTCCCTACAAGCAAGGGTTGGTATCAAACTGCGTCATCCCCGTATACTTCTGCACCAGTGTCATCGCTTCGCGTTGGCCGCACTAAAACTCGAGCTCACATCGTGAGGCCCATTGCACGTCCTATGAAAACCAAGTTTTCCGCCGCTTATGAGGATGACGATTCCATGGATGATATCGAGACTCCTCAAGGCGAGAATGAGAAGCAGGTGGATAGAGAAGTGTTGGAGGAAGCTGCGAAGCGGGCACCTATTTTTAAGATACCTGAAGGATTTTCTTTTGCTAAGGAGGTCTGCTTCTACTTGTTTCCTCTTCGGAGTCGACAGCTGATGCCCATTAGACGAATCCCATAGAACACGATTCAACTCATGCGAAAGAACCTCCCATTCCCTCCCTGCCCTTCTCCTTCGCAAAGACGAACTCTATACCCTCTGTATCGCATTCACAAAAGACGCAAGCATTGGGTTCATCTTCCTTGCCTGTGGCGATTGCATCGGTTGCTCCTTCAGATGAAAATCCCTCGCCCCTGCTACTTGCCTCATCTTCAACTGCCCCGGTTGTAAATGCTCCATCGCCTACAGCAGTTGAAGATCATACATCGATTTCGCTTCCTGTGGAGGATTATCGTACGCTTCCAAGTACTACTGCTGAAGCAGGCACGCTGAATGTGGGGTTGAATGACGGAGGCGTTCCCAACTTTTTCGCCAGCTCGTCCGTGTTCGCAAAACCGCTTGAAGTGCCCCCGCCACCTGCGCTGACATTTTCCCCCTTACTTGTTCCTGCAACGTCCAGTATTAGCCTTTCCCAGGACCCAGACCCATGTGCACCGGTCAAAGATGCTGAAAATCCCCTGTGGGAGGGTGACAACAACAAAAGGGACAGTGTCAAATCGTTAACTGGATCACCTTCGGCGAGCGCGTTCAGCGGAACCAACAATAGCACCGCGGAACTCACCAATACGATCGCTTTCGGTACAAATTCTCTTTCAATGCCTGCCGCAATTTCTTCTTCGCATGCATCCAGTACTCCTGTTTTGGAATCCGAGGTTTACGCCAACAAGCGCGATGTTGTAGTCGCTGAACATTCATCGCTCAATACACTTTCTACAACATTATCATTCCCAAAACTCCCCCAAACAGCCCCATCAACGCCTTTTGGAGATATTCCCGAAATGATCACCACATATGGCGATGCCAGTGGATCCACATCGCAGGCACCCCCAACCGGCGGACCTTCTGATGTTGAAGTACACAAACAGGCTGCTTCTTCACTGTTTACTTTTGGAGAGCCCGCATCATTTCCGTCAAGGGAACCTCCAAAACCACCCTTGTTCGGGGAAACGACTGAGACATCTACAGTTGCTAAACCTCTCTTCTCAGCGACTGGCTTTCCATTTGGAAATACGTCAAGTGCCGGTGACAAAGACCAAAGGTCTGTCAATACGCCGTTCTCATTCGGGGCTACACCTGGCACACCGCCTCCAGCCGACACCAAAACTAGTCTTCATCCTTCTGGACCATCTTCTAGTATTGCCCCTGCTCCTGTTACATTTTCTTTCAGTGGAGATGGGGGTAATGTGAGTGGTATCACGGCCAAACCTTTCTCCTCGTTCGGTGTACCAGTTACAATTGGTCCGACGGACAGACCCATAACACCCCCTAAGCATGATGACCAGGAGGTTCGCATGGAGGAAAGCCCCACTCGAGATGTACAACAATCGACCCCAAATGATAAGGCCGGCGAATCGAGACCAGCTCTAGGAAGCGGCGCATTCTCGTTTGGTGCCGGTGCACCAGCACCCGCTTTTGGGGGCCAGTCAAATGCTGCCTCTCCTTTCGTTTTCGGCACGTCCTCAACACCCAATCCATTCGCTAAGGATACCAAGCCTTTGGACAGCAAGCCTTTTGCCGGCTTTGGACAGACGACGGCTCCGTCTGCACCGTTCACCTTCGGAGAGAAACCTGTCGTGAATAATGATCCACTGCAACCATCGACGGCTGGATCCTTCTCTTTTACGTCGGCTCCGTCATCTGCCACAGGTCCTGGGCTAACGTTCGCATTTGGGGGATCGTCCAACAACAGCACTGGTAGTCTGTTTGGGCAGACTCAGCCATCTGGCTCGGCCCCTAGTAGTCCCTCCACGTTCAATCAGCCATCACCGTTCTCATTTACAGCACTACTGCCAACGACAACAAATACATTTGCATTTGGTTCCAGCCAGCCAGCTTCTCCTGCTGGTGGGAATACGAATTTAAGTCTGCCACAACCTGCGACCCCTGCTGGATTCAATAGTCCCGAAGGAGGATTCGGGCACCAACCGTCATTACCGTTTGGTGCCCCACCACCTGCATCCTCCGCAGCGACACTGTTCACGATCGGTTCAGCATCATCATCCGCTCCCCAAGGTACAAGACCGATTCGCAAGTTGCCCACTAGAAGGGGTGGTGCAAGACGGAAGGGAGAATGATCGCTGACCGATCTCATTATGTGGCATATATTGTAGACTCGGTTTTTCATCTAGCGTTCCAACCTAAAAGCTATCTGTCGTCATCTTGTTGTTAAAAGTTCGACACCTCCAGCCTCTTAAATTTCTGTCACAAAACATATCTAGGTACAAATCCTGGCACTTTTATATCGATAGAAATATGTACGCCATATTTGTAAAATCGATCGAATGCCTTTGTGATTTGCAACTGACTTTTGTTCCATCTTTGAGTCTCACTGAAGATGTTATTGACGATGATCTCGACGACAAGGTTGAACATGTCTGCCATTCTGAGTCGAAACACCCGGAATTCTCTAAAACTATGCCAGTCCTCATCAAAGTGGCACGCTATTTCCAGCGTCAGTCAATCTGAGGCAAGTACGACGAAAGCCGGCGACATCCCCTAAATTGACAGCTCAATTCTGTAGACTCGCAATGCGTGGCTGTTCGTAGATTCCGTGTTTCCAATACAACTCGCAGCTTGGGAGTGCGTATGTCATTCGATGCATCCGACCTCGTTGTGATTTGTCCTTCAGTCCCCGTCACTACATCGGATTCTTTCGTGAGGAGTCTCTCCTTGCCGACCTCCGGTCTCGCCTCCAGACTATCAAGACGCACGATTTCGACATCCTATCCCTTGAGTCACATCAAAAAGACGGTGGTGTTTTTATTCACTTCTCCTATTGTGCCAACGATCCCGATTCTGCTGTTCAAACGATCATCAATGAACTCAGGGAGGAAGCAGCCAAACATGGCGGTCTCCCATCATGGCTTGGCCTTGGAGGAGGTGATGTATGGCTCGTCAAGGGCACTCCCTGGAGAGAAGTGCGTTCCGTCTTCACCTTTACGACATCCCCTGAACAATTACTTTACGGGCATAGGATATGAACCGCTTCGCGACTCCTATTGTCAGTGTCACGTTTGAAGGCCCGGACGTCGAAGAACAGTCACTTTACCAACTATTCCGCGTATGTTCCCCAAATGTTCGACGATCATCGTTGTGTCACTCATGACTAAGTGCTGCAGCCCTACGGGTGTATACGAGACCTTACTTCCCCTACATCCGTCCCCTCTGGGACTCTTCGCTCATCTACAATAACATTCAAGCGTCTACGTGCTGCTACTATTGCACGAAATGTCACATATGGCCATACTGTTTCTCTCGATCCTCGTGCGAGCAATGAGCGTAACACTCGGCTTCGCACTGCATATCAACGACCTGTCCGAGCGCATGCTATTCGGGATTGGATGTCAAAGCATCCCAAGATAGTGCTTCCAATGTTGGTCTTCTTGCTAGGAACATTGACTTATACCGTTTGCTCCCTCTCTGTCCTTCGTTAGAGCACAATGTGGCTGCTAACTTCCTTTCTTGCCGTAGATCTTCAACCCCGTTCGTTCGTTGATGGTACAAGGCAAGATGCTGGACTGGTTCGATTACCAGAGTGCGCAGCCTCCCACCGTTCTCATCTACACCATTGAAGGCATGAAAAATTAGAACTCGAGCTTTACAAATGGCTCCGAACGAATACTGTTGGTCGTCTTTCCATTACATCATATGCTACTGGGAATTCAATTATTCCCCCATCAACTGGGGAAGTGTGGAGAGAACGAAGGGAGGCAGTAGATGCAATGAAGGCGTATCTCACTGATATGCCTTGTAAGTGACGTTCCTAGATTATGGCCTTCCCCATACCGTTATCTTGTCTTATTTTCCAGCCACCATTACTTTCATTCACGGGCCGCAAGGAAGTGGGAAGATTAGGATGTTGCAAACTGTCCTCAAAGAATTTGATCGGTATGTACTTTGTTATACTACATACTCTCCATGACCATCGTTTGACCTGCGTAGAAAGTCCTTGGTCATTGACTGCCGAGAATTACAAAAGGCTGCATCGGATTCCCAGCTAATTGAAGCGTTGGCCAGACAAGTCGGTTATTGGCCCGTGTTCACATTCCTCAACTCCGTGAATAACCTAATTGATCTGGCCAGTGTGGGACTGATTGGCCAGAAGAGTGAGTCTATGGTGCATTTGACCTTCCAAACAAAAATAATCAAATGGCTCTGCTCTTCTAGCCGGGCTGAGCAGCTCGCTTAGCGACCAGTTGCTCCAAATATTAAATGTAGTGGGGGTTGCTCTTCAAGGTGTCAGTTCTTTGCACCGTTCTGCCATACGGCGGCAGGCTAGGAACCATGAATATGAAGCAATCAGACAGGCAGATGAGCTGCGGCAAAAAGATGAGATCAGGAGGGGTACATGGCATGATGGGAGGCTGGACTGCGTGGCTGGTAATGGAATAATGAGCGAGCTGGGCATCGGGGACGAGTTATTTGATGAGAGGGATGCGACAGGACCCATGCGTTATAACGATTTTGGCTTGCATCACGAGAGGCAGGAGGAGACACTGAGGAGAGAAAGAACAGTTGAGGATGGGGAGTCTGTGGCCTCTTTGCCTATCGTCGTGATGAGAAATTATTCCACCAAAGTGGGTTCTGGTAGGGAGGAGCTTCTTGATGTACTGGCGCAGTGGGCAGCAATGCTTGCTGAGAATCAGGTAGGTGATCAGTTCTCTTCACGGTTTCTCTCACTTGAGCTGCTATTGGTCTAGATTGCACACGTCATCGTCATTAGTGATAATCGCGAAAACTCGAGGCTATTAGCCAAAGGTGTGACCGTCATCACTCCTCCTTATTTCTTAACCTCACTCTGCTACCCAGCTCTACCTTCTAAGGCCCTTAACTCAGTTGCCTTTTCTGACGCGGATTCCCTCAACTCGCTTTTATTTGTGAAGCAGAAATTGAAAGATGCAAAATTTGATATGAATTTTACCCCTGGACAAACAGCATACATCGAACGGTTGGGTGGACGGGCCAGTGACCTTGATAGCGTAAGTTGCTTGAACCCTCGTCATACCGGCTGCTTATTGTATTATCCAGCTTATCCACAGAGTCCGTAGTGGCCAGCGCGTCGAGGAAGCTGTGGAGGATATCATTAATAAAGAAGTCGCTGAACTGAGGAAGAATGCGTTTGGTGACGACATCAATGATGCAAAGGGCCTCCCATGGTCGCGAGAGCAAGCGTGGGTGGTTCTCAGGCTGCTTTCTAAAGCAGATGAGGCGAGCGAAGTGATCCCTGTTAAACCCTCATACTAAATAAATGGATCGTTACAGGTTCCATACTATAATGTGCTTCTGAATTTCCCGTTCAAAGGCGACGAGACGTCACTTCGGAGTATGGAACACGCAGAGCTTATTGCGGTCACCACTCATGATGGTGAAGGCGATGAGATAGCCTTCTGGTCGAGTTACTGATCGGATATCTGTTATAGGTCGTGCATCCACAATACGACCAGGCAAACCCGTCTTCAGATGGGTGTTTGAACGGCTTGTAAATGGTATGTACCCTTTTAATGGTGATGTCCTGCTGGGGGTAAACGGGGATACACAGATCCCATATTTCAAGCGACCCAGGATATTGCACTCAATGAGAAGATGATCGCGGGCTCGGAAGGGACAGTTCGCACATGCGAAGAGGAGTTAGCTACACTAAAAGGCATTCTCGCTTTGGAGCGACAAGAATGGTGGAAATTCGGGCTTGGAAAGAAGAGCTCATCTATGAGGACGAGGTATCTATTCGATAAGATGCTGGCTGCGGAAAAGAGGATCGAGATGCTAGAGAAAACGAATGCAGAACTAAGGAAAGTGTTGGCAAAGGGACATTCAAGTTAAATATAGCTTGATTACCTCATCAATTAAACAATACATAAGTGTTATTCATTACTTGACCTTTACCTCCTTCTAAGTAGTTCTATGCCGTTGCCTGACATTCTTCAAATCAAGGAAGCTGCCAAGCACATTGTGCGGCAAGCACATGAACAAGAAAGGCATTTTGCGCTTTCCTTTCTTTTCAATCGCACGGCACATACAACGAATGTCTCTACACAGGTCATTGACCCCTAGAATGGTCCGAAGGGAGGTTGAACTACGGTTTTCCCTCTCACCCGGTACACTGGACTCAGAAGAACACAAAGGTTATTTAAAGCGAGCTATAGAATCCGCAATCGCGTCGCTCGTGGGTCTCGTGCCTTTTTGTTTATAATGATACTGATTCATTGGCAAAAGGATGAAGAGGTAGATGATTTTCCCAAAGGAAAGACCTCCACGAAAAAGAGGTCTGGAGCAGAGGAATTGCCTAAAAATACCAAGTTGGCAGGAAAAACCATTGAGAGCAATCATCGGCGAACTGTAAAGAGGAAGCGCGATGGTCATGCCTCTGAGTATAAATCCGTTGTGAGTATCCCTGGTGGAACGCCTCCAAGCTTCCCTTTGACTGCCCAGTACATAGGCTATCATCACTTCTTCGGATGCAGAAGAGGAACCCGAAAGCACTTCTCAGGGTGGCCCACATAGGAAGGGCTTGGAGGATAGTGTAGTGGAGGTCGGTTCAATGTTACTTCATCGTCAAAATTCTAGAGCTAACATTTTTTGAATTTCTGACATAGGAACTCCACGACAGGCACGATTCTTCCCCATATCAGCGGCAAAAAGCTGCACAGGTAGATGATGGACAAATACAAGGAACCGCAGCCAAGATCGTGGAAAATGTGATGTTGCTTAACATGCTTGCCTCGTATGGCTTCATTGACAGGAGCAACCCCAGAAGAGTGAATTCAAGATATCCACTTTAGTCGATGAAACTCCCCGACGAAGAAAGAAAGCCAGGACAACCGACCAGGTGAGTGTAGTTCCTGTCACGAACATGCTTTTTTTGCGATGCCGTACCTCAGGAAACACGAGGGAAATCCGGTCAAGCAAAAAAAGGCAAGCAATCAACCGCAACCGCCAGTTTGAGTAAAGACGAAGCGGTCATCAAGCGATTAAAGGCTAGTTAACTTCTGTCGTTCTCAGCCACTTGTCTGGAACTGTCTTGCTGTGACTACCAGTCTCTTGTGGCCGCATGCGGGGTGCGCAAAATATGGTCAAGAATTTTCGAGAATATTGACGTGCCGGCACAGCAAATCAAGAAACTGAGGGAAATTCTTGCTGAGATGGGAATGACTGGGCGGTATAGCCTTGAACAGGCAAAGAGAATCAAAGAAAAACGAGAGTTAGCAAAAGAACTAGGTTTGTGGTATCGCTGCCATTATCGTCGAACAACATCTTTATGAGATATCAGAGGACGTTCAGTCTTTCCAGCAATCTGTCATTGATCGAGCCTTTACTGGCAGAAAAACGTCAAGGCCTGATAATCTGAAGATAGAACTATCAGATGCTGACGAGGCTGAAGACGTCGCAATGCCGCCCATGCAGCAGAAGGTATGTACTCGTCATGCTTATGATTGAGTATCCTCATTTCACCAAATACTAGAGGACAGCATTACAGAGCATTAGGGCTTTTCTGGAGGATCAAGGTGATGATGAATGAAGGATCAATCGATTTCTCCTTGACATTCCATTAACTTAAACGTTGTACGGTTAGGATGTTTAAGGAGGATGAGGGAGGCATTATGTGCTATATAGTCTAGGACATGTACCATTAACATGCACACCGGTTTTTAAGTACCACAACATGTCGGTTGTTCCACTGTTTCGGGATATAGACCTCTTCACTTATAATTACGTAAGAGAATCGGTGTAGAGATGCCAAGTACTTGCACCACACCATCTGGTTCGTGCACTCGAAATTGTTTGCTTCTTTCCACCTCAATTGCTCTGTCTTATAGGCTTTCTGCTGCCATCCATACACTCTGCACCGCCTTTTTTTACGTGCGGATCCTTCCATTGGGTCACCATGGTTGACTTCTGACTTACGGCACAGACAGCAGCCTAATCAAGCCACGCAATCCATTCTTACTGACCAGTGGATCCATTTAATACTTGCCTATGCCCGCCATCGAAAGCTCTTTATTCTTTCGGTTGAAGATGCCGAGACTACCGGAAATGATTGGGACGAGGTGTTACGAAATGAACGAATAAACAGTATATCTCAGGCATCAAGTGCTTTTTCTTCTGCTGGTTGACATGTTTGTCCAGGGAAACTTCTTCCGACGCATCTGTCGCACATACTTTCCAACATGGTAGAACAGAATGTTGCGGCTTATGAACCACCCAAGCAGACCCGGTCGGTCTTACTTTACTGGCGGCTGCCTGAAGAATGGGCTGAAACTCTTCACAATTGGGTAAGCATCTTGCGCGTAACCGAATATCGTGAAGGAAGTATTTCACGCTGGTCAGGCAACATCTACCGGACAGCTAAATACAATATTGACCTTCTACGATATCACTGACCCACAAGTCGAATCACAATTGTCCGGCATTCCGATATCGCTGTTACGCAAGGCTATCTCCGTTCTGAGCAACACAGGTAGAGCACAGCTCATTGAAATTGCTGATGGTGAAGGAGTTAGGATTTTTGCAGGACGCAGATGAGCAGTGACTTGCAGGTACGAGTAGCTAGACTTATAAATATCGTGTCTTTTTCGAGGACGGCTATGTGTGGTCAAGTCCGATGTTGTGAGGGATGGGCTATGAATTGCAATGCTCTTAGGGATGGGCTATGCCTTGGAACGTTGTGACTGTCAATTGCAATGCCCTCTACTATAAAAGTAATGGGATTACATAAGCATTGCAACTTGCTCTTATGGCAAACTCTTTGCAGCAGGGCAAAGAAATTGACGCCTTCTTCAACTTCTTTTCGACGTTTCCCCTTGGGAGATCCGTAACGACCGTCTCTGACCTCAGCGACGGGGCCGCTCTTTTCGAAATCCTTTCACTTGTGTGCGTTCTCATCACTTTTGCCGACTGTTCCAAGCTGAACACGTACCTTCAGCGACGCAGACTACTTCCGGCAGCAGGCGCGTCCGTCTGCGCAACCTTCCGATAATTGGGTCCTTCGCTTCAGCGCCTTGAAGCGATTATACAGGCTCATCACCCAGTATTTCACCGATGTACTCCAGAAGCCAACGAGCGCTCTGGATGTTCCAGACTTGCAGGCGATCGCAAAGGACTACAATGTTCCTGCTACGTTGATTATGTGTCGCCTAACAATTGCAATCGGAGTTCAGTGCGAACGGAATAAGCAGTTCATTGAAAAAATACAAGGACTAAGCGAGTCGGATCAACACCATCTCATGAAAGCGATTGAACAGGTCCGCGGTTCGCCATCTTCCGCATTCGGAGTAGCTTGGCTCATTAAGACCAGATCATGTCCCGAATCACCGTTATGCCTAGGAATCAAGATGAGGCCGGTATGACTGAGTACGTTCGTTTTTCTTCTTTGTATTCGCCGCCTCTAACCTGTATGATGTTTAGAGATGATCATTTTTACAGAATGCAATCGGAACGAAGTCAGATATTTTCCGAGAAAGAGACGCTCGAAAAAGTTTACCAAATGTTGCTGGAGGAGCATCGCACTCTGCAAACAAGCTTCGACGATGTGTCTGCGGAGAAGGAAGAAGCATTGGCTAGATTGAGAGAGGTCCGACGGGAGATGGATAATAGACGTAATGACAAGGCAGATGTGATGATGAGGGTTGAGATAGAGAGGCTACGAAATGAACTGTAAGTATAATTCAGACTTCGCCCTGCACCAGCTAAAGTATTCTAATGTCAGCCGGAAGAGCGAAGATAATCTTGCCATAGCAGAATCTGAATTGGACAAGCATACAAATTTGATTACAGAGTTAACAAAAAAGATAGACGACCTTCAAATTAAAGCGGACGAAGCTGGAAGGCTGAAAGATCAGGTCGACGAGTAAGTGGCGTACTAATCTAGGAGAAATAAAGACCTGACAATGGTGTATCAGATATCGTCATGCCGCTGACAAACTTCAAAAGACCGAGAACGTCATGGAAAAATACAAGAAGAAACTTCAGGAAGGAGCTGACTTGCGTCAACACGTCAAGGTGATTGCTTTCTCTTTTGCATCATGGTTCCCATACCTATTGTCGTCATCCTATGTAGGCATTAGAAAAGCAGAACGCAGACCTTGTGGATAAGAATGCCTCTCTAGAAGAAGAATATCGCAAGGTGGCTGCTTTCAAACCTTTGATGGAGTCGTACAAGAACCAGATAGTAGATCTGGAATCGAAACACTCAGCTCGAACCCAGCAAATTGATGCACTGAACTTCGAGCTGGAGCAAAGCCGAATGAAGCTAAGAATAACCTTGGAGGAGCGCGCAAAAGACTCGGAAGCGCTGGAGTTATACCAAGAACGAGTTCGAGAGCTTGAGTTGACCTCGCATAGGTCAGAGAGCTCGCCTCAGGTCGTTCGTGGGGATCATAATATTCATCGCCCTTCTGATGTATTTACGGAGGATGAACTGTTAGGTGGTTCGGGCGAGACCCAGAATCATGAAGGCCTGGGCTTGGATGGGGAATTGGACGATGCTATTGCAGGAACGACGATGACAGATTTGAAATTGCAGATCAGGAGGCTCAAGAGGGATCTAGAAGCTGTGCGGAAAAATGAGGCAGATGCGAGTCGGGTCCTTGTACTTGAGAACCTGCTGGAGGACGCGAATAGGATGAAAGCAAGGTACGAAAGTGATTACCTTGCTGCACATCGTGAGAAGCTGGTTCTGCAGAGGGATTTGGAGGAAATTCGAAATGGGAAATCAATGGGCGATGGGTGAGGATCATTATTTTCTCAAGATCTCTGATTCTTTGGATGCTGAAATGAAATAGGGTGGAGGCTGCGATCGCTTTGCGACAACGCTTGAACGAGACTGTGGAGCAGTTAGAGGCTCTTCGTAAAGAACATACAGAACTTGTGGTCAAATTCGAGGTTCAAGAAAGACAACTGACCATCGCTAAATCGGATCGTGAGTAGAATTCATCCCTAACGTTGAGCAAACCGCAAACCAATGAGTATACCCAACAGTCAATCTTGTCAACAAAGATCAATTGGATATACTTGCCACACTAAGAGAATCTGTGAACGAGGACAAAGCAGCTCTTGAGGCAGACCTGGAGCGATTGAGCAATCAGAATCGAGAACTCAGCGATAAGAATCGCATGCAACTTGAACAGGTCAATGCATTGCTTCTAGAGAAGGTCAGCCTTCAAAGCGAAGGCATTGGACACAGAGAGAAGATGCTTCAACGAGAACGAGATTTCGGGTACGTGATAATGACATGAAATACATGAACAACCCAGAACATATTTCAGCGACCTGCGTGCGTCAATATTGGGCAAAGATCTTCCGGAGGACATCAATTCGCGACTTCTCGCACTTCACGAGGAGAATGTGAGCCTGAAGGAATCAGTCAAGACTGCTCAGGAGAAATTGGCAAAGGCGAAAGCTGTACGTCTCGCTGTTGTTTTTAGATTTATTATGAGTGAGGGATCCCACTTACCTTGTGTCTGACACAGTTCATAAAATCACAGGATAAATTGTTCAAGGAGCAGCACGCTGCCAATGTTAGTTCTGCACCTGTAAGTATTTAGTTCATGCCCTCTGCAATATCCTTCCCTAGGCAAATTCACCTTGCAGGGCACATTTGAGGAAGCTGAAACTAGTTTCCGATCTCAGATAAAGGTTCTTGAAGAAGAAGTCACACGGCAAAAAGTATGAACTGACTTTTGCTCCCGAGCCTTTCCTCACAATCTGTGCTCTAGCGTCTGACGCAAGAATCTACCTTGCGATACCGCCGTGAGCAAGAATTGATGCTGAGCGCAGTCCACAGTATGGGGATGCGGACTGCACGACAGCACCTCAGCCAACAACGTGTGTCTCGACCAACACCATCGAGTTGGCTTGGAGGTCAACGGAAGATGGTGTGTCTATTTTGGCGCCGCTCTGGGTCACGCTCATCATATCTCCGAGTCTAGGCTAGCCATACATTACAGCGCGTATAGATTCTATACATTGATTGTGTTTGCATTAGTTATCATATATACCGCCTATACTCCCTCAACCTGGATATGTAACATAACTTTTCATAATTCGACATTCATTTCGGTTTCTTCCATCGGGATGGCAGCTGCTGCGATGACTAGTATACTCATTGATGGCAGTGTCCTTGAGGGAGGTGGTCAGATTTTGCGTAATTCGGTCTCATTGTCTGCGTTACTTTCCAAAGCCGTGTCGATACACAAAATTCGCCATGGGAGGAAACCCCCCGGATTGAAGAACCAACATCGAACAGGTGCGAGAACCTTATGATTGTATTGTACATCATGTTTCGATGGTATCTTCGACTTGCTTAGGTCTGCAACTAGTCGCTGAGATTTCGTGTGCACGTCTCACAGGCGCAACAAATGGATCAGTTGCTATCAACTTCGTACCGGGACGCGTGAGATTACCAGGCCATTTTACAGCCGACTCAGTGACAGCTGGCTCCACATCACTTTTACTCCAGATTGCACTCCCTCTTCTGTTGTTCACCTCTTCTCCCTCGCCTCCTTCTACTCTCACACTTCGTGGTGGAACAAATGCAACCCAGGCGCCACAAATTGACTATACGAAGCACGTCTTCCTCCCATTTGTACGAAGGCACTTTGGGCTAGATGGAGTTGATCTAGAGATCAGGAAAAGAGGTTATTTTCCAAAGGGTGGTGGAGAGGTGACCGTAACTGTGTCTCCATTTTTCGAAGGTGGGCCGAGAGCAAGACTCAAAGGAATCACCTTGATAAACAGAGGGCGGATAATACTGGTTGAAGGAATTGCACATTTTGCAGGGTTGCCTATGAAGGTCGGGCGTGGTATGGTCGATGGCGCGAGGCAGAAGTTAGGAGGATTCTCAGCCTTAAATTCAGATGCACAAGATATTCCTATCAGAATTGAGTATAAAAGAGAACTGAACGAGGATACAACAGGAGCCGGAAGTGGAATAGTCTTATGGGCAGAACTTGAGGGTGGAGGTATGGTGGGGGGAAGTGCAGTAGGCAGAAAGGGGCTCGATCCCGCAAAAGTTGGAGAGGAGGCCGCTATTGAGCTGATGAGAGGATTGGACGGTGGAGGATGTGTAGACGAGGTCTGTCACTTGTGGAGATTTTCAAAAAAAATTTGGGACATTCATCGAGTGCGCTTTCGCTTTCGCAGTGGTTGCAAGACCAAATCATTATTTTCATGGCACTGGCGGAAGGAAAGTCGGAAGTGAGGTGTGGGATAGGCGGTTTAAGCTTACACACTCAGTGCGTATAGGAGTTCCGGGTCTTCCCTACCATAACCCACAATTACTTCAGGACTGCCATATGGGTTGCCCAGCAGTTCACAGATGCCAAGTTCGAAGTGGAGGAAGAACTGTCAGGCCATACAATTATTCGCTGTCAAGGAATAGGCTACGCTGCGAAGTCTAATACGTCGGATGAGTAAACTGTGATAGCAACCCGACACTAAATATACTTAATTGCCTGGAACACATATACTGTACAAGGCTTGCAATGAACGTGTTGGATATGAAGCACGTATTACACGGCGGCGTGTAAGCAGATTAAAACATATCGTCAGTCCTATAAATTACAACAAAAACGAGAGGGCTTCTGATCACGAAGTCTATCTGTTCCATGAAAGAAGCGACATGTCGCCCAGGCGCCTGTAGAAAGATCATAGACATGAAGTAAATAAATAAAAAAGGAAAAACGGAAGTGAATGGAAACGAACCTTGGCTTGATCAGGTGCCGTGCAGTACCTAGAATGGCAAGAAGGACGAACACACTGGCAGCCGCGACGTATGCCCATCCTAGGAAAGGATTTTTGCCGCCTATCCACGAGACAGTGGAAATGACAAAGGATTTCGTTCCCTTATAAGGAAGGACGGGGAAATCTAATAACTGATAAACACACTGAGGATGAAGGTATGAACTTATAACACACTAAGGCCAATAATGAGACGATATGTTCCTTTTGACATGTTTTGAGTATCATTTCTTCCATACAACTTTGTGAACGTGGGTAAACCTGCTGTACGCATCCAGTTCTGAAAGTGCTCATCGTTGTGAAGATTCGGTGGCGGATCTTCGGCTGTGTAGCCAAATGGGAAGCGCTCACGCCAATTTGGGGGAGGGACGATGAGGGACATATTATTATAACCTGGGGCAGAGGCATATTTCTTCGCCTCTCCTGGCCATGCTATTCCGGAAGAAGAAAACTGATAGATCTCGGAAGAAAGATTGCCACCAGAAGGGTTCAGAAGCACGGGGCTCGAAAACGTGTCTGCAAAGGGATGCATGAGGTTCAAAACGTCTGGGAAGCCAACGTCTGTGGAACGAACCATTGAAGAGCGAATTGGCAATAAGGCCACAAGGATAGATGGCAATGCCATTTATAGTAGAGAGGGGCTTGCAATCACCGCCGTCAAGTGTCTTTGTACTGACGGCTGTGCCCTTCAGTTGGTTCGAATCCAGACTTTTCACATATCGACGATGGTTCTGGAAGAAGTTGGTAAGCTTGTAGTAGAAAAGGACAGTATGCTCCAAATCCGCGGGGACATCGAATTCGACAACACACTGTCGTTTAGCGGAGACGTCAGTGACGGTTGCGTTGGAGGTGTTGTCGAGGAAAGCATATCTAGGTGTGGTTGGTTTGGCATTATTGTCTGAGGAGCGCAGGCGATAAGAAAACTTGTTTGAAGGCATAGCTGAGAATGAGAGAGAGCCGTTGGAATTCGATGGATTTAGATTCTCGCAGTCTGTGTAGTCAAAAGTTATTTCAGAGACAAGAGAGGAGCCCCAGATGAGAAGGCCGCCGATGGGAGCAAAGATAATGCCAATGATAAAAAGGGTTGGAAGAACAGTCTTCGGGGTGAGAATTGGCTGCCATGCTTTGAGACGTTGTTGCTTGAAAGCAGTATCTACAGAATCGACCGTCAGCAACCACATAATGCGCAGCTTCCATTAAATAGTATACGTACTTGCAGGACGACGCCAGCTACCCTTTTCCTTTGTGGAAGAGTCGGCGGATTCAGCTTTCTTTCTATTGAATAGACCCATAGGATGTCGTCGTTGTCGTCGTGGTTGTGGTCTGAAAGCTGTGAGCTACCGCGGGCTGTACTTACGGATGTACTCATCTCCGCTTACGTCAGCCCCTTTAACATGTCCTCAAACGCGCTTGCAGATCCGACTGCTGTCCTTCTCGAACTCTTTCTTTCCTCTCATGACTTGAATCAGTTCCCTTCTCAAGTAACAGCTCACTTCGAAAATGTATTCTCTACAAATGATGCCTTAAATCAGGTTCCTTCTTACTTCCATGTCCAGTCACAATTTACTTTATTTCTTACCTACTTTAGATTCCATCTCTCGATGTGCATAATCCCCCACATGCACACAAGGATAGATCTTTGGTTCAATTCACTGCCATGGTTCAGGACACTTCTTTGTCTCACGAATTGTATCTCGCTAGTCCCAGCTGTGGTGGCTGGGGCTTGGCCCCAGACGACACATCTGGGGAGAATATCAGCTACACGAATCTTAGAGAGTGTTCCGTCTTGTGGGCTGTCACTATCCCTGGGAAGAATCCATGGTGTGCCAGCGTAACAGATGAATTTAGGTCCTTGGATGCCCCTTATCAGCCATGCCAACCTCATAAATTTCCTATCCCTTGGGCGCCCCACGTCGGCGTCCAGGTCAAGGTAAGGAAGCGCATTCGCTTACTAGCTTCCCTGATGTCTCATCTATTAATGTTCTAGATATACGATCTACGTTACGCAGAGTCATTCAAACCCACCGATTTGTTAACCTTTGTCGGGATATTAACCTTTGAGCCGTGCGTTTTTAGTTCCTTTTCCTGTTTCTTTCTGTTTTCTCCTGCTCAAATTACCTTGTAGACTACATACAGATATAGACTTGCCATCCCCGATCATGGTCCCAACCCTACATGTTCTTTTCTTGCAACTCATCCCTCTTACAATCGTTCCCCGCTCATATCCGTATTTACCGCCAAATCCTCTGTCTATCAGCGATATTCGAGACGAACTTATTGCGTGGATCGCAGATCAAGCGCTCGCCGGCGATCGAATGACTGCAGAGTGGATCCTTCTCTGTGTCATTGCCAGGGTGTCAGTCTTTCTTGATCAACTATACGCTTGACACTGCTGAAATTCATTGCTAGCCGATCGAGAAGCCCACCCATGCTCCCGCCATCTCTGACAATTTCCAACTTCCCTCTTCTCACCTCTGATTCCAGTGTTATACCAAGTCTGATCCATGTCCTCTCTCACATTTTGCCCACTCTTTCGACGCTTCCGCTTTCTCTTTCTGTTCTGAACACAACTGCTTTCGCTCCAGAATCAAAGGATGAGAATCTTTCCAGCGGTTGGCTTCAGCTCCCGAAAGGCAGTGTCTGCCTCATCACAGAAAGTGGTGTCACAGAAGGCGTAGTATCTGAACATGGTCCGTTTGTAGATCCATGTCCTCATTGCTCCTTTTCCTAACCTGCATAAAAGGAATTATCAATATCCGTGCAGTTCAGGACGTGATAAACGCTCAGACACTCGAATATATCTTTCCTTATAGTCGATTCATTTTTGATACAGACATAGGCATATTTATTCTTACCCAAGGGGAAAAGAGCGCATTTTTCCAGGTGAGAAACACAAACAGATTCTATTGACAATGATGTAATCATTTGCTCGCAGACCAGCATAAACATCCCTCTGCAACTTGCTGCTACCACCAACGTAAAAAAAACATTGTATAAGTCAGCCGATGCAATCGTACTGCCGGTAAAGGAAAAATTGGACATGTTCAGAAAATTGGTTGGCAGTGCAAAAATCGGCAATGTCAGCATCCCTAACGAGACTGCGGAGGTACATCTTAATTTGTTGTCTACTCATCGTGTTAACTTTGGCGGATGATAGTATATTCAAGACGACTTTGTGAATGAGAGACGAACAGTGACTTCGTCTATTCAATCTGAGGTTGCTTCTGAGGGTTTTACCTCCGACGACCTGATACAAAGGATGATGGTAGTAAGGTACGAGTTGTCTGGCTTTCCAGGTGTGGTTCACACAATTGAGTACATTAGGCTGTTGGCTCTTTCTTTGCAAGAGAATGAGATCAGCGTTGGTATGTGGAAGAGAGCAAAGCAACTTGATGCCGCAAGAAAAGCTAGAATGAAGTGATCATAATTGGATCATAGCATCAGTCTTTTCCTTCTAGTGGAACATAGGTCGCTTAGGCAAACTGACAAGGTCGGTCGCCAAACTCTTGAGCACGGGATGTCTCTCCTTTTCGATTGTATTAACAAACATCTCCCTGCCTAAGGGTGGCTTAGATTGTGCTTCCCTGCCTCCAACCACACTTCGCCGAGCTCTGTGACAACTTTGATAAGGAGATCTGCCACGACCTGCGCATCTATCCCATTGCCTTCAACGTAATGTTTGATCTTTATTTACACTATTTTAGTGAAGTTCTTTTCATGCAATGCACTTCGAGAGTGGTACCTTGGGTTCTGTGCCACTTGTTCTAGGTTCATGAAATGAGTAAATGAAGACCTCTTAGTGAGGTGCAATACTTCCGTACCGTAATGTAAAGACTACTGTCGCCCCATCCAGTTTGTTTCCTGCTCTAACTTGAATCATTTGCCCCGAAGACAAAGGAAGGATAGGCTTGTAACTTGGTGGGTTATTACTGTCATACCCTGCGGTAAGGTCGATGATACTTGTTATGGTTAACCCCGCAATTTTGTCAGGATACGAGGGGCCAGTTAAAATCGATGTAGAAGACTGGTGAGTACCGTTGAACGTGATGAAACACCACAAAACAGCTGATAGAACTTACCTTGAAGTTGCGGATTCGATAGAAAATTTCCTCAACCGTGAGTGGGTCCGTGCAAACGAAATAGCTGTTGCTCGTCTGCATAAGCAAACTGTTGTTGTGACTTCTACAGTTTATACGCTGGTAAATTACCTGGAAGAAACCATATCTTCATTGTAGTAATGATATATGGGATTAGAAAAGATCTACGATATTTATGACATTTACCTTTCATATAACTCCTGGAGATATGATGTAGCGGTTTTCCCTTGTCCGTGCAGTGAGGTTATAATCTCCGCGAACGTTACCTGAAGAAGAAAGAATTAGCCAAGGAAGCACAGAGGCAACAAGCTGTCTGCCTACAGTTGCAGCAACGCCATCTTTGTCCCGAATCTCCGAGCCGAACATGAAGCCGATGGCCTCCTCATAACCAAAAGGTACTTCAAACCCTTGTTTGACCAGGTCCAGGGCTGTATTTCCAATGAATTTGAAACCTTAGGGGAGTTAACGAAGAGCTAGAAGAAGTAAAATAGCTTGGACAAACCCGTTAAACACTCCGCAAATTTGAAACCTTCTGTTGCTGCAATCGCTTCAATCATCTTAGAACTTACTGTTGATGCGACCATTGCCAGCCTCTCAATGGGTTTGCCGGTGGATCGGTAGACATCGAGAGTCCAAGTTGCGAAAATGGTACCCAGCTGGTCCCCCGTAAAAACAGTCCAGTCTCCATTTGGGCTGAATGTTGACATCAGCGCAAGTGAATCCGAGGTGAAAATGGATCATACCATTTTTCCGCAGCAGCAAACCGATCACCATCTGGGTCTTGTGCGAGAACATACAATGCGCCGTCTCGGTCAGCAGTAAGCAAGGAGAGGTCCTGAACTACGTTCAGCAATTCTATTCCAACATTTTGACCCTCACACACCAACGACCCTGATAGATTTCAGTGAGGAGTAGTGATGGTGAATAATTTGACAACCTTTTTCTTCAGGATTTGGAAACCGAACAGTAGGAAATTCGGCGTCCGGAAATTGCTGCTCTTTCACAGGTGTATAGGGGGCAAATCCGAACACTGAAAAGGCTCGGTTTACAAAGAAATCACTGACTCCATGCATCGATGTATTAACGAATTTGATGTGAGTGGTTTCGTTCATCATTCTGTTGGCACTGAGCAGGTCAGCGGAGGCTTTTATTGGCTGGTATACATACCTAGACCGACTCAAATTTGCAAGGTTGTCAAAATAGGCGTTACATATGTCGTCTGCTACTTCGAAACAAAGAGGTGACAATAAAACGTCATCGACGGCCCAACTCCTGGGTTCAAGATTAGCTTTAATGGAGTCAGAAATTCCCTGGTCGTGCGGCCCAATTATCTTGGACAAAATCAGTTGGTGACAAACTCCTTCTCAAATACCGCACCTGCACGGCATTTTCCCAGTATACCTGTTATTCAGAGTCAAGATAGCCACTGAATCGAGTCTTCAGATAACGATACCTTGTACCCATTATCTTGCTGAAAGGACTTAAGTTGCGAAGTCAATTCAGAGAGAATGCAGCGCACCTTGGGATTATGGCTCGCTGAAAATATTGAGCGTCGACATCACAGACCAATATCAACGTAAGTACCTGTGATCATCACGCCGCAAGCGGCCCCCTTTTTCTTAACGCCAAAAGGTACCCTGGAACATAGTTAGGTTTCTATGTAGGGAGGCGGGGAAACCAGCAGACAAGGGGGTATGGACCATCCCAAGGAAATGAACCTTGACATTATCAGCAATAAATGCAGCAGCCGTCAATCGAGCCCAACGTTCAGAATTATGTCGATGATCATGTCCTATGACCACCCCACGAGAAACGGCATTCCTAACATGGGCCAGTACATATGCTGAAAGACCCTGTGGAGAGAGGAGCGGAGCAGATCGACGTCAAGGTTGGTTGTGAAATTACATCGTTAGGTGCTAACTGACCTGAGAAGCCTGAATAACGATCAAGTCTGGTTCAGGTGAACAAGCAGCGTGCGCCAAGATACGAAGAAACAACAGACCATTCATGCGGCACCATCCAGCTTCCATCCTGCCTCTTAGGCCTATAAGTGTTGAGCTTCTCAGTACAGGATGATGATTGGTATTTGATTTGAGAACATTACCAGCTGTTCCGAATTCGATGCGGACCCTTGAACCGTATAAGCTTGAAAAAAAAGTCCGAGAGCGAGCACTACCTCATTCGTTTCTCCAATTCCTCCGTATTACCAGCAAGCCAAAGGCTCTGAATTTCATTTCTAGTGACGCTGTTCTGGACCCGGACATGGCAGCACAGAAAACAGGCATGAATTTAATGGATAATTACTTGGTCTAGACGGAGCCACTCTTCTACCAGATCCTGCAGTGGGACCATCAGTATTAAGGACGATGTCAAAGGATTTTGATTCTTGATTGAATGGTTTTCAAACGACGTTTACTTACCATATTGCTTCTGCTTATGAAATCAGGTGTTTAAATAAGAATTGTTTAAGAAGTTATATGTATTTCGTTACCATCGTGTGATCTAATGATATTATTTATGTAACATCAGAATGGTAGTGCGTAGCGACACAAACATATAAGTAGCCAACGAATAGTAGTATAACTTGTGTGTCAACGTTGAACGTTACCCGGGAAGAAGCGTAGTCATCTGTTAAGATGGCTCCGTTCTTGCAGTAAGACCTCGAGCCCGTTATCGTGCTGCGTAATCCTGGTGCGCACCTGGCTATGTTCACAACCTGGCGGGGTTGTCTCCAGTCGCATTCAGAGGGCTAGCGTGATGATGGTTAACGTTGCCCAAGCGCGGAAGTCGTATCTTAAGAGACGGTGTGACTGGAATAGAAATCGAAGGAGGGACAGAGGCTGGGGTAGTATCTCCGGCTAAAGGGACGTGGCCTTGACGAGACGGTGTACGGACGACCTTCTTCTTCTGTCTTTCTTTCTTCTCCTTTTCAACTCGCTCGGTCACCTCCGGTCTATCCCGTCCTTCATTGCCTGGCAGTTCATCCTCTCTCTCTTTTCTCTTTCTCCCTCTCTTTTCTCGCTCTTCCGGCTTGAGGTCACCAGAAAGCTTCCGCGTTACCTTACGAGGAGCTCGCGTACGTCTCGAGCTAGACTGTGGGGACAAGGGATGAGTCGAAACATTCCAAAGTAACCTGGTAAATTACCTTTACTGGTGTAAATGACGCTAGACCGGTGTCAATGATCGAGCTACTTCCAAGAATAAGGCTACTTTCCATCTCTTCAACCTATCAGAATTGGGGTTAATAGTCATCAGAACAAAAACGGCAAGAGGGAAAACCTTGATCTGAAATGTCCGAGATTTCCCGAGTAACGTGGAGTGTGGAGGGGGAGCAGATAGGATTCCATCCAAAGGCAGACTCTCTCTTCCAGTGTCGTCAACCCGCCTTAAAGAACTCTTAATGTTGTGTCTGTTAGGTTGAAACTGGCTTATCACGCATAGATACAATGACATACTCTGGATGAGATGCTTGTCAAGGATGAATCAACGTTGTTCTTGCTCCTAGAGCGCAGCTCCCTCGTGTGAGGTTCCGGCTGAACGCTCCGAGCAATTTTCTTCCGCTTTGCGGTCGAAGGTGTTGGTTCCGTAGGTGTCGCTACTGGATCGCTCGGAAAGTATGCTGAAGGTCCTGTCGATCCATTTATGCCATGTTTCATTCGGGGACGCTTTATTGACGCAGTGTCTGAATGAGAGATTGTTGTGATATCGCGACGGGCCTACCTTAGTCACAGGATTTGATTGGGGTTGCTTCAAATCTTTAGTTCGGGCGGGAAAGACGTATTCTGGTTCAGTCTGTACTCCACTGTCCACTGTCTTCCTTATGAAACCATTGATTGTTGATGACGAAGGAGCTGCAACAGACTTTCTCGAACTTTGAAGGCTGCATAACAGCTGCGGAAAATAGAAGAAATGAATATTGGAATCCGTAATTGAATGCACCATACGAATGTTCACCTGTGCTACTTTAAGATCCTCCGGATCGCGGGAGGGAAAAGAAAGGCCTGAGACCTGCCGTTCATCCGGGTCGTCTAGAGAACTGAGAGAAGTCAGTGGCGAGGACATCCCCGACCCAATATTGAAGTCTCTAGATAATCTTTCAGGTTTTGGGACATATAGGTGCAAAATGAGCGTACTTATCGAGCTGGACGCCAACTTTATTCATTTTGTTCCAAAAGTCGAGTACCACAATCCGTTCAGGGACCCGGTAGCGACGACCATTGATCAAAACTTCGTCAACAGCAACTTTATCTACATTCTCTAGAGGCCGGGTCGTCTCAGGATGGATAATTTCAATATTTCCATTATTGAACTGGTGCGGTTTGGTGATTTCAATCGGGGGAACACCTTGCTTAGGCACTCGACGTTTAGCAGGCTGGCGAAGCAAGGTAAGTAGATGATAGACTCCGAGCCATTTGAAACGCACAATTACTTGTTCTGCGTGAACAGGGCACATCCATTTCTTTGTAAAAGGGGGCATAGTGGGCAGGGGAGGATCAAGACAGTCAAGGTGCCAATGAAGGTCGCAGTAGTCACAGGATATGATGCTTTTCCACGCTTCAGGGGTAACGGCTTTGGTCGAGGATCTTCGAGCACGTTTCGTAGCCGGCACGGCAGCAGCAAGGCTTCCGGGTAGTGCTGAGGTACCACACTGAAAGCATAGAACAGGCACTCCATTTCTGTCCTTGAGCCGAAAGGCATCGCGGTCCTCAAGCTGACCGTGGCGGCTAGGAATGTGTTTAGTCGTCATCAAAACCAAAGAACAGCATCACGCACTTGAGGCGAGGTTGCTTTATCTCTGAGGAGTCGACATAAGTACCCTTCGGCCCAGTTGCAACTGTTGGTATGAGTGATTTAGTCGTTGAGAAGACACTACGGGAGAGGATATGCACCATCTTTGAAAAATGTTCTCACATCCTCTGGTAGTTGGAACTCGGTGGGAATAGTGTTGTCAACTTGATGTATGAGGGGGGATAAGAGTGATGGTGGAGGTTTTCGGGGTGGGTGCTGTACGGCAGGGTTAGCTGGTGGAGGAGGATATGCATGCAAGGTATTAACGAACCTTGCGAATCATACAACTGGGACAAAACCACCTACTGTCGCCTTCATCTACGTTTTCCATTGGAGGATCTAGACACCAAAGATGAAAAGCTCTGGGACAGCCATCGCAGTACACTAGAGCACCGTGCGAACGACATGAAGAGCAATGGTCATCGTTGTTGACCTGCATGCTGCTTCAATGGGAATACAAATTGCACTGAAATGTGACGCACCGTGCTGATAGGAGGTTCAGGGGAATGCAAAGATATAGATTTAGGTTCCTCCTTTACTTTAACACCTGAATGCTCCGTTTCTTTTGCTTTTGCTTTCTCCTTTCTTCTTGATCTTCCCGTAGAATTCGTCGATATTCCTTCCATGTTCCCAAAGGAATTAGAACGCGATATTAATGGCTGGTCGTCAACCACCATGGTATAAGAATCCACGTCTATTGCTACCAGGGGAAGGATCGAAGCTGATCCAACTTCACCCTCCATAGAAGGGTCGAGGATGGGCACGGCGCCATTTTGGTTACGAGCTGAAGCACGCTGAGCTCGACCTGTCGTGGTTCTTCAACAAGTGGTCCAGAAGCCGCGACGTAAGCAGGAGGAGGGTATGAATGTCAAGCAGGCCGAGGATTTACGCAGATGAAGGGGGGAAATGTCAGCGGCGAGATTGATATCATAAAAGAGGCAAAACATACTTTGAACGTTTCGAGGGAGAAGCATCATACTCATGGCCTATCAATGTACCATGCATAATGCCAGAATACGTAGATCCCGGATCAGACGGCGGCAAGTATGAGTAGGCTGTTGACGGTTTCCTGGGGTCGCGCTTTAGCACGGACTGCTGGGCAGAGACAACAGAAGGGGGCCCAGGGAGGATTTCCGTTGCCAAGCTCGCATCACCCTCGAGGTGAGGTGGTTGTTGAACTGGAATCCTTGACAACAGGAAAGCCGGTATACTCGTTGTGGACGCCATCCACAGAGGGGAGAACACCCTAGAAGACAAAGGTGCGAAGCAGATCCAAGCTTGACGAGTCCAATTCGTTGGACACAACTACACTCAGAGTCGTCCGAACGTCGCCGTACAAAAACATTTATTGCCTACTACATTCTCAAATTATTACACAGACAGCCTAGTGACACTCTTATACGCATAACCGACAGGCTCAAAGGTCTCAATTGTGAGTAGTACATGGACATTCTTTATTCACTGATGTTCCGCCTGTCTTCGCTGGGACGCGAAGCAGAATATAGTGCTCAAAGCAACGGGACCGTATGCGAGGCGTGTATAGTAGCCAGAGGATGAACTCCACCACTGGCCATCTTGCCATTGTTTCGGCTATACCAGCGAATACATCGCGCGTAAGCGTGTAGTTCGATGCGCAACCCAGGATAATAGGCAAGTGCCACCAGCTCACAGAATAGTAATGGCCTGTTGGGATTTGAACAAATAAGAAAAACACTTTCGAAGCAGAACCATTATACACGAAACTTACTAAAGGTCAGGCTACAGCATAACGTTAATGCGATGTTCAGTAAAGGCGAGTCCGACTTGTAAATCGGTTACGAGCCTTGATAAACTGGCACATTTATAAGTGTTCAATTGACATACAATAAGCGTCGCAAACAGCTGGTCATAGGATATCTATCGATTGAAGTTTCAGCTATGTACCCTCCTTGCAACATGCAGTGAAACCGAGAAGTATAAAAGTAGCGGGAGTAAAGGCGCCGTCCGTTCTTCTGAATCACACTGCCAAACAACTAACATGGCCAATACCACTGTCAGTGGTGCACTCGCCATTCATGGCCAGAATCCCCAAGTAAGGGCCTTTCAAGCATATTGTACATTGTTCATCCTAATTTATGAAGTTTTTAGTCGAAACGGTCATTCGAAATCGCATATACGAATCAAATTACTGGAAAGAGCATTGCTTTGCGCTGACAGGTATGTCCGCTCGTCTCGAATCATTTACGGTATTTGGTTCACGGGTTGCACAGCAGAAAGTTTGATAGACAAGGCTATCGAGATGAAATATACTGGGGGCGTATATGGAAACCAGCGACCTACAGAGTTTTTATGTTTACTTTTGAAACTTCTTCAAATCCAACCGGAGAAAGAAATTCTTGTAGAATACCTACGAGCAGATGAATTCAAGTATCCGTTTAGTTTTCTCAGATTATCTTGGGTTTGGCTGATTTGCTTCCAAGGTATCTTCGAGCTCTTGCGGCTTTCTATATACGAATGACCTTCCGGTCGGTGGATGTGTACGAGCTGTTAGAGCCCATGCTGAGGGATTATGGAAAGCTACGCATGAGAAATATGTGTGCGTCTTCAACGCGTAAATTTTGAATCCTTCACTCATCCTCGTAGCTGGATATTCTTTGACATTTATGGACGAATTTGTCTATTCTCTCTTGACGGAAGAAAGAGTATGTGATATAATCCTACCTCGACTTGCAAAAAGGCAAGTCCTCGAAGAAAATGGCGATCTCGGTCCCAGGAAAAGCCGATTGCTCAATGCTTTAGAGGGTCGGAGTGATCGAGCGAGCGAGCGAAGTAGAAGTAGCAGTACGAGTGGGGTCGAGGACAGAAGCAGGAGCAGGAGCAGGAGCAGGAGCAGGAGCAGGAGCAGGAGCAGGAGCAGGAGCAGGAGCAACAGCCGCAGTCAAAGTCGAAGTCGAGACAGCCAGACGCGATCAAGCTCTAATTCTCGATACATATCTCGCAGCCCATCGAAGTCTCGTTCGAGATCGAGATCACCACTCGGCTCACGCGATCCAATGAACATTGATGTATCAAGCTAAGGAATCCTGTATTATACAAATACTATTTTCCGCGTGCAATGAGGGTTCCCCCGCGCGGCATTTGCATCTAGTGCGATTTTGCGTTACTCGAGGAAATCCTCAACGAACAAAAAAAAACATATGCTGTCGTGATACAGTTTTCCTGTCCTGATGAGTCCCGCTCGGAGTGGCTGCAAGAGAATCCACGCGGTACCTCTTGAATCAAAATATCTTGCAGATCAAGGCGGTGCCGCGTCGTTTGTGCTCCAGTTGTGACCTTCATTTTGATAAGGTGCTTTTTGTCTTTCACTGGTTCGTTTGCTTTTTGTTGCTGAGGCGAAACGAGCTAATGGTGGGTGGTCGTTGTAGGAGGAAGACGTGGTGTTCTCTATTTCCGTAGAGTCAGTGGTTGTCTGGGCACAGTTTTCCTGTATGTCCTGTCGACACTTGTCGACACTGTCAGAGGCTCATCAGAGGCCTTCCTGGCGAGCTCTGATAGTGATCAACATTACAGCTGTTACTGAAACGATAGACACCCCAAAATTTCAATGTTTGTTCCATTTCGAACAAACTCTACCCAAAAATAGAGGAATTTCTGCTTCTTTCTGCTGCGGCTTGATGTATTACATGAACGGGCCTTCCAACGAGAGCTTCCACTACCTAACCAGGGCTTTGTTTGTTCGAATCAGAGCAAACACAAAGTTTTGTGAGCGTCTATCGTTTCAGTAACAGCTGTAAAGCACCTTGATACATGGCTGAGTCACAACGCTGCGCAGGCCGACGGCCACAGGCTATTGCACATTTACTGTTGAAGTGGCAGTCCTGCTCACAACAGGGAGGGAGAATATATTGTGTGATACCTGTCGTGTTAAAGCTGTACCAGCGCGCGGGGGAAGTCTCATCGCACACCGAAAAACAATATTTGTACCGAGTGACCGTCATACCTATTTGTACTACCTTTTCGTTTGCACGTCGAACTCTTGCTTTTTCCACGCGCCCAATTGCGTCGCAAGGCGTTTCCACCGTTCTTCAACAAATGGAAGATTCCCCAACGATGCAAGTGTGGCGGGGGATATATAGCCTCTATTCTTATACCTTCCGTACCACACTAGGAAAGAGAGGTGATGAAGGTGGAGAAGAGAGATGGAACTGAAAGAACTCACTGATATCTTCACGACGTGTAGGCGCCGCAGAGCTCCTGTCTATGCGTCCCTTGATGCAGTCATTGAGGCTGAGAGTGTTGTAATATTTGCATACAACCTTGCCTCCCCTGGCTTCTATAGCTTTGATGGCATTTTTAGACACTCTAGAGGGTATTATATATATAGGTGTTTTGAAGTGTTGACTGCCCTGCATGCAGCTGGAATTAGTACAAGTAAAGCTATACGTTGACATCGACCGTACATCTCCCAGAATTTTGATTCCATCGTGCACGTCATGTATGCAGCCACTAAGAAGCAGCTCACGAGCGGTAATCGGGTTTTCAGGCGATGAGGAGAGACGTCCCTGGTCTATCCAGTGCTGTATTCTGTCAAGGTTGACGGGTGCCCACGTTTTGGCATTCCTATGCTCTCTCACTGTTAATGCCTTAGTTTACGGGAAATGAAGACACACTGGTTGATGAAACCACGCTTGGGAAACAGTTTTGTGATCGGGGTCTGACCGCCCTCAAAACCAGGTCTTATGCCAGGTCCAGATCGAGATTTTTGACCGTTTGAACCCCGTCCCGCCGTACGTCCATAGCCAGAGGCTTGACCTCTCCCGACACGTTTTTGCTACATAGGGCAAGTCAGTGGGAACTTGTAAAGCGGGAAAAGTTGTACTGACACTATGGTGAGAACCGGGAGCTGGCTTTAGGTTGGCGAGAGTGACTGAACGAATGCGAGAAGCCATGTTTAAGTTGACTTATGTAATCTATATTATAACCGGTGTCAAATGATAACTCATGTAGCACATTGAAGCGACAGCAGCTGGTAATTTCAAACAAACACAAAAGGGTATCGTACAAGTCATAGCCATGGTTTATAGTGATTCAATGGTGTGGTTTGGAACAACACCAAAAGAGAATATTACCCAGCCTTGTCAGTCACCCCCTCATGATCACCCCCATCTTGCGCATCCCCACCATGACCCAAATCCTGTCCTCCGATGGATTTTGGATACATTGAGAAGACCATGTAATTAGAGGGAGTCTGACCATCTTGACGAGGCACCACATATGGATAGACTGATGGTGATGTGAAGGGCATAAAAGTTGGATAGTACTGCTGAGGCAGATAGCCATTGTGATCACCTTCAGACCCCCCATGAGAAGGAGGCTGCAGTTGGACAGGCTGTGGTACAGTGGCCAGGTAGGGTGGATAGAAATGGCCATTCTCGCCAGGCTTTATGATATGAGCCTGTGGATACTGACCATAATAGCCAGACATGGGCACATAAGGGCCCATTAACGGTGAACCCCCTATGGGAGAAGGAACACTGTTTGAGACAGGCACGCCCTGTTGTAGGGACACGTCAGGTTGTTCGACGCTGCTGCCTACGCGATCTCAAAAAAGATTAGAATGGTCCAGGAAATTTCACCCAAGGGACAGTTGAAGAGAAGACGAAGAGACACACCTTTTCCATCGCGCTTCTTGTACGGACCCCTCTTAATACCTTTTTTCCTTTCCTTCCTCTGGGAATCGACGCATTCCTCCGAAATGCCATATTTGACACAGCGGAGACAGGGTCTTGCGTCGTCGCATTTCTTGCAGGCTTTCTGGCAGTTAGTGCATGCGTTCTTGACTTGCCTACGCTTAGAACGAAGAGGTTGGGCAGGAAGGAGGTGGGAAGTGAAAGGGTACATGTGCATTGAGTACCCTACGGGAGGGATATTTACGGGGGATTGAAGAGAGTTGTTGGAATGAGAGTCAAGGGGATCGTCGCCATCGGGGCTCTTGTCATCAGTGGAGGCCATGAGAAGAATAGGAGAGCCAGGCGTATTTGAATTCGGCTGGGTAGCTGACACGAGGAGGCCTTAGCGTTGCGTGAAACGAATAACAAGACATGTAATTACATCTTCACTCAAACGACTGCTCGAACTAGAAATGTGGCAACAGCATGACAGCGGGAACAAGCTTCTCTCTAATCTCACACAAACACAAACTACATTTACTGCATCTCTCTGGACAACCGTCAGTCTCCCCAAACAAGCAGCAAAGCTGTTGAATACGCCCAATAACCTTAGAGAGTTTGTATAACACGCTATAGGTTTACTATACGCCACAATACAAACAAATGCAAAGTGGGACATGCTGCTCTCGCATCGAATTCGACTTGTCTTCCCTTTCATGTCGCCATCGCCATCTCCACATATATCCCACTCAAATACGAAGAAAGATCGACCACCCGCTTTGGATATTATACAGCACCATGCTCATGCTTCATCTGATCGCCAACCACGTTCTCAACACCCTGACTTGTCTGTAGAACTCATTTCTCAACAGGTACCAATTTGCTTTGCTTGTCGTATCTTCTCATCCCTAATACAACCTCTAACCAGCCCAATCTTCACATCTCACTTGCCCAGGAAGAACCTTCCATGGATCATGATCTTTCCATTTCACGTTCTGCCTCCACTACTTCTTCTCTCGATCCTTACTACTTTGGAATCACGTCTCCTACTGATTCACCAGTTCCTCCACTACCTACTTTGATTCACCTTAGTTCAACTCCAGACCAGCAACCAGTTCAAGATCCTGTTACCCCTGCAAAGGATCCTGCTACTATTGATAGACGAGGACTGGTCGGTGTTGGTGAACTTACCACGCCACGGTGGACACGCGCTGAATACTATGGTGGCCTTGAGACCCCTGATAATGCAGATCGAGATGCAGAATTTCAAGTCCTCATCCCCCAAGTTACACCTGATGACGAACCTGATAGCCCATGGACGATTGAGGCTGTAGATAGTGAGGCCTCTGAAAACGAAGAGGTATGTTCTCTCCCTTGTTATCTTTCACTCACACAATTTTTTTTGTCCTTGTCAGGTTTCGGATGTTAAAATCGTCTACCGTCCCCTTCGCACTCGCCCTTCAATCGCTGATGAAAGTGGTGGTGAAGAGATCTTATATCCCCGCAATCTGAATGCCCCAATCCCGGACCTTCCTCCGAAACTATCCTCAGACCTCATGCATTCTGATAGACAGCCCTCCCACGTCTCTCGCCCCCTTCCCCTAGAACCCTCAGGGTCCGATTCCCCATCTTCTCCTCCGAGTGCATTTGCTCAGCCTTCAAGAAGAGCGAAAAAGCGTACCTCTGATGAGTTTGAGATGGACCAGTTCGGTGCTTTGGTGTCCAAGCGCGTCGGACCCGCCAAGGCTAAGGATGAGAAGACCACTGTTCGCAAGCATCGAAGTCTTAACGTCAGCAATCCATCTGTTCCTCGCGATGGTAAAGGGAAAGAACCACGCTGGGAAAGCATTGGGTTAATGATTAACAGCAACGAGAAAGTACTACCAGTCTCTGCAAAGACTTCTGATAAGCATGTTAGGCAAGCATCCATTGGCTCGTCCCCTACAAACCTTTCCGATGGCCCCCCTCAGCGTCGAGTACAAACCACAGATTTCTCCCATCTGCCACCATCCCCTTCTTCGACATCCATTCAACAGTTTCTGCGACAGACAACAAGCTCTGGTACCTCGCACTCCACATCTCTTAATCCCTCAGCCAAGGATACTTCGCAGACTCAGCCATCTAATGTGGCTCATTCTTTGCTTCGAGGAACTCAGGAGGGTTGGTCAGGTCTCGGTGATGAAGCCACTGCGGAGGCCTTGCGAAAGTTGGATGGGCTTAGTGGCAAAAGTGCAAGAGCTCGGGCAAGTGTTGCCAGCTTTGGAAGAGCTTCAAGTTCCAGTCGTCCGGGGACGCCAGCAGGGAAATCTGGAGGTCAGTGGGAAGGCGTCAGTGTGAGTGACTCTGGGAAGGCTAAACGAGGTAGCGACAATATTAAAGACAGCGGATCCATCGTAAAGGACAGAGAGCAGAGGCACCCCCCAAGTTTGGGGCCAGAGCCTCTCGTCGATAGCAGTGATGTAGTGGTCGGAAATGCGATCAGCAGTGATGAGCAGTCGTGGAGCGCCTTAGAGAAGACTCCGAAGAAGAATAGTTCCACTAGCGCTCGTTCAAGCTTTACGCCTAAACGTGGCTCCACGTCTTCAACCACGTATACGAGCACACCCAGTTCGCGGGATTCTGCCTCTATGTCCGCTACCACAAGTATGACCTCGGTGTCGGCGACTTCTGGTCGTCATTCAATTGGAAAAACGAGAAGGAACAGTGCTGGTAGTGACATCTCCAGTATACATTCGAGTGATGCGGCGTCACTCAAGGATCGTGTGGCATCCATAGCTATCAATGGTGACGCTCCGGACGACGGATTTGTACCCCCCGTCCCACCATTGCCGAAGGATCTTTCGACCTATCCACCTCATCCGACTTCTGTGGGCCTCACATCCCCTGTACAAAGTTCTGAGGAGACTCGCAATAGTCAAGATAACAGCCTGGATCGTAACATATCTCTCGAGGTTCCATCTGTCTTGAGCCCCAGCCAACGAAACATATCTGACTACTCTGCTGTACAGTCTGGGTCAGAGTCTGCGTCGGCTGTCCTCAGGACTCCTTCGAAAAAATGGAGTTTCTCCAGCGCCCTTAATCTCAAGCTTTCGAGCTCTCCCTCGGCGTCGGGCCAAAAGTCAGGCTTTCCACTCAGTCCCCGTTCGATAAATTTTGGCCAACAGCTACGTAAGTCGACCTCCAAAGACCAGGGAATAACGCTTCCATCCGGCGGCTCGAAGAGCCTATGGGAGCCAGAGCAACCAGATGCAATGTTATCTGCAGCCTCCCTCATGTCTTTGTCGTCTACTGGTTCAACGCGAACTCCGGCATTGGCAGCATCCAAGACCCCCGACCCCGTGGGTGTTCCCAGTCGCAGTGGTACTGGATCTAGTGCTAGTACTAGTCACACAACTTCCGCCCTCTCAGCGCCCCAACAAGGACCACTTAGTCCAACAGCTTCAGTCCGCCGTAGCCAATCGAAACGCCTCACTCCTTCGTCCATCCCCTTCTTTCGTCGTTCGTCATCGCAGTCCATGCACTTGCCCTCGTCAAATTTCATGACCGCATCCTCATCCCCTACGCTCCCTCCGGGTAATTCGTCGTCTGCACAGACGCCTCTGAAGCCCGTTAATTCTACTTACAATTCCACTTCAACTTCTGTTTCTGGTTCAGCGCATAAGAAGTCATCCGTGTTGAGTCTGGGTCTTCCTTCCCTGCTCAAAAGCTCTAGTTCCAGAAGAAGCCTTCATAATGATGCCAAAGATGCAGCGAAGGAAATTCAGAGAGCTAAAGACGCTGCTGAGAAGGATAAGGCAAGAGCTGAAAAACAGAAGAAGGAGGAGCGAAGCGAGAGCAGAATCTCAGTCCTAATGGGAGGTCGTAAGCGTGGCAAGGTACATAGCAGCCTCTTCCTAATGTTTATTATCTAATCCGTGTTTCAGACGCTGTCCTCGACAGATCCCCGAAAGCCAAAGTCACCAGTCAACCTGCCCCCGATGCAGATGTCTGCGTTGGAGCCTGTCACTGCACAGCGTGTTGCACGATTGAAACCCTCCCCATCCACATCCTCAGCTGTGGCTGCCCCCTCGATTTCTCGAACAGGCTCGTCAACTTCGAGACTTACATCACAGACCGTCAGTTCGATGCAAAAGCAATCTGACGGTTCCCTCCGTACCCGCAACCAATTACCCACAATTGCTGGGTCGCCATCCGTTGGTATAAATGGAACGAGCAGTTCACAGATCTTGAAAGATCAGAAGGAGCCTCCATCGTCGCTGGGGAATTCTGTTGTGGGCCAGCCAAAAGAAACCCCGACCAAGATCCCTCGCATTTCTAGTCGGACCTCAGCAGCAGCATCGCCTCCATTAAAACCCTTGGGATCTGCTGTAGGTACACGTCGTACTAGTGTTCATGTCGGGGCGACATCATCTGCTAATCCTTCTCCGACCGGATTGTCCACAAATGAATTCGGAGTTATAGAAAATGGGGATCCGTCGACGAAAGCCGTTCCTACAAGACAAACGTCTATCCGCAGTTCTCCTTCGACTTCCACATCACGCGTCCCTCGTCAAGCATCCACTACTATTTCTAGCTCAGGCAGTATTCTGCATCGCAAAGGAAATCGGGATTCTGTCTCTTTCACTGGGCTTCGTAAGGCGTCTGCGAGCTCGGTGACATCTATATCTACGCCCTCAGCTGCTAATGAGCCCTCCCAACACCGATTCTCTGCCCTTTCTCCTTCAAGAGGGCTCAAACTATTGACACCAAAGATCTCCCTCCCCAGTTCCCGCTCGTCCAATTCTGTGGGTCAAAATGGCCATCAAACTCTGGGCTCTCCATCATCAAGCCGTCAGTCTCTCTCCACACCCTCCCCGGCTCCCAGCTCTGTCGATGAGGAAGAGCTCTTTGGAGATGAAGAAATGCTTCTTTACATCCGACGCCAACAAGCGAAGAAGATGGCTGCCGGTGCGACTCAAGAAGAGTTGGATGATCTCATTCGCTTTCCAGAACCTTTTCCTCCTGGAAGTCCTTCTTCACCCTCAGGTGTGTGCCCAAATATGCTTTCGTTGGTCGAACTAACGAGTCAATTGCGTAGTTATTCTCAAGAATTCTTCTCATTATCTTTCTGAATATGAGCGCAAGGAAATTCTTGATTACCCATCAGTTTACTGGTATGGTGCTAAGAGCAAGAAAATTGCGGCTGTTCTCGACAATTCAACCAACAATCATGGCTATGATGACGAACGCGGTGACTATCTGGTTGTCAACAAAGATCACCTCGCGTATCGCTACGAAGTCACCGATACTCTTGGCAAGGGTTCTTTTGGTCAAGTGTTACATTGTCGCAATCACTGCACGGGAGAATCTGTGGCCATCAAGATTATACGCAACAAGAAACGTTTTCACCATCAAGCGTTGGTTGAGATCAAGATTCTTGAAAACTTACGAAAATGGGTAAGTTTTCATTTCTCTTTCTGCTTAACGCTATTCATTAATTTTGAAGGATGCGGACGAGAAACACCATGTTATCAAGATGACCGAGTACTTTTATTTTCGTAATCATCTATGCATTGCGATGGAGCTGCTCAGCATTAATCTTTATGAGCTAATTAAAGCCAACGGCTTTGTCGGTTTCACGACGGCCTTAATCCGACGCTTTACTAACCAAATGCTTCTGTCGCTCTCTCTAATGCGTCATCATCGCATCGTCCATTGTGATCTCAAACCTGAGGTCAGTGACTACCTTTCATGATCTTCACAACTTGCTCAGTGATATGCAGAACGTTCTCTTGCGCCATCCGGCGAAAAGCGCTATCAAGGTCATCGATTTCGGCAGTAGCTGTTTTGAACATGAGAAAAGTATGTACCCATACTATGAGATGGTCTGTTGAAACTGACAACTTTGAATAGTTTATACTTACATCCAAAGTCGATTTTATCGCTCACCGGAGGTCATCCTTGGCATGAATTATCATATGGCCATCGACATGTGGAGCTTGGGCTGTATCTTGGCTGAGTTGTTCACGGGTTATCCGATCTTCCCAGGTGAGAATGAACAAGACCAGCTATCATGCATCATGGAGGTTCTTGGACTACCTGAGAGAGAGTTCGTCAATCGTAGTTCCCGCAAAAAGTTATTTTTTGGTATGGCGTTTATACTGTAAGTCAGCTTGCACTCTACTTATGTTTCTCCCTAGACCCGAATGGTGCACCTCGCGCAGTCATTAATTCCAAGGGTCGCCGGCGTAGGCCTGGTACGAAGTCACTTGTGCAAGTTCTGCGATGCAACGATGAAGATTTCGTGGATTTCGTCTCAAAGTGTCTTATCTGGGATCCCGAGAGGAGAATAAAACCACAGGCTGCCATGCGCCATCCCTTCGTCGCGGTTGGTCGGCGGCAGAAAGCATCAACATCGGTGATAAAGAGCACTCCGTCTTCAAGCTTAAGCGGAAGTCGAAGCAAGCAACTGAATGAAACTCCTAAAAAGTCGTTGATTAGTGCCCCAACTCCCCTCACTGCTCGTTCCTCTCGGACGGCCACGGCTGTCGGACCTGCAACGCCAAATACTGCCCACACATCTGCTCTTGGATCATCTTCAAGGTCGTATCGCATGTCACAATCGCAGGGATTGTCGTCCTATTCGAGCCGGACACTGAATGGATTTACCGTAAGTCATGATTGACTTGCTGATAGTGGCTTATCATCCAACACACATCTTAGGCAACGGCGGCTAAATAATCTGGACTTAGCAGTTGAACTGTTCATTCTTGTCATTGCTCTCATTAGAACTCATAACTCTTGAGTCTAGATCGGGTACTACTTAAAGTCAGGCTACAATTCATACATACCCTGGGTCCATCTCATTGCTTCTGTCTCTTTGTTGTTGCATTCCCATCACTGCAAGCTCATAATACCATCTGCATTTTCTCAAATGATATGCTTGTGGCAGCGGTGTCAATATCACCTAAATCGCTGAATCTCCAGCTTCATCTAAACAACGAAGTTTCAGAAAGACATCCGTACCTGTGGGCCTGGTCAGTCCCTCAAAGTGGTAGGTATAAAGAGAAGGCTGGTTCCTCACCCCATCCCTCGAGTGACATCAAATCAAGGGATCCTCCAAAGTATCTATTGGGATATATCAAGGCAAGCCAATCACAAGCACCGCTCTATCCTCACCTGGCATAGAGTCTGCTCATGGGTAGACCATAGCCAAGACCGGCGATAGTGCCTATTCCAGTTTGCAAACCTTTCCCTGTTATTTCTCCAAAGAGATTCCCCTGGCCCGAACCCCCGCTTTCGAGGCAAGCGCTTCCACCGATACGTTGTGCAGCATATGGACCGCCGCCACCGCCGCCATCATAGCGTTCGTCTTTCTCTGCATCTCTTCCAGCAGTAGTGAAGGCGTAGGAGAATATTCGGGACATATTCACAGGAGATACACCTCCTCCCTGATCCCGTATCCGGAAAGAGAAGTATGTTGGTTGAGATTCCGCCTCTCGCAATTGCGAAGGGGCCGATAGAGTTATGATTACTGGTGGCAGAGATTGTGGGGGGGAGAAAGAACTATGGAGGTGATGTTCGACAGTAGCCCGAAAAGCATTTTTAAGGATTTCTGTTATGATGTACTCGAGATGAACTGGCACATAGCTGTGTAGATGCGAAAGAGATTGACAAAGCTGAACAATAACGAAAACGGGAAACGTACGCAAACGTAGCATCAACATGCCCGTCGATAACAATCGGTGGCTTTGCACCAAGCGTCGCCTCGCAAAGCTCCGAAACGAATGAACCACACATGTTGATCATGGCTTTCGGCGAACATCGAATGTTGACCACACCAACATGATAGGGGTCGTTGTTATGATTGTTCAGTGCTTGAGAAAGCGCTATGTGCTGCTCCGCAATTAATCGCACAGAGATACGGTTTCGAATAGCGCCATCCAAGAAACTACTAATTTGTGATGGAGACATGTACCGCGAACACTCCTGGAAACTTGTCCTACACCATCAGCAGATGGTCAAAACTGAATGATCTTTCCAGGCGTACCCTTTGGCCAGGGTTGGAATGTCATTAGCATGACTCTGGACCAAGTTCTCCAGTTGTTCCACGAATCTTGCATTCTCGGCCAGGTTTGTAACAGCAGGGTATGTAGCAAGCCACCGAAAGCTTTCCCTGTATGCGTTGAGTGTACTTGCCACGTAAGGATTGGTCCCTACTATGAACGGCAATGCCTCTAGAGAACGCACACGTGTTGCGAGTCTACGAGGAATTTCAGAGAGAACGTAGCTGACCGAGACCAGAACGGACTCGGGTGTGAGGGGACGACCGAACGATAGCAACGCTGAGAGGTTCAACTGGCGAGGGGGCGTAATAGAGGCATACTTGGACAAAAGTTGTGCGACTTCGGGGGATGTAGGTTGTGGAACATGGCGATGATAGCGCCGGGATTGACATGAAGGCGTCGCAGACGATGTTTTCTTGAACATCCATCTCGAATCCGTAAGGGTTATCGAACGCGATAATCGCATTATTAGATTGTAGGATACTTAGGTCACCGCATAACAGTTTCTATTAGTGACAGTCCCGGTCCGTCGCACAGTGTCAATGCAATACAAAAGACCAAGCATAGTATTATCGGGCATGGACGCAGCAGTTGCGCGTTGTCCCAAACTAATCAGTCTGAATATATATCTGTGCCTAATTCTAATTGTATACTTGATATAACGGTCTGCAGAAATGAAACTTAGCATTTCGACGTGAGACCGAAGAAAGAAAGAGACGAACGTGCTAGAAAACTTGGTGCCTTGTCTCACGACCTTCTCGACAGCGTCTAGAAAATCACGTTCCGATGCCACCTTCCGCCGCGCACGGATTGCAAACATACCCGCCTAATTCGATTAAAACAAGCAAGTCAAACAGCGATCATGAAAACTAACCTCTGTGGCAACAGACCGCAACTCTGCACCGGTTGTATTTGGACACAGTCGAGCGATAAGATCAAAACGAATATCCCGTTCCACACTCATGCTGATGGCAAAAAAGGGTAAGGAAAATATATCGTCTAAATCGATGAACCACACCTTCGTGCATGTATGCGTAGTATGTGCGCCCGACCTTCATTATCTGGTAATGAGAATTCCACCCGTCGATCTAGCCGTCCAGGCCGTAACAGAGCAGGGTCAAGAGTATCGGGTCTAATGAAGATAATGATATGTCCTTAGAACAGAAAAGCCCAACAATGAAAACAAGCATTACCGGTTTGTAGCCATCAACACTTTAATATTTCCTCGAGGGTCGAATCCGTCCAGTTGATTAATCAATTCCAACATCGTCCTCTGAACCTCATTATCACCCCCCGCACCATCATCAAACCGCGCACCACCGATGGCGTCAATTTCGTCAAAGAAAATTATACATGCCTTCTTACTCCGTGCCATTTCGAACAACTCTCGGACCATACGTGCACCCTCGCCAACATACTTTTGCACGAGTTCCGAACCGATGACACGAATAAAGGTAGCATCTGTACGATTAGCAACCGCGCGAGCACATAAGGTTTTGCCAGTGCCTGGAGGACCGAAGAGAAGGATGCCTTTCGGAGGATCAATTCCAAGGTTGACGAAACGTTCAGGCTGGTCAGCTTAAGCATAAGTTTAAGACGTACTGTGATTAAACGTTTGACATACCGAAAGCAAAGGGGTCTCTACAACTTCTCGAAGTTTTTCAATCTGATCCTTACACCCTCCAATATCAGAGTACGTGACATCTGGCTTTTCTTCGACTTGCATCATGGTGACAGAAGCATCGATTTTCGGTGGCAGAGGTATTTGTATTTGATACTTGGTCCGATCAACGCTAGGCATCGCTTCAAAGAACGGCCTAATGCGCAAATTAGGAATCGCTCACCCGACACGCATTCCCTCTTCGATGTCGGTGGCAGCTACACGATCACCAAGACCGACAACAAACTTTGCAATCTGCTTAATGTTGATGACATATTTATCTTGCTCGTCTGCGCCTTTCTGCCCCTGAACCGCGCCGGCAGGATTCAGGGCTTTGGCAGCCTCAGCGAGTTTTGGATCCACGGGGATGATCTTCGTGCACCGTGCAACTTGAAGGGGATGCTCTTCGCTCATTCGTTGACGGTCAGCAGCGAGATCCCAAAGATTGGGAGAAGCAAGACCAGTGTCGGACTCCTTGACACCTGGGGTACGTTGAACAGACATGTACAATAGTTTGGTTAGACTGACCGAGTTTCTCGTTTATGCGCTTCTGAATCTCCTTGATATCAACGTCGACACTTTTGAGCTTTGCCGCATAAGGTCCTTGGCCCTGATTTAGGACAAACTATGAATGACACGGCATTTGGACACGAGATGGAGACATGCATATGTTTTGAGGATTTGAATGTCACTGTCATCAAGGGCTAACATGACAGTGAAATGGGTAGGAATTTACCAAGTGAATAAACATACCAACGATCTTCTCCTCTTTCTGATTCTCGGGTTTCTTGTCGTCTGCACCGGTAAGAAAGGTTAAGTAATGAGAGAAGTGCGACATCGCAGGACACGCACATTTCTCCCAGTCACTTTGCAATGGAGATAAGGAACAGATGTAAAGGTATTGTTAAGAGGACTTACGCTTTGGGGGGCATTGTTGGAAGTGTTGGTGTTGTAAGACAAGAAGAGCACCGAAGTCGGTCCTAGAGTACGCGTCGCCTAGTCAGGTGACGTGGTGATTATATAATTAATCATATCCTTCGTCAGTTCATTTGTCCTGCTCATAATTATTCATGGCCGGCGCGCTCCAGAATGCACAAAGGCATCTTCCCAAGATTCGCGATGAGGACCGAGAAAGTAGATTTGGCCAGGTTTTTGGTGTTTCAGGCCCCGTCGTAATCGCCGAAAACATGATCGGGGCCGCCATGTACGAACTTGTTCGCGTTGGACATGACGAACTTGTCGGAGGTATGTTGTCTTCCCAATATTGTATACATATCACACAAAGCACACAATGTGTTAGAGGTCATTCGAATCGAAGCCGATAAAGCCACTATTCAAGTTTATGAAGAGACTTCAGGAGTGACAGTTGGTGACCCTGTTTTACGGACAGGTAAGCCACTCAGCGTTGAGCTCGGGCCAGGTCTGTTTTCCAAAAATTTCATGCGCACTGCAATTCTTGAATGTGTTGCCATAGGTTTGATGGGTAATATTGTGGACGGTATTCAGCGACCTCTCCGCGTCAGTTTTATGCGTGCCTTCCTCCCCCATCCGTCTAACCAACACTGCTCTTCAGTCCATTCAGGAGCTCTCCAAATCCATATATATACCTCGTGGAATTAACACCGACGCACTAGACCGATCTTTGCAATGGGATTTTAAACCGGCCACATTCAAAGTATGTATTCGCCTCTGATCATATCCGCATCACGATGAAGCAGCTCGTTCGTAGGTGGGGGACAACATATCTGGAGGAGATATATTTGGCAGCATCTATGAAAACTCGCTTATTGATAACCATAAAATTATGCTATCTCCTCGAGCACTGGGCACAATCACCCATATCGCCGAGAAGGGAAGCTATGCTGTAGATGTGGGTTCACATTTCTCTTCCCCATTCTCTTTGCGTCATTGAGCATTTTGTCAGGATATCGTCCTCGAAACGGAATTCGAAGGCAAGACCACAAAGCATACTATGATGCAATTGTGGCCCGTTCGTGCACCTAGGCCCGTAGCGGAAAAGCAGACGGCGAACTACCCTCTCTTAACTGGTCAACGTATTCTCGATGCATTGTTTCCGTGAGTTGTAGATGCTTTCGTTCTTAAGACTCCGATCCGAGTTCCATCCTTGGAGTTGTGTTCAAGGAGGTACGACCGCGATCCCTGGGGCTTTTGGTTGCGGCAAGACCGTGATTTCGCAAGCTTTGTCCAAATATTCAAATAGCGATATCATCGTATACGTCGGCTGCGGAGAGCGTGGCAATGAGGTGCATTTTCAAGAAAGAATGTTGCAACGTGTTGACTTACTTGTTTCCTTATTCCTTACAGATGGCCGAAGTGTTGATGGAGGTTTGCGCATGATATCTTGTCCACCTCGCTGGTACTTATGCATGTATTACAGTTCCCCCAACTAACTATGGACCTCGGCGACCGTCAGGAACCTATCATGAAACGTATTTCGCTTGTTGCTAATACCTCTAATATGCCTGTCGCTGCCCGTGAAGCATCTATTTACACCGGAATCACTTTATCTGAGTATTTCCGCGACCAGGGCACTAATGTTGCCATGATGGCAGATTCTACCTCTCGTTGGGCTGAGGCACTTCGTGAAATTTCTGGCCGCTTGGCAGAAATGCCTGCTGACTCCGGCTATCCCGCGTATCTTGGAACCAAGCTCGCTAGTTTCTATGAACGGGCTGGCAAGGTTGTATGTCTTGGAAACCCCGTGAGACAAGGGACAGTGTCAATTGTCGGAGCGTCAGTCAAGTTCATTACATTTTCCGAAGTTGCTGCTAAGATATGGTTTACAAGCGTGTCACCTCCTGGGGGCGATTTCTCAGACCCCGTCACTTCAGCCACTCTTGGCATTGTACAAGTCTTTTGGGGTCTCGACAAGAAGCTAGCACAGCGCAAACACTTCCCCTCCGTAAACTGGTCCCTCTCCTACTCAAAGTATACCAAAGTGCTGGAGCCATACTACGAAACTACCGAACCTGGCTTCGTCGAATTACGAATGAAGACAAAAGAGATCCTTCAGAAAGAAGAAGATCTAGCGGAGATCGTGCAGCTCGTTGGGAAAAGTGCCCTTGGGGAGAATGACAAAATTACCTTGGAGGTTGCGAGAATGCTCAAGGATGATTTCTTGCAGCAGAACGGTATGAGCGAATACGATCGATATTGTCCCTTCTACAAAACTAGCGGGATGCTGAGAAACTTTGTGGGCTTCCACGACGCGGCGATCAGAGCGGTATCACAAGACGATGTGACTTTCGCTAGAATTAAAGACTCGGCTGGGGACTTGATGTTCAAACTTTCTCAAATGAAATTTGAGGTGAGTGATGATCAGCCTTTCCTAGTATGCATTATGGCGGCCAGTTGAACCCTTGGCTCTTACAGTCGCCATCTCAAGGACAAGAATCTATAAAACAGAAGTTAGATGCTCTCTATGCTGAGATACAAGACAAATTCCGACAAATGGTTGAATGATTATCCCGATCAAAGTGTTTCAGTATCATAGTATCGTCGTTAGCAGGCAGTTTACTTTCGTACATGGCTCCAGGTGCAAAACAACTGTGTTTTCTCGTCTTTATCATGCTCACATGTAATTCCATCAAATTCGCTTTTCTTTGTCTCAACTAAGCCGTGCCCTACAATACCTTACGACTCCCTCGCCTTCGAAGCCATGCGTTTGTGAGCACGAGTGCTTTGATGAGCGATCCATTCTTGACCTTCCTCCACCATGAACGGTCTGTTTGGGTGTAACGTACAGACAGGACAAATCATTTTTCGCCTTGCATTCAACACGGAAATTGGGCTGAAAATCGAAAAATTGTCAATTATATGTCTTTCGACACGTAGGTTATAACGAACTCGATATCCTTTCGACCTATTGTTAACATTTTTCGTGCATTTTCTGACAATAAATCAGCTGAGGGAAGTGCACGATCTTCCAGAAAATCTGTCAAAGAACATCTTAGTTGCATCCTATGATAACCCGATTAGCTTGCCTTCAGTTATTTGAATTGCAGTCTTCTGGGCTCTAATCATCCACTGTTCACCCGGTTCTTATTGTTGAAAGTCAATCATACAAACTTGCGAATGACAATTTGATTACCTGTAGCGTCTAATAAATAAATCGGCGTCAATGTTTTCTTTGAATTTGTTGCATATATAGCGGGTAGCAGCTTATTACGTATCCAAGATATTTGTCGTCTTGAATATTGCCTCGTGGAAAGCTTCATGTGCTCGACAGCATCCTTAAACGCCTTTTCTGATGGCTCGGGAGAGGCGAGGTAGAAGTTAAATTCTTTGTATCCTGATATCAGATAATCAGTCCCGTACAAGCTGTATACTGTTCTTTGTTGCTTGCCAATTGACTGATAAATTCCTTGGGTGTAGTCAGTACTTTGACCCACCGAAATACCACTTGCTCCAGTTGTCCCGATACGAGGAGTCTCTGCTACATGTTGTAGATGGCGAATCTCGTTCAGGAGTCCTTGCTATAAAGAAGAGGTCAGACCTAAGAATAGAGATCACAAAGACCACTAAACCTCTATCATTGCATCGACACGCTTATTTAATCGAACGTCTAAAACGGATGGTTCCGCGTATAACCAGAAGCAAAGGGTTCGAAACCTGCGAATATTGAGAACTAACTGATACATGATTAAAACTCCAAACCTTGGCAGATTGGTAGTATCCTTTGACTGATCATCCATTATTTCACTTGATCGTCTCCCAGATTCTTTGGCGATACAAAGACTTCGCAGTATTTTCCTTGTGTCTCTCCAATGCCAACGCTGCGCTATGGGTGGGTCGAGAATTGCTAGAAGAGTGTACAGGTTGAACGCGCCGTCTGGGTCAGTGCGTGCAGAAGGAGGATATCTTGGAAGGTCGTTGAACAAGGCAAGAAGGTGCGGAGGAAGTGAAGCTATGGAATCAGCAAGGTCTTTAGAAATTGAAGAAGCTGATTCATGCGAGGACGATGTACTGTTGTCGGAAGCCAAACGGTTGGGAAATAGCAAGTGCTGTATCCAGTATGACGTCCCACCAACAACAATTGGAATTTGTCTCCTGTTATGAGTGTCCTCGATCTATGATGTTGTGTTCACCTTTTGGTGATTTGGGTTATTAGACAAGCGAACTAACCACGGTGAGGGCATCCTGTACCCATTGTCCGACTACATATTGCTCACCGGGTGCTTTGAAACCCATTAGAAGATGTTCTATGCCTTGCCGTTCTGATTCAGGTATCTTGTTGGTGATGATATCCAAACCTCGGTACACTTGCATTGCATCAGCATTTATGACTCTAGCACCCCGCCAGCCATCTGCTGTACGGTCGCGCGTTAGGTGAAGAGCCAATTCAATTGCCAACTTTGATTTTCCAACACCAGTGGTTCCACATATTGCAATGAGAGGCCGTGGATTCATAAGAGTTCATCAGTGAATTATCAATTATCAGTGATGGACTGTGATGGAATGGAGTTATACAATTTGTACTTGTGTGTGAATGACACTAGTGGCAGTGTCGCTTCCTACTGAAGTGAACAGTACAAATTACAGTAAGTGAACAGCTTATGGAATTAAAATACATGACTTAGTTGCTTAATTCAATTGAGATTGCAACACATTCATGTACCAATACATAATACTTGTGTTTTGTGCCATACAAACTGATTTAACTTACAGCAGTTGTTTCAACGATTTGCGACAAAGCGTCACATGTCACGCTGCCGCGACCATCTCCACATTTATCACATCTCCTACCAATATCTACAGCTACCAGTGCCAATATGTAGTCCTTTCGCACTGTGTTTCTTCCATACAAAGAACCGACGAGGTAGAGTAACTTCTATATGTATTTTTGGACTCGTACTGCCAACTTATTGTAATGCGAGCCATGGATCATGACTTTCAAAAATTACAATCGTAATTTTACGGTATAGAGACAAGTGGTAACATATTGTATTGTAGTGAACACAAGATTGAACATTTGCAGCTGCTCCAAACGAAAGCGGCCTGGGAAGGGAGTTCGCACATATATATCCACCGTGGAGCCAAGTGTTATGATATCCGTGTCATCGTGGCCTGAACTTGGACTTCTGGACGCTTGGCATAGCAACGAAAGCTGAAGTGTTCTGAAGACCAGAGTCGGGCTGTAGATATACAGGATTGGATAATATATTGTTCGCTGGTCTTCGGATCGTATAAGTTATGTACATGATATTGATGAATGCAAATGGGCCTACCTAGACCCAGAGCCAATCTTATGGTTGATGCAGAGAGTTAGAAACTCCACGCCATGACGGTCGAATATGTTCTCTACGTGTCTTGTAGCATTGTCCTCCCCGTTGATAATGTCTTGAATAACAACTTTCATGTTTTGCTTGAATGCGATATAATCTGTCGGCAAACCGGTGATAAGTAAACATTGGCCGTTGTCAATGCGTCTCTACCTTGAGGGCAAGTAGCACTCAGAAATTGAAGTGTCACATCATCCAATACATCTTCAACAGCTGCAATCTTATCTCTAATCATAATCTGTATGACTCGACAGATTATCGACGAATGAAGAAGTTAGAGTAATCGACTTACTTTTTGACGAAGATCGCACATCTGTTTGTACAGACCACTTGCGGCATCCATCTCTGCCCGAGAAGTACTACTACCCTGCTCGTCTATCTCAACAGTATCCTGCCCCTGCCTAGGCTCGGGACGGTCAAACGGTGCGTGGGGAAGGTACGAGGCCTTGTTTGGCCGGCTAGCCTCCACTTCCACAAGTTCATGGTCATTATCCGAACCATCGACAGAGGAATCCTCGTCATACAACTCGACTGGTACATCCACATCTGCGACTGTTGATATTTCCTTCACTGTGTGCTTCTGGTTGGGAACGTTTTGTTTTTTAGACTTCATCAAAGTTTTTCCGGACTTGGGGCGCCAATGTAACTCTATTCTGTTTTTGTCGCGCAAAAATTGTTCTGCGACGGAGCCAGCCTAGTAATGGAACTGTCAGTTCATATCTCTTCTTTAGCCACTTTAGCCAAGACGACTTACCACAACGTAGTCACTGTGAAATCCGGACGCCTGCATGACAGAATTCTCAGAGAGGATATCCATTAAGCACAGACGTCGGAACATCTGTTCCAGAAGTTCAGAGGGCATGTCTCGAGCACTTCCATGCAATTGTAACTTCTCGTGTTGCCTAGCTTTGATAGCAGTAGGTTTCAATCCTTTGAGAATATCGCGACAGTGGGCGAGCGTGACCAGCTCTGCCTTTGTTTGAAAGGTCTGCACAAGTTGAACAGCGAAAATTGCTTCCCGAGTCACATCCCGAGTTACCAGGGGTAATGGGTGCGCACAATTGTCACATCCCCGCGCGCATTTCGCTTTATCAAACTTCTCATCAAAGTAGTGCAGAATTTGAACGCGCCTGCATTCAGAGATATCAAGGCAATAATCCACGACTGCACGCGCAGCTATGGTCTGCCGCTTTATAGAATCTGGATCGGGCGGTACATTGTCTTTATCAGGCCTTTCAATCATCTTGCGGATGGCCTTGTAGTCATTGTAGAGGTAATCTGACCTCTTGATCAGTTCTCGATCATAAAAATTGATTGAATGTCAAAGCGTACACAGGACACAGTCTGCTGGTTTCCCATCTCGTCCGGCCCTACCTGTCTCCTGATAGTATCTGATGTGACATTGAATGTTCAATCGAATTCAGTATATGCTGAAGAGAACATACCCGTCCAACGACTTTGGTAGAGTATGGTGTATTACGAAACGAACTGGGCAGTATCAGTAAGTCAAGCCTGCATATTTCTGCCGAAACTTACCATCGGCCTTATCGATTCCCATGCCAAATGCAATCTAAACAAGGTGAGCACACCTTACGATGCGTGTGGTTATCGAGGGTACCTCACCGTAGCTACAATGACGTGGATTTTGCCACTTCGCCATTCATCAAGCGTCGTATCCTTGTCAATTGAAGTCATTCCTGCGTGAAAATGCCCAGCGCTAAATCCCGCACTCCGTAGTTTCTTTGCAACCTTTTCGCATGTCTCACGGCCCAGACAATAGATGATACCTGATTTCTTTGGGTGTTTAGATGATATAAAGTCCATCATCGACTCTAACCATTTTTTTGGCTTTGGTTCAACTACGTATCGGAGGTTTGGACGATTAAAAGACTGAGTGAAAAAGGCACAATCACGAATATTGAGGCGCGTTACGATGTCATTGATTGTCAACTTCCGAGCAGTTGCAGTCAACGCCATGATCGGAACATCTGGGTATTGCATGCGGAGGCTGTCCAACTCTCGGTACTAGATTAGGCATTAGGAGCGGCTTGACTTTTTTGGGATTACAAGCTCACAGCATCGCGAAAGTCTTGACCCCACGTCGATATGCAATGAGCTTCATCTACCACAAACCTAGCCAACTCCCCTTTCCCATAAAGCTCCGTCAGTATACGCTGCGCAGCGTTGCTCTCTTTCAGTTTTTCTGGCGTGATGTACATGAGACTTGGTTTAGGGCCAGTACGCATACGATGTATAGCGTCGTCCCGTGAGGCCTCGGAGTTCCACAAGAATACATTGACATTCTTTTCGATTAATGCATGTACTTGGTCCTTCATAAGAGCCAAGAGCGGTGACACGACCACTGTTACTCCTTTTGTCTTCCCAGTTTTGCAAACAGCAGGAAGTTGATAACACAAACTTTTCCCACCGCCAGTGGGCATAAGCACAAAAACATCTCGGCCGGCTAGTGTTTCTGTAATAGCTTCTAGCTGATTAGGTCGAAAGTTAGCGAGACCAAAAACATCTCTAAGGTGCCGCATGATTTCCGAATAGTAAGGACTGTCTTTGGGATTGCGAAAGGGAGTAGAAGACGGCGCGGCCGCCGGAACTGGCGAAATGGCAAGCTCATCCTCCATTGGTACGTCCTCCATTCCTAACCAGTAATCTGCCTCGCTAGCCGGCAAAAGATGATTGTCGTCACCATCAAGGGCATTGGACGTCGTTGGGGTGTTTTTGGGCTCGCCAAGAAGATCAGGGTTGTTGACATTGGGCGACTCTTGCCGAATTGTGTCCTCTGCTGCGCTAGTAGTTGAATATTGACACCAGGAAGTTGATGTTGCCGGCAGATCCTGATGAAGGGAACTAAAGTCTCCATGTGAGGGTTGCACTGAACGTATGGGTGTATGTTTCGGGACCGGAACTTCCGACAGTGGCATGGCTGGAAGCGTTTGAGCGATGTTGTTCTCGCGAAAGGCAAGCACTCTCCTGATAGATTCCATCCTGTTATTCAAAACTGATCTGGATCACAAGTGTTCTGTCACGACAGAAAGAACGGGATGAAGTAGAAAAGATCGATACCTAAGCCGCTGAAGAGCTACAATGTCTGTTTTCTTCATTAAACTTCGATGATGCGCGAGCTCCCTTTCTGTAATGACTCCAGAAAGATCGTGATTCTCCAAAAGAAGGGTTTTTAGGTTTTCGGCGTCTTTCTATGAATGAAAGATGAACAACGAAATCGTGATCAAAGCGACGACTACATACTGAATTCAAGTCAGAGTCACAATCTGGTACGAAGAGGGCTTCTGAAGAAGCTTCAGGAAGAGAGTGGGAAGGGAAGTCGCGATTCAACCTGGCCCATGGATTGCGCTCCGGATCCGAATCGAATTTTCTCCAGGGTTCGTCATCGCTGCACTCAACACGCTTGATATGAGGGGGATGAAGAGGTGGTTTAGTTTTGTCCTTGGATTTAGTATGTAGGATGGGCTGAAAGAGATTCTCCTTATCTGCAAGACAGTCCTTTTTGAGACGCTTAGAGCACTGAGGAGAAGGGTCGGAAGTAAATGAGGGATCTGACGATGTTCTTTTGATGCTGCGAGGAGAAGAAGGATTTGAATCACTAGATATGGAGACAACTTCACGTGTTCGAGGGGTCGCATCAGCCTTGGTTGCGATTGGCCTGAACTTGCCAAATCCTGGAGTAGAAAACGACGGCAAGCTTGCGCTAGAGAGCTTTACTTCTTGAGAGACACAAGCATAGCTTGAAGAACTGGATGCAGCCACTGCAGGCTTGAACTTGAATGGCTGAACCTTGATCAGAACCGGACAAACTTGAGGAATAGATGTTACCTTTGGTTTTTGTGAAGAAATTGGAGGAACAGGAGAAGTAGCGCTAAGTTTGTTTCTGCGAAGAACGTCGTCCAAATTGTTACGCATAGGCGTATGTCGAGGAATAAGTAACAGTTGAAACAACAAAGAATGTGACATGTGACATTTCGCGTACAATATCACGTTATCGCGACATTGTCACAGGTCACACGAGCACTCAGCTTTCAACGTTGAGTATGGCGAAAGGAATATTTCCTCAAATGTCTATTCCAGACATAACTAATGCACTCGCTGGCTGGGGCCTCTCAGTCAGCCACGAACAACTTGTTCGCCCGTCTTCTGATTTCGTCGAAGCCGTATATTGTGCCTGTCTTCAACAGGTCACTGATATTGACCATGATTCTCTCCGTGATTCGGTTCAAAACGCGCTGATTACTTCCTCAATCGAGGACAAGGTTCGTCATACTAGCCATCTTAGACTTCTGACCAAGGACCTCGTAGGATCTATATACCTCTGCGTTGACCAATAATTTATTGGTCTATCATCTGTGTGTCTTTTTATCCTAACAAAGTTCACTTGTTCAGTACTTCTTTAACAGTACACGATTCGCCAAGGCAGCCAGAGTCGAAGATTTCAACGCCAAGGATTTATTCAGCCCCGACCGCGAACGCACACTTATTCTACTTTCCGCATTTATTAACTTTGTCAAATTCACTGAGCAGTATTGTAACGCCTTTGTCAAGGAGTTGCGCAGCCGCTCCGACGCCATTATCATTGAACGTGACCAAGTCTCTGATCAGCTAGTTGAAATTCGACGGAAGATCGACGCAATGAAGTATGCTCCCTTTCAAACAACCATTGTTAAATGACATAGCTGTTAGGGCAAAAATAGCTGAAGATGAGCCTCGATGCGAACAGCTTCGGATTGAGAACAGTGCTCTCCGTGCTAAAATGATAGCTACGAAAGAGTTTCAAACAGCTGCCGTTCAAGAGGTGGAACAACTCAAAGCTGAGAAGAACGCGCTCATAAAACGAAAGGTAAATTCCCTCTTTACTGTCCTTTGGTCTTCCCTGACCTCTGTGGCTTGAGGACAGGAAGCTCTCAACGGCGAAATTGTTACCATCTCAGACGCAATCACTCGCACAAGATCACGGATTGTCCAGTCGCCAGACCGCATCAAACGCACCATCATCACAATGACTTCTGCCACTGTCGAAGACAGAAAGACGGTGGCCATGCACGAGGCCAAAGCTAGAGAACTCCAAGGAAAGATCAATGCATTACTAGCCATCGAAAAGGTACGCCGTGCAATTGCCGTTTATAACGTGCTGATACACATAACCTTGAAAGGACATTCGGGGTTGTGTAGAACAGCTTCAATCCATCGAAAAGGAAGTATACGCCCTCGTTTTATCTCAGAAAAAACTTGCCGATCTCCGGGACGACCTAGATCAAAAAGGCATTGAAAGGAACGAGTTGAAGTTACAACAAGAGGTGAGTTGGAATGCATGGGATGATATAAAAGCTCAACATTAGATAGCGAGTCGAAAAACAACTTTCCAACGCTCATGACAAGCTTCAGAGGGCTCATAGGCATGCGGAAGACAAGAAGTTAGCGAATCAACGAACGATCGACCGTCTACAGCGAGAATACGACGAAATGGCACTTGAACGACGAGACAATGATCGACAAGTCGAAGAACTACGGACAGATGCAAATCAAATTGAAACAAAAGTCAGCTTGTTGTCTGTCTGGCTTGATATCGCCTACTAACAGCCCCAAAGATGGCTGAACATCTAAAGATAAGCGGAGGGGAGCTTAACGAATTACTTGCTGAATACTGGAAACTCCGACACGAGACAGGTATCTTCAGTTCTCGAACCCCCACAGTTGACTCTAACTCGCATGCCTAGATGTATATATGGAAACCCTCGCCAACAAATTAAACATGAGAGTCACCACCGATTGATGTTTTGCTGCTTCCCTGCACGATGCAAGACGCCCTCCACTCAGGGTACATACACATGGATGCGATTGAAAACATGTGACAGGAGACATGATAGCAGCCACAAGCTCACTTGCGTTTTTTTCGTCGAGCTGTTGCCTGGCACTTGTCAGAACAATACCAAGTTCCTTCCGGAGTTTCCTTTAACTCTAGACAATCCACATGGAACTGCGTAGTGTATCTACATCAGACCAGGTAAAGGGTAGTCGACAATCCACTCACCCATTCGGTCTCGCACTCTTCGTTGTCGCAAGCAACCATCTGATATGATATAAGTGTGAGAACGCAGGGACGCCTACAAGATGCCATGAACCAACCTCTCCGGAAGATGGCCTGTTGCAATAACAGAATAATTGTTCTGTAGAATTAATCAGTCCACCCGACGGTGCAGGCAACGTAATCGTGAGCGAAGACCCCTCTCCCTGCCTACCTCGATCAGATAAACGACCCTTCTTCCCCGACCTACGGAGGGCATGAGCTTCTGAAGTGACTCCATCCAAAATGGGGTCACTATGCTGCACGTCTCCAGCAAATACGAGATCGTCCTCATCGACATCCAGAGGGCTCGAGGTAACGCGCAAAGATCGACCCGATCTGGGTACAAGAGGCTCAGGAACATTAGCGGGTAGCAAGTGACTGGACCGAGAACCCAAAGAAATGGATGTTTCTTGTTCCGTAATAGCTTGGTCGAGGATTCGAAGATGTCGATCGACCTTGTCATTCAGTGGAAATTCAGAACTCCATTGACAAGAGAACTATGAGAGCATACTGAATCAAACGCAGCCTGCACAAGATTGATCTTTTCCTCCGATGCGCGGAAAAGTTCATCGGCTACCCATGCAATGTGCGAGAGCATTTGTTGAGTAGTTTTCTGATTTTCGGCATGATCTGAAGGAGTCGGAGTTTGCGTAGTGGTAGACGATGTGTGGGGTGCCCATGGTGCACTATGCCCCCCAGATACAGCTTCTAGGGACATACCACCTGATGGTGCCAAGGATGGGAGTGACCTTGGGGATGATAATCGTTCTGATTTGAAAGGAACATCGATGTCGCGGAAGACGCCAGAATTGCTACCCATAACTGGAGCAGGTATGCGAAAGTGAACCGCGATCTCTCGACGCTTTGAGATATATCTTTGAAGAGTAGGGAGCAGCTGGGCGATATAACCTAACACGCAGTGATATGGGGTCATTAAGACATTATACCGATATACTTACTATGAACCTGTTGATCCAGTTCTTGCATGAGTGCAAAATGCCTGTGAAGGGTCAATGGCATTTGATCGACAGCTTGAAGATATTATTGACAGAGGTCAGACGGGAGAGTTACTGGATGGCCAAAATATTCACGAACCTTCAAAGTGCTCTTCTCTGAAGGAATCCCAGACATCGCGTTCCCTGTCAAGATCGGCACTTGGCGTGTCCGAAACTAAATGTTCGTTTACAATTACATTGTCCTCGTCGCTTTCAGGGAAGGCTTGAGAACGTCTGCGTTTGCGAGGTGGCATGGAGTGTTTATGTTAATTTGCAATTTCTCCAAACTCTACTGTGCCACGGTCTGATCCTGAGTGCCGTGCAGAAGCTGTACGCGTTCTACAGCAATCCCTAAGGCCTAAGTACTTAAGTAGTTATCTCCTTGTCTTTGCCTACGTTGCATTATCCCCTATTCTCAGTCAAATGCAAAGAACAGTTCGGGCCTCCCTAGACGCTTTCCAGCTTGCAAGCTCTCTGTGTGGCCTGCCGTTTGTTGGCGCCGCTGCTACTATAGTTTTGGACATAATTACCACATGTGATGAAGTCCGCATTCAAAAGGTGCAATTCAGCTATATCAGCATTTGATTTCCACATTTTGATTCTCTCTACAGAAGAGGTCAAAACTCATGGCGGGAAAGTGCGTTCAGCTATTGAGTACATTTCATGACCAGAGTTCGCGATTAGTGGGATCAGAATTGCAAGGCACTGCAGACGAACTGATGGCGTAAGTGGTATGGTTCTCTGAGATTTCGTCTGATATGATATCTGCTATTATGTAGAGTGTTTGAGAGAATTCTCCGCAGAGTCAGACCATGGTCACGCTACAGTTTTGTGGTTTCGTTCGGTAAGTTTACTGTATCACCCATAGCAAGTCTGTTCAGTCCAATCTCGACAAGTAGTCAGGAGCGCTGAGATCTCGGAGGGACTTGAGGAATGCGACAGTGAACTGAATGCTGCCATCAGTACCTTTCAGGTATGCGACGAGGGTTTGTGGAAACATGCAGTCTCATTGATCCACCTCCGATAGATCAGGTGAGAGGGATACCAGAGTCATTCATCAGTCTGCCAACGTGGCTTTGTCGGAAGTGCCAACATCGTTATATACGAATCCCAACGTGAATTGCACGACAGAGTTCGTGACAACTCAGCAGAAACGCGCGACCTCATATACCAAATCTTGATCAATCAAGGGGAATTACAGCAGGTACACGAGATGCAGAACGCTGGGGAGCACATCGCAGAATCTATTATGGAAGCAGGGCAACTTGTGCGTCCGTTCATCGCTAGGCATATTAAGCCCCTGAGCATATTGGATATCAACAGGAATTACGGCAACTTCGTGAAAACACCCTTCTCGCCCGGAAACTAATGATAGCGACTGTTCAATCTGCCTCACCATCACCCCAACCTGCTGATGCCCAACGATACCTTCAATACCAACGTGGACTGCTTAACCTTCACCGTCTTACTGGTATTCCTCCCAGCGTGAAAGTGTTGAATGGAGAAGTCACCAAGAGTGGTGACCTCCCCATTGCTGGAGGTACATATAGTGATATATGGCTTGGTGAATGGTTGGGAGAAAAGAAGGTGGCTATCAGACGTATATATGCCATGCCCATGCCATATGATTGCTTAATTCTGTTAGGTCGCCCTCAAAGCCCTTCGTAATATCAAAGCATACGACACCAAGGCAAAAAAGGTATAGTCATCAGGACTGTGCACAGATCCATCGCTCATAGAACACAGCGCGTTGAACATGAAATTACTGTCTGGGCAAATCTCCAGCACGACCATATACTTCCGTTTTATGGAGTTGTGACTGACCAAGGACAGCATATCTTCATGGTGGGCATAGACACATTTTGTTTCGCTTTTTGATATTTCGAGCCATTCAACCAGGTCTGCCCGTGGCAAGACAATGGAAATGTTCTCGAGTGAGCTCTTCTTTGCATGACATCTATTTTTGACTCAGTTGTCATGCACTTGGATCAGTTATGTCAGAACAGTACCTGACGTGGACAGGATTCATTTGGTCAGTCTTCCGCCGGTCTTATCCAAATGATGTGTCTGACTTATCTGAAGCTGTCTGGAGCGGCGAAAGGCCTCGAATATTTGCACTCCTGTAATGTTATACATGGCAATGGTAAGTAATCCTATTTTGTTCTGCAGCTGACGTCGTGATTGATGCTGGTGGACAGTCAAATGCGTAAGGATGTTGAGTACCACTTCTGGGCAATTTCACTGATTTTGTTTTATGGTCGTAGGCGAATATTCTAGTTTCGCAAGCGGTGACTATCTTTCTTCTGCCTGCCCCCACCGAGTTTCTCATTCAGCCAAACTCTAGGGTGAGGCTTGCATATGTGACTTTGGGATGTCAAAGGTCATCGAAGAAGTAACCGACAAAAGTGCTTCGGCGACTCTCACCACCTCTGGAAGTGCTCGATGGCTCGCGCCAGAGCTCATTGAAGGTGTAATAACGTCTCCAACGAAGAAGGCCGACACCTATTCTTACGCCATGGCAGTTTTGGAGCTTCTCACCGGAAAGCATCCGTTTTCGCACAGAAGCCGTGATGCGTCTGTCATCCATGATGTTGTTGTATTGAAGAGGACTCCTCCGCGCCCGGAAGACGCTGATGTCCTCGTATGGTTAACTGATGATCTATGGAAGCTTCTGGAGGAATGCTGGTTGGTCGATCCAACTCTTCGGCCCCCCATGAGACAAATATCTGCATCTATGGCAGAGTTTGAAAAGTAGAGATTCAGGACTCAGTGCTGTACAACAAACAATCGGTTCTGATGCCTGATTCTGAGCTCTTAAAGTCAAATTGCTAAACGACAAAGTTCAGCAGTTGGTCTTTGCTGCCTTGAGGTTACAATGGGCTGGAAAGATCCTGACAAGAACAGTGCTTCGACCAGGCATATGCAAAGCAATGATCCAGACAACCAAGACAGAGACTATTAGTATAGACACTGCCAGTGATGTGAGGGTTCGGTGTCATGTCTGGAACAAACAAAAAATTCTCATCAATTATTTCTGGATCAAGATGGTTGGCTGCTACTCAACTGGTTCTACGGACCAAACCAAGAGTCTCTGCTGCCGCTAATCATTCTGTTTCTTCAATCCGCTAAGGTCCTTCGTAATACTGTAAAACTATTAGTCGTTCACGCCGACTCAAATGTCATGATCACGCACCCAACTAGGTTCCCTAGAATGTCAAGGCCATCAATACGTGTCTCATCCACGTTACCATGATTAGAACTGATGAAAATCTTTGCTAGATAATTAGTTCAGAGATGAGAAGAATCTGATGACGACACACATGAAGACTGTTTACAGCTTGAAATCGGACAAATCTCAAGAGGATGGGCTTTCCTTCCGTAACAATAGCATCTGATATGGAAAGGACTTGGGTTACTTCGGGCTCCTCAGCATCCTCAACATCCTCGAATCCTAAATTAGGGCGATTCACAAGAATTTTGATCGTTCGTGGAGCTTGTGATTCGACCGAGCTGTGGATGACAATCGATCGGACACGTACTGTTTGATTGAACTTCGAGTATCACTTGATCAGCAACAGTGAAGGGAATAATGTTCAGTGACGAACTGAGATGTTTAGTAGTAGCTGTTCATCAACATCGCTCAGAAGGTAATTGGACGATGAATTCCTGGTTTTCAGCGACACAATAGACTTGAATGTGTGGTCCGGTGTTTCGTTCAGGCAGTTAAGTTGTGAGAGATCAAGAAATTCAAGGAGCGATATCTGAAGTGTTGTGAGCATTGATCATGAAGCAGTACTAAACCATTTGAGGATGCAGATTGTCACTGACATCTTGAGAATCCTTTGAAGGTGTTGCCTGGGCCGATGGGAGGGCAGCCATAGAAGAAAGTATGTATGCCGTCGAGACTATACAGACTTATGTAAGTAATGGCAGAAAAATAATAAGTAAAAATAATGCGAGTAAGTATTGTTGCCAATACACAAGTGAGTTATGAGTTACTAGCAGATCACACACTCGTCCTTCGCCTGCTGTCGTGTTGGACGCGCGATATTAGCACGTTTATTCCCCATACGTTTCATTTCCGTGAGACGATTCATTGCTCGCTTGTTACTTTGAGCTATTGTCGTTGGCAGATCAGTCCACATAACGGTGACAGTAGAAGACTAACATACCAGCAGCCCGCATATACCACCGCTTGGCAAACTCGATATCCTGCTTGATTCCTATTCCGACTTCTGCATAGTAACCAACAGCGTATTCTGCCTTACTCAGACCCTTATTCGCGGCGCGCCGCGCCCATAGATATGCTTCCGAATCACTTTGCTTCAGGACCCCCTCACTACCTGTCAGATACCAACCACTCAAAGCAAGCTCTGCCTCCGAGTCTCCTTTCTCTGCAGCCTTCGTATACCATGCTATAGATCTCCGAGGGTCAACAGCGCATGTCAACGAACCGTACTCGTAGCATTGGCCAAGTTTGTACTGCGATGGCGTATAGCCAAGCTGTGCCGCCTGCGTAAAAAGACTCTTAGCGTACGCGGGATCGTATGGCACCAGTGGCGAGTTGGGTATCTCATGTAGTAGTCCAAGTTCATGCAGAGCATGGGGATTCTCCTCGTCCGCCTGTTCCGCGGCACGTTTCAGCCAGTTAATCGCTTCTCGCGGATTTTTCGGCTCTCCGAGTAATCCGTTCAGTAAGATCATTCCGAGCTTGTACATTGCAGGGGTATCGCCCAATGATGCAGCTTTTCTGTAAAATGCAGCTGCTCTTGGGGGCTCTCGCCGCGTTCCAGCACCGATTTCATTACAAACGGCAACACGATATGATGCTGCGGCATGATTCTGTTTAGCTGCTTGCAAATAAAGGTGATATGCTCGCTCGTGATCAACCTGAAGTCCTAGGGCTCCCGTCCCATAACAATTTGCCAAGAAGAATTGGGCATCGTCATATGCTTCCCCTTGTGTAGCTAAACGCCGAATGACCTTAAGTGATTCGCCAATGAGGACTTCACTGTACTTTTTGGCAGCGCGCCGATCTTTGGCCGTGGACCTGATCTTCTTAGCGGCATCGATAAGATATTTCGCATACAAGAAGTGCGCCTCAGGGTCAGGGTCAGCTTTTATACGCTGGCGATACTGATCAATGTATTCCTTTGTGTAAGGCGGCGCGCTTAAGTCTATCGCCTTGCTCTTGTGCGAGGTCAACTTGACGGAAGCCAATGTTCCAGTACGCTGCAAAGATGGTCGAGTCTCAAACTCCCCTGTATCAGGGCTTTGTTGAGAGTATAAGACCGATGAAGATGAGTGACTTGAGTTCAGGGACGTCTGGCTAGCGTGGTGTATTGGGGGTAGGGGAGCTAACGAGGAAGAAGAGCTTGGAGGGGGGCCCATCCCTAGAACATTTGAAGCAGCAGCGTAGAGAGGGTTGTAATCACCACGGGGTTGCCAAGATGACAGTGAGTAGGCTTGGCTCTGAGTAGACGGATATCCCAAGCTGTCTGGAGAACCGTATCCATCGGTTGGCTCCTCATAAGAATGCATACTCATATACTCGTGGTCATTGAAACTGCTCCGCTGAGTACCTCGACTTTCTGCAGGATAGGAAAAAGTGCCATCTCCAACAGGGCCGTCTATGGGGTGGAGCACATGAGCATGTGGGAGAGTTGCCGCATATCCTGGTCGAGGCACATGTGGTATGTTTTGCATCGATCGCGTCGACAGCGATGAACCAGTGCGAGATATGGGATCAGCATTGGTGCTGATTGCATCGTACACCGGATTACTGATGCGTAGGGCTGAAAAGTCGTCAAGGGCAGCTGTGGGGTCAAACATCGATCCTGAGAGCGATTGAGTTGGTGATTCTGTATACTGAGGGGGGCGTTCAGAGGGCAAAGATTGGACGGAACGATTATTATGCTGTGTCATTGACAGAGCTGAAAGGAAGGAAGAAAGTCAAAAAATAAGGGTAGGACTTTCGAGAGGCTCACGAGGTGGGAGGTAGTGATCAGCTGGATCAGCTGGTATAGATGCCAAAGCTGGAGCCCAAGAGAATTGAGAATCTGCATGATATGCATGGCGTCGACTGGCTGTACGACGTGGATCATAGTCGTTTGAATTCGCGTCGTACATGGTGGCAACTTGCAAGCAAGCATCAAAGGGGATTTTATTTTCCCACAGTTAGTAAATCACTAATCGTCCCATAACCATTCTTCTACCACTCGTTCAATCCGCTGTCGCTCCATCCCCTTCAATGTTCTCCGCACCTTCACAATAATCTCTCGCTGACGCCTTACCTCGGCTTCATCCCCATCTTCATCCCCGTCCTTGTCCCATTCACCCCATTCCTCCTTCAAATCCTCCCCACTCTCTGGTACTTTCATTTTCATCCTAACCGTTTCATTCTCCGTCGCCTGTTCTACCACTCTTTCCCAGCTCTTGGGCATGAAGTTTCTAAAACGCCTCGAGTTTACTTCTGAGCTGCCTGAATCCAGACGCTTCCGTTTGTTTCCATTCAGGCCCCCTTTGCGATTGCCTTGCGGTCGGTCGTCATCGCTGAAGTATCCTGCTGCTGATTTCAACCGCCACCTCAGCTCCCTTGCCATAGCAGGGCCATCTTTGATACGCTCAGACGGAATTTGATCTTTGACTTCTTTCTTGGCCTGCTCGCTCCCACGCTCAAGAATTCTTGCCTCGGAAACTAAGAACTCAGCCAAAGCCAGCATCGACGCAAGAACTCGAGGTGGGAACGTCATGCTAATAGATGACTTGAGGTCGCGCAGGAATTTATCGCCCACGTACCAGCAAAGCCTGAAGGTAACGCTTGTTAACGATCGAACTCACAGTTGTGATGAAACTACCCACTTATTGAATAGAGGAAATCTGAATTTCTTCGGCACCTCTGTCGCACTTTCAATGTCTCGAACTCGAAGTTCTGTTCAATAGGCTTAGAAAGACTATATATCTACGCGGTGTTAACTCACGCGTCGCCACATTATAAGAGTGCAAGAAGTTTCCGCCGAACACCAGGGTATCCACAGGGGTGTACTGGTTCATTTGTTAAGATGTACAATCATCAAAAATGCAAAAATTAGAGACTTACGACTGCATGTATCCAACCGGTAGGAATTATCATGGTATTGCCTTGGGTTAATTCAACTTTGAACACCTCGTCGACCATATCACCAAGCCAAGAGTGATTCTGAAGCTCTGTACCAGACCATCGCTCATATGCAGCTAGATTCTCCGATGTTGGCCGGATGAAGTAAAAGATCTAGGTCGCTGTCATGAGTATTCGGAATAGATGAGTAGATGAGTTCAAACTTTGGAACCGCTCAGAATGTGATAGTAAACAGAGGAGCCGGCAAAATCGATATGCCAGTCCTGTAAAGCATCAGATGCGGGTATAACTTGAAATATATCGCCTACCGTCCACGCTGTCGCGACGCCCATAAGGCAATACAACTGAACTTTCGGATAAACATGGCCTTTCCCCTTCCTCGTACTTGGCCAATAGTTCTCGACCCAATCCAGTTCCCTTACCAGCCGAGGAGGTAATATCATGTCTGATAACTTGGTCCCAGAAACCTCCAGCGATATCACATTACATATTTTGTCGCGCGCTGTGGCCTCGAGATTAAAGTAATCGCCCCATTTTCCCAGTGTCCAACCCGGCGAAGTCGACTGCGATGCAACATCTGAGCTCGATGTCAGTTTAGGGAGACTCTACGCCACAAACATGACAGACCGATGACTTCGACAGGCGTATGGTCTCCAATAAGTTGAACAACATCGTCGACAGTGAAATACTCTGGAGGCATCTTCATCCCTAAACCATCAGGGCTTTCTATCACAATAGGTTCCCTCATAGCATTTTCATCATCTGCTAACCACTCCAAACCAACAACGTTTCCCTTCAGTCGTTGGAAAGGGTCGTCCTTAATTGTCTTGTCCTCGAGAATCCGCATCCACCTATTAGGATCTGAGCCCTGGCCAGAATTTAAATTCGCGTAATCTCGCCGTGTTCGCTTCCTAGTTGATTTACGAGCAGGCGCTTTGAATGTTATCACACGTGTGGGGTCTACCTCCAGGCAGGCCTTGCAATACCTATTTGTGCAAGACCTGCTCAAGACCGATTGCGTTTAAGTTAAAAAAAAACAGACCACTTATCAAGGGCTTCGACGTCACTACCATCACCTGCACATCTCCAATGATACCAGACTTTGCAGACATCACACCTTATCCAATTTTCCTTATCGAAAGCGTTAAAGGAGTCGGCTGAGTCGGGCGTACAAGCTGGGCAGGAATCTTGGGAAGAATGGGATGGCCCTGCATCATACGCGTCGGGCACAGTGGGTGTAGTCGACCGTGTTGACAGCGGTGAAGGTTCGGGCGATTTCTGAACGTTGTTCCGCATCGAGCGGCGTCGACCTTGGCTCATCGTGGAAAGCTGCTTGGAAAGATGCACAACTTTGAAACATTCATATAACGTGACATAGCATATGACAATTCCGTATTTATTTATACGTAGCTAAGTACTTAATCCATTTTCTATTTTTACGTAAACTCCATTGAAAACCGTCGAACTACCTTCTATAATGAATTTTTGCCTTAACGAAACAACAAATGTCAAAAAAGGTGGAAGACTCAGATTGGTGATGATCTTAAACTGATGAAGGAACGGGTAAGTATGAGATCGAATCGGATAAATAAGTAGAGGTAAGGTTAGGGTTACAGATCAGTCCTAACATTAACTTTAAGTATACTAGTCAATGTCTGCTGCAGTATACTACTCACGTCCATGGCAAGCGCATCCTCACCGAACTCCCTTGGCCTTGATTTTAACCAACTCCAAATACAAGAACAACCGTCAACCACACAACAGGAAGAACCTATCGAGGCTCCCAACATTCCTTCGCCTGGCGACTCACCACAGATTTTACCAGAACAACAAAAGGAAGATTCCACTGAGGTGAAGATCAAAAAGAAAGCTTATGTTAACCCTGAACGCGTGAAGACGGGGGGTAACCAGCGAGTAAGTTGACGTTCAACTTATTCTATTGACACTCTTGCGTACTTCCTTCAAGGATAAATTGAGCGAGGAAGAGCTTGCGGAACGGATGGCACGCATGCGGGAGCAAAATGAGAAAATAAAACAGCGAAGAATGGTATTCATCGTCCATCAGAGTATCCAGGGACTTCTCATGACGACAAGTATTGTATAGGACGTGCAGGCAGACGAAGCTGCCTTTAGAAAGACCCAAGAATCGGAACGTGCCAAACTTGCTCAGATTCGGAAAGTGCAGGAAACCGTCGACCGAACACGCGAGCAGAACGCAAAGCGAAAGATGGATAAGATTCAAAGCAGAGAGTGGGACTCTGGAAAACCAACTGGTGACTGGAAGCGCCAAGCAGACAAACCTGAAAGTGGGAACAATGTCACAACAAATACTGATGAAAAGGGTTCCTCCCCTCCAGAGTCCAGTTCACCGTCCCGAGAAGTGGATAGACGGTTACGAGGGGGTGGGTTTCGGGGAGCTTCACAACGCGGTAGGGGAAGGGTGAAAGGACAGTCCGGTTCAGGTGCTGCGCAAGGATCTGAAGGGTTTCCAACGAACTCATCCTCCACAATTTCAAGGGATAACATCGAGACGTCCCAATCAGCATCATCATGATTATTTTCTATACATGTCATTCCAATATCCCAGTATCAAGTTGCCGTATGGAGTGTATCCTTCGCTTCTTTTTACACCCGCATTCGCGTGACTACTAGTCTTATCGACGTACAAGCGAACCATGCCATGAAGAGAGTTGGATGGGACATGTGCTACAGGGGGCTTGGCACAGTAGAAATAGTAGTTCCTTGTTCACAGAGCGGGGACTTGCAAATGAGCTTGCAAAAAGCCTCTTCCATGACTGATCATAAGTTGTCCAAATCTTCTACGTAGCACATTTAGTACTTTAGCTTTAGCCATGGCCCAATTGGACAATCATTCATACACATTGTCATGATCACCAGGATCATTCCTCCTTCAACCCCTTCCAATTCAGATAGTAATTTGCCGCGACGGCGCCATTGCCACTTGGTACCCACCATTTAGTTGACCTCATTAGGTCTGCACCTCATATGCGGCATCTTCAGCTTCTGATTGCAATGTGCCACATTTTGACCCTGAATTACAGAACTACTTAGGAGTAGGCTAAAGTAGGACAACTTTTGTGTGATCTGAATATCACAGATAATGCAGACAAGTCCATATTTCACCTGGCTTTCCCACAAACCCAGCCTAATAATAGTGGGTGATCCCGTCCCTGACTCACTATAACTATACTCGTTTCCGTCAAAACCTGACACCAGTGTTACATAGCTCATTCCCCAGCTCACAGCTAAACACCACCAAGGTAGGTGTATGCTACTATGCTCACATAAGCATCACCAGGCATCAATCAGGAACGTGCGGGATACTTTCCGGTACCAGCGCCCATCCCGATCAACACCCGATCACTGTCTCCCACGGTTGATCAACATGCGCCACAGTCTCCGCTAATGTCATGCTCATCATCCCCGACGATGAGCAGGCTATTTCACTCTTTCCTGACCCTTTCCCTTCGCTTTTTTTGGTAGATAACACTTATGTATGTATATATAGTGTTAATAAACAGTTGTTTCCGCTTTTACAGCTATATTTAGCCCATAACAAGCACTCTCCCTGGTGGAGAGGAGGGAGGGGGGTCTCTTCTATTCATTAAGGGGGTCTGTAATGCATGTATATGCTATATATTCATATTTATAACTATATACATGACTGTAAAGGGTGCTGCATGAGGTGGGAAGGGGTGAAATGTGGAGAAGTGACAGAATGAGGGGAGGAGGTGCCATTTACTGGGCTTGTACACCCTCTACAGCTGGAAAAAATGTATGTAAAGGGTAGAGGGATGTATGTAGAAGTGGGAATTAATGTTGGGAGAGCTGGGGATAAGGTGCTCTCTGTCAGTGCACCTGTATGGGGAGGGTGGGTGTTGTCACTTACCTGCATCCCTAGGCCTTCCCCTGATAAAATGCACATTGTAAGAGAGCATAATGGTCCTGATAAACGACCTGATAGAGCCCCTTAAGGCTCTACAGTTGTCAGTATAGACAGAAAAAAGAATATGTACTCAGGAGGAGATATGTCTTCCCTGTAAAATCCGTGGCACCAAAGCGTTCGCTTTCTTCGATTCCTAGGCCTAGTTGTAAAGTAGAATGAGGGTCAGGAAAGGGGATAGCAGGGGGGAAGGTCCTGGCTCACCAGAGCATGGGTTCCCCATCAACAGAGGTGAATTTTGCTCACCATGAATCACACACCTTACCTATGGTCCAAAACTTCTCATAGGCGGTCGGAGTAGTCCATTACCCTTAAATTATAGCCCACAGGCGATCCAAATAGTCAATATTTCGTCCTACAAGGTAGGATCTTCACCTACTCACCTAATGTTCTTGTTACTCCATGCCAGCTCATGGGACTCACTAGTGGCCATATATACAGGCATACCAATGTATTAGGAGTAGATTTGACACCTTTGAAAGGTTTATTATTCTATAAAAGAGTGGTAGAGAGTAAATGCATTGAGATATGGTATAGTCACTCACCTAATGACTATAGGACTTCTATATCTTAATGCAGTGCAGATATAACAGTATAACCATGTAGTAGTATGTGTTCCCTTCAGCAATAGACCATCCAGACATCAGGAGAGGCCGAGCTATGCACCAGGGAGCAGGTTGAATCAGGTGTTCCAAAAATAGTAACAATTTGGTAACAATCTTGAAATATGTCGGTAGTGGAACAACGCGCCATTGATTAGAGGGCAGAGATAGATAGAGGGAAATGGTTTGCATGGGAATAAATTTGACCACAAGGGAATCCATGAAGAACAAGGGAGTAATGGGCAAAACAAGGTACTTTGCAGTAATTGATCGGTGAGCATTTTGAGGTGCGTCCGATCATAATCCCGATCACACTATTCATCAACACTCTCTTGAGCATGTTCCCTCCATTTCTTGCCGGATTCCTCTCGTCTCTCTTCCCTCCTATGGATTAAGTCTCCCTCTATCTGCCCATGCTCTCCGATTAATGGCGCGTTGTCTCGATGTCAAGCTATTTCCGTGTTATTGCCTTTTTGGGAACACTTAGTTCAACCTGCTCTCTGGTGCATGCTACGGCCTCTCCTGCTATGTGGGCTGTCTCTATCTCAAGGGAACCTCATATAATACCATATTATGCACTATTTTTAATACTATATTAAAAACATGAAGTGCTGTTGGCCTTGGGTGAGTGACTGACATCTAGCTCAATACATTGACTTTCCACTTCTTTTCTATAGACTCATGTACTGCACCAAGGTGTCAAATCTACTCCTAATACATTGGTATGCCTGTATATATGGCCACTAGTGAGTCCCATGAGCTGGCATGGAGTAACAAGAACATTAGGTGAGTAGGTGAAGATCCTACCTTGTAGGACGAAATATTGACTATTTGGATCGCCTGTGGGCTATAATTTAAGGGTAATGGACTACTCCGACCGCCTATGAGAAGTTTTGGACCATAGGTAAGGTGTGTGATTCATGGTGAGCAAAATTCACCTCTGTTGATGGGGAACCCATGCTCTGGTGAGCCAGGACCTTCCCCCCTGCTATCCCCTTTCCTGACCCTCATTCTACTTTACAACTAGGCCTAGGAATCGAAGAAAGCGAACGCTTTGGTGCCACGGATTTTACAGGGAAGACATATCTCCTCCTGAGTACATATTCTTTTTTCTGTCTATACTGACAACTGTAGAGCCTTAAGGGGCTCTATCAGGTCGTTTATCAGGACCATTATGCTCTCTTACAATGTGCATTTTATCAGGGGAAGGCCTAGGGATGCAGGTAAGTGACAACACCCACCCTCCCCATACAGGTGCACTGACAGAGAGCACCTTATCCCCAGCTCTCCCAACATTAATTCCCACTTCTACATACATCCCTCTACCCTTTACATACATTTTTTCCAGCTGTAGAGGGTGTACAAGCCCAGTAAATGGCACCTCCTCCCCTCATTCTGTCACTTCTCCACATTTCACCCCTTCCCACCTCATGCAGCACCCTTTACAGTCATGTATATAGTTATAAATATGAATATATAGCATATACATGCATTACAGACCCCCTTAATGAATAGAAGAGACCCCCCTCCCTCCTCTCCACCAGGGAGAGTGCTTGTTTTTTTTTTTTTTTTTTTTTGAACCCCATTTATTCTCCTTTGTGGTGTACCATATGTAAGAGACTAAAATAAACATTATGTACTCTGCCTTGTCCATCCCTCTGGTGTGATGTCCTTGTCATTCGCTTTGAGGGGCCATCTAGTGGCCCTCAAGCGCTGTATGCACTGAAATAAGTGGTGCTGGCCCGTGGCTAGTGTAGTTGCACTCTAGGTGTTGCTTGCTGTGTGTGGCGCTCTTCTCTCGTCTCTCCCTTCTCTCTGTCCTCTCCTCCATTGCTCCTCCTCTAGCGTTGGTAGATCTCCAAATGTGCTGTGCCATCTCCCTGTCTCTGTGATAAATGTGAACAAAGCATGTAGTGTCTTGGTTGTGGTGAATAACTTTGTCAGATTGATGTCCCTTCCTCCTGTGCTGTTTCATAGCTTCTGTCTGGCTGCCTGGTGGGCCTGGCAATGTAGCATGAGGTGCTGTACGGTTTCATCATCCTGTTGGCATGCAGGGCAAGTGGGTGAGTCTGCTTTCCCAATACGGTGTAGGTGCTTAGCTAGTGGTGTATGCCCCATTCTCAGCTGTGACAGCACGCTCGCCAACTTCCTCAGCAGCGGTGTGACCAAGTTGATGTACTTGGTTGATGGGGTCTTCGGGTCTTCATCCTATTGTATCGGGGCGAGGTTTGCCATAGTCTCTGTGCCCTTTTCTTCAGTTGCCCTCCATGTGCTTGTATTACTGCTAATTTGCTGTGGGGGAGTCTCTTCTTCAGGAGCTTTGGTAGGCTGTTGGTATTGCTGCTTCCCTCCGTTACCGCTTTTTTTGCCTGGTCATCTGCTCTCTCGTTCCCTTCCAACCCCTTGTGCCCTGGTACCCATATGACCTTTATCTTTATCCCACTGTGTTTCCTCCGTAGGGCTACAATGCTTTCTTGGAAGGCATCGAAAATGTAGTGCCCTGGGTTGGGCTTGGTTAATAGCATGGCTGCGATGGCAGCCTGGTTGTCAATATATATGTTCGCTGACCATACCCCCCATTCATTGCTTATCAGCTTTGTGCTTAGCAAGGCACTGACCCCTTCTCCTTCATATACCGTGTAGTGTCGTGTTGAGCCAAGTTGGTGACGTAGCTTTGTTTTCAGCCTTCCATTCCTGTAGAGGACCACCCCAGCGCCTACCTTTCCCTCCATGCCTGAGCTGTCTGTGAACACGTTGACGTCTGGGTTTTCTCTTGCTATTGCCTCTATGGCCTTTTCGACATCTGTGGCAACTTCTGTCATTATCCTGGGCTTCCACCTGGTGTTGTATCTCACTGCCTTCACTATCTTGACATTTTGGAGTTTGATGCTGTACCTATGCATCAAGTCGTGTAGTGGGGTAGGGTGTCAGTTGACTAGTTTGTTAGCTGCATTTTGGACTGGTTTGTGTAGCGGGTGTGTGGGTGGTAGTGTCGCCAGATGCATTGCGGCACAATGTCGATATTTGTCTACCAGTAGTGGGAAGGGCATTAGCCCTGCCATTACCTCTGCTATGTCTGTGGCTGTGGTCGACATGACCCCGGTGATCATGACTGCTGCATGTTGTTGTACTGAGGCGAGTTTCCTCAGTGCGGCTTGTCTGGTTTTCCATCCCTTGTTTTCTTACCGATGTTCTGTTGGGGCATTAAGAAGACGTCAGCAGTGTACAACATTCATGGGACTGCAATAGCCAGGTATAGCTGTCTGAGGTACTTAGTGTGTGCTCCTTTGGACGCTTGTGCAATTCTGCTGGAGTGGATTACCCAGTCTTGTCCTTTTGCTAGGGCAGCCACGCATTGGCCCTTCCAGTTTAATTTATTGTCGATGATCACCCCCAGGAATCTCGCCATTTCCTTCAATGGGATGTGCTGGTTGCCTAATATCAGTACTCTTCATGGTGTTGGTATCTTCTTTCTTGGGTTTACCAGGTTCAGGATTAGCTTTCTAGTGATATCGAGGAGCTGGAACTTTCCTACTCCAAACTCACAGTTGTGTAGCTTGGCCCAATTGAAAATGCCATTCGTGCGGTTCATTATATCATGGATTTTCTCATGTGTTTCTGTGAAGTCCTTACCTGTCACTACCACTGCCGCGTCATTGACAAAGAGCAGGATTTGCTCCCCTGCTTTGTGGTCTGGAATCTTTAGTAGGTCAGTGTTGTATATGAGGTAGGAGATTCCTGAGTGCAGATCTCCCTGGTCCAGGCTGTTTGCTACTATGAATGCTTCTGTCTGGTGGTCATCGAAGGAGAGGGTAGTACGTCTGTTGTGTAGCCATCTCTTTATCCATTGGGTGTGTTCCTGTGGAATACCACACTTTCTCATGTTGTGTGTTAGTCGGCCGATGTCTACGCTGGGGAACACGCTTTTTATGTCAAGGAAGAGGGTGGACGCTACCTGCCTCTTCCTCCATGCATCCTTCACTGTCTTTGTAAGCAGGTGTATTGAGTCTGTTGTGGTACATCCTGGCCTGGCTCCGAAGTGGTTTGCTGGGAGTATGTTATATTTCTCACACCTTGTTATCATTTCTTCTGCTTGGCAGCTGTTGAGCAGTCTAGCTAATCCATCTGATAAGACTATGGGGCACCACACTGATGGGATCATGTAGTCTGATTTTCCAGGCTTTTTGAGGACCAACGTTTCCATGAACGACCATTCCTGCAGGTAGTATTTTAGCGTGTTAGTGGCTCGGAATAGTGGCCCGAGGTGTGGGACTAAGAGTTCTCTGGCATGAATGAGTACAGAATTTGTGACTGAGCTGCTTCTACTGGCTTTGTACAGTTTCATTCTCTTGATTGCCTGGTGTATCTGTTGGTCTGCAATGTTCTGGAAAGTCCATCATGGCAGTGGGTACCATCCAGTGTTCTGCTTTTGCATGTTGGATTTTTTCGGAGTAGTGGTTGCATTGTCACCAATATTCCTTGTGGACTGGGTGAGATGGGTTCACTCATTGGAATTTTGCCCTTCCTCCTAGCTGTTGCAATTTCTTCTTCTCGCTTGCCAGCTCCGTTGACCACCACCTTTTCGAGTACGGGCTTGGTTTTGATATCTTGACATGTTTCCTGACAGCGTCTTGAATGGTGTTATTGAGTTCATTGAGTGTCCTGTCGAAACTCTGTGTGTCCATGAGTTCTGTGGGGGGAGCTAGGTTATTGAGGTTGTTTTTGAGGGTTGATATCAACTCTGGCCAGTCGGCCAGTCTAAAGTTTGGTCTGGGCTTTGAGGTGACTTTTGGTGCTATGATATCGAGCTGTGTGATGATGGGGTAGTGGTCGGTCTTTACTGGTCTCAAGGCATTGTCTGTGGTGCACTTGACTATACTATCTATGAGCTCTTCATTGCAGAAGACGTTATTGACCCTGGTGTGATTCCCTGTGCTGTGGGATCTCAATGTTGGGATGAGGGGCGGCAACATCATCTTCATGTTATGGCGCCCCAGCATGTTTTGCAGTGGTTGTGTGAGATCCAGGTTCTCGCGGGTGAAGAGGTGTGCGTTATGGGGTTCGTACCATAGCGGGTGGTGCTGGTTGAAGTTGCCTAGCCATATAGTGTTTAACGGGCCTGCTGTGCACTGCTGTAGGTCTCGGTTTTGCATGTATGCGGACAGGTGTGTTAGTGTGCTATTGTTATCGCAGTCATTATAAATGTTTATAATACGAAGCATACCAAATTCTCCTGTCATTTCTATTGTGGTTTTGTCGGGGTGTTGGAGTTGGATTTGCTTCCATGTGTCTGTTGGTAGGTCAGCATTCACAAGGGTTACCGACCTCGTTAGATCTGGGTGTTCCTTGTGTGTGATGGGGTATATTGTGACCCATTGTCTGTTAGCCTGGGTCTTACCGTTGAAGTTGATGTAGGGTTCCTGGATTGCACATATGTCGTAGTCGTCTCGTCTCAGGCTCGCTAGCAAGTCCAATTGGCTTATCAGTGATTTGTTAACATTCTGCTGTTGGATGTTCAGTGGTCTACTATGCTGATTCTCTTGCAGGTCCTCAGACATATTCGAGTGGTGTGGCTTCTCTTCCATTTGGTGTCCCCTTTGGTAGTGGCCCTGGTCCTTGCTCATTTGGGTCTCAGTCCCCCCAGCTCATTTGTTCCCATGGCGGTTCCCTGCGTTCCTCTTGCTGGTGTTGGCCATTTTCTGTTTGTAGTCTTGTGAAGAACCCATCTATGGTCACCTGTGTGGGCCTCATTGGCCAGCCATTATCTCACATCCTGTTCTGCTGGTCTGGCTGCCTCCCTCGTCTTCACCTAGCCTCTTGCCAGTCATCCATAAAATGTTGTTGATGTTGTGCATCTGTATATTGCATGTTTTGCCTCTTGTTTTGGTGTGGTCTTTGCATTTAGTTCTCCCTGTACGAGTCCGTATCATTTAGCAGCTTCCAGGAGTCTGGGCTGGATGTTGGGTAGTACTTATATTTGTTTTCTGGCATCCAACTTTGGTTTCTCTCTTTTTCTGCTTTAAACCTTGCGCATTCTCTGTCTGCTGCTCTGTGTCCTCTAGCTATCTCCCCTACGCAGTTGGAGCATTTGAACTTTGTGGTATCCATGATGGTGCAGGCTGAAGTGTGGTGGCATTCCACACACCACATGCATGTGTCTTCTTTCTCCTTGCAGGTTATGGCATAGTGCCCATACTTCTGGCATTTCAGGCATCTCCTGGGCTCGGTTAGCATCTTACAGATGTTCACATGCTTACCTTCAATAAACATCCTGTTCTGGTGATAGGTTGTCTCCTCGGCTCAAAGGCCGATTCACCATTTCAACCACATTCTAATCACATCGGATAACTCGCACGAGGTCCCAGAAGCAGCACAACCACTCCCGACCAAGTCTACTGAGTGCAAGCATTGTATCGAATGCGATCGAACATTGTCGAACATTGTCGAGCATCGTATCGAACGTGATCGAACATCGTCAAATGCGGTCGAGCATTGTCGAGCATTGTCGATCATTGTCGAGCATTATCAATTGATATCGAGAGACTGTGAGCGACATCGGGCACCGCATTTGTTATCTATATGGTGGAATACCATGCGCCAGGAAGTATTCCAACTCATGCTCAAACCTGCTGATAGTAGGTCAGCCTCGTTCCAAGTCCCTATCATGCACAGAACCCACTGGATGCATTATTGCAAGACTTAGCGCAGTTTATACACAAAGGACAGTCCCTTTTTAGTTCTATATCCTTTATTACTCTTTCATCATATGATATATATCTTTCTTGTTTGGATTCCAGTCTCCTTTTTGGCCTTGTGCCTTAACTCATATCTTTTGCCTCATGTTCTACTGTAAGAGTGCCTCTTACATCATCACTACATTATCACATGCAACTCTGTTATCACATGTTATTTCAGTAGTATATAGTCTACACTTCGAGTACTTGTACTGTATTCTAGAATCCCCCCCTCAAAATATATTAGGTTCCTTATAGTTTTCGGTCCCCTTTAGGGTTGGAAGCTCTGGCTTCCTTCCACTTTTTTTTAATAACGAACTTACTATCCACACTCTACACTCTCACACATGTTCTTTTCCCAAAACCTCGCTGACCCTGAAATTGCTGAAATGGTCAATTTTTTTGCACCAGACACAGACCTTGAGCTATCAACAGCTACTCTCATTTATACTCTCATGTATACACTGCCTATACCCCATCTTGACCCCGCGCATCTCGCTTGGCTCCAAAAACTTCAAACAACCCAGCACAACCATTTCCAACCCCACCTGGCTTCCCAATGACTCGAGTGATGCCCAACGACTCCCCACCTGGCTCATTTCCACCCTGCGTGGTTGCTGGTCTCACCTGTCATCTTCAGTGGACTTGTCTCGGTTCCCAACCCCACTAGCCCTTCATCACCACCATCACCGTCACACGCCACATCACGGTTGTCAACGTTGATGATGACCATTTCGTGATTGGTTTTCCAGTGCGGACCCCCTCCTCCGGGTGCTTGGAAATGGTGCCACTCATTTCTAGAACTAACCTTTAGACTGCTGCAAACCGCTGAGCCCATCCCTCTGCACCTCAAGAACCCTGTTGCCCAGCCACATCACAGCTGCCTACTCGAGGTCGTACGGACACATTCCTCTGAATGCGTCGTATACTTAAGGAAACCATGCAGGCAGCCACACCTGACTACAATGAGTGACCATTCTCTCGACGCAAATCCTTTCAATGAGCCTCCCATTAATGTTCATCCTACACTCCACCAATTACAACAACACAAACACAATATTCAAAGATGAGAACGAGATCTCATTGCGAAAGCAGATCATTTACAACCTAATGGAAGAAATAACTGGCCTCCTTTTCTCCCCTTGATCTTCCATTCAATACAAGATGAAATCCCTGATCCTTCTCGTCCACTCAGCCAACGTCGTTGTCAACCACCACCACCACCACCCCTTCCCTTGACCCAAACCAGTCCCAAAGACCTCGAAAAGGATGCCACACACTGCTGACTCCACTCACAGCCCACAGCCAAGTTCCCAGCCCCTTGTTAACAGCTGTCCTGAGGCCCACTGTCCCTCTGCCACATCATGTCCAACAACAGCAACAAACCCTGCTGCAACTGGCCCATAACAATGACTACGGCCACGTCTAGCACCCAGATGACGACCACCACTGCAGGTACCCCCCCAGCAAGCCCTAAACAACGCATGGAGCCCATCTACAGCGCAGGAAACAGTGTTGCATGGTCATGTGCCCACACGTTCATTTGAATGCCCTGTCTGCTCGACAGAGGACTCCCACCTGCCCCATCTTCCCCAACAATGACCTATTCAGCATCCCACATCACCCTGCCACCCCCTGCATGCCCCCTTATCCCTGACAAGCCCCTCGATTCGCCCTGATTCACCCTCACATCATCGTTGACACTCCTGTTGACGACTCCTGAAATTACTACACTGTCCTACTCTGGACCATGGGCCACAGCTCAGAAACGACAGAATATGCTACCAAAACCATCAGGGACACCCCCCCTTCACTGCCAACCCTGTCCCAGCCACCCAGCTCACCCCAGACCCCCTGTAAATGCGCCATTTGGGCATCGTCTGTGTGGTACACCCCTGCCACATCACTGACAATGCCATTGACAACTATCGACACCCCCTGTTCATTGCCTGTGCCTCGTTCACTGTCTACGCACCCCAGTTTGGCTCAGACCCCCCCCCCACTGTCCTGCATTACTGATGATGCCATCTACCCCCCTGGCTCCCTGTTCACCTCCCCATCTCCTGCCCCAGCCCCAATTCTGTCGCCAAGGAGCCTTACCACACGCCCCAACCTCCATTTTTCACCATTGACACCTTCACCATCCTCGTCACCCTCTACCATGTCCTGAGCCCCAGCCATGTCCCCGGCTACTGAAGCCTGACCGTATTGAACAGAAATGCTACCCTGCCCACTGTACACCCTCGACGTCGCCCCTGTACCACTGTTTCCAAGCCCCATGCCTACTGTTTCATCTGTGCTAGATGATGCCATGTCATTACCGGTTCACTTCCTGCACCTTCCATCTTGACCATCCTCGTCCTTGCCCGTTTCTGTCAAACACCAGTCCTTGTCAACACCTGTCCCCATCCTCGTCAACATCCTCATCATCATCCTCATCATCGTCCTCGTCAATGTCCTCATCATCGTCCTCATCAATGTCCTCATCATTGTCCTCGTCAATGTCCTCATCATTGTCCTTGTCAATGTCCTCATCATCATCCTTGTCAATGTCCTCATCATCGTCCTCGTCAATGTCCTTGTCATCATCCTTGTCAACACCTGTCCCTGTCCTTGTCAACACCTGTCCCTGTCCTCATCAACACCTGTTCCTGTCCTCATCAACACCTGTCCCTGTCCTCATCAATACCTGTCCCCACCCTTGTCAACACCTGTCCCCACCCTTGTCAACACCTGTCCCCACCCTTGTCAACACCTGTCCTCATCAACACCTGTGATGTTCAATGCCCACTTCCATCATCAGTCCACTACCAGGCAACTCAATGTTTTCACCGACTTGTAAAGTGTGCCTATGACTTGTTGATACAAGCCCCCCCCCTGGTCATTTTTTTGGAGTATGAGAGAGTGTAAGAGTGCCTCTTACATCATCACTACATTATCACATGCAACTCTGTTATCACATGTTATTTCAGTAGTATATAGTCTACACTTCGAGTACTTGTACTGTATTCTAGAATCCCCCCCTCGAAATATATTAGGTTCCTTATAGTTCTCAGTCCCCTTTAGTGTTGGAAGCTCTGGCTTCCTTCCACCTACACATGTTTCTCATTCCATTTTAGGAAGTTTCTTTAAAACATATAAAACTCTGTAGTATCTACTTGGAAATACAAGAAATCGTCTTCACCTATCGTTTCGTATACAGTTCTAAGCATCCAATCAACTTTCTAAAACAATCTAAGTCTCTATGGGTTTTCTCGATCGACGAGAAACCTCTGTGATCATCGCATCCTCGATCCTCCCTCGATCCTCTCATCATTAGCACTAGCAACCCTTCCAACACTTCATAGCCATTTGCCATACCCTTCGTATACTATGGACCTATTGAAAGGTCCCCAGAATTCACACATTGACCATCGACGATAAACTCGTTCACCATCGATCTCATCGATTGCCCTCGATATTGATCGATACTCAATCGGACAGCGCCAAACACCTTCATCTCTCATAGCACTACCTTCACGACTAGTACCAACTAGTTATCTTCCCATCGGTTGGGCCAGGAACATTTGGAATGACTCGCAACCTTCCTCTGACTCGTTGCAAATATCATTGATTGCCTCATCGGCAGTTTAGGTGGTTTTCCTGGGTTGAGTATCATCACCGGATTGCCTGGTTTGTGTCTTTGTGCTGGTTGAATCTGAAGGTTATGTGGGCGGCTCTTTGGTTTTCTGCTCGTAGGTGTAGGGGTTTTATGTACTTCAAGAAGGCTATCAATTTCTCCGCTAGCCCGTTGTCTTCTTCCAGCTTCATGTGGGTGTAGCTGGCACCTGCATCAAAGGTGGTTGGCACGAATTCTGCTATAACATAGTGTAGCTTGTTTCGTATGGTTGAGGTCCCATTGTAGAACCTCATAAACGACTCCTGAACGTCCCTTTTTTGTAGCCATTCCGCTGCTTCTGGCTCATTTACTTGGTACAGAATGTCTCTGTTGCATAGTTTTCTTGCTGCTAGGAAGGCGGTGTGTCGCGGTTTGTCAAGGCCTTCCCATCCCATTAGATCTAGTGCAGTATTTGCCTTGGTTACCAGCTCTTTTCCCGTCAGGTCAGGCAGTGTATTGTCTGCATTGCTAGTGTCATTTCTGTTCCTTTGTATGAGGATTTGCTTGTCGGCAGCTGCCCCTCTCGCAATAACTTCTGCATGAGCATTCTTCTTGTACTGTTGAGCTATGGCTGTGTATGTGATCGGGGCCTGGGCCAGCGTCGGCGCAGTCGTATCTGTAGTCTCGGCCGTCTTTTCTGTTAGCTCCTGTGTGGCCTGGGCTAATTGTTCAGCCATCTCCTGGAATCCATCTTTGAATTTGTCCATCTGCCTTGTTATCATTTTAGCTGCATCCATTACATGCTCTACTGCGTCCCTCATAGCTTCCATGTCTGAATTGAAGCCTTCCATCTGCTCCCCCAGCTGTAGTTTGATGGCCTCAGCTATCATGCTGGCTATTTGCTGGCTGTGCATGTCCTCGATTAAGAAAGCTATGGCTCTGATCCCATCCGTCACTGGTTTCAGTAGCTTGTTGGTGATCCCGAACTGTAATAGGACATGAGCAAGCATGTGCAGATCAGTCGTCTTATCTGGTATGATGTAGTCCCCTGCTACCAAGTACACTATGGCTTGTTGCCTTGATCTTATGGCTGTGTTTAACCCTTCCGCATCTTTGAGCTCTTTCCTGGTTTTCCTCATTGTAGTTGTTGCCGTTTTCTGTCTGGTGTTTGGTGCTGTCGGTGCTGGTGATTGAGATGCAGTATTATGGGAGGTGTTCTCCAGCATATTTCCCCAGTGTGTATGGGCAAGTAAGGGTCTGAAGAGTTATCGACGCTATACTATCCTACGTTACGCCTTTACTCTAGCCTTTCTATGGTTCTAAGACCATGGGGAAAGTCTAGCAGGTGGCAGTACAAAGTCCAGAGTGCTTGTTATGGGCTAAATATAGCTGTAAAAGCGGAAACAACTGTTTATTAACACTATATATACATACATAAGTGTTATCTACCAAAAAAAGCGAAGGGAAAGGGTCAGGAAAGAGTGAGATAGCCTGCTCATCATCAGGGATGATGAGCATGACATTAGCGGAGACTGTGGCACATGTTGATCAACCATGGGAGACAGTGATCAGGTGTTGATTGGGATGGGCGCTGGTACCAGAAAGTATCCTGCACATTCCTGATTGATGCCTGGTGATGCTTATGTGAGCATAGTAGCATACACCTACCTTGGTGGTGTTTAGCTGTGAGCTGGGGAATGAGCTAACACTGGTGTCAGGTTTTGACGGAAACGAGTATAGTTATAGTGAGTCAGGGACGGGATCACCCACTATTATTAGGCTGGGTTTGTGGGAAAGCCAGGTGCCATATTTGGTGGTAAGATAGGTGTCACGCAGTTCCAGCACCCTTATGTAATCGGCTTAGTAAGCACCAAGAGTGGCCAAATATTGGATCATGGAGTTTTTTTGAAACTTTTTTGATGCAAAAAGTGATTATTTATAGTGGATCTATGTTCTACTAATACCTTGAATATAATGATAGCTAAACACAAGCTATATTTTCCACTGATAGGCCTTGCTCAGTGATAATGGCCTATCATGTGCCTCCACATGTGACTAAAATATCATGTGTTGGTCATGTGATGTGACCAAATGTAGGTAGACAAAAATTCTCAAACTCGAGAAATCTGTTTAGGATACTCATAAAACTCAAAAAATAAAATATGAATTTGTGACTCTCCTCAATAGGAACAAATAATTTGTAAGTGCGTGCTTTGTTTGGGACACATACTTCACTAGAGTCCGAATCCAGAACTAAGCATGCAAAAGAGGTATTTGATAAACATGAGTGTAAGAGTGTCTCTTACATCAGCAAGTCTTATCTACATCCGCACCCAATATCACATGTTATTCCAATAGTATATAGTCTATACTCGAGTGCATGTACTGTAGCTTAGTTTCCTCCCCTGAAATATATTAAGTTCCTAACATGTTTCTGTTCCTCTGAGTCTTGAGTGTTGGAAGCTCTGGCTTCCTTCCACTTTTTTTTTATAATGAACTTACTATCCACACTCTACTCTCTCACACACGTTCTTTTCCCGAAACCATGCTGACCCTGAAATTACCATGACAGTCAATCTTTTGCACACTGACACTGTCAGCTAACTACAACACAACACCTACACCCTCTGGCTTGCTCTCTGCCTTGTCTAGCTCCTGCTCTGTTAATTCAACGTTCAACCTCCCCTGGACCTGTTGGAACTTGGACCCCTCTCTCATTTTTTACTTCCTAAAACTTGTTCAGCACTGTGCATCGTGGATTTCTTGTTTCCACCTCACTGGTCTCGTTTATGCTCTGCCTGCCTGATCTTGACCCCACTTCTCTCGCATCCCCTCCCAGTCGCATCATTCAGCTTTGCATGCCTCACGACAACCCTGGTTTCCACCCCATCTGTCCCATCCTGCCCCCGCCCCTCTCCTGGCTCATCTATCTTGCCAGCACTATCAGTAGTGAACTTGCAAGAGACTGCGCCAACCCTTGCGAGTTGAATGGCCCCACAAGATGCAGATCATCGCCACCATTTCCACAATGCCTCTTCCAGTTCGGTGCTGTATGGCGTCATTTGATACCTTTAGCACCAAACCTGCCATTAAGACTCTGTCTCACTGCCACCCATGTCTCAACAACAACCCCAAATGTTAGTGTGCCACCCTGCAAACGGAGCTGCCCGACGAAGAAGACTCGAACTCATGGAAAAATGCACAAACGGCGCTCTGCATCAATTTTAGTATGAAACTACTACAAGGACTACAGAAGCGACTACCCAGACCGAGAATGACCCCACTTCCATTGTTACCAACCCCCCCCCCTCCCTGCCAACACTCCAACATCACCACCATCAATGTCAGCACAGCCTCCATCACCCACGTTGACAATGCCATCAACGACACCAACATCATTGTCAACCACCACCACCCCTTCCCTTGCCCCAAACCAGTCCCAAAAACCTTGAAAACAACGCCACACATGGCTGACTCCACTCACAGCCCCACAGCCAAGTTCCCAGCCCCCCCTGTCGCACCCTGAGCCTCCCACTGCCAGTACCACATCGTCATCGGCAATGGCAACAACACCGGCTGCAGCCACCCCAGAAACAACGGCTTGGGTCCCCTCTGGTGCCCAGACCACCTCTAGCACCTCAGAGACAGGTACCCAGATGATTGACAGCCCATAGCTACAGTCTGCAACCCTGCAAACAGAACCATGTGACGACGACCAGCTGTGCTCGTTGGAACATGCCCTGTACTCGACGGAACCACCCCACCAGCCTCGCCCTTCTCGACGATGGTCCAGGAAGCCTACAACAGCACCACTCACCCCAGCTCAATCCTCAGCCCCCCGTGCTGCACCCAGGACCATCCCGTCTCACCGCCACATTGTCATCGACACCCCCATTCACTGCCAACCCCATCCCAGCCACCCAGCTCGCCCCAGAACTGTTGACACCCCCTCTTCATTGCCTGTGCCTCATTGGCTTTCTATGCACCCCTGCTCGGCTCAGACCCCCCCCCCCCCCCACCGTCTTGCATCACCAAGGATGCCATTGGCCCCCCTCACTCCCTGTTCACCTCCCCATCTCGCATTCCGTCGCCAAGGAGCCTGGAGCCTTTGTACATGCCCCCAAGCCTCTCTTTTTCACCATCATTGCCCTCCACTCACACCCAACACCCGTTGTTTGGAAATGCGGCCTTATAACACACCCCAACCCCCATTTTTCACCATCGACACCTTCCCCTCAAATGCAACGGTCATTTTTTCAACACCTGTCCCCGTCCTTGCAACACCTGTCCCCGTCCTTGCAACACCTGTCCCCGTCCTCGTGACATCCTCATGACATCCTCATCAACACCTGTCAATGACCTCGTCAACACCTGTCAATGACCTCGTCAACACCTGTCAACGACCTCGTCAACACCTGTCAATGACCTCGTCAACACCTGTCAACGACCTTGTCAACACCTGTCAACGACCTTGTCAACACCTGTCAATGACCTTGTCAACACCTGTCAATGACCTTGTCAACACCTGTCAACGACCTTGTCAACACCTGTCAACGACCTCGTCAACACCTGTCAATGACCTCGTCAACACCTGTCAACGACCTCATCAACACCTGTCAATGACCTCGTCAACACCTGTCAATGACCTCGTCAACACCTGTCAATGACCTTGTCAACACCTGTCAACGACCTTGTCAACACCTGTCAATGTCCTCATTGACATCCTCGTCAACACCTGTCCCCATCCTTGTCAACACCTGTCCCCATCCTTGTCAACACCTGTCCCCATCCTTGTCAACAGCTGTCCCCACCCTTGTCAACACCTGTCCCCATCCTCGTCAACACCTGTCCCCACCCTTGTCAACAGCTGTCCCCGTCCTTGTCAACACCTGTCCCTGTCCTTGTCAACACCAGTCCTCATCAATGCCTGCCACGTTCAATGCCTACTTTCATCATCAGTCCACTACCAGGCAACTCAATGTTTTTACTGACGTGTAAAGTGTGCCTTTGACTTGTTGATACAAGCCCCCCCCTCCCCCCGGTCATTTTTTTTGGAGTATGAGAGAGTGTAAGAGTGTCTCTTACATCAGCAAGTCTTATCTACATCTGCACCCAATATCACATGTTATTCCAATAGTATATAGTCTATACTCGAGTGCATGTGCTGTAGCTTAGTTTCCTCCCCCAAAATATACTAAGTTCCTAACATGTTTCTGTTCCTCTGAGTCTTGAGTGTTGGTGTTAAGGGCGAAGCCTCAACCACTCGATCTAGTCAATGTCATTCGACGAGGTGCTTCCTCGACAAGTCGTTTGGCACTAGTCTTACTCGGAGCGTCCGACGTAAGATAGGTAGTGCACTCTAGCAGGGCTTCTGCGTAGAGTCATTCAGGTTCACGCACTAAGGGGCTTCCTTAGTGGTTTTGAGTAAGTTCGTGAGTTGCAAGTTAAGGCTGTTAATTGCCTAGATCTAAACTAAGGACATCCCTACTACAAGTCACAGTACTTATACTAGAAGGGAGGTCCTTATTGTCCAATCAGAAAGGTAGATGTATATCAAGTAATAATAGAAACAATAGGCCTCATGCCTAGCATGAGGCGTCCAATGTCACGGAGTGCTGTGGCGCAGCATGTTGATCATGAGAGTCCGACATCACGGACCTCATGTCAGGGGGCTGTCATATCACAGCATGTGTGGGAGTGGGTTCGGGTGCATGGAGTCACCATGCATCAAGGGTGCCTTCCACGGGAAGGGGATCAAATGCATGCAGTCGGCATGCATCATGTGTGTGTGTCTGATGTCAAGGATATGCCCTAGGCATGAATCAAGGGGTGCCTCCTGTCTGGAGGGGATTGTTGGGTGCATCGGGTTCCATGAGTTACAAGGAAAATTGTAACATTACCCCCTCACTATGGTCGAAAGTTCCACACTTTGACCTAAATCTTCGTCTCTCCTTTGTGGTCTGATTGGGCATGGTCTGGTTATGTGGGTATGTCGGGGTCGAGGGGTACGATGGAGGAATAATTCATGTCCGAACTCGGACCATGATTGGGTTCTTCTGGTTTGCGCTGCCCTAGGTAGCGGTGTCAAGGAGTCGGTAGTATCATTGAAAGGGGGGCATTGCAGGATGGCAAATTCAACGTCTGTAATTGGGGGTTCGGGTTCTGTTTGGAAGATGGCGTAGAGGCAGAATGCAAAGGTTAGGGCTGCCGCTGCAGCCAGGGTCGTGCCAATGACGATGGTGAGGATCGTAATCCCTGTAAGCATGGGTCTGTCTTGTCATGCCATCATCTTGAGCTCTGCCTTTTAAATCCTTCCATATGGCTCCCCTGTCATGTTTCCCATCGCGTCGTCATCAAAATCATCGTATCCGGAGTTAAAGAAGAGCCGCTGTCTGTGTTCGGCTTCTCTTTGATCAGTCTCTCGATCTTTCCGAGGTTTCTCCGGGCAGTTCATCCTATAGTGTCTGGGGCCTCGCTGTTTGCAATACCTGCAAACATATCATTGGCAAATCAGGCCGAAGTGGCCTATCTGTTGGCAGATGAAACATCTAGCATGTCTCATGTGTGGGGGAGACCAAGGTGGTTGGGTGGTCTTCGGTTCGGGTTTGGGGGTGGTCAGATCAATTATTTCAGGTGCCCTAGGCATGATCTTTGGGTTCTTCATAGAACGGGAGGAGCCTCCAGAGGGAGCTTGTCATTCATCTCTGTCGCTCTGCTCGCTGAATGGCAAGAGCAAGGTCGGTGGTCACCTGTGTCGACCACGGTGCAATCATTTCCTGGATCATTTGCTCGATCCCCAGGGCATCTGCATTGTTCATTGCTTCTTCTAGATTTCGTTCCATCTGTTCGATAGTGCTCACATAGTAGAAGCACATCCTGGCTAGATGGTATTTTGGTGGATCGTGGGTGAGGTGAACGCGAAGGGCGTCAGCATTCAATTGGTTTCGTAGGTATTCTTGGGTAAATCGTTGTTTGGCAGGCATATTGGGGAGTGTCGTTGTGGGAAGAGAGGGGGGTTTTTGGGTTTCCATCAGAGGTGGTACCTCTTCTTATATGCCGTCAGGATTTTGGGGGCATTCTTTAGGTTTGATTCGGGTTCCCATGTGTTTTCAGATGTCGGGTAGTCAACCCATTTCACGAGGTAACGGCGTGTCTTGCCGTGCTTCTTGTGTGCGATGATCACTTCCACCTCGTATTCGTTTTCTCCTTCCATGAGGTCAGGTGGTGGAGTCAGGAAGTTTTGCCCATGAGTGTCATTCTCATGGTATCGCGTGAGTAAAGCCGCATGGAATACTGGGTGGATCTTCCATCTTGGCGGCAGTTTCAATTGGTATGTCGTTCTCGACAAGGCATCTTCAATCATGAAGGGCCCTTCTCGTTTTGGCGCCAATTTTCTCGTTGGGTAGCCAATTTTCAGGTTCTTGGAGTCAAGCCATACTTGTTCTCCAACCTTGAACAGTTTGTATTGCCCTTTCATTCGGGCAGCCATAGCCTGTCTGGCTAGTTCGTGTGCGGCAAGAGCTTCCCTTCTTGCAGAGAGGAGCTCTTGGATTCTCTGTTCGGCGGCCGGCACGTTCGTCTTTTTGTAAGGGGTGGGGATAGCGTGTGGCTGATATCCCATCATCAAGTAAAATGGTGAATGTTTTACTGCAGAGTGCGTCTTCTGGTTATGCGCAAATTCTGCTGTTGGGAGATAACGCTCCCAATCTTCAGGTTTGTTTGAACAGAACATGCGGAGGTAAACCTCTAGCTCTTGGTTTACTCGCTCCGTTTCTCCGTCGGTCTGGGGGTGATAGGCGGTGCTCATGGATAGCTTGATTCCGAGCAGTCATCCGAGTTCTCGGAAGAGTTTGGATGCGAATCGAGGGTCTCTGTCTGAGATGATTCTTCCGGGGAGTCCAAATCTGGTGTACACATGGTGCAGGTAAAGGTCTGCAGTGCCAAGTGTGTCGATCGTCTTCGTGCAAGGGATAAAAATTACCCCCTTCATAAGACCATGGTCTACCACGACCATGATTGAGTCAAATCCATTTATCATGGGCAAGTCCATGATAAAATCTGTCGTTACCAGCTCGAATGGTCTGCTGGCATCAGATGATATCGGTGTCGGTGGTGGGGTTGTCGGGTGTGTATTCACTTTCATTTGCTGGCACTTTGCGCAGCCTTCAACATACTTTTTGATAAAGTTGGCCATTCCTGGCCACCAGTAGTCTTGTCAGATCAGTTCCATTGTCTGCCATTGTCCAGGGTGTCCTGTCGTGATGCTATCATGGTATTTTTGTATGATCACTCGGCGGAGGGTTTCGTCCTGTGGCACATAGCATCTGTCTTTGAAAAAGAGCAGGCCATCTTCGAATTTCCAGTCCTCCAATGCAGACTTGATTGGGGGAGTTCTGTTGTTTTTCAGGGCTCGTAAAGCATCATTTATGAGGTTGTCCTTCATTATTGCTGAGACCAGGGCTCCCTGGAGCTCAGTGTCGATTGTTTTGACAGACAGTTTGTCAGCGAGGATGGTCTTGTCCTTGTTATCGGTGTCTTCTTCGGCTATGTGATCTGCTCTCCTCGATAGGGCATCAGATTGTACCATCTGTGATCCTGGTACGTGTTGTAGCTTCAGGTCAAATTGTGACAGGTAGATGGCCCATCTAGCCTGTTGTCGGTTTAGTTTCTGTGGCTGATGGAAGTATGTCAGGTTCTTGTGATTGGATAATACCATCACAGGGAACGGCGTCCCCTGTAGGTAGTGTCTCCATGTTTCTAGCGCTCGGATCACTCCCAATAGTTCTCGGTCGTATATCTTGTAATTTCTTTCCGCTTTGTTGAAAGAATGCGAGATGTATCCGCATGGGTGCCAGTCTCCGTTGGTGTCCTGTTGTCTGAGTACTGTGCCTGTCGCGAATTTTGAGGCATCAGATTCTACCACAAATGGTTTCGTTGCGTCTGGCATCAGCAGTACTGGGGTTTTGTTGAATTTCCTTTTTAGCGCATCGAACGACTGCTGGCAGTCGTTCGTCCATTCAAATTTCTGGTTCTTCTTCGTCAAGTCGTTCAGCGGTCTGGCCAGATCCGCGAAGTGTCCGATGAATCGTTGATAGAAGTTTCTGAATCCTAGGAAGGATCTTACGTCCTTCACTGTCCTTGGCGTGGGCCAGTCCTTGATCCCAGCCAGTTTTGTGTTGTCCATTGCAAGTTCATTGGGTCTGACAATCATGCCCAAGAACTCGACTTCCTGTACACTGAATCTGCACTTCTCTATTTTCAGGTAGAGATTGCATTGTCGTAGTCATTCGAGGACCCTTTTGGTCCTTATCCAGTGTTCTTCTTCCGTCTTCGAGAAGATCAGGATGTCGTCCATATAGATGACAAGCCATCCTTCATCTAGCATATCTCGGAAGAGATCGTTCATCATCGCCTGGAATGTTGCCGGTGAGTTGCACAGCCCAAAGAACATCACCATTGGCTCGAATAGCCCTCGGTTAGTCTTGAATGCTGCCTTCCACTCATCTCCTTTCTTTATCTGTACGTTATGATATCCCCATCGAATATCAAGTTTTGTGAAAAATCTCGCTCCCTTCAGCTTGTCCAAGAGGTCTCCGATCAGTGGCAGGGGGTAGTTGTTCCGGATCATTCCTTTGTTCAGATAGCGATAGTCTTGGCAAGGTCGTAGAGCGTCGGAGTCCTTCTTCGACACGAAGAAGAATGGGGATGCCATGGGTGATTTTGACGGTTGGATGTATCCTTTCTCCAGGTTTTCGTCGAGAAACTCATTGAGTTTCTCTTGTTCTTTGGGTGTCAATGGGTAGACTTTGCAATCTTTCGGTACAAAGCCTTCCTTCAAGTCAATTGCATGATCCCATGGTCTTGATTCCGGGAATCATTCAGATGCGGCCTTTTCAAATACCTGTCTGTATTTCTGGTATTCTGGTGGCAGCAAGTCATCCAGGGTCTGTTGGCTAGTCTCCTTTCCCTCCTCTTGCTCATGTGCCAGTTGTTGAGATATGGATGTCTTTGCTCTGATCCATATGTCAGAGTTGAGTAGGTATTGTGGGGAGCCCTTGCCTTTCACGAGTCTGCTGATGGTGTTCGTCTTCCGGATGTATTTGTGTGTCAGCTCTCGATGTTCTTCCGTCAGGGGCAGTTCTATGGCTGGTCCAAATAGGCCAATGACTGGTTCGCCTCGCATGTATGCAATCAGTATTGAGTCATCCTCAATCACATCTCATTCAGGGGTCGGTTCTATCGCTCGTATTTCCATGCCGGTGTCTGCCAGTAGTTCTTCATCGGGTACCTCTTCGATCTTTACCTGAGGGGGGGTCTCCCTGCACATAGGTATTTCAGTGTTGATGGTACCGTGATCTGGAGTCCTATCATTGTGGGTCGGGGTAGTCTGTTGTCGAGGGTAGTTTATCCTGTTTCATAGTGTCGTTTTCATGTTCCTTTTGCTGGTGCTTCCCTCCCCTGTGGAGGTTAGCAATTCCTTCATCCTTTGCACAATTCGTTGTGCCCTGTCGCTGTAAGGGGACTAGGGGGGTGCCCTGTGTGTTTTTCCTATTTTTTATGTTCGTCCCATATTTTTCCCCACCTCATTTCCTTCTATTCTTCATTTTCTATGATTTTTCCGGATTTTATTACTAATTTTCCCTTGCTATCATGTTTGTATATGTTGACACTTTTATATTTAGAGGTGGAGTACCCCTTCCGACACATACCCCTTGGTATGATGTCATTCGGCGGCCTTGATCCGCCTATCTCCGCCTTTTTCTATTTTTAGGTTATATTTGATTTTTGTCGTCTTCACATATACTGGGCATCAGCAAGGGGATCCTTAGAGTTTTCTCTTCGGATTTCCCTTTGCTAGGTGTGCCCCCAATCCCTGTATTATGTAGCATAATTTTAACTTCGGATTTCCCTTTGCTAGAGGCTTAGGTTGCCCTTATAGTAGAAAACTCTCTCCTAAGGCCCGAAAATCGCGAACACGCTGCCCAAGATAGGCAGGTACGGACTGGACGACGCTTCCCAAAGCTCCACAGAGTCCCTACACACCGTTCCAGATACTCTCGCCTTTATTACGCCGCCATTTTCACCAAACGCGCTCCCTAGCGACATGGACGCATCAGAACGCTTCGACGTGCTTGAAAGCGATGTTTCTGGAATGCGCGCGCAAATCGACTCGCTTAAATCTACGATTGAAAACTTCGTTAGGACCCTCCAGGCTAACCCTACGACCAATAGTTCCCCCTTTACGACTCCAAGCGCACCCAACAACGACGTTTTGCCAAACACGTCCACTAAGGAATGTGCCCAGATCAAACCGTCCCCCCCCGCCGAATTTAATGGTGCACGTGCGCAGGGACGTGCATTCCTTAATTCCTGTGAGTTATACATTAGTCTCCAGTCGCATCAATTTGTCGATGAGGCTGCAAAAATTTATTGGGCCTTCACATACATGAAATCTGAACGCGCCTATCTCTATGTGGACCGTATCCTACGTCAAACTAAAGAACTCGGTTCTCTACCTTTCTCCACTTGGGGTGACTTTCGAGCTGAGTTCATACGCCACTTCTGCCCCCTCAATGAACGCCACCGAGCAGTGACACGACTTGAGTCATCCGCTTACCACCAGGGACATCGATCCGTGGACGACTATATTGATGAGTTCAAGGATTTGGTGGACATGGCAGGATATGGGAGTGGGTTACCAGTGGTGGTGAAGTTCCGACGGGGGCTCAACTGAGAAATTCAGGACCAGATTGCACAGATGTTGGAAGGGCGCCCAGCGGACGATGATATCCTTGCTTGGTATGAAGCTGCTTCACTCTGTGACGAGAACCGACTCACAAATGCGGCATTTAATGCTGCATTCTGTGCTCCAACTACCACTCATACACCCTACACCTTCAATCGAAGCCTTCCCCGCCCTAACCCCATTCCTGTTCGTCAAACTCCCACACCAGCCGTCAATGTCCTGGTACCAATGGATGTTGATGCAGCCCGCAGCCGTGCACATAAGTTGGATCTCTGCTACCGTTGTGGGGAACCTGGACACAGGGCTGGAGCGTGTCCCCATCGTCAGGATATCCGCATGCTCACCCCCGAGGGACGAGATGAACTCCTGCAAGATTTGTTGGCGCTTGTAGATGTTGAGGAAGCGAAGGATCAAGTTGCAGAGGAGGTTAAGCTGGAAGTTGTAGAGGAGCAGGATTTTCCTATTCGCAGCGAGTGAATCGTATGCCCTCACTGCCTGTCCATAACCGCTTTGAAGTCTTGTCAGTTGAATCCCCGGAGAATGAATCCATTTCTGTGACTGCTCCCCTCTCTGACCCTTCAAAGTTGGCTAAAGACGTACCTGCTCTCCCCATCTCTCCTTCTACTCCACATCCCAAAATTAAATCATGGGAGCGTAAACTACCACGCAAGTATATTGTGGCATCCACTCCCTCTGCACATTCCTTAAACCTAGCCATCGAACTGCAGACGACTGACACTGGACAGATACTCGGTGTCTCTACGCTCCTGGACTCTGGTGCGACTGGTCTCTTCATCGATTCCCATCTGGTACAACAACATCGTCTAAATACTCGCTCACTCTCACGTCCGATACCTGTATATAACGTGGATGGATCCCCAAATGAAGCTGGTGCCATCTGAGAGGTTGCAGACCTGGTTCTCTGTTACAAAGATCATAGTGAGCATGCCCCTTTTGCTGTCACTCAATTAGGAAAGCAAAAGGCGATTTTGGGATATCCATGGCTTTGAGACCATAACCCGGAGGTCGACTGGCGCACCAGGGAGGTTACCATGAGCCGATGTCCATCCCGCTGTTGGACGTGTTTCACAGAAGCCAGGCAAGAATGTTGTGGACAGAAGGCGGCAATACAACGAACTCAGAAGTGTCGTGCTGGACCCCTGCCTATACCTGAAGTGGAATTGGAAGGGGTTCCTGATCTAATGCCGGACTCGGATGATGATGATGAGGACCCAGAGGAAGTGGAGGAGGGTAATCGGATTTTCTACACTGCGATTCGCTCATCGCATGAGGTGTGTGCCACATCGAACATATCCCAACGCCTCGCCGAGGCCTTCCACAAAAACAATGCTGCTAAATCCTCTACTAACTCCTTACTCCCTCATCTCCATGAGTTTGAAGATGTGTTCTCCAAGGAGTCATTCGACTCTCTTCCTGCACGTAAGCCATGGGATCACGCGATTGAACTCACCCCCGGCGCAACCCCTTCATCCTGCAAGGTCTATCCTCTCTCTCCGGAAGAACAACGGCAGCTTGACCAGTTCATCGACGAGCACCTGGCCTCTGGACGTATTTGACCATCGAAGTCACCCATGGCCTCTCCCTTTTTCTTTGTCAAGAAGAAGGATGGCTCACTTCGACCGGTTCAAGACTACAGAAGACTCAACAACATCACAGTCAAAAATCGCTACCCACTACCCCTCATCTCCGAACTCGTAAACCAGCTCCGTGGAGCCCGATACTTCACCAAGCTTGATGTCCGTTGGGGCTATAATAATGTGAGGATAAAGGAGGGAGATGAGTGGAAGGCAGCCTTTCGTACCAACCGTGGTCTTTTTGAACCGCTTGTCATGTTCTTTGGCCTTACTAATAGCCCTGCCACCTTTCAGACCATGATGAACGACATCTTCCATGACCTCATCCTCGAAGGCGTTGTCTGCATCTATCTCAACAACATCCTCATCTTCACTCGCACGGTTGAAGAGCACCGTCGCATCACGCGCCTCATCCTAGAGCGACTTCGACGGTACAAACTCTACCTTCGTCAGGACAAATGCGAGTTCGAAAGGACCAAGATCGAGTACCTCGGCCTGATTATCTCGGAGGGTCAAGTGGAGATGGATCCTATCAAGGTAAACGGGGTCACAGCTTGGCCGACGCCCACGAACAAGAAGGAGGTGCAGTCTTTCCTGGGCTTCATCAATTTTTATCGGTGTTTTATCAAGGATTTCTCACATCATGCACGACCACTTTTCGACTTGACAGGAAAGGAGGCATGGAGGTGGGATAATGCACAACAGGAGGCATTTGAAAAGCTTAAGGAGATGGTCACTTCCGCTCCGATCCTTACCTTTGCTGACGATTCGCGTCCTTTTCGTGTAGAAGCCGACAGTTCTGACTTTGCGACGGGCGCTGTGTTGTCTCAGCAGTCTCCGGAGGACCAGAAGTGGCATCCTGTTGCGTTCTACTCCAAAAGCCTTAGTGCTGTAGAGAGAAACTACGAGATCCATGACAAGGAGATGTTGGCGATAATGCGTGTGCTTGAGGAGTGGCGACACTTCCTCGAGGGTGCCCAACACAAGGTGGAAATTTGGACGGATCACAAGAACCTTGAGTACTTCATGACGGCCAAGAAATTGAACCATCGTCAAGCTCGTTGGTCCCTGTATCTATCTAGATTCGACTTCTCCTTGCACCACCGTCCGGGTCGCAGCATGGGGAAGACCGATGCCCTATCCCGACATGCAGACCATGGGGATGGCAGCGGTGACAACCAAAACATTGTGCTGTTGCAGCCAGACCTGTTCACCATTCGGGCACTGGAAGGCATCGTACCCCAGGGCGAGGAGCGGGACATTCTACGTGACATTCGTTGCGCAAACCGTAGCGGTTTACATGAGGATGTTGTCGCCTGAGCTGTTAAAGAACTGAGGAAGGGATCGACCCTTTCCTTACGTGCAGCAGAGTGGGCTGAAAAGGAGGACTTGTTGTATTTCAGGGATCGCATCTATGTTCCCAATGACCCAGGCCTTCGCTGGCGCATCATATCCCAACACCATGACTCACAGATTGCTGGCCACCCCGGACGCTGGAAGACCTTGGAGCTCACCTCACGGAACTATTGGTGGCCACAAATGTCACGGCTCATTGGTCAGTATTGTCGCACTTGTGACCTTTGCTTACACACCAAGGTCCCACGTCGCAAGCCTATTGGTGAGCTACACCCTCTTCCTGTTCCAGAGAGTCGTTGGGATGTCGTCAGCGTCGACTTTGTGGTGGAATTGCCAGAGTCAAACGGGTTTGATGCGGTGATGTGCACAGTTGACTCAGTGGGAAAATGCGCTCACTTCATTCCCACTCACACCACTGTCAGTGCCCTAGGTGCCACTCGACTCTACCTCCACCACATGTGGAAATTACATGGACTTCCTGGTGCCTTCCTCTCGGATCGTGGCCCTCAGTTCATGGCAGAGTTCACTTGTGAGCTGTACCAACTCCTGGGGATCAAACTCCTTGCTTCAACTGCTTATCACCCACAAACTGATGGCCAGACGGAGCAAGTCAACCAGGAACTGGAGCAGTACATCCGCCTCTTTGTCAATGAACGCCAGGACGATTGGGATGATCTCCTTCCTTTGGCCGAGTTCGGGTACAACAACCATGTCCATGCTTCCACTCAACAGACCCCTTTCCTCTTAGACACTGGACGACATCCACGCATGGGATTTGAACCTCGCCAAACTCCCTCACACATCGAGACAGTGAATGAGTTCACAGAACGCATGAGGGATAGCTTGGAGGAGGCAAGGGCAGCCTTAGCAAAGGCGAAGGACAACATGGCGCGATTTTACAACCAATGCCACTCCCCAACCCCTCAGTACAAGGTTGGTGATCAAGTTTATCTTGACTCCAGTGACATCTCCACTACATGTCCATCCAAGAAACTTGCTCATCGCTTCTTGGGACCTTTCCCCATTGTCAAGTGCGTTGGAACACATGCCTATCATCTACGCCTCCCAGCCTCCATGTCCAGACTCCATCCTGTCTTCCATGTCGTCAAATTGCTTCCAGCTCCCCCAGATCCGTTCCCGGGACGCCATTCACACCCACCACCACCACCTACAGTGATCGAGGGAGAACCCCAATATGAAGTCGAGTCAATCTTGGACAGCTGTTTGCGTCGAGGAAAACTCCAGTATTTGGTACATTGGAAGGGTTATGGGTATGAGGAGAACTCATGGGTCGAAGAGTCTGACATAAATGCCCCTCGGTTAATCAAGGAATTCCACCGATGGCACACTGCTGCACCGCGTCGCATTCAAGTCACGGACTTTGGTCGTATACGATTTCAAATGCATCGGGGCGATGCATCTTAGAGAGGGGGTGATGTAAGGGGACTAGGGGGGTGCCCTGTGTGTTTTTCCTATTTTTTATGTTCGTCCCATATTTTTCCCCACCTCATTTCCTTCTATTCTTCATTTTCTATGATTTTTCCGGATTTTATTACTAATTTTCCCTTGCTATCATGTTTGTATATGTTGACACTTTTATATTTAGAGGCGGAGTACCCCTTCCGACACATACCCCTTGGTATGATGTCATTCGGCGGCCTTGATCCGCCTATCTCCACCTTTTTCTATTTTTAGGTTATATTTGATTTTTGTCGTCTTCACATATACTGGGCATCAGCAAGGGGATCCTTAGAGTTTTCTCTTCGGATTTCCCTTTGCTGGGTGTGCCCCCAATCCCTGTATTATGTAGCATAATTTTAACTTCGGATTTCCCTTTGCTAGAGGCTTAGGTTGCCCTTATAGTCGCATTCTTTGTTTTTGCCCTTTTCCAGCTGTTTCTTCTTCTGGTTTTCTCGGGTCTTGGCGACAGCACATTGTGCTGCTTCAAGGTTTCTGGTTTCTTTAGGAGTGTTGCTGCTCCTGGTTTTTGCAACGGCTATCTGGACAGAATTTAGTTCTTTTGCTTTCTTTTCGGAAAGCCTTTCCTTCGTCTTTGCCACGGCTAGTCGTGCTCAGGCAAGGTTTCTCTCCTTTTCTTTGGAGAGTCTTTTTCTTGTTTTTGCCACAGCCAATCTGGCTTGGGCAAGGCTCCTCTCTTTCTCTTCAGAGAGCCTCTGTCTTGTTTTGGCCACGATGTGTCAAATTCGTGCCATTCTGTCATTTGGCGCCTCCCTTTTGGCACTCTACCCTAGGAAGGTTTAGGGTGTTTGGGAGGGCCCATTCGGCTCTTCTTGTCTTCTCCAAGATTCATTTGATCTGAGCCCATCGTTCTTCATCTTGGAACTCAAAGGTTCCCTTCTTCCAATCGATGATCGGGTTTATCTCCCGCAGCCATGGCAGGCCCAGGATTACCGATTCTTTGCCTAGTCCAGTGACTAGGTATTCTATCGGGTAGCTCCTTCCGTTGATGTGGAGTCTTCCTTTCACGCATCTGGTGATTGTTCCCTGCTTGTTCAGGGTCCCGTCTACGTTCGTGGCCCGGATGGTGCAGCCTAAGGGATATGTTCTGATCCCTTCTCGTTTGACGAAGTTCGAGTCGATAAAGACTCCTCCTGCTCCAGAGTCGAGGAGCGCGTTTGTTGTGACGTCTTTCCCATTGTCTGACTCAGCTACCCGAATAGACAGGCACATAGACTATTCATGGTAGCTAAGAGTACAGACCCTAGGGAGACTACAGCGGTGACTGGCGTCATATCAGGCCGCTGTTCTAAAAACCTGATTCCTCCATGAGGTTAAGGGCTTGTTCCTTTTCTTCTTTGTCTAGTTCATCCAGCATCGTGCGGATCTTCTGGTAGGTGTCCACCCCAGTCTTCTTCTGGGTGAAGCGGTTTCGGTAGGGAGGAGGCGCTGACCCCGTCTGAGTGGGGTTCTTTCCATCCCTGTGGTCAGACAATTGGTGTCCCAGTTGGTGGCAGATGAAACACAATCCCTTTCGGAGGTGTTCCATGCATTCTTGGTTCATCAGTCGGTTGATGTCGAGAGAGGGCTGTCCTTTCTTTGTCGTTTCATTTGTCTTCTGGTTCTGCCTGGTCTTTCCCAGGATTGCCATGGCCCATTTCCATTGGCCTTCGTATTTCGAAGCTGCCTTTATCCAGCCTTCGAGAGTGTTGGGCACTGTCTCCATTGTGTGTACCCTCTTCAGTAACTCGGAATGCAGTCCATCCATGAAGTACTCAATCATGGCTGCATCTTTGGTGATTCCCATCCTGTCTTTCAGGATGTGGAAGTTCGCCACATATTCTTCGAGGTTCCCTGAACCTTGTTTGAGATTCTTAATCTCTGTCTTTGCTGTTCCGGCATCGTCGATTGGTGAGAAGGCCCCTAGGACCTTCTGTCGGAAGTCTGCGTATTCACCTAGTCCCTCGGATTGGTGCTGGTTGACAAATGCCTGTGCCCAGGCAGCTGCTGTCCCTCCATTCATGAAGGACAGCGTGAAGATGATCTTCTTGTCGTTCGTGTCGTAGACCTGGTCGTTGATTCACAAGCACAGGTCTATCTCCTGCAGGAACTTGGCGGTCTTGGTCCACTCTCCTGAGAAGTCTGTGGGTGATCGGATTCGAATGTCCTTTACGGACATTGTTGGTGCAGTTGCGGGTTTGGACATCTCGTTATAGAGGTTGTCAGTTTCGTCTGTTAAGAAGCGGGTGGGTGTTTTGGGTGGGGGTGTGTGCGGTTGTTCAAAGTCTTTGTTGGTGAGGAAATCTCCTTGTTGCCTGTCGGTTGATCCGTAGAACCAATGCTGTGCTGGGGTCGAGTAACGGACTAGTCTTCCGTTGTATCGGTACCAAGATGAACCTGGCTGTGGTTCTGCTTCTCTTGGTGGTCGGTCTGGGGTTTGTCTAGACCTGGGTCGCTGTGGTGTGTATCGAGACGTATTGCCTACACCTAGGTAGGTGGGCTAGCAGATAGTTTAGATCTTATGTTAAGGGTGAAGCCTCAACCACTTGATCTAGTCGATGTCGTTTGACGAGGTGCTTCCTCGACGAGTCGTTCAGCACTAGTCTTACTCAGAGCGTCCGATGTAAGATAGGTAGTGCACTCTAGCAGGGCTTCTGCGTAGAGTCGTTCAGGTTCACGCACTAAGGGGCTTCCTTAGTGGTTTCAAGTAAGTTCATGAGTTGCAAGTTAAGGCTGTTAATTGCCTAGATCTAAACTAAGGACATCCCTACTACAAGTCGCAGTACTTATACTAGAAGGGAGGTCCTTATCCTCCAATCAGAAAGGTAGATGCATATCAAGTAATAATAGAAACAATAGGCCTCATGCCTAGCATGAGGCGTCCGATGTCACGGATCCGATGTCAAGGATCCGATGTCAAGGACATGCTGCGGTGCAGCATGTCGATCGTGAGAGTCCGACGTCATGGACCTCATGTCAGAGGGCTGTCATATCACAGCATGTGTGGGAGTGGGTTCGGGTGCATGGAGTCACCATGCATCAAGGGTGCCTTCCACAGGAAGGGGATCGAATGCATGCAGTCAGCATGCATCGTGTGTGTGTCTGATGTCAAGGATATGCCCTAGGCATGAATCAAGGGGTGCCTCCTGTCTGGAGTGGATCGTCGGGTGCGTCGGGTTCCATGAGTTACAAGGAAAATTGTAACAGTTGGAAGCTCTGGCTTCCTTCCAATGAGATCTCTATGAGTGATAATACAGATGATGGTGTGTAGTCAAAAAGGTAGCATCCCTGTAATGTCCGAGGATGTAATCCAAGGAATGTGGTAAATAAGTGTCAACAAGTAACACCATTACACCCTCCCCCCCCTGAAAAATAAAAAAATCCCCCAAGCAAGAAAAAGGGGCACATGCACAGGTGCCTCAAAAACCCCAGTGGGGAAAAGCTACCGGCCGGCAAACAAAAGAAGGCTACATACTGCAACTTGTTTTCTTCTGTGCCAACCAGATATCCAGCGCCTCACAGTCCACAACTTCCCGCCCCAGTAGTCAGTGGTCTTCTTCAGGTCCATAGCCATGCCACTGTATGAGATACTGAGTTCCCCTTCCTCGCTTATGTTCATCCAGGATTCGATCCACATAGTACTCTTCCTCGCCTTTGATGACCACCAGTTGTGGGTGCTCTTGCTCCTGGGAAGGGAACAGATCCTTGTTGTTCTCCACAAATGGTAGCACTTGAGAGGTGTGGAAAGTCAGAAATGTGTTTGGGTTACACAATGGGCAAGTTCTGAGGCAGTTGACTCATGGTTGACTCGTAGTTGACTCATGGTTGACTCATGGTTGACTGGAGTTTGCACCTTATTACATAATCCTACCAAATTGAGCACTTGGATTGATGCTTCCTTTTACAAACAAATATCTGTTTAAATCAATAGGTTCATGATAGTGACTATGGTGACAGGCATCAGACTGTTGCATGGGATGGTTAGAGGATGTACATCAGTTACAATAGCAACCAATTTTGATGTTTCTATTAAAATGGTCCAAAACAGCTGTCATTCTTTCCCCCTCTTTTCCTTCACTGAGGCTTCACCAAGTTCACCATGCCTCCAGTCATATGTAACTGCACAATTTGTAGCACAAAAACCATCTTCATCAATGGTGTTGAACAGCCAGGACAGTATGTTGATGGTTCTACCCATTTGAAGCATGAGAAACAGGACAAACGGCCTGTTTCACAACTGGCAAAGGGGAAGTGGCAATCATCATCCCCAAGCCCATCACCAAAACGTTCTAGAGCTTCTAATTTTCCCACAGGTAAGTGCTACATTGTTATTGTTAGATCAAGACTAATAGTAATTATGCAGATATCAACTTTTCTACAGTATTTATCACAAAGATGATCTGCCTCCTTGTCATCTGGCTCCACAATAGAGCTGGTGTGAGTCGTTCTATCACTAACAAAATTCTACAAGGACTTCAATTTATTATTTCTGTGACTCTCTCTATTGTCGAGGTTGCTCTTTCATCACCTGGACTCAATGTCAAGCTTCCAAACATCAAACTTCCTCATGATGTCCATACAGCATATCGGCTTCACTGCTCAGAGCCAGAAATCATTCAGACAGCATGCTGCCCCAAGTGCTTTCCCCTCTTTTCTCATCCTATTCCTTGGCAATGTCAGTGGAAGGCATCCCCAAGATCACAATCCTGTAACACAAAACTCTGGACAACTCAGAATACTCCAAATGGGCCTAAATGGGTCCCATGTCGTCTATACACTACACAATCCTTTGATTCTTGGCTTCAGTTCTTTTTATCTTCCAAGGTCATTGAAGACAGCCTTCATGAGGCTTTCAACCACCACAGAAACCATATACCAGCTGCCTTTGGTGCCACTATGAATGATATCCAGGATAGTCCTGCTTGGGATGACTTGCAGGGTTTTCTACAGTCTCCTTATCATCTAATATTTGGAATCTATATTGATTGGTTCAATCCTTATACCAATAAGATTGCTGGTAAGTTATTAACAAATTCTGCATAGACTATGACACAGCTTATTTTATATATAGGCAAAAAAGTGTCTTGTGGAGCAATCCTGCTTTATTGCTTGAACTTACCTTTTCATCTTCGGTATCGATTTGAGAATACATTTATTGTTGGTCTCACACCTCCTCCCCATCTTCCTGACCCCACAACCATCTCTCATCTTCTTGAACCTGTTATTCAATCTGTTGCCAAGTATGGTGCTGCACCAGGCCAAAATTTGCCAACATCTAGACATCCCGATGGCATCTCTGTGAAAGCAAAAATTGCACCTGTGATTGCTGATCTTGAGGGAAGTCGCAAGGCTACTGGCTTTTTGGGACATGGTGCTACAATGTTCTGTTCTTTCTGCTTCTGCACCAGTGATCAGCTAGAGGATCTCAATATTCAATCTTGGGAACTCCGTATTGGTGCACAGGTGTGAGCACAGGCAGAGGCATGGTTGCATCAGACAACCAAAGCTGGTCAAAATGCTCTGCAAAAGACAACTGGTGTGCGATGGACTCCACTGCATAATCTTCCATATTGGGATCCAGTCAAACATGTTGTACTAGGTTTTATGCATAACTGGGTTGAGGGTGTTTTACAGCATCATCTTCGTGCACTCTGGGGAATTGGACGGGATGAGGATGAAAGCCAAAAAGTTAAAGAGGTGGAAAAGGATGAGCAGTGGAGTGAGGCAGATGTATCAGATCTGCTGAAGAATTGGATGACCTTTTTCAAGAAGCAGCTAAACATAATCTTGAGGCTGCAATGGCAATGCACCATACACCACCACCTATGTCTCCCTCACCATCTTCTTCTGAATTATGAGACTCATCCTCATCATCAACACCTACAGCCACCACACAGAGCCACACAAATCCCTATGCATATGACTTCAATTATGATGATGATGATGATAACTATATTCCTGTTGACCCTTTGCCATTTAGCTTCACAGAAACTGAGCTACAAGCAATAAGAAATTGCATTCATGATATCACTCTTCCAACATGGATACAAAGACCACCAACCAATCTTGGTGAACCAAGCCATGGCAAGCTCAAAGCTCAGGAATATCTCACCCTCTTCACATGTATCTTTCCCCTCATTATTCCTGAATTCTGGTACATGACTACTGCCACAAATTTCCACCACCAGCACTTCTACTGCTTCTATCATGTTGTTGCAGCAACAAATATTGTAGCTGCATATCAAACCTCCAATGCTGATGCTGATGCCTATACTCAGCATTATATTCAATATTGAACTGCTATTCAACAACTTTTTCCAACATCGTCCATCCAAGCCAAACCATCATTATGCAATGCATAATGGTGCTCTTCTCAAATATTGGGGTCCTTTGGCTTCTTTTAGTGAGTTTCCAGGTGAACGAATGAATGGAAAGTTGCAAAAAATGAACACCAATTATCATCTCCATATGTGTTTCAATTATTTTGCTTGAAAATTGATAGCTAATACCAAGATCAGGGGATTTAGATCTTACAATGCTTTGTCAGATGAGTCGTCAAGCATGTGTAGATGCTTTACTGCACAGTGAAGATCATTTAAAAGAATTATGTGATATTCTTGAGCCAGGAGACATGGCCATGGATAACCATCCAGTAACTCTCCAGCCTACAGAAGTGGCAGATATTCTAGCAAAGGCACCTTGCCTTCTTGAAGTAGATTATAACAATCTGCTTAATTATCTTCACCAGACAGGAAGACCATACTGAACTTACTCTGATCTTCCCCATCTGCCAAATGCCATTATTCTCCCTCCACAAGCCCAGCATCTTTTGCAGGTGCACCATGATGAGTGCACATTCAGTTGTGAAAAGTCACATAAAGGAAACAGTGCTATAAAGTTCTACAATCCATTGACACAGGCTCATGATACAGGATTCATTCAAAACATTTGGAGACTTCCGCTGGAGGAAATAATGCACACCTTTATAAGAGTCCGCTCACATCAATCACTATCTACACAAGAGGAGAGGCAGGCACCATTCATACACCACCCTGGATTTATGGTACGAATTGTTGATGCACTCCCCTCTAACAACCTTAGTATTATTGAGCCTGTCCATATTATCACTCATGTCACAACTGTCCAGTGGCCAGCAAGCACTTATGGTATTGGCAGGAAGGTCCTGGTTGTATGTTGGGCTCCCAACAGAGGGCGCCAATAATTTTGCATCCCTGGCAACGTGTAAATAGCTGTTATAACCACAATTATGCCTTCTATGCTTCATTTTCCTGTTCTGACTTCTTTCCAACTTGAAATCTTCTTCCGCTTCTACTTCCTTATTCTGTTCTGTGCTATCTTTAGCATACTACCTATGTTCTGTTTCTGCATATTTAAGTCTACAGTATTGTTTGTAATACCTTAGTCTGATAATCGCACTCGATTAACACCAACTTGCAACTCGTAATCCTGTGCATTAGTTCTTAGCTTGCTCATCTCATGCACAACACCCCTCAAAGTTATGGACATGCATAAGTGCAGGTAGGCACAGCTCACTGAAGCCAAGTCTGTTCCACCCTTGTATGTTGCTGCATGGCTCACTCGCTCTGTGCGCATATTGTGCTCTACTCGTGCGGTTGTCTTTTGTCAGGTCATAGATTTTCCCTTTATCTGCCTTACCCTACATCCATATCTCTCACATGTCTCGGATCACAACAGTTGTCCTTCATCAGGTCGTAGATTTTCCCCACATCCATTTTGCCCTACATCTGTCTCTCATGTGTCTCAGATTGTAACAATAGCTTTGGATAAATAGAAAAGATGGTATTAACTTGAAATACATTAAGTGACTTGGCAAGCATGAATATGAAGAGGGAAGTAAATCAATTACCACCATTAACCAGAATATGTATTAAACAACACCCATATCTCATTCATCACCTGAGCCCTCATCTCCCAACCCCTCACTTGATACATCTGGCTCATCTTCATCATCCTCATCATCCTGCTGCTCAAGTTGTTCCAATTCGTCTGGTGTAGGTAGCTTGTATTCTGCCTGCACTTCATCACCATATTTGGCCATAAACTCCTTCTCTGGCATACTCTTCCATTTCTCACACTCATCCCAGCTGGCACAGAGCTCTGCAGGTGACAGAGCAACATAAGTACCATTCTTGACATATTGGGCACACTCACAGAGAGAAAAATTGTTTCAATAGATAGGATCAAACCAATCAATTGGGACTTTCTTTGGGAGAGCAGTGAGCTCAGATAACTTTGGCATGGGGGGGTCTTCACAGTGTCGCTCCAGTCTACAGATAAATAGTTTCAGTCAAATGTAAAAAGAAAAACAAAGATTGGCCAACTTAAGGTGTCTTCTTTTGCTTCTATTCATCTGCTTGCGCTCTTGATCAGCCATTCTAAAGAATGCAGTAACTTTTGTTGAACGTCCCTCCTTCTCCTTGATGTGGTACACCGCATCAACTGACTCAGCATTCCCTTCAGCCAACTCATCATCCAAATGGGCCTCATTCTCTCTAGCCAAGGCCACAACGTTTTTATTGAAACCACATGCCCTAAACATGTCCATCCTGCCATCAGCAAGCTATCAAGGTTTATTAGTAAATACAATCTGCAAATGGCATATACAGAATTCCAGGAATTACATACCACACTATGTCATTTCCATACTCTGGTCATCTGCTTTGCTTTTGCAACAGTTCCTGGATTCTTTGCCTCTGACTTGGCAATACCATGCATATATGAGAAAACGAAGCTTCAATAAAGTTTATGCATAAGTGCAAAATCATTGACACATGACAGATTCGTTCCCATGTGAGAGTATCCAAATGTGCCCGAGACCTGCTCAAATGTCTTGAGGGCAATGTGCTCATGAAGGAGATTATACATAGACTCTGGATCATTACACAAGACATCAGGTGCCCACTGTTGAAGCCCAAGGCATGCCACCAACCTGAACATGAGCAACAGATGGGATTCTGGAATGCGCTTGATATTGTTGGCAATGATCCCAACTGAGTCTGAGATAGAGTTAAGGAGCTTGTGCACTTTTATTTGGGTGCCCTGAATGCTAGCCGAGTTGTCATCAAGACTGGCTGTGACAGAGTTCTGCAACTGTGCTTCAGAGGTAAAGCGGTGGGTGAAGGGTACTTTGTCATCTTCTGTGACCTTGGGGGGGACAGTAGTCTGGTGTGAGAAGCCCCAAAGGACATGGAGATGAAGCTCAAGTGCAGCCTGAAAGTGATTTAGACTTTAAAGTGCTTGAATACAATGAATGTGCACCTTTGTCTTCTCAGCCTCCTTTGGTACCTCTCCTTTTCTCATGTGCCAATCACTAGGCTTCTTGGGCTTCTTGGGTTGCTTTGTGAAGGCCTTGCAGGCTTTCTTTGCTTGCAAAGCTCTTGAACCAGGGTTCATGTTGCTTAGAGAATGCTTGCGCTTGCCAAGTCCAGCCTGAGATGGGCCAGCCTCCCCTGAACTAGGACTCGCACGAGGATCCATTGTAGTAATAGAAGATGGTGGAATAAAGAGTCCAGGTATCCAGTAAAGCCAGAAGACAAGTATGCACAAACATGTTGAGAACAAAGGAACTCAAAATTGCCGCAATCATGATCATGTGAGGCGTTGGAACCTGCCAAACTCACCATGTCAAGTCATCGACACCCTCAACACCTCTGGCAGCAATGTATCATAGTTCTGATCAGAAATAATAAAATTGTTTATTGAAGTACAGAATAAAGTTTTCAGCTAAAACTATAGCATAAACTTGGCATGAACTGGATGATAAACATTCAGTGTCAACATCACTCATGAAATGAATTGTTATTACTAAAGTATATTACATCACTACAAATGACAACTACCAGTCAAACATGAGTCAAACATGAATCAACTACAAATCAACTGCCTCAAGGCTTGCCCATTGTGTTATTCAGCATGTTGACAGTGATTGTAGATACTTCTGCTGCTGTGTCGGTCATGACATACAGACCATCATAACGAGGCATAAATTTTGCCACACACTTTTCGCCTTTAGCCTTATAGTCCTGTCGCCTGTTCAATGTCAACAGTACTAACCAGTGTCCCTTCTGAAAAGGGAACTTATCAGAACGATGTTCATTAGCAGAGAGGGCTTGTGAAATATTAGCATGCAGCATGTTATCCTGGGCTTCCTTAACATCCAGCTGCAGTCTTTCAATCACTTCGACGGCCCATATATCCTCCACTTCACCATCAGGTGATCTCACCAGCGGTGGGATTATGTGTGGGCTTTGGCCCATCCACAGTTGAAATGGAGAGAACCCTGTTGACCCATTAATTGTATTCATGATGTCAAAATGTACCCGGCATAGCGCCCTCTGCCACCCCAGCTGGTTGCACTCTACATGATACCGCAAGCATCGATTGATAGTCTTGTTCGACCGTTCACTAGCACCATCTGTCTGGGGGTAGTAAGCAGAGGACATCTTAAGCTTTACCCCTGTGAGCTTGTGTAGGGCCTCCCAAAAATTTGACATGAAAAGTTTATCGCAGTCCGACACGATCTTGAGGGGCAACCCGTTCTCACAGTACCATTTGTTGAGAAATATGACCGCTAAATCTCCAGCTGTGATGTCAGTTCGAGTTGGTACAATTTGAATGTTGCTGTTTTCCCTGTCTGTGAAAGTCACAATGCAATCAAAACCTTCATCTTCAGGTAGTGGCCTGATGAAGTCCATTGCTACCGAGTCACCACATTGATCCGGTGTAGGTAGCAGATGTAAAGGACCCATTGGCTTCTTCATCATGGGCTTGTTTCATTGGGACTCCACGCAGCTAGGAACATAGGCTAGCTCCAAATCACAACACATATTTGACCAGTAGAATGATTCATGAAGTGATCCATAAGATTTCATAAACCCAAAATGCCTGAGCACATTGTGAGCCAGATGGAACAATGGTTCACGCACCTGAGATTTTCTAGGCACCACCAAACGATCACCAGAATATAGAAGCCCATTTTCTAATCGAACACCATGTGGCAGGAAAGGTGCCTTAAGCAGTTGGCTACACCACGGGTCCTCTGAATAACCAGAACAGATTGCATCCAGCAGTTCTGCATCTGCCGATATCGTCAGTGTCAGCACCACTGCAGGCACATCTGGTAGGAAAGTCTCTGGTTCTGCCATGACCTTGGCACACAAGAAGGAGCTGTCATAAGTCCCTTGAACCAACACTACAGGACCTCCATTGTCAGGGGGATATGGAACCCCTGCAGCTTCCTCGGCCTCGAACAGCGTCTGCAACAAGGCATCCACTGGACAATTTTCCTCCCCTTTTATGTACATGATCTTGCAGTCATATTGTGACATGAACTCCATCCAGTGGGCTTGTCGTTGGCTCAAATCATGCTGGCAATCAAAGTTTTCCAGAGTCTTATGATCAGTGTACACCATGAATGGCACTCTGATAAGGTCAGAATGCCAGCTCTGCCAGGCACAAATGATTGCCAGCATTTCCTTTTCATGGACTGGATAGTTCAATTCCACACCTTTGAAGGTCATAGAATCAAATGCGATAGGGCAGGCTGTCTCCCAAGACTCCCCAAAGGACAGCATGGTGCCCAATTGGTAGTCACTGGCATCAGTTGTCACAAAAATCTTCTGCTTTGGAATCAGTATGAAATCAATTGTCATCAGGCATTCCCTGCCCACAATCACCTTTTTGATGCAGTCAAACACCACTTGGTGCCTTTGCTCCCAACCTGGAAAATTTTTGTTTCACTCCTTCAATGTCAGCTCCATCAAAATTTGTGTGTGCTCTGTGATGTGTGGAAGGAATGATGACACATAATGCACCAGACCCAAGAACTGGTGTACTTCCTTCGCAGACTGTGGCTGAGGCCATTTCAAAATGCACTCCATTTTGCTTGAATCTGCTTGAATCCCTTGGGCAGACACATGGTGACCCAAGAAACCGATTTCCACCTGGAACAGATGTGTCTTCTGGGGGTTGCAATAAAGCCCAGCCTTCCTCAGTGCTTCGAGGATGGTGTGTACATTCTCACAATGCTCCTCCAGAGTGTTCAACCAGATCACAATGTCATCCAAATAAATATGACAGATTTTCCCAATCCACAGACAAAGCACAGCAGTTACACGCCGTTGATGGATTGCAGGCATGTTTTTCAAACCCATAGGCATTACCATCCACTCAAACAGGCCAAACAATGTGGAAACAGTGGTGAGAGGAATATTGAGGGGCTTCATCAGTGTCTGAAAAAAACTGTTCATCATGTCAATTGTCCCCCAGATTTTACCTTTTGCACAATCATATAAGATGTCATCAATGCGTGGGAGTGGATGTGAGTCTGCAATTGTGCATTTGTTCAGTTGCCTGTAATCATTCACCCACCTTGGCAGCACAGAGGGATCTACCTTTGGAATGATGAAAGCCGGCAAGGCATGTGGAGACAAAGATGGTCTGATATGCCCAGCATCCAGACGCTGTTGGATCAATGTTTTCCATGCATCCTGAAACTTCTGTGGGCATGCATATGTGCAAGTTTTAATTGTTTGTTCTGCATTTTTGAGCTTGATTCTTGCTGTTACATTATGAGGGAGTTTGTCGACATGTGGCAGTGGCTGGAAGACATCACTGAACTCCACAAGCATCTGTTTCTCTATTCCCTCCACCTTTCACTGAAAACTCAGGATCTCAATCCAATCCTTGATCATACCCGCCACATTCAGTGGCTTGATTACCTCTGGCACCATCTTCCCTTCAGCAAGATGCTGTTTGCAAACTTCAACAAGTTCCAACAGCACTCACATTTTTGTTTTCTTCATTTCTGGTACCATTAGCTTTGACTCCTCTACTTTCTTATGAATTCTAGCCACTGGAGGTTTCAATAAATTGTAGTCATTCATTTTATCAATAGCTGAACATAATTTGAAATTGGCAATGATATGGTTTACAGTAAGGAAAGGCAGCCCAAGTAAGAGCAGTACACATAATTTAGGCTAGGGCATGGCATGGGTAACCCCCAGGTAGATTTTGCTGTACCCATACCTGTACCTGTACCCATGAACACCGTACCCGTTTGGGTAAGGGTATGGTGTCCCCCATGGGTTTTGGGGGTTACCCACAATATTCATGGGTTTCTGAGTACATTACTCCAACTATATAAATATCTATTATGTATTACTCAAGAAGATCGGCACCTAGCACAGAGGAGAGTGCAGCCCTCTTGTCTCTTTGGGAACTTAAAATGGCTGCTAAATAGACTAAGATCAAGTATAAGATCACTAGAAATGAAGGGGAACTCACCGAGAAAGAGCACACCTCATCCCCCCTCCTGACACCAATAAGCACCTAGTGGAAAAACAGGAGGGTGCAGCCCTCTCATCTCTTCAGGAACTTAAAACGGCTGCTAAATAGACTAAGATCAAGTATAAGATCATTAGAAATGAAGGGGAACTCACTGAGAAAGAGTACACCCCACCTCATCCCCCCTCCTGACACAGATAAGCACCTAGCAGAAAAATGGGAGGGCGCAGTTCTCTTGTCTCTTTGGGAACTTGAAACGACCACTAAATAGATTCAAATCAAGTATAAGATCATTGGAAATGAATGGGAACTCACCAAGAAAAAGTATACCCCACCATCCCCCTCCTGAGACAGATGAGCACCTAGCAGAAAAACAGGAGGGTGCAGCCCTCTCGTCTCTTTGGGAACTTGAAACGACCACTGAATAAATTGATATCAAGTATAAGATCATTGTAAACAAATGGGAACTCACCAAGAAAGAGTACACCCCACCATCCCCCCCTCCTGAGACAGATAAGCACCTATCGGAAAAATGGGAGGGTGCAGCCCTCTGGTCTCTTCAGTAACTTGAAACAACTACTAAATAGATTTAAATCAAGTATACAATCACTGCAAACAAGGCAGAACTCACTATAATATGATGGATTGGATACCCATAAACCCATGGTTAGGGGTACGGTGTTGCATGGGTATGGCAATCCAAAACCTGTACCCATACCAGTGCATACCCATGCCCACATTGTCATGGTGTTACCTGTACCCATGCCTTGCCTTAATTTAGGCACAACAATAGCTTTTAACGTTCGAGAGGTCCATGCAGAGCCAAGGGAATAGGGCGTGATCTTCACATATTCACACAGGTGGCTTTCAGAGGTGGCCAAGTTATTGAGTGCCACGGAAATCGGTAACAGTTTGTGCAATTGGAAACGACGAAGACCCAGCTCTTCAACAAATGCGCTGTTGATAAGCACAACATGTGTGCCGCAGTCCAGCATACTGTTCACTGAAACAGGTTCATCAGCAGCTGGACCCATCCGCATGCACACCCATCGCAGATGCGGCACTGTGAGTGGGCTCACCTCCTCCTCCATCTCAGAACCAGACCCCAAAACCGCTGATGGCATCACAGTGCCTGCTACAAAGGAATTCTCCCCCTCTGATACTTCCTCAATCTGGCTTGTGGTACCAGTAACCACTCCCACAGGCCTGCTTCCAGACAGCACATTGACCTGTCTCTTGTGGCCAAGCAGCACGTCTTCGGTTATTTCTTTGTAGTTCCAGCCATCTGGGAAATCATTTGGGCATTCTGTAGCACAGTGGTTTTGGTATCTGTGTCAACACTTCAGGCATCCCTGGTGCTTAAAAAGCAATGACCATTCATTATCCATAAGATGTGGTGGTTTCTGGGGGCCGCTCATAGCTGTGGCAGACCCACGAGGTTTGTCATCACCCATGGCGTTTGAATTTCAGGAAGGGTTGGCCAAGGCCTGTCTCTTAGGCAACTGCTGCAACTCCTCCACAGCTTCCAGGTAACATTTTGTGTCATTCGCATGCTCCTCCACCAGTTTTTGAACCTCAGCGATCCAGCAAGTCAGCCATGCCTCTGTAAGAGATCCGATTCTCTTACAATGCGACTTCGTACATCTGGCACAACCATCAGCGATTCCATGTAACTGACATCACATGCCTGACATGATCACATGTCCAAGCGCACACATATCACATGCATTGTTCATTATATACAACAACTATTTGTAATAGTAGAGTATCTTTTCTTGAATCGATACCACCTTCATCACACTTTGGTCCCTGAGTGTTGGGAGTAGATGCTCCCTTCCACTTTTTTTTTTGTGTCGAAAGTGATTTGACCAAGCGATACACACCTCACTGAATATAGAGATAGCTCTATCACAACCAGCGACCCTTCGTGGACATCCAGATCATTCCCCTTTTAATTCCGTGACTTCTAACATTTTTGCTGTCACACCACACGAACCCCAAAACCCACAGAGTTACCAAGAAACCAGCACATATAGCACATCATCAAATACCTACGTCACCAAAGAAATGTGCATACAGTCACCTTATTTATATTTGTGCGATAACAGAACAAGAATGAGTGAAAACACTGCCCCCTTGACACTTACAGCCAACAACCTGTCTCAAACCATGTCCACCCATACCCCCATCAATACTTGCAGTAGATTGCATGTTGAGCCAATCGTGGTGAACTCTAGCCCTCTCAGTTCACCTCCAACAACTCCTGAACACAGTCTGAGCCCTGACTCCAACGAAGATCGTAATTCAACCACAGCCCCAACTGCACCAGCTCCAGCACATAAAGCGTGCTCCAACACCTCCAGCGACTCCAGTGATTCTGAACAGACACCTGCCAAGCATCAAATGAGTGTCAACAATGTACAATATGCCCTCGCAACTGTCACAGGTGGCAAGGGAAGCCATGCACTGGTTTTGTCAGCAGGTCATATCACGATCCCAATAATTTGCATCTTCGAGAATGCATGTCACCAATTCTTCCAGAACAAGAAGACACCAGAAGATGAGTGTGTTTTGAGTATCATTTACAATTTTGAATCCTCGGCTATACAGTCCTGGATTACAACTCACCATGACCACCTAGTAGACCTGATGTTCATCGAGTTCTTCACAGAGTTCAAGAACAAGTTTCTGCCAGCAAACTGGAAGGATGACCTCATTGTGACACAGATCATGATGCAGAGTTCGCAAGCATTTCTGACCTGGACCGAAAGCATAAGGGAGGCAAATGTGGAGCTTGCTATTGCAGGGTCAGATTATCACATTGCAGAAGAGAAGTTACGTGCACATTTCATCCCTCGTCTCTCCCTGGCCCTGAAAGCTTCATATGATGCAAACAACATGCATGGTACCCTCAATGTGATTGCAGATCTTGAGGTGTGGATCCAGCGAGTACACCTCCTAGACTTAGAGAACCAGAGCAAGAGAGAGGAGTGGCTGAAGATCACACAGTCTGCGGCGCGCACCAACACGAAGAGTGGCGGGACATGCAGGGCTACTGGAACAGGAGGAAACACCTCAACAACCAGTGCAGCAGCCGGTAGCAACACTCCAGCCATACTGGCTAACACCACAAACACCCAACAGCCTCTCACACCAAAGTTAACCCAGGCAGAACATAACCTCTTGAGGGAGCACCGCAGATGTTTCCATTGCAGAGTATTCTACACAGGACACTACACACCAGAATGCCCACTTGGGACCAATGGGAGGCTGACTCCTGAGGTGTGCAAAACATTAATGTGGCAGTGGCGCTGAAGGTGAAAGCAGCTTTTGAGGCGAGAGGAATGACCATAGTGGCTGTGATTTTTGAGGAGGAGGATGAAAGTGATGACTTCGAGATGACAGGAGACAAAGCAGATGAGTACGTGCTTGATCTTTCCTTACCATCACACTTGTGGTGGAACTGCTGCATTGATACTCCCCTTACTTGCACTCCCACCCCGATATGGGCACTTATTGACCACGGTTCACCCCCAGTGCTGATTTCATCTGAAATGGTGGAATTTTTGGGACTCGTTTGCTGCAAGTTATACAAGCCATTTTCAGTATCGGGAGCATTCATAGATGGAAAGAGAAACACAGACTCTAGTTTAACAGAGTATTGTAAATTACACCTCCAATCACCAGACGCAGTATGGAAAGCAAAAGTTGTCAATGCAGTCATTTCCCTGAACCTTCAGACTGATATCATCCTGGGCCTGGATTTCCTGACCAGGAATAGGATAGTGATTGATGCAGAACTTAGAATGGTGATCATGAAAGGCGAGGAATATGATTTGCTTAACCCGGTGCCAGTGTTTCTGCCAGCGACACAATATTCACCACGTGAGTGCCATAAGGCAGAGACCAAGGCAATTAAAATTGGTCGACTAAACGCACACAAAGATTGCCTACTAGTAATCCAAGAGCTAGAGTGTGTATTCAAAGAAAACCCAGGACATTTCAATTTTGAGGTGCATTCCACGTCGACGCTGTGCATCATTGTGGCTATTAAAAAAAGGATAGAAGAGTTAGCAGGATGAAAGATTCTAGAGACACTGGACACACTATACAAGGAGCAATACTCAGATCGTTTCCCAACAGACATCCCACATAGTGTTTTAAGGTTTGGTTTGGTCCAGTTTTTTGACCTCTAAGAGGGTTAACCGGGACCATAACTGGTCTAGACCAGCACCCTAAGTCAGTTAGACCATGACCAAACCAATTAGGACCACTCCTAATCGGTTTGGTCTACTGGTTTAGACCAGTTTCAACCAGTTTTTGAGTCTACATAAATCATATTACATAGTAAATAAAATTATTTACATTCACACCCTGCGAGCAGGTGCTTGCAGTGGTGGGGTGTAGCTAGATAATGAACAAATGAAAATGAAAATGAAAATGAGAACCGAACAAAAAAAAAAGCTGCACCCTCTCATACTTGTAGCGAGGGTGTGGGTTCTGGTGTTCTTGCCGCTGTCATTGGCCATCCCCGCTGTTTGTTTTCCCCACTGTTAATTGTCACCATTGTTTGTTGTCCTGGCTGTTTGTTGTCCCAGCCGTTTGCTGTCATTGCACCCTCCCATTCACCCTGTGAGCAGGGGCTCGCAGTGGTGGCTCAGGACAGAGTGCCGGGGTTGGGCATGGGGTGTTGTTATAGCATATGTTAAACATAAGAACAAAGAGAAAACCATTAGTTAGTTAAAAGAAAAGAAAAGGAAGAAACTCACCTAGGGCCAGAATGATGATGAATGATGTTCTGTTGTTCCTCGTCCATCATTCATTGCCCCATTGTTCCTTGTCCCTGTCATTCATCATTCTTCATCCCCCTTTGTCATCCCCATCATTCTTCATCTGTCATCCCCATCATTTGTTGTCCTCACCATTTGTGTAGTTGTCATCGTATGGGAAAGGGCCTGTTGCCACCCTGTGAGCAGAGGCTCGCAGCGGCACGCAGCGGCAGCATAGGGTGCAGGCATTGGCTGTGGTTGTCATGCTCCAGAAACAGGCCCATTGCCACCCTGCGAGCAGGGGCTTGCAGCGGCAGTGCAGGGCTTGTGTGGGGTACCTACAGGGTTCGTGTGTGTCGTTTGGTGGGTGGACGATGTTGTTATCAAGATCCTGGAACCTAAAAATAAAGAAAAACATTTAGTTAGTTTAAAAGAAAGAAATCAACTAAAAAGAAACATACCCGAGAGCCCAAACAACGTTAGTTTGTCGTTTGGCCCCCTGCATTGTGTTTGTTGGCTTGTGTGGTCATGGGTGCTGACAGGGTGGTGATGCGGCATTGAAAAGCCCCAGAGGGCAGATGAACAAAGGAGGGAATGTTGAGTTGCCAGAACGAATGTGTATGCGCGTCATCAATCACTCATTCCAGCAATTGCCAGATAGTGATCAATGCAGTGAGTGCATTGATCTCAACAACCCTGGGGCCTCCTCCACTGTTGCCAATGGTAAAAATATGGTTGAGATAATGTGGGGGAGTATTGTATTAATCTACTACAACTTGAATTTCATTTTTATGTTTAGTATTGCAAATGCATGAGAACTCGTCAAACTCAAGTCAAACTCAAGTCAAACTCAAGTTGATCAAGTCTTCAAATCAATGCATTTTTGCAGTATATCTGGCCACAACCCTTCCACATCACATAAAACACTTAACTACTTATTCCAGAACATACTGATACACTCTGTGATTTATTTCCAAGCCTTTAAATTATTTTCTGACATGTATTAAGCTCACAAATGGCAAAAATGTGAGAAATAACAACTTGCCATTTTCACTCTGAAATCTATTCTATATTCTTGGGGGAATCTAGAACTGCATGGCTTTTTAAATTTGACTCATTGGAAGATAAGTTATAGCTGTAAAACTATCAAAACTGTCACTTGCCCTGTTACTCACTTTCTTTCCTTTCAAATAAGATTTTGACTGTTGGGAGGTGAGGTTTGGAGCATAAATATAAATTACTACATGTTTACAAGGTCCTACTCATTTCTGGTGCTCGACGTGCAGCAAAATGGCATCTGGGCACCCAGCATCATATTGTCCAGCAACTGCCAGATTGAGCAATCGCGCAGTGATGGACATGCGTGATTCTTGGAAAATGGAACCACTTTTATTCTTTTTGCACACAAACACAACCACATGGTCTGTGCGCAGCCACAAGGTATATAAACCCTCACCAAATGACTTCTTTTTCCCTGGGCTCATCCCATTTCATTTTATAATGGCAATATTAGTAGTATTTACATTAGTTTGTTATATGTTATCTACATTAGTTTACTGTCCTGTAGTCTGAATGCAAAAGACTGGTTTAAACTGGTTTAAACCGGTTTTATAACGGTTTTCAAATGTTTTCAAAATGAGTTAACCAGTAACTGAACCGTGGTTTCGGTTACTCACTTTTTCAGAAAAATGGACCAAACCAAAGCATGGACCGTGGTTCAGTCCGGTTCAGTCTTCAGTCCTATGGACTGAACCTTGATACACTAATCCCACACATGAATGATCTACCTACGAGCATATACCATCACATTGAAATTAAACTGGGCACACCAGTCTCAGTAGGGCACACTTACTCATGCCCAAGGAAGTACAGAGAAGGTTGGAAAACCTTGATTGAGCAGCAGTCAAAGGCAGGACAGATCTGCCTGTCATCATCACTGTACGCATTGCCATCTTTCATTATCCCGAAAGCAGATAGCTTGGTTCTGCCAAGATGGGTCAATGACTACAGGAAACTAAACAAAATGACAGTACCGGATAACTACCTGCTACCCTGGATTGATGACATCCTAGCAGATTGTGCAAAAGGGAAAATCTGGGGGAAAATTGACATGATGAATTCATTCTTTCAGACATTGGTCCACCCAGATCATGTTAAATATACCACAACATTGACACCCTTTGGACTATGGGAGTGGGTAGTAATGCCAATGGGTTTGTAGAACTCACCAGCAACACACCAAAGGCGGGTGACACAGGTGTTATCCAAGCTGATAGGATGGATCTGCCATGTATACCTGGACAATATAATTATTTGGTCATCGTCACTGGCGGAACACAAAGTGAATGTGGTGTTGGTACTGGAAGCCTTGAGAGCAGCGCAGCTGTACTGTTCAACCAAGAAGTTGTCCTTGTTCGCGACAGATGTCCATTTCTTGGGACATGACATCTTGGCCAAGGGAATTGCTGCCGATGGCTCTAAAGTGGAGCACGTCTTAGGATGGCAAGCACCAAACTCAGTGAAGCAGGTGTGACAGTTCCTAGGCCTGGTGAGGTACATCAGTGCCTTTCTGCCTGCATTGGCAGAGCACACAGCAATACTTACACCGCTGATGAAAAAGGAGTGCAACAGGTCATTCCCAGGTTGGATGTCTGAACACCAGACCTAGTGTTGCCACTGGCTCAGCCGAGGTTTTTCAATAGAAGGGCTATAACATGCCAGATAAATTTTCTAAATTCACCAGGTTATTTGAGCACATGGATGGGTCCATAAGCCGAGGGGTTGTCTGCCAACATTAGTTGAACCAATCAATTGTCCCTGAGTTATTTAATAAACAAAATTTGGCTTGATGGCTCAGCTTGAAATCAAAGCTGAGTAAATAGGTCAGGAATGGGGGATCCAATCAGATAATGTTGGCAGAAGACCCCTCGGCTTATGGGCCCATCCATATGCTCAAATATCCTAGTGAATTTAGAAACTTTATCTGGTATGCTATAGCCATTTTATTGAAAAACCTCGGCTGAGCCAGTGGCAACATGAACCAGACCGCATTCAACACAATTAAAGGACTGGTTCTAGGTCGTGATTGCCTCACGACAATCAACCACCACAACCCTGGAGAAAATCAGATTTACATGACTTGCGATGCAAGTAAATGACGAACAGGAGCCATACTTTCCTTTGGGGAGAGCTGGGAATCAGCGAGACTGGTGGCATTTGAGAGTAGGCAGCTGAAAGCAGCAGAACTACACTATCCCATACATGAGCAAGAGATGTTGAGTATTATGCGAGCACTTGTGAAGTGGAGAGTCGACTTGCTTGGGACACACATTCATATATACACAGATCACAAGACAATTCAAAACTTCAATGGCCAGCGAGATTTGTCACTGCAGCAAGTGAGATGGATGGAATATCTATCACAATATGAGTATACAATAACATACATAAAGGGCGAGGACAACACCGTGGTGGACATGTTGTCAAGGCTGACAGAGCCCGAGGAGACAACAACAAACATGGGAGCTGTGTTTGAGATAGAATCAAACCCAAAGCTATATGTGCAGATCAGACAAGGCTACACACAAGACAAGTGGTGCAAGGGGATACTTGACAACCTGAAATGGGGTGTTGTGGATCCTATGCTAGACATGAAATTCAGAAACAGTTTGCTGTTCATAGGGGGACAGCTCATCATTCCACAGTACAAGGACTTGCAAGAGCAACTGTTCAGGCTAGCACACAACCACCTTGGACATTTTGGAGGAGAGAAGACCTATGAGGCATTGAGAAAAGACTTTTATTGGCTGAGGATGAGGAAAAACTTATTGAACATGTACATCCCAGGATGTGGACCTTGCCAACGGAATAAGTCCTCCACAGCCAGGACACCTGGGCCTCTACACCCTCTACCGATTCCAGACAAACAGTTTGACTCAGTGGCGATAGATTTCATAGGCCCGTTGCCTGTGGACAATGGGTTTGATGCCATTGTGACAATGATGGATCACCTGGGAGTGGATTTCAAATTGCAGCATGTAAAACGACAATGACCACCAAGGAATTTGTGAGCCTGTTTTTCGACAGGTGGTACTGCAAAAACAGATGCCCTTTGGAAATAATTAGCAATCACAACAAGATTTTTGTGTCAAATTTTTGGAAGGCATTGATGTGACTTACAGGAATCAAACACAAGTTATCAACGGTGTACCACCTGGAAACAGATGGCTCCTCAGAGAGAACAAATAAAACACTGATTCAATGCTTGTGATTCCATGTGGAACACAACCAGAGCAGGTGGGCGAAAGCACTGCCAAAGGTGCATTTCGACATGATGAACACTGTGAATGCATCAACGCAGGTGTCACCATTCATGTTGAAGACAGGGAGATCACCACGAATCATCCCACTGATGATTACCAGAGGGGCGGTGGAGAGCACAGAGGACAGGGAGGAGAGTGAGAAAGCAGAGGAGCTGATCGAGAGGTTGAACAGTGAGGTAGAGGGAGTGAAGGACTGCCTGTTGGCTGCAAAGATCTCGCAGGCACACCACATCAACAAGGACCGTGGTTTGAATCCAGAATTCAGAGTGGGCGACAAAGTCATGCTGGAGACCGCTCACCAACAGAGGGATTACATGCAGAAAAAGAGCGGCCACATCGCAAAGTTCATGCCATGATGGGACAGGCCGTACGAGGTCACGGAGGTGTTCCTGGATTCAGGTTGGTGATACCGAATTCGGGGGTGTGGTGCACGACTTTTCACGTATCCCACTTGAAGGAACATATGGAGAATGATGATGAGCAGTTCCTGGGGAGGAGGATGGAGAGGCCAGGCCCAATTGTGACAGCAGAGGGCACAACAGAGTATTTTGTGGAGAAAATATTAGATGAGAGACCAAGGGGAAGGGGAAGACAGTACCTTGTGCATTGGAAAGGATATGGACCGGAAGCGGATTTGTGGCAGCCATGGTCAGAGATGCTGAATACAGAGGCTCTGGTGGAATGGGAAGGGCATGGTAGGAAACAAAAGTTTGAAAGCATGGGAGAGTGTAAGAGATCCGATTCTCTTACAATGCAACTTCATACATCCAGCGCAACCATCAGTGATTCCGCGTAACCGACATCACATGCCTGACACAATCACATGTCCAAGTGCACACATATCACATGCATCGTTCATTATATACAACAACTATTTGTAATAGTAGAGTACCTTTCCTTGAATTGATACCACCTTCATCACACTTCAGTCCCTGAGTGTTGGGAGTAGATGCTCCCTTCCAGCCTCCTCCATTTTCTCTGGACTATCCTTAGCAACTTTTTCAATAACTTCCTTGATATTACAATTCTTGCAACAATTTCACAGGTCAGAGTCCAAGAGGCTATCAAGCTGTAGTCATAGCACGGCATCAGAGAAATAGTATTCGGTATTGCATAGCACAATGTTTATGTGATGGATGTCGTTTACCCACTTTGGGAAAGAATCAGACGACTTGAGGCAAGTGTTGCAGATTTTTGCATGGAGCTTGTCATCCCAACCATCGGGCAGGAACTTCCTCTGCGGTTCTACAATGAACTCAGTGAATGTCAAATATGAGAGGCGATCCCCATGTGTTGCCACCCAGTCCTGAGCTTGCATATCCTTCAGTCCAGGCAAAATAGCTGAAATGTGCTCCTCCTCCGCCTCAATCTTTTTGTTCGCCCTGAAGAAATCTATGCAGGCCATCTCCCACCGATGCATCACCATCAGCAAGACAACGCCAGGCATCAGAAGAGGGATACACTTCGGTTCGGCATGCAGACACTCAGCAGGATTAGACGCAGACATTTTTGATGCAGATATGACAAAAGATTTGAGGGAAGAAGAGGAAGATGTGTCAGAGTCGTCATCAGGTGGCAGTAAGGTTGGTATATGCGCTCCTGCAGGGTCTAAAAACTCTTCAGGATGATCGGTACTCCTCTCGTCACACAAGAGGCAGAGCAATATATTACCCTGGAGAAAATGTTGGGAATAATGGGAGAAAAAGACACTTTTTCACTGGGGAAAAATAAAAGGAACCATCAGTAAAAATATGTTATTTTCCCACACTTTGTTCTTTTGGTTGCTACAGAAAAACAACTAATCTGTTTCCAGGAGAAAAACTTGTGAACATTAGGGGGAAAAAGGTCATTTTCCCACATATTCCCACTTTTTTCTCTGTGGAAAAATAACTAATCTGTTTCTAGGTGAAAAAATTGTGGAAGTCAGGAGAAAAAATGTTATTTTCACCAGATATAGAGAAAATGTAGAAAAAAAGATATATTTCCCCTCCATCTTCACCTGATTTTCTCCCAGGAATGAATGAGTTATTTTTGCTGAGCAAGAGCAAAGAGAAAAGTGTGGGAAAAACAATGTTTCTTTACTGATGGTTCCTTTTATTTTTCCCCAGGGAAAAAGTGTCTTTTTTCCCTATTATTCCCAACATATTCTCCAGGGTAATATATTGCTCTGCCTCTTGTGTCAACAGTGGGTGGAGATTTTGAGTGTTCTACACTGGGCGTTAGCGGTGGTAACGATGGGGATGATGGGCCCTCAGGGGCATTGGATGCAGCAAGCACTTGCAGGTGCATGGTCGGCAGTTTGGACGGCGAGGTATTTTGACCTGTTATACAGCTGTTCTAGCATGGCAAGTGGTTGAAAACCTGCCTCAACAAGCACAGATGATCAGCAATCCTCATTTAGTGAAGCTTAAAAAAAGTGTAAGTGCGTGCTGTGTTTGGGACACATACTTCACTAGAGTCCAAATCCAGAACTAAGCATGCAAAAGAGGTATTTGATAAACACGAGATTTCTATGAGTGGATGATGATGGTGTGTAGTCAAAAAGGTAGCATCCCTGTAATGTCCGAGGATGTAATCCGAGGAATGTGGTAAATAAGTGTCAACAAATAACATCATTACATAATTCTGGAAATATTTTTGCACAATGTTGGCCATTGAGTTCCTCCCTACCTTTCTCCAGGCTTGAATGTGCCAGAAGTGCAATGTTGTGGGAGTAGAGGACAATTGTGGGAGGACAACTTTTGCTTACATAAACAGGTGCTGGAAACGCATGACACCTATCTTAAGACTGCCCATGATATGAGGAACCCTGAATTCCTATGGAGCCTAGATACCAAAAGTCTGAGTTTTGGTTGGTTTTGTCTGGATAGATTTTTGTCCATTTTGTCTGGAATGCATTTACCCTATGCAATTTTTTTTCTACTTGTCTGGAAATAGGATCTACCCTTCCCAGCCCAAAACTTGTCTGGAATTGGTATCTAGCCTCTCTGAGCTGTAAATTTGTCTAGAAATCAGTATCTAGCCTCTCAGAGCACTCCTAAATGCAGAATCACCTCAAACACATGAAAATGTCTTCTACATGTTGTGATATAGATTTCTGAGTATGACACAGTATTATTCAGCATCCTCCTCTGCATTCTGCTTCCTGTGACCACATTTTCAGGACAAGCACATCACCTCCTTGAAAACTTCCTTGCCTGCCAATAACATTTTGAAGTGTTTGGCATTCTCTTGAGCAAGTTCTATTCCTGCAGTGGTGTTTGGTGTACACCAGCAGGGAAAGAAACAACATGAAAGCAAATATTCTCTTTGTTTGGAGAATTGATGTTGCTTCCAGAAATTGGAATGGAGCAGAGCTGACCAGCATGTGTGGACTGAATGGCAGTATTTGAGACTGCTATAATACCTTGTGACTAGTGTTCAGAGATTTTCACACAAGACATAATTGACCCAGTAAATTTGCTCCTGGACCACAGTTTGTCTAATTCACCCTTGTATTTTAGTGCTAATTAATGTAGATTTCATTTGGGCTAATTAACCCTAATTAACAGTAAATTTCATGGTAAATTAGATCAGTGGGATCTGCACAGGTAACCCATGGGTATTTTGTGCTGTACCTGTATCCGTACCCATGGTGGGTTTTACCCATAAATCCGCGGGTTTTAGCTACAAAATGCACTAAAAATCAAGCAAGATGATCAAGAATTGAGAGAGTTATGACAAAAACAATCTTGTCTAGATTGTTTTTGTCATAACTCTCTCAATTCTTGATCGTTTTGCTTGATTTTTAGTGCATTTTGTAGCTCACGGGTAGGACTATCTTGACCTGTACCCGTACCTACATGTACCCATACCCTAATTTGTATGGGTACATGAAACCCATGCAGCCTATAGATCAGTGAGGGCAAATTAACTGTGATCTACCAAATGCTCCAGTCAGCCTCTTTTGGTGTGGCATATAGGGATGCTGAAGTTCAGTTTGGTCTGGTTCTTCAAGGTATTCCTCTGAACCACAAACCTGAACCGGACAGCAGGGAGAGAGTAGGTAGAACCCTGAACTGAACTTGCAGAACTGTGTTTGGCTCAGTTCAGGTTTGAACAAGGTTTGAACCTCTGAACTTAGGTAGCAAAAAAACAAAAAAATCACCTCAGATTTGAATTTTAGGTGCAGAAACAGGCAGGTGAAGAGCGGAAGGTCAGAACAGAGATTGGGAGCAGTAGGCATGTGCAGATCAGTAAGTAGATAATCAAAACTCATCAACATCCATCAGTGCCCAGGTACAATCATGTGAGGCTGCCTTGTCCCCCACAATAAAAAGCCCATCTCTGTAACAGCACTTCAAGATCTGCAACACTTCAAATGTCTCTGGTTTGAGCTGGTTTTGAGCCTTTGTATCTGTCAATCCACCCAATGAGAATGCTGTAGAAATTTAATCCTAGAATAGACAAGGCTAAACTCAGTCCTTGTATAAGCGACTATGTACAAACTGTACTGTACCTAGAATAGACAAGGCTAAACTAAGGTATGGTAAATAACTTTGGTGAAGCGACACTCTAAGATAATACTCACCTCAGTCCTTGTATAAGTGACTGAGGTGGCAGGTAATGTATCTAGCTATATATATGTTCTGTCAGACAAAGGGGGAATAAGAAAGGGAAACAGGGCATTTGTTGGGTTAACTGCACTATTTACACTTGGCAACAAGGCTTGGGGTTTGATTCTACTTTAGTACATAATTTTTCTGTAGTCAACTGAGCCTCTGCTATGCATCCACAGACTTAACTCAGACTCAACTCAGACATGTATCTGTCCAAGTCCATCCAAGTCTGAGTAAATTGATGTTGCTCAGACAAAGTCTGTGTGCACTCTGAGTAAAAGTCCAAAAATAGCTTGGACTCCACAAAAGTCTGTGTGGACTCTCTAGGAGTCTGAGCAACTGCTATACAGGACATTTGAGCCAAATGAGTGGGTGCCAGTCTGAGCTAGTCTGTGCAGAGTCCACCAAATTCCACATGGACTGGCTTGGAATATGTGGGGCACAGTAAAGACCTCAAACAATGTCACCCTGGGCATCATTAGTCATGTCACACCTTGCTCAACCTGCAAGGAGTATGCTATGCACTTGTTTCAACTTGAGTTCAAGCGCAACCCACAGTATCTCAATGCAGTGGACCGGCAAGACTGAGAGATTGTGGCCAAGGAGAGGGCCTTAGCAAACTATTGTTACAATAGTTATGAAAACAAATTAGATGAGCTCAAGGCCTTCATAGGGAGCCTTGAGGATGAAGTGGACCAACTGAAGAACAGCAGTCATCAGATTAAGAGGGCCTGCACCAGGGAACCTTCTTCTCATCCCGAGGTCCTGCAAAGACCTCGAGACTCCTCCTCTTATGCTGGTGCAGCCTCTAAGCCTGCACTGCCCTCTGCTCCTTGACACGTCGAGGATGTTAAAATGCATGAGGTGGAATACCCAACCCTACCAACCCTCCCTCTACCAAAGCATATTGCTTCAGCTTCTGGACCCCCAAAATTGGCCAACTGGGTCCCTGCATCAAAGATGCACAACCCCCGACCAATGGAACTCCCTCAGAATGCATCTAGTTTGATGCCTGGGCAAGAGCAGCCCTGATGCCTGAAAATGAGGTGGACCTCAACCGCATGCAAGCTTATGTGTGCTATGCCAACCTCCTCCCCGCAGAGGCTCAAACACCTCTGATGACTAGCCCTTGAAGGTCCAGTCTTTTCCCCTCCTCGAGGGTGGACTGGGAACCAAACTGGTCATATTATTTTCAAGTGTACAAAATAACTGGACTGGACCCTATAGGACCAGTCCTCTATGGTTACATGTGGTTAATGGACCAGTTTTAATTGGTCTGAACTACATTTTGGTCCTAACCAGTCATTGTACTGGTCAGGACCGGTTAGTACATACTACTACTTACAATAATATTACAACTACAGTATTAAAACATAATGAATAAATGAAAGAAGAAAGAAGAGAAAAAAAAAAAAAAAAAAGCACCCACAATCCACCTCGCAAGCAGTGGCTCTAGGGCAAGGCAGGGGTTACCCCTGGGTGTCAAATCTCATACCCTTACCCCTACCCCTGAACACCCTACCCTTAGTGGTAAGGGTATGGAAACATATAAGGGTTGCCAAGGGTATGGGAGGGTTTGTCAAGGGTACAAGGGTTTGGCACAAAATCAACATATTTAGAGCAAAATTCATTTGAAAAGTGTTGATAACTATTGTATTTACTATTAATATCACATATTAATACCTCTTATTAACATATGAAAGCCATTATCATGTTGGACAATCCCAAAATCTGAATTTAATTGATGAAAATCTTGAATATGAGCCTTTGTAGCTGAAAAAATCAAATGATATTCTTACATAAGCATACCCCTGGCATACCCCTGTACCCTTAGTAAGGGTACAGGGGTATGCAAGAGTATGAACTTCCAAACCCCTACCCTTACCCCTCATACCCTTAGCCCAAAAACACAAGGGTATACCCCTACCCCTGCCTTGCCTTAAGTGGCTCGTGAAGCTGGACATGGGGCAGTCATGGCAGAAGTTGAGGTTGTCGGTGTTGGCGGTGGTGCTGGAGTCATTGGCGTTGTCATAGTTGTCAGCCCCATTGTCATTGTCATTGGCATTGTTGTTGGCAGTATTGTTGTGGCATGGTGGCAGTGCGAGGTGGTGTGGTTGGTGGTGGTCCCTTGTTATTGGTGTTGGTGTTGGCCCCTCCAGTTGTCATTGTTGTTGGTGTTGGCGCAGTGATGTGGTGTTGGTGTTGGCAGCAGTGCGAGGTACTGTGGTTGGTGGTGGTCCTCCCTGGCATTGTGTTGGTGTTGGCCCCGTTGTCATTGGTGTTGGTGTTGGTGGTATTGATGTGGCATTGGCAGCAGTGGTTGGTGGTGGTCCCTCACTACTGGCATTGGCGTGTCATTGTGGGCATCTCCATGTTGCTGTACACACCATATCCACCCCACAAGCACAGAGGGCTCGTGGCAGTGGTGGTGGTCCCTCGTGGGTGTCGTTACCAATTATTTAGGACCTAGAAATCAATGAAAAAATTTAGTTAGTATACAAACCAAGAAAGAAAGAAGAAACTTACCTAGGGCCCAAATGACAATTGCCATCATTTGGGCCCACATTGCATCCAAAATCCTTGTTTGCGGCCATTGGTGGGTCTTATGGATGTGTGGATAGACGTGGGAGTGGTGGGCATAGGTGTTGATGGAGGGGTGGTGGTGGTTGAGGTGTGAGGGTGGTGGTGGTGGTAGTCAAAGGGTGAGCTGGCAATGAGTGACAGTGACTAGTGACTCATCAATATGATCAATCACGCACCTTAGCAACAAGAACCAAAGGCTCGGTTCTGGACTGGTCCTTACCAGTTCTGGACAGTCTGGGCCAAGGTACAGATCTGACAGGACTGGGACCATGACCACCATGTAACTGACTAGAACCGTAACCGGTTCAAAACAGCAGTCCAGTCTGGTCTGGTTCCCAGTCCTAAGGACCAGACCTTGAAGGGCTACTGATGACTCATGCACTGATGAGCTGGAGACTCCCTGGTTGGCTCACAGTGGAAAGACAGTCAGTGAGAGGGATTCACCAAATGAAGGACCCAGATTGTATGGAGCAACCCCATACAGATGACTCGCCTGAGCTCTGGGCTCAGTACATGCACCAGCACCTGTATCAGTGGTGCTCATACCTGGGCCTTGTTCTGGATGCACACCAGGTGTCACTCCCTCACGTCAGGGGATTCCTCCTGATTCATTAGCAGGTCACTCCAGGGGTGTCCCAGAGACAGAAGGCTGGATTGTATGTCCAGCTTGCAGAAGTGTTAAGGATGTCTGGCCTGTACTGCCAGCAGTGTACTCAGTTACAACTGATGATTGCCCCCCATTGCAATTGTTGACCCATGCCACAAGTGATGGACAACATGTCAGTTGACGATGTTGTACAGCACTTGGTCAAAATCGGTATCTCTGACAATAAAGTCAGAGAAGCTCATCACTTCACCATGGAATGGTTGACTTCCATGGCCTCATCCTTGTCCAGGCCTGAGGAAGCTTCTGAGGCTGCTACTATCCTCCAGCATTTGAGGCAGACACTGAACCCAGCACCAAGGGACAACCCCTTGATGACCGAGCCTCCCAAAAAGAGGAAGAGGGAGGTGGGAAATCATGACTTGGGTTTGAGGAGCCCCCCCACTTCCATGGGGTTGTCTACTTACCAGTCTTTGTCTCCTCCTTGGATTGACTTCTGAGGACTGACTAGTTCCATGCATGTGGAACCTCCCCATGGGCTTTATCCAATTCTTCCTGGCCCTTCATTGGCCAGGATCAACTTAAAGCACTCCTTGGGGGACAGCCCCCAGGAAAGCAATGTGCTCTCCCATGGATGGGGAGATACCCCTCTATTCTGCCCCTTTACCCAAGGCCAGAAAAAGCACCTGAAGGTCCAGCGGCACCTCAAGGTGGGTATCCCAGCCAAGGGATACAGAAAGGAGGGCCACAAGGCCAATGTGGCAGGGACTGCATCAGCTGGCCAGTCAGTCAACAGATACACCCAGTTGGGGTGTATTCCAAAAAAGAAAAAGAAGAAGCCTTTGTCCGACAATGATTTGATGGACTCATGTCTGAATAGTGACATGGAAGATGTTACAATTTGCTATCTGGACCCGCAAGATCGGGCACTTCATTTTTCCTTTCTGACATGACACGACTCACTTCCGATGGAGACACCCCCTGCTCTGACTCCTGTCAATCAACATGCTGTGCCACAGTACTCCTTGACGTCGGACTCCTTGACATCGGACTCCTTGACATTGGACCCTTGATATCGGATCCGTGACATTGGACACCTCATGCTTGGCATGAGGGTTATTTACTATTGTTCTTCGACATGCTGCGCCGCAGCACTCTGTGACATTGGATGCCTCATGCAAGGCATGAGGCCTGTCATTTCTATTGTTCTTTCTATTTTTACTTGATAACAATCCTGCATTCTGATTGGATGATAGGTATCTTCAAACTGTATATAAGCTGTAGCAATACTGCCTGTATTCCTCAGCTTGACCTAATTCAACCAATGGTCTTAGACTCAACCAGAACACTCGACAGCTTAGGAAGCCCCTAGCTGTGATAACTCAAACTCAACAGTTGGAAAGCCTCCAACTGTGATACACGAACTGACGGTCTACTCAGAAAGCCTCTGAGTACAGATAGCCGTAACGACCTGAGAAAGTACCCAAGTGAAGGCCAGAAGCCTGATACATTAGGAAAGCCTCCTAGTGCGATACCGATATAGTTGGAAAGCCTCCAATTGTGACATATGAAGCCAAGGCTGAGTTAAAGACCTATAGTCTTAACAAAAGGTCAAGCTGATCTACGAAGTCCACCTACCTAGGTGCAGACACAACATCTTTCAGACAAAGCCCAGACAGACCTCCAACTGGAGCATCATCAGGAAGAACCCCATGGTATAGATACCAGGGTCGACTAGTACAATACTCGGAACCAGCACAGAAGTGGTTCTCAAGGAGAACCAGTGATGAAGAACCCCGATACCTCGATGAAGAGGATTTTAGATCTTTCAATAAAGAAGAAACCCCAGAACAAGATCCATTCTCCCTATCTGATGACAATGCCAACATGTCTACCGAACCCACCGCATTGACCAAGGAGATCAGAATATGAGCCCCCTCCAACTTCACAGGGGACCGAACTAGAACTGCGAAGTTCTTACAAGAAGTGAAACTCTATTTGAGAGTAAACCATGGAATCTACGACACCGATGAAAAGAAAATCATCTTTGCATTGTCATTCATGAATGGAGGAACCGCCGCGCCCTGGGCACAGACATGGGCAGAAAGGGATGACCTAGGAACGTGGTCAGCCTTCGAGACGGTGCTCAAAGTAGCGTTCACACTGATCGATGAAGCTGGCAGAGCCAGAACCGAGATGAAGACATTGAAGCAGGGGCAGGACCTGGAGGACTACATTGCACAGTTCTGAATCCTGTGAGAAAAGGCGGGAATCAAGGACAACACTGCCCTCATTGAACTCTTCATGGATGGGCTGAACCCCAAGCTCCTCGAAAGAGTTTTCAATATGGAAATGATCCCGACGACCTTGGAAGGAATGATCAACGCCGCCTCCAAGTACGATGGACAGTGGAGGAGAGCAAAAGCCATAACAGGAAGGCTGCAGGAGGCTTTGACGAGGAAGCTACCGAGCTCTAAAGCAAAAGAGACCCCACTTGAGATCAACTGACTCTCCTATCAGGAGAGGATCGAACACATGAAGAAAGGGTTGTGCTTTGTGTGCCACCAGCCCAGACACAGAGCAACCGAACACAAGAAAGGGGAGAAGAGGACTGAGGACCGGCCACTCCCAAAGAATAAAGGCAAGGAAGCCTACTCGAAGATCCGAGTGATCATAGGAGAACTCAATGAAGAAGAAAAGAAGGGAGCTCTTGCCGCCATTGAGGACGAGGGTTTTTAAAGAGGTGGCCTGCCTCGATGCCAGGTACCACCAAACTTTCCGTCTGCTCTGTACTACTAGCCACTTTGAAAAATCAATCTATGCATTTAGATGTCAAAGTGGCAGGGACAGGCAGAGGAAAAGACATTGAAACCGAAGCCCTACTCGACTCAGGAGCAGGAGGGATATTCATGAGCCATGAATTTGCAGAAAGCAGTGGATTCGAATTGCGCCCCCTGGAGAAGATAATCAGAGTCAAGAACATGGATGGAACCCCGAACAAGAGAGGGGAGATCTCCCACTATGCCAGGGGACTCTTAACAATCAATGGAAGGATATTCCCAACGACATTCCTCATTGCAGGATTGGGAAGTGAATCAATCATCCTAGGCCTACCATGGCTCAGAAGAATCAACCCAGTGATCGACTGGAAGATCGGAACCTTCCAGTTCAGAACGAAGGACGAGACTTACCCAGAGTTCTCATATGGGAAAGGAAGGACCCTTATCGGGAGGGTGCAAACTGAGAAACCCAACAAAGAACACCTATCAGGGTGCCGGAGGGAAACCAAAAGGAAGAAGGACCCCCTAGACATGATGAAAGAAGAGCAACAGGCATGGTGCCAAAAGATTGTCGCCAAAGGACAAGAAAAGCTCACCCTCAAGAAGAAGACTGCCGAGGAAGAACGAGCACGATGGAAAAAGGTGGCCACCAGAGAGCTGGAGAAACTGGCCACCAGGAAAGAAGAAGGATGACTGGCAGTAGCCCAGATAGTCACAAAAGCAAGGGAAAAAAAGGTAGCCCTGAAAAGCAAGAAAGAAGAGCTGGCAAAAGAAGAACGCCGAGAGCTATGCCGAAGAGTTGTCGCCAAGGCAAGATTAATGGGGGGAGCCCTCCATGCTGAACCAAGAAGAAGCAAGATGCCCGTCGAGACAAGAAAGGCAATGATTGAAGAAATAGATGATGAAGAGATCGCGATCACGACTCTTCAGAACGTGGAACCCATTGGGCCACAAGACAAAGAAGACACTGGGAAGGAAAACCCAGCACAGGCAAACCACGAACAGGCAACGGAACAGGCAATGGAACAACCAAAAGAGACACCCGAACTAAAGATCAAAGATGACGAGCTACTGGTCGCCTACATCCAAGGAGAACCCATCATTGGAATATTTGAACCAGCTAGGACACTGCTGACAGAGGAGTATGATGAGCCAAGATATGGATATTCTCAGACGACGAAGACAATCTCTCGGATCATAAAGGCAAAAGGATCACCGCAATATGCTTATGGACAAAATATCTGGATCAGGGCAAAAACATCGGTCTCACAACACCTGACACACAAGAAGGAAGGAGACCCCAAACAAAAGACCCTCGATGAACTACTCCCCGAACAGTACAGGGAGTACCGACGGATATTCAAAAAGAAAGCATCAGAGAGATTCCCAGAATCAAGACCCTGGGATCATGCGATCGAACTGAAAATGGACTTTATGGCGAAAGATTGCAGGGTTTACCCATTGTCACCAGCAGAACAAAAGAAACTCGACAAGTTTCTCGATGAAAGTTTACAGAAAGGATACATTTGACCATCAAAATCACCCATGGTGTCGCCATTCTTCTTTGTTGCGAAGAAGGACTTGGATGCACTATGGCCCTGCCAAGATTACAGGTACTTGAACAACAGGATGATCAAGAACACCTACCCACTGCCACTGGTAGGAGACCTGTTGGACAAACTGAGAGGGGCAAAATGGTTTACGAAACTGGACATTCAATGGGGGTATCACAATGTCAGAATCAAGGACAGAGATCAATGGAAGGCAGCCTTCAAAATGAACCGAGGGCTGTTTGAACCAACAGTGATGTTCTTTGGATTATGCAACTCACCGGTGACCTTCCAGGCAATGATGAATGAGATATTCCATGACATGATCGGAGAAGGATGGCTCGTGATTTACATGGATGACATCCTGATATTCTCCAAGGATCAGAATGAACACCAGGAAAGGACAAAGAGGGTACTGCAAAGACTGGCAGAAAACGACCTATACCTGAAACCAGAGAAATGCAAATTCAACGTCCATGAAGTGGAATTCTTGGGTCTGATCATCTGACCCAACGAAATTGCCATGGACAACACGAAACTGGCAGGTATACAAGATTGGCCAACCCCGACAAACATAAAGGCAGTCAGATTCTTCCTGGGATTTGGGAATTTCTACAGGAAATTCATTGGACATTTCACGGAGACAAGCAGACTGCTTAATGAACTGACAAAAAAGGACAAGACGTTCAACTGGACAACGGAATGCGAACAAGCCTTTCAAATGCTGAAAAGGAAATTTGCAGAAGCACTGGTACTGCTGATGCCAGACCCAACAAAGCCATTCACAATCGAATCAGACGCCTCAAAACACGCTACAGGAGGAGTGCTGAGACAAAGGGACACAAATGGGGACTGGCACCCATGCGGATACATATCACATGCGCTAACACCAATGGAACGGAACTACGAGATTTATGACAGGGAGCTACTAGCAATAATACAATCGCTAGAGACCTGGAGACACTACCTAATGGGTTCAGGACACCCAGTGGTAATCCTGTCGGACCACAAGAACTTGACGTACTTCCGAACGGCACAGAAATTGAACAGATGACAGGCAAGATGGAGCCTATTCCTATCGGAATTCGACTTGCAAATCGTCCATATGCCTGGATCACAGATGGTGCAGAGCGATGCATTATCACGGAGAGCAGATCACATACCAGAAGAAGACAATGACAATGAAGACATCACGATGCTGCCAGAAACAGTATTCGTGAAATTTGTTGACACCAAAATGCATGACTTGCTTGCAGGGAGCATCATGAAAGATGACCTGGTGAAAAGCGCAATCAAGGTGCTAAAGACCAAGGGAATGCTGCCAATAAAGTCGGCATTGGAAGACTGGAAGATAGAAGATGGCCTTCTATTCTTCCGAGACAGGTGCTACGTCCCAGACAATGGAGATCTACGAAAGAAGCTGGTGCAAAAGTACCATGAAGGAGTGACCAGCAGACACCCGGGACAATGGCAAACAACCGAAATGATCAGGAGAGACTACTGGTGGCTGGGGATGATGATGTACATCAAGAACTACATTGCTGGATGCGCAATATGCCAGCAGATGAAGGTCAACACGCACCCAACGACCCCCCCGCTACAACCGATCAAATCTAAAGCGACAAGACCATTCGCAATGGTGACAACAGATTTCATAACTGACCTACCAGAGTCCGATGGTTATGATGCACTCATGGTCGTGGTAGACCATGGGCTTATGAAGGGGGTAATTTTTATCTCTTGCAGGAAAACTGTGGATGCATTGGGAGTGGCCACCCTCTATCTAGACTATGTCTACAAACGATTCGGCCTCCCAGACAAGATCATCTCCAACAGAGATCCCAGATTTGCCTTGCAGCTGTTCCAGGAGCTAGAAAGACTGCTCGGAATCAAGCTGGCAATGAGCACAGTGTACCACCCCCAGACCGATGGGGAGACAGAATGGGTGAACCAGGAAGTGGAAGTATACTTATGGATCTTCTGCTCAAACAACCAGGAGAATTGGAAGCACCTCCTCCCGACCGCAGAGTTCACGCACAACCAGAGAACGCACTCCATACAGAAGAACTCCCCGTTCTACCTCATGATGGGCTATGAGCCCAAGGCGATCCCACTCCCCTATCTGAAGACGAACATACTGGCCATAGAAAAATGAATAGTTGCACTGCAACAGGCCTGAGACGAAGCGAAGGCAACTCACGAGTTAGCCAGACAAATGATGGCGGAAAGAACAACAAGGCACTTCACCCCATTCAAAGAAGGAGACAGAGTGTGGCTAGAAGCAAAGAACCTCAGAACAACACACGAAACAAAGAAGCTCGCACTGAAAAGAGAAGGACCATTCTCTATCGAGAAGGTCCTGAGCCCACTCTCCTACCGACTGAAGTTGCCAGAACAGTGGAAGATACACCCTGTATTCCACGCGGCACTTCTTTCCCCTTATAAAGAAACCGAGACACACAGCCCAAACTTCCCAAAACCTCCACTGGATCTAGTTGAAGGTGAGTCGGAGTACGAAGTGGAAGTGATCATCGGACACAAGAAGAAAGGAAGGACCACACACTTCCTAGTGAAGTGGGTCGGATACCCAACCTTGGAGAACTCATGGGAGCCTGAGGGGAACCTGACTAATGCCAAGAGAATCCTAGGGGCATATAAACAGCGACAACAGCTGTAGAACCCCCAAGACCAAGACGCCCACCAAACAAACCACAAAAGAAACCACAGAATGCTCACCATCCCATCAACACTACACCTACCACGAACCCCAGCAAGGACTGGGCGAACGGTCGTCGACCAACGACCACTGACAAACATACTCCCTGGCAGACCCGCATGGATATGCCCGCATGGGATTCTCTTCTGGATTACAAGGGATGATTGGATAAGAAGGATGACCTCGACCTGTCTGAAATGCTGTCTCTTTGCCTGGAGAAGCACGAAAGCGGATTACAATTGGGTGAGGGCACAGTACGAGGAGTGGTGCTTCAAGGGAGAACTAGACGAGGAGGACTACTTCCCAGAGGACTTCTACATCGATCGAGAAGGACTCGCCCCCGGCAGAAGACCACTATCAGGGGTAAGTGTGCCCCTGTGGAGAGACCTGCAGTGGAATACCCACTATGATGACGAGAGTGGATATAGCTTGGCGAAGAGGCTCCTTCTCAGAGAACACAGAGAGTTGGGAACACTGCTATGCTCCAACCGATTCCCTCAAACCCCATGACCCCACCCCACCTCCTGACTAGAGAGGAGAAAGAGATTTTGATCGAAGTCAGTGACTTCAAAGATAGAGAGAGGGTGATGTTACAATTTGTTATCTGGACCCGCAAGATCGGGCACTTCATTTTTCCCTTCTGACATGACACGACTCACTTCCGATGGAGACACCCCCTGCTCTGACTCCTGTCGATCGACATGCTGCGCCGCAGTACTCCTTGACATCGGACACCTCATGCTTGGCATGAGGGTTATTTACTATTGTTCTTCGACATGCTGCGCCGCAGCACTCCATGACATCGGACACCTCATGCAAGGCATGAGGCCTGTCATTTCTATTGTTCTTTCTATTTTTACTTGATAACGATCCTGCATTCCGATTGGACGATAGGTATCTTTGAACTGTATATAAGCTGTAGCAATACTGCCTGTATTCCTCAGCTTGACCTAATTCAACCAACGGTCTTAGACTCAACCAGAACACTCAACAGCTTAGGAAGCCCCTAGCTGTGATAACTCAAACTCAACAGTTGGAAAGCCTCCAACTGTGATACATGAACTGACGGTCTACTCAGAAAGCCTCTGAGTATGGATAGCCGTAACGACTTCTGGAAGTACCCAAGTGAAGGCCAGAAGCCTGATACACTAGGAAAGCCTCCTAGTGCGATACCGATATAGTTGAAAAGCCTCCAATTGTGACATACGAAGCCAAGGCTGAGTTAAAGACCTATAGTCTTAACAGAAGAGCCATCTGGCTCTCCTGGCCTACCTCACTTGGCTATTCTTCAAGATGGGGAGCAGCCCATTGACACTCATGCACTGGGGACTGCCCCAGTGACTCCAATATCTCAAGCCCCATCATTAGGGCATGGCACGGGTAACCCTCGGGTATATTTTCTTATACCCCTACCCATACCCATGAACACCATACCCACACGGGTAGGGGTACGGTGTTACCATGGGTTTTTGTGGGTTACCCATGGTTATTCACGGGTATTGATATTTTTCATTATATTTGATAGGAAAAGATGTTTGCATCTTCTCACGGGGGGTAAACCCGCGAGTCATGTCACCCTGACTCGCAGGTTTTCCCACAATATGTGATCAAAATGTACCCCTGCATTTTTTACTGTTATTTTTCATGATATTTGATAGAAATTTGCTGAAAAAGATGTTTGCATCTCATCACAGGGGGTAAACCCGCGAGTCAGGTCACCATGACTCATGGGTTTTTCCCGTGATATGTCATTAAAAAGTCGAAATCTCAACACAGATGATCACTCACCTGACCAAAATCTGGGTACCAGCATACCTGCACATACCCATAACACCGTGGAAAAGGGTATGGTGTTGCCCAGGTATGGCAATCCCATACCCGTTGATGATACTCAACCTGGGAAAACCACCTAAACTGCCGATGAGGCAAACGATGATATTTGCGATGAGTCAGAGGAAGGTTGCGAGTCGTTCCGAATGTTCATGGCCCAACCGATGGAAAGATGACCAGTTGGTACTAGTCGTGAAGGTAGTGTTATGAGAGACGAAGGCGTTTGGTGTGGTCCAAATGAGTATCGATCGATATTGAGGGTGATTGACGAGATCGACGGCAAATGAGTTTATTGTTGATGGTCAATATGTGAATTCTGGGGACCTTTCAATAGGTCGATGGTATATGAAGGGTGCGGCAAACAGCTATAAAGTGTTGGAAGGGTTGCTAGAACTAATGACGAGAGGATCGAGGGAGGATTGAGGACACGACTATCACAGAGGTTTCTCGTCGATCGAGAAAACCTGCAGAGACTTAGATTGTTTTTTAGAAAGTTGATCGGATGCTTAGAACTGTATACAAGACGATATGTGAAGACAATTTCTTTTTATTTCCCAGTAGATACTACAGAGTTTTATATGTTTTAAAGAAACTTCCTAAAATGGAATGAGAAACATGTGTAGAACATGAGGCAAAAGATATGAGTTAAGGCACAAGGCCATAAAGGAGACTGGAATCCGAACAAGAAAGATATATATATCATATGATGAAAGAGTAGTAAAGGGAAAGAACTAAAAGAGACTGTCCTTTGTGTATAAACTGCGCTAAGTCTCGCAATAATGCGTCCAGTGGGTTCTGTGCGTGATAGGGACTTGGAACGAGGCTGACCTATGATCAACAGGTTTGAGCACGAGTTGGAATACATCCTAGTGCATGGTCTTCCACCATTTAGATAACGAAGGCGGTGCCCAATGTCGCTCGTAGTTTCTCAATATCGATCGATGACGCTCGACGATGCTCGATCGCGGTTGCGGCTGTTCGAAGTTGATCGGGGATGTTCGATGGTGGTGTAGGGGGATCTTAGGGACTTTCGGGGTAGTCCTAAGATTGTGCGATGTGGGCTCTTGATACAATCAATGTCGCTGGTGATGTTTTGACGTGGTCGATATGATATCGCAATCAATAGACTGGGTCACGCTGCATCTGGGACGTCGTAGGAGTTAGCCGATGTGATTAGAATGATGCTAAAGTGGTGAATCGGTCCTTGAGCCAAGGAGACGACCTATCACCATACCCGTACCCATGCATACCCATGACCAGAAACATGTGGTGTTACCCGTACCCATGCCGTGCCCTACCCATCATCGTTATCAGCTGAGGCTCCCCACCCATACCTCAATTATGAGCAACCGCTTTCCATTCCATCCACTCCTGAGGAGTTGATGGATTTAGACTTATCCAAAACCTCACTCAACGAGAGCAAGCAAAATTCCATGGTAGCCTGAGTAACATCAGGCCATTTTTTTTATCTTGAGGCTTTGATCCCTTGGGCAAAGCCTGAGGGGGAGAATGTGGTGATCTGGGGCTAGGCCCTTTGTTTGTACCTATTACAATTTCCCATCGTTAGCTTCAACTGGTCCTATATAGGACCAGTCTTCTATTTTTACTAGGAATCTTTTATATATACTACTCCATACACACAATATATGTTAATTGTGTTATTGCCTCATGTGACCAGTATCAGAAGGTCCTCGACTGTTAAGTTCCGAGCTGGAGGAAGGAAGTCGTCAGATTTCTGGTCATACCCGGATGGTAGAAGTTGATAAGGATGGATCAAGCAGGGAAGGGAACCTGACAGGATTCCAGGGCAAGGTCCACTTGATGTGCCATACCAAGTGTGGGGACAGAAAGGACTTGGCTTCAACTTATAAGAAGTTGTGCCCTTCTCCTTGTCAAGTGTCCTAATTTCAAGACAAGGGTAAAGGGAAGATCAGAGGTCCAGAGATTTTTCTGGAGAGGATGAGCTAAAGTTCAAGATAGACTTAAGAGAATATTGGGAGTGTAACTGGGTTGGACTTAAATGGGTGACTTGGTTGATTTACAAACTGGCTGATACAAGACGAAAGTAGCTAGCTTAAATACTAAAGGCTGGAGGTGATCGGAGTTTCTGTGTAAGAGTGTCTCTTACATCAGCATCCCTTATCTACATCCACACCCTTTATCACATGTCATTCCAGTAGTATATAGTCTACACCTTGATTACCTTGTACGATATCTTCATTTTCTCCCTTGAATATACTAAGTTCCTTATAGTTCTCGGTCCCCTTTAGTGTTGGAAGCTCCAGCTTCCTTCCATTCTGAGGCTGTGATAATTTGCAAACTGGCCTCCAAGGCAAATGTCCTGAAACTGTTTCATTGAATTGGAAATGAGAGAATTTCAACTCTAGGCAGTGCTGCTGATAGGAGGTGGGCTATGATGCAAGGCAGCTGGGAAGGGTGGCAGAAAACAATTGGAATTCCAGTCAGGAGAATTGGTCTTGACATCAACTCACTACAGGATCTGACTTGGCATGGGAGGGAATTGCACCCTCTCCCTTTTTTGTCCAACCTATTATATATCACTGTTGTCCTATCTCATTCAAAGAAGGACACGTGATATTATTGGTCTGGACTAGTGCTATCGAAACTGTCTTGTTTGAACACCATTGGGAAAAAAATTGTAGCTGGGCAAAAACAAAACTACATAAGCATGGTTTGAACACAGAGACTGAACATTAGGTATTGTAAGGATGCCCTTATATTTACATGTATTTACTAGACACCTCCCAGTATGCACAGACCCTCTCGACACACGATCCTTATCTTGGTCTTTACTACCATCATCACCTCATACTCTAGAGTCTCATAAAACATCTCTTCTGCTTGTTCTTGCCTTGTGTCTCTTGTTAGTGAATCTCTCCAAGATAACACTTTTTTTTTGAATGCCGCATCAAGAGATCCTGCTGCCAGCTCATCACTGCCTTGCATTGTACATGCCTCGCTCCTTTTTTTTTCACATCACCATTCATCATCTCACTCATTCGGTCGCCAAGTACCCGTTATAACTGTTGCCCACCCTGCCTATCATGTGCCTGCAAGTGCTCGCTGTTGCTGACACTCTTGTGAGTGTATCTGACCTCCCGCCACTGACGCTGAGCAAAGAACATACTCCATCCTAAGAACATACTCTGTCCTTACCTGATTCCAAGTTTGATTTCCCTGGATCGAATCCGATCCTTGCTGCACCTGCTGTCCCAAAATCGTATTCAGATGTGCATACACCCACCCCTCCTGATGACAGCTCCTCTGATTCTGAGAACTCTTGCACTTCCCTTGACAACCAACCCCCATTCCATCATGATATATTGTCCACTCACACACCTGCTGAAGTTGTCCATTCTGAACCAAAACGCATCCCACTCCTGTCCCCAGGAGAGATCTCGCCATTGGTGATGCACCAATGGGAAATGGCCTGCGAGGATTTTTTCTCAGGAAACAAGAAACTTGAATGGGATGATCATGTCGCAGCAGTTTTACCCAGCCTCAAAGATATGTGTGCCCATGATTGGGTAGTGACGCACTGTGACCACCTTGCATCTCTCACTTTTTCTGATTTCATGATAGAATTACACAAGGAATTCCTTCCTCATGGCTGGGATGATGAACTACATGCTCAAATCTGCAACTCCCGACTGCGCGTTTCGGATTCATTCCCTAAGTGGGTCAATAATATCCGGCACTCGAATATTATCCTCCGAAACACCCCTTACCACTTCGCAGATGATGCGCTCTGCCTTCAGCTCAAAACCCTCCTCGACACTGACTTGCGCATCTGTGCCAAGAATCGAAACATGAAGGACATTGTTGAAACTGCAACAAACAATGCTGGGGAGAAAACTGAAGAAGCTTGCCTCAGTTGCTGGATCGCTGAACTCCGAAAACTTGTGGATGAACGTGCCCATGACACAAAGTGTTACCTTGAAGTGGCTGAGGATCTACAACGAGCTCCTAAATGTCAGGCTCTGGCAAACAACTCCTGTGTCCAGAACATCAGCAACAATGTGAAGCTGTGGAACTCTACTATGTCCTCCACAACTTCGTCATCATCTTGCGCCAAACCTCCTCATCTAACAAAAAATGAACGCTCTTTATTATTTAAGCACCAAGGATGTTTGAGATGCCGTCAGGGATATCAAACCCATCGCACTCCAGATTGTCTGAATGATTTCCCGGATGGATGTAACTACAAGGAGCTGACAGAAGAATCGCTATTGAGCCAGAAACATGTCAACAATGGCACCACAGGCATGAAAGCTGTGGGCGCCGTCATCACATCGACCACTATGGAAGATGTTGTGGATGAAAATATTGGCTCCTTCGTAGCGGGCGCTGTCATGCCCTCAGCAGTCCTGGGTTCTGGATCAGAGACTGAAGAGGAAGTGAGTGCACCCCTCACTGTACCCCATCTGCATTGGCCATGTTCTATAATAGGTCCTGGTGCTGACGAACCAATCACAGTGAACAGCATGCTCAATTGCGGAGCACACATTGTCCTCATCAATTCAGCACTAGCAGATCAGCTTGGCCTTCATCAGTATCATTTGCACAATCCTTTACCCATTTCCATTGCTCTGAACAATTCTTCATCGTCTGATAGCCATTTGCATGAGTACGTTAAAATTGAACCATATGCACCAGATTTGGCATGGGTTTCATGAAGTATAAAAGCAATAGTAACACCTGAATTATGTGTCCCATTACTCCTTGGGTTGCCATTCCTTACTGTAAATCACATCATCGCAGATTTTGAAAATTGTTTGGCTGTTGACAAAATACATAATTATGATCTACTGAACCCACCCCCTCGAAAACCAAACCATAAAATATACAATGATAAAAATGTGATCAAACAAACGAAGGATGCTATAAAAGCAATGCTCCCAGAACTGGTATCCATCTGTGAACAACGTCTCAAGGAGGGCAAACATGTCCCAGAACCCATGAAACCCCTGAACATTGCAGGTATGATCAAAGATCACATTGAGAACTTAGCAATGCAGAAAAAAATGAAGAAATTGGAATCTGAACTTTGAAGTGAATTTAAAAATGTGTTTGAACCACTACCTCACGTTGACAAATTACCTCAAGATATTACTGCACGCATAAAATTAAAGAACACTGAGCATACAATCAAAACATGCACATATGCATGTCCATGAAAATTTTGAGACACGTGGAAAACACTCATTCAACAACACCTCAACTCTGGTCAGATTCGACCATCATCATCACCACATGCATCACCAGCCTTCATCATCCCTAAATCAGACCCATCAGTACTGCCATGATGGGTAAACGATTATTGACAATTAAACAAGAATACTGTTTTGGACTCTCATCCAATCCCGTGTATTGATGATATCCTCAATGACTGCGCCAAGGGTAAAATCTGGGCCACTATTGACATGACCAATAGTTTTTTTCAGACTCAAATGCATCCATCAGATATCCCACTCACCACAGTATCCACTCCTTTTGGTCTCTTCAAATGGACAGTAATGCCGATGGGTCTCAAAAACTCACTGGCAATCCACCAACATTGAGTGACATGTGCCTTGTGAAAATGGATTGGGACAATCTGTCATATCTATCTAGACAACATCATCATTTGGTTTAATTTGATTGAGGAACATTATCGGAACACCCACACTATCCTGAAAGCCTTGGAAGATGCACAACTATACTGCAACCCTAAAAAGACACATCTCTTCCTCACAGAAGTCGACTTCCTAGGTCACCACATATCAGCACAAGGAATTGAAGCAGATTCAAAGAAAATGGACCGCATCTTCAATTGGCCTCAACCACATAACACCAAGGAAGTACGTCAATTCCTTGGCCTGGTCCGCTACGTTGCACATTTTCTACCTCACATCATGGAACACACACACATCCTCTCACAACTAACAACTAAAGAATGCAACAAATACTTTCCACCCTGGATGGAGAAACATCAACTAGCGTTTACTGAAATCAAGAAAGCGATCATCAGCTGTGAGTGCCTCACGACCATCGATCATGACTTGATGCCAGGGCACAAAATTTTTGTGACAACGGACCCTAGTGACTACCAATCAGGTGCAGTACTCTCTTTTGGGAAGGACTGGGAATTGGCGCAACCTGTGGTGTTTGATTCTATGACATTCAAAGGTGTGGAATTGAATTACCCTGTTCATGAAAAAGAGATGCTGGCCATCATTTGCACTCTTCAGAAATGGTGCGCAGACCTCATGGGGGTCCCATTCCTTATTTACACCAATCACCAAACATTGGAAAACTTCGACACCCAACATGACTTGAGTCATCGCCAGACTCGATGGATGGAATTCATGTCGCAGTACAATTCTAAGATTGTATACATGAAGGGAGAGGAGAACTGTGCAGCAGATGCCCTCTTGCGCATGTCGTTTGGTTCTGAATCAGCAGCATCAATACCATACCCCCCCAACAACTCTGATCCCATTGCATTGATCCATAGCACAGAGGATGACTCCTTTTCATGTGCGCAGATTCTGATGGAACCTGACACATGCCCAAACCCAAAACCAGCAGTCACAGCAACATTATCTATTGCTGCAGATGATGAACTCCTCACCTCAATCCATGCCAGATACTTAACAGATCCATGGTGTGTACATATGAAAGAGGCAAACTTCCTCCCACATGTTGTGAAGGAAAGGGATGGCCTGCTATATGTGGGCAAGCATCTAATCATTTCACAAAGTTCATCGGTAGGTGAAATGCTTTTCCATCTTGCTCATGATGTTTTAGGACATTTTGGATTTGTGAAATCCTATGGCTCACTCTGCAATTCCTTCTATTGGCCGAACATGCGCCAAGATTTGGAGAATGTGTATGTTCCGGCCTGTGCTGACTGTCAGCAAAACAAACCTACCACAAAGAAGCCAATGGGCCCACTTCATCCCCTCCCAATCCCTGACCAATGTGGCGACTCAGTAGCTATCGATTTCATCAGACCTCTGCCAGAAGATGAAGGATCGAACTGCATTGTCTCCTTTACAGACTGCTTGAACAGTGACATCCGCATTATACTGACATGTACTGACATCAGTGCAGAGGACCTGGCAGTAATCTTTTTCAATGAGTGGTATTGCGAAAATGGCCTTCCCTTGGAAATTATTTCAGACCGCGACAAGCTTTTTGTTTCTAAATTTTGGGCAGTGTTACACAAACTAACAGGCATCAAACTTAAGATGTCTATGGCGTATCACTCCCAATCAGATGGGGCTAGCGAGAGATCAAACAAAACCATTAACCAATGTCTGCATTATCATGTCGAGAGAAACCAAACAGGGTGGCGTCGCACGCTGCCCTGGGTGCGTTTTGATATTATGAACTCCATTAACACATCTACAGGTTTCTCCCCATTTCAACTGTGAATGGGACAAAGCCCACGCATCATCCCACCCTTAATCGCATCGTCGGACGGTGCTATTGATGACATTCATGCAATGGATGTTATTGAACGACTCCAAACCGATATCAAAGAAGCTCAAGACAATTTATTATGGGCTAAGATTTCTCAAAGTCTGGCCGCAAATGAACACAGAACTGATGATTTTCCTTTTGAAAAGGGGAGCCAAGTGGTTTTGTTGACTTTATACAGAAGAAGGGAATACAAAGCAAAAGATGGACTTCACATAGCAAAATTCATGCCACAGTATGATGGACCATACAAGATTACCAACATGGCTCCTGATATCTCGACAATCACCATCGACATGCCAAATCACCCCAACACATTCCCTACATTCCACACCTCGCAAGCCCTACCTTTCATGGAAAATGACAAGGAACTATTTCCAAACCACGAATTAGAAGCACCACCACCAGTAGTGTCTAGTAAATATGTGTAAATATAAGGGCATCCTTACACTCTCCCCCTCCATCAGAAATTAGTAGAAAAACACAATTAAAAATGTGAAAGGAAAAAGAAGATATACATATAAGGTGCGGGATCGCGGGTGCATCAAAAACCCTTTGGGAAAAGCTACCGGTCGGCGTGCGAAGATGAAGAGTTATCTACAAGAAAAACCCTGCTCTTCCGAGCCAACCAGATGTCGAGCGCTCCACAATCGTCAAGTTCGCGACCTGGAAGCCAGCGGTCCTCTTCCAGGCCATAGCCATGCCAACGTACGAGGTATTGAGTGCCTTGTCCGCGTTTTCACTCATTGAGAATGTGGTCGATGATGTATTCTTCATGAGAGTCGATGATCCCAGTATGCACAGACCCTGTTGACACACAATCCTTATCTTGGTCTTTACTACCATCATCACCTCGTACTCTAGAGTCTCATAAAACATCTCTTCTGCTCGTTCTTGCCTTGTGTCTCTTGTTAGTGAATCTCTCCAAGATAGTCATCTTTCACTTGTGGGTGTGGGGACCTTGTCTGGACAAGGATCTAGCCTCCTGATCAGCTAGACTAGTTGTCTGGACAATATATCAGGCATTTGCCCCATATGTCTGGAAAAGTACCTAGCTTTTAGGGTCAAATCTGCCAAAATCTGTCTGGAACAGTATCTAGGCTAGGAAGGGATAATCCCTGATACTATATCACCCAATTGGTCTGAAATCTCCCAGGGAGTCTGAAATTCAATTTCTACATTTCATCTGCTTGCGCAATCCCCCCGGAGTTTTACGGGATCTACTTGACTAGTAGTAATGGATGTATGTATAATTTCACTAAGGAATACAAGCTGTGGAAGCAGTCAAGAAACAGTAGCTGGAGTGATCAAACAGTGATACAAATGAAAATGTCTTGTTCACCATGGCAAAAACCACTCCCAAAGCCCGAAAAAATTTGACAGGACACCTACACTATACCAGACTACGGTAGCATGCTCTCTTCAAATCTCCGGGGGTGTTGTGCCCATGTTCAAGAGCGATGAAGGGACAGTGTCAATTTTGTCACACTTTGTCACGGTAAAAGTGGCTCAAACTGAGGCACGAGAAATCATTGAATTGAAGTATATACAACTATGTAGAAAGTAAGGTAGGACCTATAGGATGAAATATACTGAGAATTAGGATGAAATGAGTTGTAGAATTGGGTGTGATCTAGGGTAGTGCTGGCAGGCTGAGAAGGTGGATGTTTGTTCAAAAGGTGGATAGGAAGGAGGATAGTGTATGCTGTAATGATTCTAAAGCATGTCTGTGGGGTAGAAACCGAAATGGTGATGATTTAGTGGGGCAGGAGGGAAAGTGTTGTGAAATTTACTTGGACCGGCAACTGGTAAGTTCACGATGTTCATGGTGAGTGGGAGCTGTGATGCAGATCTGGAAGCTTGAGGTGCTGAAGGGATAGGTGGTGGATTATTGAAAGTTTGAGTCTGGGCTGCATTGTTTGTGTCCGCTCGCCGTCTGGGGGCACGGTTAAACAGGCCAGTAAACCTGTCGCTGTCCCGAAGCTGCAAATGGGAGTCAAAGAAGGTATTGATTCGACGAACCAATACCTCTTTAGTGCCATCCTCCGGGAGGGACAGCATGCCCGCAATCTCCTGCAAATCTGGCTTGCTCTTTGAAGAGAGGGAACCTGTAAAAGGTGCGTTGGGCGCACGTGCTTGACACTGCTGCTCCCTGTCATTCTCTTTCTGCTTTCGTCGTGCTGCCACATCCTTCTTCTTCTGTTCCTTTGCCTTTCGCTCTGCATCCTTCTCCACCACTAGCCATTTGCCCTCCACCAACGTCAAAACTTGTGCCTCCACGTTAAGCTTCCGCCGCTTGCTTGGTTTGTTGGCCCGTTCATTATTTTTGTGCTTCTCGTTTTGTAGCTCAAGCTTGACCATCTTAACGTGGCCTTGGAGCACTGCCATATTGGACTCGAGCTGGGAAATCCACGCGAAAAGGACAGGATCATGATAGAATTGGGCTGGGGGAATGGGAGAGACTTCAGGTGGTGCTGGCGGTGGTGGTTCCATTGCAAGTGGCATGGTGGAGGTACCGGGAGCTGATGTAGACGATGATGCAGTTGGAGAATGAAACCCAGCAACCATGGGATGTGAGCCTGATGCTCCACATGGTTCCGAATCAGATTTGTCATCAGAATCACTGTCAGGGTCCAAATCCGAATCACTCTCATCAGCATCCAGTGGTGGCAACTATAAGGGCAACCTAAGCCTCTAGCAAAGGGAAATCCGAAGTTAAAATTATGCTACATAATACAGGGATTGGGGGCGCACCTAGCAAAGGGAAATCCGAAAAGAAAACTCTAAGGATCCCCTTGCTGATGCCCAGTATATGTGAAGACGACAAAAATCAAATATAACCTAAAAATAGAAAAAGGCAGAGATAGGCGGATCAAGGCCGCCGAATGACATCATACCAAGGGGTATGTGTCGGAAGGGGTACTCCGCCTCTAAATATAAAAGTGTCAACATGTACAAACATGATAGCAAGGGAAAATTAGTAATAAAATCCGGAAAAATCATAGAAAATGAAGAATAGAAGGAAATGAGGTGGGGAAAAATATAGGACGAACATAAAAAATAGGAAAAACACACAGGGCACCCCCCTAGTCCCCTTACATCACCCCCTCTCTAAGATGCATCGCCCCGATGCATTCGAAATCGTATACGACCAAAGTCCGTGACTTGAATGCGACGCGGTGCAGCAGTGTGCCGTCGGTGGAATTCCTTGATTAACCGAGGGGCATTTACATCAGACTCTTCGACCCATGAGTTCTACTCATACCCATAACCCTTCCAATGTACCAAATACTGGAGTTTTCCTCGACGCAAATGGCTGTCCAAGATTGACTTGACTTCATATTGGGGTTCTCCCTCGATCACTGTAGGTGGTGGTGGTGGGTGTGAATGGCGTCCCGGGAACGGATCTGGGGGAGCTGGAAGCAATTTGATGACATGGAAGATGGGATGGAGTCTGGACATGGAGGCTGGGAGGCGTAGACGATAGGCATGTGTTCCAATGCACTTGACAATGGGGAAAGGTCCCAAGAAGCAATGAGCGAGTTTCTTGGATGGACGTGTAGTGGAGATGTCACTGGGGTCAAGATAAACTCGATCACCAACCTTGTACTGAGGGGTTGGGGAGTGGCGTTGGTTGTAAAATTGCGCCATGTCATCCTTTGCCTTTGCTAAGGCTGCCCTTGCCTCCTCCAAGCTATCCCTCATGCGTTCTGTGAACTGATTCACTGTCTTGATGTGTGAGGGAGTTTGGTGAGGTTCAAATCCCATGCATGGATGTTGTCCAGTGTCTAAGAGGAAAGGGGTCTGTTGAGTGGAAGCATGGACATGGTTGTTGTATCTGAACTTGGCCAAAGGAAGGAGATCATCCCAATCGTCCTGGCATTCATTGACAAAGAGGCGGATGTACTGCTCCAGTTCCTGGTTGACTCGCTCTGTCTGGCCATCAGTTTGTGGGTGATAAGCGGTTGAAGCGAGGAGTTTGATCCCCAGGAGTCGGTACAGCTCACGAGTGAACTCTGCCATGAACTGAGGGCCACGATCCGAGAGGAAGGCACCAGGAAGTCCATGTAATTTCCACACGTGGTGGAGGTAGAGTCGAGCGGCACCTAGGGCACTGACAGTGGTGTGAGTGGGAATGAAGTGAGCGCGTTTTCCCACTGAGTCAACTGTGCACATCACCGCATCAAACCTGTTTGACTCTGGCAATTCCACCACAAAGTCAATGCTGACGACATCCCAACAACTCTCTGGAACAGGAAGAGGGTGTAGCTCACCAATAGGCTTGCAACGAGGAACCTTGGTGCATAAGCAAAGGTCACAAGTGCAACAGTACTGACCAACGAGCTTGACGATGGTTCAATTTCTTGGCCATCATGAAGTACTCGAGGTTCTTGTGATCCATCCAAATTTCCACCTTGTGTTGGGCACCCTCGAGGAAGTGTCGCCACTCCTCAAGCGCATGCATTATCGCCAACATCTCCTTGTCATGGATCTCGTAGTTTCTCTCTACAGCACTAAGGCTTTTGGAGTAGAATGCAACAGGATGCCACTTCTGGTCCTCCGGAGACTGCTGAGACAACACGGCGCCCATCGCAAAGTCAGAACTGTCAGCTTCTACACAAAAAGGATGTGAATCATCAGCAAAGGTAAGGATCAGAGCGGAAGTGACCATCTCCTTAAGCTTTTCGAACACCTCCTGTTGTGCATTATCCCACCTCCATGCCTCCTTTCCTGTCAAGTTGAACAGCGGTCGTGCATGATGTGAGAAATCCTTGATAAAATGCCGATAGAAATTGATGAAGCCCAGGAAAGACTGCACCTCCTTCTTGTTCGTGGGCGTCGGCCAAGCTGTGACCCCGTTTACCTTGATAGGATCCATCTCCACTTGACCCTCTGAGATAATCAGGCCGAGGTACTCGATCTTGGTCCTTTCAAACTCGCATTTGTCCTGATGAAGGTAGAGTTTGTACCGTCGAAGTCGCTCTAGGACGAGGCACATGATGCGACGGTGCTCTTCAACTGTGTGAGTGAAGATGAGGATGTCGTCGAGATAGATGCAGACAACGCCTTCGAGGATGAGGTCATGGAAGATGTCGTTCATCATGGTCTGAAAGGTGGCAGGGCTATTAGTAAGGCCAAAGAACATGACAAGCGGTTCAAAAAGACCACGGTTGGTACGAAAGGCTGCCTTCCACTCATCTCCCTCCTTTATCCTCACATTATTATAGCCCCAATGGACATCAAGCTTGGTGAAGTATCGGGCTCCACAGAGCTGGTTTACGAGTTCGGAGATGAGGGGTAGTGGGTAGCGATTTTTGACCGTGATGTTGTTGAGCCTTCTGTAGTCTTGAACCGGTCAAAGTGAGCCATCCTTCTTCTTGACAAAGAAAAAGGGAGAGGCCATGGGTGACTTCAATGGTCGAATACGTCCAGAGGCCAGGTGCTCGTCGATGAACTGGTCAAGCTGCCGTTGTTCTTCCGGAGAGAGAGGATAGACCTTGCAGGATGAAGGGGTTGCGCCGGGGGTGAGTTTGATCGCGTGATCCCATGGCTTACGCGCAGGAAGAGAGTCGAATGACTCCTTGGAGAACACATCTTCAAACTCATGGAGATGAGGGAGTAAGGAGTTAGTAGAGGATTTAGCAGTGTTGTTTTTGTGGAAGGCCTCGGCGAGGCATTGGGATATGTTCGATGTGGCACACACCTCATGCGATGAGCGAATCGCAGTGTAGAAGATCCGATCACCCTCCTCCACTTCCTCTGGGTCCTCATCATCATCATCCAAGTCCGGCATTAGATCAGGAACCTATAGGCAGGGGTCCAGCATGACACTTCTGAGTTCGTTGTATTGCCGCCTTCTGTCCACGACATTCTTGCCTGGCTTCTGTGAAACATGTCCGACAGCGGGATGGACATTGGCTCATGGTAACCTCCCCAGTGCGCCAGTCAACCTCTGGGTTATGGTCTCGAAGCCATGGATATCCCAAAATCACCTTTTGCTTTCCTAATTGAGTGACAGCAAAAAGGGCATGCTCACTATGATCTTTGTAACGGAGAACCAGGTCTGCAACCTCTCGGATGGCACCAGCTTCATTTGGGGATCCATCCACGTTATATACAGGTATCAGACGTGAGAGTGAGCGAGTATTTAGACGATGTTGTTGTACCAGATGGGAATCGATGAAGAGACCAGTCGCACCAGAGTCCAGGAGCGTAGAGACACTGAGTATCTGTCCAGTGTCGGTCGTCTGCAGTTCGATGGCTAGGTTTAAGGAATGTGCAGAGGGAGTGGATGCCACAATATACTTGCGTGGTAGTTTACGCTCCCATGATTTAATTTTGGGATGTGGAGTAGAAGGAGAGATGGGGAGAGCAGGTACATCTTTAGCCAACTTCAAAGGGTCAGAGAGGGGAGCAGTCACAGAAATGGATTCATTCTCTGGGGATTCAACTGACAAGACTTCAAAGCGGTTATGGACAGGCAGTGAGGGCGTACGATTCACTCGCTGCGAATAGGAAAATCCTGCTCCTCTACAACTTCCAACTTAATCTCCTCTGCAACTTGATCCTTCGCTTCCTCAACATCTACAAGCGCCAACAAATCTTGCAGGAGTTTGTCTCGTCCCTCGGGGGTGAGCATGCAGATATCCTGATGATGGGGACACGCTCCAGCCCTGTGTCCAGGTTCCCCACAATGGTAGCAGAGATCCAACTTACGTGCATGGCTGCGGGCTGCATCAACATCCATTGGTACTGGGACATTGATGGCTGGTGTGGGAGTTTGACGAACAGGAATGGGGTTAGGGCAGGGGAGGCTTCGATTGAAGGTGTAGGGTGTATGAGTGGTAGTTGGAGCACGGAATGCAGCATTAAACGCTGCATTTGTGAGTCGGTTCTCGTCACAGAGTGAAGCAGCTTCATACCAAGCAAGGATATCATCGTCCGCTGGGCGCCCTTTCAACATCTGTGCAATCTGGTCCTGAATTTCTCAGTTGAGCCCCTGTCGGAACTTCACCACCACTGGTAACCCATTCCCATATCCTGCCATGTCCACCAAATCCTTGAACTCATCGATATAGTCATCCACAGATCGACGTCCCTGGTGGTAAGCGGATGACTCAAGTTGTGTCACTGCTCGGTGGCGTTCATTGAGGGGGCAGAAGTGGCGTACAAACTCAGCTCGAAAGTCACCCCAAGTGGAGAAAGGTAGAGAACTGAGTTCTTTAGTTTGATGTAGGATACGGTCCACATAGAGATAGGCGCGTTCAGATTTCATGTATGTGAAGGCCCAATAAATTTTTGCAGCCTCATCGACGAATTGATGCGACTGGAGACTAATGTATAACTCACAGGAATTAAGGAATGCACGTCCCTGCGCACGTGCACCATTAAATTCGGCGGGGGGGGACGGTTTGATCTGGGCACGTTCCTTAGTGGACGCGTTTGGCAAAATGTCGTTGTTGGGTGCGCTTGGAGTCGTGAAGGGGGAACTATTAGTCGTAGGGTTAGCCTGGAGGGTCCTAACGAAGTTTTCAATCGTAGATTTAAGCAAGTCGATTTGCGCGCGCATTCCGGAAACGTCGCTTTCAAGCGCATCGAAGCATTCTGATGTGTCCATGTCGCTAGGGAGCGCGTTTGGCGAAAATGGCAGCGTAATAAAGGCGAGATTATCTGGAACGGTGTGTAGGGACTCTGTGGAGCTTTGGGAAGTGTCGTCCAGTCCGTACCTGCCTATCTTGGGCAGCGCGTTCGCGATTTTCGGGCCTTAGGGGAGAGTTTTCTACTATAAGGGCAACCTAAGCCTCTAGCAAAGGGAAATCCGAAGTTAAAATTATGCTACATAATACAGGGATTGGGGGCACACCTAGCAAAGGGAAATCCGAAGAGAAAACTCTAAGGATCCCCTTGCTGATGCCCAGTATATGTGAAGACGACAAAAATCAAATATAACCTAAAAATAGAAAAAGGCGGAGATAGGCGGATCAAGGCCGCCGAATGACATCATACCAAGGGGTATGTGTCGGAAGGGGTACTCCGCCTCTAAATATAAAAGTGTCAACATGTACAAACATGATAGCAAGGGAAAATTAGTAATAAAATCCGGAAAAATCATAGAAAATGAAGAATAGAAGGAAATGAGGTGGGGAAAAATATAGGACAAACATAAAAAATAGGAAAAACACACAGGGCACCCCCCTAGTCCCCTTACAGCAACTGCATGATCTCAGGTGCTTGTGGGAAATCCTGGGCTTCTGTGGAATAAGGAATGCTGGGTGCAAAATCATCGTCTGAGAAGACGGTCCTATCGATGGGCCAGAGACCACTTTTCTTGAATGCCGAGACAATGGTAGGCAGACAGAATGTTGCCTGCCTGACCTGCATGTATTCCTTGATGAAATTCTCTTTTGGCATTTCTGACCCAGTAAGTTCTGCAATGTCATCACAACAATCCAGCCAGGCACGTTGGAATGGTCCGAAGACACCAACATCGAGAGGCTGCAGCTTGTGCGTGGTATGAGGTGGAAGGCAGAAAACAATAATATTATTTGCCTCAGCGAGGCGGATGATCTCAGAAGTTTCATGCAAGCCGTGACCATCAAGGACAAGCAGAATCGGTTTGCCAGACGTGTTCTGTGCTGTAGCCTGTGGAATAAATGATTTCTCAAACCACTCTGCACCAATGAAGTCATCAGTCCAGCCATTTTGTGATGTTGTGACACTGATGGACTGTCAGCAAACATGCAACAAAACCAATCCGATGAACACTTACACAATGTTGGGGTCACTGTCAAACCATTCTGGGCAGAAGGATGTGCCTGGAAAGACAAAGCCTGGCTTAAGCTCTGTGCCATCTGCACAGATGGCTTCAATGATCGTAATGAGTTCAAGATTAGCACTGCGATGTTTGTACTTTGCGCGCTGTCTCCGTGAATACAGGTACTTCCTTCTACTAGTCTTCTTCCCACCACCTCGCTGACACCCCTTTTCATCCATATTACAGTCAACTCCCTCATAACCCATACCCCTCGGTGGACACTCCAGGCTATGGGTTATGAGGGAGTATGGGGTTTGAGGATGGTCCTAAAAAAGGGTCCCAAAAAATCAGGAAAAATCGGGAAAAATCAGAAAAAAATCAGTTATGTATTTTTGAAGCATCTGGGGCCATTTCGTGTGCCAACTTTAGAGTAGAACTATGTACGACTAATAAGGTAAACTATATACTGTTAGTAAAATTATTTGAAGATTATAAGCGATGAAAGTAGTCAGTAAGATGAGTAGACTTCATAGAATGAGACATCTCCAGTCGTATTTGATGTCTAAAGGAAGCCAAGACTCCCTCTAGCTTGCGTGCAATGGGATCATCGAGAGTATCAGTATACTTATTGAGGACAGAAGCAGCTTGAAGGACTTCGCGATGTGTAGGACACGGTTCAACGGATGCGTCGTCATCAATGTCGTCATCTCCACCATTGATCAATGCCTCTTCCTGTGCTCTTCTCGCATCCAACACAGCTTGGCATATTTCGACATCTGTTGTCTCATCCATAACCCGTGACTCATCAGCCAAATTGAGCAGTGCCTCGATATCCATCCTGTTGCTTGCCTGAAGTACCCCGGTTGATTCCAGCTCATCAAGAGCCCGATTAAGCTGCTTCTCGGCAGGTGCAACTGGATTTTCAATGTTGTCAACATTGAGGAGTGATGAGATAGGGATACTTGGATTGGGAATTTGGGTGCGAGAAGATGAGGGAAGAATACCGGCCTTCTTCCAGCAATTCCTGATCGTAGTCGTGTCCACTTCGTGCCAAGCCGCGTCCGCAAGCCGCATTGCTTGGAGTTGGTCGATGTCATAGATTTCCGAGGGAGTGACACCTGCCTCATAATTGTCAATGGCTCGCTGGATGTATTTTGCATGGTAATGAGCTTTGAAGCATCGAATGATGCCCTGATCCATTGGCTGGACATGTGCAGTAAGATTCGGCTCGAAATTCTCGACGCGAATGTTTCGAAGACCATCTGGGACAATGTGACCAGAGAAATTATCTTGTAAAAGAAGGATCTTGCGGTTTTTTGAGCGTAGTTCAGAATCCCATTCCTGAATCCATTCCTGATACAGTGCTGAAGTCATCCAAGCCTTTGCATTGTTCCGATAGTAAAAGCCTAGCTGCTTGCCTGACTTCTTTTGGAATGCTTGAGGTTTCTTCGCTTTACCGATGATGATAGGTGACAGTTTCTCAGACCCATCTGCATTAGATGTAAATGCATAGGTGAGTCTGACCTTTCGGCCCTTCACTCCCGAATTTTTCTTGTCTGATAACCCTCGGTCCGGAGGCATCCTATTTCTGAAAATGAGTGCACGCAAACTAAGAAATTGGTATGGTATGTACGCATAGAATAACCCAGTCTCATCCATGTTAAAGATGTCCCGCAGCTCATAACCATACTTATCGATAAGCTCCTGGATGCGTTTTCGCTCTCTCTTCACTGTTTCCAGATCTGCTGATGCCGCATCGCCATGGCGCTTAAATTGCTTCAAACCGGTCCGGGCCTTGAAACGAGTCAACCAACCATCACTTAGATTGAGTCGTTCATCCTGTGGGATGCCTGCCAGGTCTGCAAACTTTGTCCACTTCTGGCGTAGGACCTCACCCGTGAGTAGAATATCCTCTGCCATCGCCTTTAACACCCACAGCTCCATCATTTCTGTCACTTCTGGGTGCTGTGTTTGACGAGCCCGTTTGGCTGTGCATCCTCCATTGTTACGTTCCCACTCTTCCCGCCATTTTGGTTCATCCTTTACCCATGCAGAGACCAGCGGCTGCTTCATCTTTAGGTTCGGATATATTGAATCAAAGTGTTTCACTGTTTTCGACTGATTTTTGCCATTCTTATGATACCAGTCCAAAATTTCGATGCGCTGGGCAAGTGTCACATTCTCCTTCTTGGTGAAAACAGGTGCGCTACATTCCTTATTTGACATTTTCTTCTCACTGGGTTCTTTAGGTTTGGGTTCAGATCCTTTATGTCGGTTCAATGTTACCACAATGATGAGCCATAATTGTTCACGCACTTTTCCGCTTCTTTCCTACTGCCTTGCTCAGGTCACCTTCCACCTCCCGTAATCTCCTTACGACGCCCTTTTGTGTTTCATCAAGTCTTTCGCAGCCCCTCTCGTAATCTGAAGCATTTTCCAGCGCATCCAAAACCCGCTGCTCATCCACCAAATTTGCCTCGTTGTCAAGCCAATTCTCATCAAGTGATGATATTGACTTTTTCGCATGCAGCTGAGCCTCTAGCTTCTCTTTCTTGGCTTTAACCTGATCCTGCAAGATTTTCAGCCCCTTTTTGAGGACCTCAAGAGGCTTTAATGGCATGGGTAGCTGGAATTTGAGTATTGAGAGAGTAAATTATATGTTTGTGGCGCATCGAAGTTGACACGACCAACTGCACTAGTATATATATGGTAATAAAATGTATGGGTTTTACCTCGCAATAGGTATGGGTTATGGGATATTAGGGAGTATGGGTTATGGGTTCAAATTCCCCGCCTACCAACTTGGTGGATCAAAAATTCTATGGGTTATGGGAGAGTATGGGTTATCAGAGCTATGGGTTATGAGGGAGTCGACTGTATACATATTCTCAAGGGGGATGCCAAGTTTTTCCACAAGATCAAAATACCGATTGACGATGGGACGATTAAATGCCTTGGCGCATTTCGGGTCAAGACCAGCTGACTTGGAGAGTACGATGTTGGGATGACGTTTGAGGAAGCTATATATCCAATTTTTGCTGGGCTGTTTGTTTCTGGGATGGAGATGTTGAGCACGGACATGAATAGCCCGTTTACTGATGGGACATGCGGTGGAACCAAGGTGATCAATCCATTTGTCAAGCACATTTTCAAGTGCAGGAGCAAGAAATTGCTGTGTGGTGTGAGCCTCTCGGGCAGACTTGTGGATATTGAGAAAGCGTGTGCGAAGAGTGCCATAGACAACATCAAGGTCCCAAGCTATTTGAGCAATATTAATCTTGATGCCATTGCGCTTTTCGCGAATAAGGCAGCGGCAGCCCTCTTGGAGTAATGCTTCGGTCTCATCACTGGTGTGCTCTAGCATGGACTTGTCAAGCAAATGTAAAGCGTGTACACTACATACTGTTTCTGGGCAGACCTTGAATTTCAATGAGTTTTGTCATGCTGTCTCTCCTTCGCTCTTGAACATGGGCTCACCACCCCAGAGACTTGAAGAGAGTGTGTTACCATAGTTTGGTCTAGTGTAGGTGTCCTGTCAATTTTTTTCGGGCTTTGGGAGTGATTTTTGCCATGGTGAACAAGACATTTTCATTTGTATCACTGTTTGATCACTCCGGCTACTGTTTCTCGACTGCTTCCACAGCTTGTATTCCTTAGTGAAATTATACATGCATCCGTTACTACTAGTCAAGTAGATCCCGTAAAACTCCGGGGGGATTGCGCAAGCAGATAAAATGTAGAAATTCAATTTCAGACTCCCTGGGAGATTTCAGACCAATTGGGCGATATAGTAATCCAGGGTCATGCGAGAGGTGCTGAAATCGAGGGCAACGATCGGAGTCGGTAAAAAAAATTTCCGGGGTCTCCAGGGCAGCTCGGCTAACAATATTTGGAACGGAATGTTTCCTGACGCAGACGCTACGGGAAGTCATCCAATATTGTCCGGAATATCTGATGTTCTGACGAATGTTGCTCGTCCCATAACGTCAGCCACTCTCACAGTACGCATCATAAAGTCCTTCCAATTTCGCACCGAACGCAGCCTTGTTCTACACAACATCAATCTCGATACAACTACTGTTGGCCAACTCAAGGACATAGCTCGTCAAGGTAAAATACCTAAGCAAGTTCCTAATCACCTCATATCCAACCCAGCTTTTGTTGTTAGCCGTTCTTTCCCAGCCCGGATGGAAACCTTATCGTAATGTCGCTCTAGGTGCGTCACTGCAGCTATACCCGTGCCTGTTGCAAAGCCTCGCCAGCTCACGATTTCTGCAGATACCTTAAAGCTATACACAAAGGCTCATGGAGCCAAGGTAAACTTGTTCTATGCTCTCACAATCAGCCGACGTATCATACCTCTCTTCTTTCATATTCAAGACAACCAATCTCATCATTAACCTTGATAACGACAACTGGATCTTAAATGATGACAGCCAGATTCTGTCGCATCTAGGATTCGGTGTGTTGCTTCGCCCACTCTTGAAATCGTCTGATTTATACGCTTCCAGAAAATGAAACAGAGGTCAGCTTCTTCAGCCGTGAGCTTTACGACGTGTATAAACTTGACCCGACAGTAAGCTATTCAGCACACGTCTATAACAGAGTCAACTGACATCATAATAGACTAGCTGGGATTGCTGAGGCGTAGATACTAATGTCAATATGAATGACTGTAACAATGAAAATCTAAGATGCAGAGATAGTGTACACTGCAGATCACTGATTCGCACACTGTACCCGCGGCTCACCAGTGTCTTCATCCATGGCGTCGTCTCGCACACCTCCTCTTGACCGGGTATCAGCATCGTCCAAATGCACCTCCTCCAGCAAGATATTCTTGTCAAATGTTTGAATACGCTTTCGTGGGGGAAGGGCACGTTCCAGTAATGGGATCGCATCGATGCTGATGGTTTCAGGGAACTTCACGTCAAGCTTCACATACATGTCTCCAGGTTCATGATGTCGTTGTGATGGCATACCCTGTCCATGAATAATCTTCAAGTCCCCTGAGACAATATGATGAGTGACATGGGACTGATGGTTTTGTCTGTCGACCAACCGTTTTTAATAATCTCTCCTGGCTCTAGTTTTACAATCAGCGCGCGGTCATCCAAATGTTTGATTGCAAATTGCCCGCCAGCCAGTGCCGTCAAAAGGTCCACCTCGATCTCGGTAACCAGATCGTTCTCCTGGCGTCGAAAACGATCATGAGGCTTCTCCTCGATGACAATCAAGACATCCCCTGGTTCAGCTGACGGAGACTGGTCGCTTTCGCCTCTGAAGGTAACTGTCTGGCCTCCTTTCATCCCCTTGTCAATATGAACTTCCAAGAACTTCTTCTCAGGTAGAACTTTCTTTCCCTTGCATTGCGTACATCTGTCCTTCGCATTAATCACCTCACCCTGCCCTCCACAATCGTCGCAAGGGGACTGTATTTGCTGAACCATGGGACCCATTTGGCGTATCGTGAGCTTGATACCACGACCATTGCAGGATGGACAAGTCCGAACGGCGCCCTCTTTTCCGCCCTTGCCCTTGCACTTCGAACAAATGAGGTTGCGCGTTAATGCGAGCTTGGTAGTTTTGCCCTTGTATAAATCTTCGAGGGAGACGTGAACGCGATGAACAAGGTCCTTGGTCTTTCGAACGCCTTGCGATCGCGAGCCGCCGCCACTAAAGAAACTTCCACCACCACCAAAACCGCCACCGAAAAGCTGGCTGAAAAGATCCTGCAAGACATGAATGCTTCATTTCACTCGAGCATGTACCATACATACCTGTGGGTCCATCCCCCCCATTCCACCCTGTTCAGACAAACCAGCCTCCCCGCGTGCATCATATATACTGCGTTTTTCTGGGTCTGATAGGATTTCGTACGCATGCGTCACTTCCTTGAATAATTCGGGATCTCCACCCTTGTCCGGATGTAGTCTTAGAGCTCTGAGAGATAGATGAAGCTTTGTAGAAGGATATAAGACAAGTAGAATGCACACTTTTTGCGGTAAGCCTTTTTGAGATCGGAATCTGAGGCAGAGGGAGAAACCTCAAGGAGGTCATAAAATTTGCTAACCAAAAGAAAATCAATGTTTTATTTAAAAGAAGAGATATTGGGAAAAACCATACGTTTCTCTAACCATGATGAGGGAGAAAGACTGGAGAAGGAGTGGATGAGTGAGTAGAAGAGCGAAAAGGCCGAGCTGATAAAGATTGATCGAACATTGTTCTACAGCCTTCTACAGCCATCTACAACCTTACAAATCAGGAAACTATATACCGTTACCCCTACTTTTCCCCTTTCATGCTCACATCTGGATACACATCGAATCGGCGTTGCCTAGTCACTGGAATTCCACTCCGAGCATCTTCCATCATCTCTGGGTCTGTGTCCGTTCGTTTGAGTTTCAACACACAAATCTTACAACTAAGCACTCCTACCAATACGACCATAAATAATTTCTTCGCCCTCTGCTGCTTCATTGACAACCTTTCCCCTGAAGAAAGATAATATAAATCGATCATGATTTCCAGAAAGGATTACTTACATAGGATCGACGATCATAGAATGACCCCACTAAGAAGTCCATCGTTAAATAGGATTCAACATCCAAGTAGAATAATAGGAATAATTACAGCATGATAACCAACACTCATATCACGAGCAGGGCTGCACATTGAAAAATATACTTGATTGTCCACTGCCCTAAACCCGCTAGCTTTGAACATTTTAAAATGAATAAATGGTAATGATGATCCATACCGCCCTCGCTGCAGTAACTCCCAGTGAAGGGGACCTGTCGTCATGTTGAATGCACCAGGGTAGATTAGAACATGGCAACCTGTGTAACCCCATCCCACTCAGATTTTTCAAAGCATAGACATCAAGAGAGAACACACCTTGACGTGCCGATATCATCGCGAGTTCAGGGAAACGTATATCATAGCATATGCCGAGACCGATGCGCGCGAAGTCTTTGAAAATCTTTACTAGATGCTATGTATATGATCGTTTGCCTCACCTGTGTCGAAAAAGTTCATATTTTTCCCTCCCGTCAACGTCTCGCTTTCCTGGATGTGGACTCATCTCATCAATTCCAGGGAAAACTCATATACATAGATATGATCAACCTTAAATTTGATCTTGCCTGGTATATCTATATCGAAGAGATGTACTTTGCGGTGCAACGCAATCAGATCACCTTGTAGGGGTTAAAATATACACTGGCTTATCATGGAGAAGGGGGGCGTGACCTTTGGGATTATATACAGTACACGTATTGTAGACATTGTTGTCGGCCATATCTCGTTCTGGGATGGAGCCTGCCAGTACAAGTAGGGGTATGTATATAGTGAGCACGGTGCAATTAGTACATACCTCCAACAAGCCAAACACCCGTCTCTTTTGCGATAGAAGATAGCATCTTGACGCTCTCGCTCTCGCTCTTAGAGATATCGTATGGTTGCCCTGCGGTAAATCCAATGTTTTCTGCATATACAGGAAAATGGATATGACCATAAGGTGAATTAAAACATTCCTGGGAGTGGATAGAGTAAGGTAGACGGTTGGAAATAATGTCATGATATCTACACACAGGAAGAACGATAAGATCAGGTTTATTCTGCTTCTCTGGAGCTGCGGCCTTGAGAATCATTTTGCGAGCATGATTCAAGTTGGCGGACTTGTCAGGTCCAATATTCCCCAACTGGATGAGTGCTAGTGTGAACTGCTTGAACACTGGGACCTTTGAAATGGAGGACATGACTGTGGAGGTTCAATGCCATATTATATCATATTCTATTATAATATAAAAAAGCCGGGCCGTCGGCTGCCGATGTCTCGATGTGTAACAACTTATAATCAGTCACGATAATCTCTCATATATCGCATGCCGCTCTTAGCAGTCTATAATCCCGTCTGTGGCGACGGTACGGCTCAATCATTCTTTGAAGAGCATGTCCTACCTCTGCTCGCAAGACATGGAAAGAAGATCGACATGTTCGTTCCCACAATGTACAAGGGTCACGCAGGCCAACTTGTTCTCGATTTCGTGAAAGAGCAAGTCGAAGGCGAAGACATCATAATCATCCTGGGCTCAGGAGATGGAACATTGCATGAGATTATCAACCATCTATCCACGATGGTAAAAGGACCCGCACCTTTTCCAAGGTTGCGTTTTGCTATCGTACCCTGCGGAACCGCCAACGCACTCTATTCCTCTTTGTTTGCATTTCAAAACGACAGCGAGACATCGACGACCACTGTAGCATATAAATTACAATCCATAAATTCCTACCTTTATTCATCCCGCATCGTACCATTGACCCTTGCCATTGCGACGCTGTCGTCTCATCCAAATGCACGGGAACCCTCCCAGGTGGCTGTATCCGCCGTTGTCATGTCAACCTCTTTGCATGCCTCCATTCTGAATGACTCAGAGGCCCTCCGCAACGATATTCCTGGTGTTGAAAGGTTAGAAGAGCTTTCCTGTCTGCCGAAATGAAAAAATTCCATAGCATCGCTTCCAGGTTCAAGGTTGCAGCTAGCAATAATAGCACAAAGTGGTACAGCAGCTTTGTAAAGCTTTTGCCCGCATCTTCTGTTGGAACAGTCCAGATCTACGATCCTGCTACCAACACATTCATAGACCATCCCGACTCCGATAAAGATGACCCAATTGTAGACCTGGATGGACCGTATGTATATTTCCTGTCGACAGTAAACGTAGACCGCTTGGAACCTACATTTCGGATTACCCCCCTGGAAAGAACAATTCCTCCCACAGAAGCTTCTTGCGAACTCTTGATCCTTCGTCCTCTGAGAGATCCTTCCATCTCGTGGGATGATGCCCAAGCCCGGGAGTCGTTTGTTCCCAAGCTTTGGAGCGTCCTACACAATGCGTACAACGATGGACAGCATATCAACCTGCGATATAATGATAATGGCGATATCGTATCGGATGGTGATGGACCTGCTGTTCTGGAGTACTTTCGCTGTGGAGGATGGGAGTGGATGCCAGTAAGCCGACTAGTGTCAGCTCGATTTTGGTTGTTCATTATTTAATATTCAGGATGAAATGGACAAAGATGCCCATCTCCTATGTTCTGATGGTACCATTTTTAACATTCCTAAGGGCGGCAGAGCCGTCTGCTCTGCTGCGACGCCCGGTGCTACAGATACTGGATTCGTCATGTATGGCTGAGTTGCGTGAGCTTAAAGCAAAGGAATTCATGCGAAAGTGGCATTGTAGTTATGTATTCCTCACAGCCGTTGTCTAGATTTTGGAAACAAACACTCATGTAGGAAAGCAAAATAAGCCGAAGCGCGCTCAAACAGCATCATAGTGCTCGGAAATCACGCCGCGTACAGCGGCGCGCGTGAGCTCATAAACCCTCTCAACCGAGCCAGAACAATCGATCTAGAAATCGCAAATGAGGGGGAGACCAAAATGCTAAGCAAGTAATACCAACCTCGGCAAGTTTTCCGAGCGCTTTGTAGTGTTCAATGACCGGCATTGTATCGCGTTTATAAGTATCTGGGGCTAGAATTAGCTCTTGGCGAACGTAAAAAGAATCTTCTTACTGAACCGTTTCTTGATGCTCTCAGTATTATCGTCCTCGCGCCCACTCGTCTTTCCACGCTCTAAAAGGCGACGGAGCATGATTTCTTCTGTAGTGGAGAAAAACAGGACGATAGAGGACAAGCAAACCTAACTTTCATGTCAGTAAGAAAAAGCGAGCAAAGGAGAGCACTAGCAGTTTCGTCAAACTTGACGGCCTGATCCATCTTGCGAGGGAACCCATCGATCAAGAAGCGACCGCGTCCATTTTCCCATCCGTCTCCCGACTTGCCTTCATTCATTGCACTATTCATAGCGTTTTCCAGGAGCTTTATAGTAACTTCCATAGGAACAATGGTTCCCTGACGGATGCAGGTCTGGATGAGATCCCCATATTCAGAACCCTGGCGATGCTGCTCAGCACGTAAAAGATCGCCCGCTTTGGGCAAAATTGTTTGTGAGGACGAAACGGATTGATAGCACGAACAAACCAGAGAGATGAGAGAATCCAAACTCGTTGACTAGTCGAGCGCACTGGGTTCCCTTGCCTAAGATGATATTGGGATAAAAGCTTGGGGAACGATGAGTGACGTACCGGCTCCAGGCCCACCGAGAACAAAGATAACTATGACTGATTTGCGGTCAAAGACAGGGGGGATGCTGTTAACCACGGAAACCATTCAAGACTGGTTGTGACGGGGTGGAATGAGAGGGTGATCAAGGTGACGGGGCTGAAGAGAGGCAGGATTAGTTTTTTCTCGATGCTTGAGGACGATAAAGAAGACGAGAAAGGATGAAAGGGACAAGCCTGCCAATGCCCAAGGATTTGGCGCTCTGTAAGGAGGCATTCAGTTTTACACAACCACTTGGGTTACAACTTTATGGATATTCGCTACAACCATCCCACTCTCATTCATGTCCTTCGCGCTTGTACCAACGACGACGCAACAGATCTTCTCGCCATAGGCGGTGAACATTCTGTCGATGTACTTCTCGTCGTCAGTTACTCTGATTCTCTTTCTCTGTCTTGCCCTCACTTTCCACAGACAGATTCTACTTGTCATTCTCTCGCGTCATTTCATATTGGTTCCAGCATCACTGCCCTAGCGTGGTCTTCTGCCACTATATCCCCCACTTCGAGTGATCAATGGCTCATCGAGTGAGATAAATCCATCTTACCATTTACTCACTGACCTCCTTCAAAGGCTTACTGCCGCAAGTGCTGATTTTGGTCTACATCTGCTCACAAAGTCGCCGACTGCCAATGAAAATGTTTTCCCGTTTGGAGGGGGTTTGAGCGGCCATCATGGCAAAGTCAACGACATGACGTTCTGTGGCGGTCGAAGTGAGGATAGCGCCCGTTATGTTGCGACAGTATCAGGTACAGTCCCATCCTTTCTCTCAAGCTGTCTTCCTTATTTTATCCTCAGATGATAAAATGCTGATGGTGTGGGACCTACAGCCTACTGTTGACATCTCGTCTAGTGTTCCATCTACCGTTCAATCGCCCCCACAAAACGCCTCTCCCTCGCCAACGGATAGGCCACAACCAACCGCATATGTCATTGCATTTCCTCACCCGCTCGCCACTATCAATTCGCATCCATCCACCAGTAAAGAATTCCTTGTCTCGGACTATCGAGGTTCGATATTCTTGACAGATTGGCGTTCAGATCTCCAAGATATCGACCCAAGCAATTGGAGACATTCAAGTCTCCTTGAACTCGTCGAGCCGTATACACTCTCTGACAGCACTATGGGTTTCTCTACGCAATGGCAAGGGTCGGTTGCTTGGCGTCGAGACACTACAGACATGTAAGATATCTTTTCATGAATGTTATGGTTCACTTCGTTCAAGTCCTCTAGAATTGGCGCTGTATACGGGCCCAGATTTTCCGTGTGGAATACTTCGAGTCTCTTCGGGGGTAAACCTTTCGCGAGTGGTGTCAGTTTCCCAGAAGGTGGGCACCGTTTTAGGTATGTCACTGCATTCATTTTTCTGCCTGCCAAGTGAGATCCCAACAACTCTAGATGGTGCCCTACTTTCCCAGAGTACTTTGCCATTTCTACGCAATCGCCGGACAAGGGTGCCGTCGTAAACATCCACAACACAAATTATTTACAAGCTCAACCAACCGTTTTCAATATTTATCCCCGACCACATACTGTACGAGATTTCGATTTCCTGTCCCTGCGCGGAATACCTCGTATTGCAGCGGCTGTTGGGCGAACATTAGTCATATTTTCCATTGGCGTTGACTCATGATTGCTACGTGTCGAGATAGGAGGTTGACTGTCAACAACGCAGTATTGCTCCAACAATATCTGGACGCATGAACACATCACCCTCACAGGGAAAAAATTAAAATACACTATTTATCCGGTCTTCACACTTGCAATTGCTGAGAATGAGGCTGTACAGACATGCATGATGGTAATTAAAGAAAGTTCATAAAGTGATCAATGTGCGTAATTGGGCATGTGTTGGTAAGAAACCGATCCCTGATGGGACTGGTGTTGGTGAGGAGGATCCAAGTAATGCGGCATGCCTCGATTGTCATTTCCGTTTGGCGCTGGTGCACCATTTTCTCCAAACCCAAGTTCTAGAAACATATTTTTCCAGTAATGGGCATCAAGCTCGGACGCATGGTGAGGTACTTGAGCAACATGTCCATGATGACTGACCGGACCTGCCACACTACTAGTGCTAGCCCATCCCGCGGCGTTCCTGATTGGAGATTCAACGGAAAACTCGGTTTCCTGGACAACAGGTTGTGGATGTGCCGGAAGGTGCGGTGACGCAGGGAAATGAAATGACTGCTCATGTGGTTGTTGTGCTTGATGGGGATATGTCTGACTCTGGGAAGGCATTGGCGCGTGGGAAGTGGGCAAACCTGTTTATAGACAACATGAATAATGAAATAGAATGCCGTAATCGGAGATTTTACTCTGTAGTCGGGGATCAATTGGCACGCCGGCGTCATGTCGTTCCTTCTGATCGTTTCGCCGAGCTCTGAAAACATCATTCGAAACAAGGCTCCGAAGGAAGCGAGCGTGGTATGCAGCTGATGTCGACGGTGGAGAAAGCTGAGAAGCGTCTTGATAGGCGTCGGCTGTTTCAGATATCACAACATGGATGTCATGTGCAGTTTCTTTCAGTTGATGGTAAGTATTAGAGCTGCGGAGAAGCTAAACATATAACTAAATTTCAGTTAGCCAAGGGATAGCCAGACACATAAGTGACCTTGAGCAGGAACACAGCGGAGTAAGCTGTCATAACGGTGATAGAATCCTGGCCATACCGCTATTGATCAAGGATAAGTAAGGGTTGACAGAAAGCGTTGGCTATGACTGTGGAGCATACCAGCATGCTCATCTTGGCAAAGTCTTGAGATACAATGCGCAAGGAATCCATAGCACTTTTGCTACAAGTTGTAAGAGCTTGTAGACTGGGGCTTTGGCGACTTGACTGGGCAGAGCAGTCAATGACGATACTCCAACGGCGGATCGACTCGGGTTGATGACTTACAGGTGACATAGCAGCTTGAATGCCAAAGCTGTTCAGAAATAGCCTGACATGCAGGCGGAAGAAGGTGAGGAAGGATGAGTGGAACCTCTCCCCTCTAGCTGAACGTATGGCCTTGCGTCAGCAGCAAAAAATAACCAATCAAGTAGGAGAAAATACCTCTTTCCATTTTATGCTGCCACGTATCGGACCACTCGTTTAACTTAACATTGCAGTTGCGAAGGACAGCCTCGTAACTGACGTCGTGATGGACCCCAGGACTCGCACACTTGGACGTACTGAAAAGATCTGCTGTCTCAGCCTTGCAAGCATGTGTGCATAAGCATTACAAAAACAATAATCGGGAGGACATACGGAAATGCGGCGCAAGGATACAAAGGCAGCGACAATGACATCTTCAGGACGAATACTGCTGCCCCCTCCTTCATGCCAGGTAGCGGAATTTCTAACGAGGTCATCTTCTGGTAGCATCCAATGACGACCAGTCTGCATGCTAAGGCTTCGGTCATGCACAAACAGAACGAGGTAGGTTCGTTCTCGGTTGCGTCGCTCAAGTCTTTGGATTTCGGTTTCATTCATTGGCGGAATTGGTACGTATCGGTTCAAACCGAGTTCCACAGCCATGCGGCAAGCCTGTTGGGACTGTTTGAGTAATGACTGCATGAAACTTCGATGGACTTACATATCCTATATAAGTCCAGGTACGCTAAATAATGGAAGGAAAGGTCAAATGTCCCTAAGACAGTCAGTGGCAATCGTCGTACATTATCATCGGGTTCTTTCCAGTAAATCAGGCAAGCAAAGGCCTGGACAACTTCGACACGCTTCCAGGCCTCAGCGAAAGCCCGAACAGCAAAATCATTAGCTAGTTTTTGACATTGCTTGAAGAATTCAGGCTTGAAAAATTTGCATCCAGCCATGATAAGTGTAGTGAAGAGAAAGGGGCACTTTGATCTAACGTAGGCAACGGAATGCAGCTCGGGGTCAAACAAGTTGATGAAAGGGTTCAGTCGTAGATAGATAGCATCGAACAGCATTTTTGCGTCGTCCTCACTGATGATGCCAGCAGTGATAGGGTCGTTAAGGCCACTGGGAATGGGCGCTAGGCGAATTTGTGGCGGCGTGTAAGATGTGCCACGGTTGGGAGGACCACTAGCAGGAGACTCTTCTGGATTCAAGATAGTTCTGAAAAACGAATTGCGTTGATTCTCTCTTCTGATTAGCTTTGCTGGGAAAAAAGGTTCGTCGTTACGGTCAGCGTCGTCGTCGTCGTCAGTCAAGTCGATAGAACGGGAAGTGTGTGCTGACGGTAGATATCCGTCACCATCTTGATAGGCAAGGTTAAGTGGGGGTAGCTCATTGGACGGAAAATGAGTGCTTGAGCCGGTGTAGCTATGGTCGGTTGGACGGATGGTTGGATAAAGAGAACCTTGTGAAGGGCCTAACCGGGAGTCGGATGCCTGATACGGAGAAGAATTATCCGTAGTTTGGGATTTCATTTTGGCCGAGTGCAGCCCCTTTTCGAGACGACGAAGCATCTTGGATGCTTCAGAAAGCCTGTTCAAGTCCTTTAAGATGGGGAGAGACGATGCAGAAGTGAAAGAAGATATACTTGGAACCAGGTTTACGCCCTCGACGGTGTTTTTCAAAGACGCATCTAGAATAATTCTGAGATGAAAAGATGACGTGTCGTAAAGAAAGAATTTACTCGACGTTGGCACGTTTGCAACGTTGACACTGCCTTTGTCCGTCTTCAGCACCGACGCATTTCATCTACATACCAAAAAGGTAAGACAAAAGGTAAATGTCAGAAGAAGTGAACGAAAAACGATCACCTTGGCTGCACGACAGACAGTACACGCGCGGGCTCCTCGTACAACCGGGGTTTTAGATCTGTGATTGTTAGGTAGAGATTAAAGTATAGAAGAAGAGACGAACGTGGTAGGTTTTGAGTCTGGATGCAGATCCATGGTGGTATGAGTAGTAGAGTTGTGCCAAGAAGTACAGTGACGATGACCAGACGATAGTAAAGGGTGGTGAAGTAGTAGTACAGAGCAACCCAAGTGAAAGTAAGAGTGATACAAAATGATACAGCGTGAGGAACGTTGCTGGCGTTGATGGTGGTATCGGGGCAAGTGGTTGTCGGTCGTTGCAGGGCTGTCGGCAACTTGTTTGCATCTGGTTTGTCCGCTTACATCTTATGTGCCCGTATATTGCCGTGCATTGCCGTGCATTTCCCGTTCATCATCCGGGTCTCCACACACAATACAGATCCTGCCATCATCCTTCCGACTTCAACGGTACAATTGGCCCCGTGGATATATCTTTTATCTATACCCTCGACCTTCCACCTCGTCTCGGCGAATTACATGCCCAAGTCAGCAAGTCACCCCATTTTGCCGGCTTGTTTGCCGACAAAGTCGCCGGAGTCTACAATAGCCTCGAATGATTGCCGAGTCACTCTAAGTAACCACAACCGAGTAGCTGCTTCTATTTACCATCTACCTGGAGCCACATCGACCAACATCTTCTCTCTTCTTCCGTCCCATTGAAACCCCAGTTGACTTTCTTGATCTCTGAAATGCCTTCTATTAATCGAGGCTCTTCATAATTATCCCGAAAGGTAGTGAACCCAATGTAGGGAACTAATTCTCGCTTAGGCTATCCATGACAGACAAGAACAAGTCTTAGTACTCCTGGAAATCGGCGACGAAAAACATACCTCTTTAGCAGCCACGTTTGGCGGAAGATTGTAAGCACGATACAAATTATTATGCCAAGCAAGTTCGATCGATCCTGTAAATAGGAAACACCTAAAGTAGTCTGCTGAAGAAGGAGTGCATGAACAACGCATACATTACATACCTTATCGGAATGTCATGTTCTTTAGCGATGTCAATGTAGTATTTGCGAGTCGAGGTGTCACGATTGGTGTTGTCTGATCAGTCAGACTCTTTTAATGTTGCAAATGAATAAACAACGGAGGTCTCACCAATGACACAGCTTTTACCCTGTCGCAGAATTTCGCGTGCGGCCTTCACACACTTATCTCGAGTCTTCAGACTGTCTTGGTTGATGTGAAAATAACCACCGGGTTGGAAGTGACGACGGTAGAACGAGGTCTTCCCCAAACAAGGATAACCAACGAAGAGAACAAGTTCCTGTGTAGGCGAAGATGGCAACATTGGTGAGCTGGTGGGTGTCACAACTGGGACTTGGTATTATAAGTCAGCACCCGAGACAGCAGAATGATGATAAGGGACGAACGGTCAGGAAGGGAAGAGACGTGGAACCCTGGTAATGAGAAGGATGCATGAGGTGGAAGATTAAGAAAATATTCCTATACAAGGAAAGCTGTTGAAAAGCATCGAAGAAAGATTCTATACATACTTCTGGTGTAAAGAAAGGTATTCCTACATTGAGGGCCCACTTCCGATCGGTGCTTGAGAAATCACTCTTGTTACCAGTGTACTGACGTCCAGCGGCGTCTCCAACAAAAAAGGAAGCCGATTTATCTTGAAAGAATGTGTTAACGCTTGACAAAGAGGTATGTCAATGACCAACCAATCAACACGCCGTCCTGGCCAAATATCCGTTCTAGCTCTGACCACATGCCAGGCATAGGTTTTCTGTAGCGGTCTTTGGCTGTAGCAGCAAATAAGCGGAAAGGAACATCAGGCAGCTAGTGTAAAGCAAAGTTTTGAGAATGGCCTGGGGCTCATTTCGAATGACGGAAAGGACCTACCGCAGCTGCTATGATTGACAGTTTCTGCTTCCAGAGTTTTAGTGTTGGAGGTTTGAGGGCTTGGTTCGATATGATGACGATTGCATAGCTGGGGAGTTGTCATCCAAAGCGGGGTTTATGAGAGACTTGAATTACCCTGACACAGACAGCTCTTTCAACTTGGCTGGAATACTAGCTCTCCACCACTCCCAATGCAGAGGCGATATCCCTTTCATTTTTGGGAATTCCGATTTAATCAGGGTACCGTCCAGGTCGAATGCAGCGACTTTGGAGGAGCTTTTCGGCTTCAGATTGAGAGCATGTAAGCATGAGCGTGAGTGCCCGAGTGGGTCCAGCCATATAAACGACCCAGAACTTGCTGTATCGGCTAACTTGTGGAAGAAGGGATGAACTAGAAGTTGTTGCGAGTTAGGACAGATTCTGGTTCGAAAATAAAGCCAACCTTTGGTAGTTTTGTGTGGAACAGACTCGGATGCCTGCACCAAGTCCGCCATTTCAGCGGTGCGTTTGTTCGAATTGGAAGGGCCTGGTAATGCCATAGAAATTACACTATGTAAGTCTGGGATTAACTTGAACTGTGTTCAGGCCGATGCTGGGGTCTCTGTCCCAAAATAGGTTATCAGCTTTCATAATCATGTAGATACAGCACGTCGTCTCTTGTCTTCCACCACCATCTGCCCTTCAGATGACGGCTCCTAATGCTCAGCTACAGCCAACAGGACAACTCATCCATTTTGTGCTTCCAGATGGTACTAGCTTAGACCTTGAAGTTCTGAGAGAACCACAGACATTTGTCTGCTGTGATCAGTGTGAAACAGTTGTATCCTTTCGTACTGACCGGAATCTATGAGGTTTTGAAACCCACAGATCTTCAAAAAGATGTAAAAAAAGTGCAACCCAAGTAATCAGAGCAAATACTGCTGCTGAAATATCTTCAGCACTAGGATCTCTGGATTTGCAACCAATGCCTAGCCTGAGTGAGTAGTGCTTCTATGCCAAGTAAAATCACACAGGACTGTAATCTTGGGGAGATTCACTAAACAAAAGACACAGGGAAGGGACGAGCAGAAGAGATCTATTGGGAAAACAACTCTAGAGTATGACGATGATGGTGGTAGTGATCAGAGATTGGTAAGGCTCAGTGTGGCCAAAGTATGAGGCCTTTGGTAAATAAGCATAAGCAAGGGAACATCCTTACACCCTCCCCCTCTATCATCAACAACAAGATGACAACCGATGAAAGAAAAAAAAAATTATGTAAAAGGTGTGTGAGCACGGGTGCGTTAAAAACCCCTTTGGGGAAAAGCTACTGGTCGGCATTCGAAAGCGAAAGGAGCTATCTAAGATAAAACCCTGTCCTTTCTCGCCGACCAAATGTCGAGTGCTTCGCAATCCTTGAGCTCACGTCCAGGTAGCCAACGGTCTTCTTCAGGGCCATAGCCATGCCAACGTACAAGGTATTGAACTCTGCGTCCATGTTTTCGTTCCTCCAGAATTCTATCGACAGTGTACTCATCATGTGAGTCGACCACGATGGCAGGAGGTTTCTCTAATTTGCAGCCTGGAAAAAGTTCTTTGTCGTTTTCAATGAAAGGTAGCGCTTGAGACATATGAAAGGTGGGGAAGGTGTTAGGGTGATGTTTCGGTAATGAGGTATGGGCCGTTGTATCGAGGCATGAATTTTTCCACGCATTGTTTGTTCTTCACCTTGTATTCTCTGCATCTGTGTAATGTGGATAGCACGACTCTGTTCCCCTTTTCAAAAGGAAATCATCAGATCAGTGTTCGTTTGCAGCAATAGATTGTGAGATCTTAGCCTGGAGCAAGTTATCTTGTGCTTCCTTGATGTCTAGCTGGAGGTGTTCGATGATGTCGACGGCACAGATGTCTTCGACCATGCTGTCAGGGGCAGATATGTGAAGCGGAATGACTCTTGGGCTTCGTCCCATGCACAGTTGAAAAGGTGAAAAACCTGTTGAAGCATTAATGGAGTTCATAATGTCAACACGTACACGAGGCAGGGCCCAGTGCCACCTTGTTTGGCTCCGCTCGATGTGATATTGGAGGCATTGATTGATTGTCTTATTGGAACGCTCGCTAGCGCCATCAGTTTGAGGATGATATGCTGTGGACATTTTCAGTTTCAAGCCAGTTAGTTTATGCAGTGTCTGCCAAAATTTGGAGAGGAAAAGTTTATCACAGTCCAATACAATCTCAAGGGGAGCCCATTCTCACACTACCATTCATCAAAAAATATGATAGCGAGGTCTTCCGCACTGATATCAGTACGTGTGGGGATGATCCGAATATTGCTGTTCAGGTGATCTGTGAAAGAAACAATGCAGTTGAACCCCTCATCTTCTGGCAAGGGTCCAATGAAATCCATTGCGACCAAATCTCCATGTTGGTCTGGAATGGGGAGAGGGTGCAAGGGGCCCATTGGTTTCTTGGTGGTAGGTTTGTCGCATTGGCAATGTGCACATGCAGGTACATATGCATTCTCCAGGTCACGACACATGTTGGGCCAGTAGAATGAGTCTCAAAGTGATCCATAAGATCTAGAGAAACTGAAATGTCTGAGGACATTGTGAGCCAAATGGAAAAGTGATTTGCGGGTGTTCGAGTTCCGTGGAATGATTAATTGATCCCCGGCATATAGCAACCCATCCTGGTCCTTAATTCCATGTGGGAGGAAAGGAGCATCCTGTAGACACTTACACCATGGATCCTCGGCATATCCGGAATGGATGGAGCCCAAAAATTCCTCATCTACAGTTATAGAAAATGTGGCCACGACAGACAGTGGTGGTTCAGCAATAGTCAGTGGATCTGTCAAGATGTGTGCACAGGTGAATGATGTGTCATTGTTGCTGTAAATGAGTGCAATTGGATCTGAGAGATTGGGGGGGTATGGAGGTGATGCTGATGACTCAGCATTGAAAGAGGTCCAAGACATGGGGTCGGTCTCGATGTTGAAGGTGGTTTGGAACGACAAGGCATCAGCTGCACAGTTCTCCTCACCTTTCACATAGACAATCTTGCAGTCATATTGTGACATAAACTCCATCCATCGAGCTTGTCATCAGCTCAGATCTCATTGGGTATCAAAGTTTTCTAGGGTTTTGTGATCAGTGTAAATAAAAAATGGAACACCCACAAGGTCGGAATGCCATTTCTGGAGTGCTCAGATGATTGTGAGCATCTCCTTCTTGTGGACAGGATAGTTCAATTCAGCTGCTTTGAACATCATAGAATCAAACGTGACAGGATGAGCCATCTCCCATGCCGTGCTGAAGGAAAGGACTGCCCCAGACTGGTAGTCACTTGCATCTGTAGTGACAAAAATTTTGTGGTCAGGCATCAGATCGTAATTGATCATCGTTAGGCATTTGCAGCTGATCACGGCCTTCTTAATGTCATTGAAGGCAAGCTGGTGCTGCTCAGTCCAGCTGGGAAAATGCTTGTTACACTCTTTCATTGTGAGTTCTGAAAGGATACGTGTGGTTTGTGATGTGAGGTAAAAAATGTGCAACATAACGAACCAGTCCACAGAACTGGCGAACTTCCTTTGCGCTATGGGGTCAAGGCCGGTTGACAATGTGATTGGTCTTCTTAGAATCAGCCTCGATTCCTCGAGTAGAGATGTGGTGGCCCAGAAAATTGACCTCTGTCAAAAATAGGTGCATCTTCTTTGGGTTGCAGTACAGTTGTGCATCCCTAAGAGCTTTCAGTATTGTGCACACATTCTCGCAGTGTTCGGCAAGAGAATTGGACCAGATGATGATGTCGTCCAGGTAGATATGGCAGATCTTGCCAATCCAAGGTCATAATGCAGCAGTGACACGATGTTGGTGAATAGCTGGTGAATTCTTGAGTCCCATTGACATTACTGTCCACTCAAAAAGGCTGAATGGTGTTGAAACTGCAGTCAGTGGTATGTCTGCAGGGTGCCTGCAAGTCTGAAAGAAGCTGTTTGTCATGTTGATCATACCCCAGATCTTACCTTTTGCACAATCATTCAAGATGTCATCAATCTGAGGGATAGGGTGGGAGTCAGAAATGGTGTTCTTGTTCAGTTGCCAGTAATCATCGACCAATCCTGGCAGGACAGTTGGGTCAAATTTGGGGACAATGAAAGCATGAGAAGCATGTGGTGAGGATGATGGCCATATATGGCCAGTGTCAAGATGTTGCTGAATGAGGGTCTTCCAAGCATCTCTAAATTTGCGAGGACATGCATAGGTGCGAGTTTTAATTGTTTGCTTGGCATTTTTAAGTTTTATTCATGCTGTTACATCTCATGGCAGCTTATCAACATGAGGCAGCGGTTCAAACATGTCTTTAAATTCAGCGAGAAAATCGGTGTCAAGCTTTCCAACCTTTTCCTGGAACGTGAGGACCTCAATACAATCCTTTATCATTCCAGCAATGTTCAATGGTTTTATGGGTTTGGGTACATGTTTGCTGTCCTTCAGACGTTGGTCGCAGACCTTTACCAGTTCAGGTAGCATGGCTCTCACCCTCTCCCTAGTCTGTTGTATTACACATTTCAGGTCAATCAGTTTTCTGGGTTTTTGGGGAGAAGGGTTCAAAAGGTCATAATTATTCTCTTTGTCAATAGCAGTATGATTTTTGAAGTCTGCAATGATATGATTTACAGTAAGGAATGGGAGTCCAAGCAGTAAGGGTACACATAAGCCTGGAGTCATGATGGCTTTAACAGTTTGAGAGATCCACACTGAGTCAGGTGTGTAAGGGACAAGTTTAACATTCTCATGCAAATGACTGTCTGATGATGATGAATTATCAAGTGCAATGTAAATGGGTAAAGGGTTGTGCAAATGATACCGGTGCAAGCCAAGCTGATCAGCTAACGTTGAATCAATGAGGACAATGTGTGCTCCACAATTGTTAAGAACTGATCCTAGAGGTCACTTCGGAATCCATCCGGACACTGCGGGTGATGATAGCAGGAGATTGTTGGGACGATGCGGATTCTGCGGGAGGGGGAACGGAAAGGACTTGGCTTCAGCTTGTAAGAAGCTGCACCCTTCACCTCGTCTGGTGTCCTAATTTCAAGTTGAGGGTTTAGAGGTAGGAGCAGGAAAGTGTGGGTAAACGCGGGGAGGAGTATGGAGGGACTTAGGTTGAGTTCAGATGAGACTAGAACTTTGGAGGGAGACTAGAGGTTGAGTCGAATGTAGTTCAGACTCTTAGAGGACAGGGGTTGGAGTAGAAGGAGGTTTTAGATTGGCAGGGTAAAGTCAAGTCTATGTCGATATACGAACTGGGGAATACAAGGCAAAACTAACTAAGCTTAAATACTGTAGTCCGGAATAATGCGGAACAGGAACGAAGACTGCGTAGATAAATTACCTATGGGAGCCACACAGGAATCCGTAGTCAAATTTGCAATAGAGACGGCAGCCTTGGAAAGGCAGCCGTGGATGCTGTACAAGGCAGCCTGATGCACAGCAGCGTGGGCAGTGCAAGGCAGCCAGGAACGAAATCGGGAGGCGTAGACAAAAGTCATGTTTGACATGTGGGAAAGAGTCGGATGGATGCGGGTTCCGATCAGGCGAGGAACAGTTCTTGACAGTATTTCCCCCTTAGTGCCGAGCCTACAAGGCACATGAGGGTTTGAGTCCAAATGAGGAAGTTGGTTGAATTTTCCGAATGCGGTAATTGGTTGAAAAGATTTTCACGTTCTTTCCTTCCCCCATCAACTATCAATTATGTCCCCTCCAGCAGTATCTGCGCAGATCAAATTGGCCGCGATGAGGGCTCAACATGAACAGAGGGAGCGGGCGATGAAGGAGCAGATGGAATGGGAGATGAAGGAGCTGGAGGAAGCAGCGAGGGAGGAGGAACACCAGGCGCAGGAGGCGCAGAAGGCAGCAGAGGAGGCTGCAAAGGCTGAGGAGGCACGTCAGGCAGAGGCGCGGAAAAAGGAGGCATCGGCCACAAAACGAGCGGAGAAGAAGTGGGCGGCTGCGGCTGCAGGTCTTGAGGATGAGGCTGAGGGGAGCAAGTCCCCCAAGAAAAAGAAAGTTGCCAAGTCGAAGGCGCGAGTGGGGTCGGAGGAGTCGGAGGGTCCAGTGCGGGTGCAGGCCGTGTTGCCTTGCAAAAGGTACGTCCTTGTTTCCCTTTCCAGTCTCTTTTTACTGACAAGTGGCCTAGGTGCAAATATCAAAAGATTGCTTGTTTCAAGATGGGTGCGAAGGGATGCGTGTGCGACAACTGCATGCGCGTCAAACATAAGTGTGAGGAGGTAGTGTGGGAGGGGCAGGAAGCCCCTGCAGCAAAACTGGTGGGAATGACGGGGGCGACCAGGGAAAACCTGGAATTAATGCAACAAATGATGAAGTTGATAAGGAAGGGGTTCGCTGAGGTGGCTACTGCGGTGTGGGAATCAATGGGGGAGATTCGGGACGCTATGGACCCAGAGTGGGTGGAGGAAGAAAGTGCCAGGGAGGAGAGCGACGAGGGTGACGAAGAGGTGGAGCGGGTGGTGCAAGAGTCCCGGCAGGAAAGATGCAGGATCCGAAAATCTGGAGATGAGTGGGAGGCCTTCCAGAGATATCTGGAGAAAAGGCGAGCTGATGATGAGGAGGAGAGTGAGGATGAAGAAGAGGGTGAGGAGGGTGAAGAGAAGGATGAGGGCGGAGACGTGGGCAAAGTTGGGGGAGAGGGAGATGAAGATGGAGAGGGAGAAGCAGTGGTAGTGTAGGGACCTGGTCGGGTCCAAAAATCTTTTTTCAATAAAATTTGTTCTGAGTTTGGACTGAGTGAATAAGTAATGTGAATGGTCTTTAAGCAGGTAACGGTCCAGGTTTCTGCGGGTAGTGGGTGTGAAAATCTGCAAGGAGTTCTTGGGCATGGTCAAGTTCCGTAACAGGTAGCCAGGAAGTCTCTTCGTCGGTTCCCTGGTAACCTTCCCATCGGACGAGGTAGAGAATCTTGCAGCAACGTCGGTTGTCAACTTTGGAGTCGAGGACTTCGGTGATCTCATATTCGAGCTCATCATTGATGGTGATCGGAGGAGGTGGAGGTTGTACTCAATTTGGAATTGTGTTCGGGGAGTGTTTCTCTAGTTGAGAGACATGGAAAACAGGGTGAATGGCCCACATGTGATCCGGGAGCTGCAGGGTGACTGAGTGAGTGCCTGGACGGGCGATGATTTCAAAGGGGCCATGGTGCTTTTCAGAAAGTTTCTTGGAAGGATGCGTGGTGCAGATATTTTCCGCAGTGACATAGGCAGAATCACCAATGTTGAAGTTGGGTGCGGGTGCCCAATGTTTGTCTGCAGGACCTTGATAACGCTCTTGAGCGGCCACAAGTTGTTTCCAAAGCTCCTGATGAAGGTCGTCTAAGTCGATGATGAACTCGCGGGTGCACTGTGAAGCTAAGTCACGTTCTGGAAAGACGGAAATGTTCGGGTGATAGCCTTTGTTGGCAAAGAAAGGGGATACGCCTGTAGAGGCGGAAGGAGCATTGTTGTAGGCAAATTCGCCCAAGGGTAAGAGGTGAGACCAGTCGTCCTGCTGATAGTTGCAGAAGATCCGGAGGTACTGTTCCAAGGTCTGATTAAGTCGTTCTGTCTGACCATCACCTTGCAGGTGATAACCGGAAGTGAAGTGGATCTGCATGTCAAGTGCTTTTCTGAGGGAGCGGAAGAAATGGGAGACAAACTCGGATCCCCGGTCGCAAGTGACATGCGATGGAACACCATGCTTGGAGAAGATGTGGAGGACAAACAGGTTGGCTAGTTCTTGGGCTGTGATTTCATTGACAGTTGGGATGAAGATGCCTTGCTTGGTGAGGCGGTCAACGATGACCAGGATAGCGGTGTGACCGTTGGAGTCGGGTAGTTGTTCAATGAAGTCCATGGAGATGGAGTTCCAAGGTTGTTCCGGAACTGGAAGTTGCTTTAGGAACCCATAGGGCTTGTGTTGGGGTGATTTGGATCGTTTGCAAGTGGTACAGGATTTGCAGAATTCTTGCACAAAGGTGCAGAGGTTTGGCCAGACATATTCCTGGCAGACAAGCTGCTGGGTTTTGTTTTGTCTGAAGTGGCCAGAAAGGATGTGATCATGTTTGAACTGAAGGACTTTGAGGCGAAGATCCGCGATGTCTGGAACATAAATCTGGTCAAAGTGGCGGAGAAGACCTGCCTCGTCTATGGTCCAGTTGGGGTCGGTAGGTGTCAGAAGATGTGCAGATGAAAAGGGGTCAAGGAGTAGGGAGGTGCAGATGTCGTGGTGAAGTTTCTCAACATCCATGATTACTGCCTGTCGAAGGATGGGTGTGGCAAAATAGGTGGTGCGGAGGGAAGAGGTGAGCTGTTCCTGTGTGAATACAGGTCGGAAGTTGGTTGGGTTTACGGAGGCGAAGTTGCTATTTTCCCCTTTGTGGTAGACGTCCCAACATCTAGTGAGTGCATCTGGCTTGGCCCCTAGTTTCCCAGGGCGGAAGCGGATGACGAGATTGAACTGGGAAAGGTACTCAGACCAATGGGCCTGGCAGCGGGTGAGCAACTTGGTAGTGCTGAAGTACTCAAGATTTTTGTGGTCGGTGACCACATCAACCAGGTTTGCGGAACCCTCAAACTACTGCCTCCAGTGTTTGAAGGCTTTGAAAATGGCCAAGAGTTCCTTGTCATGTGTGTCGTAATTTAGTTCAGTGGGATTGAAGGAGCGGGAATGAAAAGCAACTGGATGGATTTCTCCATCCGCAGTGTAAACTGAAAGGATAGCAGCTAGGGCATAGTTGGAAGCATCGGTTTCAAGTACCATTTGTGAGTCGGGTACCCATTGAGTTAAGATGGGGGCATGGGTGAATTCTTGTTTGAGCTTTTCAAAAGTGTCGCAGCACTTCTTGTTGAAGTCCCATGGTGTGGATTTCCGCATCAAGTGGGTGAGTGGGATGACAATGTCTGAATAGCCGTTAATGAAGCAGCGGTAAAAGTTGCAAAAGCCTAAGAAGGATTGAATGTCTTAACTTTCCTAGGCTCAGGCCAGTCAAGCACAGTTTTGACTTTATCCTTGGACATCCACAGTCCATCCGGTGAAAGGATGAAACCCAAATATTTGACGGTGTCTTTGTGGAACTCACATTTCTGTGGAGAGGCATAAAGTCCATTTTTCCAGAGACAGTGGAGGACTTCTTTGACGTGAGCCCTGTGCTGGGACTTGTCATTGGAATAGATTAGGATGTCATTGAGGTATACAATGACACAAACATCCAGCATGTCACTGAAGATGTCGTTCATAAACCACTGGAAAGCTGTGGGTGCATTAGTGAGCCCAAAGGGGACCACCAACCACTCGAAGGATCCGTAGCGGGTGCGGAAAGTAGTTTTCCACTCATCACCATCAGCGATGCAGACTAGGTGATAAGCGTGCCGCAAGTCTATTTTGGTGAACAAGCGGGCTTTGCGGGGAGAGTCAAGTAGGTTGGAAATGAGAGGAAGTGGGTAGTGGTCTTTCTTTGTAAGACGGTTAAGTCCTTGGTAGTCGACACAAAGTCGGAGACTACCATCCTTCTTCTTGACGAAGAGAATAGGGGTGCCATGTGGCGACTTGGATGGGCGGATGAAACCTGAGCAGATGTTTTCGTCAATAAAGACTCGTAAGGCTTCTAGTTCAGAGGGGGAGAGAGAATACATTCAGCCTGGAGGCAGAGGAGTATTGTCTTCTGTCTCTATCTTGAGGTCGTAAGACCGATGTGGAGGAAGGGTATCCGCTTTAGTCTTATTAAAGACATCAGCAAATTCGTGATACTCAGGCGGAATCTCAGAAAGGTCAGAAGAGATAGCGGAATAGGCGGAGCGGGCAGATAACCCTTCTGGAGCAAAGGTCATCTGAAAAGCTACTGCCCCAGGAAGTTTGCTAGCACATGCATAAGCGGCAGCGTTGATGAAGGAGATGTCAGGAGGTGTAAACTTAGGAGGAATGGGGGATTCGGAAAGTGCGGAAGAGTCAAGGATTTCTACCAGAAGATTTGGGGACAAAGGTGATGTCAGGGGTGCTGGACCTCTATGATCTGCAGAGTGGAAAGCGAGTTGGCTTGAAGACCAGTCAATCAACGGATTGTATTGCTTCAGCCAGTTATGACCGAGTATGGCGGAACAGGAAGAGTCGAGCGAGGTTACATAAAATGACAAATTGAATACTTCACCGGCAGGGAAGGTGACCGGAAGTTTGACGATCTGAGTTATGGTGGAGTTGCAAGTTCCATCAAAGAGTCATAAACTGATCGGGTTAATGGATTCCATGCTGAGTTGGTTATTCAACACGAAAGAGGAGTCAAGGAAGCAGTGGGAGGAGCCAGAGTTGATAAGGGTTCGGAAAGGGGTGGAAGATTCGGGAAAGGTGAAAAGAATGGTTAAGGAGTCAGGGTCGGAAAGAGCGGATGCATTGAGACGAACGTAGGCAGCCAAGTGGGTAAGGTCAATGCAACCCCCAGCCCCAATGGCTGTATCCTGAGGGTTGTGGACTATTTTTCCGAGTCCATAGTCTCGGGAACGACAGTGGATGCATGGGCTTTTGTGGCTTTGGATTTCGGGCAGTTTCCTGCTACGTGCCCTTCCTCACTGCAGTAGAGACAAAGTTGTTCTCTCGTGCGACGTTCTCATTCCTCCCCAGTAAGCTTGCTGTTCTTCCCCAACTTATCGGAGATGGACAACTTGGGCTTGTCCTGGGAAGTGTTCTTTGTCGCGGAAGACTGCTGGTTGGAGGTGTTACCGCGGGTGGAGTTTGAAGATGCTTGGTTTGTTGAAGGGGAAGGGCTTTTTGAAGAGTCCTTCCGACTAGAGTTAGTGATGTTACTGGAATTCTTTGTTTTGAAATGGGATTCGTCTTCTTGCATCCAGTAGATGTCGTCACTGTCCTGCACTTTCAAGTGCAGTTCTGCGAGAGTATTGGGTTTACCACCCTGGAGAACTTCTATGCGAAGCCGGAGCGGAAGACCGTGGAAATAGCAGTCGCAAAGGGCTGCTTCATTCCAGTTGACCCTAGAAGCTAATTCCCAGAAGTCAACATTATATTTCATGATATGACCACCTTTCTTCATTGCTAAATCAGAGGGAGCTTTTTCTGCATCTCCAACCGGGTTGTGTGGACTGAAGTTGCTTTCCAGCTCAGCGAGGAATAGTGTTTTAAGGTCCGGTTTGGTCTGGTTTTTTGACCCCAAGATGGGCAACCGGCAACCGCAACCAGTTGCAACTGGTGCCCAACTTAGGGCAACTGCAACCGAACTGACTAGGACCAGTCCTAGTCAGTTCAGTTGCCCTCAAAAAACCGGTTGCCACCAGTTTTTCCAGCAATTTTCGATACATATTTTAATTTTACTATATATTAAGTACAACTAATTACAACACACCCTGCGAGCAGGTACTCGCAGCGGTGGGGGGTCATTCAGAGAGCAAAAATAAGAAAATAAGACAAAAGAAAAAGAAAACCTAAAAAAACGATGCCACTCTTGTGTTGGCAGCATGGGTAGGGTCATCCCCCGCATTCATTGTTGTTGTGGTTGCCCTGCATTCATTGTCATTGTGGTTGCCCTGCATTCATTGTCATTGTTGCTGCCATTCGTTGTCATGTTGTTGCACCCCCCCTGATGCCATGTCGGCATCCCCACCATTGTTCCCCATCGTCGTCGTCCCTGTTGTCCATCATCCCTGCATTCATCATCCTCCCCATTCGCTGTCCCTGTTATACGTTGTCCCCAGTCGTTCGTGTTCACGTTGTCGTTTGATGTCCCCCCGTTCCATCTTTGTGCTGTCGTTTGTTACCCCCACCTATCTGTGTTGTCAGTCAGCACCACCATCACCCCCTATGAGCAGTGGCTCGCAGGTGGGGTGGCGGCGCTATGTGGCATGGCATTTGTGTGGCGTTGTTGTCAAGAAACGGGGCCCGTTGCAGCCCTGTGAGCAGATGCTCACAGCGGTGGCATAGGGCCAGGGAACAGTGATGGAGGGGGTGTACTTGGGGGCCACGCAATGTCGTTATCAACAGGAAAAACATAAAAAGAAAAAGAAAGTTAGTTCATAGTAACAAATGAATCATAAAAAACATACCATATGGCCCAAATGACATTCGTCATCGTTTGGGCCTGCGGGGGTGGTGATGATGACACATCCATGTTGTTGTTGTTGTTGCTGTTGGCATCGGCTGGTGTTGGCAGTGGCATTGCGTTGTGGGAGCATGGGGTGGTGGGCCCAACGTCGTCATCAAAAGGTTAGAATCTGAAAAGGAAGAGTATTAGTTAGCCAAAAAGAATGATTTAAGAATAAAAAAAACATACCTGAGGGCCCAAACGATGACTAGCGTGTCATCTGGGCCCACTTTCTAGTAATCCAGCACAGTATTTTGAGGTAGGAGGTGTAGATGGTAGGGATGACGCGGCGTTGTGGGTCATTTGTGGTCGTGGGAGTTGTTTAGAAAGTGGTGCCACTTTCTTTTTGGGGAGCACAAGCACGACCAAATGGTCTGTGCGCAGCCACGGGGTATATAAGGACTCGTGAAACAAGCTCTTTTTGCCCTGGGTTCACATTGCCCTTTTGTATACCGTAAATATAAGTACAAGTAGACTACATTAGTTATATTTTTTCAAATACAGTACATAAATTTACTTAAGTAGTATGGGATATGTAGAACTGTAAGAAGACCGGTTGCAACTGATTGCAACCAGTTTTTGAATGGTTTTCAAGTATTCTGAAATAGAGGCAACCGGCAACCCAACTGCCCCCTGAAACCAAGCAACTGCAACCGACAGTTTGGTTGCATTTGGTTGGGTTCAGTTAGGTTGCAGTTTTTTTTCTGGTCCATTGGACTGGACCTTTAAACACTAGCGAGGAAAGCTTTGTAGTCCCACATCCAGTGTGCAGAATCTGTCAGGTCATTCAGACCAGGCTCAAACCAACTGAGAGCTGATCCCTTAAGATAAGAAAGGATGAATATGATCTTTTTCTCATCAGAGGAAAATACGTGCGGACGGTCGCAGAAATGAAGATTGCAGGAGACTAAGAAGTCTCTAAGTTTTTTCAGATTGGCACCATCAAAAGTGTCGGGGTCGCAAACTTTGATTTTTTCGGTCTTGGGTGTGTTATTCTGACGAAGGGTGCAGATACTCTCCGAGAGGTTGTAAAGGACATCTATGAACCTATCCCCTGGGTCAGGGTTTTCCCCCGCGGGAGGTTGATCCTCAGGATCATTGGGATTGGGGTCACCCCCAGGGCTGTCAGGACCACTAGGGTCATTGGGTCCACCGGGGGGTCCATCCTCTAGACCAGGATCTTCCAACCCAAAGGGTTCAGGCTGGTTGATGCCTCCTACGTACTCAAGGGGAGTTCTTGATCGAAAACCTTCTGGGTTGCCACAAGGTTGCTGGGCATGGGTGGACATGAGGTTGGCACTGATTGAGGGAGCTCCTGAGCCGATTTGTCGAAAGATGTTTGAGGGTCTGGAAGACACTCCAAAAGTAGTGGCGGGTCGAGGGTCGGAAAGGGTGGATCGCTGGATTGCAGAGATCCCTGGAATAGTACCGGTGCATTGGGAGTTTCTTGGTGTGTGCTGGCGGGTCTCGGTAGGGGTCATAGAGAGGAAATGGACGAGTGAAGTGTGAGTTTGTATATACTGTTAAGAACTGATCCTAGAGGTCGCTTCAGAATCTGTCCAGACACTGTGGGTGATGATAGCGGGAGATTGTCGGGACAATGCAGATTCTGCGGGAGGGGAAACGGAAAGGACTTGGCTTCAGCTTGTAAGAAGCTGCACCCTTCACCTCGTCTGGTGTCCTAATTTCAAGTCGAGGGTTTAGAGGTAGGAGTGGGAAAGTGTGGGTAAATGCGGGGAGGAGTATGGAGGGACTTAGGTTAAGTTCAGATGAGACTAGAACTTCAGAGGGAGACTAGAGGTTGAGTCAAATGGAGTTCAGACTCTTAGAGGACAGGGGTTGGAGTAGAAGGAGGTTTTAGATTGGCAGGGTAAAGTCGAGTCTATGTCAATATATGAACTGAGGAATACAAGGCAAAACTAACTAAGCTTAAATACTGTAGTCCAGAATAATGTGGAACAGGAACGAAGACTGTGGCAGTGTCTTGACTGCATAGATAAATTATCTAGCGGGAGCCACACAGGAATCCGTAGTCAAATTTGCAATAGAGATGGCAGCCTTGGAAAGGCAGCCGTGGATGCTGTACAAGGCGGCCTGATGCACAGCAGCATGGGCAGTGCAAGGCGGCCGGGAACGAAATCGGGAGGCATAGACAAAAGTCATGTTCAATGTGTGGGAAAGAGTCGGATGGATGCGGGTTCTGATCGGGCAAGGAATGGTTCTTGACAACAATCAAGCATGCTATTCACTGTGATAGGTTCATCAGTTATCCAGCCCATCAAGGAGCACATCCAATGGAGATGCACAACCGTAAGTGGTGCCCTCACCTCTTCTTCAGTTTCAGAACCAGAACTGAGGACCGTGGAAGGCATGACAGCCCCGGTGATGAATGATGTGTCATTTTCGCTGGTCAGTTCTTCTATGCGGGCAGTGGAAGTGATGGCTGCAACAGGTTTGCTAACACTAAGGATGTTGCTGGTCCATTTGTGACTGAGTAGGATTTCTTCTGTAATCTCCTTGTAGTTACAGCCATTGGGAAATTTGTTAGGGCAATCTGGGGTGCAGTAATTCTGATATCCACAATGGCATTTCAAACAGCCTTGATGCTTGAACAGTAGGGAACATTCATTATCTGTGAGTCAAAACATGCCCTGCAATCTCGGCAGAATCACCCTATACATGCAGATGCATGTTATTCAGGACCTGGCTTACGATATTCTACTTGGACGACCTTTCGATGTCTTAACAGCATCATTAGAAACTATTGGAATGAAGCCCAAACCATTATGATATGCGATCCGAACTCAACTTGGACCGCTACCATTCCCTCGATCCCTAGATCGCACCGTCGTCGAAAAGTTGTTCGTGAGGATTTTCAGTGTTAGAGAATGAAATTTCAGAACAGTGCACTTTCATCATTTTGTTTGACTCTTCTAACTCCTCTATATTTATTGAGCGCACTGCAAATATCCCCGAAATCGACTCCTCCAAAGAATTATCCGCAATGCTTTCTGACTTATATTTATCTGTGTGCGATGAGTTCCACATTCCTTGAAATGCCTTGATGGTGTTCATACCTATGCAAACTTCTTCATCTTATGTTTCCCATTCCTCTGTTATTTCTGACAATTGCCAGTCTAGTTATTTATCAATGAAGAAGAAGTATAAACCAGTCGCACAGAAGGTCCATCCAATCATGGCCGGACTACCTGATCAATTTCGAATTATTCGACACATTGAGGGTGATCCCCTCAAAGACATGCCTCCACTAATTCCCTATCCTCCGATATTCAAACCAACTCCCCGATATAACCTCGAATGCAAAAACATTATCGATCGAAATCATCCAGGTGATTTTCTATGGCCTCAAGAACAAGATCTCATGCATGACTTCATTTGAAACCAGCAAGTGGCATTCGCATGGACTGAAAATGAACGAGGAAGGTTTCGACCAGATTTCTTCCTGTTACAATTTGTTATCTGGACCCGCAAGACCGGGGACTTCATTTTTCTGTTTGACTCGACTCACTTCCGACGGGAGACACCTTGACGCATGGTGACTCCATGCACCCGAATCCACTCCCACACACACCGTGGTACGACAACCCCTTTACATGAGGTCCGTGATGTCGGACCCTCATGATCGACATGCTGCGCTGCAGCATGTCCTTGACATCGGATCCTTGACATCGGATCCTTGACATCGGACGCCTCATGCTAGGCACAAGGCTTATCTCTTATTGTTCTCTGATATGCTGCACCTTGCACTCCTTGACATCAGACGCCCCATGCGAGGCATGAGGCCTATTGTTTCTATTGTTCTTGTCTATATTTACCTGATAAGCATCTCACTTTCCGATTGGACGATAGATAGTCCTGGAACAGTATATAAGCTGTAGCTACACCCTGTGTATTCTCCAGCTTGACCTAATTCAAATAACGGTCTTAGACTCAACCAGAACACTCGACAGCTTAGGAAGCCCCTAGATGTGATAACTCGAACTTGACAGTTGGAAAGCCTCCAACTGTGATACATGAACCGATGGTCTACTCAGAAAGCCTCTGAGTACGGATAGCCATATTGACTTAGGAAGCACCAAGTCCCGAACAGAACCCGATACAGTAAGAAAGCCTCTTACTGCAAGAACTGATACAGTTGGAAAGCCTCCAACTGCAACATACAAAGACTAGGCTGAGTTGAGACCTATAGTCTTAACAAAAGGTCAAGCTGATCTACGAAGTCCACCTACCTAGGTGCAGACACAACGTCTTTCAGACAAAGCCCAGACAGACCTCCAACCAGAGCATCATCATCAGGAAGAACCCCATGGTATAGATACCAGGGTCAACTAGTACGATACTCGGAACCAGCACAGAAGTGGTTCTCAAGGAGAACCAGTGACGAAGAACCCCGATACCTCGACGAAGAGGATTTTAGATCCTTCGATAAAGAAGAAACCCCAGAACGAGATCCATTCTCCCTATCCAACGACAATGCCAACATGTCTACTGAACCCACCGCATCTACCAAGGAGATTAGAATCCGAACCCCCTCTGACTTCACAGGGGACCGAACAAGAACTGCAAAGTTCTTACAAGAAGTAAAACTCTATTTGAGAGTGAACCACGGAATCTATGACACCGATGAAAAGAAAATCATCTTCGCGTTGTCATTTATGAATGGAGGAACTGCCGCACCCTGGGCACAGACATGGGTAGAGAAGGAAGACCTAGGAACATGGTCGACCTTCAAAGTGGCGCTCAAAACGGTGTTCACACCGATTGACGAAGCTGGCAGAGCCAGGACAGACATGAAAACATTGAAGCAGGGACAGGACCTGGAGGACTACATAGCGCAGTTCCGAATCCTGCGAGAGAAGGCGGGAATCAATGATGACACCGCCCTCATCAAGCTCTTCATGGATGGGCTGAACCCAAGACTCCTCAAGAGAGTCTTTAACATGGAAACAATCCCCACCATGTTAGAAGGGATGATCAACACCGCCTCCAAGTATGACGGACAATGGAGAAGAGCAAGAGCCATAGCTGGGAAGGCACAAGAGGCCTTAGCAAGGAAGCTGCCCAACTCCAAATCAAAGGAAGGCCCGCTCGAGATCAACCGACTCTCCAACACAGAGAGGATCGAGCACATGAAGAAGGGATTATGCTTCGTGTGCCACCAACCAGGACACAGAGCAACCAAACATAAGAAAGGGGAGACAAGGACCGAGGACTGGCTTTTCCCAAAGAACAAAGGCAGAGAAGCCTACTCGAAGATCTGAGCAATCATGAAAGAACTCGATGAAGAAGGAAAGGAGAAAGCTCTCACCTTAATAGGGGATGAGGGTTTTTAAAGAGGTGGCCTGCCTCGATGCCAGGTACCACCAAACTCTCTGTCTGCTCTGTATTACTAGCCACTTTGAAGAATCAATCCATGCGTTTAGATATCAAAGTGCTAGGAGCAGGCAGAGGGAAAGCCGTTGAAACCGAAGCCCTACTCGACTCAGGAGCAGGAGGAATATTCATGAGCCACGAATTCGCAAAAAGCGGCGGATTCAAACTACACCCCCTGGAAAGGACAATCAGGGTCAAGAACATAGATGGAACCCCAAACAAGAAAGGGGAGATCTCCCACTACACCAAAGGATTCTTAACGATCAATGGAAGATCGTTCCCGACAACCTTCCTCATTGCAGGATTAGGGAAAGAGTCAGTTATCCTGGGTCTGCCATGGCTCAGAAGAATCAACCCAGTGATCGACTGGAGAATTGGAACCTTCCAATTCCGAACGACTGACCAAACCCACCCAGAATTCTCATTTGGGAAAGGGAAAACCCTCATTGGAAGGGTGCAAACAGAGAAATCCGATGACGAACCTCTGGCTTGGCACCAGAGAACAGTCAAAGAAGAAGGGAAGCCCTTCAAAGAAATGACAAGAGAGGAGAAATGGGCATGGGCACAAAAGATGGTCGCCCAAGCAAAAGAAAAGATGGGCCTCAAGACAGAGGCAAAAGAAGAAGAGCGACTTACGTGGTGCCGCCTAGCCACTAAAGAACTAGAAAAGCTCGCCCTCAAAAAGAAACGGAGGAACGAGGAACGGCTAACAAAATGCCAGAAAATTGCCGATAAAGCAAGGCAGATGGGAGAAGCCCTTCGGACTAAGCTGGGAAAGAACACAGTACCCACTGAAACAAGGAGAGCGACAATTGAAGAAGTGGAGGATGAAGAGATTGCAGTCACAACTCTTCAAGATGTGGAGCCCATTGGGCCACAAGACAAAGAAGACACTGGGAAGGAAAACCCAGCACCGGAAAACCACAAACAGGCAAAGGAACAAGCAACGGAACAACTGGAAGGGACACCCGAACTAAAGATCGAAGATGACAAGCTACTGGTCGCCTACATCCAAGGAGAACCCGTCATTGGAATATTCAAACCAGGTAGGACACCGCTGACAGAGGAATATGACCAGCCAAGATACGGATATTCTCAGACAACAAAGACAATCTCTCAGATTGTAAAGGCAAAAGGATCACCGCGATATGCTTATGGACAAAATATCTGGATTAGGGCAAAGACATCGGTCTCTCAACACCTGACACATAAGAAGGAAGGAGACCCCAAACAGAAGACCCTAGATGAACTACTCCCCGAACAGTACAAGGAGTACCAATGGATATTCAAAAAGGAAGCATTGGAACGATTCCCAGAATCAAGACCCTGGGATCATGCGATTGAACTGAAAGCAGACTTTACGGCAAAGGATTGCAGGGTTTACCCATTGTCACTGGCAGAACAAAAGAAACTCGACGAAAGCCTACAGAAGGGATACATTTGACCATCGAAATCACCCATGGCATCGCCATTCTTCTTCGTTGTGAAGAAGGACTCAGATGCGCTACGACCCTGCCAAGATTACAGGTATTTGAACAATGGAACGATCAAGAATACCTACCCGCTGCCACTGGTAGGAGACCTGTTGGACAAACTGAGAGGGGCGAAATGGTTTATGAAATTGGACATCCGATGGGGATATCACAATGTCAGAATCAAGGATGGAGATCAATGGAAGGCAGCCTTCAAGACAAATCGGGGGCTGTTTGAACCAACGGTGATGTTCTTCGGATTATGCAACTCACCAGCGACTTTCCAGGCAATGATGAACGAGATATTCTGTGACATGATCGGAGAAGGATGGCTCGTGATTTACATGGACGACATCCTGATATTCTCCAAGGATCAGAACAAACACCAGAAAAGGACAAAGAGAGTACTGCAAAGACTGGCAGAAAATGACTTATACCTGAAGCCGGAGAAATGCAAGTTTGACGTCCACGAAGTGGAATTCTTGGGTCTGATCATCTGACCCAACGAAATTGCCATGGACAACACGAAACTGGCAGGTATACAAGATTGGCCAACCCCAACAAATGTAAAGGCAGTCAGATCTTTCCTGGGATTTGGAAACTTCTACAGGAAGTTTATCGGACATTTTGCAGAGACAAGCAGACCACTTAATGAGCTGACAAAGAAGGACAAAACATTCAACTGGACAACCGAATGCGAACAGGCCTTTCAGACGCTGAAAAGGAAATTTGCAGAAGCACTGGTACTGCTGATGCCAGACCCGACAAAGCCATTCACGATCAAATCAGACGCCTCAAAACACGCGACAGGAGGAGTGCTGAGACAAAGGGATATGAATGGAGACTGGCATCCATGCGGATACATATCACATGCACTGACACCAACGGAATGGAACTACGAGATATATGACAGGGAACTTCTGGCAATAGTACAATCACTGGAAACTTGGAGACACTACCTGCTGGGTTCAGAACACCCAGTAGTAATCCTCTCGGATCACAAGAACCTAACGTACTTCCGGATGGCACAGAAACTGAACAGACGACAGGCAAGATGGAGCTTATTCCTATTGGAATTCGACTTGCAACTCGTCCATGTGCCTGGATCTCAGATGGTACAGAGCGATGCGCTATCACGGAGAGCGGACCATATACTGGAAGAAGACAACAATAATGAAGACGTCACAATGCTGCCAGAAACAGTATTTGTGAAATTCATTGACACAGAAATGCATGATCTACTTGCGGGTAGTATCATGAAAGATGATCTGGTAAAAAGCGCAATCGAGGCGCTAAAGACAAAAGGAACGCCACCGATCAAATCAGCATTGGAAGATTGGAAAATAGAAGACGGCCTTCTATTCTTTTGAGACAGGTGCTACGTCCCGGACAATGGAGATCTACGGAAGAAGCTGGTGCAAAAATACCACAAAGGAGTAACCAGTGGACACCCGGGACAATGGCAGACAACGGAAATGATCAGAAGAGACTACTGGTGGCCAGGAATGATGACATACATCAAGAACTATGTCGCTGGATGTGCCACATGCCAGCAAATGAAGGTCAATACCCACCCGACGACACCCCCACTGCAACCGATCAAATCCGAAGCGACAAGACCATTCACAATGGTGATGACAGATTTCATAACCGACCTACCAGAGTCCGATGGTTATGATACACTCATGGTTGTGGTAGACCATGGGCTTACGAAGGGGGTAATTTTCATCCCTTGCAAGAAAACAATCGATGCACTGGGAGCAGCGACCCTCTATCTGGATTACGTCTACAAATGGTTCGGCCTTCCAGACAAGATAATATTGGACAGGGACCCCAGATTCACCTCGCAGCTATTCCAAGAATTAGGAAGATTGCTCGGAATCAAGCTGGCAATGAGTACGGCATACCACCCCCAGACTGATGGAGAAACAGAACGGGTGAATCAGGAAGTAGAAGTCTACCTGTGGATCTTCTGCTCGAACAACCAAGAGAAATGGAAGCACTTCCTTCCAACAGCAGAGTTCACGCACAACCAAAGGACGCACTCCACCCAGAAAAGCTCCCTGTTCTACCTGATGATGGGCTATGAACCAAAGGTGATCCCACTCCCATACCTGAAAACAAACATACTGGCTATAGAGAAACAAATAGTCGTGTTGCAACGAGCCCGAGATGAAGCAAAGGCAACTCACGAGTTGGCCAGACAGCTGATGGCAGAAAGAACTACACGGCACTTCACGCCATTCAAAGAAGGAGACAGGGTGTGGCTAGAAGCAAAGAACCTCAAAATGACGCATGCGACAAAGAAACTCGCACCCAAAAGAGAAGGACCATTCTCCATCGAGAAGGTTCTAAGCCCCCTCTCCTACCGACTGAAGCTACCAAACCAATGGAAAATACACCCGGTATTCCACGCGGCACTCCTCACCCCGTATAAAGAAACCGAGACGCATGGTCCAAACTTCCCAGAACCACCGCCCGACCTGATAGAAGGCAAATCGGAGTATGAAGTGCCCGGTCTTGCGGGTCCAGATAACAAATCGTAACACTTCCCCCCTATCGAGTTCCCAGTTGTCCCTCACACTCCTTGGGTCAAACACAATATCCCCATACCACCTGGTTTGTATGAACAGATCTGTGAGATGCTGAAAAAGAAGATCAAAGCAGGAGTCTACGAGTCATCAAACTTGTCATACCAATCGCGATGGTTTTGCGTTGTGAAGAAATATGCAAAATTGCTCCAAATAGTCCACAGTCTCGAGCCGCTAAACCAAGTTACAATTCAGCACTCAGGCATTGTCCCGATCCCCAAGTGTAAGGGGACTAGGGGGGTGCACTGTGTGTTTTTCCTATTTTTTATGTTCATCCTATATTTTTCCCCACCTCATTTCCTTCTATTCTTCATTTTCTATGATTTTTCCGGATTTTATTACTAATTTTCCCTTGCTATCATGTTTGTACATGTTGACACTTTTATATTTAGAGGTGGAGTACCCCTTCCGACACATACCCCTTGGTATGATGTCATTCGGTGGCCTTGATCCGCCTATCTCTGCCTTTTTCTATTTTTAGGTTATATTTGATTTTTGTCGTCTTCACATATACTGGGCATCAGCAAGGGGATCCTTAGAGTTTTCTCTTCGGATTTCCCTTTGCTAGGTGTGTCCCCAATGCCTGTATTATGTAGTATAATTTTAACTTCGGATTTCCCTTTGCTAGAGGCTTAGGTTGCCCTTATACCGAGCATTTAGCCAAACAGTTTGGAGGACGCGCTTGTGGTGGGATGTTGGATTTATATGTTGCATTTGACGAAAGGCTCATATCTGAATCCTCTCGAGATCTGACGACATTCGGCGCACTTCAAATCGTCACCCTACCGATGGGTTGGACGAACTCAGTTCCGATCCTACACAACGATGTCACTTTCATCCTACAACCTGAAGTCCCTCATATTACGATCCCTTATATCGATGACACACCAGTGAAGGGTCCGAAATCGGAATATCGAACAATTGGTGGGTCTTACAAAATGATCGTCGACAACTCAGGCATTCAATGATTCGTATGGGAGCATTTTGAGAACCTAAATCACATTGTCCAGCGCATGAAGTATTGTGGTGGGATGTTCTCAGGACCAAAGTTATTTGCTTGTGTCCCCAAAATAATCATTTTAGGTCATCAATGCAATATTCAAGGTCGAATGGCTGACCCGATGCATATCGATAAGAGTCAGAAGTGGGGTCTGTGTCATATGCTCACAGAAGTTAAGGTGTTCTTAAGAACGATTGGAGTTTGTCGAATTTTTATTCAAAATTTCGCACATCGAGCAGCTGTGCTAATCAACCTTACTCAAAAAGATGTGCCCTCCAAATTTGGCCCATCTCAGGTAGCAGCACAAGAAGATCTCAAGCAAGCACTCCTAAACTTGCCAGCGATTCAAGCAATCGACTATACCTCGAACACCCCAGTCATCCTCACAGTCAATACATCGAGCATTGCGATCGGCTATTTCCTAGCGCAATGCGACCGCGATAACCCTTGAAAATGATACTACAGTTGATTCGGCTTGATCACACTCAATGACTGTGAATCCCAGTGATGATACTCAACCCAGGAAAACCACCTAAACTGCCAATGAGGCAATCGATGATATTTGCAACGAGTCCGAGGAAGGGTGCGAGTCGTTCCAAATGTTTGTGGTCCAACCGATGAGAAGTTAACTAGTTGGTACTAGTTGTGAAGGTAGTGCTATGAGAGACAAAGGTGTTTGGCGCAGTCCGATCGAGTATTGATCGATATCGAGGACAATCGATGAGATTGACGACGAACGATGTTTATCATCGATAGTCGAAGTGTGTATTCCGAGGACCTTTCGATAGGTCGAAAGTATATGAAGGCTATAGTTGATGGCTAGAACGTGTTGAAATGGTTGCTAGTGCTAATGATGAGAGGATTGAAGGAAGATCGAGGACGCGATGATCGCAGAGGTTTCTCGTCAATTGAGAAAACCCGTAGAGACTTAGATTGTTTTTAGAAAGTTGATCGGAGATGTTTGATGGTCATGTAGAGGGATCTTAGGGGCTTTCGGGGTAGTCCTAAGGTTGTGCGATGTGGGCTCTTGATACGATCGATGTTGCTGGTGATGCTTCGACGTGGTCGATATGATATCACGATTGATAGACTGGGTCATGCTGCATCTGGGACGTCATAGGAGTTAGCCGATGTGATTAGAATGATGTAAAAGTGGTGAATCGGTCCTTGAGCCAAGGAGACGACCTATCACTGGTTCTCGCAACCAAAACTAGAACTTTGTGGTCTATATCGAGCTCTTGGTGCACTTTGTTTATATTTGATAGGGGTACAAAACCTTATCGTCGAGGTTGATGTGAGGTATATCAAAGGCATGCTCTCAAATCCCAATATCGCGCCTAGCGCTAGCATCAACCGATGGATTGTTTCCATTCTAACATTCCACTTCACGCTAGTTCATGTTGCAGGTATGCACCATGGGCCAGACGGTCTTTCGTGACGTCCTCGACAAACCAAAGACAACGATATTGGAGTAGAAGAAGAATTCAGTGACTGGATCGACAAACTACATGGTTTCATTCACCAAATCAACCCAATCTCGATTTGACCTTTCCCCTCTCACACAACTTATCCCACTTTCACCCAAGCTTCAGATTTCAGTAAGGGGAAGGATGTTTCATACGAAGACGTACCTCAATCGGACAAAGCAAAGAAAGAAGACGAACGATTACTGCTCATTCATAGATGGTTAGACGATATGGTGTGACCCCCAAATGTATCAGACACTGAGTACGCTACCTTCATGCGATATTGCACTGAGTTCTTCATAGATTCTGGAAAACTATGGTGAAAAGATCGTCACGGAGAACACAAGATCATCGCAATTCTAGAACATCACATCAACATTATCCAGTCATTGCACAACCATATTGGCCACAAAATGATCTTCGCCACAAAGTCTCACATCGCCCTATGATTCTGGTGGCCCAACCTGAAAGCCGATATTGCATGGTACATCCGAACGTGCCACTACTGTCAGTTGCAACAAACTCGAAATCTTCTTATTCCACCAATCATTGCCACCCCCACCCCTCTATTCAGAAAAGTCTACATCGACACAATGCACATGCCACCTTCCGGTGGATATCGCTATATAGTACAAGGTCGATGTTCGATATTGTACTGGCTGGAGTTCAGGATGCTTTGCAATGAAACAGCAAAGACCATCAGTGATTGGATCTTCAAAGAAATCATTTGTTGATGGGGCTCGCTTTATGAGATCATTACTGACAATGGCCCAGCATTTCTTGCTGCTCTCGAATACTTGTCGAAGCGCTATCATATCAATCACATTTGGATAAGTGGCTACAATTCTCGTGCCAACGGCCTCGTCAAACGAGCCCACTTCAATGTATGACAATCACTCTACAAGGCCGTTGATGGTGACCAAACTCGATGGTTGGTTGGGACATACTCGGTCTTTTGGGCAGAATGGGTAACAGTTCGAAAACGAATGGGCTGTTCACCTTATTTTGTGATCACAGGTTCCCATCCACTCATCCCTCTCGACATCTCAGAAGCGACATACCTACAGCCGCCACCCGACTCAATACTTTCCTCCACCAATCTCATCGCCCGACGTGCTATCGCACTACAGAAATGCTTGACCGATCTTGAAGTACTCTACTCTAGAGTCTACACCGCTCGACGAGAAGCTGCAAAACGCTTCGAAGAAATTCACAAGCAAACAATTTGAAACTACAATTTCGAAAAAGGTGACCTCGTACTCATGTGAAACACACAGATCGAGAAAGCCCTTAATCGAAAAATGCGAGCTCGATATCTCGGTCCACTCATTGTTATTGCACAAAACTATGGTGGCACTTATATTGTTTGCGAGCTCGATGGTTCAGTTCTTCATCGACCAGTAGCTGCTTTCCGAGTTCTACCCTATCTAGCACAAAAATCAATTCCCCTTCCTCCGAACTTCTTCAATATTGATGATTGTCAGCTTGAACAACTTCGAACAACATCGGACGTCGATGGAGACATCGACAAAGGCATTCCTGACCTCGACGAAGATGAATAGAGCATTTTCCTTTTCTTTTTCTTACTTGCAATATTGAAACAAACTCTCAATCTTATAACAGTGTACTATTACAAGTCGCAATATTGTTCAAAATGTGTTCGTGCAAGCTCGATGGGGTTTTTCGGCTATGCAGGAGTTCTGAGCCTTTCCCCTATGTCTTGTTTTGATCAATCGTCCATCTTACTTTCTTTTTCTTTTTCTCTCCTATGTTTTTTCGCATATATCTTACATTTCTTGGCTTCGATCATATGCGATATTTCTCATTTCAAACTTATCTTGCTCAGACACAAGAAAAACGATAAAATTAAAACAATACAGCAAAATTCTATTGGGATTCCTCCCACTTCCTCTCCAACACCTCAATTTCCTCCATTAAAATTTCCACCTCCAGCTTTTTCCACACCAGGACTTCCACCAGATACCGATGCCAGAGTCGTGCTGTGTCCGACACTGTCATCTCCTCCTTGACCGCACCCGTGACCTCCAGTTTGACCTCTCATTCTCTCGCCTTTCCTTTCCCCTTCTCCTTCTCAGCAGACTTAGTCTTTGCCTTCACCATTTGTTTTGGGTGCTCATCGACTTTCGAGGGCCCGGCCTCTGCATTTTGGATGGGTTGGATGGCCCAAATGCATACTGCTAAGCAATCATACATATTTAGCGATCATAATTGTTAATGAGCGATTTCACTTACTACGTCTTGGAGTCGACACCTCCGTCGACTCCACAGTACCCTTTGTAGCTTGCTTGGAGCTTGCCGTTTTCCTCGACTCGCCTCAATGGAGTCCTCACCTTGATACTCCCTCCCAGTAACACCCCTGCAGCCCTTGAGTGCATCTCTTGCACTTGGGTGCGCCCTCCTCGACAATGCATTCCAGAGATGTCCTCAGTCCTGTGCAATGATCACACTAAATCGAAAATTGAAAGCCTGATTAGTCTGAACGATATCGAAAGAAAACGAGGACTTACTGGCCCATGGAAGGTGATCAATTCACCTTCCTCTAGCCGCACCCATTTTGCGACCATGGGCTCCTGATCGAGCTCATCTTTGCCCTCCTCCTCCTCATCCATCTCATCGGCCTTCTGCTTCTCGACGATCTGCGTGACGACCGGTAGGTCATCGACCAGAGGTTCTTCTTCTTCTTTGGCCTCATCTTGATCAATTGAGAGGCGCATCACCTCGAGCGCAGCAGTCCGATCGTGGAACTCGTCCTTCAAAACACTTTTGGCGCAGACTTCGGTCAAGAATGCTCGATGTGCCTCGACCAGTGCATCCCGTCGCTCCTTGATCCTCTTTGCTTTGGCCTCGATGGCCACCTGTCAAGCCTCCCTCTCCTCCTCTCTCCTCCTCTCTTCCTCGATCTTCCTCAAGTATTCCTCAAAAAGATATCTACAGCCCCAAGAAACCCAAGCCTCATGAGCAAATGGTGCGAAGAGGCAGATTGCCTCATCCAATGTTGCCTGCACATGATCGTTGCGTGCCTCATTGAATGATCTGATGAGATCATTGTATTCAGCCTATCAACGAGGTCAGGAAGCAGATAAACAAAGAAAAGGGAAAAACACACCATTTTCTCACAAAAATTTTGACCCCAGATTTTGAAGTCCAACTCTTCGGCCTTGCCAGCCTCAGGCATCAATTTCGCATGATCGAGGATGGGAACAGTGAGCTCAGCTAGGATGGACATATTGTCGAGGAGCTTGATGAATGAGATTGAATAGAAGGAGAAAAATTCGAACCACAACGTGCCTTAAATCAATCAACAATGTCACATGACCTGGTTATCTCGGCTCGACTGACCGGGACAGTCAGAATTTCAGTAAGGGGGAGGATGATAGGTTGTCTCCTCAGCTCAAAGGCCGATTCATCACTTTAACCACATTCTAATCGCATCGGCTAACTCCTACAATGTCCCAGACGCAGTGCAACCCAGTCTATCAATTGTGATATCATATCGACCACATCAAAGCATCACCAGCAACATCGATTGTACTGAGAAACCACATTGCACAACCTTAGGACTACGTCAAAAGCCCCTAAGATCCCTCTAAACGACCATTGAACATCCCCAATCAACTTTGAACAGCCACGACCACGATCGAACATTGTCAAGCATTGTCGAGCATTATCAATCAATATCGAGAGACTACGAGCGACATCGGGCGCCGCATTTGTTATCTATATTGTCAAATACCATGCGCCAGGAAGTATTCCAACTTGTGCTCAAACCTGCTGATAGTAGGTCAGCCTTGTTCCAAGTCCCTATCGTGTACAGAACCTGCTGGACAAATTATTGCGAGACTTAGCATGGTTTATACACAAAGGACAGTCCCTTTTTAGTTCTATACCCTTTATTACTCTTTCATCATATGATATATATCTTTCTTGTTTGGATTCCAGTCTCCTTTTTGGCCTTGTGCCTTAACTCATATCTTTTGCCTCATGTTCTACACATGTTTCTCATTCCATTTTAGGAAGTTTCTTTAAAACATATAAAACTCTGTAGTATCTACTTGGAAAAAAAAGAAATCATCTTCACCTATTGTCTCATATACAGTTCTAAGCATCCGATCAATCTTCTAAAACAATCTAAGTTTCTACGAGTTTTCTTGATCAACAAGAAACCTCTGCGACCATCGTCGTCCTTGATATTCCTTCGATCCTCTTGTTGCTAGCACTAGTAACCAGTCCAACACTTTATAGCCATTGGCTATAGCCTTTGTATACTATCAACCTATCAAAAGGTCCTCAGAATTCACACATCGACCATCAATGATAAACATCATTTGCCGTCGATCTCGTTGATCGTCCTCGATATCGATCGATACTCAATCGGACTGTGCCAAACACCTTCATCTCCTATAGCACTACCTTCACGACTAGTACCAACTAGTTATCTTCCCATAGGTTGGACCACGAACATTCGGAACGTCTCGCACCCTTCCTCTGACTCATTGCAAATATCATCGGTTGCCTCATCGGCTGTTTTGGTGGTTTTCCCAGGTTGAGTATCATCAGCAGCGTTCAAAAAAAAGTGTAATCTTGGGGAGATTCACTAAACAAAAGACACAGGGAAGGAATGAGCAGAAGAGATCTATTGGGAAAACAACTCTAGAGTATGACGATGATGGACCATGGTGGTAGTGATCAGAGATTGGTAAGGCTCAGTGTGGCCAAAGTATGAGGCCTTTGGTAAATAAGCATAAGCAAGGGAACATCCTTACAAGGACCCATCACTCTTGAAAGACAACATGGAAATAGGTGTCAATCCCTGTGGGTGGGGTGGATGCAAAGTACAGTTGACAAAGAAAGGGAATTCTAATACTATCAACTCAAGCTGCCCATATCATTACTCTAAAATGATATATTCCAAAACAGCACAGTATTCAAGATCTTCTCCATGCACTAATGTCTCAATAACTGTCTAACCTGCCCACCAACTCTATCAGGCCAACCCAAAACTATCTGGAAGTATAATACATTTGCACTCTTTGCAGCTGAGCATGTAGAAATGGGTAGTGATAGTCTGCCTGAAATACCTTCCAAACTCATTCTTGAAACCTTCATAACCTCAAGAGAAGAGAATGATATGGGTATAAGTCACAACATCAGGAAAATCCAGAAAAAACTTAGTCGACTTAATCTGCTTACTTCATCGTTAAGTCTGTCAAGTTGCTCAAGCTGCTTATTTTTTACTTGGACAATTGGTCAGTAAGAGTATGTATGACAGGTAAGCAAATCAAGGCCAAAGACAAGCACATCAAGTAGTTGTAAGACCACAGGAAGGCAACTAAGAGGTGAAGATACCTAAGATGAGCCAAGTCTGGGCAAAAGCAACGGTGGTGCTAAGCAAGTACATCATCAAGGCAATCAAAAATAGTATATCAGAAAGCAATCTCGAAAGCATGGTGATCAACATATTTGTTGACATAGAAGCTGGAAAATGCATCAAGTGTATCGGTGAATGAAAGAGTCTTTGAAACATGTTGGGGGCCGAATACCAGAATGAGGTGTGAAGCTTGAACAATCGTATCAAGGTGGATGATTGAGGTAAAGGCTTCACCATGACCCAACACATCTGGCTTGACTACCCACATGCCTGTGTTATTGTCTGGTAAAGTGCCCACACATGAGAACCAATGTATGAGAGTGCAGGGATATTCGACACCGTCATGAGAGAATGAAAAAAAAAGCTGCATGCATGCAATGTTGAGCCCTTGCATACCTTCTATGGAAGGGTCAGTGTTGACAAAGATGGTATTGTAGCGGCCAGGCCCCTTCCTCCAAGATTTCACAGTGTGTATATGCTCACAATGCATGCCACCAATGCCTGAGATGTCACTGGGTGCATGGAACATGGCAACAGCTGAAGGGTAGACAGTTATCTTGCCATAAAATGTAGGGAGGTCAGAAACACTAATGTTGGATTCAGAATGAGAGTCGTGATGCTGCTGATTGTAGATAAATCACTGTATGAGATTGGGGAGGTCAGGTTGTGCAATTTTGGTGGCGATATCTTCTGGGTAGGCTTTGAGTACTGTAATGTGGCTTAGTTAATCTCAGTGAAAGCACGTCATACACTACTTACATGGCTCCTTTGATGGGTTGACTTGGGCCTCTACTCTGGGACCATCCACGTCACCACTGTCTTCATCATCTGCATCATGGGTGTCTTCATTGGGAATATGGATGCCTTCGCAATCGAGGTTGCAACTATCAGGCCTGTTGTCGAGAGGGTCTCGATAGATGGGGAGGAGTGGTAAATCAGCATTGGAAGCAGTCCAATTTGTTTCTATACCCACATATTAGTTTGAAAGATCACTAGGAATATAATCAAAACACATACAAAGAATTTGATCCCAAACCGATGATAAACAGGTGCCCTCCAGCATCCCACAGTCAGTGAAGTCAATGCAAGCAGCTGTGAGCTTATCAAGGCACTGATTGGTAAGAAGCATCTGGCTGAGCACCTCAAAATGATTTGAGTGTCGCCATGGCTCCTTCACAGCCTTGATATGCTTGGATTCTGTGATGGAAGAGCAAAGGCCATTGGGAGCTCCAAAGGCACAAATGAGTTTGACATAGTGATTAAGAGAGTGTTGCCAAGGAAGATTGAAGTTGTTATGAACACTGCTTGTCCAAAAGATTTTGCGATGATGATGAAATCACTGAAGAGCATCATCCAAGGCAGTCAGGCTGTTTGTATCATGTACATTGCATCGAGCTATGTAGCAAAACTCCAGAAAGGCACACATTGCCTGCACCATATCATCCAGTACATGGCCTTCAATTGCTGGTAGATAAACCTGCACACTAATTCACCACATCAGCATGAGTAATATATGAATTAAAGCAGTTACGCACCTTCATCAGTGCCTTAGAATCATCCCCGGTCCATTGCTTGAAGTTCCGGCCTTCAGGAAAGCGTCAAAGCCCTGTGAAAGATGGGGCTAGTGCTATGCTATGACAGTTGATTCAGCGATGATAACTATATTTGTGATGAGGCAAACTTACTGCTGATCAATGTCGTTGAGAATCTTCTGTGCTTCTGATGCCAGATATTCAGTTTTGATGTAGTTGTTCACCCATGTAACAAGATGGTCCTTAAAGGCACCTTTGAACAGCTGATGTAATAGGTCAGGTGACAGCAGCTCGTTGATATCGGCTCTGGGAAAACCACTTGTAAATGGCTAAAGAGAACAATAATCAGAGATGCAGGCAGAGAGGAGCAAGAAAAAGATAACTAACAACAATATCCCCAACAAGTCCATACTCATCCCATAGTATACCTAGCTCAAATTCTTTGACTAACAATTCAGCATGCGCCTGAGAGCAGCGCCCATGCTGACCAGAGTCAAGGTCTTTTGCAGGTGCGGTACATCTGTAAAGGCATGTCAATGATGTATATAGCTGGTGGGGATACTGTGACATACTTTGGGCACCAGCCTTGCATGATGCAGCCTAGCAACACCTGTTCTGGATAGTCTGCAATGTAGGGGCCAAGCCCATAGACTTTTCTGAAATGTCCATCAGGAAAATGAACAACCTCAGGTGTAGTCATAGCAGGTTTGAGCAATTCAAGTATTTTGGTGAGTGAGGAATGTAGAAGTTGATGGTGAAATTTATGAAAGCCAGCATCATTGCGGGATTCATTAGTTGCTGAATGAGGCACAGATGCATTAGGGGAGATACTAGAGCTTGATATTACACTTACATTTAGGAATTGTGAGAAAACCAAGGAGCACCACACCATTGCGATGTGCGCATCAAATATTATTGTGGATGTTACCAATAGAAAGATAAACCAGCCAGTACTCATTGTGTCCTGTAGCTATAGATACTGTAGTTTTATCACTGCCAAGAATGATAGGGCAGAAGATGGAGCCATGTGTTTCATGATTCTCTGCTATCATGTCCTGATATGATGAGAATCAGCATTGAGTCAAAAATAATAATAGAATGAATTTACAGCTTGATGCCAGGCCCAGTTTCCAGAGATGAAGTCTTGGAACCGATGGACTCCACCAGTAGTCTTCTCTTGAAATGGTATGTAATCAAAATCAGATTTGAAATCTGGGTTCAACAGGAGATTATGAATGAGAGCACGCAGATCTCTGAACCACACATCGTACTCTGCTTGCATCCATGATGGAACCCCTTCCGCAGGCTGCATGCCATTATACTGTAAACTAAAAGATTCCCAGGCAACATCACCAAGGGGAGTAGAATCAATGGTCTTATACAGATCTGTACTGTTAGAGAATGGGGGTTCATCATTGTGGATGGCAAGAGATGTGGCCCAGAGGTTGAGCATGACATTGATATCCCCAGCAGACATCTGATTCTGATGAAACAGGAAGTCAGCAACTTCAAATTGAAGGCAATTATCATATGGTGTCCAGTTGTCAGGTCCCTGATCTGAATTGTGAGGAGGAGGAGGAGTGTCAGGTGGTAGGTCATTTCCATTCTTGTCACAAATTTTCCCTACAAATAATCATCATAAGTGTCGATATACTCTTAAAAGCACTCAACTCACCATCAAGCTTGGGGTGATAGCTACACATAAGATGTAGAGGATGCGGAGGATCAGGTGGATGTGGAAGATCAGGTGGATGCAGAGGATCAGGCCATTCCATGGCATCCTCACCAGGTGGCAGATCTTCATTCAATTGGTCACCATAGAAGTCAGGTGGGGATGAATTCAAATCAAAAGGAGGCTGTTTGACATCGATGTCAGGGTTTGCAGTATTGACTTCTTCACATGAAGGAGGAGGTGTGGTAGATTTGAATGGAATGGGGCTCGGAGCCCGTTCATAGTAAAATTCATGAGGAGATGAGTGTAATGAGGAGGGAACAGGTGATGGTGGGAGAGATGGATTAGACCCATGTGGTTCACATCCATCTATGTGGTGCTTAGCTCATATGTGCTGGGTGCATCCACCTTTACTATGAAAGTGTTGAGGACAGTAGGGGCACGTGAGGGTAAGAGGTGGAGAACCAAGGGTGTAGGTATTGTGAATTCACATATTTTGATTTGGCACTGGCATTCCAGGAGTATGATGTAATCAGCAAGAAGAGCTATGTAAAACAAGTGATTGGCACAGGACCGTAAGGTGGCAGGGAGTACCAGTAGCATGGTAAAGCCCAAATTTAAAAGAAAAGTCAAAGTCATATGTGTTATTTACCACGACTTCACTGGCAAAATATTCATCACATACTTTGTTAACCCCACTCTCCATCACATATCTTAACCTCTACCATGGCTTGCACCTCTCAGACTGTACCTCTGCGTCAGATGGAAACTCGGGGAAGTAACAAGTTTACTCACCCAGGCAACATTGTCAAGCCCACTCTTCCATGTCGAACATCAGCCCAGGTCCAAGAAGAGTGTTAAGAACTGATCCTGGAAGGTTCATCAGAATCCGATCAGACACTGCGGGTGATGATAGCGGGAGATTGTTGGGTCAATGCGGATTCTGCGGGAGGGGAAACAGAAAGGACTTGGCTTCAGCTTGTAAGAAGCTGCACCCTTCACCTTGTCTGGTGTCCTAATTTCAAGTCGAGGGTTTAGAGGTAGGAGCGGGAGAGTGCAGGTAAATGCAGGGAGGAGTATGGAGGGACTTAGGTTAAGTTCAGATGAGACTAGAACTTCAGAGGGAGACTAGAGGTTGAGTTGAATGGAGTTCAGACTCTTAGAGGACAGGGGTTGGAGTAGAAGGAGGTTTTAGATTGGCAGGGTAAATTTGAGTCTATGTCGATATACAAACTGAGGAATACAAGGCGAAACTAACTAAGCTTAAATACTGTAGTCCAGAATAATGCGGAACAGGAACGAAGACTGCAGCAGTGTCTCGACTGCATAGATAAATTATCTAGCGGGAGCCGCACAGGAATCCATAGTCGAATTTGCAATAGAGACGGCAGCCTTGGAAAGGCAGCCTGGTGCACAGCAGTGTGGGCAGTGCAAGGTGGCCAGGAACAAAATTGGGAGGCATAGGCAAAAGTCATGTTCAATGTGTGGGAAAGGGTCGGATGGATGTGGGTTCCGATTGGGCAAGGAACAGTTCTTGACAGTATTTCCCCCTTAGTGCTGAGCCTACGAGGCATGTGAGGCTTTGAGTCCGAATGAGGAAGTTGGTTGAATTTTCCAAATGCGGTAATTGGTTGAAAAAATTTTCACGTTCTTTCCTTCTCCCATCAACTATCAATTATGTCCCCTCCAGCAGTATCCGTGCAGATCAAATTGGCCGCGATGAGGGCCCAACACGAACAGAGGGAGCAGGCGATGAAGGAGCAGATGGAATGGGAGATGAAGGAGCTGGAGGAAGCAGCGAGGGAGGAGGAGTGCTGGGCGCAGGAGGTGCAGAAGGCAGCAGAGGAGGCTGCAAAGGCTGAGGAGGTGCACCAGGCAGAGGCGCGGAAAAAAGAGGTATTGGCCGCAAGACGAGCGGAGAAGAAGCGGGCAGCTGCGGCCGCAGGTTTGGAGGATGAGGCCGAGGGGAGCAAGTCCCCAAAGAAAAAGAAAGTTGCCAAGTCAAAGGCGCGAGTGGGGTTGGAGGGGTCAGAGGGTCCGGTGCAGGTGCAGGCTGCATTGCCTTGCAAAAGGTGCATACTTGTTTCCCTCCCTTTTCAGTCTCTTTTTACTGACAAGTGGCCTAGATGCAAATATCAAAAGATCGCTTGTTTCAAGATGGGTGTGAAGGGACACATGTGTGACAACTGCACGCACGTCAAACATAAGTGCGAGGAGGTAGTGTGGGAGGAGCAGGAAGCCCCTGCGGCAAAACTGGTGGGAATGACGGGGGCGACCAGGGAAAACCCGGAATTAATGCAACAAATGATGAAGTTAATAAGGAAGGGGTTTGCTGAGGTGGCTACTGCGGTGCGGGAGTTGATGGGGGAGATTCGGGATGCTATGGACCCAGAGTGGGTGGAGGAAGAAAGTGCCGGGGAGGAGAGCGATGAGGGTGATGAAGAGGTGGAGCGGGTGGTGCGAGAGTCCTGGTGGGAAAGACGCGGGATCCGAAAATCTGGAGATGACTGGGAGGCCTTCCAGAGATATCTGGAGAAAAGGTGAGCTGATGATGAGGAGGAGAGTGAGGATGAAGAAGAGGGTGAGGAGGGTGAAGAGAAGGATGAGGGTGGAGATGCAGGCAAAGTTGGGGGAGAGGGAGATGAAGATGGAGAGGGAGAAGCAGTGGTAGTGTAGGGACCCGGTCCGGTCCAAAAAAATCTTTTTTCAATAAAATTTGTTCTGAGTTCGGACTGAGTGAATAAGTAACGTGAATAGTCTTTAAGCGGGTAACGGTCTGGGTTTCTGCGGGTAGCGGGTGTGAAAATCCGCAAGGAGTTCTTGGGCGTGGTCAAGTTCCATAACAGGTAGCCAGGAAGTCTCTTCATCGGTTCCCTGGTAACCTTCCCATCGGATGAGGTAGAGAATCTTGCAGCGATGTCGGTTGTCGACTTTGGAGTCGAGGACTTCGGCGATCTCATATTTGAGCTTGTCATTGATGGTGATCGGAGGTGGAGGTTGTACTCGATTTGGAATTGTGTTCGGGGAGTGTTTCTCTAGTTGAGAGACATGAAAAACAGGGTGAATGGCCCACATGTGATCCAGGAGCCACAGGGTGACTGAGTGAGTGCCCGGGTGGGCGATGATTTCAAAGGGGCCATGGTGCTTTTCAGAAAGTTTCTTGGAAGGACGTGTGGTGCGGATATTTTCCGCAGTGATGTAGGCAGAATCACCAATGTTGAAGTCGGGTGTGGGTGCCGATGTTTGTCTGCAGGACCTTGATAACGCTCTTGAGTGGCCGCAAGTTGTTTCCAAAGCTCCTGATGAAGGTTGTCTAAGTTGACGACAAACTTGCGGGCACGCTGTGAAGCTAAGTCGCATTCTGGAAAGACGGAAATGTGTCGGTGATAGCCTTTGTTGGCAAAGAAAGGGGATACACCTGTAGAGGCGGAAGGAGCATTGTTGTAGGCAAATTTGCCCAAGGGTAAGAGGTGAGACCAGTTGTCCTGCTGATAGTTGCAGAAGATCCAGAGGTACTGCTCCAAGGTCTGATTAAGTCGTTCTGTCTGACCATCACCTTGCAGGTGATAACCGGAAGTGAAGTGGATCCACATGTTGAGTGCTTTTCCGAGGGAGCGGAAAAAATGGGAGACAAACTCAGATCCCCGGTCACAAGTGACGTGCGATGGAACACCATGCTTGGAGAAGACGTGGAGGACAAACAGGTTGGCTAGTTCTTGGGCTGTGATCTCATTGACAGTTGGGATGAAGATGCCTTGCTTGGTGAGGCAGTCAACGATGACCAGGATAGCGGTGTGACCATCGGAGTCGGGTAGTTGCTCAATGAAATCCATGGAGATGGAGTTCCAAGGTTGTTCCAGAACCGGAAGTTGCTTTAGGAACCCGTAGGGCTTGTGTCGAGGTGATTTGGATCATTTGCAAGTGGTACAGGATTTGCAGAATTCCTGCACAAAGGTGCCAAGGTTTGGCCAGACATATTCCTGGCGGACAAGCTGCTGGGTTTTGTTTTGTCCAAAGTGGCCAGAGAGGATGTGATCGTGTTTGTACTGAAGGACTTTGAGGTGAAGATCCGCAATGTCCAGAACATAAATCTGGTCGAAGTGGTGGAGAAGACCTGCCTCGTCTATGGTCCAGTTGCGGTCGGTGGGTGTCAGAAGATGTGCGGATGAAAAGGGGTCAAGGGGTAGGGAGGTGCAGATGTTGTGGTGAAGTTTCTCAACATCCATGATTACTGCTTGTCAAAGAATGGGTGTGGTGAAATAGGTGGTGCAGAGGGAAGAGGTGAGCTGTTCCTGTGTGAATACAGGTCGGAAGTTGGTTGGGTTTACGGAGGCAAAGTCGCTATTTCCCCCTTTACGGTAGACGTCCCAACGTCTAGTGAGCGTGTCTGGCTTGGCCCCTAGTTTTCTGGGGCGGAAGCGGATGACGAGATTGAATTGGGAAAGGTACTCAGACCAACGGGCCTGGCAGCGGGTGAGCAACTTGGTAGTGCTGAAGTACTCAAGATTTTTGTGGTCGGTGACCGGGTTTGCGGAACCCTCGAAGTACTGCCACCAGTGTTTGAAGGCTTCAAAGATGGCCAAGAGTTCCTTGTCATGAGTGTCGTAATTTAGTTCAGCGGGATTAAAGGAGCGGGAGTGAAAAGTGACCAGATGGATTTCTCCATCCGCAGTGTAAACTGAAAGGATAGCCGCTAATGCATAGTCGGAAGCATCGGTTTCAAGTACCATCTGTGAGTCAGGTACCCATTGAGTTAAGATGGGTGCATGAATGAATTCTTGTTTGAGCCTTTCAAAGGCGTCACGGCATTTCTTGTTGAAGTCCCAAGGTGCAGATTTCCATGTCAGGCAGGTGAGTGGGATGACAATGTCTGAATAGCCGTTAATGAAGCGGCAGTAAAAGTTGCAAAAGCCTAAGAAGGATTGAATATCCTTAACTTTCCTAGGCTCGGGCCAGTCAAGCATGGTTTTGACTTTATCTTCAGACATCCGCAGTCCATCCAGTGAAAGGATGAAGCCTAAATATTCGACGGTGTCTTTGTGGAACTCACATTTATGTGGAGAGGCATAAAGTCCATTCTTCCAGAGACGGCAGAGGACTTCTTTGACGTGAGCCCCATGCTAGGACTTGTCATCGGAATAGATTAGGATGTCGTCGAGGTATACGATGACACAAACATCCAGCATGTCGCTGAAGATGTTGTTCATAAAACACTGGAATGCTGCAGGTGCATTAGTGAGTCCAAAGGGAACCACCAACCACTCAAAAGATCTGTAGCGGGTGCGGAAAGTAGTTTTCCATTTGTCACCGTCTGCAATGCGGACTAAGTGGTAAGCGTGCCGCAAGTCTATCTTGGTGAACAAGCGGGCTTTTTGGGGAGAGTCGAGGAGGTCGGAAATGAGAGGAAGGGGATAGCGGTCTTTCTTTGTAAGACAATTGAGTCCTCGGTAGTTGACACAAAGTCGGAGACTACCATCCTTCTTCTTGATGAAGAGAATCGGAGCACCATGTGGAGACTTAGATGGGCGAATGAAACCTGAGCGGACATTTTTGTCAATAAAGACTCATAAGGCTTCTAATTCAGAGGGGGAGAGAGAATACATGCGGCCTGGAGGCGGAGGAGTATTGTCTTCTGTCTCTATCTTGAGGTTGTAAGACCAATGCGGAGGAAGGGTATCTGCTTTAGTCTTATTAAAGACATCAGCAAATTTGTGATACTCGGGTGGAATATTGGAGAGGTCAGAGGAGTTAGCAGAATGGGTGGAGCAGGCGGATAACCCTTCTGGAGCAAAGGTCATCTGAAAAGCTATTGCCCCAGGAAGTTTGCTAGCATGCGCATAAGTGGCAGCATTGATGAAGGAGATGTCAGGAGGTGTAAACTTAGGAGGAATGGGGGTTTCGGGAAGTGCAGAAGAGTCGAGGATTTCTACCAGAAGATTCGGGGACAAAGGTGACATCAGGGGTGCTGGACCTCTATGATCTGCAGAGCGGAAAGTGAGTTGGCTTGAAGACCAGTCAATCAATGGATTGTATTGCTTCAGCCAGTTATGACTGAGTATGGCGGAACAGGAAGAGTTGAGCAAGGTTACATAAAATGACAAATTGAATACTTCACCAGCAGGGAAGGTGACCGGAAGTTTGACAATCTGAGTTATGGTGGAGTTGCAAGCTCCATCAAAGAGTCGTAAACTGATTGGGTTAATGGATTCTGTGCTGAGTTGGTTATTCAACACGAAAGAGGAGTCAAGGAAGCAGTGGGAGGAGCCAGAGTTGATAAGGGTTTGGAAAGGGGTGGACAAGTCAGGAAAGGTTAAAAGAATGGTTAGGGAGTCAGGGTCGGAAAGAGCAGACATGTTGAGACAAACATAGGCAGCCAAGTGGGTAAGGTCAATGCAACCCCCAGCCCCAATGGCTGTATCCTGAGGGTTGTGGACTATTTTTCCGAGTCCATAGTCTCAGGAATGACAGTGGATGCACGGGCTTTTGTGGCTTTGGATTTCGGGCAGTTTCCTGCTATGTGCCCTTCCTCACTGCAGTAGAGACAAAGTCGTTCTCTCATGTGACATTCTCGTTCCTCCCCAGTAAGCTTGCCATTCTTCCCCAACTTATCAGAGATGGATGACTTGGGCTTGTCCCAGGAAGTGTTCTTTGTCATGGAAGACTGCTGGTTGGAGGTGTTACTGCGAGCAGAGTTTGAAGTGGCTTGGTTTGTCAGCAGGGAAGAGTCCTTCCGACTAGAGTTACTGGAATTCTTTGTTTCGAAATGGGATTCATCCTCCTGCATCCAATAGATATCGTCGCAGTCCTGTGCTTTCAAGTGCAGTTCTGCAAGGGTGTTGGGTTTACCACCCCAAAGAACTTCTATGCAAAGTTGGAGCGGAAGACTGCGGAAATAGCAGTCACAAAGGGCTGCTTCATTCCAGTTGACCCTAGAAGCTAATTCCCAGAATTATATTTCGTGATGCGACCACCTTTCTTCATTGCTAAGTCAGAGAGAGCTTTTTCCGCATCTCTGACTGGGTTGTGTGGACCAAAGTTGCTTTCCAGCTCAGCAAGGAAAGCTTCATAGTCCCACATCCAGTGTGCAGAATCTGTCGGGTCATTCAGACCAGGCTCAAACCAACTGAGAGCTGATCCCTTAAGATAAGAAAGGATAAATATGATCTTTTTCTCATCAGAGGAAAATACATGTGGACGGTTGTGGAAATGAAGATTACAAGAGACTAGGAAGTCTCTAAGTTTCTTTGGGTTGGAGCCATCGAAAGTGTCAGGATCGCGAACTTTGATTTTCTCGGTCTTAGGTGCGTTGTTTTGTCAGAGGGTGCGGATACTCTCTGAGAGGTTGTAAAGAACATCTATGAACCTATCCCCTGGATCAGGGTTTCCCCCTGCGGGAGGTTGATCATCAGGATCATTGGGATCAGGGTCGCCCCCAGGGCCGTCAGGACCGCTAGGGTTGTCGGGTCCACCAGGAGGTCCATCCTCTAGACCACAATCTTCCAACCCATAGGGTTCAGGCTGGTTGATGCCCCCTATGTACTCAAGGGGAGTTCTTGATCGAAAACCTTCTGGGTTGCCGGAAGGTTGCAGGGCACGGGCGGACATGAGATTGGCACTGATTGAGGGAGCTCCTGAGCCTATTTGTCGGAAGATGTTTGAGGGTCTGGAAGACACTCCAAAAGTAGTGGCGGGTCGAGGGTTGGGAAGAGTGGATCGCTGGATTGCAGAGATCCCTGGAATAGTACCGGCGCATTGGGAATTCCTGGTTGTGCACTGGTGAGTTTCGGTTGGGGTCATAAGAGGAGAAGAGATGAGTGAAGTGTGAGTTCGTATATACTGTTAAGAACTGATCCTGGAAGGTTCATCGGAATCCAATCGGACACTGCGGGTGATGATAGCGGGAGATTGTCGGGTCGATGGGGATTCTGCGGGAGGGGAAATGGAAAGGACTTGGCTTCAGCTTGTAAGAAGCTGCACCCTTCACCTCATCTGGTGTCCTAATTTCAAGTCGAGGGTTTAGAGGTAGGAGCGGGAGAGTGCAGGTAAATGTGGGGAGGAGTACGGAGGGACTTAGGTTAAGTTCAGATGAGACTAGAACTTCAGAGGGAGACTAGAGGTTGAGTCAAATGGAGTTCAGACTCTTAGAGGACAGGGGTTGGAGTAGAAGGAGGTTTTAGATTGGCAGGGTAAAGTCAAGTCTATGTCGATATATGAACTGAGGAATACAAGGCGAAACTAACTAAGCTTAAATACTGTAGTCCAGAATAATGCGGAACAGGAACAAAGACTGCGGCAGTGTCTCAACTGCATAGATAAATTATCTAGCTGGAGCCGCACAGGAATCCGTAGTCAAATTTGCAATAGAGACGGCAGCCTTGGAAAGGCAGCCATGGATGCTGTACAAGGCGGCCTGGTGCACAGCAGTGTGGGCAGTGCAAGGCGGCTGGGAACAAAATCGGGAGGCATAGGCAAAAGTCATGTTCAACGTGTGGGAAAGAATGGTTCTTGACAAGGAGCATGATGCTAAAGCTCAAGGTAATGCAGATCATGAAGAAGCAAAACAACAGAGCATCATTCATGCTGCCGAGTTCAAGCATGCTGATATGGCCAATGAGGACATGGTTGACATGACCCCATGCCCACCCTTCACTCCAAAGCCATGGCCATCCCCTCGTGACCACAAACCTGCCAAGCCTGTTCCTATCACAGAGTCAAGTGATGTCAAGATGGGCGATGAATTTGACAAAAAGTCCTTTGCACCAGTGCCCTCTGAGCAGGAGTTGGTCACCGAGGATGAATTGGCCATTGATAGTGATGGTCCAACCCCTCCTGCTAAAAAGCAGAAGGCTCAAGTGAAGAATATCTGGAAAGCAGAAGTGAAGCCAGTCAGTGGAAAAGTAGCTGAGAAGAAAAAGAAAATCAACAGGGATGAAGAAATAGTGCCCACCTCTGATGACGAGCAGACACCCAAGCCAAAAAAAGTCAAGGTCGTCAAAGTGCCAGTACACAATGAGATTGATATGGCCCCAAAGAAAATAGTGGAGAACAAAGTCAAAGGAAATAAATACAGTGGTATGGTGAAGACAATGTTTGGTAAGCCAGCTGAGGAGCACCCAGGTCAAAAGCCAGCTCTCGAGGCCCCATCACAGCTCCAGGCAGTGGGGGGCAAGATGTTGAAGAGAGAGGGGGCAATAGCCAATATAAATGCATTGTATAGGAAGAAGGTAACTCCCGCAAACCCCGATCAGACTCAGTCATTGAAACATTCACAACCTGAAATGTATGACACCAATGATGTGATGAATATTGCTAATAGGTATTAATTCTCTCACCTATATATTCATGTTTCCATTGGTAATGCTTGATCAATCGACCCTTTTCTATTGGATGCTTAGCAATGCCTCTCAAAAAAAGTGAAAACACTCCTCCAAAATCAATGAGTGGGCTGCCACAATCCCTGCCACTGCTAAGCCTATCTCTCAAGCTCCTAGATCTACCTCCAGCCATGCTAAGTCTGACATTCCCTCACTTACAAGTGGTGCTAGTTGCTTGTCGGCACCTTCTGTTCTCACTGATAATGTCAAGATTACCAGTTATCAAGCATCAAACCCAGTTAAGGTAAAGAACAAGCCAATGCCTGAGCTCTCTATGTATGATGATGGTGGTCTCTTGGACAATGATGAGATAAGGGGCGAGGAATGGGAGGTTGTGATTAACAGCACCCCTAAGGGAAAGAAGTGAGTAACCAGCAAGGTAAGCTTGTTTTCATTGATTCAGGTTTCCTACAACAATCTAATCATTATCCCAATCAGCAACTTGTAGTTCAAAAGCCCTCAAAGTCCAGTGAAACGACATCCAAAAAGCCTTGAAATGAGGAGCTTCTGAGCTGGATTGAACCGCAATGGTTCCACCATACATTCATTATGACGTATATGGCATTCATTGGTCAGACCACTGACCCTTGGGATGTGCCTGTCAAGCAGTCAGTCAAGGTGATGCAGAAGATCTGGGATGAAACCAACACTTACCAGTATGAGATTACAACATCCACCACAGTCTATCAGAAGGTATGCGACTGGTTTGGCTCCATGACGATACTAAAATACATTTCAGACGGTTCAACACCTTGCTGACTCGTGGTGTAATGTTGTCAGATCTACCAGCATTGCCATTCTTCTGGCATTTCTTGATGCCCAAGAAGATCTACGAGATTCAGATGAAGAACATATTGAATTTGCAAAGTATTATCTTGAGGATCTTCACTTTTTGTACAAAGATACCGAACACGACAACAAAAAGGTATGGTTCCATATGCTCTGTGTCTAATAATAACTTAACAGTTCTTAGAAATGGAAGGGGCTCTTTCACAGTCCCTTTATCCTCCAGACATTCACCGCCCACCTCACAGCTATCGAAGGTGCTGCAAAGGTTTCCAACCTTCATGACAAACCCACTCCTGCAGCGATGGGTTAGGCTTGGCCACTGCCTCGGTAAGTATCATAATGCTTGCAGGGCTGTTCTGATCATTGATAAGTGGAGAGGGCGTTAACTCTGGTTCCCACCAGGACATTGACCATTGCAATGGCCCATGGTAGCAAAGGCAAGATGGTAGCCCTCCCTTGGACTCTCAATCTCTCCACCAGCAAAGAAATGAGGTCTTTACACTCCCCCCCATATTCCTATAGGAATCCAATGATTCCGATGATTCCAATCAGACTCCGATCAGAATCCAACCATATTCCAATGTCATTTTCACCAGCCAAATTGACATGAAATGGCACATTTAGTCCTAGTCCAGTCCGATGTAGTCCGATCAGAGTCCGATTGGACTATCAGAATTTCCTAGGAATTTCTGATCATAGAAATCACATAGGACTAGTCCAAAGTTATGCTAAGACATCAGACAACATAGGATTCCGATAGGAATGAAAGCAGCCTTGCTTAGTAATATAGTATGAAAAATTAAACACACAGACGAGAATTGAACACTTGACTACAGAAGATTATGTAAGCGTAAACCGACAACAATACCATTAGGCTAAACAGTCATTACAGGTAAGTGATCATACTACACTACATACCATTCCCGTGGGTGTGATGACAAAGCACATAGCTGCGTCATCACACCTGCCAGCTCATCAACTCCCACCACCACCACCAACAATGACAAGCACACCACCTCCATCCCCCCCACCTCAACCACCTCAACCCAGCAACTCCCACCACTCCCACTTCACCCCCATCTCTAGATGAGCCCCCAAGACCGGAAACGACTGGTTTCGATGCCAAATGACGCCCAAACGATGCAATCGTCATTTGGGCCATAGTAAGTTTTTTTTTTCATTCGTTTTTTACTTTTGTAAACTAACTAATTCATTTGTTTTGTTTCTAGGTTTTAATCTACATGAGTAACGATGGACTGATGCAAGCCAAACCCACACCCAACGACGCCCCTGGCAACCCCCCTCCTCCCCATCAAAATGGGATGTGAGGGTATCGATCATGGTCAGGAGCATGGGGAGCAACACCAGGAGACCCCAGAAGGGGAATACCCACCCAGTAAGCACCACCTGACCCCTCCCCTTGAGCCACATCACTGACGAACCAACAACGCACCCACCCCATGCCTACAAGCTGCTGCTTGTAGGATGGATCGTGAGTGCATGGACCCCCCACAACACCAATGACATCCAGCACCCCCCCATCACCGCCATGAGCGACTGCTCACGGGGTGTATATGGGGTGCGAGAACATGGGAACGGCATGGAGGGACGACGATGGCACCAAACAACATGCCTATGAACAGCTGCCTGTAGGGTGGTTCGTGGGTGCAGACGACGAGGGGGATGAACAACAAGGGTGATGAAACGACAAGGGGGATGAACAACAAGGGTGATGAAATGACAAGGGGAAAGGGAAACAATGACCAGAAGGGGAGACAATGGCGACATCCACCCCATGCATGCCTACGAGCATCTGCTCGTAGGGTATTTAAGGGGAGGGAGAGGGAGGGAGGGGACAATGGACAAACACTGCCACCAACATACAACGCACCACCCACCACCAGCCTCACAAGCAACTGCTCGTGGGGTGGATGGTGGGTGGAACGACGAGGGAGGGGAGACAAGGGAGGGGAGGGAAGCCACGGGGGAGGCAAGGTGAGGGAGGCAAGACACAACGGAGACGAGAGGAAGGGGAAATGATGGGACAGGGCTGACAAGACAGCCAACGTGACGCACCACCACCCCCTCCCCCCCATTTCGCAGGGGGGGTGGGTTTTTTTTGTAGAATTTAAAATAGTATAATTAAATAGTATAATTAATTCTCCCCCTCACATTTGCGTGGGGTTTTTTTTTAAATCTATATTAGTTATCTATCCCCTCGCGAAGATGCGAGGGCTCAACAATTTTTTTCGAGCTCTTGTGAGAGAGGTTAAAAATAAGTGAACTAATCCTAAGTGCTTTAAATGGACTTTATATTACATATTTATTAATGCTCCTGTGGCTCAACTGGTTGAGCACTTGTTTGGTAGTCATGTCACTTATATCCCAAGGGTTAGAGTTCAATTCCTGCTCTGCCCATTTATTTTGTAAGCACTTTCATCAAGTTAAGTCTTCCGAAATGGTGTGGTATTCCGACTACTACCTGTTGGAATTGCATAGGACTTTACTCGGAATTTACTAGGAATTTCTTGGAAATAAAAGTACATGGTCATCAAGATACATTCCAATCGGATTCCTATTGGACTCCTAGGACTAGTGTCGGACTAGTAGGACTCCTATCGGATTCCGATCGGACTCTTATCGGAAAACTCGGACTCCTAGGACTCCGATAGGAATACGGGGGGGAGTGCAAAGTTTACCTTCTTTGACTCAGGTGGCACTGTCTTGAGATTTTTGAAAAGCTGCTGTAGTTCTAGTGGTGGTTGGTCCACTATTCAGATGTTTCTCAGTGGGGATAGGTATGCAGGATGAGCAGTGTGGAAGGTGAGTGGGAATGAATGTATCTTGTTCCTCTTTGACGGGGTTGCTTGACTCAGTAGTGTCTGATGGGTGGAAAGATTTTCTGTCCTCATCTTTGTTTGTGGGCAAAAGGGTGAAAGTGGGTTCATCCTGAGAATGTTCCTCAACAGTATCTTCTGAGTGTAGTGGGGTGGGTGGGACATGTCCATCATAGCTTTCAAGGAAGTGGACATGATAAGAACTGTGGACTTTCCTTGAGGCCCAATTATAGCATTGGTAAGACTTGGACTTGGGGTCATATCTGATAAGCATGCATTCAATAGATCATTCCAAAATCTTTGGATTGTCCTTCTTTGGGATGAGGACAAAGGCATGGCAACCAATCTCATGCAGGTATGAGTAATCAGGCTTGTGTTTCTGCCAGAGTTCCCAAGGTGTGCACCCTTGAAGTGATTGTGTGGTGGTTTTAGTGTGTAAGTGAGAAGCTGTTAGGTAAAATTTGTCCCAAAGGTAAGCTGGTAAACCCAAATAAATTTGCATAGTGCAGGCCTTAGCCATAAGGATACGATGCATGTGTTTGACACACCCAAAGTGTATGGGGCCATGAATTGTTGTTCTGTCCCCTATGTTTTAAGCCAAGCTTCCATCTCATGAGACTTTAATTCTCCATTGTCTGTGATGTAGATTTCAACTTTTAGTCCCATTTCATTTTCCTGAGCTAATTCCCAAGCTTTTAGTTTGGGGAACAAGTCATCTTTGTTATGAAGTGGTATCAACCATGGAAAAGATGTATAATCATCAATGATATCCATATAAGGCTGAACACGAGTGCACCCATGGGTGACCTGGATCCAAACTCGTGAGTATTATTGTGCCAAAAAGCCATACTCAGATCCACATGAGTATTTTCCCACGGATCACTCGGATCCGTGAGTGTAAAACTTGCGAGTATGCAAGTACTTGTAAGTCTTAGAGTAGAATGAGAACTCACAGGTAACTCATGAGTACCTGTATCTTGTATCACACAAGTAGATAGAAAATATACCAGTACAACACTGATATTAAGTTATCTGAGTAACTGAACTTTCAGTTAGTGTATAATTTGATAACACCTGGGCAGTTCCTTTTGTAAATCAGTATTCTACACCCTATATAGTATACATCTGTGCTACACAATGAACTAGATGAATGGTCTAGCTGTTCTTTCATGGTGAACACCCTTTCCTCCTCATTCTTCTAAAAACCTTACAACACTGTAATTCAATAATGCTGGGACTATTCCTTTCGTAAATTGGGGATTCCCACTGCATCTAGCATATATACATTTCCTCCAATGCACTACTTAAATGGTGCAGCCGTTAATTTATAGTAACCACCCTTCCTCCTCATTCTTCTCAAAAACCTGTAGCATTGTAACTCAATAACGACAGAACTGTTCCTTTTGCAAATTGGTATTCGATAAGGTATATAGTATATCTACATTTCTCCCAATGCACTAATTTAATGGTGGTGCTGTTAATTTATGATAAACACCCTTCCTCCTCATTCTTCTCAAAAACTCGTAGCACTGTAACTCAATAACAACATGACTGTTCCTTTAGAAAATTGGTAATAAACAAGATATATAGTATATCTACATTTCTTCCAATGAACTAATTTAATGGTGTAGCCGTTAATGTATAGTAATCACCCTTCCTCCTCATTCTTCTCAAAACCCCGTAGCACTGTAACTCAATAACAACACAACCGTTCCTTTCGCAAATTGGTATTCAACAAGATATATAGTATGTCTAGATTTCCCCCAATGCACTAATTTAATGGTGCAGCTGTTCACCTATAGTAAACACCGCTTCCTCCTTATTCCTTCAAAAATCCGGAGCAGTGTAGTTAGATGATGCTTCAGTGATTCATTTCATAAAGTTGGATTTCCACATGGTATATATTACATTTACACTCTCCCCAAACCACGAGGTGAATAGTGGATTGGTTCATGCACAAGTACTTGTACGAGTACTCGTGGCCTCCAAAAGCCATACTCAGATCTGCACGAGTATTTTCCCATGGATGACCCAGACCTGTGAGTGTGCATACCCATGAGTATTCCCATGGTTCAACCCACAGGTACCTGTGAGTGACCCACACTCGTGTTCAGCCTTATATCCATAACATAAGAATTTCTGGTACAAGATTTAACCACATGTGGACCCAATAAATCCACCCAAACTTTTTCCAACTTCTGCACCACCTTATGACCAATCCCCTCCTCACGCTTCTTTGGAACAGGTGTCTTTATCTGTTTGCCAAGAACATATGATTCACATTTGGGTGGTCTAGATATGGAGATGATGGGTGCACCTGTGAATCTACCCTTTTTGGCCCTATCTAAAAAGGATTGATAGTTTGCATGGCCAAGGTGGTGGTGCCAGGTCTCCAGATCAGGGAACTTGTGGACAGTGAACATGTGGTCAGTGGCAGCTGAGTACAGGCTGAGTGAATATAATTTCTTGTTGGAAAGTAGGGTTCCATGGGCAATGAGTGCTCCAGTAGATTTATCCATGACCCAGCATGAGGAATTATCAAAATGTGCCACAGCATTCAAGTCATTGGTGAGGGAACTGACCAAGATAAGTCAGACTGCTGCATTTGGGATGTAAAGCATGTTACATAATAATATTGATGCACCTTGGGCTATGCGTAGTCTTATGTCACTGACTCCAATAGCAACAATGGAAGATCCCAACACCTTTCACAGGGCAGTGGGGTGAGATTGGGCAGAGGGTGAGGAAGTCAGCCTTGTCCAGCAAGATGTGGACTGTCATGCCCACTTGGGGTTAGAGGGCCAGCACTATGTGTGGCAATACTTGTCCTTGTGATTTGTTTGGATTTTTATTAACTCTATGTGATTTTCATTTATTTAATTTGTAACTACAAAATATAAACCACAAACTACAAACTACAACTACAAACTACTTACATTTAATAAACTTTGATTTTGGCCTTTGATAAATAGGATTTCAGATCTGATATTTGTTAAGGCCAAATACAAATAAACAGATCAATATAAAGCATTTACAGACAAATTATTGAGCATATAGTAAGAGGGAAAAGTCATGTGACTTGTGTAGCTGTTAAAGATTAAAACAGAGACCAATTTATAATTACAAAACCAAAAAATCATATGCACAGCCACAAAAAGACTTGGCTTTTCACAAATATTACTCAAAAACAAAAGCACTTAGAAACATTCTGAAACAATATTTGGAAAACTCTTTCCCAAAAAGGAAAGTCACATGACTTTCTACAAAAGGAAAATTTTAAAATTAAGAATGATATATATAACATTGCTCTGTGACAATTGTTACATTGTTTATATTAAACAAATAAGGCCAAATATAAACAAATATGCTGGTGAGTCTCCCCTCTTACATATATTCCATTTCCAAGTCAATTGCTCAAGTTATTATGAAAATATACCTGAATTATTGAGTAATTACTATATATGGCAATAGGAAGAAGTCACATGACCAAACAAACAACATTTTTGAACTCAGCTTGAAAAATGGGTCAGATTGATATATAACATCACTAGTTCATACACACTTTTACCTTATTCCTATTTTGGAAATACTTTGCCGCAGTCCAAATTATCAATGAATCAATGAAAAAAGTCACTAAGTTCTGGATTGATAAAGAACGAGTCTTACTTCGTAAGGACTCATAATATCAATAATAAAAGGAAAATTGGTGAGGGAAATTTGGGAACATGGAAGGGAGTCTGTACTCCCAACACTCAGGGACCGAAGTGTGATGAAGGTGGTATCTATTCAAGAAAAGGTAGTCTACTATTACAAATGGTTCTCGTGTATAATGAACTGTACATGTGATCTATGCATGTTTGGACATGTGACCATGTTTGTGTGTGATCGGAATATTGATGGTTGCACCGAATGCAGGAAGTTCATTGTAAGAGAACTGGATCTCTTACACTCTCCCATGCTTCAAAAAAATTGACCCTCACTGCGCTCTCTCCTCCCACTTCACCAGCACTTCTGTATCCAACATTTCTGAACGTGGTTGCCATAAATCCGCCTCTGGCCCATAACCTTTCCAATGTACAAGGTATTGCTTTCCTCTTCCTCTCGGCCTTTCATCTAATATTTTATCCACAAAATATTCAGTCGCTCCTGCCTCTGTTATAATCGGTCCTGGTCTTTCCCTTCTTCTATCCAGAAAATTCTTATCGTCATTTTTGATATGTGCTTTCAGGTGGGATATGTGGAATGTTGCGAAGCGCATCGTTGGTCCTGGTATGGATAGTTTGTATGTTGACGACTCTGGGAATGCCTCCATTACTTCGTACGGCCCGTCCCACTGTGGCATAAACTTTGCGACTCAGCCACTCTTCTTTTGCATGTAGTCTCTTCATCGGTGTGCGGTCTCCAACATAACTTTATCCCCCACCAAAAATTCCGGATCCACTCTGCAGTCTTTGTTGGCATGGTGGGCTTGGGAGATCTTCGCGGCCAACAGACAGTCTTTAGCACTTTCAACCTCTTCATTCAATTTCTCAATCAGTTCTCCTGCCCTTACGCTCTCCTCCTTGTCCCCTGAGGTTCCGGGGCCGTCTACTGTAACCAAGGATGGCATAACTCGTGGTGATCTCCCTGTTTTTAAGATGAAGGGTGACACCTGTGTTGACACATTAATCGTGTTCATCATGTCGAACTGCACTTTCAGTAGTGCTTTTGCCCATCCGCTCTGGTTATGTTTGACATGGTATCTTAGGCATTGTACTAACATTTTGTTTGTTCTTTCCAAGGCACCATCTGTTTCTGGGTGGTATGCTGTCAATAACTTGTGTTTTATTCCAGTGAGGTGCATGAGTGCCTTCCAAAAATTTGATACAAAAATTTTGTCACAATCACTGATTATTTCTAATGGGCACCCATTTTCACAGTACCACTTATCAAAAAACAGGCCCGTGAATTCCTCCGCAGTCGTTGTTGTTTTGCATGCGGTGATCTGTCATTGTCATGATGGCATCGAAACTGTCGTCCAATGGCAATGGACCCATGAAATCTATCGCTACTGAGTCGAATTGTTTGTCAGGGATCAGTAGTGGGTGTAAGGGTCCAGGTGCTCTTGATGTCAAAGATTTATTCTGCTGGCAAGGTCCACATCCTGGGATATATGTGCTTAAGAGATTCTTCCTCATGTTTGGCCAATAGAACTCACTTCTCAGCGACCCATAGCTTTTCTCTCCACCAAAATGTCTGAGGTGGTCATGTGCGAGCCTGTACAGTTGTTCAAGCAAGTTCTTGTACTGTGGTATGATGGGCCATCCTCCCACAAAAAGTAAGCCATTCTTGAAACTTAGTTCTAGCTTTGGATCCACGATGCCCCACTTTAGGTTGTTGAGTATTCCTTTGCACTATTTGTCATGCCCATAGCCTTTCCTGATCTGTGCATACAACTCTGGATTATATTCTATTGCAAACACAGCTCCCACCGCAGTTGCTGGCTCCTCGGTTTCCATAAGTCTTGATAAGGCATCTGCTATGGAGTTATCTTCTCCTCTTATATACATGATTGTATACTCATATTGCGACAGATACTCCATCCATCTGACTTGTTGGAGCGACAAGTCTCATTGACCATCAAAGTTTTGAATCATTTTATGATCTGTGTAGATGTGTATGTGTGTTTCCAGTAAGTCAACCCTCCATTTGGCTAAGGTGCACATGATACTCAACATTTCCTGTTCATGCACAGGGTAATGTAACTCTGCAGCTTTTAGCTGTCTGCTCTCGAAGGCAACCAGTCTCACAGACTCCCAGTCTTTTCTGAATGAGAGCACTGCTCCTGTCCTTCACTTGCTCATGTTGCATGTTATGAATATTTGATTTTCCCCTGGGTTTTGGTGGTCAATGGTCATTAGGCAATCCCTGCTTAGGACAAGTCCTTTGATTGCATCGAACACAGTTTAGTGTTCCTTAGTCCATGGCGGGAATGATTTGTTACATTCCTTTTTGGTGAGTGGCGTTAGCACCGCTGTGTGCTCTGCCAATGCTGGCAAGAATGTGCTGATATATCTTACTAGTCCCAAGAACTGTTGCACCTGCTTTGCCAAGGTCAGTGCCAGCCAATTCAACATGTGTTCAACTTTGAGCTGTCTGCCTTGATTCCTTTTGGAGAGATGTCATGCCCCAGGAAATGGACTTCCATTGTGAATGTCGATGATTTTTTTGTTGAACAGCAAAGGTGCGCTGCTCTCAACGCTTCCAGTACCAACGCTACATTTGCCTTGTGTTCCACTAGTGATGAAGACCAGATAATAATATTGTCTAGATATACGTGGCAGATTCTTCCTATGAGGTCCAACAATGCCAGTGTTACTCTCCTTTGATGCATTGCCAGCGAGTTTCATAGTCCCATAGGCATCACCACCCATTCCCAGAGCCCAAACGGGTTAAGGTCACGGTGTATTTTACATGCTCTGGGTGAACCAAGGTTTGGAAGAATGAGTTTGTCATGTCTAATTTTCCCCAGATTTTCCCTTTTGCACAATCCGCTAAGATGTCATCGATGCGGGGAAGCGGGTAGTTATCTGGTATGGTCATTTTATTTAATTTTCTATAATCATTGACCCATCTTGGTAGAACCGAGCTATCAGCTTTTGGGATGATGAATGACAGCGAAGTGTATGGGGAAGACGATGGGCAAATTCGCCCTGCTTTCGAGTGCTGTTTGATCAAGGTTTTCCAACCTTCTCTGTATTTCCTTGGGCATGAGTATGCCCATTCCACGGAAACCGGTGTTCCAGGCTTAATTTCAATGTGGTGGTAAACTGTCATTGGTAGATCCTTTGTGTGAGGGATGTCTGTTGGGAAGCAGTCTTGATACTGTTCTTTGTATAGTGTGCAGCATGTAGTAGCTTGACCAATTTTTATCGCTTTTGTTTCTGCCTTATGGCGTTCATGAGGTGAACATTGCTGAGCTTTAGGAATTGCCTTTGTTGGGTTTATTAAGTCATACCTGTCTCCTTTCAAGATCGCCATTCTCAATTCTGCGTCGACCACGATCCTGTTCTTTGTTAGGAAGTCCAGGCCTAGGATTATATCCATCTGAAGATTTGGGCAAATCAGTGCATTGACAACTTTTGCTTTCCATACTGCGTCTGGGGATTGAAGGTGTAATTTACAATACTCTGTTAAGCTAGAGTCCATGGTTCTCTTTCCATCTATGAATGCTCCTGATACTGCAAACGGTTTGAATAACTTGCGGCGAACAAGTCCCAAAATTTCCACCATTTCAGATGAAATCAGCACTGGGGGGGAACCATGGTCAATTAGCGCTCGAATCGGTGTAGGTGCGCAGGTTAAGGGAGCATCAATGCATAGTGTTTGAAAGTCCAGTCCATAGGACTGCAAAAAGACCGACAACCGAACTGGACTCCAACCGGTCCTAGCTGGTTCAAAAGTGGTCCAGTTGTCAGTCCATCTCATTTGTAGATTAGTAGTTGAACCACAAAAGACTGGTCTAAACTGGTCTACAACTGGACCACCAGTCTATCCAAAATGCTTCAAGAAAAGGCAGAGCACCTCAGATCTCCTGTGTATTTTGTATGGATTATCATGGGAAAAACCCACGAGTCAGGTTGCCATGACTGGCGGGTTCCTTTCCCATGATGACATACCCCGCAAGTCATGTCAACATGAGGCACGGGGTGCTCATATCTGTAATAATGTGTTGAAAAGATACAAAATTATTATAGATTTGAGCAACCTGCACCTCATGGTGACCTGACTCGCGGGGTATGTCATCACAGGAAAGGAACCCGCCAGTCATGGTGACCTGACTCACAGGTTTCTCGCAATCAGGTTTCTCATTTCTGTAATAATTTGTTGAAAATATATGAAATTATTACAGAAATGAGAAACCCATGAGTCATGGTGACCTGACTCGTGGGTTTTTCTGGATATAAGAAAAGACTGGGCAAAGACCAGTTGCAACCGGTCTTTTGTAGGCAACCGAACTGATGTGGACCGGTTGTAGTCAGTTTGGTTGCCGGTTGCTCTAAATTTGAAACATGTATGGACTGGTCCAGTTCACGGTTGCCCCTTCTGAAAAACCGGACTGGACCAGACTTTCAAACACTATCAATGCAACAGTTCCACCACAAATGCGATTGTAAGGAAAGGTCAAGAACGTACTCATTTGCCTCTTCTTCATTCATTTCGAAATCAGTGCTGTTGTCCTCCTCAAAGATAGCGGCCACCACGGTTGAGCTCTTTGCCTCGAAGGCTGCCTTTGCCTTTAGTGCCACCACAATATTGACATTCTTGCAAGCCTCCAGAGTAGGTCTTCCGTTGGCACCTAGTGGACATTCTGGGGCGTAGTGACCAGCATAGAATAGTCTACAGCGAAAACAACCTTGGTGTGCTCTTAATAAGTCATGTTCAACCTGTGTTAGCTTTGGCATCAGAGGCTGCTGGGTGCTGGTAGTGTTCACTGCAGTTGTTGGTCCATTGACGCTCATTGTTGCATTGGTTGTGGCTGCATGTCCTGTGCGAGCTCCACTGCCTTTGGTGTTGGTGCAAGCTGTAGACTGGGCGATCTTCAACCATTCTTCTCTTTTGTTTTGGTTTTCTAAGTCGAGGAGGTGAACATGTTGGATCCATGCTTCGAGGTCTGTGATAGCATCAAGTGTTCCGTGTGTGTTGTTCACATCGTAAGATACTTTTAACACAGGAGAGAGGCGGGGGACAAAATGTGCACATAGCTTTTCTTCCTCAATGTGATAACCTGATTTAGTGATAGCGAGCTCCGCGTTTGCTTCCCTTATGCTCTCAGTCCAGGTGAGAAAAGCCTGCGAAGTCTGCATAGTGATTTGCTTTGCCACGAGGTCGTCTTTCCAGTTAGCAGGGAGAAACTTGTTTTTGAACTCTGTGAAGAATTCCACGAATGTGAGGGCTACAAGATGGTCATGGTGAGTCATAATCCAAGCTTGAATAGCTGAAGATTCAAAATTGTATATGATACTCAAGACGTGTTCATTCTCAGGTACTTTCTTGTTCTGGAAAAAGCAACGACATGCATTTTCGAGGATGCGGATAATCAGGATTGTTATCTGGCCAGCCAATAAAACTGGCACATGGCTTCCTTTCCTACCTGTGATGGTTGCGGGGGTGTATTGCACGTTGTCAATATTCATTTGATGTTCGGCAAGGTTTTCCTCAGAATCACTAGAGTCGCTGGAGGAATACAATTGGGTTGGCAAGGCAGGGACAGTGTTTAAGTCAGGGATCAGGATGTGGTTGAGGCTGTGGCTGCTTTCAGGTGTTGAAGGAGGCAAAGAGAGAGGGCTAGAGTTTGCAGTGATTGGCACAGTGCGCAACCTCCTGCAAGTTGTGATGGGGATGCAGGTGGACATGGTTCGAGACAGATTGTCGGTTGTTGAGAGGGCTGGTTTATCGATGGTAACCTTCGACAAGTGTTATCTTATAAGAATAGTGACTATATGTGTTGTTGTTTGTTGACGCTGTAGTAGGTGACATGTTTTATGTGTCGTGTCCTCGGTGTCTCTGTGGGTTTTGCTGTTTGCGTGGTGTGACAGCAGATTTGCAAGAAGATACAGAAGTAAGCAGATCTGCCAGAAGCACTGGAAGTAAAAAAGATCTGCGAGAAGCTATGGAAGCAAGAGGGGGAATGATCCAGTAGATAACAAAAGTTCACAGGGTGAGGCCAGGGTATTTCTGTATCACGCGAGGTTGGTATCGCAAATTAGAATCACTTTCAACACAAAAAAAAGGTGGAAGGGAGTCTGTACTCCCAACACTCAGGGACCGAAATGTGATGAAGGTGGTATCTATTCAAGAAAAGGTAGTCTACTATTACAAATGGTTCTCATGTATAATGAACTGTACATGTGATCTACGCGTGTTTGGACATGTGACTGTGTTTGTGTGTGATCGGAATATTGATGGTTACACCGAATGCAGGAAGTTCATTGTAAGAGAACTGGATCTCTTACAGAACATTGAGTTTGGTTAAGTAGTTTGACAGTGAATGCACCCTAGTGTAATCATGCTGCTTACTAATGTTGTGTTATGTTTGCACGCCTGTCATTTTGCTCATCATATATACTTACGTCTACTTACTCACCCTTCTTCCTTCCCTTTTCTCCATATCTATTCTCCCATAATGTCCTTATTGTCCTCCTCCCATATCTGCTTCTCTCTATATTATCTGGTCCTATTCTGTTGTGATTTCTTTGAGTGAATCTTACCTATTATTGGGTACAATTACACTTTTTTTTTTTTGAATACAGACCAGTCTGCCCCATACAATACAACTGCTGAATGTCTGTCTTTACACTGCACAGTCCCATTAAGCACTCATCTGTCCTGCCAAAGCTGCCACTGAAAGCTTTGTCCACCACTCGGAGACTCCACCCCATGCAAACCCGTGGCCAGCGTGAAGCACTAGATCAGCACCTGTCACACCAGCTTCTGACTGCTCGACAATGTTGCTCACCATTGGCAGCATTGCTACCTCGTCTGTCTCTGATTGCATCTTTGCTGTTGCCTGACCCCACGCCATCCCCACCACACATGCCTGGCCTGCCACCACAGGAAGATGTGCATGTAGCCACTCCCACTCCTCACATTTCTGATTCTTCTTCCAATTACGAATATCCACAATCCATCACAATGAACAACTCCTCGAATGCCTCCTTCCCTGTTGCCAAATGTGAACAGATCCACTCTTCAAAGTCTCCCATCCTGACTGCTGGCGATGTCACGCCAAAAGTGCTGCAATCCTTTGAGCTTGCATGTCTCGACTATTTCACTGAGAAGAATGTGCCTAAGGGAGAACAAGTGTCCAAGATAGTTGGCTGTCTCTGTGACAACAGGACTGGGTTCAAGGAGACCATCCATGTTTGCTCAAGCTCACTTTCAATGAGTTCATGGGGGAACTCTGAGAAGGCTACCTCACTTCTGATTGGGTTGACACTATCCACTGATAGGTTGTCTCCTTGGCTCAAAGGCCGATTCACCATTTCAACCACATTCTAATCACATTGGCTAACTCCTACGATGTCCCAGATGCAGCACGACCCAGTCTATCTATCACAATATCATATCGACCACATCAAAACATCACCAGCAACATCAATCATACTGAGAAACCACATCACACAACCTTAGGACTACCTCTAAAGCCCCTAAGATCCCTCTGAACAAACATTGAACATCCCCAATCAACTTCGAACAACCGCAACCGCGATCGAACATTGTCGACCATCGTCAAGTGTTATCGATTGATATTGAACATTGGGCGCCGCATTCGTTATCTAAATGGTGGAATACCATGCACCAGGAAGTATTCCAACTCATGCCCAAACCTGCTGATAAAGGTCAGCCTTGTTCCAAGTCCCTATTGCATACAGAACCCACTGGACAGATTATTGTGAGACTTAACGCGGTTTATACACAAAGGACAGTCTCTTTTTAGTTCTATACCCTTTATTACTCCTTCATCATATGATATATCTCTTTCTTGTTCGGATTCCAGTCTCCTTTTGGCCCCATGTCTTAACTCATATCTTTTGCTTCATGTTCTACACATGTTTCATATATGGCCATGAATGCTAACACTGTCCAACCTCATCTCCCACAGCCCATCGCAGCAGTTGGATCTTGGGCTAGTGAACAAGCCAATTTCAACAATGTGGGCTCCTCCATGCTGGGAAATGGTTCAGATAGTAATGAAAGTGAGGACGATACTGTAAGTGCCCCTTTCAGATGTCAGCACCTGTGGTGGCAGGGCAATATCGAAGGCCCAAATGAACCACTGCCACTGACCTTATCGATGCTGTTTGACTGCAGCGCTCACATAGTTCTCATTGATGCAGGCTTAGTGACAAAACTGGGACTCTGCCACCGCCATTTACCTGTACCCACACTTGTTGATGTCGCTATGAAGAATGCCAATATGCCTACCAAAACATCTTTGACTGAATGGGTGAAGCTGACTGTAACCACCATAGATGGTGAATGGACTTCTTGCTCTGTACGCGCTCTTATCACTCCAAATCTCTGTGCACCTGTAGTACTTGGACTGCCATTTCTGGTATGGAATAATATTGTAACAGATCATGCTGCACATACATGTATTGATAAAAAGACAAATTATGACTTGCTGAACCCTGTACCATGGACCGCTAAGAAACAAAAACCTTGCATCCGCAAGTAGTGTTGTGATGGCTCAGCTCGGCCTGAAAGCTGCGGCTTAGGCTTGGCTTTGAGGGGCTTAGGCTTTGTAAATCTCAAGCCTGAGCTGCAACTCAGGCTTCCGGCTGGCTTAGGCTCGGCTCAGGCCCAAGCCGCGGCTTTCACGCTTGTAGGAGTACAAACCACATTGATACTGAGTAATTACAACTACAGATGACCTCCCATTGTAAGTGTCGCTACAAATGATCTACAAATGACAAGGAAATCTATTAGAAAGAAGTGCAAGAGCATGGAGAATGGTAATAAGCTCACCAAGATGTCCAGCACATATTCTACATGCCTCTGAGTCCTAAGAGAAATCGTCCAATGGAAAAGCAATAGAGACATTTGATCCTCTCATCTCTTCGGCCCCTTCAAATGACATGTAAATAGGTTAGAATCAAGTGCAAGATGATGCTTAGAAGTGGAAAACTCGCTGAGATATCTCATGGTTGTGTAATACCCCCTCCAAGCGAAATCTGGTCATAACAAAAGAACAGTAAGATGCAATCCTCTCATCTCTTTGGCCCCTTCAAACGACATGTGAATAGGTTAGAATCAAGTGTAAGATGATGTTTAGCAGTGGAAAACTCACCGAGATATCTCATGGTTGTGTAATACCCCCTCCAAGCAAAATATGGTCATAACAAAAGAACAGCAAGATGCAATCCTCTCGTCTCTTCAGCCCCTTTGAACGACATGTGAATAGGTTAGAATCAAGTGTAAGATGATGTTTAGCAGTGGAAATAGTGTTTTAAGGTCCAGTTTGGTCCGGTTTTTTGACCCCAAGATGGGCAACCGGCAACTGCAACCAGTTGCAACTGGTGCCCAACTTAGGGAAACTGCAACTGAACCGACTAGGACTGGTCCTAGTCAGTTTGGTTGCCCTCAAAACCAGTTGCCACCAGTTTTTCCAGCAATTTTTGATACATATTTTAATTTTACTATATATTAAATACAACTAATTACAACACACCCTGCGAGCAGGTGCTCGTAGCGGTGGGGGGTCATTCAGAGAGCAAAAATAAGAAAATAGGATGAAAGAAAAAGAAAACCTAAAAAAACGATGCCACTCTTGTGTTGGCAGCATGGGTAGGGTCATCCCCCGCATTCATTGTCATTGTGGTTGCCCTGCATTTGTTGTCATTGTCGCTGCCATTTGTTGTCGTGTTGTTGCACCCCCCCTGATGCCACGTCAGCATCCCCACCATTGTTCCCCGTCGTCGTCATCCCTGTTGTCCATCATCCCTGCATTCGTCATCCTCCCCATTCGCTGTCCCTGTTATATGTTGTCCCCAGTCGTTCGTGTTCACGTTGTCGTTTGATGTCCCCCTGTTCCATCTTCATGCTGTTGTTCATTACCCCCACCCATCTGTGTTGTCAGTCAGCACCACCATCACCCCCTACGAGCAGTGGCTTGCAGGCAGGGTGGCGGCGCTATGTGACATGGCATTTGTGTGGCATTGTTGTCAAGAAACAGGGCCTGTTGCGGCCCTGCGAGCAGATGCTCACAGTGGCGGCATAGGGCCAGGGAATGGTGATGGAGGGGGTGTACTTGGGGGGCCACGCAATGTCGTTATCAACAGGAAAAACATAAAAAGAAAAAGAAAGTTAGTTCATAGTAACAAATGAATCATAAAAAACATACCATATGGCCCAAATGACATTCGTTGTTGTTTGGGCCCACGGGGGTGGTGATGACGACACATCCATGTTGTTGTTGTTGTCGCTGTTGGCATCAGCTGGTGTTGGTGGTGGCATTGCATTGTGGGAGCATGGGGTGGTGGGCCCGACGTCGTCATCAAAAGGTTAGAATCTGAAAAGGAAGAGTATTAGTTAGCCAAAAAGAATGATTTAAGAATAAAAAAAACATACCTGAGGGCCCAAACAACAACTAGTGTGTCGTCTGGGCCCACTTTCTAGTAATCCAGCGCAGTATTTTGAGGTAGGAGGTATAGATGGTAGGGATGACGCAGTGTTGTGGGTCATTTGTGGTCGTGGGAGTTGTTTAGAAAGTGGTGCCACTTTCTTTTTGGGGAGCACAAGCACGACCAAATGGTCTGTGCGCAGCCACGGGGTATATAAGGACTCGTGAAACAAGCTCTTTTTGCCCTGGGTTCACATTGCCCTTTTGTATACCGTAAATATAAGTACAAGTAGACTACATTAGTTATATTTTTTCAAATACAGTACATAAATTTACTTAAGTAGTATGGGATATGTAGAACTGTAAGAAGACCGGTTGCAACTGATTGCAACCAGTTTTTGAACAGTTTTCAAGTATTCTGAAATAGAGGCAACCGGCAACCCAACTGCCCCCTGAAACCAAGCAACCACAACCGACGGTTTGGTTGCATTCAGTTGGGTTCGGTTAGGTTGTGGTTTTTTTTCTGGTCCATTGGACCAGACCTTTAAACACTACCTGATGCACCATGAAGATGCACTGAAAACACTACGTTGCAAGCGACCTGGAGCTTTTCTACTTGGGGTCCTGAGCATCAGTTTGTGTTTGAAGCAATAAAATCCATTGTGGTGAGTCATGACTGCCTGACAACTATTGACCACTCTGACCCAGAAGAAAAAATCTTTGTCATGACCAACACTAGTGATTTCCGCTCTGGCGCAGTGCTCTCCTTTGGCAAAAGCTGGGAATCTGCGTGTCCCATCACTTTGTAAGCCCGTGACATGTGACTTACGTGCTCCCATGACTTATGTGTTGTTTATGCTTACACTTGTTTACTCTCAGCAGGTACTTAGTAGATTGCCTCGTGTATACTTTTGGCCCTTCTTCCCCTTTTCCCCCATAGACACCATATCTTAGATATCTACCTTGAATACCACGCTGTTGTCCTATCACTCCCCGGTCTAGATCAACAGTGAGTATTCATCTTATCTTGGAACATCCTCGATAGTGTTGTCTGTCCCTCGATGGACTCCCACTTTTTTTTTGATAACGACAACCGCCTTGGGCCATTGCTCAAACCGTTTAATTGTTACCATCTGGCCATCAACAACCGCCTCGCGCCGTTGTCCTCACCCTTTTCTTTTTCCTTTTTTGGTTTCCATTACCACTGCTTACTCCTCCCCACTGCATAGCCTTCGACAACCGCCTCGCGCCGTTGTTGTTCGCACAATCATAACAGCAGCCACTAACGCCACTGTCCTCATCTTAACCACGCTCCAAGGGTAAACTGCCTCGGCAACCCTCAACAAAGATCCCCCTTACCACGTGCAGTAAGTCGGGCATCTCTTCCTACTCAGGTACCCTTCCCACCTCACAGGAGGATTCTACCGCGCATACAACCACCTCTGCCACGCATATAGTCACACCTGACATGCATATAGTCATCCAACCCCAACCCACTACGTCAACCTCTTCACTTCAACCTCATCCTCCAAAAACTACGAAATTTTTACTGTCAGTAAACTCATGTCAAACTCTTCCATCACCGCCGCTGCTGTCCTTAGCCTGAACAATGGGAAGCGACCAATGATTTCTGCGGGAAGCATGATGCTGGAACTCCTCCACTGCTTCAAGCACCATGCCCACAGTTACCCTCACAACAAGGACAGGCTTGATGCTAAGAAGTTTGTCGAACACATTGTATACTCGTTTGAGGACCCCTTGTTCTCCGACTGGTTCCAATCCCAACAAGAAATCCTCTCGTCCCTCACGTTTATGGATTTCATGTCGAAGGTTTGCATGCGCTGGCTACCTAAAAGGTGGCAGCAGGACCTGGCTCGAAAGGTCCATTCCACCAAGCAAGGCAGGACAGCCTTTGCTGAATTCGTGGATGCCCTGCGCCGCGATAACCTCCTACTGAAAGGGTCACAACACCATCTCTCCCCACCCCAACTCTGCACATAAATCAAATCTAATATCTCCCCTGAACTCGCCTCCACCTTCGATCACTGGAAAGACGGTCACACTTCCTCAGACGTAGAGTCTGAAGACAAAGCTGACTCACAGGAAGACGAGGAAGCCACCACTGCACATAAAACCTTGTCTGATGCCTTGAGGTCGGATAGAAAGCTACAGTCCTTCATTGACACGCTCTCTAAACTTGACCAAAAGCTGGCTGAAGACAGAGGCAACCGTCGTCACGAAGCGGAAGAGGCTGTCAAAAACCTGAAGCACTCAGGCTCCTCCATCGGTCTTTCTGACAGTGCAAGGCATGCACCCAGCTCACGCATGAACCAAGCTGCACGAACGTCCACTGTCCTCACTAGCTTGTCCACCTCCCGCCCTCCAAAGCTCACCGACCGTGAATGAAAATACTTGGAGACGTACAATGGATGCAAAAAGTGCTGTGGTTTCTACCTCCCTGATGGCCACCCCTGCAAATTCCCAGTTCGCAAGGGTTACATCAAGAAAACGATGGCCGCCGTCAATGAGGGCCGCAGGAGGATGAAACTACCCACCTTGCCCATCCCTAACGACGAGTCTTCCGTGAATGTGGCTGCCATCACAAACCCAAACTTCTCATACTCTAACGCACCTCAGCCTTCTCAATGCCCACCTCCCTTACCTGTCGCCGCAGTCTTGGGAATGTCTCCTTACCCGATGGCCTCGATCTGCCCACCCAATGAATCTTCAATTTTGGGCAGTGGTGATAGTGACCTCTCGTGAGACTCCAACGACTCGGTGAGTACTAGTGTTCCTTTTGTTCTCCCCCACCTCCTCTGGCTCTGCTCTATAGACAGCCTTGCACCTTTGCACCTTGCTCGAGTTCACACTGTTGCACTATTTGACCATGGTTCTCCCGCAGTTCTGATTAATGCTTTGCTCGTCACCAAATTGCATCTGAAAAGAAGACGCTTGCCAAATCCATTCCCTGTCTCCACTGCATTTTTTGAATCCACACCGAACGTTCCACGCCCTGCAGACCAAATTTGCCTGACCAAATGGGTCAAACTGAAACTATACGATCAAAATAATCTGTATGCCGCACGCACTGTACAAGCTCTCGTTGCCCCTAGCCTTTGCCACCCGATCATTCTTGGACTTCCTTTCATGCATCACAATGATATTACTGTAAACGTACAACATGTTTTGGCTATCGACAATAACCATTCTTTCAACCTGTTGAACCCCACTACCAAACTTGTACATATTCCTAGATGCACGCTAAAAGAGACTATTGCAATTAACGTAGAAAACCATAAGCGCTTGATGCATGAGCTTCAAACCATTTGTGCCCATATTTGGCCACTGGTCGAGGCGAGAGATGTGAAAGAATCTCTGAACCAAATTTCATAGCAGTGATTTGTGAGCGCATTGAACAACTTGCGGGACAAGAGGTCCTTACCAAACTAAATGACGAAGTAAAAGAAACTTACGTGAATATCTTTTGGCCAATTCCCCATGTGGATGAGATGCCGGACAATGTCCATTGCAAAATTACGCTAAAAGATTCGTCACGCATCATCACCACATGAACTTACTCTTGCCCTCAAAAATACAAAGAGGCCTGGAGCGCCCTGATCCAACAGCACCTGGATACTGGGCGCATCCAACCATCATCTTCGACACATGCTTCACCCGCATTCCTCATACCGAAAACCAACAAATCTGTTTTGCCGCATTGGGTTAATGATTACCAACAGTTGAACAGCAACACCATGACAGACAGCTACCCGTTACCACGTATCGACGATATTCTATCAGGCGCTGGACATGGAAAAATATGGAGCAAAATAGACATGACCGATAGTTTTTTCCATACAAAGATGGACCCTGAAAGCATCCACTTAACTGCTGTTACCACACCACTCGGTTTATACAAATGGACTGTAATGCCTCAAGGGCTAAGAAACATGCCGTCGGTACACCAACAGTGAGTTACAATCATGCTCCAGAAATTTATCAGGAGGTTCTGCCACATCTACCTCGACGATATCATTATTTGGTCCAATAACCTCAAAGAACATAAACATCACATCAAGTTAATCATGGATACACTTGCTGCGGCTAAGCTTTACTGCAACCCAAGAAAATCTTTGTTCTTCCTTACTGAACTGGCATTCCTGGGACATAAAATTTCCACAGAAGGAATTTGCACTTGCTCATCAAAAGCAGAGAAGATACTGAACTGGCCCACACCTAAAACTGCGACTGAGGTCTGGCAATTCCTGGGACTTGTATGCTATCTAGCAGCTTTCCTGCCCAACTTGGCAGATCAAACTCATATCCTGACTCCTCTGATGACCAAGGAATGCAAAAAACATTTTCCCACTTGGACCGATGAACATCAACGCACTTTTGACTGCACAAAATCTTTGATTGCGAGTCGAGATTGTCTGACTGTCATTGACCACGTCACCCCTTGCGACAACAAAATCTTTGTAATGTGCGACACCAGTGATTACCATACAGGAGCCATGCTCAGCTGGGGCCCTACATGGGAACTAGCACGACCTGTGGCTTACGACTCATCGCCACTTAAAGATGCTCAGATGAGATACCCTGTCCACAAGAAAGAAATGCTTGCGATAGTACGCGCGCTGAAAAAATGGAGATCTGACTTGCTAGGCTCGTGCTTCCCCGTCTACACAGATCATCACACCCTGGAAATTTTCGATACACAAAAAGACCTATCTCGACGACAAGCTTGTTGGATGGAGCACTTGTCCCAGTTCGACATGACTATACTATATATATGCAGCAAAGACAACACCGTCGCTGATGCCCTCTCACATACACCTTTACCCAATGACTCACCCTTAGCCCTGGAGTCTGATGATGAACTTGAAACATGCTCCATATGTGGATCTTTCAACGCAATTCTTTCGATTTCTGCAAATAAAAAATTCTTACACAACATCCATGAGGGCTACAAGGTAGATGAGTTCTGTAAAAAACTCAACTCCACAGCTGAAAGCACCCCTGGTATCTGACTGACTGATAAACTATGGTACATCAGTGACCACCTGATCATTCCCCACTTCGGATCCCTCCGCAAGGATTTATTCCGGCTCGCTCACGATGCCTTGGGCCACTTTGGCGCTGACAAATGTTACGCTGCATTGCGTGGAAGCTATTACTGGCCTAACATGAGGCAGGATTTGGAATCTGCGTACATCCCTGGTTGCGCCGAATGCCAACAAAACAAAGGGCCAACCTCGAAAGCAAAGGGCCCCCTGCACCCGCTGGCCATTCCTGACGATCGAGGTGACTCTGTTTGCCTTGACTTCATAGGGCCCACTGCCTGAAGACAAAGGGCACAACTGCATCCTCACTATAACCAATCGACTTGGCTCTGACGTACGTCTGATTCCTACATGAACAGACCTTACGGCACCTAAACTAGCACTGCTGTTCTTCAATGAGTGGTATTGTGAGAACAGCTTACCTCTGGAGCTAATTTTGGATAGAGACAAGTTGTTTGTTTCAAAATTCTGGAAAGCCTTACATGTATTGACAGGTGTCCACCTAAAGATGTCCACTGCCTACCACCCCCAAACTGACAGCGCGAGTGAGCGCACTAACAAGACTTTGAATCAATGTGTGTGCTTCCACATAGAACATAACCAACAGGGTTGGGTTCATGCGTTGCCTATCATCCGATTCAACATCATGAACACTGTCAATGCCTCAATGGGCTTCTCTGGTTTCCAACTGTGCATGGGATGCACACCTCGAATCATCCCGCCTATAGTACCTAACTCCACGGTCAGAACTACGGATAGACATTGGCGTGGGAGATTATTTCTCAAATCACAGTTGACGCCAACAAAGCCAAAGATAACCTTCTTGCATCCAAGGTTGCCCAAAGCTACCACGCAAACAAAGGACGTGGTACCAAAGACATTTACAAGGTAGGTGATAAGGTAATGCTATCTACCTTGCACCGTCGTCGCAAGTACAAAGCAGGTGACAAAAACTGCATTGCGAAATTTTTTCCTCGCTGGGATGGACCTTTCATGGTAACACACAGCTTCCCGGAAAAATCCAACTACACTTTTCATCTACCTAATGCGCCCGATGCTTCCCCAACTTTCCATTCTTCCCTACTAAAGCGCCACATTGAAAATGACACAGAGTTATTCCCCTCTCGCGAACACGCTCGACCTGGACCGATCGTCACCCCCAATGGAATTGACAAATACAAGATCAAGAAAATCGTGGACAAGCACAAAGTAGGCCGTGGATTCCAATACCTCGTTCAATGGGCCAGTTACACCGTCGCAGACGACCTATGGCTACCACGACGCGAACTAGAAGACAGCGCAGTGCTGGACGCCTGGTTGGCTCATAAGGTAGAGGAAACATGGTAGCTTTTTCCCATTGGGTTTTTTAATGCACCCATTGTACTTTTGGTTGATGTTGTGATGAATTTCTACTGCTAATTATTTTTGTACACCCTCTGCCTTCTTCTTAAAGGGTGGGAGGGTGTAAGCCCGTGACATGTGACTTATGCGCTCCCGTGACTTACGTGTTGTTTATGCTTATGCTTGTTTACTCTCAGCGGGTACTTAGTAGATCGCCTCGCATATACTTTCGGCCCTTCTTCCCTTTTTCCCCCATAGACACCGTATCTTAGATATCTACCTTGAATACCACGCTGTTGTCCTATCACTCCCTGGTCTAGATCAACAGTGAGTATTCATCTTATCTCGGAACATCCTCGATAGTGTTGTCCATTCCTTGACGGACTCCCACACTTTCGACTCTATGACATTCAAAGGTGTGGAACTAAATTATCCAGTGCACAAAAAAGAGATGTTGGCAATCATCCACACATTGAAAAAATGGTGTGCTGATCTTTTTGGTTCTGCTTTCACTATTTTCACTGATCACAAAACATTGGAAATTTTTGATACCCAGCATGACTTGTTGCGCCAACAAGCTCGCTGGATGGAATTCATGTCACAATTTGATGCAAAAATTGTGTACATCAAGGGAGAGGATAACTCTGTTGCTGATGCTCTCTCCCACCTGCCTACAATTGCCATTCTGGACAGTTCTACTGCACTGACAGCTGCCCGTGCCCCTTATGAGTTCTGCCCCTACAATGATGAACTGGCTTCTGTAAACATTGTTTTGCCTGCATCCCAAGTGTCACCATGGCACTCTGCCCACTGCTTGGCAAGCTCATTGTTGGCTGATTGCAACAGTGTCATGGCCACATTGACAATTGCAGCTGATCCAGAATTGAAGAAAAGTATAACTGATGGTTATCTCGAGGATTCCTGGTGTAAGAAACTGATGACAGCTGCACCTGGGATGCCAGTGGTGCAGGAAAAAGATGGCCTTTGGTTTATTGGTGATTGACTGGTAGTGCTGTCCATGACCGGGTTGAGAGAGGTGCTATTCAGGCTTCCACACGACTCTCTCAGACATTTTGGATTTGAAAAGTCTTATGGCTCACTGTGAAATTCATACTACTGGCCTAACATGCGGCATGACCTTGAACAGGCATATGTGCCAAGCTGCGCAGATTGCCAGCACAACAAGTCCAGGACAACTCTGCCAGCAGGACTGCTTCACCCACTTCCGATCCCTGATCAGTGTGGAGATTGGACTTCATTGGGCCACTGCCAGAAGACAATGGTTTGGACTGTATACTCACAATGATGGACCATTTGGTGTAATGATGTTACTCTTATTTACACTTATTTACTATCGGCCTCGGACTATATTCTCAGCCATATGGACAGACGGACACTTACTCTTACCATCATCATCATCTTATGATAGAGCTCTATTTCTCTTTCATAAAACCATCTGCTTTGCCTGTTTAGATTCTGGTCTCAGTGAAGTACATGTTCTCCTACATGCATACTTACACTTTTTTTTAAACTTCGCAAAGACGAGGTTTGCTGATATCATTGATTGCTGAAGCAGAACTAGCTGTTGTTGAACAGGTCTTTAGACCGTGCTGTCCAAGCTGCCAATCACACACAAACAAGTGCTAGCCACTCCGAATGCCCAGCAGGGCCCATTGTCACCATCTTTGCTGCCACTGACACCATCCAATAGACGTTCTGAGTCACCACCTGGTGGCGATGATCTGGAATTGCGAGCCGAGATGCCTGAAGTGCCGCCAAACACCCATATAGGTGGTGAATCATCTGCTGTTGCTGCAAACACGCATACAGCCAGCAGTTCTTCGACCCTGTGAGAAAACCCTTGTGTGCCTACACCTGAACCTTCTGACAACCCCGATAGCTCCAACAAAAGCTCTGAAAGCTCTGAAAGTGACTCTGATTCTTCTTCCTCGCATATACACAGCTGTTTTTTGATACCTGCAGATAAAATGTCTCCTAGCACTGTGTCAGAATGTATTCATGCAGAACCAAAGAGGATCCTGCTTTTGACACCTGGAGTGCTGTCTCCTATGGTAATGCACCAATGGGAGATGGCATGCACAGATTTTTTCAGGGCTAATAAAAAGATAATGTTGGAGGAACAAGTTGCTGCAATTTTACCTGGACTAAAGGATATGCGTGTGAGGGACTGGGTTGCAACACATGGCGATAGACTTGCGGAGATGACTTTCACAAACTTCATGAAAGAAATGCAAAAAGAATTCTTACCCGATGGGTGGGACGATGAACTGCATGCAAAAATTCAAAATGCTCAATTGAAAACTTCCGATTCCTTCCCTACATGGGTTAATGATATCCAACACTTGAATATTGTGCTATGAAATACTGAGTACTATTTCTTGGATGCCAATCTCTGTCTACAGTTGGACAGCCTTTTGGATGCTGACTTGCAGAGTTGTTGCAAGAACCGGAATATCAAAGAAATTGTGGATAAGGTGACAAAGACAATGCCGCAACAAATGGATGAAGCAAGGTTGGTATAAGGGCAACCTAAGCCTCTAGCAAAGGGAAATCCAAAGTTAAAATTATGCTACATAATACAGGGATTGGGGGCGCACCTAGCAAAGGGAAATCCGAAGAGAAAACTCTAAGGATCCCCTTGCTGATGCCCAGTATATGTGAAGACGACAAAAATCAAATATAACCTAAAAATAGAAAAAGGCGGAGATAGGCGGATCAAGGCCGCCGAATGACATCATACCAAGGGGTATGTGTCGGAAGGGGTACTCCGCCTCTAAATATAAAAGTGTCAACATATACAAACATGATAACAAGGGAAGATTAGTAATAAAATCCGGAAAAATCATAGAAAATGAAGAATAGAAGGAAATGAGGTGGGGAAAAATATGGGATGAACATAAAAAATAGGAAAAACACACAGGGCACCCCCCTAGTCCCCTTACATCACCCCCTCTCTAAGATGCATTGCCCCGATGCATTCGAAATCGTATACGACCAAAGTCCGTGACTTGAATGCGACGCGGTGCAGCAGTGTGCCGTCGGTGGAATTCCTTGATTAACCGAGGGGCATTTACATCAGACTCTTCGACCCATGAGTTCTCCTCATACCCATAACCCTTCCAATGTACCAAATACTGGAGTTTTCCTCGACGCAAATGGCTGTCCAAGATTGACTCGACTTCATATTGGGGTTCTCCCTCGATCACTGTAGGTGGTGGTGGTGGGTGTGAATGGTGTCCTGGGAACGGATCTGGGGGAGCTGGAAGCAATTTGATGACATGGAAGATGGGATGGAGTCTGGACATGGAGGCTGGGAGGCGTAGACGATAGGCATGTGTTCCAACGCACTTGACAATGGGGAAAGGTCCCAAGAAGCGATGAGCGAGTTTCTTGGATGGACGTGTAGTGGAGATGTCACTGGAGTCAAGATAAACTCGATCACCAACCTTGTACTGAGGGGTTGGGGAGTGGTGCTGGTTGTAAAATTGCGCCATGTCGTCCTTCGCCTTTGCTAAGGCTGCCCTTGCCTCCTCCAAGCTATCCCTCATGCGTTCTGTGAACTCATTCACTGTCTCGATGTGTGAGGGAGTTTGGCGAGGTTCAAATCCCATGCGTGGATGTCATCCAGTGTCTAAGAGGAAAGGGGTCTGTTGAGTGGAAGCATGGACATGGTTGTTGTACCCGAACTCGGCCAAAGGAAGGAGATCATCCCAATCGTCCTGGCATTCATTGACAAAGAGGCGGATGTACTGCTCCAGTTCCTGGTTGACTCGCTCCGTCTGGCCATCAGTTTGTGGGTGATAAGCAGTTGAAGCGAGGAGTTTGATCCCCAGGAGTCGGTACAGCTCACGAGTGAACTCTGCCATGAACTGAGGGCCACGATCCGAGAGGAAGGCACCAGGAAGTCCATGTAATTTCCACACGTGGTGGAGGTAGAGTCGAGCGGCACCTAGGGCACTGACAGTGGTGTGAGTGGGAATGAAGTGAGCGCGTTTTCCCACTGAGTCAACTGTGCACATCACCGCATCAAACCCGTTTGACTCTGGCAATTCCACCACAAAGTCAACGCTGACGACATCCCAACGACTCTCTGGAACAGGAAGAGGGTGTAGCTCACCAATAGGCTTGCGACGAGGGACCTTGGTGCGTAAGCAAAGGTCACAAGTGCGACAATACTGACCAATGAGCCATGACATTTGTGGCCACCAATAGTTCCGTGAGGTGAGCTCCAAGGTCTTCCAGCGTCTGGGGTGGCTAGCAATCTGTGAGTCATGGTGTTGGGATATGATGCGCCGGTGAAGGTCTGGGTCATTGGGAACATAGATGTGATCCCTGAAATACAACAAGTCCTCCTTTTCAGCCCACTCTGCCGCACGTAAGGAAAGGGTCGATCCCTTCCTCAGTTCTTTAACAGCTCGGGCGACAACATCCTCATGTAAACTGCTACGGTTTGCGCGATGAATGTCACGTAGAATGTCCCGCTCCTCGCCCTGGGGTACGATGCCTTCCAGTGCCCGAATGGTGAACAGGTCTGGCTGCAACAGCACAATGTTTTGGTTGTCACCACTGCCATCCCCATGGTCTGCACGTCGGGATAGGGCATCGGTCTTCCCCATGCTGCGACCCGGACAGTGGTGCAAGGAGAAGTCGAATCTAGATAGATACAGGGACCAACGAGCTTGATGACGGTTCAATTTCTTGGCCATCATGAAGTACTCGAGGTTCTTGTGATCCGTCCAAATTTCCACCTTGTGTTGGGCACCCTCGAGGAAGTGTCGCCACTCCTCAAGCGCACGCATTATCGCCAACATCTCCTTGTCATGGATCTCGTAGTTTCTCTCTACAGCACTAAGGCTTTTGGAGTAGAACGCAACAGGATGCCACTTCTGGTCCTCCGGAGACTGCTGAGACAACACAGCGCCCGTCGCAAAGTCAGAACTGTCGGCTTCTACATGAAAAGGACGCGAATCGTCAGCAAAGGTAAGGATCGGAGCGGAAGTGACCATCTCCTTAAGCTTTTCGAACGCCTCCTGTTGTGCATTATCCCACCTCCATGCCTCCTTTCCTGTCAAGTTGAACAGCGGTCGTGCATGATGTGAGAAATCCTTGATAAAACGCCGATAAAAATTGATGAAGCCCAGGAAAGACTGCACCTCCTTCTTGTTCATGGGCATCGGCCAAGCTGTGACCCCGTTTACCTTGATAGGATCCATCTCCACTTGACCCTCCGAGATAATCAGGCCGAGGTACTCGATCTTGGTCCTTTCGAACTCGCATTTGTCCTGACGAAGGTAGAGTTTGTACCGTCGAAGTCGCTCTAGGATGAGGCGCGTGATGCAATGGTGCTCTTCAACCGTGCGAGTGAAGATGAGGATGTCGTCGAGATAGATGCAGACAATGCCTTCGAGGATGAGGTCATGGAAGATGTCGTTCATCATGGTCTGAAAGGTGGCAGGGCTATTAGTAAGGCCAAAGAACATGACAAGCGGTTCAAAAAGACCACGGTTGGTACGAAAGGCTGCCTTCCACTCATCTCCCTCCTTTATCCTCACATTATTATAGCCCCAACGGACATCGAGCTTGGTGAAGTATCGGGCTCCACGGAGCTGGTTTACGAGTTCGGAGATGAGGGGTAGTGGGTAGCAATTTTTGACCGTGATGTTGTTGAGTCTTCTGTAGTCTTGAACCGGTCAAAGTGAGCCATCCTTCTTCTTGACAAAGAAAAAGGGAGAGGCCATGGGTGACTTCAATGGTCGAATACGTCCAGAGGCCAGGTGCTCGTCGATGAACTGGTCAAGCTGCCGTTGTTCCTCCGGAGAGAGAGGATAGACCTTGCAGGATGAAGGGGTTGCGCCGGGGGTGAGTTCGATTGCGTGATCCCATGGCTTACATGCAGGAAGAGAGTCGAATGACTCCTTGGAGAACACGTCTTCAAACTCATGGAGATGAGGGAGTAAGGAGTTAGTAGAGGATTTAGCAGCATTGTTTTTGTGGAAGGCCTCGGCGAGGCGTTGGGATATGTTCGATGTGGCACACACCTCATGCGATGAGCGAATCGCAGTGTAGAAGATCCGATCACCCTCCTCCACTTCCTCTGGGTCCTCATCATCATCATCCGAGTCTGGCATTAGATCAGGAACCCCTTCCAATTCCACTTCAGGTATAGGCAGGGGTCCAGCACGACACTTCTGAGTTCGTCGTATTGCCGCCTTCTGTCCACGACATTCTTGCCTGGCTTCTGTGAAACACGTCCGACAGCGGGATGGACATCGGCTCATGGTAACCTCCCCGGTGCGCCAGTTGACCTCTGGGTTATGGTCTCGAAGCCATGGATATCCCAAAATCGCCTTTTGCTTTCCTAATTGAGTGACAGCAAAAAGGGCACACTCACTATGATCTTTGTAACGGAGAACCAGGTCTGCAACTTCTCGGATGGCACCAGCTTCATTTGGGGATCCATCCACGTTATATACAGGTATCGGACGTGAGAGTGAGCGAGTATTTAGACGATGTTGTTGTACCAGATGGGAATCAATGAAGAGACCAGTCGCACCAGAGTCCAGGAGCGCAGAGACACCGAGTATCTGTCCAGTGTCGGTCGTCTGCAGTTTGATGGCTAGGTTTAAGGAATGTGCAGAGGGAGTGGATGCCACAATATACTTGCATGGTAGTTTACGCTCCCATGATTTAATTTTGGGACGTGGAGTAGAAGGAGAGATGGGGAGAGCAGGTACATCTTTAGCCAACTTCGAAGGGTCAGAGAGGGGAGCAGTCACAGAAATGGATTCATTCTCCGGGGATTCAACTGACAAGACTTCAAAGCGGTTATGGACAGGCAGTGAGCGCGTACGATTCACTCGCTGCGAATAGGAAAATCCTGCTCCTCTACAACTTCCAGCTTAACCTCCTCTGCAACTTGATCCTTCGCTTCCTCAACATCTACAAGTGCCAACAAATCTTGCAGGAGTTCGTCTCATCCCTCGGGGGTGAGCATGCGGATATCCTGACGATGGGGACACGCTCCAGCCCTGTGTCCAGGTTCCCCACAATGGTAGCAGAGATCCAACTTACGTGCACGGCTGCGGGCTGCATCAACATCCATTGGTACTGGGACATTGACGGCTGGTGTGGGAGTTTGACGAGCAGGAATGGGGTTAGGGCGGGGGAGGCTTCGATTGAAGGTGTAGGGTGTATGAGTGGTAGTTGGAGCATGGAATGCAGCATTAAACGCCGCATTTGTGAGTCGGTTCTCGTCACAGAGTGAAGCAGCTTCATACCAAGCAAGGATATCATCGTCCGCTGGGCGCCCTTCCAACATCTGTGCAATCTGGTCCTGAATTTCTCGGTTGAGCCCCCGTCGGAACTTCACCACCACTGGTAACCCACTCCCATACCCTGCCATGTCCACCAAATCCTTGAACTCATCGATATAGTCGTCCACGGATCGACGTCCCTGGTGGTAAGTGGATGACTCAAGTCGTGTCACTGCTCGGTGGCATTCATTGAGGGGGCAGAAGTGGCGTACGAACTCAGCTCGAAAGTCACCCCAAGTGGAGAAAGGTAGAGAACCGAGTTCTTTAGTTTGACGTAGGATACGGTCCACATAGAGATAGGCGCGTTCAGATTTCATGTATGTGAAGGCCCAATAAATTTTTGCAGCCTCATCGACAAATTGATGTGACTGGAGACTAATGTATAACTCACAGGAATTAAGGAATGCACGTCCCTGCGCACGTGCACCATTAAATTCGGCGGGGGGGGACGGTTTGATCTGGGCACATTCCTTAGTGGACGCATCTGGCAAAACGTCGTTGTTGGGTGCACTTGGAGTCGTGAAGGGGGAACTATTAGTCATAGGGTTAGCATGGAGGGTCCTAACAAAGTTTTCAATCGTAGATTTAAGCGAGTCGATTTGCGCGCACATTCCGGAAATGTCACTTTCAAGCGCGTCGAAGCGTTCTGATGCATCCATGTCGCTAGGGAGCGCGTTTGGCGAAAATGGCAGCGTGATAAAGGCGAGAGTATCTGGAACGGTGTGTAGGGACTCTGTGGAGCTTTGGGAAGTGTCATCCAGTCCATACCTGCCTATTTTGGGCAGCGCGTTCGCGATTTTCGGGCCTTAGGGGAGAGTTTTCTACTATAAGGGCAACCTAAGCCTCTAGCAAAGGGAAATCCAAAGTTAAAATTATGCTACATAATACAGGGATTGGGGGCGCACCTAGCAAAGGGAAATCCGAAGAGAAAACTCTAAGGATCCCCTTGCTGATGCCCAGTATATGTGAAGACGACAAAAATCAAATATAACCTAAAAATAGAAAAAGGCGGAGATAGGCGGATCAAGGCCGCCGAATGACATCATACCAAGGGGTATGTGTCGGAAGGGGTACTCCGCCTCTAAATATAAAAGTGTCAACATATACAAACATGATAACAAGGGAAAATTAGTAATAAAATCCGGAAAAATCATAGAAAATGAAGAATAGAAGGAAATGAGGTGGGGAAAAATATGGGACGAACATAAAAAATAGGAAAAACACACAGGGCACCCCCCTAGTCCCCTTACAGTTGGCATGTTGGATTTCTGAGGTCCAAAAACTAGCGGAGGAATGCACTAACAACACAAAGCGGTATCTAGAAGCAGCGGAGGACCTTCAGCAATGAGCATGGGCCAAAGAGGCAAGCACTTGCAAACCCTGTGCAGAATGCTAACACTGTTGGAGGCTACAAGCTGCAGGGTTCATCGACGTCTACTACTGGCACTGCAAGTGGATTGTCTAGCAGAAAGCCGCCACACCTGACAGAAAATGAATGCTCATTGCTCTTCAAACACCAAGGATGTTTGAAATGCCGTCATGGTTACCAAAGTCATTGGGCACCAGATTGTCCCAATGATTTTCCAGATGGTCAAAACTACAAAGAAGTTACTGAAGAGGGGCTGCTAAGCCAAAAGAAACAATCAAGTGTGCCCATGGGAAGCAAGCCAGTCAGAGCAGTAACAGGGAGTACATCACAAATTGAGGAGTTGGATGAGAACAATAATTCCTTTGTGGCTGGGGCAGTGATGCCTTTGTCTGTATTGGGTGCCAGTTCTGAATCTGATGAGGAGGTGGGTGCCCCACCTACACTGGTCATGCACCTTAATCGGACCAGGAGCTGACAAACCAGTGACAGTGAATAGTATGCTGGACTCCGGTGCACACATTGTCCTCATCAATAATGCGTTGGTCAAGAAATTAGGAATTTGTTGTTTTTGTTTGCACAAGCCCTTACCAATCTCTGTTGCGCTGAACAACTCTTCATCATCCGAAAGCCAACTGTATGAATATGTTAAAATTGCTCCTTACTCTGTTGATTCTGCATGGACATCCAAGACTGTTAAAGCTGTAATTACTCCAAACTTATGTGTACCTATTCTATTCAGACCGCTGTTTCTCACCGTAAACCATATTGTAGCAGACTTTGAAAGTAGAAATGCAATTGATAAATGTACTGGCTATGATCTGCTACAACCTCCTGCACCAAAAGCACAGAAAAAATGGGTTTCACCGCAAGTTACCATTGCTCGAACTAAGTCAAACAAAAAATTGATGTTGCTGGAACTAATAAAAGTTTGCAAGCGACGTTTAGCAGAAGGGAAGATGGTCCCAGAAGTAGTTACACCTATAAATGTGGCGGGGATGATCAAAGACCGGATCGAGTTGTTGAACTTCAAACAAACAATACAGGAGATCGAATGTAATACCTTGACGGGATTTGCCAATGTTTTTCAACCCCTTCCTCATGTTGACAAACTTCCCCAGGATGTGACTGCTAAGATCAAGCTGAAAAGTGCAGAACAGACCATCAAGACTCATACCTATGCTTGTCTGTGGAAGTTCAGAGAAGCATGGAAGACATTGATTCAGCAACACCTGGACGTGGGGAGGATCAGGGCTTCTTCCTCACCACATGCATCACCTGCATTCATAATTCCAAAGGCAGATGTGTCCATGCTGCCAAGGTGGGTTAACGACTACAGACAACTTAACAAGAACACGATCGTGGACTCACACCCTTTGCCACGCATCAATGACATATTGAATGATTGCGCAAAAGGTAAAAAATATGGGGAACCATTGACATGACAAATAGCTTTTTTCAGATGCCCATGGAACCTGATCATATTGGCTTGACCGCTGCTTCCACACTGTTCAGACTGTTTGAGTGGTTGGTTATGCCAATGGGTTTGAAAAACACACCTGCTATCCACCAACGGCGCATGTCAACCGCATTGCGGGAATGGATTGGAAAGACTTGTCACATCTACCTAGATGACATCGTGATTTGGTCATCAATGCTTGCAGAACATCAAGAAAATGTGCATACCATCCTGAAAGCATTACGTGCCACAGGGCTATACTGCAACCCTTGGAAAACACAATTATTTCAAATGGAAATCAACTTTCTAGGACACCATGTGTCCACGTGGGGAATCGAGGCAGACTCAACAAAGACAGATCGTATTATGAAGTGGCTGCAGCCATGAAATGCCAAGGAAGTACAGCAGTTTTTGGGCCTTGTTCGATATGTCTCAGCATTTTTGCCGCATATTACTGAACACATGTGGATCCTGACAGGTCTAACTACAAAGGAATGCAACAAAAACTTCCTGGAATGGGAGGAGAAGTACCAGACTGTGTTTGACTGCATCAAAAAGGCAGTGGTCGGCCTGACTACTATTGATTTTGCACTGATGCCAGCACACAAAATTTTCGTGACTACAGACGTTAGTGATTATCAGTCAGGGGTGGTCCTATCCTTTGGGGAAAATTGGGAAAATGCACGACCAGTTGCTTTCGACTCAATGACGTTCAAGGAGGCCGAGTTGAATTACCCAGTGCATGAAAAGGAAATGCTGGTGATCATTCTCGCACTTCAAAAATGGCATGCAGACCTTATTGGGGTACCTTTCACAATTTTTACTGATCATAAGACCTTAGAGAATTTTGACTGCCAGAGGGACCTAAGCCAGTGCCAGGCTCATTGGATGGAGTTTATGTCTCAGTATGATTGTAAAATTGTGTACATCAAGGGAGATGACAATTGTGTGGTGGACGCCTTGTTGCATACATCATTTGAACTCGACTTGGAAACATCAATTCCCTATCCTCCTGACAACTGCGAGCCAGTCACCATCATCATGGGGGCTGCCAATGACTGCTTCAAATGTGCTAAGGTACTGGCTGACCCAATGACATCACCCGCAGATAAATTAGTAGTGGCACCTATCTTGACAATCTCAATGGACTCCGAGATGCTGGACAGCATAAGGAACGGATATGCAGAAGACCCCTGGAGCACAGATTGCTGGAGGCAGCATTCCTACTGCACAGTGTTCGGAAGGAGGAAGGTTTGCTTTGTGCGGGAGACTGATTAATTATCCCAAGAAACACATCCGTGCGTGAGTCGCTTTTTCACCTTGCTCATGATGTTCTAGGACACTTTGGATTCATGAAATCATACGGCTCACTACAGGATTCATTCTACTGGCCAAACATGCAGCGAGATTTGGAACTTGCCTACATGCCAGGTTGTGCTGATTGTCAACGGAACAAGCTTATGACAAAAAGGCTGATGGGGCCCTTGCACCCCTTACCGATACCAGACCAATGCAGTGACTCTGTTGTGATAGACTTCATTGGGCCCTTGCCTGAGGATGATGGATGCAATGGCATTGTTACATTCATGGACAGGTTGAACAGCGACATCTGAATCATCGCTACATGGATGAATATCACTGCCAAGGACATGGCGGTTATTTTCTTCAATGAATGGTATTGTGAAAATGGGTTGCTGAAGGAAATCATTTTGGATTGGGGCAAACTGTTTATCTCAAATTTTTGGGAAGCGTTGCACAAAATCATGGGGGTCAAACTAAAAATGTCTTCAGCATATCATCTGCAAATGGACCCAGGACAGAGCAAGTGAAAGATCTAACAAGACTATCAACCAATGTCTATGTTTCCATGTGGAGCAAAATCAGTGTGGGTGGCGGAGGGCCCTCCCTTGGGTGTGTTTCAATATGATGAATACTATTAACAGTTCAACAGGATTTTGCCCTTTCAACTAAGAATGGGCCGGAGCCCCTGCATGATCCCTCCTCTTATTCAGTCTTCTGAAGGTGTTGTAGATGACATTCACGCATCGGAGGTGATTGAGCATTTACAAATGGACATCATGGAGGCACAGGACAACATGCTGAGGGCTAAGATTTCCCAAGCACTTTCTGCTGATGTCCATCGCTCTGACAAATTTCCTTTCAAAAAGGGTCATCGGGTTGTGCTATCGACCCTGCATAGATGTCAGGACTACAAGTAAGGCATGGCAGGGGTATGAAAACTGCATGGCAGGGGTATGGCCATAACTTCAAATATTATTACTAACTGCCTATCAAAAGTTTTATCCCAGCTGGGCAATATCTAAGGCTTTGAGAAACCTCGAGTTTTTAAGCCATACCCTTACCTTTCTGCTAAATGCAAATTTTACTTTATGGCTTAAAAACTTGAGGTTTCTCAAAGCCTTATATATTGCCCAGCTGGGATAAAACTTTTGATAGGCAGTTAGTAATAATATTTGAAGCTATGGCCATACCCCTGCCATACATTTTTCATACCCCTGCCATGCCTTAAGTCTACAAGGCAAAAGATGAAAAACAGGTTGCAAAATTTATGCCACGATATGACGGACTGTACATGGTGACACAGACAGCACCAAAAAGTTCAACAATTATGGTAGATATGCCGAATAACCCAAATACCTTCCCGACTTTCCATGCATCCCAAGTGTTGCCTTTTAAAGAAAATGACTCAACTTTGTTTCCAGCACGAGAACTTGAACAACCGGGACCAGTGATGCTGGATGGGGTCAATGAGTACTACATGGAGCATATTTTGGAGGAGCATAAGCAGGGACGGGGGATTCAATACCTAGTGCAATGGCGCGGTTATAGACCCAAAGACCAATGGCTACCAGGACAAGAACTGCAGGATTGCGAGGCGCTTGACATTTGGACTGCTGGAAAGAGAAAAGGTTGCAGTACATAGTTTTCCTTCACTGGCTGAGCGGTAGCTTTTCCCCGAGGGGTTTTTGATGCACCCATGCTCGCGGCCCTTTTTACCTTACCTTTCTTTCAGAGGGGATTTTTTATTTTTGAGAGGGGGGGAGGGTGTAACGACGTTACTCTTATTTACACTTATTTACTATTGGCCTCAGACTATATCCTTGGCCATACAGACAGATGGACACTTACTCTTACCATCATCATTGTCTTACAATAGAGCTCTATTTCTCTTTCATAAAACCATCTGCTTTGCCTGTTTAGATTCTGGTATCAGTGAAGTACGTGTTCTCCTACACACGTACTTACATTTGGGCTCAGACATACAGATCATCCCTACACACACAGATCTAACAGCTGAACAACTGGCCGAAGTTTTCTTTGACCATTGGTATTGTGAAAACAGACTCCCACTCGAGATCATGTCTGACCATGACAAACTATTTGTATCGAAATTCTGAAGTGTGTTACACAAACTATCTGGTATTAAACTGAAAATGTTGTCCACTTACCACCCTCAGACTGATGGAGCAAGCGAACAGTCTAACAAAACAGTTAACCAAGCCCTACGATATCATGTCACTCACAATCAAAAGGGATGGGCTCATGCTCTGCCTTGCATGTGCTTTGACCTGATGAATACTGTCAACAAATCAACAGGATTCTCCCCTTTCCAACTGAGGATGGGGTGGAGTCCTAAACTGGTTCCCCCACTCATATCTCCCATTTTGGTTGAGACAGAGGAAGGTGTCTGGGCCCGCAAACTTGTCACTCGTTTGCAGCTCGATGTCTGCGAACCGCAGTATAACCTGTTGAAGGTGAAGGTCACACAGGCAGTGTTTGCAAATGCTTCATGGGGACCTGACCTGGAATTGGACATCGGGGACAGAGTTATGCTGTTGACTGAGAACAGACACTGTGAATACACAGCCAAAGGTGAGAAACAGGTTGCTAAATTTATGCCTAGGTTCGACGGGCCTGGCAATGACACTTGGCTCCTAGGTGCAGAACTCATGGAGAACACTGTGTTGGATGACTGGCAGGCAGGATTAGGTTGAGGGTTGGTTGTTGTTTTCAACTTCTTCATGTCCCTGCCGCCAGTAGCTTTTCCCACTGTGTTTTTAACGCACCCAATGAGCAGTTTTTACGATATCTTGGTAGAATTTTTTTTTTCCACCTGGGATTTTTTCAGAGGAGGGGAGGGTGTAATCATGCTGCTTACTAATGTTGTGTTATGTCTGCACACCTGTCATTTCGCTCATCATATATACTTACATCTACTTACTCACTCCCTTTTCCCCATATCTATTCTCCCATAACGTCCTTATTGTCCTCCTCCCATATCTGCTTCTCTCTATATTATCTGGTCCTATGTTGGATTATATAATCTGTCACTGCTTAATCAGTACTTAACAGACCATAGTTTGCACATACACACACTAAAATGTGATGTGATAGTGATAGCAATCCATGTCTGGTTATATGGTATCCTTGTTCTGTTGAACCCTATAAGACCTGATAGCTCAGTTGGTCAGAGCATCTGGTATATGTCCAGGAGGGCCTGGGTTCAATCCCCAGTCTGGTCATCTTTTCTGTTTAACATCCTATTCTGTTGTGGTTTCTCTGAGTGAATCTTACCTATTATCAGGTACAATTACACCTAGGAGTTGAGGTGTTGCAGGTCCAGTCAACAGTTGTGGTTACCTCCTCCTCAATGACAAGCCAACCCTCATATTCCACCTCCTCAACCAACACTGTGGGAAGTGGGTCACTGGCAAGTCCAGTGAACAGGGTATAAGTGTCAGGTTGGGGCTTTGCAGGGTCAGAATCCACCATAACTGTGAAAGCAGGTCCATTAATGTCTTTCACAGTGATTGGGACCTTTGGATTAAGGTTGGACAAATTGTCGCCTAAGTTTTCCCTTTGTCCCAAGCCACTTTCTGAGCTGCCACAGACTCTTCAATTGTCTTCCCAGCCATTCCTCCCCTTGCCTTAATGCAGTATTTGGTTGAATGTCCAGTTTTCTTGCAAACAGGATTCCCACAAACAAGTCCATTGGATGGCTTCATCAATTTAATGCAAGCAGTGACCACAGATGACTGGGAGTCCATGCAGTGGTCATTTGAGAACAGATTGTTCATTTTCCGAAAATAAGCAGATATCCTTTGATGTGTAAGGGGATTCCTTTGTGGAGGCAGCAATGTTGTGAGAAATGATGGAATGTGCATGAGGGAAATTGTCGCTGATGGAGTTCAACAGAGCGACACAACAAAGGAGGTTGGGTTTGATATCCCCCATGGCAAATGTGCATCTCGGTGGTGCACTGAATAGTGAGGGCCTGTTGTAACAACTGGACTTGTCAAACTGGGCCCTCATTCTGGTGTTGTTTACAAAGTGCCTCCCAATTTACAGTTGTATCCTTTTTCATGTCTATGAAAAGGTAGTTTGATTTGAGTTTGTCAAGTTTCTCACCAAAATATTGAACCAATAGTTTGATGAGAGTAACCAAGGGAGGAGTAGATTCTGTCATGTTGAGTATAGACAGAGAAAAAACAGTGAGGTTCAGAAAACAAGAGACCATCTAGGGGTTGATTGCACAAAGGACAGTCCATGATCCAAAATGGGATAGTGATCAGAATTTTGATCAAAAAAATTGATGTAGAGTAAAATGTTGAGTGGCTAGGAGATTGTCTACCATCACTCAGAAATGACAGGAGTGGCCCATAACCTGTTCAACCCTAGACAAGACTAGACTCAGTCAATGTATAATTGACCATATACAAGCAAATGCATGTGAAATAAAATTCTCACACCTCACATGTGCAGCATACTTCTGCATAATTCAACATAATAGAAAATGAAAATTTTATTATGAGGCTGTTTCCTAATACTTATCACAAAGATGATCTGTCTCCTTGTCATCTGGCTCCACAATAGAGCTGGTGTGAGTCATTCTATCACCAACAAAATTCTACAAGGACTTCAAATTAGTTGAGGTTGCTCTTCCATCATCTGGACTCAATGTCAAGCTTCCAAACATCAAACTTCCTCATGATGTCCATACAGCATATCAGCTCCACTGCTCAGAGCCAGAAATCATCTGGATGGCATCCCCAAGGTGACTCATGAGAGATGACTTGGAGGCATTGACATGGTGGACAGCATCTTTCTTGTTGAGTTTCCTGGCATGTTGAGATCACTGTATGGATTCCTCCTTGAGAACTCCAATGAGCTCCTGGGACATGGCCTGAAGTTTAGGGTCAGGGTTATCACCCTTACTGATACTTATGTACCGCCTTGTAAAGATATCCCAGGGCAGAGGTAAGGAAGAGACAATGGCAATTTTAAATTGGACTTCCGGGATCCTGAAGTTATTGTTGTCAACCAAGTTGAGGCGCTCCCAATATTTCTTTAGAGTGGTAAGGTGCTCGCTAATGTTGTCATCTTCTTCAGCAGTAGTGTGCCAAAGGTTACGGATGATCGCGACGGCAGTCTCCTGGCTCTTGTTCTTATAGATGGCTTCCAGGTTCTTCCAAGCAACATGAGATGTCGATTGTCGTGGCCAACCGGATCTTCTTCGTGATTCGGTTGCTGAATTTCGCTGCGGACATAGGACTCAACTTCACATAGCGCAAGGAGAAACCACATGCGGATGCGCCAGGTTACCCAGTTGGGACCTGTCAGTCCGTCGCCAGAGACCTTGGTAATAGCGCCTTCACGAGTTTTGATTAGTTGGATGCTAGATTCATGAGGTTGGGATGTGGTATTGTTGGTAGGAGTATTGAGAGTGGTGCTTGTGCTAGTCATAGTGTAGATATAATGGAGATTTGTTGACTAGTAGCCTCTGCAGACAAACGCGAGAAGCAGAGGTGAATGTCTCAGATGGAGCAAAGTGCGCGAGTTTAGCAGATAAAGCAGAGATAGTTGTCGACAACGATTGACTAAGCATGTTGATACGAATAGGCCCAGGGCCCATAACCTGTTGGGAGCTGGTAGGTCGCTGACTTACGCACACGCGCGAGGATGGACGCTCGAGGTATGACGCTTGTTATAACAGTCACAGTACCTACAGTGCCTACGCTGGTCGGCTTGCTTCCTAATTTTTTCACCAAAGGTTTGAGGATTTACGATGAGTATTCGTCGAGTTACATTTGAAAATTCGACGCGATTTTGGCATTTGGTACTAGCCTCAAACTAGCCTCGCCAACTATTTTGAAAACAGCAGTTACTATTTGGTTTTATTGTGCAAGAGTTTGTTTGGTTATACTGATCGATGGCTTCTGTGGAATTTACTTATGATACATTTCGAATTTGACAAATTCACTCCCTAACGGCAATGGCTAGGCACCGGGATCCGAGAGCATTGAGTAATCTGCCTGAGATTCTGTCATGTCTTTCTGCAATACAGTCAGAGGAAGCCGAAGTCTCGAATTCTCTTGCTGAGCTACTGAATGCGCGAGATCCAATTATCACGTCTCTCAATCGTTTGCATTCTTTGTACTCACATCTGCATGGACTACGGCTCGACGCATCACACCTCCTGAACAAAGTATCCCAAACTGCTCAAACTGCTGAAAGAGTTGGAGGTCAGGTACGCTTACTTGACGATGAAATGGGCCGAGTTCGTGAAGCTGGAGAACGCGTTGCGCGGGTCATGGAGCTGAAGGTAAATTCATTTGAACGTCATTCTCTGTGTCTCACACTTTTTTCTAGGCCTCCTTAGCATCTCTTCAATCTTCTATTGGGAATCAAGACTGGGAATCTGCCACGAGATACTGCGCTCGAGCAATGTCCCAACCTATTGAAGTCATTTCTGGCCGATTTGCAGAAACAGCCGTTGTCAGTCGTTTAATTATATGCACGTAATGCAGCAAGTTACTCTCAGCTTGTCAGCCTACGTCGGAAAGTCATTTACCTCCTACCCAAACGTTGCAAACGGCTCGGGAAACTCTTCTGTCCATATTTCGCAAGAAGTTTGAAGAAGCTTCCAAAGCTCGTGATTCCACGACCACCAGCCGCTTCTTTAAGCTCTTTCCCGAAATTGGTTGGGAGGCAGAAGGGCTAGAGGCATATTCGTCTTTTGTTGTGGACCTTGTTCGAGTTAGAGCTCCTGCGTCTGCAAAAGGTATCTTTCGAAACATCAAGGTGGATTATCTTATTGACTGCTATCTTGGACCTCAGCAACATCACCTACGTACTATATTACCTCTTTGACGGCCCTCTTTGAAAGTATAGCTATGATCGTAGATCAGCATCAGCCTGTCGTTGAAAAGTACTATGGACCTGGGAAGATGCAAAGCGTTGTAGGGCGTCTTTTACAGGAATGCGATAGAGTGGTCACAGGAATTGTCAATGCATGGGAAGAAGAACGATCCATGAAACGGAAGGTGTGCAGACAGTTGCCTGCTATCATCTTTCAATGCACTTGTTCAACTGGTCCTGTAAGCTTACTGACATCACAAACAATCCGCCAATACCAATGTTTTCTCCGAGCAACCGAAGACCTCAGTCTTCCACTGGCGTCGAGGACGGCGCAGTTGATCCGCGCGATATTGACAAGGTTTTATCCGAACTGGCGGGAATGATAGGTCGATGGCAATTGTTCAGAAAGTTCATTATTGAATCTGTCAAGGTATGCTTGTCATCTTTCGTTAGCCCATCAATGACTTTGATCATGCCAGGAGGATCATCCAGATGGGAAAGGAACATTTGACGCAATGGACGCTAGGCCAGAAGATCAGGCTTTCCTTGGAAGAATAGTCTCTCTAAATGCTTCTGAATCACATAGGATATTTGAGAGCCTGACTGCCCGATACTACACAACCCTTGAAGTTTGGTATATTCGAACGAGCATCGACAAAGTAATGCTTTCTCCCATCACTGCTCAATCCACCTCACTTTGCATGATAGGCCCATCGCCTATCAAACCCGGATATCTCTCAATCACCTCCCACAACCACGACACCTGATGACGTATTTTATATTTTGAAAACTGTGATATCACGTCTACTCTCAACGGGCTCTCTCAGCGGGGTGGAAAGCACCTTTGAACAACTGCGAGACGTGATGGAACGGGACTACATAGCTATCATCAAAAAGAAACTAGATGATGTTTATCGCGTCTCAGGCTCATCCGGTTCCCATATCAGGGCAGAGAGGGCAGAGAAAGAAAATCGAATTACTTTCATCGTAAGTTATATTCATCATATTCTTCCCATCTCTTGACCATTGTTTAGATTATGCTGAATGACCTCGATATTTCCTCCTCACATCTCGAGCGTCTCATGGCTGACCTAAGCGGAGCCCAGGCAATCACTCAGCATTTTATTGATGAAGAACAACCTTTAGTAAAAGGCTACCTGACAACTTTTGCAAGTGTGGCGACGAAACTCCGTTCCACGCTCAGGGTGTGTTATTTTCATTCTTGCTCTGCTCTTGGGCTTAGCTTACCAGGTAGGAGTGGAACAACTGTTCAATCAATTGATACGGCCCAAATTGCGAACTCTCATTCCCGATGTTTATAAGGACGTGTCATACGTCTTGGATGATGGTGCGTACTCTGCAGCAGAATACCAGGACGTTGTCCGGAAACGCTTCATCAAGTCATGGGAAAGTCTTCTGGATGTTTATAAGGTACGATATTGTTATGTTTTCTCTGCTGTATCCCATTCGGCGACACAGGAAACTTTTATGGACAACAACTATCGACTTTTCTTCGGGCTAGCTCTTGACGTAGTCCTTCGACCTTGGGAAAAATCGTTGATGGGCCTTAGATTCACTGAAGTAGGTCGCTAGTGGACTGTCCCTGGCCAAGTGATATTCAAATCGACTTTCACAGTTGGGTGCCATTCGGTTTGATCGAGATCTTAGATCAGTCACGACGTTTTTGAGCTCTCAAACAGCCTTTGGAGATGCTCGCGAAAAGTTTGTTCGTTTGCAGCAACTATCAACACTTCTGAATCTGGACAGCGTAAGTGCGGACTGATCCAATTACCTTCCACACTGCTGACAAGCATTCAGGAGGAAGATGTTGATGAGTTTTATAATAGTTCAGGTATCAGTTGGAAGCTAACTCTGACGGAGGCGCGGGGAATTGTTGCGCTCAAAATGTAGCTCTTCCGTCGGAACTTCCACATTGGGTATATTCATACATGTTAAATGATCAGAGCTGCAGCCGCTCCTTAACTTCGTCGCAACGCATCCAGTCTTGCTTGCAAGACATCTTCGTCTGATATGCCATGTCCACCAGATCCATCTGCGTTGGTCTTATCATCGCCTAGCCGTGAGTGTTGCATCCCAAATGACTCTCCTAACGCAATGGGTTGTTTGTTGGTCAGCGGTGATGTTGCTGTCGCAAGGCCAGTTGGTGCATCTGTAAGCTAATAAAAAAAGGTCGGTCAGGACGAAGGCGCAAAGAAAAAGCTCGAATTCTGACCTGCTGTGATAAACTGACACCTATCTCATCCAAAACCTCCTTCAGAATCTTGTCACCTTCTTCCTCCTCATTTTCGTCTTCGTCCATCACGTCATCCACCGCATCCGACATCATATCTTCTTTCATGTCCATCATGGAGTTCTCCCTTTCAAATTCATTCATTATTCTTTGAATTGCGGGTAAATTCAGGCCACGATTCATGGAAGCCATAGCCTAATGTAGATGTCAGTGCAGGATCATCCGGCATTTTTGAGTGCGTATCCATATACACGAGTTGCTCCTCGCATTGCATCTGCCATTTGTTGGTTGCTTCGAAGGGTTTGTATACGAAGCTCGACGGCCTGAAGTTGTGTTCGCATTTGATAGAATTTTTGCACATAACGTCGAGTCCTGACGAGGTCCTTAGCCATGATCTTGCAAGCATTCTGCTGCAAGTAAGTGCTATAGTGCGGGATAAGAATTTAGAACGAACAATTTGACCAGCTTTTGCGCTCTTCTTGATGTCCATTATAAGTTTCTTTTCGCTTTGCTCCAGCTTACCACGCTCACGATCGAGTTCTCGCTGTGCCTTTGCAAGCGACCGTTGATGCTGGCGCAAGCGCTCCGCAGGGGTGACGGTGCGACCAAAAAGTGTTTCCTAAAAGAAAGAAAGAGTTGACAGGAAACAGAGGAGAAGACCGTAGTAGCTTACGATGATGTTCATGGGTGAACTACAGAAAGAACTGCGGCGTCCCGATCAGTCTGACTCTGCGGCTGTTCGGCGTTTGTCGTAACTTCGATGGACTTGCTAGAAATTGGCTCTCAGTGTTCTCATTCATCATGCGACCAAGTCGACTTTCTTCCAATCCTTTGTCGCTGCAACAAATATTTCTGCAGGCATCATATCGCCTCCGATCTTCATTCCTGCTCAGTTGATATCTCTCCAAATGCAACCCTTGCGTCATTCCACAAGCTACAGCGTTGTGCCGTAGACGTTTGCGGCAGACCCAGTTTAAACGCTTTCCATTCAAACGATTTTAACTCCAAGCCTACGTGCTCTCAATGTCGAAAGTCATTCTGCGCGGAGTAAATCTTCCGCATGCACCTATGAAACTTATGCGCTGAACTTGTCCTTCAGCCATCGCCATCCCGAATCTCATGATTGCCCAGTTACATATACCCCCGGACCGCAGAAGAGTGCATCCGCTCGGCTTCTCCTTGCCAAAAACTTTCCTCCGTCTAGTGGGAAGGCAGCACCCCAGCGCGCACCCAAAATTCCAACGAACTCAACTAAGCTCGCACATTACCGCAAAGTAGAGCTGATCAAGTTGCGTCATCAAGCTGTTCCTGGCAACCCTGTGGACAGTTCTTACACGCCTCAAGATCACCGTTTACACCTGCGGCTTCAAGTCGATGAGCAAACCGAGAAAGTGTTCTGGTTCCGCAAGGTGCGTGGGGCGGGCTGATAGAACAGATCACTCACAAGGGAACCAGACGACTGTAACCGGAAAGGTTCTTGATTGTCTGGCGTCCCATCTCGGAATGGCATCCTCTGCATCACACGTGCGTGTTGTGGATCTCTACTGGCGCTTGTAATAACGTAACCTCCTTTACAGCCACTCCAACTGCTCAAAGTTTCTAGATCTCCACCACAGCAGGGGGAAAAGTGTGTCCTGCTTAACGATCGAGTCATTGTTGATAATATTGAAGATGGAGAACTCCTCGTTGTTGCTGCCCTTGAATAGAACACATATCTCTATCCCGGTGAATAACGAGAAACTGTTGAATACAGAAGACTATAAATAAGAGTAGTGCAAGCTATACTATAGATAACGACAAAAGCGATCTGTGGAGACTCATGAAACCAGGGCGGCTAGGCGTCTCAGGTGTGACACATTAAGGTAGGCAGGAACATATGTCTCCAAGCCCGACACTTCGCGGGGCAGAGGTAACTCGTACGGACCAACCTCCTCGGTTTCTGGCGAGAGCAATAGGTGATCATTTCGGTCATTAGCTTGCACGCGTGAGGCTACGACGCGTAAGATTTCAGGTGATATAGGGTTCTGCTCGACTAATGTCAGATGCTATTCAAAGATGAGGGCACAACTTACCTCGTAGTCTGCGACGTAATAATTGGTGCACATGCGCTGAATTTGCATAGGACTTAGCATCCAGCAAACATCGTAGATTATTTCTATGTCCCCAGGAGTGGCCTAGTATTCGTTGTCATAAGATATACTCCATCAATTATGCTTCCACGAACCTTCTTCAGCTGTAACAACTTGGTGGCCTGCATCAGATGCTCTAACTGGAGCGTGCCCTCAGGCATGTCATGAGATTTACACCATTCCTCAATCCTTGTGATATTATATTGAATTTGCATCGCTGGGGCAAACACAATTAGATAGGCACTAGGCGACAGACGAAAGGCGAACCTCGTTTCCATGAACAGAAATTTCGTCGCATCAACAGGTCGTTAAAGCTCGTGACGCCGATGAGTTTCAAAAGTTCCGTAATGACTTGATGCACTACGGATTCCTCCATATAGTAGCTCTTCAAGCTTTTCCAGACCTTGTTTAGCAGATTTAGGATGTCATCCATGCTGAATGCTGGCTGGCTATTTGCGTTAAGTAGACGGTTAAACAAACGACCGCCGCCATCACTTGTTGTGAAACCAGGTAACGATTGGCTTTCTATCAGGGCTGGGATAACCATCTTTGACAACTTCTTCTTGGTTTCCAACATCCACGTATGGTAGATGTTGTATTCCAAGCTGTCAAGGTCGTGTTTGACAACAGACACGAGTCGTTCATAATCGTTCCAGTCGAATGGCCGCACGGCGTGCTCTTCGCCTGGACCGATGCCTTGAAGCATGTCGCTTTCCGCAACACAAATGAACGACAACATCTCATGGACGTTCGACAACCAGAATATTCCGGGAATAATTGCTTCCTCTCCATTGAATGACTACCCGAGACGTCAGCGCACAAATGAAAAAAAGATAGACGGATACGAACCATGACATGAGCTTGTATAGTTTGCATGACATTCGCAAGGAACCGCTCGCTTTCCGGGATAAGCCCATATTTCCACATTTCGTTGGTCACAAGGCTAATAAGGTTAGCAGGAAATAAAATTTCCTTGACTGCCGAGGGATTTGTGAGGCTTGGGGCCGGAATTTTCAGACCACGAACAAGGCCGTCCAGGACGTCCTCATCTAATCGCTTGACATCCTGCATTAGACGGATCTTTTCCTCCGCCGGATCATCATAGTCACGAATATCTGGCAAACCATTAGAATTTCGCAATCGGAAGTTATCTTCGCCGTTGTATGCCACCGACACTGCACGAGGGTTCATTGCCTGATGCTTCTTGATGTCGAACATGATCTCGTCTCTTGATGTGCGGTTATCCGATAGTCCGGGGGCAAATATACCCGCTGAACTGTGTCTCCGCTGATGCCTATTTACAGGGACCACGCCGCCATTGTTGTGAGCATTGGTGTTTCCATTAGCTTCTCCAGGTCGCAAAGCAGGAGCGAACGTAGGGGAGAGGGGGGGTTCAGGTCGTGCACCTCGTGTAAGCACATTGAGAGCATTTGACCGATTCAGTTGTTCCCGCAAACTGCTTACTTCATTCTTGAGCGTCATGATTACTGAGTTATCCTCCTGATTGCGGACAGGTAGAGCTTCCAGCGCTCGTTGTTGCGCTTCAAGCTGACTAGCTTGACGGATTAAATCCTCAGTTAGTTTGTGAATGACTCCCTCTTTTTCTGCCGCTTTCGCAGTAGCCTCCTCTAATCGCTTCTCGACATCCGCTTTGGCTTGCAACAACTCGCTCCGACGGGCCAACTCCGCCTCAGAGGCCTGCAAAGACACATGAAATTGTTTTGCGCGCGCATCCGACTCCTCGTGGCGATTGATCCATTGCTGTAATTGCTGTTCTAGTTCCGATAGTTGAGCCTGCAACTCTTTCTTCTCTGCAGTGCGCGTTTGAAGGGTTTGAGTAAGCTCCACCACCTTATTCTCCAGCTTATACGAGATTTCCTTGAATTTTGACACAGAGCGAGCCTCGGCCTTCAATGCCTTCAACTGTTTGCGAGCACTGCGACGACGAATACAAGACTGAAGATAGACGACATGTCGGACGTCAGATCGGAAACGGCGCCGAGAAAACCTGATTCAGAAGAGTTAAGAAATGGATACCAAAAGACTGAACTGTGCACATACACTCCGCGGAAGAGACTCTGAAGATGAGTAGCTGCTTGTGTATCCCTTTTGTGTGTGTAGAGCCGACGGGCTTGAGCACCACGGACACCTGTACCAAGATGAGCTGAAGCTGGTTACCACAAACGAGATATCTACTTACGGCTCTGGAAGAGAGTAACTGCTCGTTTTGTGGCGAGGAAACGGTTTCTTTGGATGAACCGTCTAATACCAGTCTGCAGACGTACTGCAGAGACTTCACGACGAATAGATTGGACAAGTTTCCTGGCTTGCACACCACGCCACCATGTTTGTATTTTTATGGCCTCATTTCGAAGTCCTTGATACTTCTTGACTGCCATGCGCCTACGCATATTTTTCTGCACGACAGTGACCATGGCATTGAGGCGATCAGATCGAAGAGATTCCAGAGCGGCAAGCATGCCAGCACGGAAAAAGATTTTCGTTAGGCCATTTTGATACATATCTGGATCAGCAATTGTCTTTTCTAGGATGGTAGAGCAAAGACGTCTGAGATCCAATGCTTGAATCATAGGCTGCCACTCTGACGAAGGCACCAGCATGTAGTAACTGTCGACACAATCAGCTCACTGGCGGGATACGTGCTTCAGACAGCGTACCGTTCCGCAAACTCCTCATATATCCAGCGCGTGGGGTATCCAGCACAACTAATACGAATGGTCTCCAGGACACCGCAAGCGCGTAATTGACCCAAAACTTGTTGTGGTTGAAACTCCCATGGTTTTTTTTGATCATTTGGTTTAATACACCTGATATAGTGCACGTTCGTAACACTGAGTGTGTCCATTAGAGTTATCAAGGAGGCTTTGAATATTGAGCCTTGAGTTGGCTTCTTGCCCGCAACTCCAGGCCGCTTTGAGCCGGAGCTTGCGTTTGCGCTGGTGATCTGTGCCACAAATGACTGTCGACCGGGGTCTGGAATAACAGACGAACGACGGGATCCTGCACTTCCTGAGTCAGAGAAAGCTGGGGAAGGTGGATGTGGACTCTCGGTTGCCTTCGTCGAACTAAGCGCTGTGTCAAGGACTTCTTTTAGGAAAGGGTTCTTAGTAGACGCAAGGAGAGACATGTGCTCGTCTGGAACTGTGTCCCGATTCTTCTCCAGAAATCCATCGACTTCGTATGTCACGTCTAAAGCATAATGTGCGATTGTAAATGCAGAGTTGCCAAACCGCGGTTTCTTGTAGACGGCTTTGAACTCCGGTTTCGGTAAAAGTTGAGTATTCAGCTTCTGGAGGAAAGACGAGTCACTGCCAGATGGCATGCGAGATTCTTCATCTAACAGGGCCAATACCCCCAATTTCCCTTCTATGACATTGATGCAAGGCTGGTTGTCGGAAAAGTCAATGAATGTCCAGTTGATTTCTTCCTTGACGTATTCCTCTTGTTCAAGCTTGAAGACATGCGAATTAAACTAGGGCATCCAGTCAGTGAGGCTGGATGACACAGAGGTGTGATACATGGTACCTCTTGTTGCAGTTTCTCATTGGCATAGTTAATACTGAATTGTTCAAACGAGTTCTACACCAATCATCAATATCTACTAATAGAAAGCGAAGAGGAAATACCTTTTGAAAATGTTCGAAACCATATATGTCCAAGACGCCAATGAACATTTCGGCACGATCTGCTGCATCGCCATTCTCTCCCGCCAAACTCTCATTGACGATTGCCACAAGCCATTCAAACATACACGCATAAACAAATTTAGCAACACTATCCCGGACCACGGTCGCCTGGGCAGCATTGAGCGAAGTCACGATCTTCTCAGACCTAGTAGCGATTTGCTTTTTAACCGTCCATTTCTTAAATTCCGCAAGATTCACGCCAAGGAATCTGGTGGCAAGCAGCAACGCCGGATCGCTGTCGTCAAGGGATGCATCAGTGCGAAGCTGAGTAATTTTGACGTTGCCAAGATGTAGTAGAGCCGCCAAAAGTCGGAAAACAGCCCATTGCTTTTCAACGCTAATGCCAACGGTCGAGAGTGCTTGTTGTGTCGCTCTGAATTCATCGGCATCGTCTACTCCAGCAATGGGAGTCGACGTCGGTCCTCCTTGCTTCAGATAGTGAAATTTTGTTACATCCGCGTCTAACCCAAGGTCTTTGCGCTCTTTGAGAGGGGCTCCTGCGCATAATTGATAGAATATATGGTAGTTGCGTTCCGTAAGAGGTTGAAAAACGATCCTCGACCGCTCCAACAGGTATGTGCGTATGCGAGCACCGACAATTTCTTGTTTCCCGTCAAAAAGAATCTATTAAAGCATAAAGGGCTAGAATATCGAATGAAAGAACGTTGCAGACCTGGATGTATTTTCCAAACCGAGAAGAGTTGTCATTCCGTGTAGTTTTGGCATTTCCAAATGCTTCGAGAATTGGATTTGTGGCAAGAATCTGGCGTTCGATTTCGCTGGAGTCATCCAGGGAGAACTTGGTTTTCAGTTTTGAATTGACGTCAGGAGGATTCACTGATGCAAGATAACGCATGATGAATTTTGCCTGCAGCAGTGATTGCAGCGATTCCCGTCAACACAGGAGAAAACTGATTTCTTACAGATTCAGTTTTTCCCGCTCCACTAAATGACGGTGAGGGGGCAATTGAGAAGGATATCAACGTGCAGTTACCTCTCTCCAGAAACGATGATGGTTTGACCCATGCCCTCCTTTCTCATGGCAGTATACGCGTCTTCTGCGATCGCAAACAAATGTGGCTCTAGCTCTCCCCTCCTCCGTCCACTGTAGGCTTGAATAATTTCAGGTCCATAGAGAGTAACGCGCTGAAAAGGATTGACGGCAATGAGTACAATTCCGCTGTAGGTGTAAATACTATGCTGGGCGTAACGATTGCGAATTGTATGAAGAACTGTTTGTAGTTAATGATAATTTGATGTGCGAAAAGCATTGCACACGTACCCGATGGTTCATTCAGATGAGAGAGAGTCGCCAAATCATCGGCAGTTTCCAGAAGTGGTGGGTTTCGTAAAGGCGGAAGACTTTTATTATCTTTAATATCCTTCCCGGTAGTATGTATGGTGATTTCCTGAATGCAACGGCAGTTGTGAGCTTTAATAACGAGAATCCATATAATTCCAACCTTGCCACGCTCATCAATAAAGACCAGCTTGATAGCGTCGTCTGCACCTTTAGAGACGGATAGAACTTCTGCTGATATCCATGTTTGATCTTTGTCCTCGAACCAAACACGGGTTCCTTTGCTGTATATGTTTTCCGCCATCCCGGACGTTGAGGGATGCAAATTCTAGGCAGTCGCCATGTTGATACACTGTTGTGCTTTGTTTCTCTAATCCATGGCTGATAAACTGGTCTGTCACTTTCAGCCTGAAGGGAACAAAGAGATCAAGGAAAAGAGACTGAAAGCGCACGTATCTTCTGAATGGCACACAACAAGCATTCGGCTAGCAGGAAGTATTCGGGGATTATCAGCGAAGAGTTGCGAACTCCAGGAATTGCATGAGGAAATGAGCCGAACATATGTATAGCAACTTGTTTGTAACATGAGATCCGTCGAGGGTGACAACTATTAGCTCCCCTTGGTTTCTAGTAGGCGTAGATGGGTTTCTTTATTGTAACAATTGTAACAAAGACTTTTAGTATGCCATACTCTGATGAAAGAGGGTCCTTGAAAATTTCCTTCATCCATCGTTTATGTAAATCAAGAATTTTGATTTAACCACGCGAAACATGTGTCGCATAAAAGTGACATCTGGGCAGGATGGACGTATGTGGGTCTGTGCGAGTGTTACATATATAGAAAGCTCTAGAATCCATCAGTAGAAAATTTGCACTCCATCTGAGCAGGCCTAAGCAAGTAACGGTTCATTGGAGATCTTATTTACATACGTGGAACTTCCAATATTAAATATATAGTTTATAGAGTCAATTCGTTGAAGCTAACTGATGGATTCAGGTGAGTCGGCATGTACACAGGTGAGCTCCGGGCCGAGCAAGATGTAGTCTGGAATGGTAATGACAAGTAATAACATGTAGGGACTCTGAAGACTTTAATGAAATGAAGCGGAACTGGACATGAGGCGGGAGATACGGCTTGTGGGTGGGTGTCACAAAAGATGGTAGTGCAGAGGACAAGAATTGGGCAGGCCTCAAAACCTACTGGCGTCAAAAGACAGAGTCTCGAAGTGCAAAGGATCGAGCCTCATTTCGAAACTAACATCCTCTGATTCAAGAGCTGGTACTGCTGCAGACTGAGAATCTGAAGCGACGAAGAAATGTTTGTCGTCACCCTCAAGGGAAAGGTGCAACGAGAGCGGTGGAATACCCTCAGTTGGCGTATCGGGCCCTAGAGAAGATGTTGCGGACGGCCCCGACGAATTACGGGACATGCTTGTGGATGTGGGGGTAGTCGAGCCAGAATCAGACGGCTTGACGTCGTGGTCGGAAGAAGAGAACGAAAAGAGCCGTTGAAGGCTTATCATAGAGAAACGGCGTTTATTTGAAAAGGTTTGTATTGATGTGGGTGAAGAACTTCGCGAGATCTGACAAGAAGAGTCCTGACAAGAAGAGGAAGACAAGGGGTCCAGAAAGTGAGGAATGGGCGAATTAGGACTGGTAGGAATATGATTGTACGGCGTTGACTTTGTCAACGCGGGAATTCTCTGTTCTAACGTCGAGACCGAGCTGTCATGACGGGGCCTTTGATTCTCGAATGAAGAGACAGAAGTGCGAGACTTCAAGGTTGCGTTGGAGGTGAAGAGTTGTGAAAGGATAACAGAGCCACGATGGGAGACGGTTTGTGTTGTTTCCCTGAGTGAAGGATCATCTCCTTCTACAGGCGTCGGTATAGAAGCGCCCGGCGAGTTCAGCCTTGAGCGTATAGAGCTTTTACCGACATTCTTTAATGAGCGGAAAGCTTTGGAAGCCCGTGACTTGAGAGATTTCGAGTGTGTTGCCAGAGGTATAGCGACATGCTCCTCCTCGTGTCGTCTGAGCTTGACCACTTCGATTACTACCGAGTCCTCGGCTGCCCTGCTTCTTCCAGTGCCTCTGGCGCCAGAGATATCCTCTGGTGCTGAATCCAGCTCCAATGGTAAGTCCAATTCATCGTCTGTACAATTATTCATTAATATTTCTGTTATTGGGCTAGTTTCTCCGCTTTTCACTGGCATGATGGATTGACTGGGGGACCGAGAGGAGCGATGAAAAACAGGAGGATGTATCTCTGGAAGAAGAGCACCAAGTGCGTTATCAAGAAAGTGGACATCGGGAGGGGTTGACAAGACGTAGTCTAAAGGTGGGGCTTCTGCTGCGTCAAAATAGCACCAAGAGGGAGAGTGATCTTCTTCTGGTGGTATAACAAACACATTTGGCATCTGAACCAGTGGGGATGTTGGAGGAGCATTATCATGAGAACGAAGTTTAGGTTGTTTGAAAAAAGAGAGTGCCATGTTGGTTGGAGGGAGAAGTCAGCCAGCCAAGTAACGTGACCGCGCTTCATGCATGTCCATGTCTGTAACGTTTCTTGGTACTTCTAGTGTCAACGCACATATAACGACCATATCACAGGCATAGTTCCTCTCCTGCGAAATCTGTCATACCCTCCTCCAGCAACGCTTCGGATACTAACGCCCCAAGACCCACTAACGCCATCTTATCTCTATCGACAATTCCTTGGAACACCATAGCGGACTTACAGGACAGCACATATTATGTTCTCCAGATGATAGATTCTGGCAATCTTTGACACAATCACGTGGCGTGTTTGGGAAGTGTTCGTCGATGCCGGACCCATCTTGCATCGCGATGCGTTAATTCGTAGACCCCAGGTTCCATTCCTTATTCCCCGCCAGATTATTGCATAGGCTACATCATCTGTGAATCGGCTGGCACTTGTAATTTTAGGCGACACACGCGACCCCTCCTGCATTACCCCTTCTGCCTTTCCCATCTCCCTTACATGAAGCCACTGATGCCCGTATACCCCGGCAGATTCACCCCAATGCCCGGCGGCCTGCAGAGCTGGTGCTGGAGAAGGCTCTTCCAGGGTTCATTCGGTCCTAGCGATGGCAGGTGCAAAAAAAAAAAAAAAGTGCGGAAAGATTGGTTCTTAATCATATTATTGTTGTGGAGGCCTTGCAACAGGCAGCGGTCATGCAGGAGATCGAGGAACAAGCTAGCGTATCCTGTGATTCAAAGAGACGTGCTGTAGCAGCTTGGGATTTCATGCGCGTTGTCATTCCTGTGGTCGTGTAGAAGTACAATGGTGTTTGCACGTATTTGTGTCACTTGATCGTTGGCTGTGACAGGTTCCCAGCTCCTTACCAGACAGTTGCCTCCACCTCCTCGCCTTCCCTCTCCATCTCTCTTCTATCATGTCCATTCATGGCCCAATAAACGGCGTCAAGATATCTCGTATGTCTGGTTTCAACCCTCGCTATATGAATCTCTCACAATATCTACCTCCTCCCTTCTCAGCCATCGACGACCCCCACAAGGTCGTCAAAGTTATTGCCTCCGACGGCAAGTCTGCAGAAACAAGGGAGATATCGTACACCAACTGCAAAGTCATCGGAAACGGCTCATTCGGCGTTGTTTTCCAAGCCAGGCTGGTTGGTTCACAGAAGGAGAATGATGATATTGCAATCAAGAAGGTGCTACAGGACAAGCGTTTCAAGGTCATCTTATTTCTCTATGTCTTTGTCACTACCAACTCCTTGCCCGTTAGAACCGCGAGCTGCAAATAATGAGACTCGTTTCTCATCCAAACGTGGTTGATCTCAAGGCATTCTTCTACTCAAATGGGGACAAGGTTCGTCCCAGTATTGTGGCTCCATGCCTCCATAACCATTGTCTTCACAGAAAGACGAGGTCTATCTCAATCTTGTTCTTGAATATGTTCCAGAAACTGTTTATCGTGCCAGTCGTCACTATGCGAAACTCAAACAACCCATGCCAATGTTACAGATCAAATTGTACATGTACCAACTTTTGCGCTCCCTCGCCTACATCCACTCTGTTGGTATCTGCCACCGAGATATCAAACCACAGAATCTACTACTCAACCCAGCTACCGGAGTGTTGAAGCTTTGCGATTTTGGCTCTGCGAAGATCCTCGTGGCTGGCGAACCCAATGTCAGCTATATTTGCTCAAGGTATTACCGAGCTCCAGAACTCATTTTTGGTGCCACCAACTACACGACCAACATTGGTGAGTTTTTACATGTATTTTTGACATGACGTGTTGTAAATTGACGGATCGACGATGGATAGATATCTGGTCAACAGGATGTGTGATGGCGGAATTGATGCTGGGACAGCCTCTGTTTCCGGGAGAAAGCGGCATAGATCAGTTGGTGGAGATCATCAAAGTCCTTGGGACGCCGTCGAGGGAGCAAATCAAGACAATGAATCCTAATTATATGGAACACAAATTTCCACAGATCAAGCCCCATCCTTTCTCGAAAGTATGTGAGAGGACGAGGTTCCTCTTTTGTCTTGTTGTGTCTAACTACTCATCATCCGTGGTATCCAGGTTTTCCGGCCCCGGACGGCTCCAGAAGCGATAGATCTGGTGTCAAAATTATTGGAGTATACGCCAGGAGCACGACTTAATGCTGTTGAAGCAATGATCCACCCCTTTTTTGATGAGCTACGAGTTGAAGGGGCACGAATGCCTAATGGAAAGGAGTTTCCTCTACTTTTTGATTTTACGCGTGAGGGTGAGTTAGGATGACGTGATTTGCTACGTAGCCTGACTGAGTGGTGACATTGCAGAGCTCTCTGTACGACCGGAACTTAACCGACAGCTCGTTCCGCCACACTGTGAACCGGAGCTGGCCTCGCGGTCTATTGTGCTGGATAACTTTGTGCCCATACCTCTTGAGCAGCTGAAGATCACACTGGACTGATTGGGGGGAGTGTATGCAGGGAGTTTTGTAGTATATTTTTTATTATGAGTGCAGCCTTTTGAATGTAGTAGCAATAGAGGGAGAATTGCGACATGTGGCGCAAGCTGCAAACAAGTTTGTTACTAAGAGTTACGATAGACGCCCGTCTTCTATCATGGCTCAAACGTCTTCTTATGTTTGCGATACTCTCCCCGCTCCTCGTCTCGCTGTAGACCACCCTCCAGCTGTTTCCATGGCCTTACAAGTCCCTAATGATCCCGTAGATATCACTTCTTCATCGCTTACCCTGGCACAACCAGCCCTCGACTCCAAGCTCTCTACTCCACGCAAACTCTGTGTTCGACATCAGCGAATGGCAGATGAAGGTACTAATCTAAAACTCCAGCAGGTGTGTATTCAAATCTGTACCTATACTACTAATTAAACTCCTCATAGTCGCTGGACGCTTTACCCGTCGAAGAACGAGAAGCAGTAAATGCCGTATGGTCCAACTTCTCATCGTCCTCGCACCGTCGCAGGGCAACCATTCTCCAGGGTCTCTTGACAATGTGCTGTTTCTCTCAACTTTCCCTCCTCACAGAACAACTTGCTCACCTCATCCGCATCGATCCCTTTGTCATTTTTCCCCGCGAAATTTCTCTTAAAATTCTTGGTTACCTTGACGCCACGTCCCTTTGCCGTGCAGCCCAAGTTACCCGGAAGTGGAGAAGTCTTGCCGATGACGACGTCCTCTGGCGAGGTATATGCGAACAGCATATTGGACAGAAGTGCCGCAAGTGCGGCTGGGGTTTACCTGTTCTTGAGAACAAGCGCAACTTTTGTCAACAATCTGGTTCCCCTTCTCCTCCCCCTACCGCTCCCTTGTCATCGCCGTTATTGAAAAGGTGTAGAGAGGATTCTGCAAATCTCCTGACACCGCCTTCCAAACGCCAACGATCGGCTCTGCCACGTCATCCACCCATTCATTCTCTGACATCTCCTTCTATGCTCACACGACCACTCGAAGCGGATCCTTCATCCGCCCTTCTCGTATCCAGTCCTTCGTACATCTCTTCGGAATCCTTGACGCGCCCTTGGAAAGATGTCTACAGCGAACGCATGACTATTGAACGGAACTGGCGGAGAGGACGGTGTACAGTCCGTACCCTGGAGGGTCATACCGATGGCATTATGTGCCTACAGTTCAATGAGACACTCTCACATCCCACTTTCCCCGTGCTCATTACTGGCTCTTACGATCGCACAGTTCGCGTCTGGAACCTCGAAACTGGAGTTGAGCTTCATTGTTTGAAAGGCCACGAACGCGCTGTGAGGGCTTTACAGTTTGACGAAGCAAAACTCATTACCGGCAGCATGGACCGGACGCTCAAAGTCTGGGATTGGAGATCAGGTAAATGCATCCGGACGTTGACGGGTCACTCTGAAGGTGTCGTGTCTCTCAATTTCGACTCCAACGTCTTGGCCAGCGGCAGTGTAGACTCTACTATCAAAGTGTGGAATCTGCGCACAGGTGGCGCATTTACCCTTCGAGGCCATAGCGACTGGGTAAATGCGGTACAGTTGTGGGATTCGAACGGACCCACACATTCTTCATCGACAGACATCTCGCTCCTCGATGTATCTGGCGTTCTATCCCCAAATAATGGTTCTGGAACGGAAATCGACGCTGGAAAAATGCTGTTCTCCGCTTCCGACGACGGAACAATCAAGATGTGGGATTTGACTTCACGGATGTGCGTTCGTACAATCACAGGTCACGTCGCCCAGGTGCAGAGCATGAAGTTGTTATTTGCGAGTGACTGCGATGAATTATCCGAGGCATCTACTCGGCACGCAATGATTGGCTCAACCCCATCGACAGCCTCGGGAAATCGCAAGAAACCGCTGCTCATTTCTGGCAGCCTGGATAATACGATCAAGCTTTGGGACATTGAAACTGGCAAATCCGTGCAGACATTCTTTGGGCACATTGAGGGTGTCTGGGCGGTCGCCAGTGATAAGTTGCGGTTGGTCAGTGGTAGCCACGATCGTACTATCAAGGTGTGTCTCAACACTATCTTTCAAGATTCTCAACATGACGTTAACTGTGCTCTTTGCAGGTGTGGTCTCGTGAAGAAGGGCGATGCACTGCCACTCTCGTGGGTCACCAGGCTGCTGTTAGTTGTCTTGCGCTAGGTGAAGACAAAATCATATCCGGCAGCGATGACGCAAATATCAAAATCTGGAGCTTTAGTGAATAACTGATATAGATTCATTGTAATCACTGCTTTGATGTACTAGAGTTTTCAGATTCACTAAAACATTGCTGAAATTAGAAGTTTCATATGATACTTTACCCGGCCAAGGCCAATAATCTTATCTTGGTCGATTCTCAGAATACCACGGTTGGTAGCGTGGCCGAGTTGGTCTAAGGCGTTGGATTTAAGTTAATCTTGATTCCCAATGGGCGTAAGTCCGCGCGAGTTCGAACCTCGCCGCTACCATCATGGTTCTAATTTTTTTCTAATATCTGTACAATTTCAACCGTAGACACCACAATGCATACATACCCATTTCAAAACCAGGACACAAACAGTAATAGTATGTGATGCTACCGTTCACTTCAGAAAATCTAAGTGTCGAAAACGTGAGTCGTATGGAATATAACCGTGCGAGACCCCAAGACAACATACCTCAGTAATATTGTCTTGCCCTCCAGGAATTTGCCTCACCCTAGCAAATTCACCGTCGAGAATGTTCCACATAGTCATTAGATGCATACCTGCGAGTTGGTTTGAACTCCTCAGGCTCTGTGTTATCCCAAATATTATCATGTCCTCCGGGGCCCTGCCTTACCCTTTGCAAGCCAAGATAATCGGTTCAAATCTCGACACCATCCACCCTGAAGTAGAGGTACATTACCTGCGAGTTGGTATGAACTCCTCAGGCTTTGTGTTATCCCACAAGTTCTCCATATTACTATTGCCACCTGGATTGGCCCTTACGCGTCTGGATATACAAAGAATTGGAAGTCAATGTATGGTATTTGTATATTTGCCAACACCGACCTTGTAGGTTTGAATCGGGGCCCGAAGTCAATACCTGATTCCTCCTCTTCAGGAGCTACGGTGATAGGCAAGGTCGCAGGAATAGAGACCTGAAGGGAGTTGAGGGGCCATTGTTGGACAATAACGTCACAATATCTACCTGCGGTTCGCCAGCTTTCGGTGGTGCCGTAGATAAAGCATCGTCCTCATCTTCATGACCAAAGATATCGGAGTGAGGCCCGCCAGGAACAGTGCGCACACGACGGGTTGGCTTGAATTCATCCGCCACATCAAGAACACTCGAATGATCTAGGAGGATCGATGATAAAGGCCAAGATCTGTCAAAATAAAATCTCTCTTTACCAGCAACAGAACTCTGTGGTCCATCTGTCGACAGATCATTGGCAGGATTGGAGATTTTTCCGAAGGTTACGTAGCCTAGAAGCAATGCCGGATAGTTTGAAATTGGGACTAGAGATGTACGTACGAGGGAGTTTCCCGATGTTGGAGAAGTTGGGGTCCACGGTGGTCCCAGTATACCTGTCCATGTGTCAGATTGTTTACAACACTATAGAAAAGACTTGACTTGAGGAACTCAATCAGTGAACGCTTCGTAAATACGATGCTAGTTGAGTCCCAGTCAAGCATACCTATAGCAGAATGTCATTGCATCGGGTATATTAGTACAAAGTTGAGCTAACGTACCGAGGCGGGCTGGCCAATCTTTCTCCTTTGACATGTCCATAACTGGAACTGGAGTGAAGCTAAGGAATGTTTCAAAGGTATGTTCTTGCAAAGAGAACAAGACATACGAAGAGGACATTCTGTGTAGATGAACTTGCAATGGTGGTAAGTTATAAACTTGGTACTTAACATGACACGTGATGTCAAGTTCAACTTGGTTTACCATGCTCGTTAGAATATCCTTGCGTGCCAGATCCTATATAATCAGACGAAACCTTGCATCTGCGGCGTATACAGACTCGGCGCAGAAGAGTATTCCTGCAATTACAACGACACCTCACAACCTCACACCTCAACAGCGTGAAGCGCTTGACAGTGCCCTGCGCGTTGACCAGGCTGGAGAGGTTGCTGCTAACTGGATATACAAGGGCCAGTTATTCATCCTAGGTCGCGATCCCTCCGCAGCGCCATTGATACAAGTATGTTTCGCCAATGTTTCGCGACCTTTCCCCGTGTAACTTAGCTCATGTCTTCCAACAGGAAATGTGGGAACAAGAGAAAAAACACCTTGCGGTAATGAACAAACTAATGGTGCAACACCGCATACGTCCGACCATTCTTTCTGAGGTTGCCGAGGTAGCAGGTTTTGGGCTAGGGGCAGTGACAGCTTTGATGGGGAAGGAGGCAGCCATGGCTTGCACTGAAGCCGTGGAGACCGTCATCGGCGAGCATTACGACGAGTAAGTTTACGAGAAACACGTCCCACCGCGAGCATTCACGAGCTTAACTGTACTAGCCAACTTGAGAACATGAAAACTTTGCCCACTGGCCATCCTAGTATTTCCCTCCTGAAAGATGTGGTGAAAGAGTTTAGAGATGACGAGCTAGAACATTTGGACATTGCGGTAGAACACTTCTCTCAGAGGGCCCCAGCACACGCACTGCTAAGCAGCGTAGTAGGAGTCGGCTGTAAAGTTGCAATAGAACTATGCAAAAGAGTTTAAACGAAGACAGCGTTACGAGGGGGGAATAGAGTAATTTATGGTTTACAATTTACATCCGAAACGGTGAAAGTCGAAGTTACTCCGTGTATTCCATTGCAGGTTGAAGGTCTATTATGCGGTGGTATTGCTAAGGGACTCGCCTTTCCTCTTCGTCCAATTGAACTTGAGCTGATTCGTACATGGTATACATAAGTGTTCTTGAAAGTGAAAAAACGAAGGCGCCCACATTGTATTTGCTTGCGAGATAATACACCATACCAGGAACGATAATAAAGCCTAAGACTGCTGTACGTGTAGTGCGCCTTGTCCAACGGAAGTTCAGATGCGCATCTTGACGCTAATTTGAGTCAGCTGTTGGAGGCAGAATGCGGCTTCAATGAATAGGTACCATGCGGTTCCACCGCTCAATTGCGGGATCCTCCTGACAGAGGCCGAAATGAGTTATTCAACTATTGGCACATTTGCGAATGTGGTATACCTTGACAAGTGCTACATCGCATCTGTCAGTTCTGGCAAGACGGAAAGAACAAGGAATACTGACGGTTTGCAGCCATGGAATATATCAGACTAAGACAAACGATTGTTGTTGTACTTTGTTTATATCCTTCTTGCTTTCTGACAACCACCACCTCCCCGAGTTATGGCGTACAATAGGGAATGGGATCAGGGAAAGGACCACTGGAATGAAGCTGCTTGGAATGGTCCTGACACAAAAGCTCATATTCGTCAAAGAGACGAGGACTACCATGGAGAGGGCAAGCGAAGGAAATTTAACAATGGGGTTCGTCTCCCAACGCCTGGCAGTTATTTCATTCAAATAGATCATGTCTTCCAGGGCTTCCAGGGATACGATACTTCTCAATCCCATGATGATGTGGGTTATGACCGAGGTCATGCCCAGGACTACGGCCAGGAAGAGCGTCCGCAACGTACCGGCTTCGCAAACAAGAAGCGTCTCACACCGTCGGAGCCAAGTCCACATGTTATTTTCCTGGGATTAGATCCTGATTTTACCGAGGCTGATGTTTGTGGTTTCTTCTGGTCATCCTCGGCCCAACTGAAGATCATGTCCTTCAGCTTCAGGCATATCTAACATCTAATGGTTGCAGCGTGGAGACCATCACAATCATCCGAGATAGATCATCAGGCACTTGCACCTTTGTATCTTCGTTGCACTTCCATTGACATTTCTCGCCATTGGATTTATAAGGTTCTTCGAAAGGCTTTGGTTTCGCGCAATTTTCCAGTACTGAACATGCCCGTGCGTTCGTGGATCCTCTTTTCCCCTTTATTCAAATCCCGCCACCGGCTTCGCACGGTGCCTCTGCAACAGCAACGTTTTACAAGGCACTTGAGATGGGCACTCCTCATAACGGTCGCAGGGTCAAAATAGACTATTCCCAGAGTGCCACTCCGCATGAAAAGGGTCGCTTCAATCGAGGTAACATGAATGACGGTACTCGGGATATTGGCAATACACAGGCTCCAGTCCTGTTGTTCCGAGGACTTGATCCCCTGTCTGGACCACAAGCAATCCATCAAGCCATGCTGTACTCCTCGGGGCCCGGCATGCAGGGCGCCAAAGGCATGAAGCGGATAATTTTGATCAAGGACAAAGTCACGATGGCCAGCTTCGGCTTCGCATTTGTAGAGTTTGTTGACGTACAGGTAATCTCATTATTTTCTCTACAAACAGGCTCCTATTTACCATGGGTTCAGTCCGCATCGGCCGTCCTTGCAGCCACTATGTCTCCTCAAATCCATCCTTCTGGGTTCCGTATTTCAGATCGTCCGGTCGCAGCGTCTTTTGCTCATCCTTATTCTTTCCAACCCGTGACTGATTTCCTTTCTCGGGATGATGCTTGTCTCGCTTCCTCTCCAAGTCTAGGCGGAGCCGAGGGCTCTTGGATTCGATACTGGGATGAGAGCTCAACAGTAGCGGTCTTGGAGTTCAAGGTTGAAGAACAGACCCAACCTGTGCTTCCTATCAAAGAAAAGAAAGAAAAGAAGAGAAAGGGTGAATTATATTGTTACCAGTTGACGTTTGTCTCTGAATTAAGCATCAGGTGATGTAGAGAGTTCTTCGCTGCGACCTACCGTGGCAACTCCGTCGACACTTCCTGTGTCTGACAAACCGGTGACTTTGAGCTTTAGCAAAGGCCCAGTCAAGGCCCTTACGGGTGAGCGAAATTTTCTACCGATTCCCCATTTCTTCTTGAGACTTTGTCAGTCGCTGGTCCCGTGAAGCCCTTCGCTCTGGGGTTTTCCGCAGAGGATGTCAGTATCACCGAGCAAGACGAGACTGACGAGACTGAAGCCAGGAAAGGCAAGTTTTATCACTGCAGCTTTTTTCCAGCAATTTCATCACTTGTTGATATAGTGCCTTCCTCCAAGAGACTGCCTCCTTTGATCGCCAGCAAGAAGGTACTGTATACGAAACGGATCATCACTCAAAAGAATGATTTCGAATGAAGTTCACATATGATGTTCCGCAGACTGTCAGCAATATTAACAAGTGGAATCAAGTGCAAGAAGAGCTTACTCAAGATATGGGTCCATCTTTGGCACCCTCTGTTCTGGTGATCTTCCTTTCCTGGCTTTGCTCTTGCAGTGAATCAGATTACCTTGGTTCTCACATTCTGCATACTGTATGTGCAGGCAGCCTCTTCTAAATCTACTGCGGGGCCTTCTACGGTGAAGCCTGCGATCAAAACTAACGCGTCGACGTCTTCGGAGGTGGAATTCGAGTTTTCGGACGTCAACGGATTAATGTGTTTGCTTTGCGCGCGACAGTTCAAAAGTACCGATCAATTGAAACGCCACAACAAGGAATCAGATTTGCATAAGGCTCGCAACCTTCAATGCTGTATCCCGTCGCATATCCATGGGCTGACGTTGCCTTCTGTTCTTCCCCATACCATGGACGCTACTTGTTGGCTTCTCTACTTTAGAAGAACTTCAAGGATGTTAGCTTACGGGATATCGCGCGACAAAAAGTTGCTGCCCGGAAAGCAGGAGCTTTCGACCAGCCTAAATATCGGGATCGTGCCTTGGAACGACGAGTTTTGTTCAACCAACCCGATACTCCTCTTCCAGAGAAGGACACGAACATGGATACGAACAAGCCAAAGAAGACCGGTGGTCCCCCTCCGCCACCTTCACCTCCGCCTCCGCCTGTCAATCCTGGTCAGGATGCCACCAACGTGGGCAACAAGATGCTTAAAATGATGGGTTGGACCGAGGGGACAGGGCTAGGAACGAGTGGTGAAGGCAGAGTTGATCCTATGTTCGTTCATCCTTGTCTTCAGAATATCTACTGCTTAACGCCCCTCGATAGACAAACGGCCATATACGCCCAAGGTGTCGGCCTTGGCGCCAGTAAAGGCAGAGAACTTGGCAAGTACACCGAAGGCTACTCCGGTTATGTCAACATGGTCCAGGATGCGGTAAGCGATGTCGAATGCGGGACGAGACTATGCATTCGGAAATACTGAGGAAATGTTTTCAGGCTCGTGAACGCTATGGAAGTTAAATTTTCTTAGCGTCATCGCATCTTGTTTTAATTTTACCGCATGTTCTTGCATAGCTTAACTATGGAATACACTTATTCTGTCCGTACGAAGATCAGAATCGTTCTGGCTCTGGTAAAGATGTGTCCATTGTTACCCAGATGAAGGAACGGCGGGGGTGCATACATGTATAGTCTGTGTGATGCCTGCAAGTTCCCAACACGATCCAGATCCGTTTAGCACAGCGAACAAACTTGAATAGTATATGTATCTGTGATGCAGTTTGCAAGTTGCACTGTACACCAACAGTAAGTTATAATTCTCATGCTCCAACTACGTTCTTCCTGTGGTTGGGCAGATTCCGTCAAATTTACAACAGCACCGCATCAACACCGCATCCTCGAAAAAATGGTGTATCTTTGAAATAGAATTTTCATGTCCATATTTTAAAATTGCTTCCTCATAGTCTAAGTGTTCCTTCAATTATTATTAAGTGATTGGCGGTCAAAAGATGACGATCCAAGAGTCGACGCGAAGGACGATTCATGTGAAGATTGAGACAAGAATAGAGAACGGAGGATCGTCGTTCCTCTCTGAAAATCTCGATATTGGAAACTCCGAACATCCGGGTTCAACATCTGGGTATTGGAAAATGCCACGAGTGCCACCGCCGCCACCACCGCCACGAGAGGTCTGGGAGCAATACTATTTGACCAACTTCATGTAGCTACGACATGAATTATAAGAAATTTATTTGACCTCCCTCGCCGAAAGCCAGGGAGGCAGCAATATTACTAAGTACTGGGGCAGCAAAACTAATCAAAAATCTCGTGCGAAGGGAGGGGTTCAAGGGATGAGTGTTGGGCACTGTTGTCTCCATCGTTGTCCCACTGTTCCATCGATGGATGTTGGCCAGTCACCTTGTTCTCTTGCTGTCATTCTCTTCCCAGTCCTTCTTGCCATCCAAGCTGTTCCCCCTATCCACCCTACAAGTGGTTGCTTGCAGCGGTGGTCCTGAGTCAGTTTGTTGCCCTGAGTCATCACCAAGCGAGCACTGGTCTACCTTGTGAGTATCCTGCACATGCCTCCCAGCACATCCTGTGGACCAAATGAACCTTCACATCCTATTTTGGGGGGAGGGGTTATACAGGTGGTGCACTGGTCATCTTAGCAGACTCAAAGTACTGAGTTTGGTTTGAGTTTGGGTGCCTTGGCACTGGCGGTGGCAGTGGCACCCATGGCAATTTCCAAAACCCAGATTTTCTGAGATGTCCTGGCCGTCAAGTTTTTCGCAAACACGTTACACCACGTGCGTCAATTTGAGTTATGTTACTACGAATTCAGAAGGAAAGTTGAATCGTCACGAAGTGAATCGCGATTCAATATGATTCAAAATTCTCGACAATCCAAGGCAGGTTTGACCTTACTGAATCGCCATTGAATGATTCGGCATGTTTGACCCGTCAAAGGAAGGTTGTACTTGCTTTCAATCTTCGTGCCTTGAGGCTCGGATATCTCGTGTTAAACCACAAAGGCTGTCATTGACAAGGATAACTGCCAAGCCATAATGAGACATTTGAACCAGTGGTCCCAGTGTTAGCCATATTCCTGGAACTAGTTGTGGCCGTATGAATTCCCGAAGCAGAGTCAGGCGTAGAACTGGTAGCAGATGTCGCCCTTACTTGAGGAAGTTCCTTCAAGTCACTTATCAAACGGTTAGCGCATAGACAACCTACTACCAGTAACAGCGACATATGATAACAACGGGCCCCAATCCGCTTTCCTAAAGTGAATGGCTCAAGTGTCAGAAGGTTTTACAGAGTTTCAAAACTGTACATGAACCTTGATGTATGAGCTGAGATCGAAGATGCTGATTCTAGTAGGCCTAGAACTTAGAAAGATCGGAAGCGGAGCTGGAAGGCTGCGAGTGCACGATGCTATAAGACCACGGTTAGGATTAACGTCTAAGTTCTGGGGGATGTGAAATGTCAACAGACTGGTGAGGACCGCTTCTAGCTGCAGGCCCTAGTCCAGCAGATGCATTTGACAACGAATTGCCTGTTGATCCTAAGGACAGAAACACCGGATAAAAAAAACCTGTCACACCAAGGCCGTTCACAAGCCAATGGTAATTCACTCCTTTCGACACGTCGCTTCCTACCACGTCCGCATCCACTACAAAATAGCTTTTCCGGCGAGGGACATGGAGGAAGTTGGCTGTCGACTTGTCGGTAGGTGCAGATTCTGTATATAATAAGTGAAATACAGATAAAGTTAAGACTGATTGTTGTAAAAAGATACAATATTCACGTTCTTTGATTACAGCAATTTCATAAGCGTGGAAGGGTTTGTAAGTCAATTAACACCCAGAACAGCAGTAGGATCAAAAGCTTGGATCGCCTTGATCGAGGCAGCAAGGGACAGGAGAGCCTGCAGCAAATTGAAACATGAAGAAAGGAGTGTTCAGTAAAAGAGCAGAAGTCAGTATTATTAAAGGTGGTAATTCATCCGTGAACAATTGTCCGATTAGTCCAAGTAAATGATGAGAGCGATGCAATACAAATAAGATAATTTCTACAAAGATTAATTTCAATGCATTATGGCTGGCATTTCTTCCATTTCCTCCTGGATTTCATGAATCTCAGTCACCAAAGGTGATCCTGAATTCTCACTCGCTGTCTCTGTTCTTCGTCTTCGGCGTCTTTGTGAAGCTGCAACCATTGAAGATGATGCGGAAGTCACAAAGCCTTGCGACTGGAGCTGGGCCAGCATGTCGCGTGCAATATCTGCTGTAGTGTCTCCAGCCGGTGACCCCTCTAGGGCAAAAGAAAGGGGGACAACACGACTGTCCACACTTGGCCGCGTTCGCCGTGTTCGGCGGCCCACTGTATCGCCATTGCGTAGTTTCTGGAGGAGTGCGTCAAGGACATCCGAGTCCTCGTTCGCAGGCTCTGAATCTAGAGCCTTCTGACGATTTATTCTATTCTCTTCCTGTGCCTGCTTGCGTTTCTCCAGCGCTAGTTTTTCGTCTGCAGCAGTTTGATTTTCCACTTGACATTTCTGGTATGAGATTAATCATATGGTGCAATATGTAAGTATATGCGGACCATGCGAACCTTATATGATGTAACGAACGTCTTGAAGATCCCGTAAAATTCTGACGATGACATGTTCTTGTCCTCCTCACCATAATAGTTGAGGACATCAGTGAACATAGACTCGGCATTGTTCACGTCATGGACTATGTCCTCCATTTGGACGTTGGCTTTACCGACAAAAGCCCACATATATTTGCCATACATATCGTCCTCGTTCATATTGGCGAAGTATTCCCCTAATTCTTGACGTATTCGCTTGAGGCCTTCTCGGAGATCTGTAACCCCTTTGCGAAGATCCTGCATGTTGACTAGAATACGGCTGCTCCATGAATCAATGGTGTATAGCACAATTCTAAACTGCCCACCTCGATATGCTTCTGCTGGTTTCTCCATCTCCGTCAAAAATTCCTCCATTTCTGGGAACTGTTTAGCAACTGTCCTTTCCAAGAAATGAAGAAGAGTCGTGTTGTTCACGGACTTGGTATCCACCAGCTGGTATGCAAGTAAGAGCGGTTCTACTTATCGGTCACCAATAGCTTACCTTATTGATGCTGCTGACTCGGAAACCGAAGGCGCCACCTTTGATACCAGTGCCGTTCATGTAGTTCCCGATGAGAAGGATCAGCTAAAATGGAGTCCTCAACTCGGGAAATTCTGAGAAATTAAAGCACTTACACTAAGAAGCTCCTTAAAATGTTTAGCTTCTAGAAGGGCGCGTCCAGCCTCTGAAAGTTTTCGTGCGCCCTGAAAGCAGTCTACGTTAGCGTGGAAAGCCCGGGGATGACTTGACAATGGCGTACGTCATCCAACAACGACCACGTCTCATCAAAGGCAGATTTGTACAGCATGCCTTCGATGCGAGGGCCTAGTCGATCGATTTGTATGAGTTTGACCATCAGGCGATCAGACGGATGCAGTCCGGCCAATTCCTCGGGATCCGAGTTGCGGTAGATATTTAGTTTGCCAACCTAACCGACAGGTGATGAACGGAGGATAATCAGGCGAGAGGGATAATACCTGCTCGGGCGACGGTAGAACAGGCTTTAACTCGCTCAAAAATACTTGCGTACACAGCTCTTGATCGTACTGTTGTATCTTACGAGCAATTTCTTCAGGCTGCAGCTTCCTGACGCGTTGAATGAGAATTTCTAAAATGGAGGATATTCGACGCTTGAGATCATTGTTTAATTACAATGGGACACCTACCGACACGTTTCTTTGTTTGTGGATCCAAAACGCTCTTGAGTTCTGCACGTTTTTGTCGGGCTGCGAAAATGATAATTAAAAATATGATGACAGACTGTATTGTATCAGTACCCATGAGGTTGATAACAAGCTGCTTCGCCTTGAAGTCTTCCTCCATCTCCATCCAGACACCATCCATCTGTAGTTTCTGGAGCATTGCCTTCTCCCTGTCAGGCTTTTCGTCTTTCCAAAGGGTCTTCGAAACTTGCTGCTGAGGCAGCTTATCCCACTGTAGCTGCTTCATCTTGGTTCTGGGAGTAATGGGGAGATCTTTACGTGCAGATAACAGATTGCTAAGGTTTGCACCCAGGAGTACGGATGTGGCACGAGAGCTGTTATTGGAACTGGGAGCCGAGCCCACAGGCATAAGCGGGGGGCCAGTACGTGGTGTAGTTGGTGTAGTGCCACCAAAAATGGGTGGTGGCGGCGGTGGTGGAGGCGGAGGCGGAATCCCACCAAAAAGGCGAGGTGTCAGGGGCGGAGGAGGAGGTGGTGGTGGTGGTGGAGGAGGAGGAGGAGGAGGTGGTGGTGGTGGTGGTGGAGGTGGCGGTGGTGGTGGTGGCGGTGATATACCATCTCCAGGTGACTTTTCTATATATTTTTCATCAGGCAAGGAAGATAGTACGAAGGACGGTGATGGATTTGAGTCAGTGGAAGGTAATATTTTGCTTCTAGCAAGGAAACGTTTGTTAAGCTGGTCAGCGAATGACCCGGGTGGTGCTGCTTGAACATTGCTGATTGAGCTTTGCGAACTAATGGAAGTCAGGGTGATGCATTTTGTTAGATTGATGAAGCCTCTCTGATTAAGTTGCACCTACTCGTCATTCATAAGCATTGGAGATGAAGACCGAGCCTCATCGGGCTGCCCTTCGTCTGGTCTAGGTGCCAGAAGATTCGCCGATTTATAAGGTGTATCTCCACCTAAAGGCCGTCGATCAGTACGTCGAGGAGACGCCCGTACACTGCGCGAACTTGAAACAGAGCCCACAGGGAGTGAATACTAACAAAAGCGAGGATGAGTGGTTGGTGACTCTAGGACCAAATTCCACATACGATGTTGGCCCCAGCAGCTAACTGTTGTCGGATCTGCTCCTGCGCATCAGCATCATCAGCATCCAAGAATTGCGACTTTCGTCCGTTTTCATCTACGACAACAATTCCTTTGGAAGCTTTTCCTGACTTCTTCAAGCTACCTGCCGGCTTAGAACGCCTCAAACTACCCTTCACCGGGGTCACATCCACATCGTCGCCGTCGTGTACCTTGTTCGACTTCCTCCCGTGCCCTTCACGACCCTCCAAGATACTGATGGTTTTACGTCTCTGGAAGTCTTTCTCCAGCTGTTGCACCAGCATCTTACGATCCATCCCTCCCCCGTCCAGAATCGCCACACCCTGTCCGACCTCTTTCAGCATTCGAAACAGCTCCATGATCTGCGTTTCCAACTGTGTTATCCGCTCCTCGTATTCAGCTTTCTGTGTTGCAAGCTGCCCTTGTAGTCTTGATGTTGTTTCCCTAGATACGTTCAACTTCTCGTCCATACGTCCCAACTGTAGCTTAAGACTGCCCACCAGTCCATCCTGCCCTTGCGCAATCTCTGCCTCAAGGGCTTCCTTCTCTAGTTTGAACCGGACAGCAGTAGCCCGCGCTTCAGCAGCTTCAAGTTTCGCTGCTTGATACATATCCGCCTTGTTGAACTGATCAATGATCTGCTGAACAGAATGCCCCATACGCTTTTCCACGCCTGCAAGCATCTTATCCATCACAACATCTGTGACAAGAGAATCGATGAGTCCATAATGGTACACCATGGGCTGACCCTCTTCCCGGATGAGAAGGAGATGTCGCATTATAGATAAAAAGTGATCTTGTGCCTTAGTGTCGCGTATCCTGGCAAAAATGGCATTATACACGTCCTGCGGGTTCTTTAGGTCACGAAGAATTTCTTGGTCAAGACGTTCGCGAAGTTTGCGTTCATCTTCGTCCAGGATTCCTTGCAGTTTGCGCAACTGCTTGTCGATGTCTGGGATTCCATAGTCCTGACAAAGTTCAATAATTCGCTGAAGTCCTGCAGATTCCATCATCGATCGATGGTGTAGCCGAAGATCCAGGTCTTCTATTAAATTGATCACCCCATTCATGAGCACCAAATTGGAGAGCTGTAAATATCTGTCAGTACATGGAGCCAACCACATGCAAAATACCTTACTGACCGCATATTCATTGAGAGAAGTGTCGATGCCACCGGTCCTTTTGACTTCTTCACTTGCTCCAACTAAACTGCCCATCTTGCCTCGACCGGAGAGAGAAAATTCCATAGACTTGAACCAGTATGCATAACATCCAGTCCCCTCATTATTTGAGGAACTCAAAGCTTCGAGACCTGCAATAACTAAGTGGTGCGCCTCATCATTCCAATAGACTAGAAAAGCGAGGAGATCAAGGGCCAGTTTACGGGTAGGAAGATGGGGGCTATTGAGAGAGGCAGCAATTTGAGTTACGAATGTATTATGGGAGAGCGCTTCGCTGACTCCAGCCTAGAAACGTCATCCGAAAAGCAATAACATGCGGACAAGATAGACACGCACTGAATTATTTAAAATCTGCCGTAGACATTTAAGGACTTCATACTCTAGTTGAATGTCATTTTCACGTCTTTAAAGTAATTGAACATAGTATCAATAGTAACGGCATCACGACTCACTGTGAACCAGTCTTGCGACTAGTATGCATCAGGGTTTGCGCTAGAACAGAAGTCCCTCGTATCGAGACAAATTGACGAAACCAGCTAGTTGAAGAGCGCTCAGCCTTATCCTTGGGATATCACCGCTGATCATACCTCATTTGTTTGCTTCTCAACGACACGAGCAAACCGCTAGCTTGTTTGGGAGTAATAGTCTTGTCAAGAAACTTCTGAATATACCACTCTGGGGATTCAGACATGATCTGCGCCGGCTGCCCTGTCTCCTTCTGTCGCCTTGACTGTTCTTCCCTTGCTCGTTCCTCCTTCCATCGTAAATGTTCGTCGTTGTACACCATATGCCACTTTTGTTCAATGAGCAAATTGGGTAATTCGCCTTGAGTGCGGGTACGTATGACGTTCTCAAATAACTCCTCGATCTCCTCATCAGTTTCTGGTCGGGGAAAATGAAAGGTGTCCGAGGTATGGTTACTTCGGCTGTGGTAAAAGACGGAATGGTGGGCTTCGGAAGACGACATGGAAGATGCGTACTTGGAGGTGCGACTCGTTTCTGAATGTGTCGTAACGGAAGAGGTAGGTCGAATGGTGAAGTTGTTCGTAGAACCGTTGGAGAAATGCCCAAAGTCTGGACTTTGTACGCCAGATGGGGTTGGAGCCTCGTTGAGACGAACGCGGGATGATGATGGCGTGTGGGGCGCATGCTTCGACGAAGGTGCAGACTCGTCAGATAGGGTTGAGGAGTCTGCAGTCGAAATAGAAGTACTGGGAGATCCTGGTCTGCCATTCACGTGCAACTCGTAGCCTTTTTCTCTCTCGGCTTTGTTGCGTTGCATGGCATATTTGTTTAGTTCATTACCAGAATGAGAGAGCGCTGGATTTGAGCTCGGTGCAGAAATTCCTCGAATACCCTGGTTGAAGGTGGCCACAGGGACTGGTGAACGTGACGGCATAGCAAGCTTGTCGTATGGAACAGATCTTTCGCTAAGGTCCTGACCAGATACGGAAGACTGACGAGGACGAGACCGTTTCCGGCCAAATAAGGTGTCCATCGTCAGACCTTGTTTCGAGCGTAGGATATAGGAGTTGATGTTGGAAGAGCGTTGTCCCTCGTGAAATACAAGCACAAATACAACTAAACACATTATATTCGTATACTATTCTAAGTACTTTGTGGCCAAACGAAGCCGTTCTGCGTCATTTAGGTGTAGGTCAAAATATTTTTTTCAGCCCCCGGCAGGACCTCCCCCCCCCTACCCGCGGTTCGGGATTCCCGTTCCGCCACCCCCTTGTACAAGCCCACAAGCTTTGTTTTCATGATTGAAATGTTAAGTGTCACTGGCCAACATATTTTGGTTCATCTGGGATGCATGTGAAGTTTTCGGTTTCATGTGTGTTCATACACATACAACGTTACATATTAATAATGAAGTAATTTAAAAGTGCCAGAACTCAGATATGTATCAGGGGCATGTAAACATGGTCATGATATGAAGTGTAAGTATGGTGAGTTCTAAGAGTCTGCCACAGAGATGCGACATCACATTGCTTACGAAATATAGGGGCATCCTTATATGCGTTCAATCATGGGCGTAATACTCCTTGCGGTTATCCAAGTTCCTGTGGCCAACCTGTGGCCATATAGATCTTTGGTCGACCCATCAGTACTATCCAAAGAAAGTGGGGCTGATTGCAACCCAGCATTAGGACGTCCTGTCGTCCCACAAGCTTAACAAGATGCTCTCTCAACTTAGCCCCAAATGTCTTGACCGCACCATCAATGACATCTATTGGAAGCCATGTTGGTAGTGTGCATGCTGAAATTGTGCTGTGAGATCCTCTTAAGTAAGATGAATGGACTCAACAATCTCAAAGTGCTCAGCACCTGCAAACATACAGGGCAGGATGGTTTGGAGATTCCTTAGACATGTCTAAGACATGTCCAGCATTCTGTAAGATGTCAGATGGATATGACAAGAATGTGGAAATGATATGACTCACTGATAGTTCCTGCTGGACGTCTTCAGGCAATGTCAATGGTGATGTCTTTGCCATAGCGATCAAGGCAGCCAAAAGTATCTCGCAATGAGGGACGCCACTAAAATGGTTGCCATTTGATAGCGCGGTCCCCACTCTTAACTTCTTAAAGATTAAGGAGCTCACATCCAAGGATTCAAGCATCTCGACGATGCTGTACAGCAATTCAAGCCTGGAGGGCTTAGAGGACCCGTCATTCATGTTCCTCAACTGTCCAATCTTGCTACTGATGTGATCGGTTAATTCACCTTGGTCAGGCAACACATCCCTCAAGCCTGATAACTGCATCTCCATAGTTTTAAGGTTGTCGAGGGAGACTGCCTCGGAGCTGCTCGATTGAACCAGTTGATTAACAGTCGAGCATGTCGACTGTCGAGTTACTACCCTTGCTGGTTCTCGGGCTGTTTGCATGTTCCCTGAGGAATTTCATGATACATTCAGAAGTAGGAAAGTCGATCGGATTGGAATTATTGGTTCTGGGCTCGATGTACTTTGCATCCTGTAGCAAATCCTTCCAGGGGAGCATCTTGTCGTCTAGGGACTATAATCTTGATGGAGATTTTGGTTATCGCGGCCATTTCGTAATAGGCAGCAACAATCTTTATGGCATCAAACTGGACAACCATAAGCTTCAGCCAGTCTTTGGCTGCCTCCAACATGGGGAGCACCTTCCCATCATGGTTGTACACTCTGAAGTTCGACATCACGCTCCCGTTTTGTTTCTACATTCGGTAGTGTCTGGTTCGCAACATCGCGTGCTCGTTTATAATGGAGAATGAAGAGTTCATCCTCGATGACTTGAAGGTGCCTCTGGATTACCATACTCCCAGCCATCATCTGAAGGGCCTCTCTGTAGTACACAACTTTCCGCACAGCACGATCAAAGACAGATCAAAATGGATTGTCCAACGACTTCAATTCCCTGAGAAACTGACGAAAGAGACTGAGCAGCTCGCACAAGAGCTGGTGAAATTCCTGGCACGTGTCTTTGGTGTAGAGCTCATCGGAGCCCTCAGAGATGACTGCAAGCAAATTTGTAACGGGGGTGTCGAGACATCTAGCTTCGGCTAGTAATTGCAGGGCTTTTCCAAACGTCTTCTCCATTTTCATCGCTTTCCCCTGGCGTTCTAAACAGGTCTCCTTGAACTGGAAATTGGGCGAAGAGCTAAGGATAATATCGAGCACTGCGACATCGCAATTACATCTGTTATTATAATAAATGTGATCACATATATTATCCTTTTACTAATAAATAATGATACTCTTAAAATTCTATATAGCTTCACGTGCAAAGCTGGTAATATTAATATCATATCAGCGTACTTAATTGTATCTAACATTTCCTGTCTCTCAAGCCATGCCCCCTCGTCGTGCACCGTCTCAGAGTTCTGCTGCTCCATCCAGACCCCCCAGTCCTCTCGATGACGATCAAGTATGTTCCTATGTTATCTCATCTTCATCTTCATCTTGAATGACGTTCCAAGGTACCTTACTTCGATAGCGTTGATGAACTCCAACAATATGCACGTTCCAATTTTCCTTCTTTCAATTTTTTTGACAAAATCAATCTCTCTGCCGTTGGCGCACTAGGGGATCAACGTTCAAGACATCCTGAAACTCAAGGTACCTTTCCAAATTTTGTACATGGTTACAGTAACACAGATATCTGTAGTCCGCAGCAATCAATACAGTCTCTGGTGTGAACATGACCACTAGACGTCAGATGCTGAAGATCAAGGCAAGCCTATGCCCTATATATGCGTGATTTCGTATCATTAATTCTTCGTCAGGGCATGTCCGAAGCCAAAGTTGAAAAGATAAAAGTCTACAATGATTCATAAGATTCCTGATGCATCTTAATAAATCTCGTTCCGGCCCAGGAAGCCGCCCATAAAATACTTGTCAGTTCTTGACACGATAATCCGCTGATGTTTTGTTAATTGTCACTTGCAGGGCTCTTCTTTTGCGACCGGTGTTGATGTTCAGGAAAAACGTAAAAGGGTGTTAATAATTAGTACTGGAAGTAAATCTGTCGATGCGGTGCTTGGTGGTAGGATTTCATAATATCGATCTACGCTTATTGAGAGAATCATTCTACAGGAGGAATCATGTCGCAGTCTATTTCAGAAGGTACGACGAATATAGGTGGTCTGGGCAGGCCTTCAGCTTCATTGTCAGTTTATGGCGAGTTTCGAACGGGGAAAACCCAGCTGGCTCATACGATGAGCGTTGTTGCCCAGCTCCCCGTGGACCTAGGAGGAGCGTCAGGCAAGGTATGGCTACTATCCGTTGTTGAGCCTCGATCAATCAAGCTTGCTTAGGTAGCTTACATTGATACCGAGGGTAGGGTTTTCTCCTGTTTTCCTATTCTTTTTAAGCTCTCCTAGGCACTTTTCGTCCCGATCGGATACAGTCAATCGCTAATCGTTTCGGTGTCGATGGCAACATGGCCTTGGAAAATATTCTCTATGGTAACTGATGTTCGTCACGGCCACCATCACTTGCTAAGTAATGTTCAGCTCGCGCATTCAACAGCGAACATCAAGTTTGTTGCCACCTTGATCTCCGCATCCTTGCTGACATTATTCAGATGGAACTGATCAATGAATGCTCGCTCCGTTTTGCGGAGGATAAGGATTTCAGACTTTTAGTATGACTTGCATTTCCTGCATCGACGTTGCTCATAAATTCTACGTCAAGATCATTGATAGCATCATGGCATTGTTTCGTGTCGACTATTCAGGAAGAGGTGAACTCAGTGAACGTCAACAAAAGGTCGGTATTACTTCATTGGACGAAAAAAAGCTGTACTGAACATGGGAATAGCTTGGACAGGTGCGAGCAATCGAGGATGACGACAAATTTCAAAGCATTGTCTAACAGCAAACTTAGATGCTATCAAAGCTGACGAAATTATCAGAGGAATACAACGTCTGCTTTTGCCTTGTTGGCATATCTTTATTCTTGAACAGTTTAACTTTAGATTGCCATTTTACTCACAAATCAAGTTCAATGTGTGCAGTATTCGTCTTGCGATTTATACATTTTAGACTAATGAAATTCACCAGCTGATCCCGGTGCAACAATGACATTTGTCGCAGGTGGTGCACTCAAGCCAATCGGAGGTCATATCTTATCCCATGCTTCCGCCACCAGGATCTTCCTTCGCAAAGGTCAGGAGACCTAAATGTTATTGAAATTTGAAAATTTTGATTGATTCTTGTGACTTGTGTCAGGCCGAGCCGAAGAACGGGTCGCAAAACTGGTAGATAGTCCTGATCGACCTGAAAGCGAGGCCTCATACAAATTGGATGAAGGTGGTTGGGCAGATGTTTAACTTGCTCCTGACTTAAGGCTCAAATTTCTTGTTGTCTTTTTGTCTCCTGTGTGTTTTTTTTGTCTTGCCATGTAGTTGAGCGTGTTTTATTTCCACGTGACCTACGCGTCTTTGCCAAATCAAGCCAAAATAATTCAACTTGCAGTCCGCCACGTTCAAGTTTTCGTTGGAATGACAATTACTTTGGACTTCGCTGCTCTCAAGACAGACACTCAAACCAGGCGCACCATTTCAGATCTCTCGCTTTCCGTGGCAAAATGTAAAAGGATAGTCGTCGTAACAGGTGCTGGTATATCGTGTTCTTGCGGGATTCCTGTGAGTTTGGACTCTCAATACATATTTATGGTGTTCACCTGCTCTCTAGGACTTTCGCTCGTCAGATGGTCTTTACAACCTCGTGAAACAGCAGTATCCAGATGTTATACTGAAAGGACGTGATTTGTTCGACGCGTCGCTATTTCGTGATGCCACATCTACATCAGTCTTTTACACCTTTATCTCGCAACTCAAACAGTCAATTGACGCCGCCTCGCCCACTCCTACTCATTGCTTCATAAAAACTCTCGATGCGAAGAAGAAATTATTACGCTCCTATACACAGAACATCGATGGTCTGGAGGCCAAGGCGGGCCTTCTCGGGAGCTCAAGTCTGGAGGCCAAGTCCACTGGCAAAAGCGCATGCAAGCTCAAGACCAAGGATGTACGCAATGTACAACTACATGGCGACATTCATCGTGTCCGATGTATGTCATGTTCAGCCGAATATCCATGTACCCCAACCCATCTCAAGATGTTTAATGACGGTATGCCTCCGGACTGCCCCGAATGCTTGTCTCGCGGCAAGTTTTCCTTCTCTGTCACGCTTTCTTCGACACTAACCCCTCTCCACTACAGCGGAAGCTCGTGTCGCCCGATCTGCTCGACCTACCCGCATTGGCTCCCTTCGTCCTGCGGTTGTCCTTTACGATGAGCCTCATCCCCTAGGCGATGACATTGGCACCATCCAATCGTCCGACCTCGCGCGCAAGCCAGATATGCTAATTATTATGGGCACCTCACTCAAAGTTCATGGTCTCAGAAAATTGGTCAAAGAATTTGCCAGAACCGTTCATGGAAAGAACTCTTCCATGCGTGATGGCAAGACTAAAACATGGACAGGAAAAGTAATATTTGTCAATAAGACCCCTCCGGCTGCCGAGTGGGCGGACGTCATCGACTACCATGTTGCAGCAGAGACTGACATGTGGGTGAACAAAGTCATCGAAGACTGGAAAAAGATGAGGCCCGTGGACTGGGAAGTGCAGCAGAAACTAGTGGCCACGGCCTCGGCCGGCGACATGACTATGACTGGTGCTCTCAAACATGTCAAAGAAAACGCGACAACCAAGGCAGAAAGAAAGGGTAAGTGGCCTCTCGTTATTTGTTAGAGTTTTATTAAAAGATGAATATAGGTCTCGATGAGCAGTCAGAAAACATAGCTCCTATTCCCGTCTTTGTTTCCACGGCTTCTGCGGATAGAGGTCTCAGATCACCACCATCTCCCAGTAAACGTTACCAAGCCGCTTCCCATTACAGCAACCTCGAATCTAGCCCCTCGAAACGGCACGCTATAGCCCTCAAAAATGTCGTTCTGGACAACGACGAGAGGAGGCTATTGTTTACAGAAAGGACAAACAATGAGCCATTGGCGGGTCCCTCTACCGTCGATGATACCTTTGATCTCCCACAAGGCGTAGATATCGTGAGCATGAAGAAACCGAGGACTAAAACCAAGTTGACAACCGCTGCGCAGGCGAAGCCTAACCCTCCAAGGACGCGATCGCAGGTAGATTCTACGGGAAGGCGGTCGCGGTCTAAGGTGGCCACTATTAGGAAGGAAGACGGGCGGTTAGGTCCCTCACTTCGTTAGTTGGCACCATAAATTAAATTAGAGCAACTGACGCAGATCGCAGCCCGTTTTTCATTGCAGTATGGCGCGGGTGTGATCTATTTGCATCACATCTTCGTCATACAGTTAAGGCATGTAATTTGTGCTATACTATTATTTAGGTGCCGCCAGAGTAAGCCCTACATTCCATATGATTATCGCAAGGGGGGAGATGCGCAATGTAGTGGACACATTGATATTGTAGCGAATGTGGACCTGAATGTATATTGTTCGTTGGTCTCCGAAAACCTGGGAACATTACGAATGTGTTACAATTGTTATAATAAAGCTGGAAACCTACTAGAGACCAACGCTAGGTAAGTACTCTCCAGTGCAATACACTGGAGACAAAGACCATGCTAAATCACCATATGCGTACAATGCTTTGGATAAGCGTAATGCCCCCAGTGAAAGTGGACAAAAGGGTGATATGTTTTTACAAATGAACCAGCAATCATATCTAAGACGAGTGTTCTACGTTTGCTTTTCAACCTAGCTGGTGACTGGTCCCTTGTCCAATTTCTCGTCCTCAAAGAATATTGCGAAATAGGTCAGGACTATGTGTGGACGTACTAGCTCTAGTACTTTTCTGCAAGAACTGTTTGTCGATGAATCAGCTACCTACTAGATAGGAAAGCGAGATCCTCACTCAAAGTAATTAGTGACGTCCACCCTGTGAACGGATAGCTAAAATGCAGCGCAAGTCAACCAGCAATTCCTCTTAATGGCACGGAAAAAGCTTCTACCTTCCTTTCCCCTGTCCAGTGATGGCGTCATACTGCTCCCAGACATAACCGGTCCGTTGATATTCCTGAATAGGTAGATAGAGTCATTTACAACAAGAAAATAGAATAGAAACAATCGTACTTTGAACACATTCTCAACAATATTATTTCGCAACTCACTGTAAATCTCTTTGGCTCTGGCTTGGTGTGGACCAGGTTGTGAAGCATATGTCTATCTCACGAGACTTAAAGTCAGTATGCTCAAAACCGGAAGTAAGAATATACCTTGTGCAAAGCTTCCAGTGCAAGGTAATTCATCTGCACCCAAATTGGCCCCTTCCAGTAATTTTCACCGCGGCCAAATTCAGGGTGCGAAGCCGATAAACTGCGCAGGCCGTAGGGCGACCATAGATGCTTTGGATCTCGCAAGAGATCAAGAATATGACCTAGTTGAGGAGATGAAGGAGGGAGAAGCGAGAGTAGGAAAGGAAACAAAGAGATGTATCCCTTATGGCAGACGTGGTAGGACTGATCTGTGAAAAGAAAAAGGTAGCCGTATAGAAGAATTCACGTTCAGGTAATGGATCTAATACGCTTACCGTCATCGTCGACGTTAACATCACAATACATTTTTTGTTCATCATTCCAGTGTAAATCTGTCAAATCGAACGATGAATATAGTTTCAATAGCATTTGAAAGGCTAACCATCAATGTTACCCAAGATCGCCTTCTCAATCTCTCCGAAGGAGATTTCGTCGTCTACCTCACCTACATACGCGGCAATTTCTCTCATCGTCCTCGTAAAGAAGGCCATCCACGATATCAAATCTAGATGCAGTTCTCCTGCATGCGGCGGTCCTCTAGGATAGTCATCCAACCCACTCGTCAAGACATGTAGTTCAGACCGGCCCCGCCAGCGATAAGCCTCCGTTCGCGACCTCGCAATGCGAGAATATTGTTTTATCTGCCCCCTCTGTGTCCGGCGAAACCAATCATAATGACGCTTGAGTGGCCTGTAGATGTATTTCAAGTAGGAAACCGCGAGCTCTGGTGACTCGAGGTATCGACTGCCGGATGCTGTTGAGGGCTGAGAGAATGGAAGCTGGGTTTCCGTGCCCATCCCAACGCCAAGATCCATACCAAGGTCATTTGCAGAGGGCCCATCCGAACCAGCCGCTTTGATGCGAGCAATGAAAGCGGTGACAGCCATTACTAGAGTGGGTGGGTTCGCGTAGTTGGGCACTTGTGTTTGAAATTCCGCTGGAACCTGCAAAGGGTTTCATCAGGATCAGACCGTGGTATTGCCATTTCGCTCACTTTGCTCCTCGCTTCCTCACCCAAGATCTGCTCTCGTGCCACCCATCCGTCCTCGTCAATTAAATCAATCCAGTCTTTCAAAATTTCAAGACTATCAAGAAAAATCACCAAAAGTCTGATGACGAGTATACAGAATACGGCACCTGAAGTCGTTATCCCATGCACCGATGTGTAACAGATGGAATCCCTCATCCCTGAGAAAGTGAGCAACATTCAGTCCGGATAAATGACTCAGCCTTACCAATAAAACCCTCGTGGAAAGAAGCTGCGACTAGGGGTTGCGGTCAACAGCGCCTTTGGTTCAGTCAGTTTAGCACCATCCATACTGATCTCGGCATCCCCCTCTTCTTTGATGTTCGTGGACTGAAATGTGTCCTCATCCTCATCCCACTCATATGAGAACCTTCTGTTCACAATAGATGTTCCATAGAAGTACCCAACGCCTCCAACAAGATTGGACGTGATTGCCTTGGAGAAAGCTTCCAAAGATGGTTGTTTTGCTGTAGGATAATCCCTAGGATATGGAAAAATCGACTGGAAGCGCTGACTGTACGAAGCCACTAGCGCTGGAATACCCTGGTCAAGCGTTGTTGCTGTGTAAATCCACTTTGTAATCAGATGAGACAGTGAAGAAAATGCAGACATACAACTCAGTTTCTGCTTAGAACTACCGCTTTCAAAATAGACATCAAATTGAAATCGTCCGTCGAATGATTTCTGGATGGCATAAAGGTTACTCCCAGTGTATACTTCATCCGGCAGCTGAAGAACAAAAGATGGATCAGGCAGGTCTTTCGCTGGATCCTGGTATGGGACGATAATATCGCGGGCTCGATCTATTAGTGCATTCAGAATTATATCTGGAAAACAGGAAAGGTTAATGTACTGCAATGTGTATTCAGGTACGACACACCTTTCGCCTGCCAAATGTTTCCCGGGGGAACAGGCCGACCAACATAGTGAGTCTTTCCAATCCGTTCTTCGAACGCGCTGGCGTGAGGACCTTCAGTGACGGCCGTATTATTTGGGCCTACAGACATATTCGGAAACACGTAGAAACGAAAAGGTTTAACTGACCATCAACCACTCGGATAACGAATTCATCTAATTCCAAAGTTGAGCCGGAAAGCCTGTACTCCCCTGTAATTCCCTAAACGTATGTTGGCCGGAACGAACGAGAGAGGGTAAGATGGCAAACATTTTCATTTTCGTCAGTTTCCATCTCGAGGCCACCGAATCCTTCAAGCCCAAAGTAGAAAATGGCAGAGATTCGGGTATGTACATCTGAGTTAACTACGTCAATTCCATAGGCGAAGAACCATATTTACAGACATACCTGGTTTGATTGCTTCCCCTTTTACTCTAACAGCCCAGCTGCCTCCATGCTCTCCACCAGCAACCTTAAGAAATTCTGTTGTGATTCTCACGTTATTTGCACCGTCGTTGATGACTTGCACACCCCCTTCGCGTGTGTCGTACTCAGTCCAAGTATAGCTATCCAGATTGTCAGTCTGATCACAGGCATGGCGTGTACCTGAGTATTGATACGTCGAGAGAGCGAAATGAGAAGAAAATGGATGTCACTGACGACTGATAGATTGATAATCCTGCGTGCCAAACCACATGAGTCCAGTCATCAAGGACTGGGGGATCCGGGGCCTAAGACCAAAGTAGAGGTTAGGCCTATAGGGACCCCACAAGAAAGTATCATTTGCACGATGAGATATGGCACCCTGTGCCAATGGTAAGAGTAAAAGCCACGATAATTGCATACTCTTGCAATCAAAAGTGACACTGGACGCTCGTTGACTCGAGATTATACGCCCACGTGATTCATCCATCAAGTTTCCTAGGGCACTGCACTTGATTACACGCCATCGAAAACATTGTAGGTACATGATCTCTGTTTCCTGCGTATGATTGATGGCGTTATCAGCAAACTCTTTATGATTTTTCAATGGGCCCAGGTTTCTGAGGAACATAAAGGGAAGATAAAGAGTTTCCACAGAATGTACACCTGAGTGGAGAACAAATACTCTATGAAACCAGAGTTGGTTTACCATGTGTCCACTGGGTACATAGTGCGTCTCCCCCGGTGTATATATAAGTGAGGTGACAGCTTGAAAAGCTTGACGAGGGACCTGCAAGACCCTACAGAAAAGTCGGGAATAACTTTGTTATTCAGAAAGGATGGCATCATCGCCAGAAGCCCAACTAGATTTATTCTAGTGCGGTAACGAATTTATGTTTCAGTGCTATCATGAATCTTGACTGCCGATTAGTATTCCAAGCTAACCCTCCAGTTCATCTCCTTATTACACGATGGTCTGTCCCGTCTAGCAAGGTAGTGAGGTTATCTGTTTTTTGCTGACGCCCTTGCCTGGTATACGGACTAGGCTTCAAAGCAAGTAGTAGATTCCCCGATCCCTCCCATTCTCGTCTTGCGTCATAACCGTGGTCAGCATTAATGTCCGTGATGGCCTTGAATTCCACTGTCAAGGAGTAACACCGAACCAACCAAACTCGCTACACATGGATTAGTGTTACACTCGGTGCTGGTAGCACTTGAGGTCACAAGTTGAATTCGGAGTTAAGACGTAACTAGAGTACGGTTCTGGTCCTGGGGCGCAAATACGGAAACCCGCTGGATGGCCAATACCTGTTAACGGTTCGTTTACTACGATTTGACAACAATCCTTTTATGGAATGTTTCAGTCTGGTGGAAAAGGGTTTGTTGATGAGTGTTGTTCCTGAGTCAGGCCTGCGCGTGTCTTTGCCTTTCAATCTCATTCTAACTGCGTTCTGACTACGACCAGCATCTTATCTTCGTCTACTTTCAACACCGTATCCTGCCCTTTCATTAGCCATGAGATCCAAGTTCAAGGATGAGCACCCTTTTGGTCAGCCAAACAGCCACTCTATCCTTTCAACTATCTTACTCATCTCTGCTTCACTGTCCAGAGAAGCGCAAGGCAGAGGCAGAGCGCATTCGACAGAAATATCCGGATCGTATTCCAGTCAGCTCTAATCTTATGTCAATCACGCGAAATACTCAGCTGTGTGGCGTTAATACAGGTCATCTGCGAGAAAGCCGACAGAACAGACATCCCCACCATCGACAAGAAGAAGTACTTGGTACCTTCTGTGAGATTTCATGATCGCTGTGTGAAATCTCTTACGAGAAGCCGTTTAGGATCTAACTGTTGGCCAGTTTGTGTATGTCATCCGCAAACGAATCAAGCTGGCCCCGGAGAAGGCAATTTTCATTTTTGTTGATGAAGTTTTACCACCTACGGCTGCCCTTATGAGCGCCATATATGAAGAACACAAGTGCGTAGCTAATTTTCATACTTAATCGTCATATCTTGACGTCATTGCTGCAAGGGACGAGGATAACTTTCTGTATGTGAGTTACTCTGGGGAAAACACATTCGGGCGGCAAGGGTGGATCGAACTTCCGTTAGATGTGTAATTCCGAGCGATCATAACCCGGTCGTTGTGAATGTCATGTTGGATTCGACCGACAGGATGCGAGAATTTGGGTTGCGGCGACCGTAGATTATGGCATGGGACAACCATTTTCCACTTACGATCACATCAACCTCTTGTGTCGTATACCCGTCCTATTGGCTCATCGTGCTGTACGCTTATTCTTGTTTCAACTTACTCATGCAATCGCGAATTCCAATATGTAATATACCGACCCCTTTTTTCTATATAATCCAACTTCCTCAACAATCGGCTAATATTCTACTACTATTCATTGGGTGACTGCTCTTATGTTACCAGCGGATGCTTGTCTTTGATTTGTTGCAGTTTGGGAATGTCAGGGCTAGGTTTCTTCGATTTCTTACGTTCAAAGCTCAGTGTTTCATGTCTTTGGAGACGGCAATTTCAAAATGAACCTGGCTACCCTCTAATATTCAACCACTCATTAATGCCCTGTGTTCAACGGTGTTCAACGCACGTCTGAAGCAAACAGGCCACACAAAGCCTCGATGTATACCTAGTCTGTACCTTTATAATGGTTGTACTCGAGTATGCGTCCCGCCAACACTCTGGAGTCGCACTGATGATTGTCTTCATGTTCCAAGCTCAGTCCCAGTAGCCTTGCTCCCTATCTCTGGTTCTTGCTGGTAGCTCAATTTCCTGCAGGTTAAAGGCTACCTCTAAAACTCACCGGCAAGAGCCTTGCCACTCAGTGGTTAAGTACATCTGTATGGACATCAACGTAGATATCACCTGGGATTTCATTCGAGGCCCAATATCTGTTCCAATCATCTTCGTCAGCTGACTCAGAATCGAGCCCTCCTGATATCTCCACAGTTTCTTTAACACCGTTTCTTCCCTCCTCTGCTATACCAACATCCAATGGCGATATTTGAGTGCGTAGATCAGAAGAAATCGACCGGGAGACAGGTGCAGCTGCAGCATGATCCAAAGACAGCGGAGCCAATGGCTCATTTCTTGAAGAGAGGACCTCGTCACCAGGAAGAGTGGAGATACCTTGCTCTGTCACAATGTAGTCCATCGAAACCGAACGCCGAGAAACAGAATTGAATACAACGCTCAAGCGTCGTACCAAAGTTAACTGATCGTCGTGAGACACCGAAGCACCATCTGGCGGTTTGCCTTCGGATTTCTGACGTTTGGGCAGCCTACTGTCGTCCATATAGCGCCTACGACCCGTGCGACTGAGCAGGATTCTAACATTCACCTGATTGGCCCACACAAGGCCTAAGCTTGCTTCTTTCTTGTCCTCGCCCGGCACGCTGTTCATACGACCGAACCAGCGAGACTGGTTATTGTATACTAGACCACCCTGCTCAATGTTTGAAAGATGGCCTTGATCAAAGACATCCACGACCTCGTTCAGGGTGAGAATCGCAATTTGGTGAGTGCTCGCGAGAGAATGAAGATGGGTTGAGATTTCAGAAATATTCCTGGATCGCTCCACAAGGGTGTCGGTAGTCGTCTTGTCTGAGGTGTGGAAAAGTTCAGCCAAGGCATCGATGACCAAAAGTTTAATAGGTTTGTGTCCCTTGGATTGCTCAGTGATAAAAGATGGTAACGTTTCAGTTAGAACGCGGATCAGGACAGGTATTGTGGGCGTCGAGATGGTGTGGATCCTCTGTAGGCCACAAGCAGAAGCGGACAATAGTGGATGTACTTCGCATATCTGGTTGAGTCGTGTTGTAGGCAGTTTAGACGAGGTGACGAGGTAGCATGTCGACCCCTCCAATCCTTTACTTTCTCTTGGGAGTTGCACGAACAAGGAGAGCTGAAGGGCTAATTGTGTCTTACCCGCGGAACTTCATGATCATTGTTCTTCGTGACGTGTCGATTGCTCATGAGGAACTGTGTAACGCACCTTTCGCCAGCGACCTCCCAGATCATGCCAGTTCTGATTCCGCCTCCCAGTGCTTCATCTAGCCGGGAGTCACCAGTCGTGAATTCTTCTCCTTCACCCTGCACGTCCTTCAATCTTCGGATGTTTTGTGGTGTACCGACATTATACATGCAATCCATCATCCGTTCCACCGCTGATGGATTTACTTTGCATTTCTGAGCCACCTCGTGCGGGGAGCTCAGCAATAAGTCTTCAACATTAAGAATCCTCCCTAAGCCCAAAGGGTGTAAGAGAAAGGTAATGAAGACACAGTACAAATAATTACCCTTTTTCAGCAGGTTTCTGTCTTGTTCAGGAAGGCGTGTCAGAGGCTCGTTGTTTAACTTCATTCCGAAGTTGTCGAGCTGGCAAGGATTTGTGAACTCAAGGATTTGTGAACTGATTATATACTAATAGTATGTACGTAACAGTGTAACATAAGGTAAATGGTGGTTTTACCACGTTCCTATATTTTAGCATGCGAGAGTAGCAGTATATCTGAATTCCGACCACCATGGCCATGTTTGGGGTTGTGTTGGAGCCCGCTTGAACGTTAAGCTGGAGAAAGAGATTGCATGTTAATGTCAACAAAGAGCGTCTATAACCCATGGTCATCTGCTTGTCTTTGATGGAGACAAATATTGCACTAGCTGCTGTTCCACGACCAAAGTGAATAGAGATGTTCCAAACATCGAATGGCAACTCGGTGTACGTACGACAGCAAGTAATAGTAATAGTCAGATAGGAAAACGAAGAAGAGATCCAGTTCAAGCAATTCCGAATTGCTTAATCTTTCCTCGGGCGGCGGGACGTTAGACAACTGATCAAAGCTATCTCTTATCCTGACGAGTATCGAAGAACCAAAAAGCTGTTTGTCGATGATACCATGCACACATGTTTCTACCTACATGCTCACCTGACCTGTTCCTGCCACTGGGCCCTGGCAGAATAGCAGATCATGTCTTTACGATGTTATACGTTACCATCTGTCCATGCCTTCGTCTTCAAGCAGCTTCTGGTTTGTATTCCATCTCAGACAGATGTAAAGGCGGCTCGAAGGCGGTGGGTTCTCCTTCAAACATTGCCTGGCTTGGTGGTGACATTTTTGTCGAAGTCCTTAGGAGTCTCCACCACACTGACACTGACATCATGCGGGGACTTATACGCAGTACGCTGGAAACGCTAATGATTGACAGGGAGGACATCTGTCTGGCGGAAGCCCGCTCGAATGGGTGGTAATTGACGAAGTACAAGTCGCTGCTGACAGTTTTAATGAATCCTTTCGCTCCCACATTGCAGAAGCTGATGTCGCCCTATCCTTCATGCGATGTATAGGTTCCTACTATCTTCCGAGAAACTATCATTGGGACTGGGCTGTCGACAGACATATGCAAGTTCGTGCAAGGAGTTCTCTTTCCGCCAAGAGAACGGGACAAAAGTCCGAAACCTTTTCCGACGTAGCTATTCCAATCTCAACTTTTCTCAGGGCACTTATGTTCGCTGCTATCTTGTTCTCTGACAACGATGTATCGGATCAGCGCTGATGGAACGTATCCATTATTCGGGAGATCATACCTCGAGACCGAAGTGATCAGAGCTGTTATGACACTGGGCAACATTCCATGACACTTTTTTTGGCTGTTCGCCTCGATTGCGACCAGAGTAACCTTCCTCGATGCCAAGGCCGATGACTTGCTAAAGTGGAAGATGTAGCCCAGAGCAGTGAAATGCTCCATGAGGACCGACAGTGTTACCTGAAATGAAACAAGATTTCGAGGGATTGCGAGTTCACCGCATGGAGACATCCACAAATTGCAACAACTCTTCCTCTAGAAAAAGAATAACAACATCATACTTACCGCCCTTTTCTTCAAACAAACACTCTACAGTGGTGAGTCAACCGTAAGTTCTGATCCTCTGAGTACTCCTTATCAGTCCTCTGCATTCGCGATTGTAAACCCAGTCAGAAGGTAGTGTAGACACGGTGCTTAGGTAGAAGCTCGATCAGACTAGCAGTGGTACGGTGCCAATAATCTCTGCATCGACAATAGATGAGAAGATCGGATGATAGCGTTTCGGACCGTTCAGAAAACCACCCAAGTCCTCCTTTCCTTTTCCCAGACAACGGCATGGGGCCTGACCTGACCTGTTTCAAGCTCTTCCTGTTTCGCACTCGAAATTTCCGAGTCCTTTATGTAGGAACACGATTACATTTATGCCGGAGTCCTTCTATATGGTTACGGTGTTTCACTGCCTTTGAATCGGTGTCACAATTTAGGCCCCACTTTATATGCTCGTTTGCTTATTGTATTACCTTGCATGGACCATAGCTTCACGGATGGAAAAGGACATCTATAGTGATTAGGATATCATATCTGAATTAAGCTATAGGATCCCATCGCACCTGTTATGTACACATAAGTATCAAAACAAACCCAGCCAAATACCAAGGTTTTAGTCTCGTGTATATCTGACGTCTACCTGCGAGCGGAAGATGGTCAACGATTCCTTCGCGGCTGATATCTGCCAAATCCCCATGGACAATGACAGATTCAATAGTTGCAAAGGTTGATTCTTCATCATCAGCTACATTCGCCCGTGCTTCCAAAATGTTGACCAACGAATCCACCATCCCAGTATCACACTCCAAAACTTGAAGGGTCGGTGCAATATCGCCATCTCGGATGGCCTCAGCGAGCTCTTCAAGAAGCACCTGTCGATGCGTAGGAGCGCATCGACAATTTGATCAGGGACGGGGCATCAACGAGGAGTGCATGGACTGCTACAGCTTCCCAAATTTTGTAAGGATTCGACGTTTAACGTGGCGGGTTCATCATCGGGCCAAATTGACTCATCTCCTGACTCGATCTTGAGGTGTTGAGTGATGGGAGGACAAATGGCCAAAAGTACTCTTTATCCATATCTACAAACACTGTAAGAGATTCGAGATGAGGCAGGAGGATGGTGTGATGCGAGGAATAACATTGATCGTCGGAGACTATGCCAAGCCTAAGGGATACAAGGTTGACACAATGTCGGCACATCATGGCATGGCCCTCCTCTTATAATTAAAAGCGATCGTCGTCTGGTTGAATTGTGTACCAAGGCAGTTTGTAAATTTGGAGTTCGAGATGGACATTATCAGAAATCGTGAGTGCTCGCAAAGTTATTGAGGGAGGATGCAGAAGGTTGGTCAAGGTTTCCTGAGAGGACCAAAGTCGAACGACAAGGAGCTCAGAGATTCCAAGTTGTTTGTGCCCCAGTCAAGATTTGGAACCAGGGGAAATCTCCACCGCTCGACCAAGACTCCCAGCTGTAGGAGGGGTCGCTGGCATCTGTATGGTGAAAATGAAGGTACACTTTAGACGCATCCGTACACTATTTTGGATGATGTATTACATGTTGGTGACCGATGTGTATGCAGACCCGGTTGAAAATGATCGAGAACACAGATTAATACTGTCACTGTATACTTCCAGGATCTTTTGCACAACCGCGGATACACAGACAAGCTAATTTTGAATTCGGTGTCTAGGAGATAATGTTGAACTACGTCAAAGCTCATATGTAGAGGTGGTCCATGTGAATAAACTCAATTACAGTATATACTTATTATTGTTTCATTCCAAAATCATACCCGTGAGTGTGTAGAGTCGGTATTCCTTCTCAGGAATCCAACGACGTTAGATACCGTGTCGGTTATTTGTCGTGACTGGTTATGTGCATGCTTGACGTAAAACAGTCGAACGTTCGTAGCATTCCAGATGCCTAAAGGCGTCATCCCACGAACATATATCTCGCCCCATATAAGGGATGTCAACCAGACAATAGACGCGTTAGACCACTATTTCCGTAATCAGATTTAAGTGAAAGGTGCAGAAGAGGCGGACACTTGCTAAAAACCTCCGAGGTGTCGGAACCGGAGTTTCCGGGAGTATATCTTTGAGAGACACTGTGGATAAGAAATCGATGATTGCAGATGCGGAAGCTGTCTTGTGACGCGATACTTGCAACTCCTGGACTTTTGGGAGAAGCTCTGATATCAGAAGCATAACAGGATCAAGGGGGAGCCTACACCACGGTCAGTAATGAGATTTAACTCAGGTTTATAGCAAGGTCCTACCCTTGGTGCCAAGAAGTGACCTGGAATGTAGTAAGTAATGCCGACAGTTCGAAAAAGAGGTGTTAGACCCACCCATTCTTGTGTTGGCACAAACCCATTTCTACCAACTCCGCTAGCAGCAACACGGTCGAGGCTGCTGTTCGTTTCTAGTGAGAGCGACCTCCTCTCCTTCATCTTGCCACGAGCTTTTTCAGAAGTTGCAACGGGAACACCGCCACTCAGCGGTGCCTCCAAATTTGGCGACATGAATGACTGTGTCACGACCTCAAGCTCACCATCTCTCCTGTCTTCCTGCCTTTCTGGGTATCGTGGTATGTCATGCATGTTCTCAACGGAATCAATTTGCATATCGCCAGCGCCACTTTCACTTTCTAAGAGTCTAGTTTTTTCTGCCCCAGGGTCTGAACTTTCGCTGTAATCGGCTGAGCCCTTGCCTTTGCTATCCAACTTTCGGGTTTGTTCTTCTTTCGCTGACTGAACACGTTTGATCTCTCGAAGACCACGGGACAACGTGAAGGTTCCCAAGTCTTCGAAAGTTTTGTGTGTCGACAGAATACCGTAAGTAAGGTTGGGGTTCTCGGATAGGTGGTGGAGCACGACGGAGTTGAAGATATCAAGCCTGTGTTGTGATTGATGAGGAAATGAAGAAGAGAGAGATACTTTCTCACATGAAAAACAGAAGTCTTGGGTGACCTTCATCCGCCAGAAGGAAAAGGGGTGCCGAAAAAGATGTAAAAAGTTGAATAAGGCGTGTGGACGAGGTCACAGTGAGATTCTTGAAGTATGGCGCCGAGTTTGCCAAGGAGATTATAAGGGCAGGGTAGAGGGAGTTTAGGCTTCCTGAAGGAGTGGCTACGATGGCATAGACTGCCTGTTCAGTTGGTTTTAAGTGCAGGGACATATCAGATTTCGCTGAAATTCACATACATTGATCATGAAGTCTCCTGCTGTACCAGGAGAATTCCATTTCACCGGTAGCTGGGCTTTGACAGGGCCACTCAACTTTAGGCCAAATGTCGGTTCTGCTGACAGTGTCTGGATGATATACGATAATGCTCGACACAGTCCATGCTGTTCTAAGAGGAAATATATCAGACAGTTCATCGACTTGGTCCTCAGTCAACATCACTTACGAGGTTTATCTTTGATTTCTAAAGCGTAACAAAGGAGATAAGCGACCAACTCCATAGATCTGTCCGATTGCAGAATATATGCGCGGAATTTCTGGAGGAGCAATGTGAGTTGTTATTTGTACGCATGAACACCACCCAACCTTATTAAGTTCAATCATTTCCCAGAAGAAAACAACTTCCGCATAACCAGTCAATGGTCTTGAATTGGATCGTGACTGTAGGCTCACCAGTTTCGTGCATGTAGGCAATGGACTTCCTGGCGCCGGGCAATAAGTTATTCATAGAGGCCATTTGCTGCTCCATGATACCTACGATACCCTTAGCGATGAACTCGAAGTCCTGGACTCGATGCTGAGACCAGATGTCAGCCTGATGCTGTCCTTAATTTGTTGTTGTGCACAGTGTGCTTACTAGCTTTGCCAGGAAATATCGAAAAGTGTTTGTACGGGCCGTCGGCGAGTTTACCCCCAATCCTGTAACTGCATCTTTCGCATGACCAGCTTGGAAATCCAACAAGACACACAAAACTTGGAAGCAGATGCCTACAAGATTGGATCTTGGGTCTTCACCCTTGAAGACAAGGTGATTGTATGGTAGCTTCCCCGCCATACTTCCTGCCATACCTCCAATACTACCGTCAGTAAATGACGAGGAGTTCATTGCAGTATTCAAGAGAGAACATAGAATCGTTAGGATGTGACGACGAGGAGTCTTTTGGACGAGATGAAGACTGTAGAGCGAAGGTTTCGAGAACATGGATCCAGGGGGGACGTATATTTGGCGCGAAAGAAGAACAAGAAGAAGACGGAGCACCTCCGTTTTGTTATTGTCGTAGGTGTGACTGGGGCCTGGATCTGCTGTAGAACCGATACCTTTCTCCCTTGAAGACGTTGAGCACGCTACAGAGTCGGGTTCTGCAAATAACGCACCATATAACATAGTTGATCTTATAATGGTCAACTTGAATCCTTTTCGGAAGGGTAAACCCGCAACAGAACAAGAGATCTATGATTGCACTGAACAGCTTTTCACCTAAAGCAGGAAGCTCCTTGCTCCTGGGTTGTGCGCTTGACGCAGGTTCTGGAACACCACCCTCGGTCTCGCTGTCTCCGTCGTCGGCGATTACGAATTGCGGCGTTTCAGACGATTGTGGATTATCAACATCCGCATCTTCAAATTGTGGCTTCTTCCACAGCACCTCCAGCTCGAACGCATTCGACTCCCCTTCGACTTCAAATATAACTGGAAGCACGCGCTGAAGTATCCGTAAGCAGTTCAGAACTTCTTTCGTGGTGTTTCTGTCTGTAGAACTAGTACCAGTCTTCATGAAGGAGGATGCAAATGCAGAGACAGAGTCATTGTTTGGTGAGGGAAAGGTGTGATCGACGATGAGATTGAAGAGCCGGGAAGCCACAACACGTATGAGAGTTGCGATGTTTTCAGGTGCATCGAGAAATGCACGTCTGACTGAAGCCTTGGTCAATGTGGTTGAAATATCAAAGGACAGCCGACATACTGTGATGCGGGGTGATGAGAGAGAACACATCTGAAGGTGAATCGAACAAAACGAAGTACTGTTGAAGTTGATATTTAACATGAATCTAGTCAGAACAAGAAGTCGTGCTCACTTGGTTCCAATAACTGTCGCTCTCAGGAATATTCTGGAAAGCGACCGTCATGAGGCTTGAAACGACTTTATAAGTACATCGCTCACCCTCACTGCTGCCAGTTTTGCTATACCACCTGGTTGAGTGGGGAACGCCAACTTGGCCTCGTCCCCTAAGAGACCAAAGGGCGCTGTAAGCCTTCGAGGAATCCTGCTAAGCATGGCCTCAGTACACTGTGAAGGAAACACAGCCACCTGTCACATTCCAATTTCCAAGTGTTTCCCAAGGACAGATACAGGGAAGGTATCTAGGGTATCGTATGTCTACGAAATAAACGAGCATCCTTGACGCAATGCATCGACGTGGAGGTGCAGGACTAGCTGCCTTTGATCGCCAAGAGCAATCCAACCGTTCTTTCGCACAACTATCGTCGGCCCTCTCTCAGACCCAGGTCGATCATCTACACTCCCAGCTCAATCAGTTCCGCACTGCACTAGCCCACTTTGCTTCAGCACATCGCGAGTCGATCAAAAGTGATCCGTCATTCCGACATGCATTCCAGCAGATGTGCTCGTCCATTGGCGTCGATCCTCTGGCAGGACCCAGGAAGGGCGGATGGTGGGCTGAGATGCTTGGGATGGGTGATTGGCAATACGAGCTTGGTGTGCAGATTGTAGACGTCTGTGTGAGCACCAGAGACAGAAATGGAGGTCTAGTTGAGGTATCGGAGCTTGTGAGACTCGTCAGCAAATTACGGGGTGTTGGGGGTGTAATCACAGAGGACGACGTCGTGCGCAGCATCAAAACTCTGCAACCCCTTGGTGCAGGCTACCAAGTGGTAGAAATTGGAGGACGGAAAATGGTTCGGAGCGTAGTCAAGGAGCTCGATGAAGATCAGTCTGTGGTGCTTGCCATCGCTCAAGCAGAAGGAGGACGGATTTCCGAAGATATTTTGGTGCACCGGATGGGATGGACCCCAGAACGCTGCAGATCTGCCTTGGAAAACATGGTACACAGAGACGGATTATGCTGGGTGGACGATCAAGACGAGCGTTGTGGAAGGGCATATTGGGTCCTTTCATCTATGCGGTGGGATGTCTAATTCTCATTTAATTTACGTTGCCCCGTCCTTGGGTTTTCAACATCCCATTTGATAATGTTAAAATTCAAGATCTCGAGCAAGTACAGAGAATATTACGAGAGCTATCGATGCACCCAGCCGTCAACTGTCAGGGAAGGATGAATGGTAATCAGAAGAGTTGAGGTCCAGGACTTCCGCTGTATTTCGGTTCAGTTAAAATCTGCTCAGTGAGTGGTAGTGGTGGGGAAGAAGGGCGCGCAGCGGCTAACAGAATGCAATCAGTTGAGATCAATGGATGGCTGCTGTGGGACTCACGTATGTGGACTTCCTCTCCACCTCCAGTCATTCCCTCCACCGCGAACGTGACAGTTTTTACCTCCAGAGAGCGTAGATCTATGAGAACTAATTTCCCAGTCCGAGCAAAGTCTGGCACCATAACGATTCGACATCGCACCCGTCCTCCACCTTCCTGGCCATCTTCGCTTTCATCCGCAACTAGTTTCGTTGCGAATCTCTTCTGATTACCCACGATGTATAGGTCTGGTGTTTCCGTAATGATAAATGGATCATCACCAAAGTAAGGATGACACCAGAGTGTATCCGGAGCGGTTGGAGCCATATGTCTCCATCTCAAAGTTGATTCCAATATTGACATACGAGTATTGTGACGTGAGGGAAGGTATTTAAACATGTCGTTGAGGGGCTGACCAGAATTGACAAGCAGTGTTCGTGACAATGCAGATGTTTCCCCATCCGTTTGCAGGCCACAAGCAAAGCGCAAGTAGGTGGGGTTCGTTTCAACACAGAATGTTGAGAGCTTAGCAACCGCTCCAAACATCGCTCGCGGAAGGGGCTGCTGAGGCATTATAACCCCAGATGGATCTATTTCCCCCGGAAGGATGTGAACAGGCATAGCGCTCGCAATGTCGAATAGGTGGGCTGATAAATTGAGGATCGGGTGGGGTGAAAATGTTGCTCCTTCATTTGCATATCGTCGCTGTATATTGAAGATGAATGAAGTTCAAAGTGCACGAACAGAACAACTCACAGCATTTCCTGTTTGTTCTGCATCTCCGGGTTCGCCCCGTCCGCTAGACGGCATATCAGCCAACGAATTACCCGCAATGATGAGTCGCGAAATTTGAGCAGCTGATGTTTGTTCCTTCACTCCACCTTCTTCGCCTGTCAAGTACTCCACCAACATCTGTATCTGTGCATCAGAGGGTGAAGGAGATCCGACGTTAAGGCCAGAAACGACAGCGATCCATTCATTCGTCAACGGATTTGCGAGAGAGTGATCTAGGGACTCGGTCAAACAGTAAGATCAAGGGAGGCATCATTGCACCTACCGTCAACTTCCATCTTATCTTCCCGTCTAGCGACTTCAGGCTCTAACAATGGCTGAGGTGCCATCCCTGGATAACATATATCCACCACCTCAAAATCACCATTTGCAGTCTCAGCACCCAAAGCACCAATGATGACACCTGTAACTAATCTTGCCTTTCGTACGCGATCACCTACCAGACGAATGCGCCCCGACTCATCTTCGAGCATTACATTGTCACCTGGAGAATAAAATTTCGGCAACGGTGGTGGCGGGGGGACGGAATGCTTCGTGGACACAATCAAATACTGCAGGATATAAGGGGGCAGATAGCGTACGTCGCGTGCGATATCTTCCATAACATTTGGTTTCAATGGCATATCCATGTAAACCGTCCCGATGATATAACAAAGGCGAGATTTGACAACTTCGAGTACCCGTGGAACCAGGATGGGGTTTCCTAGTAAAAAAAAAACCAACCTGATAAGACAAGAGTCGGAAGAATGTACTCAAAATGACCTTGGACCCCGCTCCACCGTCTGTAAGCCCTCTCCTCGACAAATTCCCGTAGCATTCGCAGCCTGACAAAATAGATGTTTGCATACTGGTGCCTATAGGACTTGTTTGCACGAGTAATAAGGAAAGAAGACGCGGTGGGAGGAAGCACGATGGTTGGTGTTCGAAGAGGAATGGATGGGGTGGGGCTATTCGACGATCAGGTTCATGTAACTACAAGGCTGTACTGTTACTAACAGAGGAACGATTGATGTCCGTTTCATGGATGCTTCATCTGTGGGTGGAAAAACGTCCATGCTGGTTTTGAGTAGCAGATGTGTGATCGTGACATAGTACGCGACGCGTTCATTCAAGGTTGCATTCAAGTCCATACTATATAATACAATTGTCTATGTTTCTTCACTTCCCTGCTTTCAACAAGTCCTCGCATAAGTACCAGAAGAAACATTTCCTTCCCCCTTCTCCAATCCCCTTTCATGATGTTGCCTGATGCGTCCTTGTCCCAGCGTATTGAGCGCATGAGAGGATGAGGCTTTGGATGCCAAGTTCTCTGTGATCTCCATCTAGTCAAAGATAATGTTAACCAGCCAGCAAGTTTATCAAGAATCAATAGACATACTATGTCAGCAACAAGTTGATCAACAAGCTATCATCAGTTGTAATGAGAACCTAATAACGCTACTGGAATAAGCAGAAAACGAACCACTTCGGTCATGCTTTCCCGGACGACGACACGAAGTATGTCAACCTGCTCCAGGTTCGGAGCTAACTCATAGTTGGGTACGATCCTATAAATGCAAATATCGAACTGTGATCTCAATGTCCGGAGGCAGCAACTCACCATCCCTTTGTCCTGAGAAGCGTTTGAATCCATTTCTGCTGGATCTCCGGGTGCTTCTCTTGGAATTTATCCGAGAACCGGAAACATACTACAGGAAGTCCAGGCTCGTATGACTGACAAGCCGATATGAAGGAATGCAACATCATTTATGGGGCTGCCTGACGTACCTCTACATCGTCGGTAACATCCACCACGTCTTGACCAGATCCACTGCCCACCTTCCTATGGATGTCACTCAGTACGGTGTAATACCCACTCTTTTCCAGAGCGCGACTCAAGAGCCTCGCGTTTCGCAAGTCATCCAGGGCCACGGCACGAAATCCCTCGAAACCGAGATGGATGAAACTGAAGTATTGCGTGATGATTGGAGCAGCAGGGCGAGAGAAGTTGAGCGAGAAGGAGTATTCAACTGAACCCAGGTAATGCAGCTCGAAAATAAGGTCTTTGGGAAGGTGTGCCTTGTCTCTCCAGACAACCCATCCAACACCTACATAGCTCAGCCCAAACTTGTGACCACTTCAAGTCATAACAACTTAACCATGGATACTGCAGATAATAAAACTGGCACGTACGACGCATTGATGGAAACGACTCTGGGAAGTTTGAAGTCCCATTCAAGTTTCGGCTAATGGAAACCCATCAGTTTACGAACAAAACCTTGAGGGATTTCCTGAAGGACTTACCGTGGCAAAGGGAGCGAAAAAGGCACCAGAAGCACCATCGACTACAAGTTGCAATCAGTGCACGATTACAACAACGACCTCGGGGTAAGAGGCTCACCATGAATCGGAACAAAATGGCCTGTCTTGGCTTCATATTCATCCAGAAGGTCAGACATCTCCTTCACTGGCTCGTAGTGACCAGTATAAGTGCCTACACAAGATGGCTTGAATTGATCGAAGTCAGAGGTGTCATGTAGCAGTGACTTACTGCCCAGGATAACAAACACTCCAATCGTATTTTCGTCCACATACTCCAACGCTTTCTTGGGATCCAGCCTGTATTTGCTCTCAACAGAAATTGGCACCAGTCTACATTCGACATCGAAGTAACGAGCAAATTTTTCAAGAGCCACCTGAGCGTTTGCCCCCATTACGATGTTGGGTCTTATTCCTATCAGCCAATGGGAGCCAAACAAGGCAGAATTATATTCACCCAGGCTCGTGAATGCTCTTGCCGGCAGCCTTGCGCTTCTCTTGCCAGATCTTTTTCATTGCGAGACCACCGAGTTGGATTGCTTCAGAGGACCCAGTTGTCGCAGTTCCAATAGCTTGTTTGGCGGATGGTGCATGCCACATAGCGGCAAGGATGGAAATGCCTTTAACAAAAATTAGCGAAACGGATGATGTGTTGAAAATTATATTACAGCGCGTGTGAAGGGCCTCTAAAACAAGGTATCAAGATGAATAATTTGATAATCACGCGGTCAAGCTACGTACGAGTTGCAGGGTACTCGTCAGCATCTTATATAGGGTTGCAATTAATGGATATGCAAAGGGCAAGTTTAGAGAAAATACGTACCAATGAGATTCTTGGACATGTTTTCAATCATGAGTTTATCCGCTTGTGGGGGCATCCATGTGTGTACGAAAGAAGCGAGGTTGAGGACCGGGGAACCATCTTGCAACGGTTATGAGATGTCCAGGGTCGATAGTCATTAAGACTCACCTAGGCTGAGCTCATCATGAATGAGCTGATATGCAGAATCAGCATCGATGCCCTAGATGATGATAATTTGGGAACAAGATCATGATAGCAAGGTTGAAAACATGCCTTGGAGGCGAGATGATACTTCGGGATGGGATTAGAATTGTAACGAGCGCCATAGGAGTGATTGATTCTATTCGGGTCTGTCTCTGTGAAACTGTGATGATGAGACTTTTTGTCCTTAGTTGATGTATTTATTTGAGATGATTAACCGGTTAGAAGGATTTAGGATAGCATACATGGGCATCTTGAAGGAGTTTGTTTGGATTGACATGCTGGAAGATGAAAATATGTCAGAAGAAGTCGGTAAGAATGGGAAGACAGTGGACCTTGCAGAGAGCCATTGTTGGAGGAGGGAAGTGAAATACAACTTGAACGACCTGTATATTCTAGGAACCTTTATATATGGCGTATCACCGTTGATGTCATCCTATTTATAACGATTACACGACGTCACAGCATAAAAATAGTCAACCTGGCAACTAACTGACAGTGCGACCCCTCGGCCAGTCAAGACTCAAGGCGTGCCTATTCCCTAATGCGTTTATAACTTGGCGTCCGCAAGGTTTCCATCCAAGAGCAGTTTCCGCAGCCCATCCCTTGTACACTTGTCAATTGCTGTGCTTTTACGCGACTGGCGCTCCACGAAAACATGCGTATATCCACCAACTGCCGCGGGTGATGCTTTCCCTTCTTCGAAAACACCAATTTCGTACGTGACTGAACTATGTCCAAGTTGATTGATACGTAGTCCTAGATCGAGGATCTGTGGGAAAGCTAATGGGGCAAAATACTGCACAATTCCAAAGATAAGAAAAGAGAAGACGCTTATGTCGTACATTCTTACTTGACAAAACGAAGAGACAACTAGACCAATAAGGGACGACGTTGAGGGCTCAAGACAACAGTGTTTGATGAGATAAGTATTGACTATAGAGTCGAAAAGATGGTAATAGATAGAGTTATTGACATGGAAGTACTGGTCGTTATCGTTCCTGCAATACAAGATATTTATAAGACAAAGATACAGTGTTACTGGATCTAAACTTACCATCGGGTATGGTAGGTCAGAAAGTAGATATAGTCAGAACGTCGCCTCGTTTTCAGGAAGTTGTTCGACATGCTTCAAACTTCAAAGATGAGTTTCCAGGGCTCCGTAGAAACTCAGCGCCGGAGTTTGCCGAACCACGCGCCGCGCGTCCTACCTCGACGCGTAATTCACTGTTTTATTCCTTTCTTTCATCTTTCTCCCCACTATGGAAACTTCCTTTGCGATTACTGGGAAGGGGTATGTGATAGTAGCAGCAGATACGATAGCTGCTCGCTCAATTGTGAAGATGAAAGTGGATGAAGACAAAATCAAGTCACTTAGTCCTCATTTGCTCATGGCATATTCTGGAGAACCTGGTATGTGCGTCCATCTTATATCTGTGATTGAAGTTCACACTACATTACCCCAGGGGACACTGTCCAATTTGCCGAATATGTTGAACGCAACATCCGTCTGTATCAAATTCGCAACCTCTACCCTCTTCGTCCCTCTGCTGCAGCATCGTGGATTCGCCGATCGTTGGCGGAGTCCCTTCGCTCACGCAAACCATACTCTGTCAATCTCTTGCTCGGCGGCTATGACACTGCTACACATGAACCACATCTGTACTGGGTGGACTATCTCGGGACCATGACGCAGGTACCCTTCGGGGCACATGGATATGGGAGCTATTTTGCTTTGAGTTTACTAGATAGGTGGGTTATTCGATGCTGACTGCGAAGAAGCTTTGTGCTTCCCTATCCTGTGTAATTTGCTTTATTCGTTGTACTGACATGTATCATAGATACCACGACCCTGAAGCCTCCCTCGAGGAAGGGCTTGCGACTCTGAAACGATGCATAGATGAAGTGGCCAAACGGTTGGTGGTCAGTCCTGGAAAGTACAAAGTTAAAGTGGTGGATAAGGACGGCATCAGGGAGGTTGAACTGTAAGAGGTCCTTGTGTAAATTATGTCTCTCTTTCGCACATGTAACGCCATTTGATCTTCGACGCTTCGTCCTCTTGTGACCATGTCTCAGTCAAACGGAAGCAATACAAATCTTCTGCAACACTTTTTACATTATTTATTCACATTGATCTTCCTTCCGTCACCGCACAGCACTTCCCAGCCAACTCTGTTGTCCCTCAAATCCTCATCCAACATTTCCTGGAACTTCGCAACATCATCCAATGATATCTTGAATCCCCCACACACTATGAAAACGACTGTCCGCTTTTCACCTGAATCCTTCCGAGGCACTAGACTATCGAATAGCGCGGGCTTGAATGCAGGCGCCAGAGCTGTAGAACATGCCAATTCAACCAGCATCCGGTGAACATCTGTTTGTAATGATACTGATATCTCTCCCTGAAACCTAGATAACTTAGACATACCTATAAAGGACACCAGGGACTGCATACTGAGCTCATCAGGTATACTCACGCATACCACGTTTCCCTGCCTGCCAAGGGCCATCTTCACCACCTTGGCAGACGGCTGTGATGCTCCCAATGATCCAGACGCCTTTGACGAGAACTCGTTGAAATGTGCGAGTTTCACATCGTTTTCTTTGTCATGTACGATGCCTACCCCAGAAGGTAAACGTGGACTGATACTGTTAAATCTTCCGTTATTAAGTGACATGGAGTGGAAGAAACAGTCAGAGCCGATGGTTTCAAGGGCAATAATCGGAACTAAGCAAAGTATGACATTCATTAATGACTCGGTCCATTCTCATCTGCTTCAATGGCGCACCATCGTCCCATCCTACATGCTTGCAGCCTACAATTATCCCTCCCAGTAATCCTCCCCCTCCCACACTACAAAAGATTACATCCGGCTTATTGGATAGCTGCTTAGAAATCTCCTTGATCATCGAACTATGTCCTTCCCAAAGGATCTCGTCATCGTACGCCGGAACCATCACGCTGCACTGGTATGTTAACGGTGCTGATGGTGGTCTGGCACCCACTTACGCCCCGTAACCCTGCTCAACTACTTCCCTCGCGGCCTTCAGCGCTTCCGCGTAAAACCGTCCAGTAACAATCACGTCTGCCTGCTCCCGTTGCAAAATTTCGAGCGTCTTCTGTGTTGCACCTTCGGGCAGATATACGCTACATCTAATTTCAAGCAGTTTTGCTGCACAGGCTGCTGCCAGCCCAGCATTTCCGCCAGAAGCTATCACCAGATGAACCGATGGCCCATAAACTTCCTTGGCTCTTTGAGCGAAAAGAGAGATTCCTCGATATTTGAATGAATGACAAGGATGTAAGTTCTGTTCCAATGGTCTGAGCTTGGTGCAAACTTCAAGCAGCAGAAAATACCTCAAGCTTCAAATAAGCGGACGCTCCTAAAGTTTGGGAGATGCTGTTAGAGAGTATCAAAGGAGTCTCTTGCCAAAGAGCCATGCAAGTTTTGTTGAGAGTAGTCGGATCAAACTGTGATATTTTTAGCCCGTGTGCCTTATTTAGTATCTCCCTCTAAATCGAGTCTGGAGATTATCAGTACATGTCCTCGCTTGATCCTTCGCCAGGAAATCCAAGTCCTTTGACAGAATGACTGACAGGCACAATACCCATCGGCCGGAAGTGCCTGAAGTGCCCAACTTTGGCGGCATGGATACGAAGCTTCTGAAGGTGCCGTGCCCTAGGCCTGTTGTATGAATTCGTTACTGATATCTGACGTTACCCCTTCTTATCAGCAAAATTCCTGCGAATTCTGAAACAGGTCGAGTGGGCCTACCCGATATCATGAGGTCTGCTTGTTTTGTTAGTACAGTTCGGTCATAAGTTGAAGTTCTTCGGGGATAGATTTGTATCTCAAAATCCATCTGAACTAAACGACCTTATGACCGTCATGGATAGTCTGAAGCTCGACAACGACGAGGATCTATCTAGCCACGATTTCGCTTCTTTGGCTCCAACCATCAAGCATGAATCTTTTTGGGTCTTACAGCTGGAGCACGTAGGGATGGTCGATGCATCTGAACGACCCGTCGACTCGTCAAACGTACATGCGCCTGGGGTGCAGCCCTCTTTTGTCATATATTGTTACGATGATCAGGAGAGATATCGAATAACTCACGATTGTGTTGGCCTGCCTAACTCTAGCACAGTGTTACAGTAAGTATTTTCGGCATGATCTCGTAGGACAAACACTAAGCTGCGCCAGGGCTCTCCACAGGGCCATTGTCAAGCCGCTGCCTCCTTTGAAGCCTTGTTTGCCTTGGCTTCTCTTGCTGTTAATCAAGTTCAAACAGCACCTTCCTTTCCTCAAGTCCTTCCTGGATTCACTTCCTTCGCCTTTCCATTGGCGGTTTGAAACTCAAGAGGAAGCTGATAACTTGAATGAAGGCATCTTTCAAATGAATCAGCAGGGTGCGCTGAAAGGATTTGCATCCGCGGAAGAAAAGAAGAAAATCGGGAATGCTGCGTTTGCCCGAAAGGATTACTCGACTGCTTCGAGGGCTTACTCTGATGCCATAGAGGATTTGCTTGATGTACTCAGTCAGAAGCCCGACCTTGATAGTGAGAAAAAGGCCAAGAAGCTGCTCGCAATCTGTCATGCGAACCGGGCTGCGGCATACCTGATCTCTGGTGAAGGCTCGGATGCGACTAAAGCCCTTGGAGATGGCAAGGCCGCAGAAGTGAATGACCCCAGCTACGCCAAAGGGTGAGTCACGGCTTCAACCATGCTTTATGCTTTTGAGAAAAAGTCAACCTATTAGATATATATGTCAGGCAACAGCTTATCAAGTTCTAGGGGATCTAGAATCTGCCAAGGATGCAGTTGCACGAGCATTGGGTCGTCAAGAGCTGGAGAATGATTTAGGTTTGGCCGACCGCCTTATTGATCTGTACACAGATGGCAAAGGATTTCCAGATGAGGAGGAGCACTTTAAGAGTTGGATGCTGGAAGTTCATCACAACCACAAGAAAAGTTCCGAAAGGTTGCGATATATTGGAGGTGAATGGACTCGACGATGTGATGCTCAGTTAGCCAAATGGAAGCAATAGTAGGGGTCAAAGTAGGGCGATTATTGTAGGTACAGCACTTGTACTATTAAGCCACTTATACAGAGACTGAGTTATACTCTGATTATGCTAGGATTGATTTTCTACAGGTTATGGGCCACTCTCGTTGCATTTAGACAATCATAGAAGACATTGGTGTTACCCTACATCATTCTTTGATCTGTTTCTCCGATCACTCACATCACAGATCAACCCTTTGTCTTTCACAAACATGACTGGTATACTGGTGCATTTATCCTTTCCTCCTTTGACATTTTATTGTCTACTGGTATTATTTCTTTACCATGGGTACCAACAACACTACCCCCCCATCTATTTCCCTCATCAAGCTAACAGTACACTGGCAAAAAGCTTGACAAACTCAAGTCCAATTACAAAGAGTGGTGCGAGGAAATCACTATCACACTCTCACTCAATGGGAGTGTCTTCCAGTTGGTGCTAGGGCCTCTTGACATATCAAGGAATGAATGTTCAGAGGGGGCAATGCTGGATGCCATAAAAATGTAAGCTAGATGTGCATTGGCTTTAAAATCTGAGAGAGTGTGTATCTGCTCAGAAGGTGGTTCTGGGATACACTACTATGGGGCCTGCAGAGTAGGAAACCCATCCCACATTTCACACCTTTGAATAGTGTAAATTGATATATTTTGTTGGAGCAGACTATATACGCTGCACAGTGGAAGAGACAACACGTTCCTTACAACCTACCTGGGGTTTACTTAGACTTACAGCTAGGGTTAGCAGAGGTAAGAACACTATATTCCTACTATAGTACAGGTTCTCCTTATATACATAATAGTAAGGATATCACATGACTCCAGAGGAATATGCATATGAAACATGTATCAATATTGGTAATTAATGTGGGAGAATATGCACATGCAACAATATGCATATGAAACATGTATCAATATTGGTAATTAATTTCAACATATTTATGGTATAGTTTTCATGTATTGATAAACCCCAGGCCCGGAATGGAATAAGTTTCATCGAATGAAAATCTACCCCTAAGAGGAGTGAAAAAGGAGGTTTTTTTCTATATGCAAGGGATGAGTCAATGGGATGAAAACCTCCTGAATTTTGTCCCCAGTTCATCCCACACCAAATTCATCCCATGGGATAGTTTTCATCTTTATATGGGCAAAAATAACACTCCTCTACATGGGCTGAATTTCATCAACTGTAAGGGGAATGAAAGAAGGAAAATTTCCCCCCCATTTAAGGGTGTCAAAGGGATGAATTCCTCACAGAATTTGTTCTAATTCATACTGTACCAAATCCATCCCATGGGTTGTTTTCATCTTTATATGGGCGAGAATAACAACCTCTACCCAGGTTGAATTTCATCAACTTTCCAGGTTCTTTGAGAGTGGAAGAATTCATCCACTTTATGTAGTAGTTTGATCAACAGGTTTCATACTGCTAGCAGTGACTTTTCAACTGTTATGGGTAGTGGTCCCCCCCATTGGAAATCATTTGTTATTGGCCAAAATTCAGGCCATACATACAGAGCATGATCACATTTCAAGCATCATCCATATCTGAGCTACCCCTATCCTCTTCGAGTCCCTTGCCCTTGTCACCTTCATCCTCCATGTCATCCTCCACATCCCCCACATCCCCCGCATCCTCCGCATCGTCCTCTGCATTGTCCCCATCCTTCTGTATTACTCACTACGTCATCCAAGTTTGTCATTACAACAAAATATCTGTGTTTACAGGCATAGGCACACTTGTTCTTCAGACTGGACTTAATGAATTCTTCAACCACCCAACCATGCGGGAAACACTTGAAGTAGTGGTGGTGCTCTTGAGCCTAGGAGATCCATCTAAGAATGAGGTAAGAAAGCAGATAAGAACGTACCATTGCAATGATTTTGGCAACAACCAGCTTTGGTTGGCAGTGCCACGTAACAGAACAGTCAAGCCTGGCTGTGGCGGTTAAGTCCCGGACACAACACTACTAATCCTCAGAAAGGCTATGTGCACAAGGGATCAACTTACGCGAAGGGCAGTGTACAAGTCAGTATCATCCTCAAGGCGCATTGCAGTTTGTAAGTTGAATCCATTACCGGCGACGCTTCCTCTGGGTGGCCGTGGTATCATCATTGTGGTGTTTTCTTTAGCAGCTGCAGCCTTGTGCAAGACATCATTCTCAGCTGATGATGGTGTCAGGAATGTACGAAGGAGAAAAATGGCGACTGCACCCTTTAGTTCCTTCAACTGAGCCTCCAAGGTTTTTGCTGCTGTCCCTAGTCAAGTGTAGCACAGTAAGCGATAACATCTCAATGCAAAATAGTGAAATACTAACCTCCCACTTTCTTTGCGAGAGAGGTCAATGCTGACTTCACCTTACCACCTTGCTTGGATTTCTTAGACACTGAAGTTTTCGCCATGAGGATTGGTAGGTAACAACATGCTCTTAAGGACTCAACAAAGGATAAGATCCATGTATAGTCTATGCGCTGCAGAGGCGAACCACAAGATAAGTCTTCTGGCGCAAGGGTCAGAAAAACTAGAAGTTGAGGACCATGTTTTGTGCAGAGGACAACTTGAATGTTCCTGGAAATAATGACAGGATGTGATCAACACATTCAGGGGGACACATTTCATGTAGACTGGACTTAACGTACATGGTGGCTCATTGCTCAAGGCCAGAGCTTGTGTGTTGGGAGCAGGAGGCGCTGCAAAGACAGGGATGCAATTAACACCTTCAGGGTGATGAATTTCTATAGACTAGACTTAATGTATGGGTGGAAATTGTGCTCATTGCTTGGGGCCGGAGCTTGGGCATTGGGTAAGGGAGTGACAAAGCCAGGGATGCAATTAACATGTTCAGGGGATGCATTTTGCTAGACTAGATTTGGGCTCAAAGTATGCAGCGACTCTCATTGCTCTAGGCTGGAGCTTGGGCATTGGGTAAGGGAGTGGGCACAAAGCCAGGGATGCAATTAACATGTTCAGGGGATGCATTTTGCTAGACTGGATTTGGGCTCAAAGTACATGGCGACTCTCATTGCTCTAGGCCGGACCTTGGGCAAACAATGTTAGTTGATGGTATCAGAAGCTAACAGATGCAAATAACGTAAATGCACAGGGAGACATTACATTGCTAGCATTCTGGATCTTCAACTTGGTATGGGTGGTTGCGCGGGTAGACTAACAAAACCTGCAATATATAAAGTAGGTTACAAGTCAGGAAATCCACAGCGCAATAGAATGTCCACAAACCAGAAATCCCCCCATATTTGCCCTGCTATTCACCATCGTGTTGGGAGCATTATTAGCATCAGCGATGGCACCTCTGATGTTGAGGAAAGTCTGACAGAACCAGACACAGAGCTTGAAAGTTATATGGTGGAGAACCAACTTGGCCTACTGGAGAATAGGGTGTGGGTTGACCATCCTGATGTCTCCAATGTCTCAGGTAAGCACTGGTTTGTCTGCAGGCAAATGGAAGCTGAAGACTCCACATAGATACCAGACAAGCCAGCCCAGTCCCTAATGGGGATGTAGATGTCAGTACCCAACCATCAGAACAAAAGGTATGCAAAGATACTCACTTGATAGGTTGCCATGACATACCATCAGAAATACAGGAGAACGTCACAATCCAGATCTACATTGATAATAGCCACCTAGTGAACCTGGTCTTCAACATGAATGTCCAATGAGTAAAGAAGCGGGGCAGAAAGCAAGGGGACGAGAGAAAGAAAGACGATGAGAGAAAGAAAGATGACAAGAGAAAGAAAGACGACAACGGTGGGCAGAATAAGCAGTGAAAAGTAATTATAACAGGCACATAGGATAAATTATAGAGTATCTAAATATTCTATGCTTCATAAAAACTTGATCACTTATCTGCACACGTCTTCCTCACCTCCTTGCGAAGACCAGACATCAGTCCATCATTCCATTGTTTTTCCTCCTTTGTCTCATGGCCAACACACAGTTCATCAGGACTGAACTCCAAGCGTTCCTCCAAGAGACTTCCTTGACCATCCTCCATCCGATGGATAACAGCCACCATGACAATTGGTCGACCATCTTTGTATCGATGGTGGATTCGGCAAACATTTTTGCCACAGTGCTCACTGTCAATCACAACAAGTGGCCCATTGTTGCACATCGGGTGAGGGTGCTTGGGAGAAACCTGTTCTGGAGGCAAGAATCCTGATGTCTTGTAGTGTGAGAACTGGATGGATAGTTGCCCAGATACTTGCATAATTGTAACAGCCACTTCCTTATCTTTATGTTCTCCACCCATAACCGATACCTTCATTCTTGCACCAGTAAGTCATGAGTCTGGTAGAGGGTGTGCTGGATGATGGATGTTGCTGCTGTGGGGAGATAGGCAGCTGATGAGAAGAGAAAGCCAACTCGATCTCTGGGAAATCAGGGAGGGGAGTCCATGGAGTCCGTGATGATGGATTCCAAGTGGGCAATGAGAGAATGTAATTTGGCATGGGGGTACAACTACCACCATCAGCTGGGGTTTGCCGGGGTGCTGGAGCCCTCGCAGGATGTCTCAGAAGAGGTTTGAAGAGGTCACTCGAAGACGGGGCAAAATCGTATAAGTGGAGACTGGAACTTGAAGGAAATTAGTCACAATGCCCGCTGACAGAAATTAGAGTAACATACGATACTTCCACAATGTCGTCATAGTCCAAAACCTCAGTTTTGAATGGATGAGCAGGGTTAATGTGGGTGAACTGAGTGGTTATTCTGAGGCCACTTAAATTGTCCTGCAGAGGCAGAACATCCTTGATGATTGCATGATAACCCTTCATTGGATGCTTGACCTTGCAGACAATGACTTCCATTTTGATCCATGGCATGCGCTCTGATGGATCCGATGCAAATGGATGGGTTGGGTGGGCAATGAGTGGATCTGCTGATGTACTGCTTGACATAGACTGTTGCTTCATAAATGTGAGTGGTGGGTCAATAACCTTGACCCAATTTATATGGACATGGTGTCCCTGGTAAAGGTTGATTAGTGGTTGGTTGCAAAAGTTTGGCGGTGTACCTACCATTAGGATGTTGTGAAGCACTCCGCCATGTATGCTGCCCCTTCCAACAGCTGTTATGCCACCACTTATTTCTTGGCATTCAAACCATTCAGTGATCCGAACACTTTCAAATTCATCACCACTAATTTCTACTACCCATTCTTTTTCTCCACAGAGAGCTCCACTTATCACTTTGGCAAAGTCACCGATGGCAACATACTTTCTCAAATTGGACCAAGGGACATTCACTATGCCCTTGCCATCCTCAAGATCCACCTCCACTGAATGAGAATGCATGGCTTTAATAATGTCTCAGTTTTCTGAGGGCTTAATGGCTACCACACATTCACCTTCAGTAAATTTCCATTCTGAAGGGCAAGGGAATGTTGTGTTCATGATGTCTGGGTGAGGGGCCTTTTTAAACTCATAAAATGTACTACTAGGCATGGAGACAGAGGTAGATGAGACTGAATGGTGGTGGAATGTCCTAACTTCGAGAGTGTGCTCAAACTTACAACCCAAGATGGTCCACCACGAATTGTCCTCTCCTTTCTGGAATTGTGTGATGCTGTGGTTCCTTGCAAAGTTCATCACCATGTCCTTGGTAAACAGGCGGGGGTCAGCATGGGTACCAGATTGTTTCCTTTTCCTGGAAGAAGAACCAACCACGGGAGGGGAAGGGAGGGGAGGAACTAAAAGAAGGGTGATTTGACCCCAGTTCTCAGCAGACTGAATGTAGCCTACATCCCCTTTGTATAACCCATGGCAGATGGTAACCCAATCTCCAACAGAGGGGTACCTTTCATCATCCATATCCAATAGCATAGTCCACTCTTCCATGTCGATTGCCCCAAAACCCTCTTGTGGGTGAATAAGTTGTGGGTTAGAATGTAGCAGCTTAAACAGCACGGGGTTCATGAAGGCCTCAATATAAAACCACCCACAAACTGAATCCCACGAGAATGCAGACCTCAACTTGTGTTCCGGTTGCACAACCCTAAACAGGTAGGCTACGGCATCGCTCTCCTTCCCTAGCTAGATATAATAAGTCAGTAGGCCATCACAAAATTGTAATGATTGAGGCTCACAGCACAGCAGACCCTCAGTAATGGATAGTCTGCATTAGTTGGCATGCATGAAGTGGTGGCAGCCAGGGTGTCTGAGTTGTTGGAATCGACATTGTTGTCATATCTTGGCTGCTGTGCATTGAGGTTATGTGACCGTTCCAAGATTCCTGACAAGAAGTCATTCAGATCCTCCTCACCTTGGTCAGGCAGCTTGTTCTCCAGGAGCCCTGGTGCATCTTTTGGTTGTCCAACCTGATCGTCAATGAAGTCATCTAGAATGTAAACAGATTAACGACACTCGTAGGGAGTGCTGGAGTCAACTTACCAGGAGGTCCATCTCCAGACCCGTCACTGTCCTGCTTGTTGCCCACTTGAGCCTCAATGTTGAGGAAATGGCGGACCACATCTGGGATGTTGTTCCTCATGGCTTCAGCAACATTCCTAAGTTTCCTATGAGCAGATATCAGCATTTTGTATTGATTTTATTGGATTCTTAGGCTTATTTTTTGTATTATCATTCATTTGGCATGTACTATGTATCTACTTTACTGACTAGCAAAATGAAACAAAAGGAACTTACTCAAGGGGGGCAACGAGGAGGACGGCAGGAGCACCAAGAAAAGTTGAAGGTGGTGGTTGGGATGAAAGTGAGAAAGCGTGCGAAAGCCGGCAAACAAATGTTGATATTGTTCGGAATGTTCAATCCTTGGCTATCTGGTTATGTTAGGGTAAGGACATAACCGGATAGCCAAGGATTGAACATTCCGAACAATATCAACATCTGTTTGCCGGCTTTCGCACACTTTCTTGCTTTCATCCTGACCACCACCTTCAACTTTTCTTGGTGCTCCCGCCGTCCTCCTCGTTGCCCCCCTTGAGTAAGTTCCTTTTGTTTCATTTTGCTAGTCAGTAAAGTAGATACATAGTACATGCCAAATAAATGATAATACAAAAAATAAGCCTAAGAATCCAATAAAAATCAATACAAAATGCTGATATCTGCTCATAGGAAACTTAGGAATGTTGCCGAAGGCACAACGCACAGTGTTCTGCTGTTTCATTGATATCAAGGCTCAAGTTGACAATGAGGAGGATGATAACAGGTGTGGAGAGGTATATTCTGGTGAGCTGATCCACGTGTCCCCATGAGCATGCCCACTAACATCTGCTCCTCAGTCATGGCTGCTAAGCATCTCTGTGCATGTAATTGTGGCAAGTTGGTCATCCAGAAGACTGAAAGGCATCATGAGGCAGGGCAAGGTCCTTCACTTTTGATGTTGAGTATCCTTGCACAGAACCAGCCCTCAATAAGGAAGACCAGACAAAAGAAATCATCTCGCCCTTCACCGAAGCAACAGGTCATTGGATGCTGAGCTCCTGCTCGATGAGCCCTTTTGTTAGCAGAGGACCCCATGCATAACTCTACCATGAGTGAGGATTTTGACAAATATACATCTAATGATCTCCCAGGAAATGTTGATGATCAAGGTTGTCCATCGCAGGTCATTCTGGAAGCAAATCTGGACTTGGAGATGGGTGAGGCAGGACCATCTGGAGTCAACAATGGCTCCCCCGAACCGTCGCCATCATTTGTGCCACCCCTCGGTGATGAGTACGGTTTGACCAACTTACACCGCTCCTGTCGCATTGCCCGTTGTGTTGAGCAAGTTGGCTTACAACAATGGGGGCATAACCATGTGTGGCAGTTTGTTGTCGAGGAGAGTGATGAGGAAGATGAGGAAGACGAGGTCACAGAAGAGAATCAGGTCATGCAAGAAGATGAGGTCATGGAGGATGAGGATTTCAACAGCAATGAAGACTTCCAGGAAGATGAGGGTGAATATAAAATGCCAAGCACAGAGTTGGGACAGGAAGGGGTCTCAGTATGGGACCTCCTTGGTGAAAGCTTCTTGAAGGAAGCCTCATGATTAGGTGAGTCCACATCAAATTATACCTTTACCATTGTCTGACAGACATACTTACAGAGGGCAATATCCTGGATGAGAGTGACCTGACCCTCCTCTGTGCCTATGCCCTCAAACTTGAGGAATGCCTCACCAACAAAGCATTCAACAAACTTTGCTTCATTTTCCCTCAGTCTCCAATGGACTCCCTGAAGAATACAGAGAAATATGTTCAGTTTCTCTCTGGTTTCCAGCCTGTGTGCTATCACTGTTGCCCCTCCTCATGTGTCTGCTATACTGGCCCATACAAAACCCTCAAGAAATGCCCAAAATGCAACACTGACCGCTATAAAGCTGATGGGACAACACCACAAGCAATCTTTGAGTATCTTCCCATTAGTCTCTGTCTCTGTGCAATGCTTGCAAGTACTTCCTATGCAACGGAAAGGCAGTACCGGTCCAAACACAAAGCTGACCCAACAAAATTAACCAATATTTTTGATGGCACTCATTATCATTCACTCTGAGAGACCCTCATCACGATTGACACTGAAGAGCTCCCAACGTGGTTCTTTTCTGATCTTTGGGACATCGCACTTGGGTTATCTGTGGATGGCTTTGGCCCCTTCAATCGCCGTACCAAGACTGCATGGCCAATTATTCTATTCAATTATAACCTCCCTCCCAAAGAGCAGTTTCTCAAGCAGAACATTATCTCGATTGGAGTGGTTCCTGGACCAAAAAAACTGTGTGATTTTGATTCATTTTTATGGCCCCTAGTCCAGGAACTTCTGCAGCTCAAGACTGGTGTTTCTGCTTTTGATGCGATCACCAAGGTCATCTTCCTCTTACATGCATATCTGATCATTGTCTTTGGCAATATACTGGCTGTATTGATGATTATGCGCATGAAGGGCCACAACACAATCTCTCCATGCTGCATGTGTACAATCAAAGGAGTCCACATTCCATCCTTGTGAGTGATGATGCACTATGGTCCTTTGTGCCGCGATGGCTTCCCAGGCTCACAGGAGCAATATGACCCATGTGCACTTCCACTATGAAATCACATGGAGCAAGCAAAGGAAGTCCAGTACGCATCAACCAATGTGGATTATGAAGGCCTTGCAACCAAGTACGGTGTCAAAGGTTTACTGCTGCTCAGCACCTTAAGCTCCCTCTCTTTTCCTGTGTCCTTCCCTTATGATTTCATGCATCTGATATGGCTAATCTCATTCCCAACTTGATTTGCTTCTGGACTGGAGAGTTTAAAAATATTTCCCATGACAACAAAGGCTATGTGTTGGGACCGACGGTATGGGAGGCTATTGGAGAGGCCACCACGAAGGCAGGAAAAACTATCCCTGCAGCATTTGGCGCTAGGTGTTATGATTTTCGTTATCGCAACCCAGGATGGCCAGACATACGCTGGCAAGGCCGGGTATTTCATTTTTCCTTTCTGACTTGAAACGACTCGCTCCAATGGAGACCCACTCCCTGATCTGACTGCTGTCGATCGACATGCTGCGCTGCAGCATTCCATGACATTGGACGCCTCATGCTAGGCATGAGGCTTATTGTTCTATTGTTCTTTTCTATTATTACTTGACAAGGATCTCATATTCCGATTGGATGATAGACATCTCTGAAATGTATATAAGCTACAGTAATACTGCCTGTATTCCTTAGCTTGACCTAATTCAATCAACGGTCTTAGACTCAACCAGAACACTTGACAGCTTAGGAAGCCCCTAGCTGTGATAACTCGAACTCGACAGTTGGAAAGCCTCCAACTGTGATATACAAACCTATGGTCTGCTCAGAAAGCCTCTGAGTATGGACAGCTGTGATGACTTGAGGAAGTACCCAAGTGAAGGCAGGAAGCCCAATATGCTAGGAAAGCCTCCTAGTGTGATATGAGACAGTTGGAAAGCCTCCAACTGTAACATACAAAGCCAAGGCTGAGTTAAGGACCTATAGTCTTAACAAAAGGTCAAGCTGATCTATGCAGTCCACCTACCTAGGTGCAGACACAACATCTTTCAGACAAAGCCCAGACAGACCTCCAACCAGAGCATCATCATCAGGAAGAACCCCGTGGTATAGATACCAGTGTAAGGGGACTAGGGGGGTGCCCTGTGTGTTTTTCCTATTTTTTATGTTCGTCCTATATTTTTCCCCACCTCATTTCCTTCTATTCTTCATTTTCTATGATTTTTCCGGATTTTATTACTAATTTTCCCTTGCTATCATGTTTGTACATGTTGACACTTTTATATTTAGAGGCGGAGTACCCCTTCTGACACATACCCCTTGGTATGATGTCATTCGGCGGCCTTGATCCACCTATCTCCACCTTTTTCTATTTTTAGGTTATATTTGATTTTTGTCATCTTCACATATACTGGGCATCAGCAAGGGGATCCTTAGAGTTTTCTCTTCGGATTTCCCTTTGCTAGGTGTGTCCCCAATGCCTGTATTATGTAGCATAATTTTAACTTCGGATTTCCCTTTGCTAGAGGCTTAGGTTGCCCTTACAACCAGGGTCGACTAGTACGATACTTGGAACCAGCACAGAAGTGGTTCTCAAGGAGGACCAGTGATGAAGAACCCCGATACCTTGACAAAGAGGATTTTAGATCCTTCGATAAAGAAGAAACCCCAGAACAAGATCCATTCTCCCTATCCAATGACAATGCCAACATGTCTACCAAACCCACCGCATTGACCAAGGAGATCA